>OU342671.1:6545000-7813333 GCA_910589605.1 Chrysoteuchia culmella | reverse complement strand
AATATTAGGATTAAATTTAAAAGCCAAAAGTATCCCTGTCGTCTCGACAATAAAAGAAGGTAAATTTAGTCAGACATTGAAGAGAATCAGATTACACGAAATCGTTAGCTCGTCTCTCAGAACCAATATGAAGCTATATCAGCCCTTGCACCACATTTGACCTACGTTCACTTATTTCTCAATCGCAATCAAGTCTTACGTCGATATTGTCACGACATTTGACATCACGAAAAGTATTTAGTGACACAACAATATATAAAAGTACATTAGCTAAACCAGTATTAAATCGAACTTATCAAAGGCAATTACTACATGCGTGTCAATTCCTTCGTACCTCTTGCTTGTGTTCTATCTCTGTGACAAGATATAAACAACAATAGTATGAACTAGATGCCTTGTTAAAATGCCCTAAAAGGATTAAAACGCCAGCATAATAATTAAAGAAATCAACCGGAAGTTCTGTACTCCTCTACATTGTCGGTAGCAGTATTATAAAAAGGTTACGCGGTCGGTCACCGAATCAAATGTCAATCAGCCACAGGCGGTCGACAGGGTCGCACGTACGCTCTGCATTATGACATCCAAGCTCAGAGCCGTTATCAAGATGACACGGTCACGAAAACTACTTTCGGGTGTCTGCCACGAAAAGGAGAAAACCTGTATCACCTAGCAACCTATTTTAGGTTGACGGTTGTATTTAACTAAGGAACTAAACAAAATAACGATTTGATGTGCAATAAGTATTTTGGGAGTGCACTACACTTATCGATGGTATCTGGTTTTTAGTCGATTTTAAAATATTCCAAAAGAATTTAACCGGAAGTTCTGTACTCCTCTGTACTATGGCGATGGCGGTATTATAAAAAGGTTACGCGGTCGGCCACCGAGTCAAATGTCAATCAGCCTCAGGCAGTCGGCAGGGTCGCACGTACGCTCTGCATTATCAAGCTCGGAGACATTATCAAGATGACACTAATACGGCAAACTAGTTTCGGAGGTCTTCCACGAAAATGGAAAAACATATAACATACAACGTAGTAACCTATTTTAGTAAATAAAATAGTAAATTATTATAGTAACTAGATTTTGTCGAAGCAAAGACAACATGGTCAGGTGGGGTTTTTTGGACTGCTCCAATTTGGGGTGTAGGTGCGGTGCTGTCCCCCAAACGATGGCGCACTTGATGTCGTGTCCTGCGTGTCCGTGCAGCTGCACGCAGGAGGAACTCATGGAGGCTACTGATGCTGCAGTCTTAGTAGCTGATTTTTGGGCCGATACAGTTTAGGTTTGCTATCGACTCGAAAAGAAGAAGAAGAAGACCTATTTTAGTACCTATTTTTTTTAATGATTTTTTAATTTTTGCATTTTTCAATGCTGTTTTATACTTAAGATAAATTTTAAATAGAAAAATATTGGAAAAAATTAACTCGGCCACAAGTGAATTCTCAGATGGGAATCGAACCCATGACCTTTGGAAATCCGGTCCAATGCTCTAACCGCTGAGCTACCGAGTACTCGGTTACCGGTTGGACCGGATTTCCAAAGGTCATGGGTTCGATTCCCATCTGAGAATTCACTTGTGGCCGAGTTAATTTTATCCAATATTTTTCTATTTAAAATTTATCTTACCTATTTTTTTGTATTTAACTAACCTGACCTACATTAAACTTATCTTTAACATTCGAAAACAAGTAAAATGCACACACATTAATTAAAATTTAAAATAGCCCCACTGCTTATACTTGCCTTCCTTATTAATGGAAAGGAGAACGGGCCACCACCAGGCGGGCCCAATGCGGATTAGTGGGCTCTACATACTGCAACTTCGATCTCCAAAGACCGCAAAAGGACCAAAAGCTAAGGGGTGCTTTCCTTAGCACGGAGGCTCTTGCGATAAGGCTTGAGAGGCATTGAGTATTTTTGGTCACCCATTAAAAGCCACTATCTTTTTATAAAGAACAAATAATTAATCAAAGCTATGCCCTCTTGAACGTTTACTAGCCACTTAATTAAAGACCTTATTAAAGCATTAAACCTCCATATACGACCAACCCAAAAGGTCATCGTTCAGTCACAAACGTTATGGTCATACGCTTCCGGTGCCCGCCATCTAGCGGTCCCGACCGTAAATAGATTGTTTATGGCAATCAGCGTCCGTGATTTCCTCGATGGTTCAGCAAATGTTATTTTTAAACTTCTGCTTATGGTTGGATTAGATACCGTTGTTTTTTAGTGTCCTTTGTTTACGGATTTATTATAAAAGTCATTGATAATAAAGTTTTTTACGACGTGTCACACCACAAGTGACAATGTTGTTTAATAGTCTTTACAAATTGTATTAAAAATGCATAAATATAGCAAAACATTGTTTTTTATCTATACTAATAAAACAATATCGTGACTGACTGACAGACAACGCGCAGCCCAAACGGCTGAGCTGATTTTGCATACAGTCTCCTTTGACGATTGTGGCGACCACTAAAAAAGGATTTTTTGATATTCCCAAGGAAATGAGAATCGGGAAAGTAATTTTTTTTTTTTTTATGATTTTTGCATTTTTTTATGCTGTTTTTATACTTATGATAAATTTTTAAATAGATAATTATTGTAAAAATTAACTCGGCCACAAGTGAATTCTCAGATGAGACTCGAACCCACGACCTTTGGAAATCCGGTCCAATGCCCATCTGAGAATTCACTTGTGGCCGAGTTGATTTTTTCCGATATTTTTCTATTAAAACATTTATCATATTACATTTATTTGTCTAACTATACTTTCTACCACTCAATTTTTTTCAGGCTTTTTTTCATTTATTTGAACTAGCTATAATTCAGCTTAGCTTAGCCCCGCTTGGCTCATCTTCAACCAGCTACACAGCTTAGCTCTGCACCACTCATCTTTGCGCAGCTTCAATGGAAACACTGACCTCTTTACACAACCCCGCTTAGCTGTGCACCGCGCAGCCCCGCGCAGCTCCGCTTCTATGGAAACGGAGCCTTACCGTCATTATTACTGTAATGGAAACATCCATCTAGGCATCCACTTTTTGTTTCATTTCTCAAATGGAAACTTGAAGCCTGCTCATCTAAATATGGTAACGATATTTTAAAACCACTTCCATTTTCTCCCGACATCCGATCTTTACTTGTTCGTTCGCGGTGTGATAAAGAAAATGGCGGAACTTCCGGTTCCAATGTAATATCGGTTGCGGATGGCGGGAAACTTCTTTGTGTTTATTGAATGCGGTATAATATTTTTTTTCTGTTAGTTCATCTTATTAAATAGCATTTTAAGTGTTTTTAAATGGCTTTTGAAAACAGTCACAACGCTATTCTTAAAAATCTTAATCGATTGTCTAAGCATATAAAAACGTTTCGTTCAAGGATTTCTCTTACTGCTGAAACAAGACAAATGGCGGACAGGTCCTTTAACTGTGACTACTAATGTTAGAAATGTGCTGTTTGTAACTCAATCACGCTGAAACTAGATTTTTTACAAAAATTTATTGTATCATATCACGCAAATATCACATTATACTTATATAGAAAGTTTCTAAATGCCCGTTTATATTTATAAATGAATATTTGCGAATAATAGTAATACTTACATTATTTATTTCTTAAATATGTATTTTGGTTTCATTGTCTCGCTAGCCTGATTAATACTTTTTTGTTCCTATGCCAGACAAACCAACAAACTCCAAAGCGTATTATGCAAAACGTACTTACATCGCGCAAGCGTTGCGCTTGCGCATAGAATGGTAATGTTTCTTGCCATTATTATGTGTGAGTGCGTAACAATGTTTTGCATATTCATCGGGTGACGCCTTACTTTGGTGCTAATTTAAAAAGGCGGCTTGTGGGTTTTTGTATTATTGCTCTATCTACTATCTAGTAACAGTCTTAGGTTGCTAACTATGGGTCTCATAAGAAGGCAAGGTCTCCCAGCGTGCAATGGAGCGAACTATGGTCGGTGTCAATCAAATCAGAAATGAGGAGATCCGTAGAAGAAATAAAGTAGTACCTAGCCGATATAGCTCGAAGGATTGCTCAGCTGAAGTGACAGTGGGCGGGACACATAGCGAGAAGAACTGATGGCCGTTGTTGGGGCGAAAAGGTTCTGGAATCGTTGTTGGACATATATTTTTGGTGAAATTTAAGAAGGCTCAAGGTCACCCAGCGTGCAATGGAGTGTTCCCTACGTGATCGAATCAGAAAAGAGAACTAAAGTATCCGACATCACTCAAAGGATTGCTCAGATGATGATTGTGGCAGTGGGCGGGACACATAACGAGAAGAACCGATGGCCGTTAGGGCGGAAAGGTTCTGGAATGGCGACCGCGCACCGGACGACGCTCCTTGTAGGCTACCGACAAGTTGGACCGACGATCTGAAGATCGCGGAAAACCGCTGGATGCGGACAGCGCAAGACCAATCGTAGTGGAGATTTGGAGGAGGCCTATACCCAGCAATGGGTGTCAGACTATCAGTCATGCACTGAGATGATGGTGATGGTTATTGTTAGTCTCCTTTGCTGAACTGGGAGTGAAAACAACAGAATAAATCGCAGGCTACTCGCACATAATTATTTTACATTTACTCCAAACCTCAAACTATTAGGTGTAAGTGCGTAACAATGTTTTGCATATTCATCGGTAGACGCCTTACTTCTGTGCAAATTTAAAAAGGCGGCTTGTGGGTTTTTATGTGATTGCTCCATTACCACTATTACTTAGAACTACTGCTATTAGCACAGCGTAAGAACTTATTTAAGAACTATAACAGTGTGACAACGCCGAAGTCACGTGCTATGTTGCTTTTGATAGGACATTCATCATTGCCGCAGTCATTGACAAGCGTGTCTGGAGCATGTTTAGGTAGTTTAGAAACCTCGCACGATTGCAAAAATACTAAATATGAAACAAGTGATTTATTTTTCTCGTTTCCATCGAAGTAAGTGCAATAAATGGTTTTGAGTAAACATAAAAATTAAAAACGTTGTATAATAATTAATATGCATCTTCAAAATCTTAAGCGGTCACCGAGTCAACATTCAAATTCTCCTGGATTAAATATTACACCACCAAGAGCACGAGGTCATCATACAGAGCAATCACTAAAACAAACCACAAACTAAAGAGAGTACAGAAATCAAGGTCTGAATGTATTTACGTTACGCGCCTAAAATTGGCGTCTATTGTATGTAAAAATATGATTCTTTTTTACTACGTCTGACAACGTTTTTTATTAAAGCCATATTCTTAGTTTTATGGTGATAAACCTAAAATCCCGAAAATATTAGTCTTTCCATGCATGACCCAATTACGCAGCGGCTGAGGGAGGTACAAGGTAGCGCTCGGCTTAGGTCTAGAACTTTCCCATCGACTAAACTGTTTTGTCGAGTTGTGTACTTCTCGCGATAACACAACTAAACAGTTTAGTCGATAGAAAAATCGCTGTCACCTTTTTTGTCGAACTATAGAAAACATAATTCACAACAAAATAGTTGCTTAACTAAGTTGTATATATTCGCTAACCCTTAAGGTGCTGACCCTGCGATTGAGACAGTTCTCACTTTCGCAATATTCGGTCACGAGATGGTTAACCAAAAATGTATCACCTCGAGCTCCGCCGAAGCACGGAAGGAACGTTCCATCATCAGCTTGTGGACGTCCACTGCTGGACAGGTCTCTCCTAGCTGACGCCTATTGTGGCGTTCATAAAAGGCTATTAGCCTACTGCTAACACGCTGGCCAGACGGGTTGGCAGAGGGTTTGTTTCAAGTTTTCCTTCTCTCGCACAGGTTTTCAATGCGTCGAGCCTCTTAGTCGACTCTTACGACATCCCAGTCATGTAAGGGAGTGGTGACACTTGTATTCTTAGGCCGTCACCACACGGAAGGAACGTTAGACCGTTGCATTTCAGGGGAGAGTATACCAAAAATGGGCCCTCATGACTTACGGTGGCGAGAGGTCAAGTAGTGAGGGGTTTAGCTGGTGGTTCCTCCTCCTGGCCCTCTAGTGAGCCTTTTTAGGCGGAATGGGGGGCCGAGAGGCGTCAGGCAAGCCCAGCATAATCGTTTGGTATGCGTAAACGCATTTTCCTCATTCATAAAAAGGCCGTTGCGGGTAATATCCACCAAATCCTTGGGCCCACATGGTGGGCTAATATTTTCCTTAGCCATCTACGCGGCTTTCGCGCTCGAACTATTTTGAGATGCATTGAGATTCCGTTCCTGAACTGTTCCGAATTGGCGAGGGAGGGTAAATTTGGCAATGATCAAACTTCCAAAAATAGAGAATTAGAGACTGTGTCTGTGTGATTTGTACGAAGCTTGCCTTCTGTACTCTCCTTATTGTATGACCAAACAATCATTCTTAATCCGAATAGTGAAGTCATATCCTCATTGGTCCTCGGGCAGCGCCTACGCATCCCACACTCGCATTATGCAGACATTTCCAGACGTTTTTACGTCCTACTAATATTATAAATCCGATAGTTCGTAAGGATGTTTGGATGGATGGATGGATGTATGTTAGTCTTTCATGCAAAAATACTGAACGGATTTGGATGAGATTTAGCACGCAATAGAAGATAGTCTGGATTAAAACATGGGCTACTTTTTATACCGATATTCCCACGGGTACGGGAACCAGGCGGGTGAAACTGCGCCCGCCCATTTCAGTTAGTCATTTGTCCGCGCGGTACTAATTCCTCACGGACGAAGTCGCGGGCGGTCCCTATTTCTTTATAAACATGATATTCATTCATTCACGATTGTTTATAGTGACAAATATTGTTTGAATATTAATAAGCAAACGTATAAATGATTTTAATTACAACTCATTAAATACAGCTGTGCTGTTAGATTTATTATAGTGTACTTTATTTGGAGTAGCCAATTATATGCAGTTGTAAATGGTCATAATATATAAATTACTCTTGTTTTAAGAAGTCGTTAATTAAAATGGAGGAAGTGGTGGAATTTACCAGACAGACAAGGATAGTGACAAATCTATCATAATGACAAATAGCTAAAAACTTAGTTGCAAAGTGGGGTTCGAAGAGCGTTCGGCCTGCACTGCTGGCGGTTAAGCGACTTTCGCTATGGTCAGTCACGTGATGGGTGACCAAAAATGTATTAACTTTGATCTTCTCCATGCTTCGGATTGGAAGGCATTTGGTTGGAACGTTTAGCCTCATTATACCCGATGCTACAAGGCTGAATATGAAATCACACTTCTCCCGGAATCCTAAAACAACGAAGGAACTCGCTATCATAATATCTTTTTTAACACAACAACCCTGAAGACATCACTATTAAGAGTGGTGGTACATGGTGGTAGATAGCAAAGCTAACCAGGCGGATTTCTTAGAAGAAGGCCCACTTCTTCCCAAGTCCAGTGCGTAACTTAGCTGATGGTTCTAGTCTAGAACCATCAGCTAAGTTAATCTTTTTTAGGTCACTGTTATCATTCACATTGCCGATAAAGATCTCACATAGCTAACGTGTGAACTAAAATTAATTGTTACACCTTTAACGATGCTATACACAATCAAGTATAGATATTATTCAGATTAGAATAAAACCATGGGTCTTACCACAGACCTATATCGAGATAGACGAAACAAACGCTTTAAACTGTATGAGAACCTAGCGTGTCAAATATTTCGTACCTACGATGACTTCACGCGCAGATTTAGTGATGTGGAAATGTTATTGACGAGCTCTTGCAAGAAAGCACTGCACAATTAACCATTTTCGTTTCTGAGTGACACGTGTTTTCATGGCAATGGTCTCAAGCGGACTGACTTTGGTCGGAAAACTTTGACCGTGGATCAAACTTTTGAAAGGCAAGGTAGGTACACTTTTAACGTCTATCTCTATATAGGGCTGTGGGGCCTACTGCGTAAGTGCCGTCGGTGCAAATTCAACTCATAGTCCTAATAATAAGATTCCTTTTCCATAGTCAGTTAAAACTCGACTCTGTGTGCGACCAGTACAGCGCTATAGCATCAGCGCTCGCGTGTGAAGAGTTGCGCCGATATACGACAAGTCAAGTGGTAGGGCCACAGTTATACTATGAACTTTCAAATAAAACATTGACAAATGAACCTTGTCAGACATTCTGACAGCCAATATAAGCCGATTTGCCCATTTATTTTAATATTTTTAGACGTTGGATCCCACAAAACATTTTTGTGCATTTTCGTTGGATGCCACATTTTAAAAATGGAAGAGTACAGGCCGCGCCATACTTTATTGCGAGTCCGAAGTTGGTCGCAAGACGCGTCGCATTAGCTAATTTTGGGTGTCAGCGGGACGTAATGCTGCGCAAGTAAGCACTCGCATCTCGTAACTAACTTCGGACTCGCAATAAAGTTTGGCGCGGACTATAATACATTTTATCGTTGTTGAATCTCAAAAACTATATCCGTCGGACCCAAAACTTACTTATAAATTTTTTAATGCAGGTACTTATGGACTTGCCAGACTTGTCGCAACCAATATTCTACTACGAAAATTGTACAGTCAACAGTACGTCTGGCCTTGCACTTGCAATAGGAAAAACGCCGCTATTACGAGCGATATAAGGGTACTGTAATGTCTGGTTGACAAGATTCACGCACGTGGAGCATGCCGCCTTCTCGAACGAGAAAATTAGCCTTCGATTTCATTGTGTTCGCACGGATGGAGCTTTCGAGAACCATCTATACTCCAGCCATCTGACGGAAAGAATGTTTGTGAACAAACATTAGTGCATTTTTCGTAATTATTTTACAAAAACAATACATTTCAGCCAACTAATGCAATAAAGTAAACTTACGACTTTTTTTTTTTAATGAATGTCGGGGAAACTCTTAGCCTTCATCATACATGATGTTAAGTATTGATAAGGCTGAAGTTTGAAGCGAGCTTCTCCCGGAATCCTCAACCACTGAGGAACTGGCTATCTTATCTCGAACTGCCGGAACACAACAATGCTGAAAACATTGTTGTTATGGCGTCAGGCTTAGATAAGATGGTGGTAGCTAGCCAGGCGGGCTTACAACAAGTCCTACCACCAACCAATCCGAATTAATATTTACCCCCGCTGGGAATCGAACCCAGGACCCCTGGGTCTGATACCGGTGGTTGTACCACTAGACCACAGAGGCGATTAACGTAACGTAAGTAAGCTATTAATGACGTGCACATAATTCTAAGACGTGTAATAAAAAGAACTTTTGAGGTTAAGTATGGGCGGTGTGTTTACAATTTTTTTTTTTTAATAATTGCACACAACACCCCAATTTTCTAGCCCACGTTAGGTTTCATGAAGAACTTGTGTTATGGATACTAGATAACGGATAAACATACTTACATACTTATATATAAAATAAATAATTATAAAGTATATACATACTTATATACTTTTTTTTGTAAATACATACATACATAATATACATATTAAACCCCCAGACCAAGACAAATAGACATGTTCATGCACCCAAATATTTGTCTTGTCCGGGGATCGAACCCGGGACCTCTGGCGCAGAAGGTGGGCTTAGTACCCCTGCGCCAAACAGGTCGTCGAAATTAAATTAATTTCTTTAAAATGGCTTAAGAATACACGATGCAGTTCAAGTACGAGAAGCATTTCAAGTGCGTGAACTGAACTCGTATCCGGCAACCAAGCATAAAGGTCAAACTGTGAAGTCAGGTCAGTCAGGGACACATTTTTAGTCATATTGTATCTAAATTGTGTTTCAATCGTAGTGATTTATTACTGTGTTAACAAGGACTGTGTAAAAGTGCACTGCAAATTTAAACACAGTTGAAATACGACTGCCTATACCAGGGATGGCGAACCAATGGCACTTGATGACACAAAATTTTGGGCACGTCACCGATCACAAAAATTAATTATGCAGTAAGAAAAAAAGAGCGAAGTACCAACCTATTATATGACGGGCGAACGTCAATGATGTAGTAAAATAAAGAGCTTTGAGTTGATAGTATTTATTATTATTATTTTCCCGATAATCACAAAGGCAAACTTATTTGATGGCACGTGTAAGACCTCATTATTATTTGATAAATTAATTATTGAATTATTTGTTGTAGTATAACTTGTATTTGATTTATTAGTATTTTATTGTTATTTTTTTGTATAAATTGAATAAATATTAATAATTAATAATGGCTAACACAATAATGTAATTAATGTTCAATTAATTAAATTACTAGTTACTCTATTGTACTGGGTTAATCCTGTAAAAATAGATGTAAGTGTAGAAATAAATAAATATTCATTAATCATTCCTTTAGAAAAATGGCACCATGATAGATAAAGGTTCACCACCTGGACTAAGCATTAATTCAATTCAATTCAATTTTATTTTATTTGGAAAAACATGTGGTATAACAATAATAGTAAAATTAAGAAGTACCGTAACATGTCTACCACGTAAGTGGCGTGCAAATGTTTCATCATCATCATCATCATCAGCCTGTCGCAGTCCACTGCTGGACATAGGCCTCTCCAAGTGCACGCCACTGAGATCTGTTTTCGGCTTCTCGCATCCAGCTCCTACCAGCCGTCTTGCTCAAATCATCACTCCACCGTGCCTGAGGACGTCCTATACTACGTTTGCCGAGACGCGGTCTCCACTCTAGAACTCGTTTACCCCAACGGTTATCGGTAAACGTTTAATTAACGAAAATATTAAAAAAAAACATGTCCAAGGTATTTGAAATCAAGAAAATATACAGATGTCATAAAATAATACAATGCCAAAAAAAAAAGAACAACAAACTATCATGAAATCAAATTCAATAATAATAACTGTCAAACAAAAATAATACGAAGTGTCCAAATCCTTACAAATTAAATTAATAACAAAAAATAAGTTTTTCCATTTAAAATTTATCACAAAGAAATGAATTTACAGAATAGTAACATTTTTCAAGTAAGAAATTGTGAACCAATGTCCTGAATTTTTACAAGTTAGCTGTCTTAAAATTGTCAGGTAACTTGTTGTATACTGTAATACACATACAGTAACAATTTCGACTCTGCAGTTTTAGCTTTCTAGCGGGGACATATAATTTCTGTTCAGTACGGCTTGCTCTTTAGCAGAATGAGGTCTCCTCAGTCGTGTGTTATAAATTACATATTACTTTATGGAAATCCTCAATAGACGTGTTAAATGCGAGCGACCTAACAAAGCAAGATTCATGTCAAGTCATAATCTTGTAGTAATATCTCCCTGGCATTACCGAGAACTATTAACGCAATATTAAAACACATTTATGCCCACAACAACACTATAATGGCGCTATAAAAGCTCACATGAATTTCCTAATTTTTTATAATTGCACTTTAATATTCCATCAATATAACATACCTACATACCTAAGATTCGAATTCATAATTTCCTATTTTGAAGTAGGCTTACTTTACTTTATTTTTATGTTAATGTGTATGTAATATAATATTATGTATTATAACTTTTTAATTTGTCATTTTACAATGCTACTTTTATGTAATAATTTTTAAACAAGTAAATATACTAGAAAAAAGCAACTTGTCTCATGTCGCCCTGACGGGACTTGAACCTGAAGAACGTTCAACGTGTTCTTATGGTCTCTGTAGCATAATAAATTGGTCAGTGCATTGGGCCGGATTCCCAAGGATGCCGGTTCGAGTCCCGTCAGAGCGCCATGAGACGAGTTGCTATTTTTCTAGTACATTTACATGTTTAAAAAATATCAATATACCTATGATGTAGTTTTTTATACTTATAATATATATAGATATATATAAATGTAGTTGATTTTTCTAATTTTATTTTGTAGTTTGTGCGTTGTTAAAAAAACCTGACATGCTTATGATTGTACACCACATCACACTTTTCTATATCACAGTACACCGTTCGTTCTTGACTTCTCGATTAGATTCGTTGTGAAAGTGTTTTAACAGCGTCTGAGAACATGCCTCGAGGTGCTCCGTGCGATGTTGCCATAACTAACTGACATCTACTTGACATTTCTCCTGTGGTCACTGACAAATTGGTGTTAGTTAATCCAGATGCTTCCTTTTTATGAACAACGATATATAATAAAATCCCAAAGCAGTTTAAGTGTGGGACTTCTAAATTAATGACAAGAAAACTGCGCATGTGGCTTACAGAAAAGTGTTTTTATAGTGTAAGAGAGTTTTTGACTAATTAATGATTATAATAATAATGATAATGACATGACATGATAATAATAATAACGTAATAAGATAATGCTAGGATAGTAATAATCACATGATATTATAATGATGAAAGTATCTATATACTTAATTCAGGTTCGCAAAATTTGTGACGACTCGATAGGGACTTTGGCGCGTAGTACGCGGCCGAGTAAGGTATCAAATTAAAGGTACTCGAGCCTATTTGTTCCGAAAACTATAAAATATACAAAATGTTAAACGTGATGATCACAAACTGCAATTAAAGATTTTCGCATAATTTGGAATTTTTCGTCGATCGACGAACCCGAGTATCGGGTTGTAACCGCCCTAGTATAATATGAATAGGTATAAATGTAAAGAATATTTTTGCACGTTAATTTATTGTTAACTGAATAGAGAACTGTAATGTATCCTATTTAACACCATGTGCGCCTATTCTTAGCAAATAAAATGATTTGATTTGAACGAGGGACGTTAGTCTTTCATCATACCTACCTGATGTTAAGTACCGATAAGGGTGAAGGTATAAGAGCGCCTCTCCCGAAATCCTCAACCACTGAAGATCTTAATTCTAACTGCCGGAACACAACAATGCTGAAAACCACAGACCTAGGTATATCGAGATAGGCGGTAAAAATATACCTAACTCGTGTGCCAAAAGTTTGATCCACGGTCAAAGTTAAACGACCTAAGTCAGTCCGCTTGAGACCATTGCCATGAAAACACGCGTCACTCAGAAACGAAAATGGTTGACTGTGCAGTGCTTTCTTGCACATCACTGAATCTCGCTCGTGACGTCATCGTAGGTACGAAAGATTCGACACGCTAGGTTCTCATACAGTTTGAAGCGCTCTTTTCGTCTATCTCGAGCTGAACAACATTGCTGTATGGCATCAGACTTAGATAAGATGGTGTTAGCTAACCAGGCGGACTTACAACAAGTCCTACAGTCAAACGAATTTGTGTTTATCTAAATGCTTGTGTAGGTCTTACAGAATGCAAGACAAGAAATTGGTTAAACAGAGCATTATAACGTATTTAATAATTAAACAAATTGCACATTGGCCGTAAAACTTCCTTACCTACGGGATGAGGGCCAAGTAAAAAATATTTAAGGCGCTACTCGGAAAAAGTATGGACTTTTTGATATAAAACTATAGCACGGTTACAGTTGTTACAAATCTGGAGGTTCTAAAAAGGACGCAAACGCAATTTTGCAAAGTAAATCCCCAGCAATTCATTTAACTGTTTATCTTCTATACGGAGTTTAGAACTGTGTCAGTGCCAGTGCAGAAGAATTTGCTTTTAATTTTTTTTCTCCCCATCACTATTTATGTATGAATAGATTACTTACTTTTTATCTTATTTCACTTTCTTTTTGCGCCCATTTCCCTACTATCCTTTATCTATACTCTGTCACCCAAGGTTGCCTGGAAGAGATTGCTATGTAGCAATAAGGCCGCCTATTGTGTGTTTACTGTCTTGTTTTGTGTCTCCTTTTTATTGTATTTCTTTGTAACTATGTGCAATAAAGTTTATTATTATTATTAAAAGCAAATTCCATAAGAAATAAACAAAAAATGAATTGTCAAATAATTATTTTATTAAATAATAATAGGACAACCAACGAAACATAGACTGGATACATAGTGATTTTAACATGCGAATTGAGACTTCAACTAAGTTATGTTCCACTTATAGGTCGCCACGACATGCATAATGGACTACTTCCATAAAAATTAATTACTTTCGTTAATTAAATTAACTAAAATATTACATTGAAATATTAAACTGAAACATTAAACCTTAACACATTAAAACACATACACAACAAAATAATAACAGATGATTAAACAATATACAATAAAAATTAATAAATAATTCAGAGCAATATTGCGTTTGCTTCCTTTTTAGCCCTCTCCAACTCGATAATCGATAAAAAAGTCCAAATGCAGTCGTGAACCAAGTCGCAGACAACTCAGTTGGTTATCAAACAAAGTTATCATCAATTCATCATTAGTATTACGTGATTGAGTAGCAGACAAAAACTTTCCGATTTACAATAAATTAAACGAAACGAAAGTAATAGCCTGAGGTTACTATTAAATATTGAAAACGAAAGTGATTCATATTTAGATAAACTTGGACAACGGAAAGTAAAAGGTGTTACTAATTATAGAAAACAATGCATGAGACCATACTTAAAGTATTCTTAAAGCAAGTTCTTTAATAATAATAAATATCAGACATCATCAAACATCACCCAAAATTAAATGTTTATAAAAAGAACCAACATTAAATAAACAAATAAATAATAAATAAATATTTCCATACAATCACACCTATTATCTAGCCCACGTTAAGTATCATGAAGAACTTGTGTTATGGATACTAGATAACGGATAAACATACTTATATACTTTTTTTTTTGTAAATATATACATAATATACATATTAAAACCCAGTCCAAGACAAATAGACATGTTTATGCACACAAATATTTGTCTTGTCCGAGGATCGAACCCGGGACCTCTGGCGCAGAAGGTGGGGTTAGTACCCCTGCGCCAAACAGGTCGTCGAAATGCAAACAAGATACCAGTGCCATCACAGTGCGTGTAAATTTTAATATGTATGTAATCATGACTTTCTTTTTACCTAACAATTTGAATTTTTCTAACCATATATTGTTAACAATGATCGAATGACCGAATAATAATGTAATAGTAATTTTTGACACTTAATATAAATTGACATTGAATTGTAATAATCTCTTGACATTTTTTTTATGAATTTATTCAATTCCCTATTTGACATTAATATTTGTTTGTACGTCGTTTAATTTTAACGGTAGACATGTTAAGGAACAAAATTAATTAAGACTACCCAACGTTATACAAATAAAGATTTTGAATGATTGCGTGTAAGTTTGTGCCGACTGACTACACCAATGACGATTTCTACACTCACCGGCACATACATTATTACATTATTGGCCCACCCCCTTATTTTCATACAAATATGCTTACCTTGCGACTCTATACACAAAAAGCTGAATATATTTCTGCCCGCTTTCAAATCAAGGGTGAATAGGCACCTTCTTGGTTAGCTCGCTCCATCGTAGATCATGTCTTTAGTCTCCGGGCTAGACAAGGATCAAGAACGAACCCATTCATAATAAAAAAAAATCTATATGCTAATATTTAGGTTAAGCATTAGATTGTCCAATGAGAGATGAGTTTTAAAAATCTCTTCCCGTTTCCAAACCTTTGCTTAAGTAAAGTATTACTTTATGGACTTATCACAATGTATGGAATCTGATGAAGCATTCATTGAAATAAAACAACTTTTACGGATTTAGGTGCACTATACAGGGTGGAAAATCGAAGGGCCCTGGAGGTGATCTATTTTAAATCCCTTAGTTAGCTAATTTTACTGAAAGGAAACATTCCTTTTTTTTTAAAGAAAAAAAGCTGCATTCAAATGTTCTAAAAGAGCCTTGAATAAAAGTGCTTTATCCGTATCATTGAGTTTATAAGTTGAGTTTTCAAGCGTTTCCTTAAATTTAATTTACTATGTTTGCTAGAGAGAGTTGGTCCTTTTGATTGACCATCGATTGATGGCATAAAAGTAAAGGATTTATTTTTACAGATTATAGCTGGTTCGATTCCTGGGTGTGGGAAGCGTATTTACAAAAATCTATGAATGCAGTTTTGCTCGTTTAAAAAAAAAAAAAAAGGAATGTTTCCTTTCAGTAAGGTTCCCCAACAGGGCCCATAGATTGTTTCCATCCTGTATAGTGCATTAATAGTGCACAAAAATCCGTAAAAACTTTTTTATTTCACATGTTATATTAGTGCGCGAAGAAACATAAAATATGATAAATTAAGCAATCATTGTTCTGCATCTATGGACAAATGCAGTGGTTTCGGTACTCATTAAAATTGCTAATTGGACAGTTGAACACTTAACCTTAAAATTAGCATACAGATCTTTGCAGAAATATGTTCACATTTTTATGTAGGTATAGATTCGCAAAGTGACCATGTTTGGATGAAAATAAGGGGGATGGCTAATCAATGTGCTGGTGAGTGTACAAATATTTTCGAGGTTTTGAGTAATCATAAAATTACTTTGCACTTACCTATATATCATTAATTTCCATAGGGAAATGCAGTCGTCAGTAATTGTAAGTAGGCGAAGTCACGGGTAGTTGCTAGTTAAAAACAATAATGTAAACATAACATTAACACATATTATGAGTAATACCGGTTGTCTTTACCTTGAGGACTGCGTAGGTGGTTCGAGTTTAAAATGTTTAAGTTGCCTCAAGCAGGTTTCGAATCGCCTATGCACTTATATAACAATTTCGTTTTAAGTCAATGATTGTAAAAGTTTTACGATTATAACAAAAACTGAAGGGAAATTTCAGTGTAATAGGTATAACAGTTTGCTCTGTTAGGAAGCTTTTTGATCTGAATTAAGAAATTTAATTAAGCAAACCCGAACCGGGCCATTATTCACTACGACCACTTGGCGATTCCTTGCTCAAACCACGCCAATGTCGTACTCGGCTACGACATTTACAAAATACGTTTTCTCTATGACACTTACAAATTTTAAAGTTATATTACTTGTTCAATAACTATACAATGTATGATATATATACTGTTGGTGTATTTTTCCATAAATAAATAAATAAACTATACAATTTGTGACTGTCATGTACTTGTACAATAACTCTATCATTTGTAAGTATCATGGAGAAAACGAAAATTTTGAAATATTTTTTATTTTTTTTATAATAACTGGGCAGGCATTTGACCACCATCGTGCTTAGTAAACAGGATGTGGTCTAAGGTGTTGCATGCTTGTCCAGGAAATGCCTATTCACTCTCGCCTTGAAGAGGCCGAGGTTGTAGGAATCGGGGAACACATGAAAATGTCAAACCAAGTACGACATAGGCGTGGTCTAAGCAAGGAATCCCTAACTGGTCATAGTCAATACGGGCCCCGGACACTAAGGGTGGCCGTTATTTTAGATAACGAGTATATTATAACGTTATAAAAATACACACATACCTAACACCTAATATAAAATATATTCTATCAATACCGCCTTATATATTAGGTGTTATATTATAACAGAAAAAATAACATAATATTTTAATATAGCATAACGTTATAATATTAAATATGACTATAACATTTTCGGACACCTTTACCGGACGGACACCGGTGTTCAAAGAACAAGAGAATTTAAATTTTATTGAACGGCTCTGGAAAAAACGAGCGCGCGAAAAGTAGCGTAGTAAACCTAGCTTATCTTTTCCTTTTTCTAACATTTTTAAGCCAAGTCACCCAATCACTAACTTTTTTTCAAGATTATTACGCTCGAGTGCACTACACATCATCAATATGCAATTGATAAAATTGCAGCCGTAATCAGTGATAATTAATTGAGGAAGACACATTAAACGGTAGGGTGAAAATGACTTGGAAAAACGAAGAAATCTCTGTCATTGTTGCGAGAAAAAAAAGGCATTTAAAATCTCGTGCGATATTTAAAGTACGTCACAAAGAAAAGTAGTTCCTTTCCTTTGCCGCTATGTTGTTTTATCTGTCAAGAAGGTTAGGTTATGAAACGATAAGTATTCTCTGCAGATTTTTAAGTGAAAACTTCTTTAGTGGCGTTGTGCACATCAGTTTTAAATTTTTGGGATGGGTAAAAAATGTAAAAGTCGCGTCAGGACACGTGACTTGATCGAAAATTCGCAAGACCGAGCTAGAGTAGACCGCCGGCGAGGGCGCTAGCACAAAAATTAAAAAACAGCTTTAAATAAAAAAATAAATGCGCGATCCGATAAGTTAATAGATTTAATGAAAGTGCGGGCAATAATTCAATATGTGCCCAACTTTAATAATACCTGTAAGTTGTGGTAAACGGAACGTAAAATACAAGCCAACTGTACTAAAAATAAACCAATAATACTTAATAGTTCGTAAACGACGTAATGATGTAAACACGAACGGAATGTCAGACCGAACAATAATATTGTCGAAAACATCATTCCAATATACCATATTTGACATCTTGCAACCCACAAACACAAAGAGTGGGATTAGGGTTGGCAAACTTGAGAAAAAACTTGAATATTTAAAATAAAACAAATTTAACGGATGACAGTGCACACTGTTTATTACCCGATATTTATAGTGTATATATATTGACGACCTGTTTGGCGCAGGGGTACTAAGCCAGAGGTCCCGGGTTCGATCCCCGGACATGACAAATATTTTTGTGCATGAACGAACATGCCTATTTGTCTTGGTCTGGGTGTTTAATATGTATATTATGTAATGTATTTACAAAAAAAGTCTATAAGTATGTTTAACCGTTATCTAGTATCTATAACACAAGTTCTTCATTAAACTTACCGTGAGCAAAGCAGTAGTTCGAATGACTAAATATTTTTTTGTAAAAAAATATTATATAAAAAAGCAGGCAACCCTAATTCGGACAAACGGACGGAAGGTCGTATCTAATCTCATTTGTATGGATAACCTGTCCCATGTCGAAATTAATGGTGACAAGATGGTGCAAAGCTTAGAGCGGGTAACGAGTTAGGTGGGATATGAAATTTTGTTGAGTTTGAGGATCATTATCATCTTCATCAGCTATTTTGAAGATGATAATGATCCTGGAGGTAAACTACCATGGTTCTGTAAATCGCTAACTTCGAACACAGATCGGTCGCGTCCAGACCTATATCGAGATAAACGAAAAGAGCGCTTTAAACTGTATGAGAACCTAGCGTGTCGAATTTTTCGTACCTACGATGACGTCGCGAGATTCAGTGATGTGCAAGAAAGCAGTGCACAGTCAACCATTTTCGTTACTGAGCGACGCCTGTTTTCATGGCAATGGTCTCAAGCGGACTGACTTAGGTCAAATTTTTGACACGCAAGGTATGTACACTTTTACCGTCTATCTCCTCGATATATGTCTGTGAATCATAACTTATTCTTTCTTAAGCTGTCGAAAAAACCCGGGTTTTCCCGGTTCTTTCGGTTCCGGGACTACCCGGGTACAAACCCTAATCTCGATATAGGTCTGTGAATCATAACTTTGGCAACAAATAATTTTCGACATAAACAAAGAAGAATCGCAACATTGTCACAACATGAATGAACCAATACATCACACAGTCATTAACTAAACACCTGGCCACTCAATGACAGTACAAAACTCAATAAAACTTTACTATCAGCACGTAACCTTATAGTGAGTACCTCAACAGCTGTTATTAATGTATGTAAATGCAATTCAAGGCGACTGTCATTTAGAAGGAGATTAGATGGAAACAATTACGTTACGGTAAATTTCCATGAAAATTGTAGATTGAAAAATAAGAATGACATGTTAAACCGCACGTTAAATTTTCAGTCCCGGCGGTTGTCATCTGATAACAGTCGTAAAGCTAAGTCAGAGGCCTTATAGACACCAGAGGTAGCCATTAATTCTCATACGATAAGCGAAAAAAGAGAACCCACACCTCTGACTTAATAAGCACGGTTAGTAACCAGAGCGCCGGCAAACAAAACGTCCGAATAGTGAAGTGTTGAAACTAACATTCCCAGTTGAAATATAGTTGTAATACCACTTCGCTCTACATTTCTACGGGCTAGGGTTGCCATTGTCATCAATAAAATTGACGAGAAATATTTTTCCAACAAATAAGTTTGTATGCCACCGATATGAATCTACGTCACCTTTCCCAACCTTCTCCATCCAATTGTTTCGTTTTCTTTTCGGAACGGAATATCTTTTAGCATAAATGATTTTAAAAAAAAATGCACGTTCAATTATATCTGTTATTATAATCAATTTTAATACAAAACTACTAGAAAATATCAACTCGTCTTACAAGTATCTTGCAGTTAGCTACCCTACAACAATCACGCGAACATGCAAACCACGCAACACGTCACGGCGGCTGGGCGTCGCACTCGGCTGCCCGACATCAGATACGAGAAAAGGTATTTCGGTAAGATCTTGCTTTTGACTAACAGATAATTGTAGCTAGCAATAGCACCACTTGCAAACTTGGAATACTAATAAATAATATTTAACCTCTTCTTGTGGTCTAAAGCCAGGCTCTAGGTCGCCCAGCGTGCAATGGAGTGAGCTATGGTCGGCATTTCCCTACGAGATTGCATCAGAAATGAGATCTGTAGGAGAACTAAAAGTATGCGACATAGCTTGAAGGATTGCTTAGCTGAAGTGGCAGTGGGCGGGATACATAGCGAGAAGAACCGATGAAGCCTACCCACGGAGCGTCGTCCAGCACGGTCCCGACAAGGTGGACCGACGATCTGGTTAAGATTGCGGGAAGCCGCTGGATGCGGGCAGCGCAGGACCGATCGTCGTGGAGACCCTTGTGGAAGGCCTATGTGGGTGGGTGTGATGATGATGTGGTCTAAACGCCTCAAGTGGTAGCAGCAGCGGTATCAGATCCAGAAGACCCGGGTTCGGTTCCAACTTCCAAGTGGGGCGGAAATTGTATTCGGTTTGGTTGGTAGTACAAATTGATCTACAAACTTTTAAGGCTGAAGGTGAAATAGCGCTAGCCGGAATCCTTAACCTATGCGGCAAACTTATCTCTAACTGCCGTAACACAACAACTCGGATATGATTGTTATGGCGATAGATACAGATAGGATGGTGGTAGCTTGCCAGGCGGACTTATAACAAGTCCCATCAAACCTAACGGAAAACAATATGTACCTCAACTGAGAAACAAATCAGGGACCTGTGGATTTTATATAAGTGATGTTATCACTAGACACAGAGGCGGTTAAAATGCAAATGTTCATGGACAACTTTAATATAGGAATGCATTAGAAGCAGGCATTTGAATAAATTAACGCGATCTCACAATGTGATATGATAATGACATACCTCAACGTAATTGAAGAGATAAAATAACTATTTGACATTGTCATACGAATTACGAGGCTTCCATGCTGGACTAGGGGCAAAAGGACGAGGAATAGAATGTGTTAGCTGCTGGATTTCTTCCAGAGCAGATGGTAGAAGCCAATCAATAACCAGCCCCCTACATTGTCTAATTTAAATCTATCGAAATCACTTTCAAAGGCTTAGTGACTGTGAAAGCAATTTTTGAATTGTCTAACTTGGAGTCGCAATCGCTTTTGAAACAACTGATGTTTTAAATGATATAATTATGACTTCTCCATATATTTGAAAGATATTTTCTTGTGTATTTTCTTGTGTGTAACTTTGCTTAGACAGTTTTCTTTCGTTCACTCAATACATTTCAAAACGCGTCCCGATCACAATTCCTAACAAGTGTCAAATAAATAAACCTCGTAAATACCTTTCAAATTACAAATTGCAAGGGATTGCAATAGATTTTAAAATTAGACAATTAGTCCCCAGGGCATAATTCAAAAAACTATTATCAGCGATGATGGGCAGGAACCTGTCATTTTGTTTCCGTCGTTGAGCTGTATGTGGCTATTGGATGGGAGCAATATGTCACGTAATTTATAAGATGTCTAACTAAATACCAGATGTACCTGTGTGTTGCAACAAAATAAAAAAATCTAGATTTTTTTTTGACATTTAACTGATGCTTTATTGGCATTCTTAGAACTTTTTGATTTACCCTTGTGTATTCAATATTCAAACAGGCAGTCTTTAGAATCAGATCATTGTTAGTAATGTCGTCTGATATTCATTTATTTATCGTCAAGTTTTCCTGCTTCACTCAGTATGTACAGAACAGTGTTTATAAGGACTGCTACGTCATTTGTGGATCTCCTTGCCTGATTACGGTAACCGGTTCATTATTTACACTTAACTTACAGCTTCCGTTTAAACCTACGACCGTGTTTTGTAAAATCACTTCTAGATGTTAGCGCGAAAATATCAGTTCTTTACGAATACGAATGCCGTTCTTGCCGTGTGGTGACGGCGGGAATACAAGTGTCACCACTCCCTTACATGACTGGGATGTCGTAGGAGTCGACTAAGAGGCTCGACGCATTGAAAACCTGTGCGAGAGAAGGAAAACTTGAAACAAACCCTCTACCAACCCGTCTGGCCAGCGTGGTGGAAGTAGGCTAATAGCCTCCTATGAACGCCATAATAGGCGTGAGCTAGGAGAGGCCTATGTCCAGCAGTGGACGTCCACAGGCTGATGATGGATGTATGGATGACAGATACGAATACGCGAGCCTCGGTTTCGTTGATTACCAAACTTAGATTTTCTAGAAGAAATAAAATTAAGGAACTCTTCATATTTTTGCGGCAAAGATTAGGCTACGTACTTCAAGGTCGCCGTTTACACGTGATTGAGTAACAAACATATAAATCCTAACTAATATTATAAATACGAAAGTGTGTTTGTATGTTCTTCCTTCACGTCCTAACAAAGCAACCAATCGAATTAATTTTTGGCATATAGATGTAAAGACGGAGTGTGAAGGCTACTTTTCGTCCAGATTCATTTGGGGGCCTTCAAGTCGCGTGTGAATACGTATCTTCTAGGCAAGCGCGTTTCATCCTAGATCGCATCATCGCTTACCATCAGTACCACAACCGATTAATGGTATAGCTTGTGCTAACTCTCATAAAACCCTTCAACGACGGGGTTTTTGTCTAATTCCTACATATTTCTATTCATCTATTGGATTCACTATTGCATTTTTAGTATGAAAGTGACAGCGTCAGCGAGAGACCTTGTAGGGGGTTTGGAAAATCGATAGCTATAGCGATAGCAATAGCTATACCTTTAGGCGGTCGGGGTGCCGGTGAGATAGCGGTCAAGCGCTAACCTATACATAATAAAAAATAAAAAAAGATATCCCACGGGAACGGGGAACCACGCGGGTAAAATCGCGGGTGGAAGCTATTGTTCAATATGTCTGTTACTAGCTAATCAATAGGTAATTATATTGATTAGGGTCGGGAAATATGAATATTCAAAGTTTCAAACTATATTCACATAACTATCATAATTTGCCCTACATTTAAGAAACTTGAGAATACTCACCGTTTTCTGATTAAATTCTTAATTTAGACATGATCTAACCTCAGGTCTAACAGTTAGACCATTATCTATCTAGTCTTATGTACCATGACGTCATATTTGCGTACCACTTTCAATTTTACAACTCTGTTGTTAGCTTTATGATTGTGTTATTGTGTTAAACGTTGGTACTTATTCGTTGCTCCATATTTAGCAGGTTTGGATGATCTTAGGTACAGTTGGAAGCACTTCAAGCTTAGTCGGTCAAACAACAGAGTTACCGCCTTTGTGGTCAAATGGTAAAAACCACCGGTATCAGACCCAGGTATACATATTGTATTCGGTTTGGTTGGTGGTAGGACTTGTTGTAAGTCCGTCTGGATAGCTACCACCATCTTATCTAAGCCTGACGCCATAACAACAATGGACAGCATTGTTGTGTTCCGGCAGTTCCTCAGTGATGAGGATTCCGGGACGCAAACAGTCAAACTGTGCAAATACTGGTTTAACCGCCCCTCTTTGGTCTTGTCTTCTTCTTCTTCTTATCGAGTGAGGGTTAATGGTTACCTCTTGTATCAGTTTATCAAGCCGCCTATAAGGCCTCTGACTTGGCGTAACTGTAATCAAATGACAACAGCCGGGACCGACGGTTTAACGTGCCCTCCGAAGCACAGAAGCGCTCAGTTACAATGCCACTTTACGGTCACCCATCCAACACCTGACCGGTCCGAACTTTGCTTAACGAACGTGATCGAATACGATCAGTCTGTCAAGCGCGGCCATGAGCGCCATGATGTGGTCTAGTGGTATCTCACCACCGGTATCTCGGGTTCGATTCCCAGTGGGGGGTATAATTGGTAGTAGGACTTGTTGTAAGTCCGTTATGCTAGCTACCAACATCTTATTTAAATCTGACGGCAAAAAACTATGTTTTTAGCATTGTTGTGTACCGGCAGTTAGAGATAACATAGCCAGTTCCTCAGTGATTGAGGATTCCGGGACAGGCGCGCTTCCATCTTCAGCCTTATCATTATTTAACATCAGGTATAATGAAGGCTAATGAACTACCCGTTGTTCATAATATAGTACATTATTGCAAAGGCCGTGAAATAGGCAATTGCAGCCCGAGTATAAATAAATAATAAATTTTTAAATTAAAAAAACGCTCCTGCAATGGATTTGATTTTCTTTGTCCGTAAATTCGATACTTCGCGTGTTCTTTTTTCGAAAATAATGATAACATTTCCATGCATGTTTGAGAAAAAATATTTGCCCGGAAGAAAATGTCACCTAACAATAAGGGCGCCATTCGTGTATTTCCTTTTACCGACTGTTTTTGCTTTCTTTGTGTTCCTTATGTGCAATAAAGTGTTTTATTATTATTATGTTTTGTAGTACAAATGACAAATGTATGCATGCAGAAACAGGCACGTTGCTATGATAATGGCATGATTTTTAAGGTTCCGTACATCAAAAAGAAAAAACGGAACCCTTATAGGATCACTTCGTTTTCCGTCCGTCTGTCTGTCAAGACCGTTTTTCTCAGGAACGCGTGGAGATATCAAACTGAAATTTATATTTAATACTCAGTTCTACTGTCCCTTAGAGCTGTGAAAAATTCAAACTTCTAAGTCAAAGCAATCAAAACATACAGCCGTTTATGCCGTAAATTCCGCAAATTTTCGAAACTCGCACGGGAATCAAAACCTTCAGGGTACCTACTTCCCGTGAACTTAGAATCTTGAAATTTGGTACGAAGTAACGTCTTATAGTACAGATAAAGGAAAAATTGCGAAAACGTAATTTTTTTGTTACATCATATATGAAAAATTATTTTTAAAAATTTTAAAGTTACTACTTCTTTTCTCATGAACGCGTAGAGGTATTAAATTGAAATTCATATCAAATACTCAGCGGACCTACCATGAGTTTTTCTTTCCGTTTACTGTACAGTAAATGGGAGACATTTTGTATGAGAATCTGTAGTTCTGCTACTGCCCACTAGAGGCGCTGTACAGATTCGTATACAAAATGTCTCCGAAAGGAAAACTCATGGTAGGCCCACAGGTCTCGATTGTCGTGATGGGTGAACTTTTACTTATATACCTACAGGTTTGTACGGAACCCTCGGTGCGCGAGTCCGACTCGCACTTGGCCGGTTTTTTTTTATGAAATTTGGAACAGGGATAGATCAGTGGGCCTACCTTGAGTTTTTCCTTGCGTTTACTATACAATAAACGGGAGGGGTTTTGTATGAGAATCTGTAGTTCTGCTACTGCCCACTAGAGGCGCTGCACAGATTCGCAAACTAAATGTCTCCCGTTTACGGTACAATAAACGGAAAGAAAAACTCATGCGAGGCCCACAGACCTTGTAGAAGGACATAGGGTATTTTTCAACGCGAAATTTGAAAATTTTGAAATTATCCTCTTAAGGAGAGCGAGAGCAAGATAGCTAGGAACACGAGCAATTAAATTCCGCGTGAAAGAAATCTTGGGCAAAACGCAAAAAAATACATTTGACAGATGTGACTGTATCACTGATAATACGAGTATAATAAGTACATTCCCACATCGGAGCCATGCGCATGACATCATAAGTATTAATGCATGGGTATTTAAAGTTTATTGTTGGTATTGGTGTCGCCTGAGCGAAGCTGAAGGTCGAATGATCAAGGTAGTTAGATTATGTACGACTAATTACGTTTTTATGTGCAGTGCTTTTAAATGTACTTTGAGCAGATTACTTCTAGATTCTAACTAGGCTATACATACTCCGTTATTTCGTCATAAGCCATTTTAAAAGTCCCCACCGCTGGGGCATTGGCCTTAAGGTTGGATAAGGAGAACGGGTCATGCATGACCTTCCATGCGAATTGGTGGGTTTAACGACTACAAATGCAGCCGGGACCAACGGTTTAACGTGCCTTCCGAAGCACTGAGGAGCTCAAGATAGTAAATTTTTGGTCAAGTTATTGACATCATTAGAAATCTT
The DNA here is from genome assembly GCA_910589605.1 of Chrysoteuchia culmella. Lineage (NCBI taxonomy): Eukaryota > Metazoa > Arthropoda > Insecta > Lepidoptera > Crambidae > Chrysoteuchia > Chrysoteuchia culmella. The sequence goes on along the minus strand of OU342671.1, from coordinate 7,787,061 downwards.
ACCCACGAAGAACAAGAAAGTGTGCGTCCATTCCTGCCAAGATTTTAATGATGAAAAAACAATATTTCACCCGCGTGGTTCCCGTTCCCGTGGGAATACCGAATAATATGTGGCCTTGGATGAATTAACATTCCTCCAAGTATGTAGCCTATGTTACTCGAAGATAGTGCAGCTTCCAAACGGAGAAAAGATTTTTTTTTATCGGTCCAGTAGTTTCGGAGCCCATTCAATTGAAACAAACAATCAAATCTTAGTATAGATATAGATAAAGGGGTCCGTGGCTGAAGCCCCCAGTTGCAGACGCACCTGTGGCGGACGCCCCTGAATCGTGCGTCGCGAACTGGGGGCCTCAGCCACTGACCCAATAAAAGTACTAACAGTTGAATCACGATAGAGAAAAGACTATGATTAAACATCTCTGGTAATTATTATTTGACGACCTGTTTGGCGCAGGGGACTATACCTACCTTCTGCGCCGGAGGTCCCGGGATCGATCCCCGGACAAGACAAATATTTGTGTGCATGAAAATGTCTATTTGTCTTGGTCTGGATGTTTAATATGTATATTATGTATGTATTTACAAAAAAAAGTATATAAGTATGTTTATCCGTTATCTATTATCCATAACACAAGTTCTTAATGAAACCTTACGTGGGCTAGATAATTGGTGTTTGTATGCAATTATTTATTTATTATGATACTTAGGCAATTAGTCTTGTTATTACAATGACATAATAAAAGTTAAGGCCCCGAATAACCTTTGTAAAAAATGTCTAACATTTATTTGCTCATCAGTCATATCGAACTAAAACAAGCCTTTCACTACTAAATAACATCTCAAACTCAGTCGTAAACTCAAAACAAAACAAACAAAGTGTAGAACCAAGGACGGAGTTTCCTAATCTCGACAAAGTTTACGGCATATCATATTGGAGGTGTAAAACGTTACGTCAGAAATTATGTGTGAAATTGGCTACTGGTTTTATAATACTTAACTGGAAACTCATCGGTTTGTATGGTAACTACAAAGTATTTATTATAAAGTAAAAGGAAGCCGTGTGTTTGCCGTGTAGTGACGACTAAGAATACAAGTATCACCACTCCTTTACATGCCAAGGGGGCAATTCTCGCGCTGAGATATGTCGAATTCGACATTTTTCAAACCATAATTTCTTTATTAAAAATGTAAGTAAAATCTTTACTACGGTCATAATACTTTAGTTTCAATTATCTTTGACAATCCTATAATATTGAAGATTGTTTTCTGTGAGTTTTAAATATAGATTTATGGTTCCAAAAATGTCGAATTCGAGATGTCGAAGGCGCGAGAATTGCCCCCCTGGGATGTCGTAAGAGTCGACTAAGAGGCTCGACGCATTGAAAACCTGTGCGAGAGAAGAAAAACTAGAAACAAACGTGGCCTATGTCCAGCAGTGGATGTCCACAAGCTGATGATGGAAAAGGAAGCGTGCAAGCAAAAATATGCAACAAAGTCGTGGTTATAAATTGTAACCCGTATTCGAGTTATAGTACATTACTGCAGTGGCCAGCAAAAGAAGCATTGATGGACGAATTCGCCGAGGCACACATACGTAAGTCCATCAATGCCTAGTTGTGGCTAAGGCTTGTATAGTACTTTTCTCCAACAATGCGCGGAAATTAAAACTACATTTCAAAATCAGACGAACAACAATATTTTTTCCTGCGATAAAGTATTCATTTGTTGTTTTTTTTTTCTAAAACAGTTTTGTATTTGCAAGTCAGTTCGAAATTTAAATTTATAAGTTGATAAGTTACCTCCTTGGTTGCCATATTTCGGAGTAAAAGATCGTTCCATTTTTAAATTACACGACAGATATGAGTTTACTATGTAATTTATTTGGCCGCTAAACACGACAGATATGGTTTTTCATACAAATTTTGCCGGCCGCTGCTCGCATGTATGTGGCCAGTGCAGCAATATCGAATGATCTCGAAGAAGGTTGTCAAAATAATGCTCATATTTCCAAGCATATTTAGGTTTTTTTTTGTCACATAAGTTCAAAATACCAGTGCAATGATGGATAATGCTTCAAAAATGTACACAAATAATACAGCAATCTTTGTTATTTTTCTAACCTTTACCCAGCTCCGACGCAAAAAGGGTGTTATAAGTGTTATATTGATGGCTGTTGGTTAGCCAATTCTTCAGTGGTTGATGATACCAGGAGAGGCGCGCTTAAATCTTCAGCCTTATCATTACATAACATAAGATATAGGGTTACATGGATATGTCCGGACATTTAGACTTCTGTCCGGACTTTGCCCGGCTTTTTAATTTGTTCGGATTTTTGGGTTTAAATGGAATATGAGTAATAAACCTTACATAAGTAATCAAATCAGTCTTTATTAACTTCCCACTCACCTTAAAACAAAACAGCACTCAGAGCTAGCGCAGACGACGGATAACGGAGGACTTTTTGTCCGCGACAAGTCTTTATTGTTAACCAAATAAGATTCAACTTAGATCGCGTATATCCATGAAAAGTACGCGATAGTCCTCGTTATTTATTCAACTTTATGATCTTAGTAATAAGGTCGTGCCGCGGACAAAAAGTCCTTCAATGTCCGTCGTCTGCGCAGGCCATCAACCTCCCTCCCCGCCCGAGCGAGCGTATGTTACTTTACTATTTGCATTTAGTGATAAAATGTCCGGACCTTTTTGTACTGTCCGGCTTTTTATCAGGCCTTTTCAAATTCCTAAATGGTAACCCTAATCAGATATGATGAAGGATAAGACTCTCCATTTAAAAAAAAAAAGGTTTTTAATCGTTTTTTAACTCTAGTTTGTTTCATACCACGTCTTCTGGAAAAATCGCTCACTTTTACATATGTGGGTCACATCAATAATATTTCGGGACGATGATGTAATCGGGTGTGCCTAACTTAGCCACTGCAGACAAATCTAGACAGCCATTTGTAGTATCTGACGAATAGAGGTCAGAGAGTATTTTGTGCCTACAAACCGATGTAAACATGTCTGGATTTAGATATATGTCTGTTATAGGAATAGACCCAGTCCCTTAGTTTCTTGCGGCCGTTCTTCTTATCAGTTAAAAGATGTCCTGAATGGCTGGTAGGAAAAATATAATTGGACGATTCGAAAGCACTTATCTATAAGTCTATTTGAATAAAACTCTTTGATGATTTTGTATTTTTTTCATTTTTCAATGCTATTTTTATACTTATGGTAAATTTTAAATAGAAAAATATTGGAAAAAATTAACTCGGCCACAAGTGAATTCTCGAACCCGCGACCTTTGGAAATCCGGTCCAATGCTCTTGGACCATTGAGACCATTCATTGGAAGAGCATTGGACCGGATTTCCAAAGGTCGCGGGTTCGATTCCCGTCTGAGAATTCACTTGTGGCCGAGTTAATTTTTTCCAATATTTTTCTATTTAAAATTTACCATAAGTATAAAAGTACTCTTTGACTTTGAATTATACACGTGCTAGCGTCTGCCCGCGGTTTCACCCACGTGGTTCCGGTTCCCGTGGAAATATCGGGATAAAAGTACCCTTTGTTGCTCTCCGTAACTTCTCTCTCAGTCAATTGGTGGCTTAGTTAGGGCGTCAAGGAAGGACAAACTGGACAAACAAACACACTTTCGCATTTATAATATTAGTTAGGATTAGGGTGTCTGCTATAGAAATGGACCCAGTCTCATGCTGAACTGGGAACGAAAGAAAAACACAATGCGCTAGCTGCTAACTTTCCAATGCAGATAAATAAAGCCCATCAAAAGTTCAAAAACGTATTGTGGCCGAGTTGTTTTTTTCCAATATTTTCCAATATTATAAAAGTAGCATTGAAAATTAAAATAAAAAAATCTTTTTGAATTTTGGCATTTTTCAATGCTATTGCTATTGGAAAAAATTAACTCAGCCAAAAAGTGAATTCTCAGATGGGAATCGAACCTCTAACAATGCTCTAACCGCTCAGCTACCGAGACTTATTCTAATATACTTTATATTTAAGTCTCGGTTACCTTATATAAATAGGTATTTATTGTAACAAAAATAATCCCATTTACGAAACAAAGACTGATTGAAATGCACTAGAAGCGTAGGTAAGCTAGAATCCGTTCCGCATTTCCGAGCATGTCGTTTTATCCAAGGATATAAAGCCTTGTGTACACTACGGGATAACATTTGGATATCAGCCAAACTTCAGTCAATATACTTTGGGAAATTGGTTGATTTTTCTTTGGAAAACACTGGCTAGCTCAGATTGCTGATTCAACAAAATTTCAATAGTCTATCTTAAACATTTTGGTTGTAAGGACATAATGGACTTAGGTATATTTTCTGTTTTATTTTCTTGTTTACTTTGTTTTAATTTTAACTAAAGCTTAATACACAGACGTTACACACGCGTGTCGTGCATGTTTGGACGTTTAAAACACTAAATTGTCTGTGGTTAAAAAAAATCCACCACTTTCTCGTTCGTCAAATTAAAGAGTACATTTTTTTCTTGTACATTATATAAATTCGACTACTTTATACAACGTTATATTAAAAAGCATTTGTATATACAACTCATCATTACATTTTTCCATTTTGTATGGCAGCAACCCTGATTCGAATTATAATTTTTAGTCGCCATTTCAGTACTTAACACTTAGCAAAAATCAAAACTCACAGGAACCGTTTTAATAAAGTATAACGAGATCCCGATTGCGAGAACCCAGCCTTAGATCACCCAGTCTAGAATTTAGCATACAGATTATGGCAAGACTGGATTCCTCGTCCCGGCCTACTATTATCGGATACCAATCAGAACAGCATTGTCCACAATTGTGTTGCTTTCACCGGATTGTCAGTTTAGAAATAGTATTACCTATAGTACAGGAGTGGAAGGAAAGTGTCTTCTTGGCCAAGAATACTGATCTTACTGACTGTGAAAAACCTTTAAAATACTGACCATATACTGACCCTTCGTCGGTCAATTAAGCATCTAAATCACGGATTCCCAACCAGTGCGGCGCGCCCCCCGTAGAAAGATTCAAGGGGGGGGCACGGCGACTTCAGGTGTATGTTACTTTTCATAAATTAGGTATCTCTAATTTTAACTAAAATTGTTTAATTCTTCATTCTGAACCTAGGGGGCGCTAGTATTTTTGCAAAAGCTTGGGTGAGGCGCAAAGGGAAAAGGTTGGGAACCCCTGATCTAAATGTTAATGTTATAGTCTGTTCACCAAAACGGGCTCCTATACTACTTACGGAGATAATTCGCACAATCGAAGAACTGCCCGGTAGACCAGCAGGACCTCTATTTTTAAATCACCCGTCGCGCGAGTGGCGAGGCGAACGAGGCGATCTAGATAGCATGCTTTTCGCTTTGCCACTCGCGCTCACGTTGGGATGCGGTACTACAGGTGATAAGCGAAGCTATGTTTATTGATCTTATTTTTATTTTTATAATTTGGGACATTAAACAGTTATATGCTAAGTAATATTAATTAAAATTAAAATACAGCATTGTTATACCAGCATATAACCCACACCAATGTCCACGAAATTTCGTGGACATTGGTAACAACTAATAATAAATAACGCGCGTCGAAATGAACAGTAAACTAGGTTCTACATATTAATATATTAGAGTATGATATTCTAGCCCAGTTTGTCGATCATGATCTGATTTGCCATTTTTTTTTATTTAATTTTCGAAGAAGCTAAGATGTACGGGCAAAGTCGCTTTTACGGAATACGGAAACTCAAACGTCGCATGAAATTCAGTAGAATCCTCCAGACGAGTGAATCAAAAATAGAGCTCCTGAGCTGGCCGTCACCACAAGAATACAAGTGTCACCACTCCCTTACATGCCTGGGATGTCGTAAGAGTCGACTAAGAGGCTCGACGCATTGAACACCTGTGCGAGAGAAGGAAAACTTGAAATAAACCCTCTACCTACCCGTCTGGCCAGCGTGGTAGCAGTAGGCTAGTAGCCTCCTATATGAACGCCATAATAGGCGAGCTAGGAGAGGCTTATGTCCAGCAGTGGACGTCCACAGGCTGATTATGGAGCTAAGATGAGCGCCGCGACTATTTGTCGAAATTTATCTCGCTATGTCTGTCGCGCTCATATCCGTACCGGCGTGGGCGGAACAGACACTGCGCTTACGCGACATAAGTGTCGAGAATGTTTTGTCGCAGTGCTCCTCTTAGGCCTACAGGAGATCTTTCTAGGGAGCACTATTTCAAAAAGTCATAGATTTATAGAAAACGTTTTTATCGCAAATAAAATAATATGAGACAGTATTAGGTAGGTGATAAATATTAAACAAGAAAATATTTATCACATAAAAATAGCATTGTAAAATGCAAAATTATAAGTAAATTTAAATTTATAATTATTAGGTATTTCATTTAAATAATAAAGTATTTCTGTAACAGTACCTTATTAAAAAAAAAAGTTTCCCAAAGGCTCTACTAGTCTACCGGGAAGTTCCTCGATCCTACAGAACCCAAATAAAATTAGATAACTAAATTACAGGATTTTTTAAAGTAAGGATAGAAGCTCCATGCTTTTTTGAACTATACCTTCGAGTAACCATGTTTCGCACAATAAATATCTTTATCTTTTGAAAAATTTACTTTATCACCATAAAGTTAAGGATCACTTTCGTTACTATATCAAGATTTAAGACGGGTACATTTTCCACCTGAGCCACAGAGCATCCTCTAAATTACCTTTCCAAGTTCTGGACCCTACTCATTTGTCTTGATTTGAGTCAATGAGACAAATCCGTGTGCCCGAGTTAAATTAAAAAAGTGACCAATACACGGGTACTAATTATAAAATGGGAAATAAATCAGTTTGGTTTTAAGTAAAAAGTAAATGGATTGATCCTCATAATAAAAAACCGCTGGCTCACATAAAAAATGTACCTAGTTGATTTATACAAATACAAAATACAAATACATTTTTTTATTGCAAACTAAGTGTGTACAGGTGTTATAATCTAGAAGGAACTTAAAAACTTAGTCGCCCTTTACGGACACAGCAATTTATGAGAGGGCTGCCTATTTTATTAAGTTACAAAGAATAAAACAGAAAATAATAAAAAATAAACAACGATAGAAGTTTACAATTTGGATTGGATGTTTACAATTTGGATTGATCGTCATACTAATATTTAATTAAAAGAGGAAATAAAGATTTAAATTCTCAGTGGATCAATTAGATATTTTAGGACGAATTCGACTACTTTCTTATCTCGTCCACTACCTAACTGGTCCACTTCCTAACTCGTCCACTTACAATTCCTATCTTGTCCACTTCCCAACTCATCCATATTCCTAACTCGTCCACTTCCTAACACGTCCATATTCCTAACTCGACCACTTCTTATCTCGTCCAATATTCCTAACACGTCCATATTACTAACTCGACCACTTCTTATCTCGTCCAATATTTCTAACTCGTCCACTTCCTAACAAGTCCATATTCCTAACTCGACCACTTCTTATCTCGTCCATATTCCTAACTCGTCCACTCGTCTTGCATAAGGCTAGGGTCAGATAAAAGTCTCGGCTAGGTGAAGGGACTAGTAGAAAAAGCGAAAATAAATCCTCATCCTATCGTTCTAATTCTAGCTAATATTTTACGTGCGAAAGTGTGTTTGTTTGTCCATCCTTAACGCACTAACTAAGCAACCAATCGACTTGATTTTTGGCATAGAGTTAGTTGAAAGGACGTAGAGTAACATGGGCTACTTTTTATCCCGATATTCCCACGGGAACGGGAACCACGCGGGTGAAACCGCGGGCGGAGGACAGTATTAAAAAAAAAAAGTATCTTTATACAGGAGGAATATCAAAAAAGAAAAACAATACAGATTGGATTTACCAGACTTGTCCTTTTAATTCCAATATACCATTGAAGCAATGCCAAACTCAACGAAAAAAATGTGATTGAATAATTAAATGACGTCCTTCACTTAAAGACAAGGCAAATGTACCTACTCCATTTACACTATATAATTATTTACATTCGTGATGAATGTTCACGTCCGACAAGGGACATATATAAAAACACAACAAGGGGCAATTAAGTAAAGTCCAAAGCCGTAAAACTTCCGTACGCATAGACAAGACAGAAATACTTTGGCGCGAACTTCTGGCGGGAAAGAATGCAGCCGCCATATTTGATATTATTATGCGGATTAGCTAACAATATTGAGTTCATGGTTATTGTGACCAAATTCGCGAGAGTAGGCTGAGCTTTAGGCTTTCGAAGGCTGTAGTATAATTGATATGTGGGTACGATTATAGAATCAACCGGTTTTTTTATACGTTAAATGTGTAATTCTCAAGGCGGGTTGGGCGATTCATAAAAGGTATTTTCCTATATGAAGAGCAAACAAATCAACTTAATGTCTTTATTTGATGGTAAAGTATTAGTTGGACTATATTTAACAGAATAATAGGCGTTGATTTGTAACTAATAGTCGATAAAGTGTGGTCTGACAACATACTCCAGATATTTCTGTTCGTGGGTGGCCACTGGACAGTCGGCTAGTTAATTTTGTACCCAAGCACTGTCAAGTTACAGCCCATGGCATGGCATTGAACAAGCTAGTAATCACTTAGCACAATCTTTTATATGAACTTACTTTAGTTACGCGCGGTTTTACCAGCGAATTTCTTATTCCCGTGGGAATATCGGTATGGAAAATATCCTATGTTCTATTCCGGGTGGTAGTCCATCTGTATGCAACGTTTCATTCAAATCCGTTCAGCTGTTGACGCGTGACTGAGTGAGTTACAAACAATCAAAATTACTTATAGTATATGTAGGAATTTCAGATACTTTTCGACGATTACAGACAAAAAAAAAATAAATCTTAAGGAATGTGTTTATCCAACACTTACCACAAATCTTAACATGGCTCAACATAACATACATATAACAGCTGCTCAGACTTTACAATCTGACCTTGAGAGCACCCTTATGTCACACGTAATAACGGCGGTTTTCGCAGTGCAAATGTAAAATCTGACATGCTGTTGACTATACTTATCTTTTGATGTGTAATAATACTAATAATGTAAAACAGAATCTTCATACAACTCATCAAAACACGTAGATAACCAACGGTGATAGTAACACGATAATTTATATTAACATGTATGTTTTAATGCGAACACACGAGATACACATTATTATCTAAATGAAAACATTCACGGCATCTTTATCATAACATTGTTTTGCGTAACGCCAGCCAGTTAATTAAAATAGTTTAACGATAATACATTCAGAATACTTTTTTAATTTCTGCGTAGTTTAGGTATGTTATTATACCTAATTATTACTTACATAAAACTCAAAACAATTTGTTGATAATGTTGAATAGAAGAAATCCTACCTAATCACCAAAAAAATAGCTTAAAGAATTTCATAAAAAAAAACACCTAAAATATATCAAACAGCAGATTTTTCTTCGCTATTTTAGGAAAAAGTTGTTTACAAAACACTTTTGAGTCCTTTAGTAAAGATAAATAACAATGTATGTCTTATTAGATTTGTTATGTATTTTTATTTTTTTTTCTCTTTTCTATTGGCAAATGTTTTTTTAGCCTACAGCCTTACTTCTTTTTGTTTTATTTTCATCTTGTTTTATGTTACTTTGTATGTATGTTTTTTTTTTGTTTAACTTGTCACGTCCGTTCGATGTCCTCAATTAAAATCCCTCCAGAATACCAGCGTTGCAGTGGCAGTCTCCTGGCGCTGTAACATTATGCTGAGGCAGGGACCTAGTTGGCGGCATACGTTTAACACGGTTTTGTTTGTTACCTACCTAGTTTAATGTTTATTTGTATGCGTCAATAAATATTTTTCTTTCTTTCTTTCTTTCTTTCTTATTAATATTTTAGCCCGACAATAATAAGGACTTGTTAAAATTAAGCTCAATGTCAAATCTTATACGGAAAAATACTCCAACTTATTTTTCTGCAAAACAACAAACTTGCACCGTGCCTCACCAAAGTAAATAAACGCTGAAATACAAATTTTTAGTTAATCGCTAGCGTAACTATCGCCTATGGGTTTTTACGGTTTTCAAGATGAAATTAGCGTAAGATTTCCACGGTTTAAAGTTAGAGATTTATAGCAAATTGCAACAATTATCGATTCAAAAATCGTGGTCTAGAACGTAGTCCCTTCAAACTTCAAACAAACGACTGCATTCAGTATTGCAGGTGATGTTCAAGCTGCAAGATTATGCTGAATGGCGACCTTTTTAGTTTCATAAAAGATTTTATCTAGACCATGTTACATTATTTAAAGCCACTTAAACTGTGAAACTGAATAAAGTTATGCATTACATTTACATAATGTTTGAGCGTTAATCGGTCTTACCGACCGATCACTTGGTGAAAATTCGTATGGGGAATGGGCTTAGTACTTTAAAAATATACCTACATTTTTAATATTCACTTCACTATTTATCATGACACATTGTATAGGTTAATTGTGAGAGACTTTTTAAAATAATTTTAGTTTTTAAGACCATTATGTAACCACAATTAGAACAATAAACATTATTTTATTTTATTTGAATGTTTTGTATTTTCTTTAATTCTGAGCTATATCGAAAAGTTTCTTGATACTTTTACTTTCTTTGATGGGATTTTGTGTTGTTTTAGCGATAACTAGTCTAGTCAAAGTTATTTGGCACAAGGCATGATCGGTTTCCTCATCGCGAATTAAGTTCCGAACATCTGAAACTCGACTCAAAGCGACTTTCCATACACTCATGCATGAGAGAGGTTTGAGACGTTCTTAATTTCAAATTCTCAATTCTGAATCCGACCAGTAGGATCATTATCATAGAAAACCAGAAACACAGATCTAACTTGCAAATTGATTGAACGACCAACAGCAATTATGACTAACGTCCAATTAAGTATCAGTTTCGTAGCGACAAACTCTCATTCGGAATCCATTAAAATATCATGTCACACGTAGCCAATAGCTATGCACTTTCCAACGGAGTCTGCCGACAAGACTGCACCTTTCCCGGTTAACGATATCCGCAATTTCTACTAGAAAATCAAACTTACGCAAACCATAGAGCTTTTGTTTTTTTTTTGGCGAAGGTCACGCATCCATACAGCCAAGCACTTAACACTCACAGCACAGAACACGTTATTAGAATTTCGAAAACTACTCTCGTGGGGAGAAATTTCTCGGTCGACGTTACGAGCGACCGTCTCGCGTGGTGGCCACGGCGTAACTGATTGTGATGAATGTGTGGTGACTGGTGGGAGGCCATGGTAATGTTTGGCTAATCGACGGATGTCTGGGTTCGGCAGGTCCGGCGGAAAGAGGTGAAATGCTGGGACTGGTTTGATCGGATTGATTTGAGGAACTGTGGGGTACAATCAAACAATTTATTTTCCAAGCGAAGGGTTTGATTTGAAGACAGTGTCGGTTTTTTAATTGAATCTAAAAAGTAAGAGAAACTCATGTAGGTTCTTAGCATCACTCACGAATCCCACCCATCAGTACATATATAAGATTTGATGTCACTTGACATAAAGGCATTTTTTTTTCGCGTGGCCACCAACCATACTCTGTTATTTCGGTTCAGAATGATGTAAAATGAAAATCTTATTATGATATGTTAGTGTTTAAACTCAATCCGGACCGAGATATTAAGGTTAAAAGTCTAAAAATAAAATACTCATATTTTAGGAATTTTTTTGTGGTCAAACCTCGACATTATGTATATCGTAAAGCAAATATAAAAAACTATTTGAACATATATAGTTATAAGTTTTTATTGATTTAACAAAATCAATTAATTATACTATCGTCAAGAGAAATAAATGGCCAAAAAGAAAAAAAAGGAAAAATATCAATATTTCATAAAATAAGTGCATTTTCTTTTTTATCTTCTAACCTTAATAGCTCGTACGTACATCTTATGTTTTGGCGCGCACTGTTCATTGAAATATAAATATTGAAATAAAATAAAACAACTGCATTACGGATATCAAACGCGCTATATTTCACGAACTAAGATGTAATTGTCCGTAATTTTAGAATTTAAGGTTTTTTTTTTTATATTTTCCCAACGTTTCGGCACCTTTTCAGCTGCCGTTGTCCCGTGACCACGGCAGCTGAAAAGGTGTTTTATTTAATCTTAATAGCTCGGTTCGGACTGATTTTAGGCAACAACGTATCATAATACGATTTTCATTTTACTTTAATCTGAACCGAAACAAGGTTTGGTTGATGGCCGCGTGAAAAAAAAAGACGCCACCTGCCATACAAAACTAGGCAGTCGTTTCCAATCAAAAATTTTTGTTTCCATGGATTTTGAAGACTTTGAAGATAGTCTATAGGTTTTTAGCATCATCATCATCATCAAAGACTTTTTGTCCAATAAGACCATAATATTGAACTCGAGCGTATACAAAGCCATGCATAATGTCATATATTAAAGTCCAACACAACAAGCAAGTATCTCACAAGACATGTCAATGGGTCAAATTCCATCACATTGATAACGAACCTAGCGTTTTATACGTTTAAGTTCAAAATCGAATGACAAAGTTGACAGAAGGTTTGTGAAACCTGACCGCTGTTTTGTTTACCGTGGATTCTAACAAGGAAACGCTTATTATCAACGTGGATACCCATTACATCATGAACGTACTTTTTATCCATGCGTTTAGTGTAACTAGTTGGCTTTTTTGCTACAGTAAAAACTAAATAGATAAAAAAACGTAAATTCTGACCGCTATATATGCGTATATTTGATTGAGGAAACAATACAATACGTTGAAAATTTTTTCATGCTCATTACCAGGGGGTTAGGGACGTTCTGTTCATGCCGTTACTAAAAATTCTTTTAATTGATTTTCGAATAAACATGTGTTTATAAGGGCTAATTTCACTACAAATAAATTCTGGATAGATCTGGCAGATAATCTGACATATTTTTCATATTACAAATATCAAATTATCTGCCAGTTAAGCTATCCTGCAGAATCTGTCGCTGGTGAAGACGACACTAAGTACATATTACTTTAAGTTAGTTTTCTTGTTTTCCCGACTTTTCGCTTCTTTTATTTCAATAGAAGAAGCCATACAAAACATTTATACTAAATAAAACATTGTAGCTTAAACGTCCTTTTCCTTCTTACCTAAGCTTTATAGTTGCAAAAAAACTTCAAATAGATTGCCTACCATTAGTGCCATTAGTGTTTGTCGCCAAGTGCCCAAATAAGTGCATAAAGTGCTTTGAATAAAAGGTGTCTTTAAACCAATTAAGCTTTTTATTAGATCACAGTGTGAAGGCAGGCAGTAGCTTCAGTTACTTAAAATATGGTTGAGCGAAGCGATGGCTGGTTCATGCGTCATGCTCGTGAACGGGTGCCGCCAGCGGAAATGGGTCTACTTCAGTCCGCTTATCTTAATGTTGTGCTTAAAGCTTAAATATTTTTTTCTAAAATAAATTGATACTGACCTGTATGTACCTCACAACTTGCAGTACAGTAATCTTGTAATGCGAGAAATGTTGTAATGTATGATAGATAAGTCTTTCTTTGCCAGTTTAAATTTGTTTACGGTTACAATAACCTTAAAATGTAATATTATAATTAGTATTTTCTTTTTGTGATAGAAATTGACCTTGCTGACATGTTAAGGTCACTTTTCAATTTGACGACTCTGTATGAAATAAAACAGGGAGAAAGAAACAGACGAGTTTTTTGCCGGTTCTTCACGTTACGCGGTCTCCCGCCCCGTAGGGTTTGTGAACCGATGGCGTAGCTTCTTTGAAGTTCATAAGTGCTTGTAACAGCCTAGACTGAATAAATAATATTGAATTTGAATATACGTGCTTACACGTCGGTTTTCATGATATAACTATCTCTGAATTTCTGACTCTGTTCGAACTCTGGCCATGGCCTTAGAGCCCCTGGGTCTTATAATCTCTTAATTCCAGGGGTGCGCGGTAGGAGCCTCCCCGTGTGGCGCATTATAATCAGTATGCATCCGGTGCACCCTGGGCAATGGTCTGCGGACGGCAAGTCGGTAACGCAGACTAGCCGATCCTTCCACCACGACTCAATGGTTAAAACTCTGAGTCGACACGATAAGAAGAATTCCAGGCACTTTTCTCAATTGCTATCAGTGCATTTCTTCTACTCATTATTCTTAGTAATTTAGCAAACTGCCTGGATATAACCCAGGCAGGTTTAACCACTTTCATCGCGCATTTCATTTACACTGAAGAGTTTTTTTTTATTACATTAAGTGAACACAATTCTCGAGTGCTTAAGATGAGAAGACGGTGGTCATAGAAGACTGACATAAGGTACCTGTCCGACACTTTAAAGACACCTTACAAAATAAATGTATAAATGTAAGCTACTGAACAAATAGAACTACTATAGCAAATAGTTGTCCAAATTGAACATAAATGTCCTCTTCAATTACCGTGCAGTCATTTTATAGTGATTTATCAACTGTTTTTAAATACTAATGAAAATGCTAAGCATGTTAGTTTATTGGACAAGAAAAATGTTGCTTCGTAGATGATTAACCTAGATTCTGTACAGATCTTGATTAGTTGAACCTTAAATGGTAAATTTTGGTTAGTTGAATGAACGTCGACATGTGTAAAATATGCTGTATTTTCGTAATATCGAAGTTGCTTTTTATCGTACATTTAAAAGAACGTCAGGCTTCAGAGTAATAATATGCCACTCATTAATAGCGGCTGTTTTCGTAGTGCAAATGTAAAACTTGTGCTGTTGATTGTACCTGTTCAAGGCTGACACAACAGTTAAAGATAAAAACTTATTTAATATAGACGAAAAGCTTGCTTGAATTGGCACAATAATTGAAAAAGGTGAGATGGTAAACAGGAATTATACTTGAATAAAACTTGAAATGACGAATTGGAAAGCTCCACTTTAAAGAAGGCAAGAAAACTTCCTTCCTCTCCTCCTTCAAGGCGGATAAATCTTAGAAATAAAATACTTTACCACCAAAATTTAAAATGACAAGTATTGGTTTTTCGATTTAATTAAGTAAAAGTTTCATTTCAGTTAAATTCGCGGAAAAATCAATGTGATAAAGGTATAGTAAGTTATCTTGCCGACTTTAATCAAGATGGTTCAAATAGTTAATTCGCATTACGCGCCGTAAAACTGTCGGTTAACAGTTTAGGACCGGCACCGGCGTTTTTCTTGGAACCGGGTACCGTTTTAAAAAGCTTAGGTGACATGACAGCGTAAACAGCTGAGTAATCTCAGTTGGGAGTATTGTTCGCTGCAGTATATTTGGGTAAAATTACATTTTAATGTTGTCGCGTTTGTTTTTTTTTATATTTCATTCAGCATTTCCTATTGTTGATGCGTTCATGTAAGAACTTAGTTTTGGAAGTCTTGTTAGGAACCAACTAACACAATCAACATTTTATATCATCATCTTCTTCTTTCTTAATTAATGGCTTGCTCACGATAAAATTCGCGAATTTTGCCAATGTCTAGTATATTAGGGTTCCGTACCTCAAGAGGAAAAAACGGAACCCTTATAGGATCATTTCGTTGTCCGTCCGTCCGTCTGTCAAGACCGTTTTTCTCAGGAACGCGTGGAGGTATCAAACCAGTGTTGCCAACAAGTGCTGCCAGAATTACGTCTAATTTACCCTAAAACTACCGTACAATTACCGTACGTCAATCTATAAATCAAAACAAAGAAACTCCCCCGCATCCGGATGGTTGCCTTTAACTCGGGAAAGGCGAAAAAAAAAATGGTATTTCGTTGCAGTTTTTAGGTGAAAACACGTGCTAAATGTTGGATGACCAAAAAAAAAATTGGTGCCGATGTAAATAAAACGACAATTTATACAAATACAATTTCTTCTTCGGGTTCTGCTTCAGCTGCAGGTGATGGTTGGTACAAAGATAAATAACGAATTTTTTCGTGCATACTTTTGGTAGGCTTAAAATGACCATGAGTCCATGACCAATACATCGTACATTGACACTTTTGAACGAACAAGTTTAAAAAGGTTCTTTCAAAAGTGTCAATGTATGATGTATTGGTCATGGTCATTTTAAGCCTACCAAAAGTATGCACGAAAACATTAATTATTTATCTTAGTTATTTATCTCGCCGACCAGGGTCGGCCAACCTGGGGCCTTATTAGTTCTTCGTTACCTACCACAGCAGCACAGATGCCTCGGACCTCGGACTCACTCACTACAGACTTCATACACAAAGACACAATGCGTTCAGTTATCGCAAAATACCGTACTTTTGTTAATATTATTTCCTGATCTTTAAATTACCGTACATATGTCACACGGTAATGTACTACCGTACGGGGCATGAAATTACCGTACGGATACGGTAATTACCTTACGCTTGGCAACGCTGTATCAAACTGAAATTTATATCTAATACTCAGGTCTTCTGTCCTTTGGAGCTGTGAAAAAATCAAACTTCTAAGCCAAAGCAATCAAAAGATACAGCCGTTTATGCAGCAAATTTTCGTAACTCGCACGGGAATCAAAACCTACAGGGTACTTCAATCTTGAAATTTGGTACGAAGTAACGTCTTATAGTACAGATAAAGGAAAACCGTAAATTTTTAGTTACATCATATAATAAAAAATATTTTACGGAACCCTCGGTGCGCGAGTCCGACTCGCACTTGGCCGGTTTTTTTTAGTATTTATAGAAATTGTACGGTAGATTGAGTTAAAAATGAAGCCAAACAACACGTGTTATTACGAAAAGAACTCTGGTGAAACCCATTTTATATCATACTAATCACAAAAGAGTTAATGACGTAAATCTGTATCGAGTTTGTTTTTCGACTGTTATTTGTAACAATAACAATTTATAACTTTTTAATTTTGCATTTTACAATGCTATTTTAATTTAATATTTTCTTGTTAAATATTTATCAAATAACAGTTTGGTTAAGTATACTAATCTAGTATCTATCAATGGTAGCATAAATTATACTCTACTTAAATCTATTTTTTATTAATTTGTTCCCATTTTTCTTTATCCGATTCGGAAGCTCTGTGTGGCTGGCTGTATCAAGTTCTACACGACCAAGACAATTAGGCGCATGACAGGAATGCGGTTTTGCACTTTTGGCACCTGCAGCCCACTTGTATCACCGCACTTCTCTTAATATCTGATTAATTAGCGCTACTATGATTAACTGAATGATTACAGTTTCTTGAAATTTTGGTTTTTAGTTAGATTTTTTAAGTTTTTCTCAGCTGTCATGCGCCTAATTGATTTGGCCAGATAGTACATTATTATCTGAACAAAGAATAAAATTATTATTATTCTTCATCTTCTTCTTATCGAGTGAGGAGTTAGTGGCCATCTCTGGTGTCAGAGTTTATCAAGCCGCCTATAAGGCCTCTGACTTGGCTTAACGACTGTAATCAAATGACAACAGCCGCGACCGACGGTTTAACGTGCCCTCCGAAGCACGGAAGCGCTCAGTTGTAATGCCACTTTACGGTCATCCATCCGACACCTGACCGGGCCGAACTTTGCTTAACGAACGTGATCGAATACGATCTGTCTGTCAAGCGCAGCCATGAGCGCTTCATTATTATTATTACTGTTTGATGAAATTTTAGGGACTTTGCACTTTCCAGTGAGTCTGTCGGCACTCTGAGTGAGTGAACTAAAAGATCTATTGTAACTTTTAAGAAGAGTAACTCTACAATCTTCCTGATTCTACAATATTCTTGATTTTAGATTTAAATTCCTTAGGCTAATAATGTGTCAACCCTGTAGAATGCCCTGTGTATTCTTTATCCACTACCACATAGATAATAAGGCAATATTGCATTCTATGATCTTCTTAACAAACTTTGAGGCGATAAGATCTAAAGCTAAATCTCTGAAGATATAATGTCAAAGCAAAATTCCCTATTTTATACTATATTTCAAAGAGGGACGAAAACATAAATAAGAGGTCTCCAGAGCCAGAACAGCACTCTTGTATAAGGCCTCTTATACTTCTCAAGCCCATTTCCTAAAAGAGATTTAAGAAAAATATGTCTGGGCTTTGCAAGTATTTAGGTCAAGTGTTTATAAAGCAAGGAACCTTGAGAAGGTTTCATTTATAAAATTCTTTTCAGGGGAAGGAGTGGAATTATTCCACTCTACCACACCATGCCACAATGCTGGGCAGTTAGATTAATTTAATAAGGGTTGAATTGAATAACAGTGGGCCTAAAATGAGTTTTTCTTTCCTTTTACTGTACAGTAAACGGGAGACATTTTGTATGAGAATCTGTAGTTCTGCTACTGCCCACTAGAGGCGCTGTTCAGATTCGCATACAAAATGCGTCCCGTTTACTGTACCGTAAACGGATCGGAAAACTCATGGTAGGCCCACAGTTGTTACTCTCTGTTATTCGATTCACTACACAGCATTTGCTACAAGTTGTATGCTTTGTATTTGTAGGAGCTAAAATAAACAAAGATCCTTACGGCGTTCAGGAAAACTTTTGTTCCCTATTCTTCACGAGAATATTGGATAGCCACCATAATAAATTTGTCTATGACCTGAAGACACATTTACATAAATCACCTGAAGTTATTATTTCAACTTAAAGCTTAAATTTTGAGACTTACCCGATCAGTGATGGCCTCCTCCATTTTCCCGCGCTTCAATCCAGGCGCGCGAATAACGTTCGCCGGTGGCGCCACCACGGCGGGCGGCGGCATGCTACCGATATTGCTGCCAGCGCCCGCCGGTATGAAACCAGCCTCCATCATCAACTACGCATCGTCGCCGCTCGACACTAGATGGCGCTGTACGCAACCCCGTATTAAATCAATTCACTTGGCGCACCATAACAATAACAATATTAATAAAATACACACAATAATCTCTTCAAATCACTTGTAAAAACACTCAATTCACTGTACGGACGTATTTTGGAGACGAATCACTAGCCATTATTGAGGAACTGTATTTGTTTTGAGCACAGCGATTTTTTAATTTGAGCATTTATTGAACGGAATGCGACGATATGCACTGGTTATCACTTAAAGTAGCACTTTTATAACACTTTTTGGCTATATATAATAAATTTATCGGATATTATTACGATCACAGCACGATAAACACGTTTTCTCGACGGCGGTCGTCTGTTCTCTGCATTTCAGACAGACTGGGTGGTGCTGTCTCGCTCGACGCTATACCTGTGAAAGAGACAGTCGGTTCATTATGTTAATAATTGACAAAACACCATCGTGGTGCGAATTGGACAGGTTTAGTTCAATAAACAAGAATTAATAAGATAATTATTTAAATTAAAGTATTTTTATATTGGTAACATCACAAATTCCATGCTACCAGCCTTGCCTTTGCCAGTCTATATCATCATTGTTACACTATTACATAGCAGTTCCATAAATTATGGAGACATTTTTGTCAAGTAATAAAATAAAATTATTTTATTGAAAAATCAATAATAATTATATCTTAAATTTTTGCGTTTACTGTTTTTTGCAAAAAACACCGTCTATTTATTTCAGTTGGAATTTCAGATCTACGACACTTTCTGTTAGGCTAGACCCAAAATAGGGGATATTATTCTGCAAAAAAAAGTAATAGCGAACATAGATTAAACAAAAAGAGGGTAGCGACACAAAAACCTTAAGCTTTTTCGCTTCCACTATAGCCCTGCATCTAAGTCTAAAAATAAAAAAAAAAAAAAAAACGCTTTATGACACACAAAGACAAAAAATAAAGAAATAACAAAAACAGACAGAAAGCATACAAAAGGCGGCCTTATTGCTAAATAGCAATCTCTTCCAGGCAACTATGTTTAGAAAAATAATAACGAAGAGGACAAAGGGGAGTGGGTGCAATTATTGGAAGGATAGTTGATATAGATGTACATAATATAAATAAAAGAAATAAAGTATAATATAATGATATATGAATTAAAAAGGAAAATATACAAATACATAATAAGTAAATATTAGGAAAAAAAAAGGAAATGCTTTTAAAGTTGATCGCAAAAAGATGCCAAAGTACGAGCTTTCCTAATATATTACGAACTATTTACAATAACAACAACTTAATTATCCTTCGGTCTGCTGAAACAGCATTTTTTATAAAACATGCAATTTTTTATATGAACAAATTAGTTGTATTAATGACGCAAGTGAGACCATGTGTTGATAATAAAATCATGAACGATGAGTATTTAATGATTTATTGTATACGATTAGATTAAACAGCTTGTATGTAACATGCATATTCAATTAGATTCAATGTTTTATCACAGAATATATATTAGTACCTTACGGTACAGAAATTTCACTCCCGAGTTTAGGTATGATAAACGCAAGCGTCCGGTCACCGGACTAGTCTCAATAGGCTGCCCTAGCAGATAGAAGCGAGACGGCAGACAGTTATTGTACTATGAACGCTATAAGCAATGCAAAAGGTTGAAATTAGGTTGTTTTCCAGAATAGTAGGTAAATATCTGGAGGATTTTGCGCCGCTTGTATGGAAGTGAGACAGGCCTGGTTTTATCCCAATCGGGTTTGATGAATTTATATTTTGTGTTTTTGACATCATCATCCATCATCAGACCACCACCCTGTTGGGGCATAGGCTTTCTAATGGATAAGGATAATGGGGCATGAATGACACATCACATCACGTGGATCCAATGTAGATAATTGCAAATACATCCGGTGACGGTGTCGTGTGAGGCGGGTCGTTATATTCCCTAAAATATGGTTGAGCGAAGCGATGGCTGGTTCATGCGTCATGCTCGTGAACGGGTGCCGCCAGCGGAAATGGATCTACTTCAGTCTGCTTGTCTTAACGTTGTGCTTAGAGATTAAATATTTTCATCTAAAATAAATTGCTATCGACCTGTATGTACGTCACAACTTGCAGTAACCTTGTAATGCGAGAAATGTTAAATGTAAGTCCTTCCTTACGAGTTGAAAATTGTTTACGGTTAGGATAACCATAAAATGTAATATTATAATTAGTATTTTCTTTTGTGATGGAAATTGACCTTACTGATATGTTAAGCTCACTTTTCAATTTGACGACTCTGTATGAAATAAAACAGGGAGAAAAAAATAGCCCTTGACGAGTTTCTTGCCGGTTCTTCTCGTTACGCGGTCTCCCGCCGTAGGGTTTGTGAACCGATGGCGTAGCTTCTTTGACGTTCATAAGTGCTTGTAACAGCCTAGACTGAATAAATGATATTGATTTGATTTGATTTTGATTTGACTTTCGAAGCACGGAGGAGCTAGAGACGATAAATTGTTGGTCACCCATTCCGTGACTTACCGTCGCGATTGTTGCTTACCCGCCTGTGGCAAGCCCACCGCGGTAACCACTGCGCCACCGAGCTACTCATGAGCAATTTTGACGCAGACCTTTATAATTCAGCCTTTTTGAGTGTTTTTTTATGCAGAGGGCATGAGACAAGTTCCAGACTCAGTTCCCAATGTTCATTTGTTGATTTAAGGAGTAGTTATTCCGTGCCACTCAGGAAAATTGAAGCTTTCTAGCTACTCTGGGAAAGAATTTTTAAAATCGGTTTATTTTAAAGATTATTCACAAACTCACAAAAACTCTATATCGCTTTATAATGTGTTGTTCTTGCTGCTTCTTCGTTTATTGGTACTATCTGTGTACCAAATTTCATACGTTCAGTTGTTTCGGAGCCTAATTCAATGCAAACAAACAAACAATCAAATCTTTCCTCTTTATAATATTAGTATAGATTGGAGAGGTAACGTTTATCGATTGCGTTATATTAAAAAAACATTATCAACTTTCGATTATTTTGTAAGCATAACTCCATTTTTATGAGAGGAGCGATAGAATAACTTTTCTTCAACTTGTTACCATGAAATCTCGAGATATCACAACTTGAAATTTTCACTGTCGGAAGTAAATAAAGATAGCGAATTCCTAATGTCGTAAAATTCAGCTTAGCCTTATCGTAGCTTATCAGATTAAACGGAGGCCAAGGGCTTTAGCGGATAAAAAAAATGTTTTTCTTCACGCATCTACTTTCCTTGGTTAGAATAACAAAAAATATGTCAATGAACCCTACCGCGCAGGTGTCGTCGGCATCGACATCGACTTCATTTGACAGAAGGATGTGACATATTGCTCTTAGTCTTTGGCAAGTTTTCATTTGTGTCAAAAAGAAGCAGCAATATGTCACATCCATCTGTCAAATGAAGCCGATATGGATGCCGACGCCACTTGCGCGGTACGGCCCCCATAACATACTGCGACTTTCATAATTTAAAGCATTCGCGATGCAGATGGGTTCAATACAATAGATATTCATAAAAAGTAATTTTCTTCTTCTTATCGAATGAATATTGGGGGTCACCTCTGGTGTCAGAGTTTATCAAGCCGCTTAGCCAGTCGTTTAGCCAAGTCAGAGGCCTTATGCCTCTGACTTACTGAAAACGTCTGAAACGACTGTAATCAAATGACAAAAGCCGGGACCGACGGTTTAACGTGCCCTCCGAAGCACGGAAGCGCTCAGTTATAATGCCACTTTACGGTCGCCCATCCGACACCTGACTGGGCCAAACGTTGCTTAACAAACGTGATCGAATACGAATCACGAGCACTTCATTCATATTTATTTAAGTAAAGAAAAAAATAACATTTAGTCTTTAGATTAAAATTTTATAGATTCACTAGACGCACGCACGGTTTTACCCGCGTGGTGCCCGTTCCCGTGGGAATATCGGCATAAAATATAGCCTATGTCACTCGGGAGAAATGTAGCTTTCTAATGGTCTAAGAATTTTCTAAATAGGTCCAGTAGTTCCTGAGATAAGCGCGTTCAAACAAACAAACTCTTCAGCTTTATAATATTCATGTTTTCCTCAATCCTATGTACCTTATCCTAAGACGACCTGTTTGGCGCAGGGGTACTAACCCCACCTTCTGCGCCAGAGGTCCCGGGTTCGATCCCCGGACAAGACAAATATTTGTGTGCATGAACATGTCTATTTGTCTTGGTCTGGGTGTTTAATACGTATATTATGTATGTATTTAATAAAAAAGTATGTAAGTATGTTCATCCGTTATCTAGTATTCATAACTTCGTCATGATACTTAAAGTGGGCTAGATAATTGGTGTGATTGTATGGAAATATTTATTATTAAATCCTATAGGTACTTTTATTAATACGCATGGATTTCTTTGCAAATATAGAAAGAATCACAATATGGATGCAATGCAATGCAATACAATGAATGGTCGTAAAGCTGCTGTGTAAATGCTAATGCGATAAAACATTAATGTAAAGCGTATTTAAAGCGATACAAACGCCTGTGTAGTGCCCATCAGGTGCTTGAAAGAATCCAGTCAATCTGCGAAATTCTCAGTATTTAATGAATCCTCATTATATCATACCGCTATGTGCAAGTCAAATAAGTACGTATAAGTCATAAGGTTGGGCAAAGTACTTCACAATTTAACTGCAACCATTATACAGTCAATTCTAAAGAGTTCGCATAATAAAAGTACAAGTAACAGATACGTTTAATGGCAAAATACATAAAAGGTCAAAGTGCTAAACATACGAGTTAATAAAAAATGAGCGCTAAGACAATGGAGGAACACTTTGTACTACACAACAAATTTATTCAAAACTGAACTTTATTCGCTAGACATAAAGACGGTTAAGCTCTCAAAGCCATTACAGGAACATTAGACCATCAATCAGTTCATATTGTAAAGGTTAACATTCAAGATACAACATTTTATTTTCAGAAAAATTCATCCTACATTTTTTGCTAAAAGCCTTTAAAAGCCTCAAAGCTATTCTGGATGATCGTTCCGAATTGAATATTACGAGTACCTACCAATACCAATAGCTGCTGAGTAGAATGGAAAGCTTTTAAATATCGGAATATAAATACATCAACATATACTAGTGGCTAAGGGTCCATACAATCGATTCCCATAGACTTCCATTTCAGAAATCCTACCCTGCCGATCTAAAATACAGTTAAAATAATTTTTGGAGATTTTTTTGTTTCGGCTTACCTTCGCCATATTTTGATCTCTCGCTCTGACATATTATAAAGATTTTCGGTTGTGAATCCTATAACCCTATTAATATGAAATCCCTGTTATGTCTCATTAATAATAATACCCCCTTATTGGCAAATATTGGCAAAATTTATCTCCCACCACAACCTAAAATATTAAATATATATACTTTTCCCATATTATGTTAAATGTCTGTGATGTTTACTGTGTTGTCTTTTATTTTTAGGAAAATAGCTTAGAATAAAATAATATAAAAAATTTACATCCCACCTCACCGTGTAAAAGCTACCTGTGACATTGGCGGAATTATGTTTAGAACATAGAGCAAGCCATTCATAAAGAAGAAGAAGAATCCTATAAATTTTTTCACTGTCAATACATAGTTATCGTTAAAGTTAGATGGTGCAATCCACCCTAAAACACTTTCTTATAAACAGACATATGACAGGTTAACTTGATATATGAATAGCCATTCATAAATAAAGAACAAAAATAAAATGAAAAACTCCTGACAAAGTTGTTTCTTTTTTTTTCAAATTCTTAAATATTTGCATAAATCTCAAATAAAAATATACCGTTAATTGGTAATAATAACGAAGAAAAACGACGTATTTTCCCAAAACGCCGACATCAAGAATTCGAGAAATATATAACAAGTTTTATCAATACGAAACCAGGTGTTCAGAAAAGGTAAAAAAATTAAGCATATAACAAGTTATCTCGTTAAAATTAATTAACTCGCATATGAGCATAGTCAGTGGTTTTTATCAAATAGGTGTTTACTTGTTTTGCGTGGAATAGTCTATATTTTATATATTGAGGTCATACGTAGATTTATAATAAATGATTAATTTGAGCCATACAACATACAACGAAGCATATTTAGAATGAAAAGATTATTTGTAATCCATTAAGATTAGATTATAGTAACGCGTTGTTTACGTTGACGACATAATCATAAACAGTAATTAATTCCATTGCCGTTTTAAATGTGTGTTTAATATTATTTACATTGATCATATTCTATTCTATTAACATTGAAAATCAATTACTATTTATCTGATCAGAAAATATTTTCAACTATGACATTTTACGAGAAATCTATTTCTAGGTATTAAATACGTGTGGCATTTACTAAACATTATTTTTGAGTTAGAATAAACCAGTTATCAATACAAGATAGCTAGAAGCCAGTTAATTAAAAGTAATATAAAATCTAAATGATGATGCGACAAGTGGAATAAAAAAAAAACAGTGAAACGAAATAGATCTTCACATAAAATCGGATCCAGAATATTCTGCTAATTTATTCTAATATCTAACACTGATATCGCAATAGTATTATCTGTAAATAATTCTATATATTGGGTAATTTAGTTTAAATGCTTCCACTTTACATGCATGGGTGGTCCTTTATTGATAAGCCTACGTTTACAATCCTTAACTTACTTGTTAAAGTCTTTGTATGTTCTTGTTGCATACTGGATTAATGTAAAACAATTTAAAAATGATTAACTCCATGCTGGACTTTCAGTGAGAGAAAAAAATATAATGCAAGGATTTTCATGGCATTGATGTGACAACGCTGGCCTACCGCGTATTAAAAATATAAAAGCATTGGAGAATTTCGACGGTGGTCCGCAAGTCTCGATAGCTCAGTGGTTTGTGGCCGAGTTGATTATTTCCAAAATTTTTCAATTTCAAATTATCATAAGTATAAAAATAGCATTGAAAAATTCAAAAATTCAAAGATCATAAAAAAATATAATGCTCCTGTTGCTAGCTTACCAGAGTAACAGTCTCAGAGAAATAGTTTTCGAAGCGTATTTATTTTTTTGTAGGCGATGAGGCTGGCCACCTAGCACTATTGCTGTCATCATACCTGATGTTAACTATTGGTAAGATGGAAGTGCGCCTCTCCCGGAATCCTAAACTACTGAGGAACTGGCTATCTTATCTCTAACTGCCGGAACACAACAATGGTGAAAACATTGTTGTTATGGCGTCAGACTTATATAATGATGGTGGTATCTAGCCAGGCGGACATACAACAAGTCCTACCACTAACCGAAAGTTGTGGCTTGTGGCTAGAAGAATGATGTTTATGCATTTTACTCACACTGGCAGCATCTTAGATGCTATGCTAACTTCGTAAATATTAATGGCATGTTATGTAATGTAATGTAATGCAATATTAGATAAGTACTGTCGAAACAAAATATGCGGCGTTAAAATTTTGTTTGAGAAATAAACCAAACATTTCGCGAACGTTGAATGTCAAGGCGGCTCAGTTGATTGCCCAAGTGTGACTGCCAATTTTTATTAAAAGACTAACCTGCAAATAAGCTTTAAGACTAAAGAAACAAAACAATGCATCGCTGAAATAAAAATAACAAAAAGTCAAGTTCATTGACTAGATACCTGAAAAGTTAAGGCCGCAGAACCGTCACCGTGACGTTTGTGGCACTAACGCTAACGACCCAAGTTTTATGCAACTACAGTTGTTGAGGACAGTTTGCTTGTTGAGGTTAAGCTTATTAAGCAACTTTCGCAATGGTCGGTGACGGGACGGGTGGTCAAAAATTTACTATCTCGAGCTCCTCCATGCTTCGGAAGGCAGGTTAAACCGTTGGTCCCGGCAGCATTTTAAGTCGTTAATACCTACCAATCCGCTACCAATTGGGCTCGCGTGGTCATGGCCCGTTCTCCTTATCCATCCATAAGGAAGGCCAGTGCCCCAGCAGTGGGGACATTAAAGATGGCTGATGACAACAATATTCAGTTGAATTGTCGTTTCTATGCTTATTATGGACCTCTCAATTTCAGGCAGTTTTCTGATTTAAGATTTAAGATTAAAGATGGCTGATGACAACAACATTCCGTTGAATTGTCGTTTCTATGCTTATTATGGACCTCTCAATTTCAGGCAGTTTTCTGATTTACTATCAATGCACCTGTTTTTCTTTTTTTTTTTCTTTTTTTCTGTTTTGGCTTCTTTTGTTTTTTACAGAAATTCTGCCAACGTCCTGTAGTGTCAATGCACCTCTTTTACTCACTACATATAATGACACCTCTTGTTATAATATTAAGATAAACGAACAGCATGCCCAAAACAACTATTGGTATCAAGTCTTAATATTAAACAACTTCTACAAAAAAAAAAACACCACGTACCACCGACGTACGACTACGTAGTAGAACGTTAATCTCGTTACGATAATACGACAGTAAGCGGATTGAAAACAGATAAGTATGACAATTCGATAGTATACAATACACTATCGATACCTTTTTAGCTTAATCGATTGTAAGTTAATAAACTGTCGACGCAAAAGTGTCGTAAAGAACACAATAAAGCGATAAGAAGTTGTGTATATTTCGCATACACATACGAAATTCTTTCGGGAAATTTTTCGCACTACGAGAAGCTTGACTAATAAAGATGATCTAAAATCTAGTAAGCTACAATTTTGGGAAAACAAAAGACAAATATTAAAAGAGAAAATTTTGATATGAATATAGCTTACAGAAGATCTAAATTTTTTATCGCAAGCAAATAATGTGACACATTATTTTCTTGGAACGTTGCCAAACTTTACACCATCGCCGCGCAACATTAGTTTCACCATAAAATGTTATTTGCTTATTTACTAAGTCTTTTTAACTGTGGCTACCAGTGACATGGTCTAAGTAGACTTTGGGACTGAATTTTAGTACTGGATCCCGATACTTTTGATAATCTATTTGCAGTAAATATGCAAATTTACTGCAAATAGATTATCAAAAGTATCGGGAGTTATCACTTCCTCATTTTATTTTCTCCAACGGGGAAAAGCTAAGTTTTTTCTAGAAGAAGCCTTCATCATACCTAGGCTGAAGTTGGAATCGCGCTCGGTGCTTCCAACAGACGTAATCGAAATAGACGGTAAAAGTGTATCTACCTTGTGTTGTGTGTCAAAAGTTTGATCCATAGTCAAAATTTTCCGACCTAAGTCAGCCCGCTTGAGACCATTGCCATGAAAACAAGCGTCACTCAGAAACGAAAATGGTTAATTATGCAGTGCTTTCTTGCAAGAGCTCGTCAATAACATTTCCACATCACTAAATCATGAAGTCATCGTAGGTTTCAAAAATTCGACACGCTTGGTTCTCATCTCATTCAGTTTGAAGCGCTCTTTTCGTCTATCTCGATATGGTCTGTGACGCTTCCCCTACCATCCTCGGCCAGTACCGTTGCCATTTACACGGCAATTTTGGTCTATTTTGCAATAAAACAAGGTAGAACATTTCATTGCCCTAATGTACTAATTTTTCCTCATCCGTGTAAATTTAAAGTAGGGTAAACACATAAATCGGCCATATCAACCAAATTTCAAAATCATTTGCTTTTAATTCTTACGTTTCTCTATCTTTTTTACCAACGACGGTACGAAAACGGTCATGCGTTTGAGGTGATAGGTTGTTTGTTTGTCAAACCAATGTTACCATTGATCCGTAAAACTAGGTACTTGTCTATTTAAGGCGGTTTTCAGTGATGGGTTCGGGTTTGATTGGTGCATGTTCTTAGATAGGTGTAACGGTGACTCACCAGGGGGCGCTCCAAAACTACTAGTCCGATTTGATGACAATGGGAGGAGGTTTTAACGACTGCAAATGCAGCCAGGACCAACGGCTGAACGTGCCTTCCGAAGAACGGAGAAGCTCAAGATAATACATTTTCGGTCAACCATTCGGCCAACCCGTGACCGACCATTGGGAAAGTCGCTAAACTGGGCCCCACAGGCTCCTCAGTATATAAATAAATAATAAATAAATATGTCCTACCCTCACCTCACACCAATTAACCTAGCCCCAAAGTAAGCGCTGTAAGGCTTGTGTTATGGGATACTAGGGTAACGGATATAAATACATATATTTATTTATTTTGACATGGAAAACAAACAGCATATAATACTGTAAATATAGATACAAAATAGCACAAACATGCCTTTATCAGTTTTCACAAATGGCAAATATAATTATACATTATTAGATACATTTTATACAGTAATTATAAATATATAAGTACTGATGTGTACGAATATATATATATATATATATATATATATATAAATATTATACGTCATGACTCAGGTACAAATGCTCGTATTCACCATACAAACATTCACCCTACCGGGATTCGAACCCAGGACCTCAGAGTTGGAGACACCTTGAAACCGGTCTACGTAGCACTCCCCACGGAGGTCGTCAATAAAAAAAAATAGCATGTATTGGTTTTTCAAGTTCAATCTAAGCCCATTTTTCTTATCTATGCATAATTCTAATATATAAAATTCTCGTGTCACAGTTTTCGTTCCCATACTCCTCCGAAACGGCTTGACCGATTCTCATGAAATTTTGTGAGCGTATTGAGTAGGTCTGAGAATCGGCCAACATCTATTTTTCATCCCCCTAAATGTTAGGGGTAGTCCACCCCTAAATTTTTATTTTTATTTTTTATATAGCAAAACAACGTTTGCCGGGTCAGCCAGTCTAGGTATAAAGAAATGTTTATCTTATTACCAGATTTGAACCATCTCTAACCTAATCACTCTAGTGTTCTACTGACAGCCTGTTTGGCGTAGGGGTACTAAGCCCGCCTTCTGCGCCAGAGGTCCCGGGTTCGATCCCCGGAAAATACAAATATTTGTGTGCATAAACATGTCTATTTGTGTTGGTCTGGGTGTTAATATGTATATTATGTATGTATTTTGTGCCGTGTGGTGACGGCCTTAGAATACAAGTGTCACCACTCCCTTACATGCCTAGGATGTCGTAAAAGTCGACTAAGAAACTCGACGCATTGAACACCTGTGCGAGAGAAGGAAAACTTGCAACAAACCCTCTTCCAACCCGTCTGGCCAGCGTGGTAGCAGTAGGCTAATAGCCTCCTATGAACGCCACAATAGGCGTGAGCTAGGAGAGGCTTATGTCCAGTAGTGGACGTCCACAGGCTGATGACGGATGGTATGTATTTTGTGCCGTGTGGTGACGGCCTAAGAATACAAGTGTCACCACTCCCTTACACGCCTGAGATGTCGTAAAAGTCGACTAAGAGGCTCGACGCATTGAACACCTGTGCGAGAGAAGGAAAACTTGCAACAAACCCTCTTCCAACCCGTCTGGCCAGCGTGGTAGCAGTAGGCTAATCGCCTCCTATGAACGCCACAATAGGCGTGAGCGTGGCTTATGTCCAGCAGTAGACGTCCACTGGCCGATGATGTGTGAAATAATAACAGTTAATTTTACTAACATAGCATTTAAGATACATTGTTACTAAATATCTTGCCTGAAATGTTTTTTTAGGCGGTAATTTTGAAAAGAAAAAGGGTCAAGGCAAAATCATAAAATATTGTTTCTTGTACATTACAAATCTACATAAATGTATATCTTATTACGAAATTTGTAACATCTCTAACCGACCATCCTCTAGTGTTATACTTTTATGTACATACTTTTTCCGTATACATAATAATTTATGTTAATTACAAATTTACTAAACAAGTGACAAATATGAAGTGTTTCAATGCAAATTAGAGCACGTATTCGAATATTTATACGAACAACTAACTATTATTGTTATGTAAATATCTTTTTTGTTCATTTAAACACTGTTTTTAAGACCGTAAATATATTAGGGATTCCGTTATAAAGAACTTAGTTCTATACAAACTAGTTATTGATGTATGAGTAAGATGGCGCAGTGATTAGCGAGTTTGGTCTGCGATTGTGGCGGTGAAGAACTTTCGTTAAGGTCGGTCACGGGATGGGTGACCAAAATTTAACTATCTCGAGCTGTCTTGCTTTGAAAGACACATTTAGTCGTTTCCCCCGGTTGTATTCACAGTTGCTGGTGGGTCGGTTCGGCACCCGTGGGTAGTACCTACTCACCAATTTGAATATCATATCTGTGATTCAATTTCTACTTGATACCTATGGTGGGATGTCAAGAAGAAAAAAATATAATAATCAAATAACAATCTGTTTTTTTTATGAATGACGGGGAGACATAGCCTTCATCATACCTGATGTTAAGTATTGATAAGGCTGAAGATGGAAGCGAACCTCTCCCGGAATCCTCAGCCGCTGAGGAACTGGCTATCTTATCTTGAACTGCCGGAACACAACAATGCTGAAAACATTGTTGTTATGGCGTCAGACTTAGATAAGATGGCGGTAGCTAGCCAGGCGGATTTACAACAAGCCCTACCACCAACCAAACCGAATACAATATGTATCCTCGCTGGGAATCGAACCCGGGACCCCTGGGTCTGATACCGGTGGTTGTACCATTAGACCACAGAGTCGGTTAACCTGACGCTGCACGAATTAAAGCCCGCTCTTACAAACTGGTTGTTTTCTTTAGATTTCTCAACTACTGAAAGTCTGATTGATTGATGTTTCATTGCCTTAACGTTCATGCATTAGATGTTTTTTTGTTTTTTGTAACGCACAATATTTAGTTCCTTTAGTACATCATTCATTCATACAAATGCAAATTCAGTAAGTTATAATTCACTAATTGGTGTCCCGAGACACAGGCTTTGCCTAGTTCGGGTTCCTCTGTTATCTCTGTAATATGTACAATATTGCTTTGTCATGACCACCTTATTTGTTACTACAAGTACCTACCACTGTTAGCATATAAACAATAATCGTTTTGTGGTTTAAACTTAACTTAACTTTTTTAACAATTATTTTCTTAGTTATTTAATAAATTTATTTTATATTTATAAACCCTCAATAAAAAAACAATAAACAAAACAAACAGACCTCCTAACAAAACCACCGACTCCAGACAATATCGGTGACATCTCGATGTTGAATCGATAACAATGCATCGATTATTCGCGCTCGACGACGCGTATCGAACGATAAACTGAGACTCGAGACGCCATAAATTCAAGCGATGCTAAGGATTTCTCGGAAAACCGCAGGGTGCCAGAGGAAATCGACTGCGGATTCAACTGAATAAATTACAGTATGGCCTAGTTTTAATGCTGCTTCTACAGGAAATATTTTCCTGCAGTTCCTGTGGGCCTGCCGCGTAAGTGCCGTCGGCATCGCTGTCAACTTCACTTTAGCAGCTGACGGCGTTTTCGTACGACGCAATTTCAACGTTAACATCCCAATTAATAGATTCCTTTTCTATAGACAGCTGATACTCGATTCTGTGTGACAGCGCTATAGCATCAAGTCGACGACAAACGCGGTAGGGTCACTGGTCGGCAACATTGCTGTCTTATGAAAAAAAAACAATGAGTCCTTAGGTCAACACCAGCGAATTTAGGGTCTGTCCCTGCGACTTATTTATAGTCATTCTAAAGCAAGTGGTAACAGGGAACTGTCAGCGCTTGGAATCAAACGAAAAATTGTTGGATGAGCTGTGTACGCGGTACAAACACAGATTCAACGGCATTACACCCAGTGAAATCGTCTGCGTACAAAGCGCTTTTCCTCATCTTTTATTATGCGTACAGCCATGGATGCCAATTCCCTGCCTGCGTCTGTATTCCCGGGTGCCTATAACCCTGGTATATTTAAAACTCGAGTGAATAGGCTTTTTCTAGGCAAGCTCGCTCCATCTTAGGCGTATTCTTAATCAAAAGATTCAGAATTAGGCCAAGAGTAAGCCTATTTAGAGTAAAAAAAAAGTCAGGATCTTAGCTTCAATTATATTTTACTGCCAAGCAATAACTTTAAGCCGTGTTCCATCCATTGCATAATATTGGGGAAGTACTCGTAACATTTCGCATAAGTATTATCAAAACACCGATTCTAATGTTGATCCTGCGAGCAGCGAAACTACTCCCTGTAAGTGATTTTCAAATACTTAATTGGGTGTCGTACTGATTAACTAAATTTTTAAAAGAAGTGTAAAACACTTGTGCCCGAGTAGATTTTTTTCCAATATTTTTCTATTTAAAATTTATCTCAAGTGTAAATCACTTCACGTCCAACAATTCCCGCAAACATTTTATCGTCGATTGCATTTGCTCAGTCTATTTTGGGGATCAATATGGCGCATTCACTTAACTAAGAATTTTCCTATCTTGGTATAGGTACAATGGAAGTCCCAAGTCCTCGACTTTGCCCAGCATTTCATGTTGTTCAGAGAGGCCTCCTTCCCCATTTTTCCCCAGGTCGCACCCACACAGATACGCGCCGCTACACGCTCGCTCGCTACCGTTTTAGACTCGAACTACAGTGAAAACCAGTGAGATCCGTGCAGCTATAGCGAGAAGCGCGTGTGTGTGCGAGCGCGTCATATTGGCAGAGTGCAACGAGTGTTTATTATGTTTAGACTGCGTCCTAACTAACTACTAACTTTGGTTGGCGGTAGGACTTGTTGTAAGTCCGCCTGGCAAGCTACCACCATCTTATCTAAGACTGACGCCATAACAACAATGTTTTCAGCATTGTTGCGTTCCGGCAGTTAAAGATAAGATAGACAGTTCCTCAATGATTTAGGATTCCGGGAGAGGCTCGCATCCATCTTCAGCCCTATCAATACTTAACAACAGGTATGATGAAGGCTAAGAGTCTTCCATTCGGTCATAAAAAATTAAAAATTAACTAATCCTAATTTATATTGTAAATGCGAAAGTGTGTTTGTTTGTCCTACTTTTTGTCCCGATATTCCCACGGGAACGGGATCCACGCGGGTGAAACAGCGAAGCTAGTGACATTATTGACGACCTGTTTGGCGCAAGGGTACTAACCCCACCTTCTGCGCCAGAGGTCCCGGGTTCGATCCCCGGACAAGACAAATATTTGTGTGCATGAACATGTCTATTTGTTGAAATAAAACAACTTTTACGATATCAAACGCGCTATATTTCCACGAACTAAGTTGTAATTGTCCGTAACTTTTAGGTTTTTTAGGGGTTTTTTGATTTTCCCGACGACCTAAAAAACCTAAAAATTACGGACAATTACAACTTAGTTCGTGGAAATATAGCGCGTTTGATATCCGTAAAAGTTGTTTTATTTCAATGAACAGTGCGCGCCAAAACATAATATGTACGTATGTATATTTGTCTTGGTCTGGGTGTTTAATATGTATATTATGTATGTATTTACAAAAAAAAAGTATATAAGTATGTTTATCCGTTATCTAGTATCCATAACACAAGTTCTTCATGAAACTTAACGTGGGCTAGATAATTGGTGTGATATGGAAATATTAATTAATTAATTTATTTATTATATTCCAAATCAGTGCTTACAAACTGCTCCTATCCCCACACAATCGCTACCCGAGACTATTAAAACTGTATTCAGTTAAAAATATTCATCTGAAATCGATTATCTTTATCGAATTGCCTCAATCGATTGTTCACGGACAATTTGATGCAGCCAGAGTCTTGCTCTACTTAATTCTGGTCTGATTGCTATTCGAAGGAATAGGGATAGGCTATTAAAACGTTGAGCTACAAAGGGATTATGATAGATTTTGAAATTAGACAATTAGGGGCCTGGTTAACTTCAAAATAACGAATCTTTCTATATAATTATTAGTAGAATGAAGTACTCTTGGTCATCCATCTTGCTGTAACCACGCCTAACATAGCTCAACGTTTTAATAGCCTATATATACAGGGGGCTAATTGTCTAGTTTTAAAATCTATCGCAAACCCTTTCAATTAGTCATTTGAATATTACTAACATACTTCAGGTTGTCAATATTTGACATTTGATAGGGATTGTGATTGGGACGCGTTTTGAAAGGTATTGAATGACCGAAATTGAACAGTCTAAGCAAAGTGACACTTGAAAATATCTTTCAAATGTATGGAGAAATGTCAAATGAAGTGTCATTTAAAACATAATTCGTTCTGAAAGGGATTGTGAGTTTATGTTAAACAATTCCATAAATCACTATCACAATCATAATATCTTTGAAAAGGATTGTGATAGATTTTTAAATTAGACAATTAGGGGGCTGATTGCTATTCGAAGGAATAAGAATAGGCTATTGAAATGTTGAGCTATGTTAGGTGTGGTTACGGCAAGATGGATGACCAAGAGTACTTCATTCTACTAATAATTATACAGAAAGATTCGTTATTTTGAAGTTACCCAGCCCCCTAATTGTCTAATTTCAAAATCTATCACAATCCCTTTCAAAGGTATTGTGATAGAAGTGATTTATGGAATTGTGTAACTCATAGTCGAAATCCCTTTCGGATCGAATGATGTTTTAAATGATACTTCTTCTCTATACATTTGGAAGATATTTTCGTGTGTCATTTTGCTTAGACAGTTAAATTTCATTCATTCAATATCTTTCAAAACGCGTCCCGAAAACAATCTCAATCAAATGTCAAATAGTGACAACCTGAAGTATGTTAATATCTTTTTAATTTTATGATTTTTTAATTTTTGCATTTTTCAATGCTATTTTTATACTTATGATAAATTTAAAATGGAAGTCCGGCCCAATGCTCAAGAGCATTTCCAAAGGTCATGGGTTCGATTCCCATCTAAGAATTCACTTTTGGCAGAGTAATTTTTTTTCCAATATTTTTCTATTTAAAATTTATCATAAATGTAAATATCTTTCAAATGACGAATTGAAAGGGATTGCGATAGATTTTAAAATTAGACATTTAGACCCCTGATTAGATGTTTTTACACAATCACGCAAAAGGCTCAAAGAATTTGGATGAGGTACATAGCAAGGTTATAGCCTGGATTTAAATCATACGTACATCCTGATATTCCTACGGGAACAGGAACCACGTGGGCCAAGCCGCCGTCACGAACTAATCAATATTGTTTTTTTTTATGTTAATACAAATACAAATCATTTATTTGTAAACATAGGTATGAGAAATACAGCTGGTGTGAAAATAGATAATCATGTATCACTATGGTCCGCCATCGATGGGCGTAAAAATTTCCGTTTTATTTGAATGCTATATGAAAATGTATAATTGTAAGTATTTGAAAATGAAAAACTAAATTTATATATTAAAACAGAACAGATGTCAGTAAATAAGTTAGAAATATCAACACTATTAAACAATCATAATTTTAAAATTACAAATATAGAAGATTTATGTCAATAAATTAATGATGTCAACAAAAAAGCACATAATCAAAATTTGTCAATCAAGAATTCTGTCAATGTATAATAGGCTTTTCTTAATAATAAAGTCAAAGTCAAAGATTTTTATTCAAATAGACTTATAGATAAGTACTATCGAATAGTCCAAAATTTTTTTCCCTACCAGCCATTCAGGACATCTTTTAACTGATAAGAAGAACGGCCGCAAGAAACTTATCAGCTTTAACAGAAACAACAACATTTACAATGGAACATGTTGTTGCCAAGCACAAATTTACAATTTTGAAATATATTTAATATAAGAGGAAAATTTTCCAATATTCAATTATTAGAATATTTTCCTTTATTCAATTATTAGAATATAAAGACAACAGTTCCCTACGAAAGGTAGTTAAGCTTTATTGTTTTGTTATGTTATGTGGTTTGGTTATCAAGTAACTACTTAACGTGCCTGCCAAAGAACGGGAAGCACAAGCTAACTTTGGTCACCCATCCCGTGACCAACCATTGCAAAAGTAGAGTAACCACCAAGACTGCACTGCGTCAACACTATCTCGACTCTGAATAATTTGAAGCATCTCGAAGTTTTGCGCTTTTTTTAATGAACATCGTGGAGACTCTTATCCTTCATCATACCTAAAAGCTGAAGATGGAAGCCTCTCCCGGAGTCCTCAATTCCTGAGTGATAGAGCCTCAATCATTGGAACTGGCTATCTTATATCTAACTGCCGGAACACAACAATGCTGAAAACGTTGTTATGGCGTCAGACTTAGGATACGATGACTTAGGAGGCGACCTACATAGCCAATCTAGCCAGGCGGACTTACAACAAGTCGTACCACCAACCAAACCGAATACAATATGTATCCCCGCAATATGGAATCGAAGCCGGCACTCCTGGATGTGATACCGGTGATTGTTACCACTAGACCACAGAGGCAATAAAAAGTTGAACGATATTAGGATACCCATCCCATACCCGACCTCTCCGAAACCCGCTTAACAATTACTACCTAGCCAATCTAGCCAGGCGGACTTACAACAAGTCTTACCATCAACCAAACCGAATACAATATGTATCCTCGCAACATGGAATCGAACCCGGCACCCCTGGATCTGATACCGGGGATTGTTATCACTAGACCACAGAGGCAATAAAAAGTTGAACGATATTAGGATACCCATCCCATACCCGACCTCTCCGAAACCCGCTTAACAATTACTACCTAGCCAATCTAGCCAGGCGGACTTACAACAAGTCCTACCACCAACCAAACCGAATACAATATGTTTCCCCGCAATATGGAATCGAAGCCGGCACTCCTGGATGTGATACCGGTGATTGTTACCACTAGACCACAGAGGCATTAAAAAGTTGAACGATATGGGCGTCCCTCCCCAGTCCCGATCTCCCATCCGGCCTTTGGCCCGGTGGAGGATCGGGAGTGGGTGAGTCCTACCCCGTAACCCCGCCGAGCCTACCAGGCTCGACGGGGAAACGGGGGTGGCGAGAGATAGTGTGCTTGTTCCTAGGTCTCTACCAGGACGGGTATGCTAGGTGACCCCAGCATATCCTCAAGGCAGGAATCTGTAAAGACTGGATTCCCCTCACTCAAAACAAAAAAATAAATAAAAAAATGATACCCATCCCATACCCGACCTCTCCGAAACCCGCTTAACAATTACAACCTCGTCATTGTAACAAGACACCACACGAAGGAGGTCGCTCGGTATGCCGTTCTTCACGCTCTGTTTGTGACATAGATGTCGCTGCGAATAAAAAAAAAATACAAGATTCTTTTCCCACGCATAGCTGTTATTGTTTGTAACGGCGATTTTGAGGTTTATATATAAGTTATATGAATCAGGTCTTTGACAAAACTAAGAGTAGGGTGAAGCCCTGGTTTTGGCCACTTTGAACTTAAACTTTACGTAAATTAAAGTGGCCGTAACAGGATAAATTGATAGATAGATAGATAGATAAAACACTTTATTGCACACACAAAAACACAGACAGAAACACAAGAAAGAGTTGACATACATGTGTGGCAAAGGCGGACAACCTTTGAGGCATAGGAAAAATGGAGAGAGAGCGAGAGGTAGTGCACAGGCAACAAGCAAGAATGACAAACGACAAAAATTGATGTAACATAACTATCAATGCTATTGGATGCACTTTTTTATGAGGGGAATTCATTTATGCATACCAAATGGTTATGCTGGGCTCACCTGACGCCTCTCGGCCCCCATTCCCTATTCTCCTTAATTAATATTGATCATATCTACATTGTCAGCTAGCTTGTGTATTGTATTATAATCACTACATAGTATAAAGCAAAGTCGCTTCCCGCTGTCTGTCCCTATGTATGCTTAGATCTTTAAAACTAAGCAACGGATTTTGATGCGTTAGTTTTTTTTTATAGATAGAGTGATTCAAGAGAAAGGTTTATATGTATAATAACCTTCAATATAGAGTAGAGAAATACTGTAATTTTTGAGGTTTCTAATGTGATGTCGTAAATGATTACATTTTTCCGCTTACATTGCAAACGCAGGCTGAACCCTACGAGATTTATCAAAATAATGTACTAAGTATTTGTACACCTTGAAAAGGTCTACAGAAAACTCCGCGGTGGTATATGTTTATCTCTTATGGATAACCCACAATAGCATAAGTCGTGTAGTCCACGCGGGAAGCTAGTAACAAATATAATGTTTATGTAGTTATGGAAATACCGATATTGTTAATGGTTTTTATCTTTTTTTCTTTATTAATGTATCGACTAAGTAGGATGTATTTAGCACTCACTATAAACCTTAGTGGTTTGGGTAGTGCTTCGTCTTCTTCTTCATGCAATACGGGCGGTTTCCGCAACTCGACGACTTTATGCGCCTATTTTGCGTCAGGAGGGTGTTAGGCCGGATCACTCCAGCCATCCCAGCTCAACCAGGAATGCTCCCAGCGCCTTTACATCCAAGACGGCTT
Organism: Chrysoteuchia culmella; assembly: GCA_910589605.1. Lineage (NCBI taxonomy): Eukaryota > Metazoa > Arthropoda > Insecta > Lepidoptera > Crambidae > Chrysoteuchia > Chrysoteuchia culmella. The sequence goes on along the minus strand of OU342671.1, from coordinate 7,747,832 downwards.
CACGGAGACTACCAGGTGAGCCGAGGTATTTTGCCCGGTAGGAGGCTACTCCGTCACATTCCAGCAGGACATGAGCAGCTGTTTCTTCTTCCTCCATGCAGCTAAAACCTCCTTGGGTAGTGCTTTTGTAAACTAAATATTAAATTGTACTAATGTTTATAATAATAAACAAAAAATAATATAAAAAATCGGCCTAAAAAGGCTAATGAAGGGCCGGGAGGAGGTACTACCAGCTAAACCCTTCACTACTTGCCCTCTCGCCACCGTAACTCATAGGGGCCCATTTTAGACTTCTAAACTATGCTATGCATACGATAGTAGAAGTCTTATGTGCTGACCCTGTCCGTGTGTGCGCATAATTCAATCTCGAGAACTACTATAGCTAGAAAGGTGATATTTTCTGAGGTGATACATAGCCATGTCAAACCTCTAAATACGGAGTTTAGAAGTCGTCTGATGCCTTCGCTACGATAGTGAAGGGCGCCGATCTTGTTTGGTACTCTCCCCTGTGACTGGCGGCCTGCCTACCTGGGCCTCATCACGGCTAGGAGATGGCCGGACAAGTGTGGCGAATATAGTTTGGCTAACTCGTCCTGAGGTGGGGTTGCCAGATGCCCCGTAATTTACGGGTTGCCCCGTTTTTTAGGCTTTCATAATACAGAAACCCGTAATTGCGAAAAAAATACGGGGTAAATAAGGCTCCCGTATTTTTACTAATTCAACCAAGAGCTGGCTGTCGAAACCAAATGCTGACTTTTGTCAGGCTGGCTGGCGCATAATGGACACATGGTAGGAACACACCAACGCTGAAAACACTTACTTTTAAGGCGACAGACTTAAATAAGATGGAGGTAGCTAGCCAAGAGGAGCTTAGAACATGTCCTACCATCAACCAAACTGAATACAATACCTTACTTGGAATTTCAAATCAAAACTTATGCCGTTTGGACGGTGGTCTGATATTTATTAATTTAACCTCATCAAATTTTCACCCCAAAAAGGATACATTGACACTTGCAAAACCCCTATCAAAGCCGTATTTTCAGTATGTGATTCAGCAATTTGGCTTCCATCCAAGGGTTTATGCAAAACAATGAATACAAACTTTGACATACAACAAACAACAACTTTCAACTTTATAACCTTCACAATAACGATCACGTCAAAAGCATAACAAAGTTAGCAGAACTGTAAATCCAATTACAGTTTGAGCAGGGGGATCAAGCTGTTATTTCAAGGGATTAGAGTTTAAATTGGCTTGTAGTTGAAATTGCATAGTTTTTTAGTGCACAGAGAAACAATGATGGAAATAAGTTCTTACAAATTGAATTGAGTGAGAGCGACAATCCTTAACTAACCAATTATAGATAGATTAAATTTAGATCTTTTGTTGGCAACTTACGTAAGGTTTCATACTAAATTAGGGGTGATTGCGAACTCTACCCTCCGTGGCCAATGGCGGCCAGGAAGGCAAGTACTAGGAGTTTTAGTTCCCAAGAGTCCAAAGTCCAGAAATGGATCTAAAGAGGCTCGATTGTGATGACTGGGTGAGGCCAGAAATGGACCCAAAGAGGTTTATCAAAATAATGATGGTGTTAGTAAGACGATAACTCACACGCAGACAGAAAGAAAGACGAGATTTTTAGTGAAAGTAATAAGTATAATATATACTATATCTATACTTATAATATTATAAAGCTGAAGAGTTTGTTTGTTTGAACGCGCTAATGTCAGGAACTACTGGACCGATTTAGAAAATTCTGAGACCATTAGAAAGCTACATTTCTCCCGAGTGACATAGATTATATTTTATCCCGATATTCCCACGGGAACGGGCACCACGCGGGTAAAACCGCGAGGATCCGCTAGTAAATAACTAGGAACGGCTCCAAACTGCACCACCTTCGGTGGCGCTTTGGAGCCCAAAAGAGGCGGAGCGCCGCCAGCTTTTACAACTTTATGTCGGCATAACTCTGTGAGGACATGACGGATTTAGACGCGGTTTGTTGCATTAAACGCAGAATTACATTCTGATCAAATTTGTAATGTATCGCGATGCACAAAAGTCTATACTTTTCGAGCAAAACCCTAAAAACCGAATTTGGCTCTTCTTTGGCGCCAAAAGCTAAGGTTATGGTGATGGTAGGACATCGAATTTTTGTCACCTCCTAGGTATGGTTGATGTCTAAGTATGTGTCAAGTTACATTAGAATCGGTTAAACGGTCTGGGCGCTATGACCGGGCGGACAGATTTTCAAAAGAATCAACATAAGAGAGGCTCCGCTACGCTCCGCCTCAATAAAATCATTATTTGCTTGTTTTTCACAAAGTAGGACTTAAAAACCGGCCAAGTGTGAGTCGAACTCGCGCACCGAGTTCCGTAAAATATTTTTTATCATATGATGTAACTAAAAATTTACGGTTTTCGCATTTTTCTTTTATCTGTACTATAAGACGTTACTTCGTACCAAATATCAAGATTCTAAGTTCACGGGAAGTAGTAGGTTTTGATTCCCGTGCGAGTTTCGAAAATTTGCGGCATAAACGGCTGTATCTTTTGATTGCTTTGGCTTAGAAGTTTGATTTTTTCACAGCTCCAAGGGACAGTAGACCTGAGTATTAGATATAAATTTCAGTTTGATACCTCCGCGCGTTCCTGAGTAAAACGGTCTTGACAGACGGATAGACGGACAACGAAGTTATCCTATAAGGGTTCCGTTTTTTCCTTTTAAGGTACGGAACCCTAAAAACTAGGGTTAACAATCTTATAAAAGTAACCTAGTACTTGTGGAGACTATATATTTACACATATAGCTAACCAACAGGTTTTAGAAGAATTTCAGTCTCAGCATATGATTTGTGTTTGAGCCACGCTATCCAACTTAAATTTGCAGATAATGTCTATTAAGAGAGTAGATTTCAAACTGTTTGTTTATAAGGTCCTAGAAAGCCGAATAATCTGTGGAAGAAATCTATGTTGGAGCGAGTTGATGGTAAATAAGTTTGTTTCTTTTCCATAGTAAGCCCTGGGTCAAGGGTACAGTCTTATGTTGGAGTCAAATAGTATACAGTACGAACAACTGACGGACTTCACATAATTCATTCAAAAGATTTGTTGGATAGAGCTTAAAAGTTGGTACTTTTAGGACATATAACTTGACATAGGGCAAAATAAATCATTTTGAGGTAAGAGGATAGGAGGATATGATCAGTGAATCGTAGCCTTTCATCAATGTGAAAGCCCAGATATGTAAATAGATTAGTTTTAAGTAGCTTAGGACAGGAGCAAGACGAAGCATTACTGTCGTGATTATTGTGGGCTACCATAGCCAAGAGGTTCAGTGATATTTTCCGGAAAACTACGAATATAGAAGGTCATATATTGTTTTATTTAGAAAGCCAGTTGGTAACAACATCAAAACTTCTTTGTGCAGCAGTAAAGACATCAGGCCAAGAATCAGCAGCAAAAACTAGGGCAAAATCATCTGCAGGTCACAGAGGTCATTGCTTAAGGCAAGGAAGAGGGTAAGGCCCAAGACACTGCCCTGGGGTACCCCGTACGGGATCGGAAGATATTAGCTGGTTACACCGTCGACAACAACACACTGTGAACTGTTAGTAAGGTAACTTTGGATCAGGGAAAGTTTATTATCCTTTATACCCAAAGCGTACAGTTTATTGATAAGCTTTTGAATGGAGAGGTGCAAGATCAAGGAAGACTGCCAAACACTTCTTCCCCTTGTCCTAGTTACTGACAAGGTATTGGGTCAGGTTATTTACATCGTCCCCGTGGCAGTATCTGGTCTGCTATCGGACACGTCCCCAGATGGTGGATAGGGGAACGGCCTCCAGATATGAACCGGCTTGAGGTGACGCAAAGTGTGCGGTGAATTCAAAAGCCTATGTCTCTTTCTTTCGAATGTGGAGACCTGTAAGGACTACGTCCATATGGAGGCGGAAAATTATGGGTAGTACGCTCTGTGGGTCCTGAGCTCGGTTGGGAGACCTTGATCTTATTAGTTATGGACCCTTTTTAGTTAAGCTGGTTGGTGCGCTTCCGTGCAATGCGCTTTCTGGCGTTTGGGAGAAATCCTATGGGATGGCAGAAGTAGTTTCTGCATTCCCGAGGTGGGCTTGCTTCGGCAAGCAACCTAGTTGTGGCTATGGACCAATGCTACAACGATGGCCATGGCCGAGACACTATGGGAAGAAGGACAAGGCAAGTGGTTTTAGTGGGTAGGCCCATCGGCGGGAGAGTCCCACATAATATTTTGTTTGCTCTCCCAGGCGACATAGGATACGTAGCGCATTTTTCACTCGTTAAAAAAAAAGGTTGTTTACAGCGTCAGAGATGGATCGTTTAGAACGGAACCCATATTGCCTTTCAGATAACAACTCTTTGTCCTCAAGGTAATTAAAAGTATGCTATTAGGGAATTGTTTGACAGACTACAGTTACCTATGCACTAACATTTTTATAGATTAGAATTACAATGAAACTATTTGTCAAGAAGTTAATTTAAATTTTATTATCTTAACTATATGGTGAAACAGGCCCAAGATAATAAAAAAGTAAGTTGGATAAGCACTTTCACGAGTGGCATACCAGCCTAAATCAATACAATAGATAAAAAATATTAGAAAGTAATATTGCAGAAGTTAAGTAAGCAAAAGAAATCGGAAGTCTTCGAGGTTTATTCGGAACTCAAAATTGTTTTTTTGTAATTTGCCAAGTCTCGATGACGGCCTTACGACAGGTCGAGCAAACACCACCGCTCTCAAATAAATGTCGCCCTGGCCCGCCATAGAAGTGAAGCAGCCTGCCGGTATCTAGGGGACGGATTTCAAGAAGAAAGGAACGGCTACTAGAACACCTCGTCTGCAGGCGACGATGGAAACCATCACAATCAACTGTAGTACTGCGAAGACCATCCCGCCGTGGCTGGCGTGGTGATTATGGCTAAACACTGAATGACCTCTCTAAATTAGAATTTGGGAGAGGCATATGTCCAGCAAGGGACCCAAAGAGGCTCGTGATGATGATGATGATGATGAACTTACTAAGTTTTATTGTATCAATACAATCTGTCTGACAAAGTGCACAACCTTAATACAAATAGGTACTAAAAATATTGCCATTTAATTACTTACATCAAACTACAAAAGAAAAACTGTAATTAAGAAATGACTTGTTGTAAGCCCGCCTGGCTAGATACCACCATCTTATCTACGCCTGACGCCATAACAACAATGTTTTCAGCATTGTTGTGTTCCGGCAGTTCGAGATAAGATAGCCAGTTCCTCAGTGGTTGAGGATTCCGGGAAAGTTTTGCTTCCATCTTCAGCCTTATCAATACTTAACATCATGTATGATGAAGGCTAAGAGTCTCCCCGTCATTCATAAAAAAAATGACAATTGACCGCATAATTGACCTTAAGTCATGTCACATGATCAATTTCAAGTTAAGAACGTCTCTCAAGATAATCTGACAGAGAACCAAAGTTATCGATATAGTCCACCGAATTAGACGACTTTTGACGACCTGTTTGGCGCAGGGGTACTAACCCCACCTTCTGCGCCAGAGGACCCGGGTTCGATCCCCGGACAAGACAAATATTTGTGTGCATGAACATGTCTATTTGACTTGGTCTGGATGTTTAATATGTATATTATGTATGTATTTACAAAAAAAAATGTATATAAGTATGTTTATCCGTTATCTAGTATCCATAACACAAGTTCTTCATGATACTTAACGTGGGCTAGATAATTGGTGTGATTGTATGGAAATATTTATTATTTATTTTATTAATTAGCAAACAGAAGAGAGGGCCGGTCATATAAGCCGCAGATCCGACAACCGCTGGGGTAAACGAGCTCTTGAGGAGACCGCCTATCGGCAAACGCAGTGTAGGACGCCCTCGGAATAGGTGGAGGTGGAGCGCCGATCTTCGCAAGGTGGCTGCAAGAGCTGGATGAAGGTAGCCGCGGATCGTGCTCGGTGGCGTGCACTTGGAGAGGCTATGTCCAGCAGTGGACGATAATGGGCTGATCATATTTATAACTCAGGGTTACTCAAATTTATTGCTCCATGTACCCCTGTTGAAGTCCCTTCGTCTAATTTGGTATATTTTAAGTTCCAAAACGACAGATGCATGATAGGTACTGTATGAACATATTGATTTGACACAAGTTTGACAAGTTCTTAACTTAAAATTCTTGATTCAGAAACCGATCAATAAAGAATTACCAAGCCAGTAAACTAAAAAAAAAGAAGCAAATCATGCAACCTATTCCAATTTCAAAACAATTCTGCGTCTGTAACAAAAATAAATTAGAAACAAATGACGCTTGGGTACAAAATGACATCTCCACATACATCCTTAACCAGAAATCTTAAAAAAAAGAAGCAAATCATCTAAAAACCTTTCCAATTTCAAAACAACTCTCCACCAGCAAAAAAAAACCAGCAAAGAAACAAATGAGGCTCGCAGCTTTTACACAAAACGACATCTCGATATTCTCGATGCACACATCCTTTAGGACAGCGACCTTCGTCGATTACTATAATTGGATTATCCCAGTGGCACAACAATTGCAAAACGTAAAAAGAATCGCAAAGTAAAAAAACAGACAACGCTCTTTCATCCGGCCAGTCATTGTAACGTGGCCGGCAGGGTTGCTCACTAACCTTTTTACATTGAAGATTTAAGAGTTAACATCACAGTTTGTACACCTGACTATACCATATTTATTTAAGCAAGATGGTAGTCAAACGAAAAATAGAGAAAATAAAAACCGACTTCAAAAAAGGTAAAAAATTAAACTTTTTTAAGTCCGGTGCCAACAAGGCACTTATATACTCATACTTCTTTTTTTTTGCCTCGGCTGGCTGGCAACGACTCAAAAAGGTTTTTTAGATGTCATTTTTACTAAAGGTTTTTTTAGATGTCGTTTTTACTTTTTGAAATCGTTATAAATCTCTGCATCTGTCATTTATGATTAATGTCATCTAGATAAATATTGACGAAAACGACACTATTTTCAAGATTGACCTGATAACCACTGAACCGATTTCAAAAAATCAACTTGGGAAAGAACCTGATGTAATAGCGTTTGAATCATCAAATCGGTCCAAATAATCGGTGATATGTGTATAAAAAAAATAAACGCGACGAACTAACCTCCTCCTTTTTATAGTTGGTTAAAAAATAGAACACAAGTAGAGTTTTTTTTTTAATGAACTACGGGGATACTTTAGCCTTCATCATACCTGATGTTAAGTATTGATAAGGCTGAAGATGGAAGCGAGCCTCTCCCGGAATACTCAATTACTGAGGAACTGGGTATTTTATCTCTAACTGTCGCAACAACGCTGAAAACATTGTTGTTATGGCGTCAGACTTAGATAAGATGGTGGTAGCTAGCCAGGCGGACTTACAACAAGTCCTACCATCAACCAAAAAGTAGTAAGTTGGCTGTCACGCGTCGCAACCCTTTTACGCAAAATACAGAAGCATGGTACTATTTTGTATTTCTTCAGGTTCTCATGATATCGTGCCTATTTTGAAGGCGACGCTTCTTTCAGTACTAAATTCGTGAAAATCTCTTTCTATCTTCTTGCGTCGTGTAGTTTAAAGGGTGCTATTGAGCTACATGAACTCATCCCGCCAGCTCCTTTCTACCACCGGGAGTCCAGACGTACTGCGGGCTATCACCCCTAACTGCACCACAGAATATATATTACCTTACGGTACAGAAATTTCACTCCCGAGTTTAGGTATGATAAACGCAAGCGTCACCGGACTAGTCTCAATAGCTGCTCTAGCAGATTGAAGCGAGACGGCAGACAGTTTTTGTACTATGCACGCTATACGCAATGCAAAAGGTTGAAATTAGGTTGTTTTCCAGAATAGTAGGTAAATATCTCGGGGATTTTGCGCGCTTGTATGGAACTGAGACAGGCCTGCCTGCACCCCGACCGCCTAACGGTATAGCTTGTGCTATCGCTATAGCTATCAAACTTCAAACTCTCATAAAACCCTTCAACGACAGGGTTTTGTCTAATACCTACATATTTCTATTCATCTATTGGATTCACTATTGCTATTTTAGTATGAAAGTGATAGCGTCATCGAGAGCCCTTGCAGGAAGTTTGAAAATCGATAGCTATGGCAATAGCACAAACTATACCGTAAGGCAGTCGGGGTGCATGTTGATATTCCTCGTCTGCGAAGAAAGCGCTTCTCCTCATCTTTTATTATGGCCAAAGCCAGGGAGCGGAATTCCCTGCTTGCGTCTGTAATCCCGGGAGCCCATAATCCTGGTATATTTAATGCTCGAGTGAATAGGCTTTTCTAGGCAAGCTCGCTCCATCTTGGGCCTCTTCTTAAATCTTACGATTCAGAATGAGGCCATGAGCAAGCCTATTGATTGTAAAAAACGAGTTGCACTCCGGGAGTGCCGGCAGAAGTGAAATCCGCTTAAACGAAACAGCAGGAGCAGGCATACATTTTCGCCGCGAGAAAGAGAGGGGATATTACTTCCTCTCCTACGCCGTGCCGGCGGTCTACTCTCGCTCCGTCTTACGAATTTTCGATCAGGTCACGTGTCCTGACGCGACTTTAACATTTTTACCCATCCTAAAAATTTAAAACTGATGTGCACAACACCGCTAAAGAAGTTTATACTTTTAAAAAAACAGGGAGTGTAAATAAATCAAATTACATACAGAATAGGCTGTTACAAGAACTTGTGAATGTCACAGAATCATTATACCATCGGTTCACAAAGGGAGGCCTTGTAACGAGAAAAACTCATTAAGAGCTATTTCTTTTCTTCCCTGTCTTATTGCGTCGAATATAAAATGTGCAGCGTATTAATTACAGTATCATTATGTATTCAAAATCATAATAAAATAAATGCTCCAGTCAGTCCTCACATTAATGTCATGTTCGTCGTCTCAGCCACATAACACCCACTGCTGGGTATAGGCCTCCCCCAAAAGAGGGGGTTTGCCATAATCGCCACGCTTGGCAGGCGGGTTGGCGATCGCAGTATGGCCAAGTTTGTAGGAGACGCTGCTGCCCATCTCCTGAAGGCTGAGTCCCTTAGTCGCCTTTTACGACACCCATGGGATGAGAGGGGGTAGTGCTATTCTAAGCCGACACTACACAGCTATTGTCGGCTTAGAATAGCACTACCCACTATGTCATGTTAGTCAAAGAAATTCAGAAATAAATAGTTAGTAGATGTCCTTTGCACGAAAGCAAAAAGCACCAAACATCTTTTAAAATAATTTCCCAAACGTAGCAAAAGACTAGTCAATAAAAATCCTAACGTAATCCGAACAAGGCTTTAAAAGTGTGGTTGACAAGTTTGACAACCCTAGGTCGGTCGGCGACCTCTGTGGTGTCGTGAAAAAACTGGAGCAACTCTAGTCTCTGAATGGGTTCTAAACGGCTAACTTGTATTGTGGGAGTTTTTGTGTGGATTTTGGCAACCGAAATCCGCGAATGAGCATATCTTTTAAGATGTCACAGGCCTTCTTCGGATTTATCGAGTAGTAGAACAGGGCTATCGAAATCGCCGAGTTGTAACCGGACTGTATGTGACGATGAACCTAGATCCTATTCTGTGTTAGAATGTTCCACCAAGGTAGGTCTAACAGCAGGGCTTGAACCTCAGTTGCGATATTTAACAGAAAACCCAAAGTAACCGCCAAGGTTTTAACCGCCTTTGCGGTTTAGTGGTAACAACCACCGGTAACAATTAGACCCAGAGGTTTCGGGTTCGATTTCCAGTCGGCCTGGCTAGCTAGCAACCACCATCTTATCTAAGTCTGTCGCCAAAACAACAATCTTTTCAGCATTGTTGTGTTCCGGCAGTTAGATAAAAGATAGCCACTAGATAGTTACTCAGTGGTTGAGGATTCCGGGAGAGGCACACTTCCATCTCCAACCTTATCAATACATTATATCAGTCTAAGCAGTACTAAGCATCTCCTCTCTGTCCATAAATAAAAGTATATTTCTTTCAAAAACTTTCCAAAACACAGCAGGCACTCTCAAGCGGCGTATAATGGAATAAAGAAATCCAATACAGTACAGAAGGTATGGAAATAAACAGCCATGTTTATTTTATGAGGCCATTATAATTAGAATGGATGTGTTTGTCTCGGAGGTTTACGCTGTAGATATCGGCGACGTGCAAGGATGATAGGCTCGGCGATACTTGCAGCTATGATATAGGAGAGCAATCTACTAGCCCACGATCACCTACAATAGCATTCGAATATGCCGTACGTTGATTCGTTTTTCTTATCTGCAGTAGAAAGCTACCAGTTGGCGTGTCAATGTTTTCTTTCGCTTCCTGTCCAGCGAAGGACCAAAATCTCGAAACTTATGATATTAGCAAGAAATTAAACAAATAATAAATATTTTAATCATACACAATATCATGCCTTTATCCCAAAGGGGTAGAGAGACAACGGACCTATACGTGTCATGTTCCTGACCCTGACATACTTCCCTAGCTTCTGTAACTTCCATCAATCTTTCCATACAAGCTCGTTTATTCTTGGTACTTCTTATCGGGCCTTTTTCAGGTAAGATGTACCTTTTTTAGTAAAGGTCAGAGCCGCGCGCACATAGCTTCTTTATAGCATCGCCTATCATAGCTTTAGTGGGGTGACAAACTTACAAACAAATAGAAAAAGACGTCATTAAAAATTCATCAGGGCACGTCCTGCCTTTGTCTCACTCACCGCCGATTGTATTACGTCGGTCTGTGCGTAGTTTTATATGTATATGGAAGAGTACCGGAAACGGATCGATAATGATAAGATGTTCACGACCTAGGTGGGAATTGTTGGGAGCTGCTGAATTTCTGAATTAAATATAAAAAAACGACATCACACACAACGATCAGTGATACTTCGATACAGTAAGCAGCCTCTCCTTTTTTTTATATAATGCTTTTACGCATCCCTCGCCCCCAGGTACAGGGGCGATTCGAATTGTTGGACTCACCTGGAGTACACGGCCTATACAAACATATAGGCCACGCACTCCATCCCACGCCCCTCCCGTACCTCCACCCAGCATGTAAGAAGCAGACTCTCCTAGTAAGAGTTGATAGTATAACAGACTTGTACTATGAACGTTATCCAAAATCCACTCGATGCACTGCTCATGGCTAATAATGTCAACAGGTAAAGCAGTCGATTCTTTTCGAAAATCAATATAAAAGAAATATAACAGGGTGGAATGTTTCAACTCGTCTGGAAGAAAACTACGCAAGTATCTAAATACTGAAGATGGCAAGTATTGAAAAAAAACAACGGGTTGCACTCTGGGAGTGCCAGCAGAAGTAAAAACCGCTTAAACGAAAATAACGATAAAAATCCACTTTATCTTGACCACAACTTCATTAAAAGTTGATAAAAACGGAGACCAACTTGATTTGGCAGGTAAATCCATTTAAACTGACCTGGCATCAATATGGAAGTTGGTAGTAATGAGAGATCTTTATATAATGGTTGTTATTAACTAATATACGTAAATCTTTCAAGTGTGAGACTTTATGTAATTTGAAATAGATCAACGGTAAATAGTCTTACGAATTTTCGATCAGGATCCTGACGCGACTTTAACATTTTGTACCCATCCCAAAAATTTGAAACTCTGATGTGCACAACGCCGCTAAAGAATTCTTCACTTCAAAAAACCATCTCTTTTTCGAAAGCACTTTATCTAGTCTTTTCGAATAAAAATATTTGAGATTTTGTCATTTTTGCATTTTTCAATGCTATTTTTATACTTATGGTAAATTTTAAATAGAAAAATATTGGAAAAAATTAACTCGGCCACAAGTGAAATCTTTTTTTTTTTTCCAATATTTTTCTATTTAAAATTTACCATAAGTATAAAAATAGCATTGAAAAATGCAAAAATGACAAAATCTCAAATATTTTTATTCGAAAAAAAATATTTGACTTTGATTGACTTAATTTTTTTAAGGAACCAAAAGTGCATTATGGTTTTCGAAAATACAGCCAGGAAATAGGAATCGAACTGGATAAAAATTAAAATAACAACGTATACTTTTATGGCACCAATCAATAGGGTCATCAAATAGGTCGTCGCAGATTTATAAGGTTTAAGATTTAAGTAAAAGTGATCCGATGAAGCTGGTATAATCGTCGTAATTGTTTCCGCGCATCAGTTGCATTGCATCGTTGCACAATGCACTATCATAATAACTCCTATTGTTAAAGAATAAAGGCAGGAAGAACATCGGACGAGATGTGGTTTTTTTTAACATAAAACGAGTACGTTTGGTTTAGATCACAAAACAGAACACAAGAAAGAATATCAAGTTAGTTAGCACCCTTTAGCGCGAAACACAGAAGCAATTTTATCATTTCTTTTCGTTGTTATGGCAACTCATGTTATCGAGGCGACACTTTTTTACCATTAAATTCGATGTGTTCTTGTGTTCTGTGTTTCGAACCCACGACTTCTGCACCTACCATTACGTATTACTAGCCATCTAGGTAGGACCACAGACCTATATCGAGATAGACGAAAAGAGCGCTTCAAACTGTATAAGAACCAGCAAGGCTATCGCGTAAAAAATCTGGGTATGGATATGGGCTTCATTTGACAGTTGAAGCTCATAAAATTACCATATATGGTCATTTAACTGTCAAATGAAGCCCATGTCCATATCCATATTTTTTACGCGATAGCCCCCCTGGACCTCTATTTTTGAATCACTCGTTGCGCGAGTGGCGATGCGTACGAGGAGGCGATCAGGCGATTAGCGTGGACATAGCACGCTTTTCGCTTTGCCCCTCGGGCGCTCGCGTTGGGAGGCGATACTACAACCGAAAAGCGAAGCTATGTATATACGGGCAAGGTCGCTTTTACGGAATACGGAAACTCAAACGTCGCACGAAAATCAGTAGAATCCTCGAGACGAGTGAATCAAAAATAGAACTCCTGCGAATGTTTCGTACCTACGATTACGTCACGAGCGAGATTTAGTGATGTGGAAATGTTATTGACAAGCTCCTGCAAGAAAGCACTGCACAATTAACTATTTTTGTTTCTTAGTGACGCGTGCTTTCATGGTAATGGTCTCAAGCGGACTGACTTAGGTTGGAAAACTTTTGACACGCAAGGTAGGTATACCTTTACCGTCTATCTCGATATAGGTCTGTGGGTAGGAAGACATGGCTTTACTGTGAATGTATCCTAGGCGCGATGAATGCTAAAAACCATTATTGGTACACGTACATCTTATGTTTTGGCGCGCACTGTTCATTGAAATAAAACAACTTTTACGGATATCAAACGCGCTATATTTCCACGAACTAAGTTGTAATTGTCCGTATTTTTAGGTTTTTGGGGTTTTTTGATTTTATTGGTTCATCGCATCACATCGTCGCACGAGCGATATCCAATTAGGAGCTAGGACCATACTCAACCCTCAAGAACTTAACAATACAATGGCTCTGAGAAGTGATAAATCATTATAATAAGACATTAACGGATTATTTGCGTCGACACGCAATATACATACTTATACGTCACGCTCATTTATGGTGTATGGCGTGAGAATACAATAATTCAGAAATCTCAGCGTAATCGGTCTACATACAAAAAAAAATATATACCAGCCGAATTGAGAACCTCCTCCATTTTTGAAGTCGGTTAAAAATGGTATTACGTAATGTGATTGCTGGCTAATAATCGCTCGCTGATGGTTCGTATAGCAGCGTCTCACTCTCTCGCGCTCCTACCTAGGTGCGAGAGTGAGACGCCGCGTGTTGCTGTGCCGCTAGCGCCAAAAACAATTTGGTAGCAATAACAGAAACTAAATGAATGTAGTTCATCGTTTGTTCGAAAGATGCCGCACTGTTGATACGTGACGTAAAGCATTTATCGCGCAATTTCTGCTGTCGCGTTGCTATTGCAAAGATAGGTAACCCCGTCTAACTAATATTATAAATGCGAAAGTATGTTTGTTTGTCCTTCCTTGACGCCCTTACTTAGCAATCAATAGACTTGATTTTTGGCAGAGTTAGTTGAAAAGACTAAGAGTAACAAAGGCTGCTTTTTATCCCGATATTCCCACGGGAACAGGTACCAAGCGGGTGAAACCGCAGGCGGAAGCTAGTTTGATCATATTTCAATGTCCGGATAACATCTTCGACCGAACCAATGCCTTATGACATCGTGGAAATCTGGTGTCTCAAACTGCACCCTTATATGCCCTGCCAACTTTAACCGCCTCTGTGGTCTAGTGGTACAACCACCGGTATCAGAACCAGGGGTCTCGGGTTCGATTCACAGCGGGGGTACATATTGTATTCGGTTTGGTCGGTGGTAGGACTTGTAGTAAGTTCGCCTGGCTAGCTACCACCATCTTATCTAAGTCTGACGCCATAACAAAAATGTTTTTTTCTGCATTGTTGTGTTCCGGCAGTTAGTGATAAGATAGTCAGTTACTCAGTGATTGAGGATTCCTGGAGAGGCTCGCTGCCATCTTCAGCCTTATCAATACTTAACATCAGATATGATGAAGGCTAAGTCTCCCCATCATTGTGAGGGTCAGTGTGCATACTCAATAGTCTTTGGAGGGCACGTTAAACCGGTCGGTCCCGGCTGTTGTCATCGATAAAGTCAGAGGCCGTAATACGTGTGATAAACTGTAACACCAGGGGTGGCCACTAATCCTCATACGATAAGAGAGAGAGAAAAGAATAGGAGAACTTTCTTGCACTTTAATAACAATGTGTAAACATTGGAAAACATTAAATATGACTGTCTGTCTGACTAAATAGTGTCGGAAATTATTCAATAGAAAATTGATACCCCTGATATAGATTCCTATATCGACACTTTCAAGTCGCAAGGTTTCATTTAGGGTTACTCAAACTAATTGGAACACGCACCCCTGTTGAAGTTCCGAGACGACGGTATTTTTAGGTTTTTAGGGGTTTTTTGATTTTTGATCACGGGATGACCACGGCAGCTGTAAAGGTGCCGAAACGTCTGGAAAATCAAAAAACCCCTAAAAAACCTAAAAATACGGACAATTACAACTTAGTTCGTGGAAATATAGCGCGTTTGATATCCGTAAAAGTTGTTTTATTTCAATGAACAGTGCGCGCCAAAACATAAGATGTACGTATATAAGTTTGTAGTTATTTTTGACACTAACTGTATTTGTTCACTTATAAACTCATACATAACCTTTCAGGCCCTGGGTTATGCGACACAATAGATATTTCATTGTTCTTTGGACACCGGTGTTCTGCTATCAAATGACGAATTACTTAATGAGGTCTACTTTCTTGTCGCAACTCAATTTACGATTTGAGGAGTGTATTTTTTGTTAATTTTAACTTAAGCCGCCATTACTTAAATCTTGCCGCGTACCCCCTACTGTCTAATGGCTTACGAGGCGTAACATTAGGGGTACGCCTACCCCACTTTGAGAAACCCTGCTTTAGGGCTTAGATATAGCGTGCGAGAGGCGAGAACCATCAATTTCAAGTTATTTAGAATAGACATCAACTGGTCCCTTATGTAATGTCACGTTGTTTATCCACGTTGTTAAGGACATAAACAGTTTGTTTTCGTAACCTTAGTATCTACCTATTGATTTACCTTACTATTAATAAATAAATAAATAAATATTTACATACAATCACACCAATTATCTAGCCCACGTTAAGTATCATGAAGAACTTGTGTTATGGATACTAGATAGCGGATAAACATACTTATATACTTTTTTTTTTTTTGTAAATACTTACATAATATACATATTAAACATCCAGACCAAGACAATTAGACATGTTCATGCACACAAATATTTGTCTTGTCCCGGGATCGAACCCGGGACCTCTGGCGCAGAAGGTGGGGTTAGTACCCCTGCGCCAAACAGGTCGTCAACTATTACCTATAGGCTGTAGGTAGTATCTATTATACTAGCGGCCGATATTTAACAAGTTTCCCTTAAATATAAACTTTCGTACGCTTTCCTATGCTGCTATCCCTAACTGCTCGCGAGCAGTCATTTGCTATAGCAAGAATGATATCGGAGCATTCCGTAAGTTTTTTACATTCTAACAAATGACTTTGAGCGATAGAAAAGCAAGAGCGATGGAAGAATACGATTCCATGCTGCCATGTATGTGTTCCTTTCAAACCTTAAGCTCTTTTGAGGTATTGGTCTACTTAAACATACTCCAATGATTCTCTACTTAAAAAAAACTCCAGAGTCAGAACTTTCACTTATTAAAGCTAAACGAAAATGAATATAATATTTTACCGAGATCTTTATGTCATTTAAACCAATAGCTGTGAAAAAGACAGCTACCAAGATTAAGCTAAACAATAATATTTTATAATTTTGAATTTTTTGCATTTTTCAATGCTATTTTTATACTTATGGTAAATTTTAAATAGAAAAATATTGGAAAAAATTAACTCGGCCACAAGTGAATTCTCAGACGGGAATCGAACCCGCGACCTTTGGAAATCCGGTCCAATGCTCTTTGGCTTGCTTCCAAAAGACCATTGGACCGGATTTCCAAAGGTCGCGGGTTCGATTCCCGTCTGAGAATTCACTTGTGGCCGAGTTAATTTTTTCCAATATTTTTCTATTTAAAATTTACCATAAACAATCATAGTTATGATAAATTTTTAATAGAAAATATTGGAAAATGTAAAATGTGGCCTAGTTGTCTTTTTCCAATATTTTTCTATTTAAAATTTATCATCAGTATAAAAATAGCATTCCAAATGCAAACATTCAAAAATCATAAACAATCATATTAGATCAATAAGCTGACATTGCACTGCTTACCAAATTATAGCTAGCTATCAGTGTATCGCATGATATGTGAACATCAGTACATGCTCTACTAACCTAGATAGAATAACCGCCTACGCGAATTTCAGTAGAAATTAGTCGGAAACGCGTATGTCATCCATTACACTAGTAAAATAAATATAGGTTTGTATACCGTTAGATGACTAGTCACAGTATGAGGTTGTTTTTTTGTTTCGTAGTTACTGATGACAACCCTATTAGATTCGTCATGTCCGATGTTACACAGTTAAAATTTGGTAATGTGTGACAAAAAAGAGGAACACATAATAGGCCGCCTTATTGCTACATAGCAATCTCTTCCAGGCAACCTTGGGTGAGAGACGGAACCCTTCATGTCCGAGTTCGACTCGCACTTGGCCGTTTTTTTTTAAATCGTCTATTTTTTTTAAATTATACGTTGACTAGGTCGCGAGCTGAAGGGTAGTTTGATATAAAAATATCAACATGTGGGCTGGTGCTAATGCGTCACGTGATAAATTAGCTTAATTTTAGACTTCTAAACTCTAAAGTTTATTAGACTTCTAAACTCTAAAGTTTAGAAAAGTCTTATAATCCCTCTCTGTCCGTCCGTACGTACGTACGTATGTATGTACGCATCGATATCTCAGAAACCATAAGAGATAGAGACAAACAAACGGTCAACGGGAATGAGTTTAGGACACCTTGGACATGTGTCAAATGTACTTTTTTAGTTTCTACACTACAAAACAATAACAACTGTCACGTGGTTTAGAAGTCTATTTTGTGCCTGCTAACTAGCAGGCGCTGCTAACTTGTTTCTTTTTTTTGCGGATGGGCACCTTTTGCATGTTGTTTGTATTATTAAGTATTCTGTGATGTTATTTTGCTGACTAGATACTTATGTCTAGGTTTGACGACCTGTTTGGCGCAGGGGTACTAAACCCACCCTCTGCGCCAGAGGTCCCGGGTTCGATCCCCGGACAAGACAAATATTTGTGTGCATGAACATGTCTATTTGTCTTGGTCTGGGTGTTTAATATGTATATTATGTATGTATTTACAAAAATAAAAGTATTATAAGTATGTTTATCCGTTATCTAGTATCCATAACACAAGTTCTTCACGAAACTTAACGTGGGCTAGATAATTGGAGTGATTGTATACAATTATTTATTTTAGGCATCAGTCTCCCACAAAGTATTAGCTAAGTAATTAAAAACACCTTGTTTATTTTAAGAAACTAACAAGCTTTAGTTCTGTAACTGTAATCTTAGTGGAAGATTATTTTATTTACGTGTCAACATGTAAAGTTGGATTTAAATGCAATCGTCCGAACCGTCTTGTTCAATAATAACTTTTTATATGTAAAAAATACATAAAAAATATTAATAAACTACTGGAATAACAATAGAATTGAAATATTATGCCTTTGACTGATACTGCGTTTGTAGATATGGTAGATAAGATTATATTATAATGGAGTGACGAAGCAACAAAATTGCATACGTATATCTAGATTTTT
Organism: Chrysoteuchia culmella; assembly: GCA_910589605.1. Taxonomy (NCBI): domain Eukaryota; kingdom Metazoa; phylum Arthropoda; class Insecta; order Lepidoptera; family Crambidae; genus Chrysoteuchia; species Chrysoteuchia culmella. The sequence goes on along the minus strand of OU342671.1, from coordinate 7,729,438 downwards.
AAAATTTGCATTGGCCGCTATTTTATATGATAAACTAGAATTCCGCGCGAGTGGTGGCGCCATCTATGTATCAGAATAAAAAGAATCCAAATCAGTCTCAAGGGTTCAAGTTACTCTGTAATAAAATTAATTAAAATCGTTTCAGCGGCTTACGCGTGAAAGGGTAACTTAATATGGATATCAGATACCTGGTTATTTATACCAAGGAGGACATATAATAAAAAATATTTCCTAATAATTTAAAGTAAAACTAGAATGCAATTCTATAACTTTCCTTAAACTTAAACACTAAATATAGCATTGTGTCCTTATTCTACATAATAATACATAAAAGATTATTTTTTCTTATAACCATGGATCTTATAAGTACATAAAGCAAGTAATACACTCACCGACACAATTACTGCCTACCCCGTTTTTTCATACAAACTATTACAAACATGCTCACTTTGAGACTCTAAACATAAAAATGTAAACATATTTCTGCAAAGATCTGTCTGCTAGTGTTTAGGTTAAGCATTTGATAGTTCAATGAGCATTTTAAAGAGTTTTAAATATGTGCCCATGAGTGTATAATAATGCTATACAATATACAAGGGTTTGTGAACCGATGGCGTAGCTTCTTTGACGTTCATAAGTGCTTGTAACAGCCTAGACTGAATAAATGATATTGAATTTATAAAGGTAAAGGTGTTTGACTGATCTGTAACCACTGGATGGACCAGACTGGGCGTTCAGATAGACAAGGTAAGATAAGATTATTATAAGCATATTGTTTACCAGATATCTATGTTTGAGTGTCAAAACTTCAGTAAGTTTTTAATGAAAATATTACAGTAGTTAAAATTAATGACTTTTTAAGTGGATGGAGACAGTTTTTCAAAACATTACATTTAGATGTTTTTAATTCTGACCCAAAATATTTAGACAACCAAGCATGTCAAAGGTCACCCCTAAAGTTTTCATTTTTAGTGCCTCTTATTTCATGCTGAATGTAATTTTAAAACTGATGATGATGAATTAATTATAATGTGCACAAAAATTATGTAAATTAGGTAATAACATAATTTGATAACTAAAGCAAACTTAATCAGCTTACATTAAAATTCAAATAGTATAGATAATAAATAACAAAAAATCTGCAATATTTTACCTATTATTTGTTTTTGCTAATCTTTACAAATCAATGCAGTGTACTTGCCATTTCTTTCGTCACTGGAACAATCTTTTATCGGATTTAGATAAGTTTCAATAACAAATTTAGTTTTATTTGTATTCCATCAAAAAGTAATAAAACAATGGAATTACAAATCTTCAGTCTATTTGCTTGCTGTTGAAAATTATGTGTGTATAAATAAAAAAAATACCATACAAATATACATAACTTACCTATTTACTCAAATCCTTTGTACCCTTGGTACAATGCAAAAAAATATAATTGGATCTTTCAGCCCTATAAAACTGAATTACATGTAAACAAATAAATAATGTATTACCTACTTAGAAGCGGAATCATTATTAATATCATAGATAACAGGTACAATTATACGACGGGAGCTATAAAAGTATAAAACTTTTTATTTAAACAATAAATAAGTACTTTTGAATTGTCCTATTTTTTTTCCTACCAGCCATTCAGGACATCTATTTACTGGTCAGGTGGCTTGGTCAGAAGCTGAAATACTTCTGTAAGAGTTATGATAAAATGGTTAAAGAGTGTTCAGCATTTAATTTTAACTTGTAATATAATTATGTTTAAGAGCGGAATCAAATTACTGCAGTAAGCACACTTAAAGTTTTAGCCCTCAAAGATACAACCTTGACCTTTTAGGTCATGTTTTAATACATGATATTTTATAAATTCATGGTGCAAGTACCAAGGAACATATTTAAGTTACAATAGCGAAATATTTTTCCTGCTCCAGCACTGGCGAAACGTGATCATACATAACAATAAATCTCAAGCTAATAACGAAATGAACTTTCACTTTTCTGTGATAGTAATCACATAAAATTGCCATCGAAATCACTTGAAATCTTCGACGTGCATTAATTGCAATAAAATCTAAAACAAACCTACTGTTACCCAAAATATACTCACTTGTAGGAAGTTACGTGTTACGTTCTCAGAAACAACAGCATTGCGGTTAAATCACATTGCACAGGTAGTATTTCGATAAGCACTTAGGATAAATGGTAAATAAAGTTAACACCTTCCGTCAAGCCACTCAATATGGGCTTTCAAATATAAAACTTTTCACTAGTTTAGAACACTTAGAAGTTATTTGTACAATAATTGAAACTCGCGCGGCCTGTAAATTAATTCACAGGGGCAATGTTGTCACTTTGATAATATATTCCACATAAATCGCTCGCCATGGATGGACAAAAATTCCGTTTTGAATTGATTTGATTGGATTGGTGAGTGAATGATTTCCACAGATCAAAGAGAGTCAAAATATGTCATGACAGCTTCATTCATTCCGTCTCTTGAATGGTACAATGATGTTTGTCTATGACTATAAATCGGATCATATTAACCCTGCGTTCGCACTTAAGGCACATCTAATAGAAATAAAACATGTTGTAGATGTAGAGTCCGTCTCACAATAAATGTCACGCGGTATATTACTGGACTAGTAAATAAAAAAGAAGAAGAGTCCTCTCTTCTGGAATGGAATTGGAAAATACTCCACCGACAAGAGCGCAGCTCTTAAATTTAAGATAGAGAGAGTAAATAAATAAATATAGCTTATTTCCGATTCCGTATGTTGTAGGCGACTACAGCGCCCCTCTCCAGTGCCATGTCATCTTTTAATTTGGTTTATTTATGGATTTTGACATTCTCAATACTTGTATTTCAAAAGAATACTAGTTTCACTACTTGTTGTTGTACTTGTTAGAACTAGAAGTTGTAAAACTTGTAAAATGTGTTACCTACCAGAGTCAGTGTGTTTTTTTTTTTAAACGGAAACTCATTTAATGTTAATGAGGAGTGTCTTTTATTCTTAGATAATATTTATCTATTTTATTTTTATAACGCGACTAAATCCACAGCACATAAATATTACAATAATAATCTCACAAACTTAGCTCAACGCCAATAATGAGTTTACAATTTATGAACATATAAATAAAGAATGCAGAACATGCCTGCTTATGAATAAAAATATTTACCTTACAAAAAAAAACTGGAATACAACATAATTATGGCCATTTACAGTAGTTAAATAATAAAATTATATATATATATGTGTGCAGGTGTATTCGAGTGTGTATTTGATGTCTAAGGGTGGGGTGAATGATGATGTGATTTACTTTTTATTATTATTATCCATTTATTAATAATGCCGGACGGAGCGGAAAGCAGAGCTTGAAACAGGTATGAACAAAGCGATTTATTAAAGCTTTTTAAGGCTTTTACAAAAACCGCTACCGACGTATTTGGAATGGAATGCTATAAATATCCTTGCATTCGAAAGAAACATCTTTTCAGGTGTTTCAAAGGTCGTGGGTTCGATTCCCATCTTAGAATTTACTTCAATTTACTTCAGCAGTTGTTAAATGAGCGCCGACTCCGTTAGCTCGGTGTGAAACATACATTAGGTTTTATTCATCAGCGGGGGTTATAGCACAGATTAATATATAGTTACTTCTTATATTTTTACAAAGTGACATTGTAATACAAGTACTAGAACTAGAGTGCGTTTCATCCGATGTCGATTTCTGTCAAAAGGTTAGGTTAATTTAGGATTAGAATAGAAATTGACGCGGATATTTAAAATTTTGGATTCTGTGCTAAAATCATGTTCAAAACATTAGAAAGCGGTGAAAGAAAAATGGTTTTGATTTGATGTTTCTAACCATTCTAAGTTAGAATTTCTAACACATTGGCACAAATTATTATATAGTAACATCTTGGACGAATTAACCACTGGACACGAAACCCGAGAAGAATGTATGAAAACACGATCAACCAATTCTTGCGGGGGTGAGGGGCGATTACTAATGTCAAATAATGACAGTAGTGCTTGAAGTAATCGATAATTTTTTTATCGATAAGTAAGGAGTGAATGAATGAACCTATTGAGATTAATAAATCATGTGTGTTTTAAAAAAAATAGTAAGTTAATTGTTTATTTCGTGGAAAAATAAATAGCACGATAGGTAAGGAGTGAATGAATGAACCTATTGAGTTTAATTAATCATGTGTGTTTTAAAGAAATTAGTAAGTTAATTGTTTATTTCGTGGAAAAATATAAAGCACCTAATAATATGAAAATCTCATTAAAAAAATACCTCAAATTCATAAAAACTATACAATATGGTTTCCAAAGCGTTTGTGTGTGGGTTTATTTTGTGAAAAATGGGTAGATACATGCAACCTGATACTAGTACTGTACTGATAAGGCTTAAGATGGAAGCGCGCCTCTCCCGGTATCCTCAATCTCTGAGGAACTAGCTATCTTACCTCTAACTGCCGGAACGGACTTGGATAAGATGGTAGTCGCTAGCCAGGCGGACTTACAATTTACTTACTAACACTTTTTAAGTGAGTAAAAAACATTATTATTTGGTTTATATAATAATATAATTCATTATTTACATTAACTTCTTCAATCACTCGAGCTTTTTTATATAAAACAAAATATGGGTAATTAGTTCATTACAGAACCATTGTATAGGACATACACAATAGCAACCCCTCCATAAGTGTTTAATTTTATAATCGATTGCAATCCCTTTCAAAGGTCAAATAGTTGTGGCGCGATGCTATGTGATGCGATGTGAATAATATGTACCTTTTAAATGAAAAATTTAAAGGGATTGTGATAGACTTAAAATTAGACAATAAACCCCCCTGTGTGCTTCTCGAGCTGTGATATCTCGTATTCTACATTTTTTTTGGAGCCAAAAATCTAAGTATACTAAAACTTATTGAAAATAATCATCGACATTAGAAGATCGTTGAGACTAAAACATTTTAATTACAACTCTATTCCATTTACATTTAAGAAATATGCATATTTGTAAGAAAAAATATAAACTTGTTTTCACTTTATTAAAGATCTCAAAATTTACGCCACCGTACGAAATTAGCACAACCTAAACCCAAATTAGAAATAGTAGACTAGCGTTTGGATAGCGTATGGTCCAGCATACGCTATGACAGTATTAAACAACAAACTCCCAGAAGTTATAATTATATATAATTACCTATATTTAAGATAAAGCCAAGGCAGTATCTTTCTAGCAACTACTAGCTGAAATACTAATTGCAAGTATATTGCAACCAATAGTTTATTGTAGTTTTAAGATTGTTTTACTTGAATATAATAAAACGATCTTAAAATTAAAATATTATAAGATTAAAAAATAGTATAATATAGCTAAGTACATACATAAATATAATTAATTTTATTCTTGCTGTGACCTAACAAGGTCTATGTTAGAAACAAATAATAAATGTAACCACCATTTATGATACATTTTAACAAGAAAAATATTGGAACAAATGAACTCGGCCACAAGTGCATTTTCAGATGTGACTTGAACCCACGACCTTTGGGAATCCGGCCCACTGCTCTAACCAATGAGCTACCGAGTTTTGCGGACCACTGTCGAAATTCTCCGATACTTTTATATTTTTATACGCTGTAAGAATATCCTTCCTTGCATTCGAAAGATAAAAAAAAACAAATGTTTAACGATTAATATTATGATGCAACAGCTAATAAGTTATGATTTTTTAATTTTTGCGTTGTCAATGCTATATTTATACTTATGATACATTTTAAATATTAATGTACAACACACCATGATAATGTACAACATAAGTCTAATACTAAAAAACAATACCGTGACTGACTTACAGGCAAGGCAACGCACAGCCCAAACGGCTAAACCAATTAAACTGAAATTTTGCATACAGGTTCTTTTAACGATGTTGGCGAGCACTAAGACAGGATTTTTGATATTACCACGGAAACGGGAACCATGCGGGTGAAATAAGCAACATTTTTTTAAAAGTTCGAAGCTATATTTCAAATATAACAAGCTCAAAGTTCGTAGGGTTGCGTCGTTTAATTACAGAGTTTCTATAGCCATCTTCGGGCTCCATCATCAGACCTTAGATGTTATCTAAGACCTGAGTACTCGTCTATGTTATCTCCCTGCGTACCGCTTCCACCCAATTCTTCTTGTTAGGGGCTCAACTGTAAATCTGAAATTAATTTAAATAGTTCCTACATTAAAATTTGATTCGTTCGTTCATTTACATACATCGATATGTTTATCGATATGTTCAAGCCCTATACGACATAAAAATGACAATTGAATGAATGAGTGATACGTATAACCCAACCAAATTACTTATGCAATATCTTTGAAGAATTTACACGTACAATGATTACTTTTTGAAATGACGTATTACATTTTGTTTACATACCAAATTTTATTTATTTTACGAAAAATTGCTACTCTAATAGATTGAAATTATACTTACGCGTGAAAAGAAAAATGTTTTGATTGTCCGGTATGATTTTTACAAATTAAATCAGTGTATTTACCCATTTTTGAGATAATGTTCCACTTCGAGATCTCGCGTCATACTGACAACGCCATATTGCTTACTGTGTCTAAAAGGCAGGGTAAGTGACAGAGGGGTAAAGGCGAACGCGGTCCTCGTTACGCGTCCAGTGGTTAATTCGTCCAAGAGTAACATTGGCGACTTCTTGACATTCAATACCACAGAATACTATTCACAAATTATATAGTAGTAATACTATTACTCCTAGCGGAGTACAATACCAACCAAACGGAAATGGGATTAAACCATAGATTTAGATTTTTTTCGCTCCGAACGAATGAAAACGTGAAACGCACTTGTAATTAAATGTCAAAAATGACGTTGACTGATTGACGTCAACGGATCGATGGCGATAGATCGGTTGTTTTTTTGTATTTACATTTTAGAGTTCCATTAATTAGGAGAATTTATTCAGTGGAAGAGAAAAAACGTGAAGCAAAAGCTATTTTAGTTTTCTAGTAGAAGCAATACTACATTTAAACTACATATTTGTAATATCAAAAGTGCTTAAGAAATGGAAGAAAGTACCAAACCGGATGATACCCCAAAAGAAGAGCCACAAATCGAATTTAAGAAGCCAGTATTATTCGGGCGAATAGGGAAACTTCCTAAGAAAGTAAAAAATTACCCGGAAAACGCAACAGATGACAAATATGAACAGAAATCGCAGGAAACAACAACCGAGTCTCAGGAGCTTAGAACAATAAATTCAGCATCTGTGTCGGTATCAAATAAAGAATTCACAGCGCCTATACCTTATAAAGAACCTAAGTGGTCAGGCTTGTGTCCTGATGGTAAGTCTAATGACAATTAAGCGTGTTTTTTTTGCGGATTCCTGAGCGGAATTTGCCTACCATATACATAACTTCTTGTACGGTGATTTCTATAAAATAATATTTTTTGTGTTTATTCATACAAAAGGCAATTTGGACAGGAACTTTCATCTATAACACAAAAAAAAATCTCCCCTCTGTATCAGAACGACAATTTAGTAAAAGGTCTTTGTGGGATAAACACCATAAAAGTAAAATTTTAATTTCAGACGTTTTACCAGTAGGTTGGATAAGTTAGATATGGAGGCGGATTATTTAATTTCATTCTGATATGCAAAAAAAATACTAGATAACGGATAAATATACTTATATACTTTTTTTTGGAAGTACATACTTCGTATACATATTAAACACCCAGACCAAGACAAATAGACATGTTCATGCACACAAATATTTGTCTTGTCCGGGGATCGAACCCGGGACCTCTGGCCCAGAAGGCGGGCTTAGTACCCCTGCGCCACACAGGTCGTCAAATTGAAACAGCACTGAAACAGCATTGAAAACAATGTTGTTTTAATACATGTGTTACCTTCATAGTAATTTACATTGAAATCAGTGACGCAGACTCCACACATTGGCAATTGACAAGTAGGACAAAAAACACGCAAAAGCATGGAAATGATAGAGATAGCAAATTGAATCTTACCTTCCCAATGTTTCACAATGCGAGCTGCCATATCAGCTTCAAGCACACACTTATAATATCATTGATTGAATATGCAAAAAAAAAAAATATTGTAAATACAATTTATCTGAAGAGGAAAGATTTGATTGCTTGTTTGTTTGTTTGCATTAAATAGGCTCCGAAACTACTGAACGAATTTAAATGGAATTTGGTACACAGATAGCAGATAGCCTGGTTATGAACATAGGATACTTTTTATCCCAATATCCCACGTCAACGGGAACCACGCGGCCGCTAGTTGTGTAAATAAAATTGGATGAATAAAAAATTAATCTGTCAATTCTTTTGTCATTTTTCAGGTTCAGAATACAGTTTAGAGGTGTTAAAATCAGGAATGATTGTTGAAAACGTTGAATTGACTAAGAAACCCTACTATGTTTTCGGAAGACTGTCCAATTGTGATGTTGTGATGGCCCACCCTACCATATCCAGGTACGTTTTTAAATGTACCTGCGCGTTCACATGGAGACATGTTGGATTTGATTTTAGTTTTATATGAATTGTCAGATCTTAAAATCGAGTGCATGTGTCAATTATATTGTCACTTAATCCAGCCCCTAATTGTCTAATTTAAATCTATCACAATCGCTTTCAGAGGTATTGTGATTGTGATATTTTCGTCTGTCATATTGCTTAGACAGTTCAATTTCGTTTATTCCATACCTTTTAAAACGCGTCCCGATCACAATCCCTTTCAAATGTGAAATAGTGACGACCTGAATCTTTCAATTTACGAATTGAAAGAGATTGCGATAGATTTAAAATTAGACAATTTTTATAAATTTAGATCCGGAAAAATCAGAGGGTCTTAAAAGGAAGCTAATGCAATATTGCTCAGTGAATTCCCTAACAGTTCATTTAATTGTTTTTTTTCTGTGGAGTTTAGAATTGTGTCCGTGTCAGTGTAGCAGAATTTGCTTTTTTTTTTATACACGGCGACGGGGAACCCTCAACCATTGACGGACTGGCTATCTTATCTCTAACTGCCGGAACACAACAATGCTGAAAACATTGTTGTTATGGCGTCAGACTTAGATAAGATGGTGCTACAACAAGTCCTACCACCAACCAAACCGAATACAATATGTACCCCCGCTGGGAACGAACCCGGGATCCCTGGGTCTGATACCGGTGGTTGTTACCACTAGATCACAGAGGCGGTTAATACTAAAATCAAATTCCTTAGGAAATATACAAATAAATGAATTGTCAGGAAATTCACTTTGCAATATTGCTAAAGCGCCCTTTTCAGACCCTCGGATCCAACATCATATCTCTATGTGAACGATAGGTAATGTTGATTTCAAAAGTAACTGTAACTCTTAACAGGGCCCCCTGTTAGCAGTAGCAAATTGATGATACGTTGATTAATGAGGCGACTTCTTCAACCTCATCTATATCGCGTCAAGATTTGGAAATTGCGATACGCGTAGAAATGGCATCTTATGATGCTGGGGGTCCAAAAAATCTACACTTTATGAGGGCATATAATTTTCTGTTAACAATACCTCCAACAAGTGTCGAATCTGAGAGGGTGTTCTCATCATGTAGGTTGACATGCAACTACCTCCGAAGTTCATTAAACGATGACACCCTTGACTGTTGACCCCTACCGCGCAAGTGTCGTCGGCATCGACATCGACTTTTGACAGGTGGATGTGACATATTGCTCTTAGTCTTTGGTAGATTTCATTTGTGTCAAAAAGAAGCAGCAATGTGCCACATCCATCTGTCAAATGAAACCGATTTCGATGCCGACGACACTTGCGCGGTACGGCTCCTGATTTACATTTGTTTCTTTATCATCGCAGTAGCATTGTCTTATGTTGTTCCGCAAATGCTGTTGTAAATTCTGTTAAAAAAAATGACTTCCAAATTAATTTAATATATTAGTTAAATCTTTTTGACAATCTGCACAACCTTCCAAGCCTGACATGGTGAACAATATACACAACACACAAACATACAAACGCACATGCTCAAGTAACAAATTTTTATATGCATTTATTGGGTAAGAATAAGTTCTGGTGTTATTGCAAAACATTATCAATAGCTATATATAGTCTTACAGCTGTTAGACTTAGTTTAAATCTGTAGTTATCACTTACTATTAGGTAAACAGAGACAGTGTCAGTTTTAAATGCTTGATAAACTCTGACACTAGGCCCCGTACCGCGCAAATGGCGTCGGCATCGAAATCGGCTTCATTTGACAGATGGACGTGACACATTGCTGCTTCTTTTTGACACAAATGAAAACTTACCATAGACTAAGAGCAATATGTCATATGCCTCTGTCAAATAAAGCCGATTTCGATGCCGGCGCCACTTGCGCGGTACGGCCCCAGTGGTGGCCACTAATCCTCATTCGATAAGAAGAAGAAGTTTTAAACCAGCACCCCTACCGCTTATCTATCTAGCCATAGCTTTAGCTAAAGTAATCAATCTTTAAACATTCTAAAAGCCATGCAACAGAACGGTTTTTGTCAAATCCCTACTTCATTCTATTCGTCTATTGGATTCACTATTGTATTTTTAACGTGATAATCATTGCGTTACCGAGAAGCGTTGTAGGTGGCTTGGAATATCGAAAGCTTTAGCGAGAACACAATTTAAAAATTAATTTATCAAAAACCAATTATATACAATTTAATAAATATAAAAATATCAATCTTGACATTAAATATAAAGACACTAATATTAAAGACGTAGAACAATCGAAATTTCTAGGAATTATAATACATAAAGGTTTGAATTGGAATAGTCACATAGATAATGTTTGTGCGCGAATAAACTCATTTGTGTATGCATTAAAATATGTTAGAAATGTGATAAATATTAATACGGCGATAACTGCGACTAACAGCTTACCAATATGGGGCAATAGCTCTCACATAGGCAGAGTTTTTATAGCTCAAAAAAAGGCATTAGAGCAATATGCGGTGTTCCTCCCCTCACGTCTTGTCGTAAACTCTTTGGTCAATTGCAATTACTAACTCTGACTTCACTCTATATTTATGGTAAATTTTAAATAGAAAAATATTGGAAAAAATTAACTCGGCCACAAGTGAATTCTCAGACGGGAATCGAACCCGCGACCTTTGGAAATCCAGAATCCAGAATGGAAGAGCATTGGACCGGATTTCTAAAGGTCGCGGGTTCGATTCCCGTCTGAGAATTCACTTGTGGCCGAGTTAATTTTTTCCAATATTTTTCTATTTAAAATTTACCATAAGTATAAAAATAGCATTGAAAAATGCAAAAATTTCAAAATCATAAATTCACTCTATATATTTGAAGTGTGTGTTTTTGTTATGTAAAACAAGCATTTATTCAGGACAGCGCGTGATATTTATCCACGTAATACGAGAGATCCAAATAGATTGGTACTTCATGTCCCACCAAAAACAATGCAATATAATAGTAGCAACCTGACTATGTCTGTAATTTTTTTTAACAAATTGCCCAAAGAGTTGAAAACATCAAATCATAAACATAAATCTTTATAATTTTAAGAGACATTTAAAGACTTGGTTGTTGACATATGTTTTTTATGATTTGAAAGAATTTTTCCAAATGAAATAATCTCTTTGAACGAAATTTGTTCTGGTTTTATAATATAATGCTACTGTAAAATGTAAAAATATCATATTTGCATGCTGATGACCTTTGGCTAAACATGTATGGATTCATTTTTTAAACTGTTACATCTTTTATATACCGTGTTTATACGCAAATAAAAATGATTATGATTATGAGAGTGAAAGATAAACCGCTAGGCGGTAGGGGCACAGGTTAAACAGTGGGCCTACCGCAGTTCCGTCGGCATCGCTGTCAACCTCACTTTAACAGCCGACGGCGATTTCGTTCAACATTATCGTCCTAATAATTTATTAACCGCCTCTGTGGTCTAGTGGTACAACCACCGGTAACAGACCCAGGGGTCCCGGGTTCGATTCTCAGCGGGGGTACATATTGTATACGGTTTGGTTGGTGGTAGGACTTGTTGTAAGCCCGCCTGGCTAGCTACCACCATCTTATCTAAGCCTGACACCATAACAACAATGTTTTCAGCATTGTTGTGTTCCGGCAGTTCGAGATAAGATAGCCAGTTCCTCAGTGGTTGAGGATTCCGGGAGAGGCTCTCTTCTATCTTCAGCTTTATCATTACTTAACATCACTACAAAATGTGGTCTAAAGTACAAAAAAGGCCACAGTTCATAAAAGACGGGAGGTGCCGACAGATAAAACAAATACCATTTAGTCTAACTTGTGCATTACATTCTTTAGTGTAACTTGTGTAAAGTAATGTCTAACTTTTGCCACAGATTATATAATCTTAAACCTAGTTTAAATAAAATTATACGCGCGATAATTAATCGCGCTCACACGCAAGCGCTGAAGCTATAGCGCAGTCTCGGTCCTTCACAGAGTCGAGTATAAACCAACTATGAAAAAGGAATCTTATTATTAAGACGATTTTTTTTTTATGAATGACGGGGAGACTCTTAGCCTTCATAATACATGAAGGCTAAGAGTCTCCCCGTGACCAATGTTAAGGTTTATACTCTACTCTGTGAAGGACCGAGACTGCGCTATAGCTTCAGCGCTTGCGTGTGAGCGCGATTAATTATCGCGCGTATAATTTTATTTATACTAGGTTTAAGATTATATAATCTGTGGCAAAAGTTAGACATTACTTTACACAAGTTACACTAAAGAATGTAATGCACAAGTTAGACTAAATGGTATTTTTTTTATCTGTCGGCACCTCCCGTCTTTTATGAACTGTGGCCTTTTTTGTACTTTAGACCACATTTTGTAGTAAGAACATTTACCTATTTTATTGTAATTACATCTCAGGTTCCACTGCGTCCTCCAATACAAAGCGTTTGCGGAAGAAGGCGAGCCCCCATGCGGCTGGTACCTCTACGATCTAGGCAGCACGCACGGCACATTCCTGAACAAGGAACGGCTGAAGACCAGCCACTACACCAGGGTCAGGGTCGGACACCAGATCAAGTTTGGGAGCAGTTCCAGAACTTACATCTTGGTGGTAAGTTACACAGACCTATATCGAGATAGACGGTAAAAGTGTACCAACCTTGCTTGTCAAAAGTTTGATCCTCAGTCAAAGTTTTCCGACCTAAGTCAGTCCGCTTGAGACTATTGCCATGATAACACGCGTCACGTCGAAACGAAAATGGTTAATAGGCTATTTGACAATGCGTAAAATAAAGTGTCAATTACTGTTATCAGTATAAATTATGAGTTTAAAAATGGTTTTTTATTAACGTAAGTTGAAAATAATTATAAATTTATTTAAAAATCCGTAAATAAAAATGCATTTTTTAAACGTTTTGTCACGTGACACAAAACGCTCCTGATTCGTCGAGTTTATAATGACGTCACCTGCTTGTAAACCTCGTTTGACTACGTATGTGGATGATATGCAGAATACAGGCAAGTGACGTCACCGAACCCATTGCAGCGCCATATTGTCAAAGTAGCGTTTTGGCGCGCTATTTAAATATTCAATTTTTAATTTGATATTTTTCAGCAAATATGTACCAGAATTAAAAAAAACTACTTTTACTGGGTTCCTTAAACTCCACTACATAATATAAAATGGATTTTCAAAACCTGTCAAATAGCCTATTGTGCAGTGCTTTCTTGCAAGAGCTCGTCAATAACATTTCCACATCACTAAATCTCGCTCGTGCCGTCATGGTACATACGAAAAAGTCGACACGCTAGGTTCTCATACGGTTTGAAGCGCTCTTTTCGTCTATCTCGCTCGATAGAGGTCTGTGCCATATGCCATATCATATCGCGTTATCAAGCTAGATATAGGGCCGATTTTTCAAGTTGCTAACATCGAAATTATTCCTCAGATGTCGTATTTTTTTACAGGTAAATTCATCCATCTCTTTTGATTGTCATTTAATTTAGTTGGTTATGAATTAAACTGATAGATAACTATAAATAAGGAAATATACTAGAAAAATACCATAGGTTTCGTGTCGTTCAGACGGGACTCGAACCCGCACCGTTAGGAATCCGGCCCAATGCACTACCAATTATGCTTCTGAGACTTATGAGGACCCGTCGAAATTTTCTAGTATATTTCCCTTTCCACACTGTTGGCAAGTGTCGTTTCTTCAATAAGAGAAATAATATCCTCGCATTCGAAAGAAACATTTTTACCAATATTTGACTATCGATTAAGGTGGTACGACTTCCATACAAACAAACATTGCACATTAATTGGTTCATCATACATTAATAATTCATAAATACATGTGCAACTAACTCGTTTCAGTTATTTGTTTGCGCGAAATTATAAAAAAAATGTACTTTCATACATGAGCTATATAAATGCGATGAGTCACACACACATACGTAGAATTATTGAAATTATAAAATATTAGTATATTCGTGTTTTATGTATGAATGTACAATTTTTTTATTATTTCACGCAAACAATTAACTGAAACGAGTTAGTTGCGCATGTATTTATGTATTATTAAGGTATGATGAACCAATAATTGTGTAATGTTTGTTTGTATAGAAGTCGTACCACCTTAAGAAAAAAATTGGTTTATAATTTAAATTATAAAGTTCTAGGTAGTGCTTTGGGCCGGATTCCTTAGGGTGCGGATCGGTTGCTTACCTACCGTCTGGTGCAGGTACTTACCGGACATCGGTAAGTTCCTGCACCAGTTTCAGCGAGAGGAGTCTCCGAAGTGCCACGAGTGCGACGCGGAGCTGGACACTGCGCAGCACACGCTCGAAGTGTGTCCTGCGTGGTCTTCTCAGCGTCGGGAGCTCGTGGCGGAGGTGGGAGGAGTTCTCTCCCTACCCAGCATCGTCAGTAAGATGCTGGGTAGCGATAGATCGTGGCAGGCGGCAGTCACTTTCTGCGAGGATGTTATCCTCCAGAAGGAGACAGCGGAAAGGGCTCGCGAGCAGGATGCTCAAGCGGAAGGAAGCGACGTTAGGATCACCTCATTCCCCTCTAAAGAAACCACGCTGGCGTTGGTGGGTGTGCCACCGCCGGCATTGCACGGTTTCCACCGTCTGGGAAGATGGCCAAACTTGCTCGGCCATCTTCCAGCCGTGAGGGGCCCCGGGTAACCGGGCCACGGCCGCCTGGTCTTAGGGGTGATTGCGAACCATACCCCCCGGGGCCAGGAGGTCAAGTACTAAAAAAAAGGGTGCGTCCCAAGGGTGAATCATCAGAATACTACGGACAAAGAAATCGATATTTGGGCCGTCACGCTTGCACATATTATTATACAATTGCCAGGCAACTGTTTTGCCGATAATTAGTATTTACAGCAAGGTGAAAAAATAGTGGACTACTGCGGTACGTCCTCGAAGGAGTGTAATAAAAAAAATTGCTGAGCAGTTCAGGGCAATCTATTAATGAAGTCATTAATATAATAAGCATTATTATATCAGTTATATCGCGGTGATATTTTAGGGACAGAAAATAATGTTTAGCACACGATTTGTAGAAATTATCCTCAATATGTTTAATTCGAAAGTTGAGGAATCTTAAACATGAAAAAAATTTTTGGTTGAGATGTGTACAATAAAATATTATTATTTGTTTTTAGGGTCCAGATTTTGATTGTGAAGGTGAATCGGAGTTGTCGGTGACGGAAATCAAACAGAGAGCTCTGAACATGAAGCTGGAAAGACAGAGGATGATAGAAGAGGACAGAGAGAGGAGGGAGAAGGACAGAATAGAAGAAGAGAGGAAGAGAGAGGAACAAGGCATTGATTGGGGAATGGGTAAGTACAAGTTTATTTTTATATTTTGTTTAGATGTGAGTGAAAGTGAGAGATAGGTCTACCCTAGTTCTAGGAGAGGAATAGAGTTATTGAGGGGACGAGGAAACAATGTACTAACTTTTTAATTTTGCATTTAACATGCTATTTTTATGTGATAAATATTAAACAAGAAAATATACTAGAAAAAAGCAACTAGTCTCATGTCGCCCTGACGGGATTCGAACCCGCATCCTTGGGAGTCCGGCCCAATGCACTAACCAATTATGCTACAGAAACTCTGTAAGACTAGTTGCTTTTTTCTAGTATATTTTCTTGTTTAATATTTATCACAATGTACTAACTAGTACAAAAACTAGAAAACGGCTGAACTAATTTAGCTTTCCTTTTTTTAACATTTCTTAAAGTTTTTATGACAAGAATTAACGGGTGAAACCGCGGGCGGCCACTAGTAATTAATATAACTATACTTCATCAGGCGAAGACGCAGAAGATGAACCAGATCTAGCTGACAATCCATACGCGTCCACTGCCAACGAAGAGTTGTATTTGACTGATCCGAAGAAGACATTGAGAGGGTACTTCGAAAGGGAGGGACACGAGTTATCATATGACTGTGAGGAGAGGGGGGTGGGACAGTTTATATGCAGGTAATTTTGACCATAATACACACGCGCACACACACACATACACACACACACACACACACACACACGCACGCACACACACACACACACATACACACACACACATACACACACACACACACACACACACACACACGCGCGCGCACGCACACCATTTACGATAAATTATTAATAGAAAAATATTGGAAAAAATCAACTCGGCCACAAGTGAATTCTCAGATGGGACTCGAACCCACGACCTTTGAAAATCCGGTCCAATGCTCTTCAAAAATCATAAAATGTCTATTTGTCTTGGTCTGGGTTTTTAATATGAATAAAAAAAAGTATATAAATATGCTTATCCGTTATCTAGTATCCATAACACAAGTTCTTGATGAAACTTAACGTGGGCTAGATAATTGGTGTGTTTGTATTCAATTATTTATTTATTTATATAAGAGGAATTAATTATGACAAATCGATACCAAAGTAAAAAGCATTAATTTAATTATATATCTATCTTGTTAGAGTAGAACTCCCGATAGACGACGCGCGCGGTAATCCGGTGAAGGCCGAAGTTATTCACCGCGGAAAGAAAAAAGAGGCCGTTATAGCTTGCGCGTTGGAGGCCTGTAGAATATTAGACAGGGCCGGGTTATTAAGGCAAGCGAAGCATGGTGAGTTGATATAGTTTATAGTTTTTTTAGTATAGATATATACGGCCTGCTTGACGTAACTAAGTGTAGGCCGAAGTGATCATGAGGAGGCCTACAGGACACTGGATTGGATCGGGTTACTGAGGCAAGCGAAGCATGGTGAGTTGATATAGTTTATAGTTTTTTTAGTATAGATATATAGGGCCTGCTTGACGTAACTAAGTGTAGGCCGAAGTGATCATGAGGAGGCCTACAGGACACTGGATTGGATCGGGTTACTGAGGCAAGCGAAGCATGGTGAGTTGATATAGTTTATAGTTTTTTTAGTATAGATATATACGGCCTGCTTGACGTAACTAAGTGTAGGCCGAAGTGATCATGAGGAGGCCTACAGGACACTGGATTGGATCGGGTTACTGAGGCAAGCGAAGCATGGTGAGTTGATATAGTTTATAGTTTTTTTAGTTTAGATATATACGGCCTGCTTGACGTAACTAAGTGTAGGCCGAAGTGATCATGAGGAGGCCTACAGGACACTGGATTGGATCGGGTTACTGAGGCAAGCGAAACATGGTGAGTTGATATAGTTTATAGTTTTTTTAGTATAGATATATACGGCCTGCTTGACGTAACTAAGTGTAGGCCGAAGTGATCATGAGGAGGCCTACAGGACACTGGATTGGGTCGGGTTACTGAGGCAAGCGAAGCATGGTGAGTTGATATAGTTTATAATTTTTTTAGTATAGATATATACGGCCTGCTTGACGTAACTAAGTGTAGGCCGAAGTGACCATGAGGAGGCCTACAGGACACTGGATTGGATCGGGTTACTGAGGCAAGCGAAGCATGGTGAGTTGATATAGTTTATATTTTTTTAGTATAGATATATATTGCCTGCTTGACGTAACTAAGTGTAGCCCGAAGTGATCATGAGGAGGCCTACAGGACACTGGATTGGATCGGGTTACTTAGGCAAGCGAAGCATGGTGAGTTCATATAATTTACTAGATTTACTTTTTTTTTATTGATTTATCATTTTAAAAACTTAATTATATATTTTTACATCAATAGCATTTTATTAAACCTGTGAGGTTTGTGGTAAATGCTTAGGAGTCTACACAGTAAATGATATCCGTGACAAAAAAAGTATTCTACAACAATAATAATAGGTAACTATGTTATGACAACAAGTAGAATAATGAAGTCGCATTTCCCATACCAGTTGACTTGAATGATAATAGAAAATACGACCTGAGCCTCGATTCAAGTCATTAGGCTTAATGTTCTTAGAATTATATGCACGCCATTCAGAGGGAAGGGTATTTAGAAGTCGAGGAAGTAGGTATGCAGTCGTTCGTTAACTTAAATAACTAAGTGAAGGCCGAAGTGATAAGAAAGTGACCTACACGATACTAGATAGGGCCGAGTAACTGCGAAATTAGATGAGTTAATATACGTCCGGTTTCAATAATCTATCCCTAACAAAAGATAAGACAATTTTGGTTACGTTACTTAGCAACCGCTGCTATTTTGGGTAATTTTGGACTGAATAACAAAAATATCTAGGCAACAAAGCTCTAGTAAGCCTATCTCTTACTGTGGATAGATTATTGAAACCGACCGATAGTGTATTTTTGTCAAGATCCATTGTCAAAGTAAACCGGTGAAGGAGAAGCCTGTGGGATATTGGAAAAGGCCGGGTTTCTGAGCCAAGCGAAGCATGGTGATTTAATAGAGTTAACTTTCCGTTAAATAATAGTCATGTAACTCAGTGAAGGCCGAAGTTATTCACCCCGGGAAGAAGAAGGAGGCCGTTATAACTTGCGCGTTGGAGGCCTGTGGGATATTAGACAGGGCCAGCCCCCTAATTGTCTAATTTCAAAATCTATCAAAATCCCTTTCAATGGCATTGTTGTGTTCCGGCAGTTAGAGATAAGATAGCCCTCAGTTCCTCAATGGTTGAGAATTCCGGGAGAGGCTCGCTTCCATCTTCAGCCTTGTCAATACTTAACATCAGGTATGTTGAAGGCTAAAAATCTCCACGTCTTGAATTTAAAAAAAATGCTTGTGAAAGTCTGATCTTTCAATCCTCGGCCTCGTATAAAAGTAAGCACTGTTTAAAATAAATAAAATAAATACGAACTGAAAGAGATATGAGTGACAATTACTTTCAATAATAATAGTAGTTTGTTACACAAGGGACGTAAGGGAGCTATTACAGAACAAGATCCAATTTCGCAAAGGGCGTTAAAGGATCGAGTGCACCCGAGATATTTAGACGCCCGAGCGAGCGAAGCGAGCGTGGTCGAATATAGTTCGAGGTTGTAATAGCTACTTACAACCGAGGTAAGCATTCTACTTTACATCATTCATGCGAGGTAAATAAAACATTTGTACGATATCTTCGGCTTCAAGATGACAGAAATCAGGCGTCCCGACCAGTTCTTCATCGGATGAAGTACTTGACATGATGAACTAACACTTTTAACTAGCAAAAACTTATAATTATATACTTATTTTAAATTTTAATACAGTCGTCGCAAGTGAACAAGCATTTAATTCAAATGAATTGCCGCCATTTTCATTATTTGGTTACAGTAAAAATTAAAAAAAAGTTTTCTTATCATTTTATAAAAAAATAAATTGACCTAAGAGCTTTGCATAGCTTGAACTGAAATGAAATGCCACCATTTTCATTGATATTTTTTTCAGTAAACATTTCGTCATTTTATAAGAAAAGAGATTGGTTCACCAAGGAGTTTTACATGCTTAAATGGTAAAGTGTACTTTACAATTCAAGCATTCACCCTATGCTTGATTTGTAAAGTGATTTGAAAATGGAACGTTCTATCTAAACAATGCACTGTGTTGCACATGCCAACTTACACGGCCTATATCTAGTAAATCCTAGTTACCGAGCAGTATGATGTAAACTTACGTCAACTCTTAATTAATTTCAATTTGTCCGTATAAGGGCGGATTCAACCAAACTTGTGTAAGTTTTTATTTGAGTGTAAACTAATGCTATTTTTACATTCTACCAACTACTAATCTAAGAATGAGGTAACTACACGCGAGTAAATATTTACAAGGGCATTTTTGACAGAGTAAAGGTTTAACAGAATAACTATACCGAGTATAACGTACTCCTCGAATACATTGGAAAAACGTAAACGAAGATACCCAAGGGTAAATTCAAGGAGTAAAATTATTTGGTCGAATCCGCTCTAAAACATTGTTGTGTTCCGGCAGTGAGAGGTAAGATAGCCAGTTCCTCAGTAATTGAGGATTCCGGGAGAGGCTCGCTTCCATTTTCAGCCTTATCAATACTTAACATCAGGTATGATGAAGGTTAAGAGTCTCCCTGTCGTTTATAAAAAAAACCTTGTTAAAACCGGCCCTTAAACTTGCAAACATTTTTTTTACAGAGTCTCGCCGAAAGAAACAGCGTGATTGGAGTGCAGACGACTACTACGATTCCGATGAAGACACCTTCTTGGACAGGACTGGGGGTGTGGAGAAGAAGCGAAGGATGAGGATGGTGAAGCATGGAGCTGCTGATGAAGAGAAGAACCAGCCATTGACTTATGACAGCCTGGTAAGTAATTTATAGATACAGACAAAGACCCGTTGCAGGATTTTCATATAGTAGAAAAGGCATCTTTTTTGTGATCAGAAGAACTAACTTTTGGGGTATGAAAACCAGCCCCCCTAGCATGACCGCCGAAACGCGATATGATATAGCGTTTTATCCACACTCAAACGTCAAAACCCATTGTCTTTTGACGGTTAAACGTGTTAAAGCGCTGTATCATATCGCGTTTTGTTGGTCATGCTAGGCTAGCTGGTAAGTAAAGTGTACCACAGAAAACATACTTTTCAGTTTAGGATAGGTGTTTCAGACTAGAAGAATCAGCCCTAAACTTATGATGACCTGGTAAGTTATAGATGGTAAGATATCTTCTTGGACAGGACTGGAGGTTTGGTGAAGAAGCGACGGATGCGGATGGTGAAGCACGGAGCTGCTGATGAAAAGAAGAACCAGCCATTGACTTATGATAGCTTGGTAAGTGATGTGATGGTAGAAAAGCAGAAACATGAAAAGAACCAACTTACCTTGTCAGAATTAGAAGGAAGAAAGGATTGAACTTTGAAGATAGAGTTGGCCTCATGAAAGGAGTTCTTCGGAATATTAATGGAACTAAAATGTGGTCTGTGGGCCGACCATGGGTTTTCTTCCGTTTACTGCACAGTAAACGGGAGACGTTTTGTATGCGAATCTGTCCCACCACTGAACGACGGTTGCTAGGCAACAAAACCAGTATCCTAGGTAACTATCTCAGATAGCCCTGCCCTATCCATATTTACAGAAATGATTTTAATTCGGGCGCTAAGCTACTCCTTTAACCTATGTGTCTTCTTTCGTACCTTTTTTTTATTATGAACGACAGGCAGCCTCCTAGCCTTCCAATTCAAAACTGATGATGTACTGAAGAAATAATGTAAATCAAACAGATTTTTTTAAAACCAATTTTCTGTTACAGCTCAAGCAAATAGAAGAAATAGAATCAAAGATATCATCAGAAGAGAAATGCCTTGAACGACTGCGATCAGCGAACAAGCCAGTAGTACAGATGGACGACGATTCGGATGCGTTAGACGCGTTCATGAGCTCTTTGGGGACTCAGGGACAGACTATGGCGCAGAAGGCGGAGATTTCTAAGACTAAGGTTGGTTTGCGTTTGACTGTACAAATATACTTGATGTGTGTCGAAGCTCAGGGGTCGAATAATTAATGTACTCTGAACAAAAATTAAGACTTTTCGTTTAAAAAGATAATGGTATCGATTCGGCTAGCACCAATTAGACTAAACTAGACTAAATTTAGGTTTACTGCTGTCAAACTGGGTTTTGCTATTCGGCAAAGGACTGGAGTCAACTAAGTTTAAGTTTGACAGGACCAAAGGTGGTTAGTCGTTCAACTTAGCTTTTTGCTATTCTGTAGTACACAATGGTATCGATTCGGCTAGCACCAATTAGACTAAACTAGACTAAATTTAGGTTTACTGCTGTCAAACTGGGTTTTGCTATTCGGCAAAGGACTGGAGTCAACTAAGTTTAAGTTTGACAGGACCAAAGGTGGTTAGTCGTTCAACTTAGCTTTTTGCTATTCTGTAGGTCACAATGGTATCGATTCGGCTAGCACCAATTAGACTAAACTAGACTAAATTTAGGTTTAGTGCTGTCAAACTGGGTTTTGCTATTCGGCAAAGGACTGGAGTCAACTAAGTTTAAGTTTGACAGGACCAAAGGTGGTTAGTCGTTCAACTTAGCTTTTTGCTATTCTGTAGGTCACAATGGTATCGATTCGGCTAGCACCAATTAGACTAAACTAGACTAAATTTAGGTTTAGTGCTGTCAAACTGGGTTTTGCTATTCGGCAAAGGACTGGAGTCAACTAAGTTTAAGTTTGACAGGACCAAAGGTGGTTAGTCGTTCAACTTAGCTTTTTGCAATTCTGTTGTACACTATTTATATTAGAAGTGTCAAACAAAATTTAGAAAGCTTAAAAACTGGTGACGACTTATGTAATTTAGGATTTAAAATACGTAGTTATTGCATTCTCTGTGTTAAAAATGGCTGATTTCGTGATAGCAGCTCTTATGGATTTGGCGGAAAGGTATGAAAACAATATGACAACAGTAATGGACAACATTTCAAAAATATATAATGCAAATTTTCCTATGCATAATAAAACTAGATGTTAAAATACGAGACACGTATTTTTCATTTTTATTATTAGCATTATATTTGTGTATTAAATCCGTATTTCAAAACTTGCTCATTCTAAAAGAGCGTAAGTGCGTTCTCAGGAAGTTAAATTGGTAAGGCTGTTGCTTATTTCGGATTTAAAAAAAAACTGACGTAATGGTTTCTAGTAGTGATGTGACAGTGGTAGAACTTAAATATCGATTACTACATAAAAGTTGTAATTTTCGTTATTTAACCAAAACATGTTTCAAAGATTAACACTTTGGTTAAGATAAAAAAAACTTAATAAAAAAAAATATAAATTTAAATTTATACGCACATATTCGCGTTCATGAACAATATAAACATTTTGGGTATTTAGAATTGAAATGTATATCAAACCATATTGAAATTTAAGGTCTGGTATTTCATTAGTGGAACAAAAAATAACCACTTCGTTAAACACACACAAATTTCTGACCCGTGGTCCACCTGGGTCGCGTGGTGGTTTACCTAGCAAACATAAAAAGTAAATCTATTCAGCAATAATCATAAAAACAATGTATTTCAAAAAACTCAAAACAATCACAAACTGTTTTTTCATGAGGTTTTATTGGCATTATGTAAATTAGAAAATATTGAATATCGATATCTTAGATTTTGATCGCTCTTTCACTACTTGAATTGACTGTCATTATCAACTCAGCCAGAGACAACAATTTTTTTTATATTAGACAGAAATGAAAAGGAATGATTGGATCAAATGCCTGACTTTCTCGATTTGGACTACATTTTAGTTTTTATTAAATATCTCACAAATTACCGATCAGAAAATTCTAAAATAAAAACTGTGAGCTTATGACACTAAAATCTCGAAATGGTTTTTTTATTTTAGTGCTTTATAGAAAATGAAATGTTGTCCATTATAGCTCTGAATTTCATTCCAAAATCATCATCACTTATCTCGATTTTTAGGCACTATGAGGAAAGGATCCGATTAGAACGGATAAGGGACTGCTCGAATCCCTTTCATATCGCGGACGCAAAATTTCAAAAGTTATTTCCTTTACGGCACTGGGTTTCTGCCCTTTTGTGCTAATCTTAAAAAATCGGCGATGTCTTACTAAAACTATGCATTTACACTTATTCTAACTTAGACGGGTTAGCAAAATGTTTACATGTCCGTTTTGACGTGAAAAATGGACAAACCAACAAACAAACACACTTTCACGTTTATAATAATAATAAAGTGTCAATGTACGATGTATTGGTCATGGTCGCCGACCATGGTCGGCTAACCTGTACTCGGGGCTAAATAATACTTGAGAATTGGCAGTATGGCTAAATGTCTTCGCCTGTCCTACAAAAAAGACATTATTTTTTTTTACGACTACTCAAAGTAGTCGAACTTTAGTTCTGTCAAATATTTTTTTAGTTTAGATTGGCTTGTCCAACGGAATAGCTTTAGACTGAAACTTGATTAAAATTAGAGATTTTTTAAGTTAGTTTAGTTTAGTCGTGTGCACAACCGAATTGCCACCAATATGCGTTAAATTCTATTTTATTACATGTACAAGCGATGAGAAAGCAAAAATGGTAGTCATTGAGTGAGACGAATAACGAATGACGAATGAATGTATGACGTATCGTATTAGGTCTCTTCATTCAATGACGTCACGCTCCGGTCCGGTCAGCTGTCATGTGCCTCCATTCGTCTTTACTAGATGGCGCTAACAATGTGTTTTTTTAATGAACTACGGAGAGCCGCTTAGCTTTCATCATAGGAACCTGATGTTAAGATTGATTAGGCTGAAGGTGGAACCTCGTTTCTCCCGAAAACGTTAACCACCGAGGAACTGACTATCTTATCTTTTACTGCGGAACACAACAATAAAAAATAATAAATAAATAAATAAATATTTCTTACATTCACACCAATTAACCTAGCCCCAAAGTAAGCACTGTAAGGCTTGTGTTATGGGATACTAGGGTAACGGATATAAATACATATAATTATACATATATAAGTATTTATGTGTAGAAATATATATAAACGTCCATGACTCAGGTACAAATGCTCGTATTCATCTTACAAACATTTGCCCCTACCGGGATTCGAACCCAGGACCCCAGAGTAGGCGACGCCTTGAAACCGGTGTACGAACCACTCGACCACGGAAGTCGTCAATGCTGAAAACATTGTTGTTATGGCGACAGACTTAGAAGTTAGATAAGATGGTGGTAGCTAGCCAGGCGGACTTACAAGTCCTACCACCAACCAAATCGAATACTATGTCTTGGGAACTCTGGCTCTGATACCGGTGGTTGTTACCACTAGACTACGTAGGCAGTTTGCAGATCAGCTTCACATAATATAATGCTGATTTTACGATATAAATCGAGTTGTAGTTATTTAAACTCTAATGTGACGTGAATGTGGTCACTTAGCCCGAATCTCATACTACCTACTTTGTCCATATTTTTTAACTAATCATATTTTTCTAACAGCTTATTAGTATTTAGTGGACTACTGAGTTAGGTAGGTCTAGTTCGTGGTAGATATATTTACTTTTCCTAATAAATTTTATGTTAGGGACGTTAGGTTTGTGACATATGTAAATGCTGACCACACATTATTCCAACCACTCGCATACTATACCGGTGGGCCTACCATGAGTTTTCTTTCCGTTTACTGTACAGTAAACGGGAGACATTTTGTATGCGAATCTGTACAGCGCCTCTAGTAGGCAGTAGCAGAACTACAGATTCCGTCAGGTTCATTCATGTTTACGTTTAGATTTACGTTGAGAAATTAATTATTCGGATTAAATATTATTCGGAGTCAGATTTATGTAGTAAATTGTGATAAATAAATATTATACAAGAAAATATACTAGAAAAAAGTAACTAGTCTCATGTGGCCCTGACGGGATTCGAAACCGCATCCTTGGGAATCCGGCCCAATGCACTAACCAATTATGCTACAGAGACCTATGAGGACACGTCGAATTTTTCTAGTATATTCACCGTTCTACGGTGTTGGCCACCGTCGCTTCATCAATGAGAGAAATATCCTCGCATTCGAAAGAAACATCTTTACAGATGTTTGACTATCGATTAAGATGAAACAGCCATCTAATTATATAATGTGTATAGTAAATTGTGTTAGAATTCTAAGTGACTTTACACAGCAATATAGACAGCGATATAAAGACATCTTGTCATCATCATCCAGTCCATCACAGGTATAGGAGATAGTTATAAATACCTACATAACACTAACTGATTGTAAGAACCCTGTTTGTGATGGAAAAATAAAGTTATTTTTATTATTTATTTATTATCTTGAACTTTCCTTTATTTCCTTTCTTCGTAGAGAACATTCACATTAGTGCCAAAGTAGTCACCACCAATAACGGCAAAGGTTCAAAATCAATTCAAAGTCAAAGTCTTTTTTTTTTCAAATAGACTTATAGATAAGTACTTTCGAATAGTCCAAACATTTTTTTTCCCTACCAGCCATTTAGGACATCTTTTAACTGATAAGAAGAACGGCCGTAAGAAACTTATCAGCCTTAAAAGAAACAACAACATTTACAATGGACCATGTTGTTGCCAAACACATATCTACAATCTTGAAATATATTTAATAAAAAAGGAAAATTTTCTCATACCTACTTATATTACAATATTGTCCTCTTACACAATTTACAATAGTTATGTTTAATGTTGGTATCACATCCATGCATTTTGGTCTTTTTTTGAACATATTAATAGTGTAACGTTGTTTTAATGTCATTCATTGTACTGACCGTACTCTGCTGTTGACCGTACAATTAATGAAATTTGTTCATTCGACTTTGAATTTTAAGTCGTTAGTTGTTGAGTTCATAACTATTGTCTGAAGTGTCATTTTGTATAAACCGCACGCAGTATTCGTTGACTGTACAATTGAGGAACTTCCCGGTCGACCGGTAGAGTTTTATTTAGTAACCGCTATTAACCTTAATACCGCAAATAATAAAATGTTATAAATAAGTATTTTATTTGAATTATAAATTATTTCATCAACTTTATTTTTAATTCACAGATGTCCATACAAAAGATGAAAGCCGAGCTAACCAAAACGCAAAGGTTAGCAGAGCTAGCTAGGCCGGCGCATCTACCGCCGCTCGTGAAGAAGGACCAAACCAAGATGGCGGTCAAAATGGCGACCAACTCTGTTGTCTATGGGAAGAGGTGAGGAGTAAAAATTTAGTTTGTTTTCATAATGTCTGTAAATGATGATCTAAAGAACAATTCTAGTGTCAGTTAGAGATGCAAAAGCAAAAAAAAAATGACAATTTATTTTTTTCGTTTTATTATCAAGCTTTATACGACAGCTTTTTAAATTCGAAGTTCATTCAATTCTCAGAAAATGTAGGATACGAATGGAGGTGTTTTTGTATGTAATTCTCAATAAATGTGATGCTTCTTTTGATGACATTGTTAAATTGAACTTAATGATAACAATGAATTTTATTCTTTAAAACTTTTATATTAGGGTTCTTTATTCTAAATCATAAATCATGTGCTCATCTATTTCGTTGACCTAGAATTTTTTTTTTCAGAATACGATTAAAGGATGATGCCGTAAAGAAACCGAAAGTAGCAAAAGAGAAAAAGCAACAAGAAGAAGAATTCGTAGAAGAAATGGATTCAGACGACGAAACCACTCCACAAAAAAGCATAGAAGCAGAGAAAGAAATAAGCGAACAAATGAGTGAAAAAGAAAGTACTAGTCAACAGAAAGAAGCAGTTGTAAATAAGGAAGAAAATATGGAAGTGCAAGAGAGTGAAAGAGATAGCTGTAAGGAAAAGAGAGTATTCGGTCCTTTGAGGCCGCCTGAAAATTATGTGATCCCAGAAAATTATTTTGATCAAGAAACGGATAGGGATCTCCCAGAAATTACTGATGATGAATAAGTTATTGAAATAAATATAAGTACAAATGTTGTCTTATTTTATTGAACTAGCGGCCGCTCGAGGTTTCACCCGAGTCGTTCCCGTTCCCGTGCGAATATCGGGAAAAAAAAAACCTATTTTTTTTCCAGGCTAATTTAATCCAGGCTATCTTCTATCGTGGTGCCCATCCAAACCCGTTCAGTAGTTTTGGCGTGAAAGAGTTACAAAGAAACAAACAATCAAATTTATTATATTAGTAGGATAGGATTGTAATAAAAGGGTTACACACACACTCGCTCTGAGGTGAATAATATTATAAGAAATAAGAATAAAAGGCTACATCACACAACTCACATTTATCTGATCCAGAAAAATGTATAGAGCATTTGCGTTGCCATACCGATATCAACAGAACCAATACACAAATACAAATAAATAATCACCCCAAAAATATTTGTCCTGAGACTCCTGAGAGTACATGTAGCTCCTATACTATTACAACATAACAATAACAAGCTTCGACACTTATTTTTTAAGTAAGTACCTATATATTTTTCTATTTATAGTTGTTTTATTTTACAAAATGCAATAAAGTTTTGCGCACAAAAAGAACTAGGCACAACACTTTGAATCTTATTTGTATAGGTATAACGACAAAATCAAACTCTGAACAACAGGTTCGTTTGAATATATAGTAAGATAAATAAGTAGGTATGAGGAAAAAAATAAGTGCACCCGTCCGTTCTTTAAGAATTCAAGCTATTTCTGCGCATAGTTATTTTTATATAAATAATACTGCTCATTAGTGTCGCGTGTAAAGGAACGTACGAATGACGTTTGCTGTCGTAATCTGACAGTGATTTGACATTTTGAATAGAAAAATCTTTTCATGCATTAATTTACTTTTTGTAATTATTTGAACAACTAATAAAAACGTCATAAATTGGAATCCGTGTAATAACTTGTAGTTTAGTTATTATTTTTGTTAACAACAATAAAATGCTTTCGGAAATTTCAATCCAGCAAATATTATATAAAAGTGACAACATTAAAGTTGACAGTAGAGTATCTTTAGTGCGTGGAAAGAAACGCAGTCCCCGAAAAGATGGCCTCTTTACTGAATGTTTTGTTGCGGAAATCTTCCAATTTTGGCCAAAGTAAAGTGCTTTTGAAAAACATACCAGCAGTTTACAATGTGAAGTAAGTGTTCTTTTACTAATAATTAAAATTTAGGTGAAACGATACGCACAATCTTTATTTATAAAATTATGTAACAATTTGAGGTTACAATACAATAATATTCTTTCATATTTTTACAAATTTTTAGGTCAGAGAACTTTTCAAACAAAATGCATTCAAAATAAGAGACTTATTCAGCCAATCATTATACGAACAAGTGATATAATTATCTTTATGTCATCCTAACATATTTTGTCTATTTTAAATTGTTTACCAATTATTTGTTCTCTCCTATTTTCCTCCATTTGACCAGTAATTATGCTAACAGCTGAAAGCGGTGACTTGATATTACAAGCTGTCAATTAACCAGCATATAAATATCAAATAATGTGTTTCTCTGTTATTGTTTATAGTTTTATATTTTAGGAGTTTCAACTGAGTTCTTTTCGTAATAAAATGTGTTATGAGGCTCCATTTTTAACTCAATCTACCATACAATTTCTTTATAATACAAAATATATTTACTTGACATTGGCAAAATTCGCATATATAACACGAGCATGCCATTAATTAAAAAGGAAGAAGAAGAAGTTTATATTTTAAAATTGACATTTTAATTTGACAATCAGTTAATATAACTTCAATTTCGTCTTATAGCCACGATTGAAAGGACTAATTGACTGTGAATAAATCATCAAATAGATCACTGCAGTTTTGAATTCTTGATTACATATTTTCTAAATGTTTTAGCTCTGAACGCAAAGCGAGTAGATGGATGCCCGATGCGGAATATGTCAAACAATTCGAAGGGGCTGTCATGTACCCTGATGAAGTGACAGCACTCCTGAAACATCCACCATACAACAGTGAGTATTTTGTAAACTAATTGTTAAAACCTCAGAGATGTGTCTTGTGACAAGACACAGGCATTTTCTTTCTGACTGATATGTAATCCTTGTAACTGTTCTAATTATATATAGAGCTTGTTTAATTTCAAGGGTTAAATTCTATAACCCAATCACAATCATTCGACTTTATAGCATCATGTATAAACCTCAGTTGTCGACTTGCGTCTTTAGTTCAATTTCTTTTTTCATCGTTTTAACATAACTTATGAGATTTATGAGTTTTTCTTAGAATATGTTAACCAAAAATAACAAATTAAATATAAAGAAATGCAAGACTTTTATTCACAAAAATATCATGAAATAGGTAAGAGTGTATTCTAGCACCCACAGTAGGATAAGTAAATCTATCCTAAAAATGGATAGGATTCTAGGGCTAACCTAACACGAACCCTTAATTTTTTGGGCTGCTGAACCTAACCAGGGTATTTTTATGTGCAGGCGTCATCAGTCCCGGTGAGAAGAACGTCAAGAATATGATCCTGAACTTTGGACCGCAGCACCCGGCCGCCCACGGCGTGCTTCGACTTGTGCTGGAGCTGGATGGAGAGGTAGGTAGAAGGCGTAGTATCATTTCATTTAGAACTGAATTCAACAAACCAACTTTCATAGTGTCAGTTATACTCCAGCCATCTTAAGGAAATAAAGTTCTTAAACAAAGATTTGAGCATTTTTCACAATTATTTCACAAATCTATACTTTGTTTGTTTGAACGCGCTAATCTCAGGAACTACTGGACTGATTTAGAAAATTCTTAGACCATTAGAAAGCTACATTTCTCCCGAGTGACATAGGCTATATTTTATCCTGATATTCCCACGGGAAAGGGCGCTACGCGGGTAAAACCGCGACGATCCGCTAGTATATTATATTTCAGTTAACTAGTACCATATATCAAACTTGGACAACATAAGTAAGCTATTTATCCACTCAACTGTGGAGATAAAAAATGGCCGAACCCCTTTAACTGTGCGGACCCATAGGTCCGCTGTCACGGTCTGGGGTTTTGGTGGACCGTTGTTCAATTAATTCTCATTTTTCCTTTTTTACTGAATAACTATGATAAATTAAAGTCTAGGTTACAGCCAGATTAATATTCTAGCTACTATCATTGTTTTGATGCAATATAGCAATAAGAAAATTGCAATGATAGCATAAATTTTAGTATACCAATCCTTTTTATAGAAAACTCTATTTAATAAATTTATTGAAGTGCTTTTGGCATATCTAAGTCTGGCATAATAAGTGTTTTCATGAAAGATAATCGTACTATAAATAAAACTAAACAAAAAAGCAGCATACATATTTTTTTTACAAAATTATGTTTTATATTAAGTCGTCATAAAGGCGCAAACTGCGCAAAGTCAAGTGACAAAATGGCAGGTTTTTTTTCTCTTCGAACCACTTGTATTTGTCTTAGTTTGTTAGCTCTCGCCCTCACAAGGAGATTGCAATACGTAAGAGTGGGACAAATATATATACCACGCATATTTTCGTGCCGAAATGAGATCTGTGCTCGCGGACCAATCGGTCCGCGTCCACAATTGAGAGGTTATGAGATGCACATATTTCTAAAACGATTAATAAAAATGAGGTTAAGTATAGGCGGTTTGTTTACAAACATTCTATCCATAAAATGGCTGAAGTATAGGTAGCAGTGCTTTTATGCATCGTCTTCTCGATCACAATCGTATTTCAATAAAGTATTTCAACAATTCTTATTACTACAGTGTAAAAGAATCACTACAATTGTAAAACAATTTATATTTTAATAAAAAGGGTAGCGTTTCCCTGTTGGTATATAAATAAAATGATTTTATCTAATGCATTATATTAATTCCAGACCGTTCGCGCCGCAGATCCCCACATTGGCCTCCTCCACCGAGGCACAGAGAAACTCATTGAGTACAAGACTTATACTCAAGCGCTACCATACTTTGACCGTCTGGACTATGTGTCTATGATGTGCAACGAGCAATGTTATAGCTTGGCTGTGGAGAAGCTGCTCAATATTGACATACCGCTGAGAGCCAAGTATATCAGAAGTGAGTACAGTGTCTTTAAATATTTTTTCGATATTTTCCGTATTCAACCCACGTTTATTTAATTCCGCTTTCTACCCAAATACTATTCCGTTTTCTACTTTCGATTTTAAATATTATTATATTTCCGCATTCTACTCAATAGTTTATTCCTGTTTCCCTATCTCCTCTAATTAAGTATTACCAGGCCAAAATAAAAACCAGGAGTTATTTTGATTTTTGAACGAAAAACAAAGAAACTAAAAAGTCAAAGTTAAAGATTTTTATTCAAACAGACTTATAGATAAGTGTTTTCGAATCGTCAATTTTTTTTTCCTACCAGCCATTCAGGACATCTTTTAACTGATAAGAAGAACGGCCGCAAGAAACTTATCAGCTTTAACAGAAGCAACAACATTTACAAAGGAACATGTCGTTGCCAAACACAAATCTACAATCTTGATACATTTAATATAAGAGGAAAATTTTCTCATACTCAGTTATTAGAATATTTTCCTTTTATACAATTAAAATAGTCATGTTTTATTTATGTTAATATCACTTCCATGCATTTTGGTCTTTTAAACAACCGATACATGGCGTACACATTTTTGTTCCGTGCATTTGCGTTGTTTTCCTCTGGTTGGTTTCATTTTTGGTTCAAAAAAAATTTTGAATACCTGTGCTTGTTGGATTTCAGTTTATCTGCTTTCCACTACATTCTGCTCAAATGTGACTAATCTTGTTTGTAGGTTGAAAATGGAATTGATTTTAAAGTTGGGTTGAAAGCGGAACTATTGGTGTTATTTTAGGAATGTGGGTAGAAAAAGCGGGCTGAACGAGGAATACATCATTATTTTTTCTATATCCTTTTTCTACTAATAATATAAATCTGAAAGTTTGGATATTTAGATGTTTGTTATTCTATTACACAAAAAAATGTTAACGGATTTGAAACAAATTTGGCACACGTTTCGATAGTTTATTTATTAGCATGGGTTCAAAGAATGTATTTTATCCCGATATTCCAACGGGACCACGCCAGTGAAACCGCGGGCGGCCATTAGAGTCATAAACCTAACTTTAATATTTACATATATTTTTCAAATTCGCTGAAATTTAGAAAGAAAGAAAGAAAATAAATTTATTTAGGACAAATAACATGTTAACGAAAGGCAGTACACACAAAGAACATTAAAAATTTGTCCCAAAACGGTCACGACTCAGCATAATGCGTGGTCTTACGACCCGCGCTGGTCTTCCGTCGTGACCGGTTCGGTGACGTTCCGGACAACAAAAACAAAACAACATACCATACTACAATTTAAACAGAAAAGTAAAATAAATTAAAAAATAAATAAACAGAAAAATATTAAATAACAAAACAAAACGATCACAACACAACGATATCTGCAGTTTGGCACAAAATAAAAAACATAAATTAACACATTGCACAATACCAAACGGGAAGACTTACTTAAGAAGATTTACTGTTTTATATTTAATTTTTTCCCAGCTCTCTTTGCCGAAATCACTCGCATCCTTAACCACATAATGGCGATCGGAACTCACGCGTTAGACGTCGGAGCTCTAACTCCGTTCTTCTGGCTGTTCGAGGAGCGGGAGAAGATGATGGAGTTCTACGAGAGAGTGAGCGGCGCCAGAATGCACGCTGCTTATATACGACCGGGGGGAGTGGCATTGGTAAGGAATGGGGGGAAGGGAGAATTGAGAGATGATAAGTAACTGCTGTGTAGCTGTATAGTGTCGTCTTAGAATAGCACTACCCCCTCTCATCCCGTGGGGGTCGTATAAGGCGACTAAGGGACTCGCCTACAGCCCCATCCCCCCCCCCTTTTGGGGGAGGCCTATACCCAGCAGTGGGTGTTATGTGGCTGAGACGACGACGACGACGAAGTAACTGCTAGTTGCAGTAATCTATCCTTACTGAGTGATAGGCTTGATAGAATGTAATGGAGTTAGCAAATTGGGGGAGGGAGATGGTATTGTAATCTCTTGGACGAATTAACCACTGGACACGAAACCCGAGAAGAACGTATGAAATCACGATCAACCAATTCTTGCGGGGGTGAGGGGCGATTACTAATGTCAAATAATGACAGTAGTGCTTGAAGTAATCGATAATTTTTTTATCGATAAGTAAGGAGTGAATGAATGAACCTATTGAGTTTAATAAATCATGTGTGTTTTAAAGAAATTAGTAAGTTAATTGTTTATTTCGTGGAAAAATAAAAAGCACGATAAGTAAAGAGTGAATGAATGAACCTATTGAGTTTAATAAATCATGTGTGTTTTAAAGAAATTAGTAAGTAAATTGTTTATTTCGTAGAAAAACAAAAAGCACCTAATATTAGAAAATCTCATTTAAAAAAATCCCTCAAATTCATAAAAACTATAAAATATGGTTTCCAAAGCGTTTGTGTTTGGGTTTTTTTTTGTGATAAATGGGTAGATACATGCAACATGATACTAAGTACTGATAAGGCTTAAGATGGAAGCGCGACTCTCCCGGAATCTGGGAACTGGCTACTCTTACTGTCGGAACGGACTTAGATAAGATGGTAGTCGCTAGCCAGGTGGGTTTACAAATTACTTACTAACACTTTTTAAGTGAGTAAAAAACATTAATATTTGGTTTATTAATAATATAATTCATTATTTACATTAACTTCTTCTGCAATCACTCGAGCTTTTTTATATAAAACAAAATATGGGTAATCTCGAGCTGTGATATCTCGTAAGCCAACAATCTAAGTATACTAAAACTTACTGAAAATAACCATCGACATTATAGGATTGTCAAAGATCGTTGAGACTAAAACATTTTAATTTCAACTCTAGTATCCATTTAAGAAAATGTTTTCAACATTTAAGAAATATGCATATTTTTAAGAAAAAATATAAACTTGTTTTCACTTTATTAAAGATCTCAAAATTTACGCCACCGTACAAAATTAGCACAACCTAAACCTAAATTAGAAATAGTAGACTAGCGTTTGGATAGAGTATGGTCTATCATACGCTATGACAGTTTTAAACAACAAACTCCCAGAAGTTATCAACAAAATATCGCATCGCATATAAATTACCTACATTTAAGAAAAAGCCAAGGCAACTACTAGCTGAAATACTTATTGCAAGATATTTCAACCGATAGTTTATTGTAGTTTTAAGATTATTTTACTTGAATATAATAAAACGATATTAAAATTAAAATAATTAAATATTTTAATCTTTAATTATTTTAATTTTAAATTTAAATAGTATAATATAGCTTACGTACATACATTATATAATATAAATATAATTAATTTTATTCTTGCTGTGACCTAACAAGGTCTATGTTAGAAACAAATAATAATTGTAACCACCAGTTATGATAAATTTTAACAAGAAGAATATTGGTACAAATGAACTCGGCCACAAGTGAATTTTCAGATGGACTGGAACCCACGACCTTTGGGAATCCGGCCCACTGCTCTAACCAATGAGCTACCGCGACTTGCGGACCACTGTCGAAATTCTCCGATACTTTTATATTTTTAATACGCTGTAAGAATATCCTTCCTTGCATTCGAAAGAGAAAAAAAAACAAATGTTTAACGATCAATTATGATGCAACAGCTAATAATTTATGATTTTTGAATTTTTGCGTTGTCAATGCTATTTTTATACTTATGATAAATTTTAAATGTTAATGTACAACACACTATGATAATGTACAACATAAGTCTAATACTAAAAAACAATACCGTGACTGATTGATAGGCAACGCACAGCCCAAACGGCTAAACCAATTAAACTGAAATTTTGCATACAGGTTCTTTTAACGATATTGGCGAGCACTAAGGAAGGATTTTTGATATTACCACGGGAACGGGAACCATGCGGATGAAATAAACAATATTTTTTTTTAAGTTTGAAGCTATATTTAAAATATAACGAGCTCAAAGTTCGTAGGGTTGCGTCGTTTAATTACAGAGTTCCTTTAGTTATCTTCTGGCGCCATCATCAGGCCTTAGATGTTATCTAAGACCTGAGTCCTCGTCCAAGTTATCCTGCGTACCGCTTCCACCTAATTTCTTCTTGTTAGGGGTTCAACTGTAAATCTGAAATTAATTTGAATAGTTCCTACATTAAAATTGGATTCGTTCGTTCATTTACATACATCGATAATGATTATCGATATGTTCAAGCCCTATACGACACAAAAATGACAATTGATTGAATGAATGATACATATAACCCAACCAAATTACTTATGCAATATCTTTGAAGCATTTACATGTACAATGATTACTTTTTGAAATGACGTATTACATTTTGTTTACATACCAAATTTTATTTATTTTACGAAAAATTGCTACTCTAATAGATTGAAATGGTACTTACGCGTGAAAAGAAAAAAAATTTGATTGTCCGGTATGATTTTTGCAAATTAACACAGCGCATTTTACAGCGGGTTATTGTAAGTGTTGTATTGAGTTGCCATCACTATAAGAACTATTATTGTTCCAGGACATGCCTCTAGGCTTAATGGACGACATCTACGAGTTTTCGTCGAAATTCGCCGAGCGTCTGGACGAAGTTGAAGATGTTCTCACGACGAACAGGATCTGGGTGCAGCGGACTAAGGATATCGGCATCGTTTCAGCTCAGGACGCACTTAATTACGGGTTCAGGTGAGTGAGTAATTCAAAATTCAATATCATTTATTTATTTTATGAACACCAACATAATATAAACTGACACAATACTTTATAAACATAAATTATTAGATAATTCTAAATACAATTAAAAACAAAAAAAAATGAGTTTTAAATTATTAAAATAGGCTATTTGACAGGTTTTGAAAATCCATTTTATATTATGTAGTGGAGTTTAAGGAACCCAATAAAAGTTGTTTTTTTTTAATTCTGGTACATATTTGCTGAAAAATATCAAATTAAAAATTAAATATTTAAATAGCGCGCCAAAACGCTACTTTGACAATATGGCGCTGCAATGGGTTCGGTGACGTCACTTGCCTGTATTCTGCATATCATCCACATACGTAGTCAAACGAGGTTTACAAGCAGGTGACGTCATTATAAACTCGACGAATCAGGAGCGTTTTGTGTCACGTGACAAAACGTTTAAAAAATGCATTTTATTTACGGATTTTTAAATAAATGTATAATTATTTTCAACTTACGTTAATTAAAAACCATTATTAAACTCATAATTTATACTGATAACAGTAATTGACACTTTATTTTTCGCATTGTAAAATAGCCTATTAAGCAATACTAAATACAAAGCTTAACAAAAATAAATTAAAAATTTATATCCGTTACCCTAGCATCCCATAACACAAGCCTTACAGTGCTTACTTTGGGGCTAGGTTGATTGGTATGAGTGTAAAAAATATTTATTATTCAAAGTCAAAGTCATAGATTTTTATTAAAATAGATAAGTGCTTTCGAATAGTCCAAATATTTTTTTTCTCTACCAGCCATTCAGTACATCTTTTAACTGATAAGAAGTCCGCAAGAAACTTACCAGCTTTAACAGAAACAACAACATTTATAATGGAACATGTTGTTGCCAAACACAAATCTACAACCTTGATTATTATTATTATTATTGTTATACAAACCCTGGCTACAGCACAGTAGATCATAACAACTGTTTTAGTAGATTGTTTACCAAGGGCTGTATGACACCCATAACAGTCGAGTGTTTTGGCGCCCGAACGAAGTGAGGGTGCCGATAGTTCGAGACTGTTATGGGTCCATACACCCGAAGTAAACACTCTACTTTTCATTTTGAATATGAGGAAAGTAAAAACAAACAGAATATTCTAAAAAAATGTTTGTAAGGTTTCTACGATTTTAATTATTTTATAATGTAGCAAAATAAGCTGTATAGGCTTCTGTGCCTTTGCCTACATACCTTTGGTAAATAAAAGTCCAAAGAGATTACAGATATCGATTTGACATGACACCCCCTATTCTTTATACAAATTTATTACAGCCCTAGGGCCACCACATATCACTTTCAACCCGCATTTTAGGCAAGTCATGAGTTACTTTCAGAATATGAGACATGAAAAATAATATTGATTCCTTATTGTAGTGGTGTGATGCTCCGCGGCTCCGGCATCAAATGGGACTTGCGTAAGACGCAGCCTTACGACGCGTACCATCTGGTTGAGTTCGACGTGCCTATCGGGACTAATGGGGACTGCTACGACAGGTGAGAAATAATCATCATCACTCATATAGGAATGTTTTTATGTGTTTGTTTTTTTTTATGGTGTTATTTATTTTTGTAATCAAATTAAACTTAATTTGAT
This sequence comes from Chrysoteuchia culmella, assembly GCA_910589605.1. Taxonomy (NCBI): domain Eukaryota; kingdom Metazoa; phylum Arthropoda; class Insecta; order Lepidoptera; family Crambidae; genus Chrysoteuchia; species Chrysoteuchia culmella. The sequence goes on along the minus strand of OU342671.1, from coordinate 7,691,095 downwards.
TACAAAAATAAATAATCATTAAGACATCAAATTAAGTTTTATTGTTTAATTTTATTAATATTATTTCTAATTTTAATCTTCACGCTGCATAATATAACCTAATAGTATGTACATAATTAAGGGTTTCAACCTAGTCCTTGTAACTGTTTTAACTATTTAATGTTTATTTACCTTTTGGCTGTAACCTGTTTTGTACATTAAATAAATAAATAAATATGTTGACCTCTCTTAATAGTCTTTATGGATGGAAAAGGAAAATTTTACAATGACTTACTACTTGGGCCCAATGCGGAATGGTGGGTGTTAATAGATCGGACGGATTAATGTGCCCTTTGAAGCACGGAGATGCTAAAGACATCAAATTTTTGGTCTATCATCACATTCTGTGTCACAATTAATTTTCCCTTCTTTTTCACGCTAAAACTACTCAACGGATTTGGAATAAATTTGGCACAGAGATAGAATATAGCCTGGATTAAAACATAGGATACTATTTATCCCGATATTCCCTCGGGAACGGGAATTACGCGGGTGAAACCGCGTGCGGGCGTAGTATGAAATATATGTCAAATTACGGAGAAGCCGACCCTATAGTCTGTTCACCGAAACGACAAAATACTGAGTTGCCCCTTTTCGAAAACAGCAATTTACTGCAGTGCCAGTTTAAAATATTAGTTTTATAAAAGACGCGGTTATACTCGCGTGGTGCCCGTTCCCGTGGGAATATCGGGATAAAATATAGTATATGTCACTCGGGAGAAATGTAGCTTTCTAATGGTCTAAGAATTTTCTAAATCGGTCCAGTAGTTCCTGAGATTATCGCGTTCAAACAAACAAACTCTTCAGCTTTATAATATTAGTATAGATAATAAGAAATAAAACAACTTTTGCGGAGTATTTAGTGCGTTTTATTTACCCGAAGCTGTGTAGTGTCGGCTTAGAATAGCACTACCCCCTCTCATCCCGCGGGTGTCGTAAAAAGCGACTAAGGGACTCGGCCTTCAGGAGACGGGCAGCAGCGTCTCCTACAAACTTGGCGAAACTGCGGTCGCCAACCCGCCTGCCAAGCGTGGCGATTATGGCAAACCCCCCCTTTTGGGGAGGCCTATACCCAGCAGTGGGTGTTATGTGGCTGAGACGACGATTTACCCGAAATATATATATTTGGTACTATAGTTTTTCGATTTATTTGCGGTTTTTTGCTTTTCCGACGTTTCGACACCTTTTCAGTTGCCGTGGTCACGGGTTGATCGCACTAAATACTCCGCAAAAGTTGTTTTATTGCAATTATGAGTGCGCGAAGAAATTTAAGATGTGCTTAGATAGATAATAAGTTTATTTGCTACAGCACACACATTTATACATATCCTGTCAATTGTGGACGCGGACCGATTGGTCCGCTAATAGTGACCCCTTATCTGTGGTACAGGACCGATCGGTCCGCGGGCACATATCTCATTTCGGCACGGAAATATGCGTGGTATATATATTTGTCCCACTCTTTCGGATTGCAATCTCCTTGTGAGGGAGTGAGCTAACAAACTACAACTACAAGTGCTTCGTGGAGAAAATAACCCGCCATTTTGTCACTTGACTTTGCGCCTTTATGATGACGTTATATAAAAAATAATTAGGTGAAAAAAAAATTTGGGGTACGCTGCTTTTCTGTTTAGTTATATTTATAGTAAGATTATCTTTAATGAAAACACTCAGATTGTTAGGAAATCATTGGACCGGATTTCCAAAGGTCGCGGGTTCGATTCCCGTCTGAGAATTCACTTGTGGCCGAGTTAATTTTTTCCAATATATTTCTATTTAAAATTTACCATAAGTATAAAAATAGCATTGAAAAATGCAAAAATTACAAAATCATAATAACTCAGATAGGCCAGAAGCACTTTAATAAATTTATTAAATTGAGTTTATTTAGAAAAATATTGGTATACTAAAATTTATGATAACATTGCAATTTTCTTATTTCTATATTGCATCAAAACAATGATAGTAGCTAGAATATTCATCATTGGCCACGACATCTTGACAGATGATTGTTGCAGTGTCATCATTTCCAACGGTCTAAGTAGCGCGACAACGTCTTTGGTGGCTCAGTAGTCCGATTGCAGCTCTGGCTCTGGCTGCGAATCTGGGTGTAACCTAGGCTTTAATTTATCATAGTTATTCAGTAAAAAATTAGAAAATAAGAATTAATTGAACCGCAACGGTCCACCAAAACCCCAGACTGTGACAGCGGACCTATAGGTCTTAACAGTTAAAGGGGTTCGACCATTTTTTATCTCCACAGTATATAAAGTTATAATAAAAAGGATTAAAAAAGAACACACAATATTTTCATTGAGATCTGTTAACGGTCACAAAAGTGATAGCAGGAAGTTAGAATGCATGTGTGTGCAGCTGCAAGAAAGGTTCAAGGATCGGTGTGTGAATTTTGCCTTTTTTATGAACGACGGGGAGACTCTTAGCCTTCATCAAACCTGATGTTAAGTATTGATAAGGCCGAAGATGGAAGCGAGCCTCACCCGGAATCCTCATCACTAAGGAACTGGCTATCTTATCTCGAACTGCCGGAACACAACAATGTTTGCAAACATAGTTGTTATGGCGTCAGACTTAAATAAGATGGTGGTAGCTAGCCAGGCAGTCCTATCACCAACCAAACCGAATACAACATGTACCCCCGCTGGGAATCGAACCCGGGACCCCTGGGTCTGATACCGGTGGTTGTGCCACTAGACCACAGAGGCAAAACACTGATTTTCAGCCGTCACCTAAGTAACACGGAATAATAACTAACATAGCCATTGGCCATTTTAGTTAATTGTTACTGTTTTGTTTTGTTTACCATTTGACATCTTTACAATTTCTTTTGACAACTTAGTACTTATTTAATGACATCATAATATTATTGACATTTGTAATTTTAGTATTATGTGTGTGTGTGTGTTTTGTTTCTATTGACATCTTAATTAATATGTGTTTTTATTATGTTCTAATTAATTTTGTTATTATTAAACTGTTCTTATTAATTTGTCTTTATAATAATAGGCTATTTGACAGGTTTTAAAAATCCATTTTATATTATGTAGTGGAGTTTAAGGAACCCAGTAAAAGTTGTTTTTTTAAATTCTGGTACATATTTAAAATTCAATATTTAAATAGCGCGCCAAAACGCTACTTTGACAATATGGCGCTGTTCGGTGACGTCACTTGCCTGTATTCTGCATATCATCCACATACGTAGTCAAACGATGTTTACAAGCAGGTGACGTCATTATAAACTCGACGAATCAGGAGCGTTTTGTGTCACTTGACAAAACGTTTAAAAAATGCATTTTTATTTACGGATTTTTAAATAAATTTATAATTATTTTCAACTTACGTTAATTAAAAACCATTTTTAAACTCATAATTTATACTGATAACAGTAATTGACACTTTATTTTTCGCATTGTCAAATAGCCTAATATAACATACTGGCGTTTTGGGATTACTGTAAGTCAGCATGTTCACAATTGAATTGATAAATAAATAAAATTAGCTTTTATTATTATTATTATTATTAGCTTAGCTTAAATTCGTTGTTGTTTCGTACCAGGTACCTTTGCCGGATAGAAGAGATGCGTCAATCTCTCCGCATCATAGATCAGTGCCTCAACCAGATGCCGGCCGGCGAGGTGAAGACCGATGACGCTAAACTGACGCCACCTTCACGAGAGGAGATGAAGGTAAACCACCAGATCATCATTATTAGACATATTTTAATATTAGTAGAGTGTGAATCTTCATTAGGATGATGGACAAATGCACGCTTTTAAAGCAAGCAAATGCAGCAATGACAGGTCCCAGAGATGAAGTTATGCCAAAAGATTGACACTATCATCACAATATTTTAATGTCCCATTTACTAGATCACAGTCCATCCTTATAAATTGAGAAGGAGAATAGGGTCGCAGTCCATCCTTATAGATGGATAAGAAGATGGGATCACAGTCCTACCTTATAGATGGATAAGAAGAATGGGGTCACAGTCCTTCCTTATAGATGCATACGGAGAATGGGGTCGCAGTCCTGCCTTATAGATGGATAAGAAGAATGGGGTCGCAGTCCTTCCTTATAGATGGATAAGAAGAATGGGTCGCAGTCCTTCCTTATAGATGGATAAGAAGATGGGATCACAGTCCTTCCTTATAGATGCATAAGAAGAATGGGGTCGCAGTCCTTCCGTATAGATGGATAAGAAGATGGGATCACAGTCCTTCCTTATAGATGCATAAGAAGAATGGGGTCGCAGTCCTTCCTTATAGATGCATAAGAAGAATGGGGTCGCAGTCCTTCCTTATAGATGGATAAGAAGAATGGGGTCGCAGTCCTTCCTTATAGATGCATAAGAAGAATGGGGTCGCAGTCCTTCCTTATAGATTTTACCACCGATGAACCACTTATAGAATTTACCACCGATATACGCTACATACCGGGGCGAGACAACGTAGTGGCTGATGCACTGTCACGGGTGGAACAGGTAACTACACCGACACTAGATTACCAGTCTCTTGCACGATCTCAGGAGAACGATCCAGAGCTGCAGGAGCTGCTTAAGAACGGATCCGCGCTGAGACTGAGGAAAGTACCTACTGAGTCCAGTGATGTTCCAGTGTACTGCGACATCACACACGAGTTCCGCAAACAAGTCTTTGACACGCTACACGATCTACACCATCCAGGAGGTTCAGCTGCTGTGCGACTGGTGACACAAAGATTTGTTTGGCCAGGGATTCGTAAGAACTGTAGAGAGTGGTCTAGGCAATGCTTGAAATGCCAGAAATGCAAGGTATCCCGACATACCATCGCTCCACTTTCCCCATTCCTTCCTCCTTCCTCGAGGTTCTCCCACATACACCTCGACATCATAGGGCCCTTACCCCAGTCTTATGATTACAGGTACTGTCTCACAGTCATCGACAGGTTTACTCGGTGGCCCGAGGTCTATCCTCTCAAGGACATCACCGCCGAGACCTGTGCTACTGCTCTCGTGTCTGGTTGGATTGCCAGATTCGGCTGTCCAGAGCGGGTGACTACTGACCGTGGTCGCCAGTTCGAGAGCCATCTCTTTAAGGCCCTCACTGCCTTGGTCGGTGCGCGCCACTTCCGCACCACAGCCTACCACCCTGCAGCCAACGGCATCGTCGAGCGACTCCACCGCCAGCTTAAGGCGGCCATAATGTGCCACTCTAATTCACAGTGGACCGAAGCACTTCCACTGGTGCTTCTGGGCATGCGCAGTGCCTGTAAGGACGATCTGCAGTCTTCTCCTGCCGAGCTGGTTTACGGCGAGCCTCTTCGCTTGCCTGGCCAGTTCCTGTCTCCGAAGGACGACTACCTGACCGCTGACGTCACCCAGTACGCGACACGACTACGCGCGTGCATGGCGAAGTTGTCTCCACGTCCGACCTCTTGGCACTCGACTTCTTCCTTCTACGTGCCACGAGACCTTCATACTGCGTCTCACGTCTTCCTTCGCCAAGATCGCGTCAGAGGATCCCTGGAGCCACCCTACGCCGGCCCCTTCAAGGTTGTGAGCAAGCAGCCTAAATATTTCACCATTGAAGTCAACGCCAAGAACGTCAATGTGACGCTAGGCCTGCGCCCCACAGTAGCTAGCCAGGCGGGCTTACAAGAAGTCCTACCACCAACCAAACCGAATACAATATGTACCCCCGCTGGGAATCGAACCCGAGACCCCTGGGTCTAATACCGGTGGTTGTACCACTAGACCACAGAGGCAGTTAAAAAAAAATCTCTATAGCGGCGATCTCTAAAACTAACTTTATCCCTATAGTAGGGGACCCAAGCGGGGATTTCGGGATTTACTAAAGCGCGGCAGATTAATATACAGGGGGATACCTTGTACCCGGTTAAGGACCTTCACCAAATATGAGTCCCATATATAAGGCCGCCCGTCGAGGATAAAGGAACAGATTAGTAAAAAAAATTGATTATCAGACATTCTCGAGCGCGTCAGATTAAGGTAGGGCGAGTTAATTACATGCATTGTCAGATTAGTGGAATATACACTTTTTAGCATGTAATTAACTCGCCCTACCTTAATCTGACGCGCTCGAGAATGTCTGATAATCAATTTTTTTTACTAATCTGTTCCTTTATCCTCGACGGGCGGCCTTATATATGGGTGAACAATACCTGATGGTATATGAGAAGATGCTTCTCATGGGAACCCGTGAGGATTTATAGGAAATAAAACTCAGGGTTCTGATCTAAGCTGGTTATAATTGAATTTGATCTGTTTGTACTAGTAAGTTGATCTATAGACAATGAAAGCTTAAAATTACCTACCTTGTAAATAAAACAAAACCATAGTGCGATACAGAAAAGATTATCGCCATCTATGGTCATATTAAGTAACTAACAAATTAGTAACTTTGTACTGGTGCGTAAACATACCCCCCACCAAGGACATTACTGAAGGAATGTCCTTCTTAACAATAATTTAACTAGAGCTTTACATCGAAGTAAATTGTACTTTTTGGTAGAGTTTAAGTTCATTAAATAACATTGAAAACATGTCTTGAAAAACATAACTCATGAACTAACAAACTATATTAAGAATTAACAAGTGTAAATAATGTAATAACATAATAAACAAGAACTTATAGTCGAATACTAAACCAGAAACAATCATTTGAACTATTGAATCATTGGTCTTAAAAAAAAAACAAATCCAATAAACAATCATTTGAACAAAAAATCTATTGGTCTTAAAAGAAAATAACACATGTACTATACTATAACTTTAAATTGTAACAAGAGAACTAAACCTATCTTAACAACAAGAACTATGAAATACGAAAAATATTAAAAGTATATTTACAATTTCATTGACCTCTGCAATAGGCACAGTATACATATTTTTTATGTTGGTCTCTTAAAATTAGTTGAACTTGTGCGTACTGTGACTACACGGGTGCGTGCATTATGTTAACATCACCTGGATGTTATTGTTCTATTCTACAACCGCTCAAAAGAGTAATATCGAGACCAACGTCTTCAAAACGACTGTACCATCCTCTGTACAAATTGCCAAAGAGTGAGTTCTTATAATGATAGTCTGGTACTTGTACAAAAATGGTTCATCAATTAAAGAATAAGAGGGGGTTAATTGGAAGAGGTTCGCCGGTATCCTCGGAATATATTACTTCGCGAGTTCAACCATGCCTCCTCTTGACAAAGCTGAGTATTCATTACCTCGTTCGTGAGGGTACTATCACCTAAGACGGTGAAATTTTGTATATTTCTGCCCTACTTTCATCTTCACCTTGGTAAGTAGTAATATTTGGTAAGATTTCCACTCTTTGATTATAAAATATTTATACGAATCAACTCCTGCAAGCCATAATTTATGTATTAATATAATTGACCTTTTAGTTACAAGTGCAGTTGTTGTTGGCGAAGGAAGATACACTGGGTATTGGAAGATGTCTTCACTTCGGTTCCAGGTAACTTCCAGATTTTTTATTGTAATATCTAATTTAACTTCTATTTCGCTGTTGCTCTCCTTTCCTTTTATTTTGTCCTTTTCTCCACTTTTTGTCCTTTGATCTATGTCTCTTTCATACTTATCTTCTTCCTTACTATTGTCTTCTACCCTTTCCTTTGTCCTTGTTTGTGTTCCTTTTTCAGTAATTTCTTCTATTGTCCTTATTCTACGGGATTTATCGTCTTGACCAATAGGTTTGTCATCTCTCAACGTTAGTTTGGTGACATATCTCCCTTCATCGTCTCTTTTGGTAGTGGCACTATATAGCACTTCGCATCTTTTTTCTGCGGGGGTAAGTATTTTATTTGGACTAATATGTTCTTCGATCTCCCCAAACTTACGTAGCATATCATCTTCTGTAACCCGTGTGTGCATTACACTTAAACTTTCTTTTGTATATGAACTTTTATTATTTACAGGATTAATTGTGCCTGAAAGGATCCACCCAAAGGCAGTGTTCTGAGCAATAAGACTACCAGAGGGATTTTTCATTACCCCTTCCTTCATTATACAACTGTAAGTATCTGCTCCCAACAAAATGTCAATTCTATTTGGCTTATTAAATTCTGGATCAGCAAGACACAGACTATGTATAGCTACCCAATCAAGAGAAGCAGTATTAATGGTACTTTCTGGTAAGTACGATGTAATTTTGTTTAATACATAAGCATTAATCTGATGTTTGAACTGGTGATCTACTCGTGATTGAATAGTAAACTTTACCATGTACCGTGCAACTGTGGTCTTATCCGCACCTAAACCTGATACGACACCTTTAATAGAAATCTTTTTTAAACGCAGCAATTGAACTGTAGCTTCTGTAATGAAGCTCGCTTGCGAGCCCTGGTCGAGTAAAGCACGAACTATTTGCAAGTCACCCGATCTTGATTTGGCTTTTATAAGTGCAGTGGCTAATAAAACCTGCCTAGGAGTAGGCGTGTTCCCTGTTGACAAGCACACTATGGGACTAGCAGTAGCAGAAGAATTACTATTGCTATCTTTGTTTTCTTGTTCTTTATCCACAGAAATGTCAATTGGATGCAACAAAGAATGATGGCGCTTATGACACACTTTGCAATTGGTATGTTTCTTGCAATCATAAACTGTGTGATTACCTCCGAGACAATTGAAGCAAATCCTGTTCTTTTTAACGAAATCGCGTCTACTCTCGATGGACAGCTTCGAAAACTCCTTGCAGAAACAAAGCTTATGTGTCTCGGCACAATATTCACAACTGAAACCTGAACTTGAATTAGTGGCTAACATCGATCTAGGTGAAGTAAAATTCGTTTGATGAACAGCTGGTCGTTTAGGTTCAATAAACTCTAGAGCACGGAACCTATTTTCTAAAAATGTCTTAAACTGAGCAAAGGTTGGCAAATCGTTATTGGAATCGTTGGTGCCAGTGGTCAACTCCCACTGCTTGCGCGTTTCGTTATCCAATTTAAAAGTTGCAATGTGGATAATAATCACGTCCCATGTAGACACATCAATGTCTAAGTTCTTAAGGGCACTTAAACAATCGGTAGTTGTGTCCAATAAACCTTTTAGTGCACTAGCAGATTCCGTAAACATACGTCTTTGACCAAACAATCTTTGTAGTATGCAGTTTGACAAATACTTTTTATTATTAAAACGTTTTTCCAAATGCGACCAACACAAAATATAATTGGCATCGCTTATTGGTGTATGTCTTATAAGTAGCTCAGCTTCGCCGGTAAGGTGGCCTTTTAAATAATGTAACTTTTGTACATTGTCAAGCGATTCATTTTTGTGGACGAGACTGATGAACAGATCGCGAAATGTTGTCCATTCACTATATTTACCCGAAAAAATGGGAATAGCAATTTTAGGTAATTTGACTAATGAATTACTTGTGGACTTAGCTACCTTACCCGAGGAACTGTTACAAGATTGAACTGATTCGTCTAAGCGAATGCGAATCTTATTGAGGGCTACTTTCATAGAACAAGCATAGTCCATATAAGCTTCCTGAGTTTGCTCATACACTTCCTCAATATCTATTTGTTTTACAATTTCCTCCAACCTATTTTCATAAAGTTTCGTCTTTGTATCTCTAAATTTTTCCCAATCCTTTTCTAACACACCCTGTCTAGTTTCTATGTATTCTAAAATTAATCTTTCTTTCGGGGTCTTTTTAAAGTTAATGTAACCCCTTTCGATTGTATTTTGTACATCCTTTAAAATATTAATAAGTTGTTCCATTTTCAAAAATATATAAATTTTGAATCGAGACGAGAACTTAATAAAACTGAAAGTGAACTTGAATTGAACTAAAACTGAACTTGAATAAAAAGAAAAATGGACCTCAAAAAATTTTACAAGTTGAGAAAAAATCCTAAAATTTTCTAAGTCTTTTGAAGTTGGAACACTCAGACGGAAATTGGGCGTGGATTCCCCGTTCCGTCGTTTTTTCGCAAACTATTCTAAGTCCTTAAAAATATTTCTAAAATTATTCTAAGTCTAAAATAAACTACAATTGGTCTAAGTTAAAATTGTTCATATAAATAAGGTTCAATTTGCTCTACTTCACACAAGAACAAGAAGACTGAATGTACTCACAATTGCACTTCAATAACTCACACACTGAATGGATGGCCTGGACTGGAACGGAACTGCTCTCGGTGGTTCTCGTTTCCTGTCGGTTGAACTGGTGGCGCCCTGTTGATCTGATGAACTTTTGATCTGGTGAACTGCATCCGGTATCTGGACTCCTGAAACCCGTACCTTGCCGCAGCGACCCACTGCGAGTACGGTTGGTCTTTGGGTTGTTCTTCAAAAATATCCGGTCTCGCTCGAGGACCATGAACAATACCTGATGGTATATGAGAAGATGCTTCTCATGGGAACCCGTGAGGATTTATAGGAAATAAAACTCAGGGTTCTGATCTAAGCTGGTTATAATTGAATTTGATCTGTTTGTACTAGTAAGTTGATCTATAGACAATGAAAGCTTAAAATTACCTACCTTGTAAATAAAACAAAACCATAGTGCGATACAGAAAAGATTATCGCCATCTATGGTCATATTAAGTAACTAACAAATTAGTAACTTTGTACTGGTGCGTAAACAATGGGACTCATATTTGGTGAAGGTCCTTAACCGGGTACAAGGTATCCCCCTGTATATTAATCTGCCGCGCTTTAGTAAATCCCGAAATCCCCGCTTGGGTCCCCTACTATAGGGATAAAGTTAGTTTTAGAGATCGCCGCTATAGAGATTTTTTTTTAACTGCCTCTGTGGTCTAGTGGTACAACCACCGGTATTAGACCCAGGGGTCTCGGGTTCGATTCCCAGCGGGGGTACATATTGTATTCGGTTTGGTTGGTGGTAGGACTTCTTGTAAGCCCGCCTGGCTAGCTACTGTGGGGCGCAGGCCTAGCGTCACATTGACGTTCTTGGCGTTGACTTCAATGGTGAAATATTTAGGCTGCTTGCTCACAACCTTGAAGGGGCCGGCGTAGGGTGGCTCCAGGGATCCTCTGACGCGATCTTGGCGAAGGAAGACGTGAGACGCAGTATGAAGGTCTCGTGGCACGTAGAAGGAAGAAGTCGAGTGCCAAGAGGTCGGACGTGGAGACAACTTCGCCATGCACGCGCGTAGTCGTGTCGCGTACTGGGTGACGTCAGCGGTCAGGTAGTCGTCCTTCGGAGACAGGAACTGGCCAGGCAAGCGAAGAGGCTCGCCGTAAACCAGCTCGGCAGGAGAAGACTGCAGATCGTCCTTACAGGCACTGCGCATGCCCAGAAGCACCAGTGGAAGTGCTTCGGTCCACTGTGAATTAGAGTGGCACATTATGGCCGCCTTAAGCTGGCGGTGGAGTCGCTCGACGATGCCGTTGGCTGCAGGGTGGTAGGCTGTGGTGCGGAAGTGGCGCGCACCGACCAAGGCAGTGAGGGCCTTAAAGAGATGGCTCTCGAACTGGCGACCACGGTCAGTAGTCACCCGCTCTGGACAGCCGAATCTGGCAATCCAACCAGACACGAGAGCAGTAGCACAGGTCTCGGCGGTGATGTCCTTGAGAGGATAGACCTCGGGCCACCGAGTAAACCTGTCGATGACTGTGAGACAGTACCTGTAATCATAAGACTGGGGTAAGGGCCCTATGATGTCGAGGTGTATGTGGGAGAACCTCGAGGAAGGAGGAAGGAATGGGGAAAGTGGAGCGATGGTATGTCGGGATACCTTGCATTTCTGGCATTTCAAGCATTGCCTAGACCACTCTCTACAGTTCTTACGAATCCCTGGCCAAACAAATCTTTGTGTCACCAGTCGCACAGCAGCTGAACCTCCTGGATGGTGTAGATCGTGTAGCGTGTCAAAGACTTGTTTGCGGAACTCGTGTGTGATGTCGCAGTACACTGGAACATCACTGGACTCAGTAGGTACTTTCCTCAGTCTCAGCGCGGATCCGTTCTTAAGCAGCTCCTGCAGCTCTGGATCGTTCTCCTGAGATCGTGCAAGAGACTGGTAATCTAGTGTCGGTGTAGTTACCTGTTCCACCCGTGACAGTGCATCAGCCACTACGTTGTCTCGCCCCGGTATGTAGCGTATATCGGTGGTAAATTGTGCGATGAAGTCAAGATGCCGGAACTGTCGTGGCGAACACTTCTCCCTATTAAGCGTGAACGCAAACGTTAGTGGCTTATGGTCGGTAAAAACTGCGAAGGTTCTGGCCTCAACCATGTGGCGGAAGTATTTGATGGCTTCGTACACTGCCAGAAGCTCTCGATCGTACGGGCTGTACTTCTTCTGCGAAGAACTAAGTTTGTGAGAGAAAAATGCCAAAGGTTTCCAGTTTCTGTCCTTACGTTGCTGTAGCACGGCTCCTATAGCCGCATCTGAGGCGTCCGTGACTATGGCAAGTTCGGCGGTAGGGTCTGGATGAGACAGAAGCGTCGCCTGCGAAAGAGAAGTCTTGCACTCCTCGAAAGATCTCAGCAACTCCGGTGTCATTTCAACCGGTTGCGAGCCTTTAGTCCGAGGGCCGGCGAGGATGTCTGTCAGTGGCGCTTGGATCTGAGCTGCGTTAGGTATGAAACGACGGTAAAAGTTAAGCATACCTAAAAACCTTTGTAGCTCCTTGACGGTTCGTGGTGGCGTGAAGCTCTGGATAGCCTCAACCTTTGTCTCCAAAGGCTTAGTACCCGCTGCTGAAACCTGATAGCCAAGGAAAGTCAGCTCTGGCTGTCCCATTACGCACTTCGAAGTATTGACCAGTATCCCGTACTGCCTCAGTCGCTCGAATAGCTGCCGTAGATGGTCCTTGTGCTGGCTGGGAGAAGAAGAAAAGACAAGAATGTCGTCGATGTACCCGTAGCAGAAATCGAGCCCCAGAAGGACTTCATCGACGAATCTCTGAAAAGTTTGTGCAGCATTCCTCAAACCAAAAGTCATGTACGGGAATTCGTACAATCCGAAGGGCGTGTTTGATGGCAGTTTTGGGTATGTCAGCAGGGTTTACTGGCAACTGATTGTAGGCCTTCACCAGGTCAATGGTGGAGAAGATGGAACATCCTGAGAGCTGGTAAGAGAAGTCCTGAATGTGACGAATGGGGTAGCGATCTGGAATGGTTCTGGCGTTGAGCGCGCGGTAGTCACCGCATGGCCTCCATCCATCATCCTTCTTCTTAACCAGGTGTAGAGCCGAAGACCATGGACTTTCTGAACGTCTGGCAGTCCCACAAGCAAGCATGTCCTCGAACTCCTTCCAGCTTAGGCGCGAACTGGATCCAGTCGTCGAGGTCTGCATTATACAGGAGGACCTGGAGTCGTCCTGATAAAGTGGACAGTGTTGTGCTTGGGTGGAGAGTGAACACCTGCGGGTCTCGTGATCTCTGGGTACTCACGCAGTATGGCATGAAACTCGGTCTCACCTGACGCAACCTTGACAGACGAGATGTCATCGGAAGTGCCGGAAGTGAGCTTCTACGGACAGGGTCGTGGTGCCATCTACCAAACGCTGGTTCCTGCAATCCACGAGCAAATTAAAATGGCTTAAAAAATCAACTCCTATGATGGGTTTAGAGACGTCCGCTATAGTGAAGTTCCAAGTAAAATCTCGCCTGAGTCCCAAGTTAAGGTGTAGAAGTACAGGTCCATAAGTATGTATGACTGAGTTATTTGCAGCGACGAGATCATACTTGGACTTGATGCAGGGCGTCTTGACGGCAGATCGCGGAAAAAAGTGGTCCAACCTAGTGGTCAGCATTGCTACTTGCCTGGTCAGCTCGGATATCTGCCTAGCCATCTCGTTCATGGGGGAAGCTGGGGAGGCTGCGCAAGTACTAGCTACCTGTGGTGTCGAAGGTGCTATTTCGTGTACCTTGTCCGCCAGATCACCCAGTTTATCTGTGTGGAGGTCCATCTGCGATGCGATGACGGTCTGGATGTTTTGTGGGAGCCTACTCGACCACAACGTCACAATAAAATCGGACGGTACTGATGGACCGGCCAGACCAGCTAAATGGCGCAGGAACTGTGAGGGCTTCCGGTCACCGAGCTCCTCATGCATCAGCAGCTGTTTGACGCGCTTTTCCTGCGAAGCTGACAGGCGTTTTATCAATTCGAGTTTAAGCTTTTCGTATTTGCCAGTTACGGGAGGGTTTGTAATAATATCTTTCACATCTACCGCGTATTGGTGATCTAATTGTGCCACAAGATAATAGAACTTCGTCTCGTCGGAAGTTATCTTCGATAAAACAAACTGCGATTCGACCTGAGCAAACCATAAGGCGGCTCTTCTGGCCAAAACGGTGGTACTCGTATACCAACACGTAAAACCTCATCCTTGGTTTCTACCGGACGGTCGTTAGCCTGACTCATCTCCAAAAAATTCAAATTCGCTCACCGTTATTTTTCCCAACTGACCACTTTTTTCGTGCGTGAGTAGCACACTCCAACTCCACAAAACAGGATCCACTGTGTTCTTCGGGGTCACCAGATGTGGAGCGCAGGCCTAGCGCTCCAACATAAAAGAAATTTGGGAATCGAACCCAAACGAGTAATTGTATCAACGGCACAGCACGGCACAGTAGACGGGAAACAGCAATCACAACACACGGAGAACGAATAATTTAACGTATATTAGACACACACAATATATCAGATAACAGACAAATAGAATTAACACAATAAATTACAATTTAGCATCAAAAACATTCAAGGCAGTAGCAAAGTGTTCTTATTGCGAAAATCATTCCGTCCGAACTTAGCCGGCGTCTGCAAAAGCAAGCGAGAAGGATGCAGCGGGCACCGGGCGCGCGCGGTGCGTGCGATAAGGAGATCTATACGCGCACGCGCCGGGTGCATGTTATCTCGCTGCAGAAGGCGTATGGCCCAAAGCGCATAAGCGGAGCGGATTCTTGACATTGTAAGGCGGTTGCCCAAGTTCAATGTGGGAGTGGGTGCTCGCCACACTACCACCATTTTATCTAAGCCTGACGCTATAACAACAATGTTTTCAGCATAGTTGTGTTCCGGCAGTTGCCAGTTCCTCAGTGGTTGAGGATTCCGGGAGAGGCTGGCTTCCATCTTCAGCCTTATCAATACTTAACATCATGTATGATGAAGGCTAAGAGTGTCTCCCCGTCATTCATAAAAAAAACTTCTTTGTATCGGTTATGTTTATTTTTTGTTAATATAACTACTTTAATAAGAAATTAATTAAAGTAAGAAGCAAGTCTGAAAGCCTGCATAATTGTATAAATATTCCCTGGATATTCTTTAAAGTAAAAAAAAATACTTTATTTGTATAGACCTCTATGGAAGCCCTGATCCACCACTTCAAGCTGTTCACGCAAGGTTACCAAGTGCCCCCCGGCTCCACCTACACCGCCGTGGAGGCGCCCAAGGGGGAGTTCGGCGTTTATCTGGTCTCCGATGGCAGCTCCAAGCCTTACAGGTTAATATACTATAGGCTAGACGTGAATTTATATAATAAACTATAGGGTAAGCAAGTTTACCCTATAGGGTAAAGCTACATTAATATACTATAGTTTATATTAAGTATAAAATAGATAAACTATTTTGATAATACCAAAACGTCGTTGTGGAAAGGCCTAAAGTAGAATTTGGTGTTTACCTGGTCGCTGATGGTAGTTCCAAGCCTTACAGAGCATTATGAATGGCATTATAGCAATTCGAAAACGGAGCAGAATTGAGATGTCATCACGATATGTTAGTATACTGTATTACAGGGTTATACTAAGTCTCGGTAGCTCAGTGGTTAGAGCATTGGACCGGATTTCCAAAGGTCGTGGGTTTTAGTCCCATCTGAGAATTCACTTGTGGCAGAGTAGATTTTTTCCAATATTTTTCTATTTAAAAATTTATCTTTAGTTTTGTAGGGGCCTTTTTAACACCCTTGCTCGTAAAGCTGATGTAATTCCACCGGTTTCAAATATGTAAAGCGGGTCATAAAAAACGCGTGTGTTACCAAGCAAATAGTTAAGTTATAGTCCATACAAATTCCATAACAGTATTATTTGCCATTTCAAATATGGAACTGATCGCCGCCGCACGACTCCAGCTAGTGAGCAGCGCGCTGTTGCTATTCAAATTTCGAACTAATCGCCGCGCGGCGCCAGTCAGTAGACAGTGTGCATTCACAGATTGAGTTTATTTAAAATAAAACAAAACAGTTTTTTCGGTAATTTAAAAACTTGGCTGCATGCTCTAGCGTCTTTGCCAACATTTTCACGCAGCCACGGCAGAAAATAATCCTCGCGCCATTTTTCTCAAATTTTCTTTTCTTTGTACTTGTATTGTGAATATCTTTTTTTCTGTTTCCTCGCAAATGTGTTAAAAAACGTCGTACGATATACGTGCGTATTGGTTATAACATGCGAGGCGGAATTTCAGCCCGAGCCGAAGGCGAGGGCGTAATTGAGCCGAGCACGATCACGAACACGATCTTAATGCACTAATATCGTAATGTACTATTATTTAATGCTCAGCTCAGAGAGAAATCAATCATTTCTGTGATAATTCGGCAAATTGAAAATTGACATTATATCTCTTTTAGTATGTGATTGTCATTTATTTTAAAAAATTATAAATTAAAGTGACAAATAACCATATCAAAGGATAGAAAAATTTGCCCAATCTTTAGTGGGCAAACTCTATAGTCTGCCTAGGCTAGGCTAGGCTAGGCAAGCATTTACTAGGAACACTAAAGGCAATATATTCAAATGCATTCCTTTTTAAATTTCAATATCATTTATTCAGTCGTAAGTTGTTACAAGCACTTGTAAATGAATGTGTCGAAGAAGCTACGCCATTAATTCCGATACAATGTAGATTGAGCCTTATTTCAGTTATTGATGCATCAACAATTATCTTTTTACATCAAAGTCAAAGATTTTTATTCAAATAGACTTATAGATAAGTACTTTCGAATAGTCCAACAAATTTTTCTTCATTTTCTTTAATTCTTGTTGTCTGTAATTTATTTAACTATTTTCCCATACAGATGCAAGATCAAAGCGCCCGGTTTCGCCCACCTTGCAGCTCTAGAAAAAATCGGCCGTAACTCCATGTTGGCCGATATCGTCGCCATCATCGGCACGCTCGACGTCGTGTTCGGCGAGATCGACCGATGAATCCCGACGAGAGGCGCTCTCTAAGGTATTGCCACAAAGTACCTAGATAGTGCATCATGATTCTTGATAAAGTAAAGATAATTGGTGGGTTGTCTGGAAGAGATCGCTTTAAGCGATAAGACCGCCCTTATAACGCTTCAATTCATGAAAACTTTATTGAAAATGTAATATGTACATGTAGTTATAATAATGAGTTATTGTATTGTATAATTTATTTACGGCAGTAAAACTGCATAGAAGTCGCGCTTCTTAATCAATTCTCTTCCGCTGTTTCCAATTCCGTTTCCTATTATATATTGTCTCGATCTTTTGGCAATGAACTATAACATTTAAACAATTTTATGTGTATTTAAAGTAAAATATAAATTATTTTGTAGAAATACCTAAAATAATGTGGTATTAACACTTTTATGAGTACCTACTGAAGCAAATATATATTTTTTAATTTTAATTTCTTCTTACCTATACCCTAGACATTTATTATAGTTTCATTAATAAATATTTGCACGCCACTTAGGTGGTAGACATGTTACGGTACTTCTCAATCTTAAGACCTTTGTTATACCACATGTTATTGCGAATAAAATAAACTTATTTATTATTTTCAGGAACGGCTTCTTTGCGAACAACTTTCAAGTAATGCGTCTCTGATACATCAATGGAATCCAAGTGCAAACCATTCTTTAGAGAACTGACTATTTAGACATAAGAAACACTCGCTAGATATTGTACATTATTTGTAATATATTATTTTCTTTGATAGTTCTTATAGGGAGTTGATTTTACCACATTTTTTACGCTTTACCATCATTCTGTGAATTACTGGACACTATTTAAGCGTTAGTGTAAAAATCAATAAATTATTTGAAATATGTACCTATGTTTGTTTGTTTTATAACCTATAGACAAAGATATCAATGACTCAAATACAATAAAAATGTTGAATAACTTAATCGTGTAGTGTATGTCCGTGTTGGAAAAATTTAAAAAAATACCTGTGGTCCCACCAGGGGAACAAACTGGTGGGACCACGGGTAATTTTTTTCCCACTAGTTCCATTGCGCTACAGTTTTGACGTCAAGTGGGTCCACTGGTTATTCAACTATATATATATATATTTTATTAATAATTTTCTTCCCCAGTTATAAATCGCGATTAAAAAGAGTGGTTTTCCTCTCACTCTTCTCGAAATATTTAAACAAAGAAATAAGTAGTAAGTTCAAGAGAAAAAAATGTTATAAATTTTTAATTTTGCATTTTACAATGCTATTTTTATGTGATAAATATTAAACAAGAAAATATACTAGAAAAACTGAGACTATTTGCTTTTGTCTAGTATATTTTCTTGTTTAATATTTATCACAGAAAAAAATGTTATTTTAAGGCCGGCGCCCACTGCCGGCCTGGCACGGCAGGTTGTGCTGTGGCATCCCGCGGCGTTCCGTGGCATGCCATAGAGCGTCTTCTCCCTCCCTTGCCCCGCGCACCGACCGGACTGCGTCCCATTAACCGAAATGACCGATGCACAAGTTTCAACCTTATTTCAACTGCATTAGCAATCATAATTCCTCGACACAAAGTGACCCATACATCTCGCGGAATGCAATGGCACGCAGCGGCATCCCGTGGAATGAAACGGCATGTCATGCCGCAGCATCCCGCGGCGCATCGCGTCATCGTGGTATCGAAATAAAGTAACATGAATTCTAAACTCATTGAAATAAGATTCAAAATAACTTGATTAGTGATAAAATCCTTTGCCATGACACGCCGTGCCGTGCCGGCAGTGGGCGCCGGTCCTTAGAATTTTCATGCCATAATCGCCACGCTTGGCGGGTTGACGATCGCAGTATGACCAAGTTTGTAAGAGACGCTGCTGCCCGTCTCCTGAAGGCTGAGTCCCTTAGTCGCCTTTTACGACACCCACGGGATGAGAGGGGGTAGTGCTATTCTAAGCCGACACTACACAGCTAATCCTATACACACCGAATCATCCTATTAAATAAAATACCACAAAAGAAAAAAAATATTTGGCTATTTAGTTATCGTATCAAAATAATTAAATCGAAAGTTACCAGAGATACGTACGTGGATTGTATTGTTTGCCGTAAATCTGTGTGAGTTTTTTAAATATATTTTTATAGTATTTTTCAGTTCTTTTTAGTAACAAAGATGTTTCACCATTTACTTTCGAAATTGGATCAGTGTGTGCCGCTTATTTTTCTTTTTAAAGAAGGAGACTAATTAATTAAAAAAGGACGAGAAAATAAAACACGTGTCCAAATTTATTCTTATTTATTATATTTAAAACCATTTACATTTATTTGGTTGAAACGCAACCGCGATGAACGTATAGATATATATCTCCAGCCAGCGAGCGTAGCATGCGTACCGCGACTCGTTGTCGACTCTTTTAGATAATGGAGGATAAAAGGTACCCAAGACAGGGACAACTTATAGTGAAGAAATTCAAAATCTTACAAAAGGAAATGTATGGACTGCGTCTGTATTTCGCGCATAAGGCGGCGATGCGTCAACTTACTACTTCTAACCTATTTCTTGTTTCATACTTTAGTATGAAACTCTATCCAGACAAACGTAAAACTTATTAAGAATATTGAGGAACATTTTTGTTTCTAGGGACAAAAAAATCTTTCAGTCAACTCATCACTTTATCTATATACTTGTTTTAAAAAACCAATTCACTTACATAATTTAATTACATAATTCATTGCATTTACTATGAATTGTCTTTACACAATTGTTCACATGTTTAATCAAGTAGAAATATTCAATTAAAATCTAAACGAATATAATAATAGCGAAAGTCACTTTTTCTCCACATATCTAAACCACTGAACCAATTTTAATGAAGTTTGGACAAAACTTTTTTTGACATCTTCGAAATACAGGGTGTTAATAGACCCATAAAGAAAACGGAAACCACGTATTCTCCCCATTATTACTAACATTTTCTTGTATGGGACCAAATCTTGGAACCTGATAGATAAGGAGTTATTGAGGATCAAAGTCAATATTTGCAAAACCGCAATGAATATCAAAACCAATCAAAGAAACTGGATCCCAGCCGCCTACTCGTACCCTCTAGACACATGCACACGTTGTTGCATGCATTTTTTCGTGTAAAAATAACACCCATTCATTGAGACCGAAAAAAAAGTCGTTTCCCAGCAATTATATTCACATATTCGTATATAGTTTGATGTACACTGCGCATATATTACGGCTTCGGTATGGGTCTTTTAACACCCTGTATGAATTTAGGATTTTTTAACTTTTGCATTTTTCAATGCGATATTTATACTTATGATAAATTTTAAATAGAAAAATATTGGAAAAAAACAACTCGGCCACAAGTGAATTCTCAGGTGAAGGTGGTGGGTTCGAGTCCCATCTGGGCCATTCACTTGTGGCCGAGTTGTTTTTTTCCAATATTTTTCTATTTAAAATTTATCTTAACCTTGTATGAATTTTTGGGATTATGTATCATACCCTGGTTTATGTGTTATAAGAAAGGCGTACGTATTAGTCATTCCCAAAACCCTACACTCAAGTCAGCTTTCGGAAATAATAATAGTAAGCAAACCGAACTAAATATTACAAAAGTATTTTTTCATCACCTAAATGTTTTTGTTGTCCACATCATAATTTGTGTATTTAAGTTGGTCAAGTTTGAAATACGCCATTATTTAACTGAAATTCAACGTTTGTAACAAAATACGAAAAATGCACAAAGGTTTTTTTAGAAACTTTCTTTCCGTAAGATGGTCGGCTCCGTAAGTAAAGTATAGCAACAGAATTTGTAGTTATAAGAAACAAAACTTTTTTTTTCTATTTTCGAAATACAATTCTTCGGAATTTTTACATTATATCAATTTGAATAATATAACACAAAAGGTTTAGCCCGTATTTTGAGTCTTTCCATCTTCTTCTTCCCTTATTTGACCCTCTTCTGCTGCCTCTGCCGGTAGATGTCGTTGACGGGAGGCGCTATACCAAGGTCGTCGTCATCTGAATCCTCCCCTATTTTTCTGCGGCGAGACTGACGACAAAACAACACATTTAATTAATTTTTTTCAGGGTTCTGTACCCAAAGGGTAAATCGGGACCCTATTACTAAAACTCAGCTGTCGATCCGTCCGTCCGTCTGTCACCAGGCTGTATCTTATAAATCGTGATAGTTAGACAGTTGAAATTTTCACAGATGATGTATTTCTGTTGCAGCTACAACAACAAATACTAAAAAGCAAAATAAAATAAATATTTAAGGGGGCTCCCATGCAACAAAACGTGTTTTTTTTTGTCATTTTTATCGATAATGCTACAGAACCCTTCGTGCGCAAGTCCGACTCGCACTTGTTACTTATTGATTTTGAGAAGTTTTTAAAAAAATTGAAAAGTTCTCATGACCGAAAAAAAATGAGTTTTGATTGTAGTAACATAAGATGTGTGAAAGTATAATTCAATACAGTTCAACTTTGATATATTTAATAGCTGTCCGGCTAAAAAGTATAAAAAATCTGATTAGCGAATGAGTATAGTCAGTCGTATTCATTTGACACTTAATATTGTATCATACTCTATGTCATTCCATACAAATTGCAGCCGATAAGATACGATATGAAAACTGTCCATTGAATAAGATTTCCACAGACCTATATCGATAGACGAAAAAAGCGCTTCAAACTGTATGAGAATAAAGCGTGTTGCATTTTTCGCACCTACGATGACGTCACAAGCTAGATTTAGTGCTGTGGAAATGTTATCGACGAGCTCTTGCAAGAAAGCACTGCACAATTAACCATTTTCGATTCTGAGTGACGCGTGTTTTCATGGCAATGGTCTCAAGCGGACTGACTTAGGTCGTAAAACTTTGACCGTGGATCAAACTTTTGCCACGCAAGGTAGGTACACTTTTACCGTTTATCTCGATATAGGTCTGTGACGATTACCTTACGCAATCGCACCGCTGATATAATATGAGTCAGTTCAAGTTCCAGACTAAACTTGACATCTAATAGTACATTGCATTCATCCATTAAAATATATAATAAATTACCATCTTTAATAATAAATGAAAATAAACATTATTTGAAATAAAACAACTTTTACGGATATCAAACGCGCTATATTTCCACGAACTAAGTTGTAATTGTCCGTATTTTTTGGTTTTTAAGGGGTTTTTTGATTTTCCCGACGATTCGGCACCTTTACAGCTGCCGAGGTCACGGGATGACTGCCGTGGTCAAAGTGCCGAAAAGTCGGGAAAATCAAAAAACCCCTAAAAATCCTAAAAATACGCACAATTACAACTTAGTTCGTGGAAATATAGCGCGTTTGATATCCGTAAAAGTTGTTTTATTTCAATGAACAGTGCGCGCCAAAACATAAGATGTACGTAAACATTATTTGTTTAAAAAACAACTGTAAAATTATTCTAGTAAATAAATGCTATTACAGTTTACAAGAATACTTCAATGACACTATAACATCTAAAATTACTTTGTCATAATAGTTTTTTTTAATTTTAATTTTATTTTTTTTTCTTTTTTAAATTTAAAACCTTTTTATCATTATAGCTCCTCCTCTCTTCTAAACCCTATTGTCGTGCCCGTCAGGGTCCATGATGATCTTGTATTAATGTTCATCATCTTTTGTCTACATTATGGAATGCAATAAATAATTGAGTATTGAGTATATGTAATAAATTTTAATGTACGCTCACCTTATTAGCCACGGTGGTGATGCCGTCATCATCGACGATCCAATGCACGGAGCGCGCCAGGTCGAACAACTTCGTGTCGCAACCGTTTTCTTGGGTAGGAGCTGGCGCTGGAGGGACAGACAAAACGTTATTTATTTATTACACAAAGGACATGTCCCTATATGGGCACGTACCAGATGCGTGCATTCCATATAGGCAATTAGGCAGTGCCTACCTCATTCAAAATATAAATGTTTAAGTTAAAGTTATTTTATTTTAGTTTAAACTTCTATTCAACACTCACCCACTAAGATATTCCTTACGCTAAATACTGAATACCTACCGATAGGCAGTCTCGAAATTGCCTACTCGAAACGAGCAGCGTTTCATACAACATATTTAGAAAAAGTATTGCTCAAGTATAAACCGCCCATGGCAAGAAGGGCGCTGTTTGTACGTGTAACGTTCTAGCTTAAACTTCCGGAATATATCAGTATAAAGTAAGCATGCCTACCTGACGAATGAATTTGGTCGCGAATTATTTTGTTGAGGAGTTATTTTAAAACTATCATATTTCCTAAGATATTCATTAAAATTTAATGATATAAAGGACAATTTTGTTCAAAATTAAATACTTGTGATGATTAACGTATTTATTTAGATAAGGATTAATATCATGTTTATGAAAACAGCTTCTCAAATAATACATTAGTTTAGAACAAATTTTATTATCTGAAAAATGGTTATAGTGAGTTAACCATAAAATATGCTGTCGCGGACTTTTTTTTAGAACTTTTGATGGGGAATAATTTCGTCATACATGATTTTTACATAACTTTAACCGTTTACACACCGTCCGCAACGGAAGCTCCTAAAACTAATATTTTTTTCCCGTTTCTGTAACGTTTTACATTAATGCTCTGCTCTTATTAATCGTAACGTGATATTAAATATCTTATTACCTTCCGAGATAAATGGACTATCCAGCACAAAAATAATTTTTCAATTCGAACTAGTAGTTCCGGAGATTAGCGTGCTCAAACAATCAAACTCGTCAGCATTTTAATATTCCTACTAAATATTACGAATCTTATCATTTATGACTAGCGGCCGCTATCGGTTTCACTCGCCGCGTGGTTGCCGTTACCATGGGAATATCAGAATAATTATAAATAATTGCATACAATGTGGTTTTCTGATATATAAGCTACATTGCTGTAAACTTACATCTTAATCAGTTCAGTAGTTTTTGAGTGAAATAGTAACAAACATTCCTCCATCCAAATATCCTCACAAACTTTCAAACTTATGATATTCCGTAGCAGGATAGGATAAGTGCAAAGTTACTAGTTAGATCTACAGTGCCTACTACGCTGGAAAACCAATGCACGCCCCTGGCACGTACGTACTGTTATACCGGAGATCGCAATTAGGTTTTTTTTTTTAAAAAGAAGTCATTGATTTTAAAACTAATTATATTGGAAATTTTAAAATGGTACAGGAATAGCAATGAGTACGGTTAAAATTTAGAATCGTGCGGCACGATTTAAGGGTTAAGGGGGTGCGGGGGGAGCGGAGGGAGGGACCCCGCACAACTCCCATTACAAGGTAATACATAGTTATTAAAAAAATAAATTTTAACCTCAAAATGTATACACCATGTATATATCTACATGGTGGACTACTCTTTTTAATTTTCTATAACTATCGTCATATTGGTTTTATTTATTAAAAAACAAAATTTCTGGCGCTTCGCCGGCCGCTGCCGCGGCACGCTCGCTGCGCTCGCTCGGCTCGAGCGTTTTATATTATATACCTAGTCATATGTATATCATACCAGTTTTTAGTCAAAGACATCGTTTTATGGGCTTCACCGGCCGCTGACGCGACGCGCTCACTCGGCTCTCACATTATATATTTATGAAAGTTAAAAAAAATGTTGTTTCTGGCGCTTCGCCGGCCGCTTATGTAGTTTTATTTACGGCCTTGGTGTCATTGTTTTAAATGACAGCAGACATTTCAGCTTCTTTTTGCGTTTTGTTTCACGGCATTGCATAGACAAATATTTTTTTTATCTTTACGACAAGTCAAACAATGATAATGCGAGGTGAATAAGCGTTTCGTTTCAGGTTTTAACCGTTTTGAGGTTAAAAATTGTATTTTGATTTTCTCATAAACGATACATTATCTTGTAATAAGAGTAGTGTTCGGGGGATGGGTGGACCCCCCCTTAACCCTTAACCCCCCCTTAACAACCCTTCCACTTTCAACCCTTAAATCGTGCCGCACGATTCTAAATCCAACCCAAACGTGGTTTATGACGGACTAATTGGGAGACCCATTGCTGTCGTATATATCCCGAACACAAATGCTTACTAAGCATTGTCATCCTTACACTTCAAGGATATAACTACCCCCAAAGATGCAGAAAAAATTACTGATACAGAGAAAAATACAAATAATTTTATATAATGCACGGTTATATGGTTATTAATAAAAATAAATCAATATTTTTTACTCGAAATAAGGCGTCAAATATGACAACTCCACGTAAAAAAACTGACACTGTCATTTTTCTTCTTCTTTTTATTTAATGGCGGTGCCCTTTTGGATTTCGCCAGTATCCAGTTTTTATAAATTAAAGTTATAGAAATTGTACGGTAGATTGAGTCAACATATAATGAAGTCTCACAACACGTGTTGTTGCGAAAAGAACTCGGGTGAAACTCCACTGTCATTCTACTCTGTGTGCAACTTCTTCTTTCGTAATTAATGGCGTGCTCGCGATAAATTTCGCGAATTTTGCCAATGTCAAGTAGATATATTTTGTATTTTATAGAAATTGTACGGTAGATTGAGTTAAAAATTAAGCCTCACAACACGTGTTATTACGAAAAGAACTCGGGTGAAACTCCTACTCTGTGTTCGACTTTGTAATTCTATTAACTGACAGTGACAGTGACAAAATGCCATCTTCCGCCATGATGTATTTTTAAAGTGTTTTTGCATTATATTTATTGTTCCTTCCAGAAAACAAAGTTCTTTTTAAGAAATTGAATAATTAGAAACTGTTTATCGTGCTTTTATCTATTATTTGGTTTACTGTACACATACGTGGCCCAGACTTTATACATTTTTGGACATCTCCTTTTATACTTTGGGGTACTTACGAAAATAATTAGTCAGTTTCTGAATTAAGAAAGTCTATACCTCACTCATAAAATTTATAAATAAATAATTGCATACAAACACACCAATTATCTAGCCCACGTTAAGTGGCATAAAGACTTGTGTTATGGATACTAGATAACGGATTAACATACACAAATACTTTATTTTGTAAATACATACATATTAAACTCCCAGACCAAGACAAATAGACATGTTCATACACACAAATATTTGTCTTGTCCGGGGATCGAACCCGGGACCTCTGGCGCAGAAGGTATTATGCATGGTATGATATAGTAATGGCAAGTTGATGAACTGCTTGTTTGTATTTGGGAAAAAACTGCACAAAATTTGTTTAATAAAAAATGTCTGGGTGGGGCACGTCTCAAACCCAACTCAAATAAAAATGTTCATACAAATAATGCAATTCATACATCATGAGAGGAGTTACGTAATTTTTTTTTTTTTAAAAAGTCGTGAATTTTTTTTAAAACCCCAGGCATAAGAAGTCGCGTGAGAAGCTAGTAGGATATTATACTCACGTTTGTCCGGCAATGAGATCCTGTTAAAGAGATGCATCAGCCGGTCTACCATCACGAACGGTCCCCTGAAGCTGGTGGGAGGAGGCATCAAAGTGCAGAGATGGGCTGCGGCGGGAGGCATGGGGAATGTGCCACCTAAACAATTAATAAATATAAGACAACATAGTTATATTGTAAGATCTACTGACGAAGCACTTCACAGTTAGTACAATGTAACTACAATGTAACATTATTCTGTGAAATACTTTGGACAGGAAGGACGGCAGACGCAATGTAAGCAGTCTTGCCGATCCTTAGAATTAAGTTGCAATGTAGCAATTATTATTATAATCTTTTGTATTAGAATAAGGAGTAGATCGAGGCAGTCCGGCATCAAACTCTGCTGGGTTCACTCGTCCTAAGTTAGCCTAAGTTAGTCTGTAGTTCATCGATAAAATCTCGATACATTAGTTTTTAAAAACATATTTCCACGCTCCGGAAAGTTAACTGGCGCAGCCGGTAGGATAGTCTACTGTTTATCATACGCGGAAAACTCTCGAAAAAGTACGCTAGCATCGCAGAAAATTCGGGAAACAGTTTCGAAGCTTCGTAAAATCCGAAATCGTTGCTGAAGTTCGCGTGTGTGCAGCAGTTCGCGTGTTTCAACACCGGTAAAGACTATCCACGAACCAAATAAATTTGTTAACGGGAGTAATTTGCCTAAAATCGGTAATGTGTGAAAATAAGGTGCAGACTGGCATGTAAGTTGTAAAATTCTTCTACATCCTTTCCTATCCTTTATCCTAGTGTTAGATTTAAGTGATTATTGTGATTTTTTTTATATACAAAAAGTGAATATAGTTTTTAAACATTTGAAGTATCTACGCGATAAAATCTCACGATTTACTTTGAATATAATTTTAATTTTAGTAATAGGCGATAAAATCTCGCAAATTAATTTTAAAGTTTACCTAGATAATTTAAAGTTTACGCGATAGAATCTCGCGATTACTTTATATTACCTACCTTATTTTTAATCATAAACTAAGCTTGTGTTATAGTAACTATATTTATATTTAAAATGGAGAGCGAACTAGATTATCCGACACCACACATCCCTCGCGAAATGCTAAACCTTATACCTGAGTATAACGGGAACACAAAAACTTTAAGTTTGTTTTTGAGGAAATGTGAATTCGTTATATCAAAGTACCAAGGTGCAGCAAACGTGAATGAGTTTTTACTTCAGTCAGTTACTAGTAAATTGTCCGGGAAAGCCGCTGCTCTGATCAGCGAGCGAGGTGAATTTCAGACGTATGACGAAATAAAAGCAATTTTAATCCAACATTTCGGAGACCCGCGAAGTGAGGAATGTGTAGCGATCGAATTAGAAACATTAAAAATTAGAAACAATGAATCTTACTTAGAATTCTGTGGTAGAATTCAGGACGTGAGAGCAATTCTTATTTCAAAAGTTAACCAAAGTTCATCCGTTACCTTAAAAGAAGCAAAACGTATTATTTACGATAATACTGCCTTGAACGTTTTCTTATATAATTTACCCGAACACATGGTGCGAATAGTTAGAATTAAAAATCCGACCACATTAGAGCAAGCATTGAGTTTTGTTTTAGAAGAAGTTAATTTCCAAGAACAGTATAACCTTCGATCAAAGATGCTCCAAAATAGACCATCGATCACTCAACAAAATATATTTAAACCATCAATTCCGCAGAACACCCAATTTAAATTTGGTATTCCTGCATTTCCGACAAATCAATTTAAATTTGGTATTCCGGGAAACACCCACAATCTTTTCCGACCAAATAATCAGTACTTTGGTAATCGACCTCTAAATACAAATGCATTCAACCAACCGCGACCCACAGCACCACAATTTAATAATTTTACAAAACCCCAATTTAATACGAATACACCATTTCAACCAACGGGCTACCGTCCGCAAATAGGTCAATTTGGTTATAGACCTCAAACGCAAGGTTTTAGACCACAGCCAGGCCAATTTGGATTTAGGCCTCAGCAGCAACATCAAGGTTACCGTCCTCCTAATTTCTCTAATGACGTTTCAATGAGAACCGCACCCGCTAAACCGCAACAGTTTCCAGTAAACGAAATATCTACTGACGAAACTGATTATTATAATTACCCTTATAATTACGAGACCGAATTTGATGAAAATATGTACGCTTATTATAATGAAAATGCATATACAGTACAATACCCCGATCCTTGTGAAATTGAAAGCGATAATAATCCACAATTAGAAAATAATCAGGAAAAAGTAGATTCTAATAAAAATTTTCAAGTCAATTGCCTCCGAATCATCCCGAGATAATTGAAATAAATTCAGACAATACTCTAAAATTACCTTATATATATATACCAGATATAGATGCTAAGTTTATGTTAGATTCTGGAAGCACACGTTCTTTTGTTAGTACATCTAAAGCTAATGAGTATTTCAATAACTATAGATGCTACGAACCGTTTATGGTAACTAGTACGCATGCATCCAGTGTCCATAATGATGTAGTTAATATTCCTCTTTTCTCAATTTTTAAAGAACCATTTACACATAAATTTTATATATATGATGTAGATAAAAGATACGATGGAGTAATCGGTTGTGATCTTTTGTCTCGACTCAAAGCAAATATTTCTTATAACCATATGATCCTTCAGACAGACAAGACTACTATCCCAATAGTTTATAAAAGTGATTATAAAATTATATTAGAACCGCGATCAGAACAACGCATTAAATTACCAGTGAATCAGGAAAACGGTGATGCAATTATTGAATTTAAGGAATTTTGTCAAGACGTTCGTATGCCTACTGCCTTAGTTTCTTGTAAAAATTATTTTGCCGAAACCATTATACAAAATGCAACAAATAATTTATTAGAATTAGTTATTACAGCACCCTTCAAAGTATCCAAATTTTGTAACGAAATAGAGACTAACTATAACGGTGACTATACAAACGTAGAGACAGATACCTTATTGAATGACAACTTAAATAAGCTTCGTTTAGACCACCTCAACATAGAAGAGCGTAGAGAAATCACTCGTCTATGTGAAGAATATAAAGATATATTTTATTGTGAAAGCATTCCACTTACTTTCACCAATCAAGTAAAACACCAAATCAGAACTGTAAATGAAGACCCAATTTATATAAAACCCTATAGACAGGCACCGGCTCAAGCACAGGAAATATTACATCAAGTAGAAAAATTATTGCAAGATAACGTAATACAAGAATCACATTCTCCTTGGAGTGCCCCTGTCCATTTGGTTCCAAAAAAATTGGATGCTTCAGGTGAAATAAAATATAGAATGGTCATAGACTACCGACGTTTAAACGAGATTACAGTTGACGACAGATACCCACTTCCGAACATATGTGACTTATTTGACAAATTAGGTAAAAGCAATTACTTTACAACGTTAGATTTAGCTTCAGGATATCATCAAATTGAAATTACAGACTCAGATAGGGAAAAAACTGCGTTTTCTACACAAAATGGACATTATGAGTTTCTTAGAATGCCATTTGGTCTAAAGACAGCTCCGGCAACGTTTCAACGAACGATGAATAACGTGCTGAGAGGCTTACAGGGAATACATTGCCTCGTTTACCTAGATGACATTCTGATTTACTCGAATGGACTAAAAGAACATCTTCAAAAATTACGTGCAGTATTTGAATGACTCAGACACCATAACCATTTCCGATTCTGAAGACACCGCTTCTATTTCAACAGATATGGATATCGAACCATCTAACTATCCAATTCGTTCCGATAACTCTAGTATTCAAACCATTCACTCAGCTCAAGAAACAGAATCTTTAGGTATACCAATATTACATGAAGCAGTTGATACGAAGCCAAATCAGATATTAGTATTTTATAAATTTAGTCAAGATATGCAAGTAACAGATTTATCCCGCGATAAACAAAAAGTTTTAGAAGTGTTCTTACCATTACAAAACGACCAAATAATAAAAGATTTTCTGAAACGATACATTAAGCCTAAAATCAAATATTTCATTTACTTTGAACACCCAGAACATAGAAAACGATTTAGTAAAATAATTATCGAATTATTTAAAAAGGGCACAGTAAATTTTATTGAATGCACCGAACGCGTAGTTTACGTAGAAGATGAGCAGGAACAACGAGCAATAATTAATAAAATACATGACGGGAAAACATGTCACCGAGGTATCACGGAAACAGTTAAAAGAATTAAGAGAAACTATTTTTGGCAAAACATGCATGAAATGGTGACAGCAGTCATCAATTCTTGCGAGCAATGTAAAGTTTCTAAATATGATAGAAAGCCCATAAAACCAGTTTTACAATTAACGCAAACACAAAATGCACCATTCCAGGAAATATTCATGGATACATTTTCAATCGAATCAAAAACTTATCTAACAATTATCGATGCTTTTAGTAAATTAGGTCAGGCAATAGAAATCCCATCCAGATCAACACCCGAAATTGTTAGAGCCCTAATTAAATATTTTTCTTTTTACGGAACACCACAAAAAATTAGTTCAGATCCTGGAACCGAGTTTAATAATGCATTAATTAAAGAATTAACAGATTTACACAAAATAACTTTGCATATTGGAACGCCGAATAACCCAAATTCCATGGGATTAGTTGAACGTTTCCATTCCACTTTAATAGAAATATATCGATTAGCCAAATATGAAAGAAAATATACCGATGCCGCTACAGTTATGACTTACGCAGTCATGGCTTATAATAATACCATCCATAGTACTACTGATTTAACACCATTTGAGGTAGTTTTCGGTCATACCGAATTAAATTCAACATTTGATACAGATTTCCAGAAAAATTATCAACAGCAACTTATTAAAGATCATAGAAAAAGAACTCACGAATTATATAAACAATTATCGGAAAAAGCAGTGAAATTAAAGAAAAAAGTAATTCATAAACGAGGTGGAGAGACAGGCCCTGAATTGAAAGTAGGACAAACCGTATTCGCCAAAGCAGTCAATAAGCGACAGTCTAAAGACAAACCTAAATATCAAAAGGCTATAGTCACGGGTAAAGCAGACCGTAATATTTTACCTATTAAAGTAAATGAACGCGATACGAAGGTACCAATTAAAAATGTGAAACGCCCTTCGCAGGTGGTGGATGAGGTGGATGAACCTACTGATATGGACGTCGATAACGCAACGGCTCCTAGGTCAAACTCTCCCCAGCCAGGGACTTCAACTGGTAGAAATTAAACAAAATCCGGGAATCTTACCTTTTCAACAAGGTCAAGCCTTTTTACAACGCGATCAGTGGTCCATTATAAAAACAATAGATCTGAAAGGTTTCGAACGAGACATTTTATTTAATATTGAGAAATATTCTGAATTAAATGACATCACAACTCATTACAGTAATAACAGTTTTTATCAATTTGAGATTCAGGAATTACAACAATTAGTACAATACTTACGTGATGAAACTATTGAAAAATTCCAACAACTGAGCCCCTCAAGAAAAGTCAAACGAGGACTCATTAACCCAATTGGCTCAATTATCAAGATAATTACAGGAAATTTAGATTATGACGATGCAGTTAAATATGATAAGCTTATTGCAAACATACAAACCCACGAACAGGAAGTTTCCAATAAGGTTACCATAATATCTAAAATGTTAGATCATTTTCTAAATTCCACAAAAACTATTGATGAAAATACACAACTTATGAATGAGCGTCTTATTCGAATTGAAACAAAACTTAGTGACCTCTCTGTCAAAGAAAATCAGCTAAGCTATGTAACTTATCTCATTAGTATTTTAAATATGTTTGTTGCTAACTTCCGAACCATGTACATTAAACTCAGCGAAATAGAAACTGCTCTAGCGCTCAGTAAAGTATCAGTTATCCACAAAAGTATTTTAAACCCAAACGAATTATTGAATTTATTATTGGAAATAGCTCAACACGATAATTTAATGTTTACCGTAAATGAACAAAATCTCATTAACCTAGAAGAAACGTTTTCTGTAAAAACTTACATCACAAATAATGTTATAAGATTTATTATAGATATACCTTTAGTTGACAATGTAACATATAATTATTTTAAATTGTATTCCCTTCCCATATTCTATAATTCCATAAACCTAACCTATATTATAATCCCTGACTTTCCTTACCTACTCGTAGAAGGATTGAAATACTTACCAATAGCCAAACCGTGTAAAGAAGTTACAGATAAAGATTACTTGTGTACTGAAGATGACCTCACACCTTATGCCGATAAAACCTGCATTGAACAACTGATGACGTATTGCCCAAATCCATCTTCATGTTTCCCTAGATCAGTCGACATGGAAGACCTGAAACTTCAAAAGATTACCGCAAATAGTTGGATTTTATTCTCCAAGGTTAACAAAATTATTTCACAAAACTGCGATAGTAATATCATCCATGGGCAAATACAAGGCACATACATACTAACCATACCAGATAGATGTATAGTATCCATAGAAGGAATAGAAATTCGAGGACATCGTTATTACTCCATGTTCAAGAAAAACAAATCTTTACCTGTAATCACATTACCCAGTTTACCTAAAAATCAGCAACAGAATTCTACGGACTCCGAACCTGTGAACTTGAAGAAAGTAAATCTGGACGACATTCAGCATTTAAATTACGTGCTACAAAAAGGCGTGAAAAATGTGAAAAGTGTCAGTGTGCAACAAAGTGAAAGCGTTGCTACCATAGTATTATATGTAATAGTTTCCGTATTGATTGTAATTTTTATTGTGTTAAAATATAAGATAATTTTAAGAAAATTATGTAAGAAAACTCCATCTGATGTTAATAACCCTCAAACTTCACCTAATCAAGTAAATGAGATACCCTTGATACATTTGAAAAAGTAATTATTTTAGTTCTGAAACACATAGTTTAAATTGTTAAAATTAGGTAAAGTTTCCAATGAGTTTTCTGAAAAATTTAGTTTTTCAGATAACTTCATTCTAAGGGTGGAGGAGTTATATTGTAAGATCTACTGACGAAGCACTTCACAGTTAGTACAATGTAACTACAATGTAACATTATTCTGTGAAATACTTTGGACAGGAAGGACGGCAGACGCAATGTAAGCAGTCTTGCCGATCCTTAGAATTAAGTTGCAATGTAGCAATTATTATTATAATCTTTTGTATTAGAATAAGGAGTAGATCGAGGCAGTCCGGCATCAAACTCTGCTGGGTTCACTCGTCCTAAGTTAGCCTAAGTTAGTCTGTAGTTCATCGATAAAATCTCGATACATTAGTTTTTAAAAACATATTTCCACGCTCCGGAAAGTTAACTACATCGTAAATAATAATAATAAATAAATCATTTATTTTCTCATCACATTAAGGTTTTTAGTACAAAAATTAGATAGTTGGGTTTGTATAGCAATTTGGATCTCATCCATTTACTCTCTGCACGGCCATTATCAGATCATAGCTCGGTCAATCCTTGGCAGAGAACCAAGGCTCCAAAGTTACCTCGATTGTATGAAAATCGGCTAGTGTCGTTAGTAATGTAACCACAACTGTATATCGAGATAGACGGTAAAAGTTTACCTACCTTGCCTGTAAAAAATTTGATCCACGGTCAAAGTTTTTTTCTGACCGGGGGCTAATTGTCTAATTTTAAAATCTATCGCTATTTTATAGGTATTTACATACTTCAGGCCGTCACTATTTGACATTTGATGGGGATTGTGATCATGACACGTTTTGAAAGGTATTGAATGAACGAAATTGAACAGTCTAAGCATAATGACAGACGCAAATACCTTTCAAATGTATGGAGAAGTGTCAAATGAAGTGTCATTTAAAATATCATTCGTTCCGAAAGGGATTGCGACTATAAGTTACACAATTCCATAAATCACTATTACAATCACAATTCCTTTGAAGGGGATTGTGATAGATATTGAAATTAGACAATTAGGGGGCTTGGTAATCTATCGTAATCCCTTTCAATTCGTCATTTGAAAGACATACTTCAGGCTGTCACTATTTGACATTTGATAGGGATTCTGATCGGGACGCGTTTTAAAAGGTATTGAATGAACGAAATTGGACTGTCTAAGCAAAGTGACAGACGAAAGGTATAAGCCTTGTAACGAGAAAAACAGGCAAGAAACTCGTCAAGAACTGTATTTTCTCCCTGTCATATTTCATAGGTACATTTTGAGTTCATCATTTCATAATGAGAATCCTTATTTTGTTACTGACCTGGTATTGGATGTTCCCCAGGCAGAGGGTTGACTTTAGGTTTGTACGGGATCATTTGGTTGGTGTCTGGGCGAGCTATGTCCTTGTTGGGATCGTTGTCTCTGGGTGACAGAAATATTGTGAAAACGGTTAATTTTATACTATGAAAAACAACGGCTTGCACTCTGGGAGTGCCGGCAGAAGTGAAAACCGCTTAAACAAAAAATAACAATCAAAATCCACTATATCTTGACCACAACTTCATAAAAAGTTGATGAAAACGGAGACCAACTTGCTTTGGCAGTTAAATCCATTAAAACTGACTGTGTAACTGTTATTAACAAATATACGTAGATCTTTCAAGTGTGAGACTTTATGTAATATATAATATTTTAAATAAAAAAAAAAACTCGGCCACAAGTGAATTCTCAAATAGGACTCGAACCCACGTTCTTTGGAAATGCTCTAACCATTGAGCTTCCAGGACTTAAGTAACGGTAGCTCAGTGGTTTCCAAAGGTCGTGGGTGCGCGTCCCATTTGAGAATTCACTTGTGGCCCAGTTATTTTTTTTCGGTAGCTCAGTGGTTACAGCATTTCCAAAGGACCTGGATTCGAGTCACATCTGAGAATTCACTTGTGGCCGAGTTAATTTTTTCCAATATTGTTCTATTTAAAATTTATCATAACTATGAAAATAGCATTGAAAAATGCAAAAAATATTAAATGTTGTTCATACAAATGATTATATTATGTAATTAACTTTTTCAAGTCGGTTAAAAAAAGAATGGTACCCACTTCTGTCCCAATATGACAGCGGCAAGCTCTGGCGAGATGCCCGCCAGTGGGCCGCCCAGAGCCCACGACTTGTTGGACATCGACGCCACCTATAATGTTATATAATAAATAAATTACATGAAACAATAGTACTATGTGATAAATATGAAACAGGAAAATATACTAGAAAAAAAGCAACTTGTCTCATGTCGCCCTGACGGGATACGAACCCGCATCCTTGGGAGTCCGGCCCAATGCACTATCCAATTATGCTACAGAGACCTATGAGGACACGTCCTTTTTCCAGTATATTCACCTTTCTACAGTGTTAGCCACCATCATTTCATCAATGAGAGAAATATCTTCACATTCGATACAAATGTTTGACTATCGATTAAGTTAAAAGATTTAATATGAAATTAATATTTATCACATCAAAATAGCATTGTAAAATGCAAAATTAAAAAGTTATAAATAGTACTATGTATTACCGATTGAAAAACGTTTCAATCAACTTAAACTGTTTATTAATGTATTTATACCTAACGTTTCAGGCGCCGGATTATAATCATACAAACATTTTGCCTCTACCGGGATTCGGAGCCAGGACCTCAGAATAGGCGACACCTTGAAACCGGTGTACGTACTACTCTACCACGGAGGTCGTCAAATGAAGAATGAATTCTTAATTCATCAAACCTTAACCGGACAATGGAAATAATAAAGTTGTAATGATTATTATTATTATCGACGGCGCATTTCCCCCTCAAAACAAAAAAAAATATAAAAAAAAAATAGTCTGATGTATAAGCTACATTGCTGTAATTCATAATATATTTATTGCAAGTCACATTACATTAACGAGATGATACAGAAATATTTTAGTAAACATGTGACGCCCTGCAAGGGCATAGCAATACCACTAGACTAGACGGCTTTAAACTATTACAATACTTAATAATATTTAAATTTAATTACATTTATAGTTTTGAAATTACAATATTTGATTTGATTTGATTTGATTTGAATAATTAAACATGCTGTAAAGTTTCATGTTAATCCGTTCAGTAGTTTTTGTATGAAAGAGTAAAAAACATTCATCCATCCAAACATCCTCACAAACTTTCGCACTTATAATATTAGGTAGTAGGAGGATAAGTAAATAAATAAATAAATTTCATACAATCACACCAATTATCTAGCCCACGTTAAGTTTTATGAAGAACTTGTGTTATGGATACTACTTATATAAACTAACTAAACATACTTATATACTTTTTTTGTAAACACATATATAATATACATATTAAACACCCGACCAAGACAAATAGACATGAAAGCATAATTGACCGTCAAGCGTTTGTATTTTGTTATTATTTATTACTGCCGTGTGGTGACGGCCTAAGAATACAAGTATCACCACTCCCTTACACGCCTGGGATGTCGTAAGAGTCGACTAAGAGGCTCGACGCATTGAACACCTGTGCGAGAGGAGGAAAACTTGAAACAAACCCTCTACCAACCCGTCGGCCAGCGTGGTAGCAGTAGGCTAATAGCCTCCTATGAACGCCACAATAGGCGTGTGCTAGGAGAGGCCTATATCCAGCAGTGGACGTCTACAGGCTGATGATGGATGATGGATGGATTATTTATTTATTATTATTATGAAGTATCGTATAATATAAGCTTTTTAGAATTATCCTCATATTTTGCTTACCTCAGTGTACCCAATAGATTTGAGCTCGGCTATGCTGCAGGGGTAGAGATCTAAGAACTTGTATCTGTCCACCAGTTGAGCAGTCTCTTTGCCTTCGAACTCTTTGATCTGTTGACAATAACATTAATAATAATAAAGTTAATATAAACAAGAAGGAGGAGCTCAGCTTGCGATTGTAGACGTAAAGCAACTTTCCCAATGGTCGGTCACGGGATGGTGACCAAACATTTACTATCTTAAGCTCTTCCGTGCTTTGGAAGGCACGTTGAGCCGCTTCCGGCTGTATTTGCAGTCGTTAAACCCACCAATCCGCATTGGGCCCGCGTGGTGGGTCATGGCCCCATTCTCCTAATCCATCCATACAAAGGCCAGTGCCCCAGCAGTGAGGACATTAACAATGACGAAATAAAAACAATGACAGAAATTTGATTACTGTCTGAACTTGAACTTAGAGCCCTTAGCGATAATGTTATTAAAAACTCACTACACACACTCACATACATACACGTACACACACATACACACACGCACACACAATGTTTACTAGCTAGGCTGATATATTTGTGTCGTTGTTATTTGTTCTATTTGAGTTATTGGCTTAAATTTTTAAGGAAACCTGTAATTGGTCTTACTATTATAGCGTACACAATTTTTGTTAATTATATTTATAACACTGTTGGTTTTCAATAAACAAAAAAAAATGCAAAATAGCTCCAAGTCCGTCTCAAACGCGCAGATCCTGGCTTAACGAAGCGCGATTTGGTCCAGGTCATCAATGAGCTCCCTTATGCTGAAAACGCTGAGATAGAGTTTTATTGACCCTACACAATTGTTATGTTCTTAGTTATATTTTGTTGTCTTTTTTGTTTATTACTATGTTGTGTGGTTTTAAATGTTTGTTATGGTTATTGTATATATGTTACCGGCAATCTGTATAATTCAAGTATTCTATACAATACCCAGGTTATGTATAGAATACCTAAAGCGTCTCGGCAATGTATGAAATATTATGAATATTATTTTCCATTATATACTTTACCTAGGTAATGCATACAATAGGCTATTTGACAATGCGAAAAATAAAGTGTCAATTACTGTTATCAGTATAAATTATGAGTTTAAAAATGGTTTTTTATTAACGTAAGTTGAAAATAATTATAAATTTTAAAAATCCGTAAATAAAAATGCATTTTTAAAAGTTTTGTCACGTGACACAAAACGCTCCTGATTCGTCGAGTTTATGATGGCGTCACCTGCTTGTAAACCTCGTTTGACTACGTATGTGGATGATATGTAGAATACAGGCAAGTGACGTCACCGAACCCATTGCAGCGCCATATTGTCAAAGTAGCGTTATTTAAATATTGATATTTTTCAGCAAATATGTACCGGAATTAAAAAAAAACAACTTTTACTGGGTTCCTTAAACTCCACTAC
Organism: Chrysoteuchia culmella; assembly: GCA_910589605.1. NCBI lineage: Eukaryota > Metazoa > Arthropoda > Insecta > Lepidoptera > Crambidae > Chrysoteuchia > Chrysoteuchia culmella. The sequence goes on along the minus strand of OU342671.1, from coordinate 7,652,257 downwards.
ATAATATAAAATGGGTTTTCAAAACCTGTCAAATAGCCTATTCCTAGGTATAGAGTACCTGCTGGTCCACCGGCAATGTGTAACATAACTATATTTGGGACATTATTTATCAATGTTATGTAAGTAAGTAAGTCAGAGGGTATAAAATGTCAGACAACAATCACATTTAGATTTCCTTAAAATCAACTTTATTAAAATCAACAATTAGTAAGTAGTTAGTTCTGTTTAAAAACAATATTTATTCAAAGGTTTATTTATTTATAGTAAAATCACAATCAAATAACATTGAACTTAAAATTCTTCTGGGTTAACTAACATAATCTAATTTCCTCATAAGTACTTAATCAGTTACAAACTTAGGCAACAAAACAATTCTGTAAAAATAGAAAGTATATCTACTGGCTTCTCAGAATAAAGTAAGTAAAAAAAATATTCATTTATTTTTACATGAAACGTTCAACTGCGTGTAAAAAATAAATCGTTTCCCAGCAATTATTTCTTACTAGCGAATCCTCGCGGGTTTACCCGCGTGGTGCCCGTTCCCGTGGGAATATCGGGATAAAATATAGCCTATGTCACTCGGGAGAAATGTAGCTTTCTAATGGTCTAAGAATTTTCTAAATCGATCCAGTAGTTCCTGAGATTAGCGCGTTCAAACAAACAAACTCTTCAGCTTTATAATATTAGTATAGATTTGGTTTGATGTACACTACACAAATATCACGGCTTCGGTATGGGTATTTTAACACCCTGTATAAGAAGAAGAAAAACGCATAGATGATTCCTACCTTCTCTAACACAGCCTGTCTCCTCTTCTCCACTTTGACTATGGAGACCAGGTCTCCGATGTTGGACTCGAACTCCAGAAACCTGTTCCATATGTCCACCGAGCTTTCTGGCTTCAAGCTGCCGGAGGAGAGAACTCGTTCGAATAGGACGCGAGTGTTGTTGTCCTCTGTGGAAGACAACAAATAGATTGTTATAGGTGTTTTCCATTTTAAAAAGTAAAACGATGAAAGTCGAGGGGAAGCCGCTGGATGCGGGGACCGATCGTTGTGGAGATCCTTGAGGGAAGCCTATACCCAGAAACAGAGAGTATAGCGTACTCATTCATACTCATTCCCCTTATACAGCTTAACATAAGTACCAGAAGTACGTCATGCTCACTCAAACTTTTCTTCGGCGGTGTCGTGTGAGGCGGGTCGTTACGTTCCCTAAAATATGGTTGAGCGAAGCGAGATGGCTGGTTCATGCGTCATGCTCGTGAACGGGTGCCACCAGTGGAAATGGGTCTACCTCAGTCTGCTTATCTTAATGCTGTGCGTAAAGCCTAAATATTTTTATCTAAAATAAATTGATACTGACCTGTATGTACCTCACAACTTGCAGTGTAGTAGTCTTGTGGTGCGGGAAATGTTGTAATGTATGATAGACAAGTCTTTCTTTGCCAGTTAAAAATTGTTTACGGGCACAATAACCATAAAATGTAATATTTTAATTAGTATTTTCCTTTTGTGATGGAAATTGACCTTAAGTTAAGGTCACTTTTCAATTTGACGACTCTATATGAAATAAAACAGGGAGAAAAAAACAGCCCTTGACGAGTTTCTTGCCGGTTCTTCTCGTTACGCGGTCTCCCGCCGTAGGGTTTGTGAACCGATGGCGTAGCTTCTTTGACGTTCATAAGTGCTTGTAACAGCCTAGACTGAATAAATGATATTGACTTTGACTTTGACTTTATCCATTCATAACGCAGGCCAGTGCCCCAGGAGTGGGGATATTAAAATAGCCGATGGCGATATTGTACCCACCGTTAAGATGCGACAAATAGTCGATATAGCATAGCACATACTCCGGAATGTGCGAGAACTTCTTCAGGCCCAGCTCGAAGATCCGGAACGCTATGTTCTTGTCTTTGGAACAGTAGTACTCCATCAGGGCTGCGGCTACGAATACGTGGTAACGCGACCTAGGAACAAAATGAAATAAAACGATAAAATGACATCATTAGCTCGTTTAAACACGGCTCCCCCGGAATATATAAGGTGTTAATTTATCAAGTGCCGATCGAGCAAGGGCTGCTCAGGTCAACAATATAGAACACAATATATACAAAAAAAAAGATTTTTTTTTTATTCCATTTTATAATTTATGTTAACTTTCATATTTTAAGCATTAGATACCTATTGAATATTCAGCATAAGCAAAACCAAACGTAAAACAAAATTTGTTTGGTAAGAAACTAATGAAATGGGTGGTTTAGCTAATTGAGTCGGCGCGGTAGAAACAGAAAATTTAATAAAATAAAAAAAAAAGAAATTACCAAAATTGTGTTCTCTGTCGTTGACCTCAGCAGCCCCTGCTCGATCGGCACTTGATAAATTAACACCTTATATAAATCTATTAGCGGCCGCCCGCGGATTCAACCGCGTGGTTCCCGTTCCCGTGGGAATATCGGGATAAAAAGTAGCCTATATATTAGTCCACTACTTGAAGTACATATACATACCAAATTTCATCTAAATCCATTAAAATCAAAGTCACAGAGAAATAAACTAACATTCTTTCACATTTATAAGTAACAAGTAACAAAGAAACAAACTAACATTCTTTCACATTTATAAGTAACAAGTAACAAAGAAACAAACTAACATTCTTTCACATTTATAAGTAACAAGTAACAAAGAAACAAACTAACATTCTTTCACATTTATAAGTAACAAGTAACAAAGAAACAAACTAACATTCTTTCACATTTATAAGTAACAAGTAACAAAGAAACAAACTAACATTCTTCCACATTTATAAGTAACAAGTAACAAAGAAACAAACTAACATTCTTTCACATTTATAAGTAACAAAGAAACAAACTGACATTCTTTCACATTTATAATATTAGTAGGAAGGATAAACAAACAAACACAATTTCCGAGCATCGTTTCATCTGTTTCCTACATAGTTCCAAACCGCAAACTACCGAGTGTAGGTACGCTAGCGACTTAGGCTGGGAATACACGTCACATTTTTCTCTCCGATAGTCTGATCATGATCAGGAGGCTAATTGTCTAATTTTAAAATCTATCACAATCCCTTTCAATTCTTCATTTGAAAGCTATTTACATATTTCAAACCGTCACTACTTGACATTTGATAGGGATTGTGATCGGGACGCGTTTTGAAAGGTATTGAATGAACGAAATTGAACTATCTAAGCAAAGTGACACACGAAAATATCTTTCAACTGTATGGAGAAGCGTCAAATGAAGTATCATTTAAAACATCATTCGTTCCCAAAGGGATTGCGACTATAAGATACACAATTCCATATATTACTATGGCAATCACAACACGTTTGAAAGGGATTGTGATAGATTTTAAAATTAGACAATCGGAAGCAAAATCGAACGTCTATTGCCAGCTTTAAACGAAATGAACGATAAATATTAAACAAGAAAATATACTAGAAAAAGCAACTAGTCTCATGTCGCCCTGACGGGATACGAACCCGCATCCTTGGGAGTCCGGCCCAATGCACTAACCAATTATACTACAGAGACCTATGAGGACACGTCGAATTTTTCTAGTATATTCACCGTTCTACGGTGTTGGCCACCGTCGCTTCATCATCGTCATGTCATTCAAAGAAACATCTTTACAGATGTTTGACTATCGATTAAGATGAAACAACCATCTAATTAAAACTTTTTAATTTTGCAATTTTGCAAACTAGTTGCTTTTTTGTGGTATATTTTCTTGTTTAATATTTATCACATAAAAATAGCATTGTAAAATGCAAAATTAAAAAGTTATAACGAGATGAACGAGTCAGCTAGCCAGCAAACTAGTGACTTGAACGATTTGATTAATATATTTGTGAAGGAGCGCTGTGCGACGAACTGCATTCTATTGAGACGGAGCCAGAGTTGCTCTTTATTAAAATGAATATGCGGATTGAAACGTTTGTATGTTAGTACTATTATAATATTCTGTGGCTATGCTATAGCTTAGCTCGGTAGTTTGCGGTGTGAACCTATGTATTCAAAGAGAGACATCAGTGTATTTGTCGTATTTCCACATTTTACTATAACTTTTAATTAATTATTGGTATGTCAAGTATCAAACTTGATACATGACATTCCAATCAAGTAAACTATTTATCGATGTGCACATATTTATAAAACGAGTAATAAAATAATACTTTTGAGTTTAAATATTGTTTTAAAACATTATTTATGTTAATTGACTGGAGTATAGGTCCAACTGTAATAAAAAATTTGGTCTCGCTTAAGAGGTATGAAGACAGGTATAGTTGATTTCTAGTACATTTTCTAGTAATCTACTCCTTATCCAACTATAAGAAAATTGCATTGCAAATGAAAAAATAAGCTTATACTTCTACCATCTTAGAGAAAGAATGTTTGTTAACAAACCGCCAATACTTAACCTTAAAAGTACTATTTATTACATGTTTTAGAAATATGTGCACTTGATTATTAGCTTACTTATATTGTTCAAGATTGATATATGGCATTAGAAGTCTGAAATATTACGTGTTTGTGGAATAATTACGAAAATTTTCAAATGATTGCTTACAGACATTCTTACCGTTTGATGACTGGAGTATAAAAAAAAAATGTTTTGACCTTAAAGCCACTAACTCACCTGGCATCCTCCCTGGCTCGCTTGAACACCGTTCTGGCGGACTTAATGCCTTCAGCGCGTCGCGCGAACTTCATATATTGGACGTACGCGAGGGTAGGGTCGATGTCCTCCATGTCCAAGTATCTGGTGTATACTTGATGCACCTACAGGAAAAAATATGGTACTTAAAAAAAAGTAAGCATTTACTCTTCAGGCGTTCAGCAGACAGAGTATCTTTAACTGAAGATCCGTCGGAGACGAGACGAGCCAAAAGAAAAAGGAAGCTCTCTTTAACTTTAACCTACTCTATTTCTCACTTTCATCTCCTTTTTCACTTACTCTCACCTTATCTCTCTCACATTTACCTACCTCTGACTCTCTCACTCCCCCCCTCTCTCACACACACTTAGTGTAATTTATTGCAGTATACTATCTTGATTATAAGTATTAATAAGGTTGAACATGGAAGAGAGAGAGAGGGAACTGTCTTTGACTCTCAGCCCCTCTCCCCCCTCTATTAACCTCACTATCAACCCCTCTCTCTCACTCCTAACCCCGCTCTATCTCAGACACACCCCTCTCTCCCTCTAACATACCCCCTCCCCCACTCTCTGTCATTAAGTCCCTTATTATATTGCAATTTGCAACCCTTTGTTGAACATGAATGCTTCAGCGGTGGTTGTCTCGATAGCCAATACAGGTAATCTTACTAAAATAAAACAACTTTTACGGATATCAAACGCGATATATTTCACGAACTTAGTTGTAATTGTCCGCATTTTTCGGTTTTTAGGGGTTTTTGATTTTCAAAACGTTTCGGCACCTTTTCAGCTGCCGTGGTCACAGGATGGCTAAAACACCCCTAAAAATCTAAAAATACGGACAATTACAACTTAGTTCGTGAAATATAGCGCGTTTAATATCCGTAAAAGTTGTTTTATTTCAATGAACAGTGCGCGCCAAAACATAAGATGTACGTAATCTTACTAAAGTGGTGTAAATAACAATGTCCTTCATGCTCCCTCTTGCTGTCTCTCTCTCTTCTTCTCTATCCTTCTGTACTTATCTCTCCCATATTACCTTTTATAATACTGGCTGCTCTCCTCAGAAAGCTTCAGCCGTCAGCGATGGTTATCTAGATAGTATAAATACAGCCGAGTAATCCTACAAAAAGTGCCGTGTGGTGACGGCCTAAGAATACAAGTGTCACCACTCCCTTACACGCCTGGGATGTCGTAAGAGTCGACTAAGAGGCTCGACGCATTGTACACCTGTGCGAGAGAAGGAAAACTTGAAACAAACCCTCTACCAACCCGTCTGGCCAGCGCGGTAGCAGTAGGCTAATAGCCTCCTATGAACGCCACAATAGGCGGCAGCTAGGAGAGGCCTATGTCCAGCAGTGGACGTCCACAGGCTGATGATGGATAAATCCTACAAAAGTGGTGAACAAAAAGTGTCCCTTTCTCTCGCACTCTTCCTGTGTCTCTTTCCCATTTTCCTCTACTAACCACCGGTATCAGACCCATGGGGCCCGGGTTCGATTCCCAGCGGGGGTACATATTGTATTCGGTTTGGTTGGTGGTAGGACTTTTTGTAAGTCCGCCTGGCTAGCTACCTCCATCTTATCTAAATCTGACGCCATAATTTTTTTTTTTTTTTTATAATAACTGGGCAGGCATTTGACCACAATCGTGCTTAGTAAACAGGATGTGGTCTAAGATGTTGCATGCTTGACCAGGAAATGCCTATTCCATCTCGCCTTGAAGATGTCAAGGTTGTAGGAATCGGGGAACTCATGAGCAGGCTGCGCATTCCATTCTTTAGCGGTTCGCATAAGAAATCTGTCAGCGAAGCGCTTGGTACGGACCGTTTGTTGTTTTCAGCATTGTTGTATTCCGGCAATTAGAGATAAGATAGCCAGTTCCTCAGTGATTAAGGATTCCGGGAAAGGCTCGCTTCCATCTTCAGCCTTATCAATACTTAACATCAGGTATGATGAAGGCTAAGAGACTCCCCGTCGATCATAAAAAAAAACATAGCCTATGAATATATATTATATATATGTATATATATTGAAAATTGTTTACGGTTAGCATAATCATAAAATTTTATATTATAATTAGTATTTTCTTTTGTGATGGAAAATTGACCTTACGGATATGTTAAGCTCATTTTTAAATTTGACGACTCTGTATGAAATAAAACAGGGAGAAAAAAATTGCCCTTGACGGGTTTCTTGCCGGTTGTTCTCGTTACGCGGTCTCCCGCCGTAGGGTTTGTGAACCGATGGCGTAGCTTCTTTGACGTTCATAAGTGCTTGTAACAGCCTAGACTGAATAAATGATATTGAATTATTGAATTATATACATATGAATATGAATGTACCTTATTATAGTGCAATCTGCTCTCCTCGTAGTCGGCGTGCGCGAAGTGAAGAAGCGTGGAATGCTTCAGAGGGCCGCTGGTCGCTCGCTCGTACACCGCAGCTGCTTCGTCCGAGAACAGACGGGCAGCGTTCGAGTCCTGGTCGAAACAAAATATATATATAAGGCGAAATGGATTTAAAGAATAAAATTCTAGGAGGTAGTCAGGTCAGGTCAAGTGTTTTCAACCTAAGAAAAATATTAAAAATTCTTAAAATAATTTAATGAGTTTGTAATTTACTAGTTCTTTTTTTGTTTATATGCCAATATTGGTATTCTAAAATCAAATAACTAAGGGCCGGTATTTCAATATCGACTTATCTTGAATTGATCCAGGATTGAAGATATGTTCCACTTATGTGTATTTCAATAAACGATTAAAGTTAAGTGACGCTTAAAGTCCATCCTAACTAGCCAATATTTAAGCTAAGGAATTCAGAGACTTAAGTGCCGATCCGGGATTCGTTGCTATGGTAACATATTTTTGACTGGCAAAAAGATATTTTAGTTTTACATTTAGGTATTTGTTATCAGTAAATAAAATGCAGTTGAAGCATAAAAAATATTATAGTGTAGAAATAATGGCAAATTACAAGAATATTATGCGAAATTTTTAAGATGATGTGTAATGTAAAAATTTCGAAATGAGAAGAAATTCTAAAGTGATAAATTTTTTGGCGCTCTTTTTCATTGTGGAGCCTCCACAACGATTCTCATTGGTCGCTGAGCGTACAAGCGCAGCCAATGAGCGCTCACTGTCACCAAATGACAACAAAATTCATAGACAATTATCATATTTTGTTTGTTATGTTGCAATATTGCGACGAATCCTAGATTTGCTAAGGCGAGGAATATCCGGATTGAAATACGCTATTGTCTTTCACAAGTGATACTTAGCTCAAATGTTGGACTTAACTTAAGTCATAAGATAAGGTGACATTGAAATACCGGCCCTAAGTCTCGGGGTCTTTAAACAAATCACGGAATCCCGAGATTGTTAAACACTCTCGTCACAACATATGTCATTATTGTTTAAGCATACAAGTACAAAATAATTAAATCTCGGGATCTTTACACAAATTCCGGGATCCCGAGTTTGTCAAAAATAACGTATTTTTTCTTTGCCATAGTCTCTAAAGCATTCTAGCACAAAAACCAAATCCCGGGATCTTCATACAAATTTCGGGGCTTTAATAACTTACCCCTTTTTCTTGTAATAACTTAGCGGAGTGGTCCAGGAACTGCGCGGCCTGATGCCAGACGTCGGGGTGGTGCGCCAGACACAGCAGCCCTTGCTCTATGGCGAACATCACGCGCCGAGCGACGAGTGCTGTATCTTCGGAGCGTAAGGGGTTGCTGCGCTCCCAAGATATGTACTTCTTCCATAGTTCTACCTAAAGGGAATAAAAAAAACGTCATCTATACTAATATTATAAAGAGGAAAGATTTGATTGTTTGTTTGTTTATTTGCATTGAATTGGCTCCGAAACTACTGAACAGATTTGGATGAAATTTGGTATACAGATAGTAGATAGCTTGGTTATGAGCATATGATACTTTTTATCCCGATATTCTTTTTTTTATGAACGACGGGGAGACTCTTAGCCTTCATAATACCTGATGTGAAGTATTGATAAGGCTTAAGATGGAAGCGAGCCCCTCCCGGAATCCTCAATCAGTGAGGAACAGGCTATCTTATCTCTAACTGCCGGAACACAACAATGCTGTAAACATTGTTGTTATGGCGTCAGACTTAGATAAGATGGTGGTAGCTAGCCAGACGGACTTAGAACAAGTCCTACCACCAACCAAACCGAATACAATATGTACCTCCGCTGGGAATCTAACCCGGGACCCCTGGGTCTGATACCGGTAGTTGTACCACTAGACCACAGAGGCGGTTAAAATTCCCACGGGAACGGGAGCCACGCGGGTGAAGCCGCGAGCGGCCGCTATCACAAATAGATAGCCAAGGGAGATGTTTGGGTATTTCTCTCTAGTTTGGCTTTCATATGATTGACCATCGCACAGATGTTTGCCCTGCTGAACTCCAGAAGTTCAGCAGTTCGTTTTTGCGAGTAGCCTCCGAGGTTGTCCTTGAGAAGTTACAGAAGAAAGACTCTGGACCTTACTGTTGACACAGAGCTTTCAACTCCAGCATTGCACTCTTTTTCATTGCCAATGATATTTACCCAAATTGCGTGTGTGCGTTTGTCTGAGATGTATCTCTGCGTGTGTGTTTGTGTGTTGTGTGTATGTGTGTGTTTGTGTGTGTGTGTGTGTGTTTGTGTGTGTGTGTTTGTGTGTGTCTTTTCTTTCTTGTCATACCTGTTTCATCTCCTTCAGCGAGGCTATTACCTATCTTTCCTAACCTGGCTATCCTATCACTCTCGCACCTAGGTAGGAGCGCGAGAGAGTGAGACGTCGCTATACCAACCATCAGCAAGCGATTAGCCAGCAATCACATACGTAATACTATTTTTATGGTCTGATAAATATTTTTATTTGTCACCCTGACGGGATCAGCGACATGAGACCAGTTGCTTTTTCTAGTATATTTTCTTGTTAAATAATTATTACATAAAAATAGCATTGTAAAATGCAAAATTAAAAAGTTATAACACTTTAAGGGCTGTTTGTTTCCAAAGGTTATATTTCAGAATGATTGTATACGACTGTTACCTAAATAAATAAATAAAATAATATTACTACCACCAAAGGAGACACCTAAAAAGTATCTTTAGGTTAGGTTAGAACTGTGACCAAAAAACGCGTAAGCTGAGCGAGCGTAGCGAGCGTACCGCAACATCCGGCGAATGGCATGTCCTTCATAGCTACGTACCTGGAATTGGCAATAGGAATCCCAAATACAAATCCCAAGGTACTATATTCTAGTCCCGTCTGAGCTACAAGGAATACAAGTTTTATAGGTATAAAGTTATGTCATATTTACCTGTTTCATCTCCTCCCGGTCGACGGTTGGTGGAGTTGCTGGCATGTTCCTGTTCAGCCCCCTGGTCACCGTCTCCAGCTCTTTGGCCACGCGACGAGCGTTCATGTACTCACGGGAACGTTCCATGGCCATTCTTTCCGCTGTTGGTCAATACGTAATAAATATTCAACACAAAACAAGGAGTCTCCTCGAAAACAGGCACGAATCGGCACGATGCCATGACAAAGTGGATTAAAGGTGTTGCTGTTTTACAAAATGCCTAGGCAGATTGTAAAAGTTGAATTTAGAGGCCGGTTAGAAGCTAGCTCGGTGCGGTTGCTCGCTGTATTGTACATAACCCACACCTCCCATGGCCATAACAACCGTGTGGTTATAATGGCCGAATCGCGAGAGAATTGCTCCGCGCGCAATGCTTGACTCTCTACAAACTCTTTTAAGGATCTCTCTCTTTTCAGAGAGGATCCTTACGTCCCGTCAAGTTCTACCACCAACTAAACCCAGAGGTCCCGGGTTCGATCTCCGGACAAGACAAATATATTTATTTATTTATTTATTGTGATAAAAACGACATAATATCAATAACATTTACCACATAAATACAATTAAAAATATATATATAAAATTATAAATTATTACATAATGTCAATAACACAAAAAGAATTAAAAAAAAATATATAATATATAAAAATATATGTGTGCATGAACATGTCTATTTGTCTTGGTCTGGGTGTTTAATATGTATATTATGTACGTATTTACAAAAAAAAAGTATACAAGTATGTTTATCCGTTATCTAGTATCCATAACACAAGTTATTCATGAAACTTAACGTGGGCTAGATAATTGGTGTGTTTGTATGCAATTATTTATTTCTTTCCTTACCATTTCTCCCCATTCTGGGGCATGGTATCTACTGCTCCTCGCTCCAGCGTTCCCTTAAGCCGTGCCATGCGTGCGCAAACTAATCGCTGTATTGTACAATCGGGTAACTTCCCGGTAGACCAGTAGAGCCTTTTTTTGGGAAACGTTTTCTCGGAAAATACTAAGATTAGAGAAATCATTTACGCTGACGCAGAATGAGCACTTAGCAAAATGAGCGCTCCCCTAAAAATTAACATTTCGCAGAATGTCCATTTCGCAAAATGAGTTTGTCGCAAAATGAGCATTGCGCAATATGAGTTTTTCGCAAAATAAGCATTTCGCGAGATGGGCACTTTGCAAAATGTGCACTTTTCTAGGATATGGCAAAATGTGCTGTATAACAAGGTTAGTAATATAAGGTGGATCCGAATCATACTTTGGCCAAGCGTCAGAGGCCAAAAAATCACCCGATTCGAGTGAACTGACACGGAAGGCTCGCGTGGTGGGTCATGGCCAATTCTTCTTTTCCATCCATAAGGAAGGCCAGTGCCCCAGCAGTGGGGACGTTAAAAATGGCTAATTTTGTATAAATGTACGATCCGCCGAGGCATCAAAATGCAAATCAAAATCCATAAGGAAGGCCAGTGCCCCAGCAGTGGGGACGTTAAAAATGGCTAATTTTGTATAAGTGTACGATCCGCCGAGGCATCAAAATGCAAATCAAAATTTACAAATAAACTCACCTATAATAGTGTTGATGCTCTGCTCGAACGCAATGTAATCTTTCCATAGCGTTTCAATACCAATGATAGGGGTAATAACAGCTCTTTGATACACCTGTCAAACAACAAAGTCCATATTAATATAATAAACATTCCGTTCTACCCGCGTGCTTCCCCGCGGGAATATCAGGATAAAAGTATTATATATACGTACATCTTATGTTTTGGCGCGCACTGTTCATTGAAATAAAACAACTTTTACGAATATTTAACGCGCTAAATTTCACGAACTAAGTTGTAATTGTTTTTGATTTGCCCGACGTATCGGCACCTTTTCAGCTGCCGTGGTCACATCCCGTGCGCGTCATCCATAGCTAGTTAAATATCCGTAAAAGTTGTTTTATTTCAAAAAAAGTATTATCTACCCTATTCTGGGTCATGGTGTTTATGTATGCAAAATTTCATCCAAATCACTTCAGCATTTTATGCGTTATTGAATAAGAAACATCCTTTTACAATCTACTAATATACATCCATGTGCCAACCGCCTTTGTGGTCTAGTGGTAACAACCACCGGTATCAGACCCAGGGGTTCCGGGTTCCATTCCCAGCGGGGGGTACATATATTGTATTCGGTTTGGTTGGTGGTAGGACTTGTTGTGAGTCCGCCACCTTATGTAAGCCTGACGCCATAACAACAATGTTTTCAGCATTGTTGTGTTCCGGCAGTTAGTGATAAGATAGCCAATTCCTCAGAGGTTGAGGATTCCGGAAGGGGCTCGCTTCCATCTTCAGACTTAATGAAGGCTAAGAGTCTCACGTCGTAAATAAAAAAATAATAACAATAATAGTACGATATCTGACCTTCCTAACAGCAGAGATCTTCTGGTTCTCAGCATAGGACCCCACAGCATCAACCCCCTTCAGAAATGTGACGTAGTCGTTCCAGATAGGGTACGCGTGGATGTCCAGGCCTATTTTGTCCAATGCGAAGTCGTATGCTTGCGCCATTTTTTCCCTGCAAATAGTAAAGGATAAATAAATGAGTTCTGGACAAAATCGCATCCTTTGGTTTTGACGGATCTACTTGTCATAGAACCTGCACGCAAGCTGGCCTAAATGCCACCGACAACGACATCGAGGTGGCCTTATTCTGGGCCAAAACAATTTAAGTTGGTTATTGAAACGATGAGAAAAACAGCCGGCGGGGCTATTACTTACCTAAAAATTTGCAATAATCGCGCAGATATCGCTTGATCGACGGGGAACGTCAAAATAAAAATGGTATTATGTATGTGCGCAGATATCGCTTGATCGACGGGGAACGTCAAAATAAAAATGGTATTATGTATGTGCCGATATCGCATGATCGACGGGGAACGTCAAAATAAAAATGGTATTATGTATGTGATAGCTAGCTAATCGCTCGCTGATGGTTCGTATAGCGGCGTGTCACTCTCTCGCGCTCCAATCTAGAGTACGAGAGTGAGAGGCCGCGCTGCCACGCGACGCTGGCGCCAAAAACAATTTGGTAGCAATAATAGGAACTAAATGAATGCACATTGTAGTTCAACGATTGTTCGGTAGAGGCCGCACTGTAATAACAGTGCGGTTGCTAGGTGATACGTGATTTATCGCTGTCGCGTTGTTGTTGCAAAGATAGGTAATAGCCGGGCGGCATACGCGTAAAAATATGTCTATGGATATAGGCTTGATTTAAGATATGACCATTTAATGTCATAATATGGGATTCAACAGTCAAATCTGGGGTGCGATTACGTAAGGTAATCGTATTCATTTGACAGTTCATATCGTATTCAATCGGCTGCTATTTGTATGGAATGACATTTAATATGATACAATATGATCTGTCAAATGAATACGATTGGCTTTACGCAATCGCACCCCTGCTAGGCGATTGCGTAAAGTCAATCGTATTCATTTGACAGTTCATATCGTATTCGACCGGCTGTAAATGTATGGAATTTGACACTAATGACATACAATATGAACTGTCAAATGAATACATCCATCCAGACCCATATTTTTTAAGCGATTGGGTCCACGATCAATAGTAATCAGTACACTACATACTGATTGAGCCCATCAAAATCAATGTAATGTACTGTCGACAGCAGGTCAGACCAGGTTAGATCAGGTTTATTGCTTTTTTTATGACTTTTCACACTTTGTTTACTTGACAATTCTTGATTAATATTGTATTCTACTAATAAACTAACCATTTTTTTGATTATTATTTAAAGCGTCATTCTATCTGTACTGTTTGCATGCCAGTATCTGGTGCATCACATAAGCGCCACACATTTTTTTTATTTGTCAACTTTTGTACTGTGAATGCTCGCAAATAAATATTCTTGATTCTTGATTCTTGACCTTGCACTTAGACGTGAACCGTTGAGTTCGGAATCGCTTGAAGAACTTTGACATCATACTAATACAACAAACTAGCTTCCGGCCGCGGTTTCATCAGCGTGGTTCAGTGGTTGAATATCGGAATAAAATTTTGCCTAAGTTTGCCTCCGTCTTTTCAACTAAGAGCTAGCGCAGACGACGGATAACGGAGGACTTTTTGTCCGCGACACGTCTTTATTGTTAACCAAATAAGATTCAACTTAGACCGCGTATATCCGCGAAAAGTACGCGATAGTCCTCGTTATTTATTCAACTTTATGTTCTTAGTAATAAGGTCGTGTTGCGGACAAAAAGTCCTTCAATGTCAGTCGTCTGCGCAGGCCATAACTCTATGCATAAAATCAAGTCGATTGGTTGCTTATACTAGAGCCATTACAAACGTGCGAACTGAGTCATAAATCATATTTATCAGACCTCTTGCTCACACTTATAGGCATATCGGAACTCTCGCTCGCACTGTGTGTAACAAAAAAAAAGGGATTTGTCGATAGTCAATACCAGGTAATGAGAGCAAGGTCAAGGAAATAATGCAAAATATTTTTTAACTAGATTTTTTTATTTCATAATTTATTTACAGATTCACAGATAGTTAATAGATACCAATTATCTGCTTCTAAAACATACAATATATTAAATGTTATAAATCTTTAATTAATATAGACTAGGGCGGTTACAACCCGATACTCGGGTTCGTCAATCGACGAAAAATTTCAAATTATGCGAAAATCTTTAATTGCAGTTTGTGATCATCACGTTTAACAATTTGTATATTTTATAGTTTTCGGAACAAATAGACTCGAGTACCTTTAATTTGATACCTTACTCGGCCGCGTACTACGCGCCAAAGTCCCTATCGAGTCGTCACAAATTTTGCGAACCTGAATTAAGTATATAGATATTCTCTAATGACACTAACTTCCTAATTGCATTAGTCATCAACGACCTTGGCGTCCTAGCTACCTGCGTCCGACCGAGCGGCATCCCTTTTTCGATAACGATTGACGCGGCATTGTCACATTCCTATGACGTAATGATTTATGACTCAGTTCGCACGTTTGTAATGGCTCTAGTATAGTGTAAAAAATGAAAAAATATGTATTTCATAAAAAAACAAGTGGGTAATACAGGGTATGGTTGATTCCCCCTTTTAGGTGTAAAAATACCTGTACCAGGAGAAAATCGCTCTCTCATAACAACATCTATTTTTCGTGTTTTTAAAGAAATAAAACTAAAAATTTAATAACAAAAATATTAATTCTAAAACTTTAAAATGTGCTTGTGTATGTGTGTGTGTGTGTGTGTGTGTGTGTGTGTGTGTGTCTGTGTGTGTGTGTGTGTGTGTGTCTGTGTGTGTGTGTGTGTGTGTGTATGTGCGTGCGTGTGTGTGCGTATGCGTGACCTCGTATTTATTTGTATGTAATACTATATTTATATAAATGAAAATAAAATAATAAATTAAAATAAAAAGCAAAGTACAGCATTTTAAGAGATAACTCAGTTAAGTATCTATATGAACTATTACTTTTTCTGTTTCCTCATAGTTCAGTTTTTTAACCCATTCTGTTACTAGCTGCTTGCAAACGTGGTTGGTTTTTGTGTATATTTTAAGAATTTTTTTAGCATGGTTATAGATATGAGATGATTGGTAAATGTACTGGTGTTTGGCAAAGTAAGTTTTACATTTACTTGTTTTGGCTAAAATGTCATTACGTCTTTTAGCTAAAATATTGGAGTCAATTTGGTAGTGATTTGTGTTTTAATGAAATAGTGTGCAAGATATACATTTGTCGAATAGTCATTACGTCTGTTGTTGAATAAAGAGTATGTGTTGAGAATCTTTGTTTTTTAAAGTACATGACTTTCAAAAGTATCATTTGCGCACGTTCTGCCTCCAGAAATGTTACTTTAGACGCCCCTCCCCAGACTGGAATGCAATAGATTATAATCGATTGTGCCAAGGCAACATATATTTTTTTAAGTAGTTCTTTACTAGCAGAATACCTCAGAATTTTAAATATCCAAATCAGCTTCCTAATTCTAATAATATTGGGACAAAGCCTATGTAACTCTCCGTCTTTTCAATCTAGTATATGCCAAAAATGGGTATTATTTAATCGATCAGCAAAAAAACTCTAACCTTGTAACGATGTCATTTCGTTCTAGCCTTATGGATGGATGGAACCTCCATAATGGGTGGAAACTCCGTAGTTTCACTCTATGGTAATCAAATTATATTTTTATCTGTTCTGTCTAAATTCAAATTTTCTCCGTTCCACGATTCCTGTTCAGCTCATTTTGACGTAATCTTACAGAAACCAGCAAGCTAAACGCTACTATTTAACCATTTTTATCTAAAGTTGTGTAAATAATTTATTTTTTCATATTACATCAGGAACCCGATACACGGGGTAAGCATAACTACCAACTTTTTACTCATTATTTAGATTAAGTATTTATAACTAGGACTTTTGCTATATCTTTGTATTTTTATATTGTTACAGTTCCTTATTTCCATTATTAATACAATCAAACAAGTCTCCTGTGAACGATCTTTTTTATTTTCGTTTCCAATTTATTAAACGAGTGCGGCGGTTCCGACGTCCCGGCGACTGTAGTGCTGCCGGACTAGGAGCCCCGTCACAACCTAACCTAACCAATAATTGATTGTTCAGCAAGAAAACCTATTTGGTCAGCAAGTACTAGGTAAGCCAAAGAGAGTTGCTGACCAACTGCCAAAAATCAAGTCGACTGGTAGCTAAGTTAGAACGTGAAGGTAGGACAAACAAACACACGTTCGCATTTATAATACTATTATATATTATATTATATAAGGAATATAACTTTTTAAGTTTGCATTTTACAATGCTATTTTTATGTGATAAATATTAAACAAGAAAATATACTAGAATAAAGCAATTTGTCTTATGTCGCTCTGACGGGATTCGAACCCGCACCCTTGGGAATCCAGCCCAATGCACTAACCAATTATGCTACAGATACATATGAGGACACGTTGAATTTTTCTAATATACTCACCTTTCTACGGTGTTGGCCACCGTTGTTTCATCAATAAGAGAATTAATATCCTCGCATTCGAAAGAAACATTTTTACAAATGTTTGACTATCGATAAAGATGAAACAGCCATCTATATATTAGGATTAGAATAGTATTCCATCATCAGCCTGTGGACGTCCACTGCTGGACATAATCCTCTCCTAGCTCCCGCCTATTGTGGCGTTCACAGGAGACTATTAGCCTACTGCTACCACGCTGGCCAGACGGGTTGGTAGAGGGTTTGTTTCAAGTTTTCCTTCTCTCGCACAGGTGTTCAATGCGTCGAGCCTCTTAGTCGACTCTTACGACATCCCAGGCATGTAAGGGTGTAGTGACACTTGTATTCTTAGGCCGCCACCACACGGCACAGGTGTGTACAGACGCGTGTGTGAACAGAATAGTATTAGGATAGGTTTATGATTAGCATAAAAGGATATTTTGTGAGGATGGATGGATGGATTTTCTTAGTCTTTCACACAAAAACTAGGTACGCGTAGATAGCCTAGATCAAAACATAGGTAGGAACTTCGTCGTCGTCGTCGTCTCAGCCCCATAACACCCACTGCTGGGTACAGGCCTCCCCCAAAGGGAGGGTTTGCCATAATCGCCACGCTTGGCGGCGGGTTGGCGATCACAGTATGGCCAAGTTTGTAGGAGACGCTGCTGCCCGTTTCCTGAAGGCTGAGTCCCTTAGTCGCCTTTTACGACACCCACGGGATGAGGGGGGTTGTGCTATTCTGAGCCGACACTACACAGCATAATACTTGTTACTGTAGGATACTTGCTATCCCAATATTCCCAAGGGAACATTAGCCCTCCCGCGTAAGAGTCGTCGACTTGTCGAATATGGGCGCGACTCTTCACACGCGAGCGCTGATGCTATAGCGCTGTCTCGGTCGCACACAGTGTCGAGTATTAACTGACTATGGAAAACGAATCTTATTATTAGGGCGATAACCTTGAAGTTGCGTTGTACGTAAACGCAGTCGGCTGTCAAAATGAAGTTGACAGCGATTCCGACGGCATTTACGCGGTAGGCCCACCGGAACTACCCAAGGGAACGGCAACTACGGTTCTTCTTCTTATCGGGTGAGGATTAGTGGCCACCTCTGGTGTCTGAGTTTATCAAGCCGCCTATAAGGCCTCTGACTTGGAATCAAATGACAACAGCCGGGACCGATGGTCTCCGTTTTCATCAACTTTTTATGAAGTTGTGGTCAAGATATAGTGGATTTTGATCGTTATCTTCGTTTACGTTCACTTCTGCCGGCACTCCCGTTGTTTTTTATGTTATTTTGTCCGATATTTGCATCATATTACACATAAATGACTTACTTGTATGTCGGCAGCATGCACTTGGTTTCCTTCACATAGTTGAGGTAGAGACGCCATAACTCTATGTTCAGGATCTTCATCAGACATCTCTGGAACAGCTGTACAATCACCATTAGTATTATTAGTCTTATCTAACATTATAAAAGAAAAGTAAACTCTTGTTTCGTATGAAAACTGTATAATTTCAGAATTTACCAAAGTGTTTGAAATTTTTTGTACGTCCTAGTCCGCAGTAGGTATTATTGTAAGACACCATTTTGATTTTATTCAAAATGGCGTCGCACGATTATACTTAAATAATTTGACATGGGTTAACTCTTGTTTCGGATGAAAACTGTATAATTTCAGAATTTACCAAAGTGTTTGAACTTTTTTGGATGTCTGGCCTCGTCCTAGTCCGCAGTAGGTATTATCGTGAGACGCCATTTTGATTTTATTCAAAATGGCGTCGCACGATTATACTTAAATAATTTGACATGGGTTAACTCTTGTTTCGGATGAAAACTGTATAATTTCAGAATTTACCAAAGTGTTTGAACTTTTTTGGATGTCTGGCCTCGTCCTAGTCCGCAGTAGGTATTATCGTGAGACGCCATTTTGATATTATTCAAAAATTTTACAACTTTTTGAAAAACTTACAGCTAAATAATACTGTAGTAATAAACAATGATAACAAAGTACAGCCATTTACAAGTTTACACATTTAGATAAATAATACTTAAAGCCTCTTTTAACCTAAAAAAATTACAATTACTGCTCAGTTATATCTGACTTTAAAAAAAAAAGTTACTGTTAAACATACTCTTGAATGTAGGTATGCTTGAATTGAATATATCGAGATCTATGGTTTTTAACATGGAATTCAGAAGTTTGGGTGCTCTGTTAACAAATGTATGAGACTGGTAGTTCGTATTAGCGGAGAGAACATGCAACAGGTTTGTATGGCGCGTGGTCATAATCGGTGTATTGATGTAAAATTTACTTAGCAATTCAGTAGGCTTATTACGAGTTTGGCAAACTTGACGTTACAATAAACGTTAACGTAAAATGTAGCTCTGTCTCTTTCATATTTAGCGACTGTTTTACCGACATGAGCAGTGTATCCGATAGTCTACGCTCACGAGTCCTGTAAATGTCATGTTAAGCAAACTCGTAATAGGGGTACTGGACAGTCAATACTACCATGAAATATTTTTAATAGGTATGCAATATCAGCCATTTCTCTTCTCTTATGAAGCGGCAGAAAGTGAAAATGCTTGCAGCGTTCATTGTAGTTATACTTGGGTCAATCAACTATTTCTTGTGCCTAATTATGTCCCTGCAACTAAATTTTGAAATGTCCAAAACAATCTGTTTGCTATAAAATTTATTACGGGAGGTGACTTATCAAAGGTTTTAATTAAATTTCGAACTGGGGCCGCGGCCGTACCGCGCAAGTGGCGCCGGCATCGAAATCGGCTTCATTTGACAGATGGATGTGACACATTGCTACTTCTTTTTGAAACAAAAGAACACTTACCAAAGACTAAGAGCAATATGTCACATCCATCTGTCAAATGAAGTCGATGTCGATGCCGACGACACTTGCGCGGTAGGGCTTCTGGCTTGCAAATAGAAAGCTGTTTTATAAAAATAAAAAAAAACAAGAAATGAACACTTTGACGCGGGAAAAATATTGTTGTTCGTGTGATTTCGAAAAGTAGTTTTAATTTCCGCGCATTATTTGAGAAAAGTACTATACAAGCTTTGGCCACAACTAGGCATTGATGGACTTACGTATGTGTGCCTCGTCTTCGCCTAGGCCCACATTTACACGTTCGTCCATCAATGCCTCTTTTGCTGGCCGCTGCAGTAATGTAGGTACTATCCTATGCTGGACCGGGAGTGAAACAAAAACTAAGAATATTGCAGCTGCTAGCTTCCAGTGTAGATTCCAAGTCCAATTTCCAAGTCTATTAGTGGACAGGGATACTATTGAAATAAAACAACTTTTACGAATATCAAACGCGCTATATTTCCACGAACTAAGTTGTAATTGTCCGTATTTTTTGGTTTTTGGGGTTTTTTGATTTTCCCGACGTTTCGGCACCTTTACAGCTGCCGTGGTCACGGGATGACTGCACCTGTGACCACCAAAATCAAAAAACCCCAAAAACCTAAAAATACGGACAATTACAACTTAGTTCGTGGAAATATAGCGCGTTTGATATCCGTAAAAGTTGTTTTATTTCAATGAACAGTGCGCGCCAAAACCTAAGATGTACGTAGGGATACTATTGTAGGCGATGTCCTGGCAGCCTGCCACCACAGATCTATATCGAGATAGACGTAAAAGTGTACCTACTTTGCGTGTCAAAAGTTCGACCGACGGTCAGTTTTCCGGCCTAAATTAGTCCGCTTGAGACCATAGCCATGAAAACACACGTTACTCAGAAACGGGAATGGTTAATTGTGCAGTGCTTTCTTGCAAGAACGCACAGAAAAAATTAGCCCTTGACGACAAGAAGTCGGTTCTTCTCGTTACAAGGTCTCTCCGTAGGATTTGTGAACAGATGGCGTAGCTTCTTTGACGTTCATAAGTGCTTGTAACAGCCTAGAGTCCAAGGGCGGACCCAGGGGGGCGGTCATGGGGGTCATGACCCCCCCCCTGGGCTGGGTCCAGGACCTAAGTGGACCACCTTTTAAATTGTTAACAATGTTTTTATATATTTTTTGTCACAATATAGATTTTTTTAAGTAAGTACCTGATTTCAATATTTTATTAAATTTAATATAATACTTTGACGGCAAACGCATTATTAGGAAACGAACGCATCGAACATTTTAATTTTATTGCGCCACTGCCACGGCCGCCACCTTCATATGTCATATTTTGTGTGACACTTGCGCGCGCTTTGTTTCGACTATAGTCCAGTCTTTTAAGCCAAAAAAAGGGATCAATCTCGTAATGAGGACAAGCTGTTAAATACCAAACTGATTTTAATGCGTGTTAACGCGGTACCCTGACCGAAAGTGGCGCCGCGTTGAATTTTATTTAATATCGTAATTCTAATTCACAATTTTAATAAAACTTTACGTGGAATTTTTAGAGCCCACTGTCTTGTATTTTTAGAAGGTATCGCTACATCTCGTCATAGTCATTCGTAGAAGTAGATAGCAACTGTGTCAAAAAAGGCCACTTTTAGCACTTTTGCTATCTACTTCTAGCAGTGACTACGAGGGAATGTAATGATACCGTACTTCAATGCGAAGTTGGGGAAACGTTGCGGTGATGAGTTGAGAGTGGGACGATTTGGAGTTGGAAAACGGAATGCCAGAGGCCAGTTGCTGGCCGAATTTATGGAGAGCTCTTTATAATGAACTCGTACTTCAGAAAGCCGGAAAGCCGAAAGTGGACCTGGATTAGTCGACGAAGAAGCAGATATCCAATGATGTCACTGTGATCAACACCGTCAAGACGGGTAGCGCTCTCCGATTAGTTCTTAGCACATTGAATATCAACGTAAAGCTGGAAAGATCGCGACTGATAAGATCTACGCTCCGACCATTACCGGCCCATATTCAAAACCCCGAGTTTTCAACTCGAGCTCCAAAACCGCTTCGAAGCCCTTGAGAACACATTGATGTGGACGATCTACACAACATAGTGGTGGACACTGTCCGTACGGTAGGGTCTAAGTTCTTAAAGACACGCCGCACCCAGTTAAAGAAACTCCCCGACCACACACTCTTACCCATGGATCAGACGATAAATGAGGCTTCAGAACTCATCGGATACATCTTTATCAGCAGCTAAATAGGCAGATCTCTAAGTCTTTGACAAGCGACCTTCGCCAATTTAATACGAACTGTATTAAAGAGGCTATCGAGCGTAACAAAGGCTCCAAGGTGTTCGCCAGAGATCTGTCTATTGGGCAAAGCCAGATGACGAAGCTAAAGACTGACGACGGTCGCATCATTTCTACGAAACCTGAAATCATGAGGGAGATTGAGAGTTTCTATGAGCAGTTATATTCCACGCAGACACCTGTTGTAAGCAAGGCTAAAGACCCCTGAGACAAGCTTACCCGACACATCAACGAAGATATCCCGGACGTCAGCCTGTACGAGATTAGTATGGCTCTCAAGCAACTGAAAAACAACAAGGCGGCGGGTGATGACGAAATTACTGCCGATACTCAAAGTCCTCCAGAAGCTGTTCAATTCTGTTATCGTCGAGGACAAAACGCCAAGAACATGGAATGTAAGTGCGGTTATTTTATTCTTTAAAAAGGGTGACAAGACCCGGTTAAAGAACTTCAGACCCATTAAACTTCTAAGCCATGTTTATAAGTTGTTTTCGAGAGTCATCAAGAATCGTCTTGCTCGCAGGCTCGACGACTTCTAACCTCTCAAACAAGTCTGGTTCCGAAAAGGCTTTAGCACCATCCATGCGCTGCGGCAGGATATACAGAAGACCGAGGAGTATAATCTGCCACTTTGCTTGGCGTTCGTGGACTATGAGAAAGATTTTGATTCGATTGAGTTCGGGTGGTGCTGCAGTCTCTCCAGAGGTGCCAAGTGGACTATAGGTATATCGAAGTGTTAAGGTACTTATACGAACATGCCACCATGTCGGTCCGATTACAGAACCAGAGCACAAATCCCATCCAACTGCAGCGATGTGTGAGACAAGGAGACGTCATTTCTCCTAAACTGTTCACAGCTGCGTTGGAGGACATCTTTAAGCTCTTGGACTGGAAAGGACTCGGCATCAACATTAATGGCCAGTATCTGACACACCTTCGTTTTGCCGATGATATAGTCCTTATGGCTGAGACCCTGGAGGACCTGAACTGCTCGAAGATCTCCGTAGTGCTTCCCAGAGAGTGGGTCTTAGGATGAACATGAGGATAAGATGAAAATCATGTCGAATGCCCATCTCGTATCCACTACAGTTCACGTTGGGAACACTACACTTGAAGTTGTCGACCACTACGTTTACCTTGGACAGACAATCCATTTAGGTAAGTCCAACTTCGAGAAAGAGATCTCTCGTCGAATCCAACTCAGATTGGCAGCATTCGGGAAGCTCCGTAAAATCTTCGCGTCCAACTTACCTCAGTGTCCCAAGACGAGAGTCTACGACCAGTAAGTGTTGCCAGTGATGACTTACGTTACGGCAGTGAAACGTGTTCGCTAACTATGGGTCTGATAAGGAGGCTCAAGGTAACTCAGCGAGCAATGGAGAGAGCTATGCTCGGCATTTCCCTGCATGATCGAATCAGAAATGAGGAGATCCGCAGGAGAACTAACGCGACCGAGTACTGGACGACGCTCCGTGGGTAGGCCCCCCTACAAGGTGGACCGACGATCTGGTGAAGGTCGCGGGAAGCCGCTTGATGCGGGCAGCGCAGGACCGATCGTCGTGAAGATCTTTGGGGGAAGCCTATACCCAGCAGTGGGTGTCATGAGGCTGAGAGGATGAGGTATTTTTAAGTACAGTAGGTACTTTCATTTATTAATAATACCAACTTTTTACTTGTATCTATTATTATCAAAAATTAAATAATAACTTCTTGTGACTTGGCCACGACTATGTGACCCCCCCTGACGCCAAAGCTGGATCCGCCCTTAGCCTAGACTGAATAAATGATATTGAATTTTGAATTTTGAACTCGTCAATAACATCTCCCATCACTTAAATCTCGCTCGTGACGTCTTCGTAGGTGCGAAACATTGGAAAAATTCAACACGCTAGTATCTCATACAGTTTGAAGCGCTCTTTTCGTCTATAGGTGACGCTTTCCGTAGCTGTGCCTGCTACTTTACGGGCAACATCTTAAACAGAAACCCAACCGAAGCCAAATGTGACATTGTTGAGTTGTGATATTTGTTTTCCAATTCACTCTCAACCGCTTCGATGCTCTGCCAATCCCGCAAAGGATTTTTGGCGTAAGTTAAGGTATGTATGTAAAATGTCTCAATGCAAAGACGCTTTCTTGTATTTATTACAGATTCTTCCCATACGTTCATCAGTAACATATAAATGAAAAAAAACTACATAAATACCCGACTTCCGTGTCGAATTTATCGTTCTAACGATGACGTCACGAGATTTAGTGATGTGCAAGTGTTATTGACGAGCTCTTGCAAGAAAGCACTGTACAATTAACTATGTTTGTTTCTGAATGACGCGTGTTTTCATGGCAATGGTCTCAAGCGGACTGACTTAGGTCGGAAAACTATGACCGTGGATCAAACTTTTGCCACGCAAGGTAGGTACACTTTTACCGTCTATCTCGATATAGGTCTGTGCAAACGCCTATACCATATATTTATCATTGTTCTCCGCGTAGCTACAACTAGATTCAGTGCAGACAAACAGCGGATCACAAAATGGACCACTAAGTTTTCTGACTCGGTTGCTACGGATGATTGTTGATGCCGTATGCCGTTGTCACACTTTTACCGTCTATCGCGATATAGGTCTGTGCACTCCTTCATAATTAGCGTCGACAAAATGAAATAATCAGTCATTTTGATTGTCCCCACACTGGGGATCTTTGTGGATGGAAGAAGGATGAGCCATCATGACCCACCAGTCCCACCACGCAGGTAAAAAAAAGCTACTTAGTCGCACAGTCTAGACATAAACAATCGTTGCACTCAGCCGATAAGACGCGCTCACTGGTTTTCACCGGTAAAACAGTTGCGAGCGCTCGTGTAGCGGCATGCATTTGTGCAAGTGCGTCATTCCGGCCGTTTGTAAGGCAGTGCAAAAACTGATTAGACGGTGTTGGTTGTTTCTAAGTGCACTTTTTAAATTGTTTTAAGGAGAAAGTTCCTTTTAATACACTTTCCCTTTGAAAAAAAAATACGGATCTGGAACTCGCTGTATATCTCTTGTCTTTCAAAATTCATTAATACTTTTGGCTAGAAAAGAATCATCTAGCCTAGCACACTTTTTATCACTTAAAGGGCCCGCTATAGGCCAACGAAAATCAGATTGCTTTACATGATCCTCTGTAATATCAATATTAATGAAAAACTGAATTTCAAATTAAGATGCAGCAAACTACAGGACTAACACTAGTGACTATGTTACTCAAAAACACGTATTCAAGTAATACATTAAAATAAAGCTTGAAACTTTTTAGTATAATTACACTATAGATAAGGCAGGGCTTATGTGATATATATATTTTTTTAATAACATTTAAATATCCTTTAAAAAAAGAATTTCCTTCATTTCTTCATTCCGGACCGGCCGAATGGGGTCGGAGAATTATATAGTAAATGCTGCCTTATTTCTCATAGAAATAAGGCAGCATTTACTTTGCAGTTCACCGTTGCAGTTATTACTTTTGCTTTTGGCCTAGAGCGCGCCCTTAATCAGTTAGGCGCGACAAACATGACTATGTGGAACCGACGATTATTACTTAGTATAGTAAAAATATTTATGAAAAATTAAGGAGATCCACTTACCTATTCTATGCTCAATGCCATCAGAGGTTTTCAATACAGGGTGTCCCAAATAGTGACCTCAAGGGTAGCCAATCTACACTATACATGCATAAGTTTGGGACAACGATCTGTTTGGCGCAGGGGTACTTAGCCCACCTTCTGCACCAGAAGTCCCGGGTTCGATCCCTGACAAGTCAAATATTTGTGTGCATGAACATGTCTATTTGTCTTGGTCTGGGTGTTTGATATGTATATTATGTATGTATTTACAAAAAAAGGATATAACATAAGTAAAGAACGAGTTACTCGGATAACGGCAAGCAAGCCTTTACAAAACTGTCGAAGAACGTCGAACCTTATTGGCATACTTTATATAAGTAAAAAAAATACGTATTTTGGTGTACAACTAGGAAATATAAGACGCCAATCGACAGAGAATATACAAGGTGTTAAAAGACCTATAACGAAAACGAAAACCACGTATTGTCTCCATCGTTACAATAATTTTCTTGTATGGAGCAAAACCTGGAAAACTGATAGTTAAGGAGTTATTGACGTTTAAAGTCATTAATTTTTTCTAAAGATAAAAGAAATCGTTTAGAGTAACAAAACCGAAATGAATATCAAAACCACTCAATGATATGGGGCCCCGGTCACCAACTCGTACTCTATGGACACACTCAAACGTTGTTGCACGTGTTCCATTGCGTGTAAAAAATAACACCCATTTTTTTTATACAAAAAAAAGTCTTTTCCCAGCAATTATTTTTACATCTTATATACACTCATTTGCAAAAAAAAACTGGCGGTTTTGATTTTCATTCATCTTTAAAAAGATACAATACCAAAAAGGTTTCAATCGTTTGTACACGTTACTGGCCGGTTATAAAAATGCTGTGGTATTTAAAAAAGTACGTTCTAAATTCAAATTTTCATTTGATGCTCATTTTTACAGAAAACCCCTTTTTATCCTACATTTTTGGCGCGAAGTTCCAGAAGTTAACATCGACTTTCATAACTTTTACTCAATATTTATCGATTAATTTCATATCCTTGACTGTCAAAGCTTTATTTATTGCTGTTTGGCTGTATCAAAAATGTTAGATAAAGTGGTAAAAGCTACCAAAATTATCGCGCTGCTTGAAGAGGGTTGCAGCCAATGTTTCGTGGCTAGGAGGCTAAATGTTAGTCGCTCGACAGTCCAAAGGACCTGGCAGCGATATCAGGAGACTGGTTCCGTCGAGAGAATTCCTGGTTCTGGAAGAAAACCATGTACCCAACCACGGGATGATCGTTTTCTTGTGAGTCGCGCATTGAGAAATCGCAAATCTTCGTATGTGGATCTTAAGAACAACCTCCAAGAAGTAAGAAATGTGCATATTAGTCTATGGACGGTCAGGAGGAGGCTTCTCACTGCCAATATACGCAGTCACCGCCCGGCCCGCGGCCCCAAATTACTCCGTGAGCACAGAGTTCACAGGCTTAGGTTCGCTAGAAATTGTGAATCATGGACTCAAGAAGATTGGAATAGGGTTTTGTTCTCTGATGAAGCCAGGATATCTCTGTTCGGTGAAGATCGACGTCGGCGAGTGCTAAGAAGACAAGGAGAACGCTTTGCAGAGGCATGTTTCGAAGAAATCACACCTTATGGTGTGTTTTGTTTTGGGCAGGAATAAATTCAATGGATCGTACAGAGTTAGTCTTCATTGAAAACGGCTCACTGACTGGGCATCGATACATAACGGAGGTTCTAATTCCTCATGCACAACCCGCATTGGCCGCTCTAGGTGAAGACTCGATTTTTATGGACGACAATGCTCGCGCCAACCGATCCCGCGATGTTAATGCGTATGTGCAAGAGGTCGGCATTCGTCGTTTGGATTGGCCAGCTCGAAGTCCCGACCTCAATCCCATAGAGCATGTCTGGGACGTTCTGAAACGGCGTGTGAGATCAGTACTCCCGGCTCCGCAGACCATCAGAGAGCTGAAGAATGTGATTACTGCGGAGTGGGAACGTTTTCCGCAAGCAAGTATCCGGGATATACTCGCTAGCATGCTCAGACGAATTCAAACTGTGATTTTAGCTAGAGGGGGTCACACTCGATACTAAACATTTATCTGCTTTTACTTTATTAAAGAAAAACAAACAAAAAAACTTTTTTATTTTTACTTCATGAGTTATTGTATCTAAATTTTATGAAATACTGATGAAAACGATTATTTTCTTATTAATTTACCAAATTGTGAGGATAAAACTACCTATAATTATCAAACAAAGCAATATTAACATTTGAAATGGTCAAATGGTTCATTGCTTAGGTGCCCGTTTTTTTTGCAAATGAGTTTAGTTTGATTTATACTACGCATATATCACGGCTATATTTACAAACAACATATTCTTCGATATAATGTCGTAAATGATATTATCTTCTGTAATATTTCAGTTTGAAGATGTAGAATCATATTATTTTACACATTAAAGTGGAATATTTCTAAAAGTATATCATTTACGCCATTTTGTCAATTAGTATATGTCGTTCGTAATAATTTTCTCGGTAGATCGGCGCATGTCTCATAGGCGTACACCAAAATATGTCATACTTGCAACTAGGTATGCCAGGCTCCATTTAAAAAGTTAGATTTTACGACGTAAGCCGTTACGTACAGAATTGTCTGAAGAAATTAGACATTTCGTATAACAGCTCATACACTTAGACACGATGCGGCGCGCGGCGTCCGTGTCGTAATTTTTTTACGACTTGAGAATATCCATTTGCACTATTTGAACACAAAAATATACAGGATAATTTTATTTATTCAGTTTAATGTAGAGTCATACTCGACATAATCTATTGTTTACTCACCTTTTAAAAATCAACCTAATTTAAAAGTCAGATATATTTAACCATACTTATCTAGAGCTTTCCTTTTGATAACCTTTATTTGACTAGTTATAAAAATAATAGGTCTAGCATATTTATATCTATCTACATCCTAATAGCATGTAAATTTGTTTTGAAACATCCGGAATTTTATTCTCCTCTTACAAATAACAAAAGAAATAATCGGATTTACCATACGATACCATACCCCCCATCATACCATGTTAATTTAAAAATTTTTACTACATTCCTACTTACCTAAAAAAATTGGAAAACCCCTTCTTATTTCATGAAACAATTAAGAGATTTCTAATTGCAAAATGTTTTTATAATTTAAATTAATTTTTCGAAGACAAATTTAATTGAATAAATGTTGTTAATGGTGTAAATGAAGAACACTTTAAATGATAATCCAACTTTAATTAAATTATTAAAATATATTTTATTTGTTAATAAGCCTGAACTATTGTATTTTTAAATTTTTGTCCTGTGATGATAATAATTTAATGTTAATTTTGTGTGTAACTAAGCTAAATATTTAGTTATTTAAAAAAAACTATTGCTATGCTCTTGCAGGGCGTCACAATGTAGACTGTTTATATCCTTTGTCACCTTTATTATGTAATGTGATATACCATAAATGAAATGAAATCAGGGCCGGATTATGAGACAAAATAGATATTCTATTGCTCTCTGGACACTGGTGTCCAGTTTGGGTTTGATGAATTAACAAGAATGCCAGGGAACGCAGAAAAACACAAAAAGTATCCTACTTTTTGTATTAAAAATGGAAGTTGAATATTACTTTAAAAGTATATTGCACATTTTACTAAGCTTATTATTATAAAAATACTAAAGGGAAATTTTTACATGTCGAAAGTGACCTTAAAAAACTTCTTTTCACATATTATTCAATGTCAGTAATAATTTAAAAATTTAAATCAAATTCAAGTCTATTCTACTGTCCAGTACAAACTTCCATAACGGTACTAATAATATGGTCAACAGCAACTATGGTTTTAGGGTAGGGTAGTTTAGGGTATAGACAAATCTGAACTCAACGGCTTACATCTTAAATTTCAGTTCATTTTGTTATAACACATGTCGTGAGACTCCTTATTAACTCAATCTACCATACAATTTCTCTTAACTATTATTTAATAAAAACTGGATACTGGCAAAATCCAAACGGGAACCGCCATTAATATAAGAAGGGAAATTTGACAGACATGTAAAGCGTATTTGCTGTTGACCGTACAAAAATCTGACAAGTGAATTTCTAAATATTTAGGAAACTTTTTGCGATTAGTAGTTAAATAAAGTCACCTCCATCATGTCTGAACACAGACACCCTAACCGAAAAAAAACATTACCAATCTTTATGTTTCGTCACTTTATTTAACCTTACAGCTAAAACTTATGAGCTAAATCAGTCTTGGCATTTCTGTCTATATCACAGTATTAAGTTCAGATATTATTAATTACTTAGATAGCCATTTTACTAACCTTTTCAACCTTTTCAAAGTTCCTGGCCTTCATCTGTGAAAAGAAAAGAAATGTATTATAATAATAAATAATAATAAAGAAATGTATTAGTTAGATTTTATTTTATTTTATGTTACAGTCTTCAGAAAACTTACAGCTAATTAAAAAAAATAACATTAGTGTAATTACTATAGACCCAATTACAAGTTTTCACCTATAAATATATTTTTGTTGTTTGTACGATACCTAGTTCATGCTACAAGTAGTGTGCTTAGTTTTTAATGTTGAAAGAAGTTATCATTTTACATTATTTTGAATTTCTTGGTTTGGTAAATAAGTCGTTCATGATCTGGCACTTTGAGTTAAAAAGTTCAGGCGTTCTGTATAAAAGATAATTAGTATTAAAAAAAGGTATGCTTAGTAGATTCGTATGGGTCATTTTACTGGTCTTATTAACTTAGAACTTGTTTAAAAATTCTCAATTAACTTACTAACTGATTGTTTTGGCTATGGACAGGTAAACTATGGAAAATATGTCAAAATATAACTGTACGTAGCCCAAACAAACCGTTGGCTAGTTATAGGAACCCGGGGTTAAAAATTAAAGATACTCCATTTATTGTCTATTTTTTCTTCTTATTCCATGCTGGACCTGAGTGAAAAAAATGCTAGCAAATAAAAGTCTATCAATGGACACTGACATTCATAAATTAATATATGAGGTAGGTATCTATTACTATTGTTTTTGAGCAACATCTTAGGGTGGTATACCGCTTATAATCCACTTTCAATTCCACAATATCTTCATCAAATATTTGATCAATCAGTTGTAAAATCTATACTACTATTATAAAGAGGACAGATTTGATTGTTTGTTTGCATTGAACAGATTCCGAAACTACTGAACGGATTTGGATGAAATTTGTACACAGATAGTAGATAGCCTGGTGATGAACATAGGATACTTTTTATCCCGATATTCGCACGGGAATGGAAACCATGTAGGTGAAACCACAAGCGGCCGGTAATGTCAAATAAACGTGGATCAAATATCAGTGTAACTAACACAATTGATGAATTCACATTGAACCAAGATATTGGATAAGTGGAATACCACCCTTAGTCCCAACCAAAGCCAAATATGGTGTTCTTGAGGTGTGGCCATGGGAGTGATTATCTTTATCAGAAGGCTGAAGGAGTATTTGATGGATAACTGTTTTGCTAAAATTTATATCTGCTATACCCTAACAGGGTCATGTTCATGGGACTATCAACCTGCATTTTACAACATCTGTAATACCAACATGTTACATTCAATAAATAAAAAAAAAACACATTTCACTCTCGAGCTGCACCTTAGCAGCTCTGCCAACCAAGCGCGCGCTCTGGTGGATAGCTTTCAAGGCGTATTTATGCGTTGCAATGCGGCTGAAGTGCGCGCAAGCCTTAAAACTTCGACCTACCTCCTGTTCAATGTAGATCTTCCAAAACCGTCCAGTTGTAGGGAAAGCCGCTATCAGCTTCTCGTACATCGAACGCACTTCATTGATAGGCCTCGTTTGAGCCTCTCTAATGAGAAGGGACCAAGAATCAACGTCGTATACATTTGCTTCGACAGCGCGTTGAGCGCGAGTAAGACGCTCATTTCCCCAATCCTGAAAAGCAAAGAAAGTCAATTAACAGAGTATATTTCACCTAAAACTGTAGGAGACTGCAAATATGAAGTATACTGACAATATCAGCGTTCTCTTCGTCTGTTGGAGCCGCTGTTGCCGTCATGGTAAACGAAAGGACGGCGGCGTCCGGCTTGAAGGTTATAAATTAATTGCACACTCTTAATATTATTGTGATAATTTTTGGATTCTTTGAAGACAGAATTAATCAATTGGTAAGAAGCAACAAGAAAATCCTTTCACATCTAGCACAAACTAAAATTTGCAGTCACAGGCACAGGAAGGACGCCATGCAAAAAAAACAGATTTTTTTTCGTTCGACTGGATTTGACATTGACAATGACAAATTTTATTTTTCCCGTTCATACCAGAGGAACAGGCTAAGGCCGATTTTTTTGGTTAATCTGGTTTTTTTATTTTTTATTTTCGACTCTTGAGTACGTACACACAAAAGATAAGTTTTTATTTTGCTTTATTACATTGAGATGAGAGTCTTTTGAGAAAGTTATAATAATTATGTATTGAATTGTTGTAATGTATAGTTGTATAATGTAAAAAAGTTTTAGGAAAACAGTCTGTCTAATCCACGTCTAATCTATCTTCGTCTATCTCTGAACACTGGATTTCCATTCTCATGAACGCGTTCGACGAAGCTTTCGTCGACACGTTCGACACGAATGAACGACCGTTCACACTCTCGCCACGTCAGCAACGATGAACGAAGTTCATGTTTGCTTACAGCGCTTTGTAATTTCCCCAGATTGCATATTATATATTAGGTACTTAATAATCTATAATCCAGGGGGCTATATTGTCTAATTTTAAAATCTATCGCAATCCCTTTTAATTCGTAATTTGAAATATATTTACATAAATAAATGCGAAAGTATGTCAGTCTGTTTGATGAAATTTTGTTTGTAGTGTACTTCAAGTAGTGGACACATAGGTTTCATTTATTCTGATATTTCCACAGGAACGGAAACTAAACAGTGAAACCACTAATATAATATAAATGCGAAAGTTTGTGTGTATGTTTTTGTGACTCTTTCACGCAAAATAAAAAAAAAATCACCGATTTGGATGAAATTTGGCACACATTTTGAAGATAGCCTGGATTAAAACATATTGTGGCGTCACCAGCGCCACCAACGCATACCCGTGACAACTATGTATTTGTGTAAGATATGTATAATCTATGATTTGACATTAGTACTGTCACTGTCACTATTCCTTTGGTCATGTCAAATATGTCATTGGGACACTCTGTTCTGTTCGTATTACAAATGTCATGTTTTTCTCTTGTGCTATTAACAATACAAGCATTTCAAAGTTAAGCCGGAGTTTTCATTTTTATCGCGTTCCATCCGCTCCATAATATGTTGCCTTTTATCCCGATATTCCCTTGATAACGGGAATTACTATCGCATATTCTTTCTATATGCGAAAGTAGGTGAGTATTTTTTGCTTTTTCAATGCCATTTATATAGGTACTTATGATAAATTTGAAATAGAAAAATATTGGAAAAAATCAACTCGGCCACAACGGAATTTTCAGCTGGGACTCGAAAACACGACCTTTGGAAATCCGGTCCAATACTCTAACCACTGAGCTATCGAGACTTGCGGACCACCGTCAAAATTTGGAGAGAATTTTGACTGTGGTCTGCATCCGCAAGTCTCGGAGCATTGGACCGGAAAGTATATCTTCGCAGCGGAAAGTATTCTTGCAGGGTATATCTTCGCGTTTTGTATAAAATTGTTTATATTTTCTAACAAATTTGCATATCTCCAAAATATATAAGCTGGGTAGGGTTAATATTTTATATTTTATAAAGTATGGTCTGCAACTTTCAGTCTGTTCTATATTAGCTATTATACGGACAAGTTTTTTTTGAAGAATGAAAAGAGATCCTGCATCTGTGCTGTTGCCCCATAAAATGATACCGTAGCTCAGCCAGGCGTGCGCGTACGCATAGTAAGTTGTTATTGCAGTTTCTAAGTTTGTAGTCTTTTTAATTTCGCGCAGTGCATATGAGAAGCCAGACAGTTTAGATATTATTCTATGGACATGAGCTTTCCAATTTAGGTGGGTGTCTATATCTATACCGAGTAATCTAAATTCTTTTACTGATTCTACGATTGTGCCATTAAAATCAAATTTTAAATTTAATTCACTTTTCTGATGGGGATGAAAAGTTAGTATTTTAGATTTAGAAAAATTTATTTTTAAATTATGATCGAGTAACCAGTCGGAAATTTTGGTAAGGAGTAGATTAAGTTTTTCATAAATATCTGTATTGTTATGGCAAGAAGTTAATAAGGATATATCGTCAGCAAATAAGACACACGTTTCCTCTGTTGATTTAGGAAGATCATTGATGTAAATCAAAAATAGAAGACTTCCGACTACGCTTCCTTGAGGTATGGATGCATTTATTACCTTGCAATCAGAGCGTACGTATGAGATGTTCTTATTAGCGGTATCGAAAGGTCGAAAGGTCGTGGGCTCGAGTCCCATTCACTTGTGACCGAGTTGATTTTATCCAATATTTTTCTAATTAAAATTTATCTTATGTATGTGACAATGTTTGGATTGCTACTCTTTCACGCAAAAACTACTTAACTGGGGGGCTATCGCGTATAAAATATGGATATGGATATGGGCTTCATTTGACAGTTAAATGACCATATATGGTAATTTTATGAGCTTCAACTGTCAAATGAAGCCCATATCCATACCCAGATTTTTTACGCGATAGCGCCCCTGATATGAATGAAATTTGGCACACAGATAGGATATAGCCTAGATTAAATCATAGGCTTTTTTTTACCCCAATACTCGCACGGGAACGAAAAGTCGGGATCCACGCGGGTGAAACCGTGGGCGGCCGGGTCCAGGCAGGGGCAGGCATCATAAACTTTAAGCTTGATTTTATGTTGAGCATGTCTTGGGTTCCAATACTTGGTTATGAGATACTTCTAAAAAGATTAAAATAAAGTCATTGCTCCAATCCATTTTTATGTAACGTAAAAAAAAAACATTTGTTGCAGTACGAAAGAGCAGATGAGCGAGCTAGCGAGAGCGCCAGTCGGGCTACGGTAAATTAAATTTCTTTTCTAGATTTCATATTATTTTTCCTAAAATCATAATATTTTATTGATTTCTTTTGTATATCATCTGTTCACTTCACATGATATAAACTTAGTTTTGATGCTTAGATAATTTACTAAAACGTGATTTTGGTTTTCCCCAAAATTATGCTTTTGTATGAAGTTTTTTTTATTTTCCCTGAAATGGAGGAAAAAACCTCCAATCTAGGAAAGGAACCCTAACTAACAAACACCTTTCAGCACGTGCGTGCGTGAGTGAGTGTTCGAGACGAACGCGGGCTGAACGCGAACGCTAACGTCCCGATTCCACCCGCGAGTCGCGTTCGCCTCGCCGCAACACGAGAATGTAAAAGCAGCTCTTACATGACAGTCAGTGACAGTTAGTTGGTTGACAAAAAAAATACGCAATCTGGGGAAGGAAAGAAGCGGGCAAGCGAGGATAAGCCAAGTAAAACAAACAAATTCTAGAATAAAAATGTTGTTCTACTCCTTCTTCAAATCCTTAGTCGGCAAAGACGTAGTGGTTGAGCTTAAAAATGACCTCAGTATATGCGGTACTCTTCATTCAGTGGATCAGTACTTGAATATAAAGTTGTCCGACATCAGTGTTATAGATCCTGATAAATATCCCCATATGCTATCAGTGAAGAATTGTTTTATTCGTGGATCTGTTGTCCGATATGTGCAACTTCCAGCAGACGAGGTGGATACCCAGCTATTGCAGGATGCTGCCAGAAAAGAAGCGACAGTTTCAACGAGATAAACATAACCTCAAAACATTGCTGGCATAATTTTATTATTTCAAGTGCTGTGTTTCTGACGGTCTTGGACTTGAGTGTTGTAAATAATAAACTAAGTAAAGATTTTTGTAATAAACGCTAAACGCACTTTATTTTTTTTTCCTTTAACGCAAAGTTGGTTGTAGCTTTATTGATGTCTTGGCAACTTTCGTGCTGTAGAGACATCAATGCACGTAATGGAGTTTTTTGATAATTGTTAGTTATTTAACTAATAAAAACGTAGCGATTACTGGCTCAGTGAAACTAACTAACTAACAAGTATGTAAATAAATATGGTTTTAGTTTTTTTATTTGCAGCGCCATCTTTGGACGAGTAGCAAAAAAGTTTCTCACTGTTAAGGCATTTCGGCAATAGATGTCACTTTCATTTACAAGCCACAATTATATGAACGCGGTACATAAATTAAGTTTTTTTGTGCTTTAACATATAAATGCTTAAAAAAATAGAAAATGTTATAAAATTTTATTAACTTTTATGTTACGAAATAAACAAAGTTGAATAAAAAAAAAGCTCTTATTTCTTGCCATAGTGAAAAAAGAATGCTTGCAGTAGAACTTCAACATTTTACAAAACTTTTTAAAGAAATATTTAAAATATCCATCGCAACAGAAATTAATTGAGTTGAATATAGTAAGAATA
The DNA here is from genome assembly GCA_910589605.1 of Chrysoteuchia culmella. Taxonomy (NCBI): domain Eukaryota; kingdom Metazoa; phylum Arthropoda; class Insecta; order Lepidoptera; family Crambidae; genus Chrysoteuchia; species Chrysoteuchia culmella. Next base: position 7,615,796 of record OU342671.1, on the reverse strand, counting down.
GTAGTAAATTGCTAATAAACAGCGAACTTATTTAAGCTAATGTAGTAAATAAAAGAATTGCTTTGTAAATTACAGCAGGATTTTTCTAGATTAGATTTACGAAAGTATCGTCAAAATACATCGTCCAAGTTAACAAAAATGCTCGTAAAATACTATAGATAGGCTAAACTGAATCAAGTTCGAAGGCAACTATTCCGTATCAAACAAAAAAGAATCACGAAAAAAACTACGCGACACGTAATAAGTACTGCTTCGGATCCAGAATGAGATAAAGATGTCGTATAGTCATTTCGTATAGTGCAATAAATATTGAAAGCAAGGCTATTTAATTTAAATAATACTTTGGTCTATATTACCTTCTAACGGACGAACGAATAAAAGTGTTGTATTAATATAATAAATAATTTTCTTTGTAGACAAGAATAGTCGATTCTTTTCTTAAGGTGCAAATGGGTGTGCAAATGGTTAGATCATCGTCAAAACAAAAGTAAAGTACGTGTTTAGTTGAAATCCGTTCACAATGGCAATGGCTAGGTACATATTAAAATGTACAATCGGGAAACTTCCCGGTTGACCAGTAGAGGTTTTTAGGGAGCTTTATTTAATAAAGTAATAGATATATAGAAAACGTTAATATTACAAATAATAGAACATTTAACTTAAGTACTAGTGATGGGCAGAACATTTCGGTGAAAATTTAACCGAATATTCGGCATACCGGAGCAGGTTTATAAGTGTTTACGCTAACCGCGCGAAATGGCGCGAATTGACGCCGGGCGCACCCGCCCGCTCCCCTCGCTACCCCCGCTACACTTGTCAATACGTGTAATTATTATTGCATCATCCAGTGCGAAACGAAACGGCACCACGTGCATTTGTTTTGTTTATGTGTTAATAGTTTTTTTAACGTTTATGAGCAAAAACGAAACAAACTTTTGCCCTTCAAAGCAGAGCAACTAGTGCTTTTTTACCATAATTTACCTCTCATAAATTTTAAATACTAAGTGAGAATTACATGCTACTGAAAAGTATTTTAGTTTTGTGTTTGCAAGGTCAATTGTTTTGTTATGATAATATTACAGTTTTGCAATAATGTGCTCAATGTAACTACTTTTCAATAGGAACTTTAAATAAATGAAATCTTTCAACGTAAGTAAATGTTAAAAGATTTCATTTATTAAAAGTTCCTATTGAAAAGTATTTAAAACGTCCCTATTGAATTTGATCACACAGTCATAAAATGATTATATTAAAAAGATATTAAAATCAAAACTTTTGAGTTATGGATAGTTGATTTTTAAGTTAATAAAATTATTTTTTGTTTGATTCATCTCTCTTTTTCTGACATGCTATTCTTTGGTTAAATAAATGTTTGGAACAAAATTTAAGAAATGCTCGCCACAACAATGTTATTTTACTAATAACAAAACCAAAAATATGATTTATTAAGAAATCGTTGTAATAATGCAACTAATTCTTACCAATAACAATAAACAGTTATTATAATTTCGAATATATATTTCATTTCTTACACTAAATAAACCCTCTGATTAAATTTTAATAATAAATAGGGTCTCAAATTACTGTATCTTGATATTCTTGTTCAATTATCATATTTTCATTTACGATTATAAAGAAATACAGCTACACTATCTCAAAAGTATAAAGTACTACACAGTGATTTACTTAGGTTAGGTCTACCTATAATATGCACATGCATCGTTCAATCAATCAATCTCAGTCTAATATAGTTCACAATAGAGAACCTGTTATTAAAATCTTTAAGTACCACTGTCCCGAATATTCGGCAGGTTTACCGAACATTCGGCCGAATACGAATGTTCGGTAAACCTGCCGAATATGCCGAATACCGAACATAAAACGAATATTCGGCCCATCCCTACTAAGTACTTTCGGAGAAAAAGTTTCCTAAAAAAACTCTACTGGTCAACTGGGAAGTTCCCCGATTATGCCCATCCCAAATTCCAATCCCATTCTCAAATTATTTTATAAAATGGTAGAAAGTTTTATTTCAGGTTTGGCAGCACTGTCTGTAACTTCAATCAAGTCGCTCTCGCTCAAGCTTTTTCTGTACAAAAAAACCTCAATCTGTCTGTCTGTTCTGTCCGAGAGCGAGTTTGCTGCTTTACCAATGCTTTTTCTTCTCTGGGCGCTGTTGTTTGTTGAAACCTACGTATTTTAGTAGTTCGTTTTTACTTATTCCTCAGTATAAAAATCCTGTTTCTCTAGCCGTGAGTAATGTATGGTGCTTAGCATAAACAGATGACTTAATTATTTTAAAGTGTTTCTTAGCATAAAAATAACTAATAATGTTTAACATGTGATTGTAGTGTAAATATTATAGAAGTTATCTTATAAATGGACGTGAAATGTTGTTATCGTGGGTGTGAGTGAAGTGTTGTGAATGTTCATACGTTCATACTGTGGTTTACAAACGGATTGCTATTTACATCGAAGTGATTCCGAGCTTTATCATCTCAATTCCTCGCGTCCCTTCTTGAAAGGTAAGTTAAAACTAAAATATAACCTTCTTAAATGTAATTTGAAAAAAGTTTCAATTGTTTACATTGTGCAGAACATGTTACACATCTGCTTACAATATGTGAAGCAATGACTCATAATGATGAGATGAGAAAAATGTGTGTGTATTTCTTTTATTATGATGTTGATACCAGCCGCGAGATACCCGTATTAATTAGCATCAATTAGCACAATATACAGCCTGCAAATATTACAGAATGTTCAACTTTTTGTATGGTTCTGGTGCAAACATTTATTAAGTTTTGGAATGTGATTCTCATTTTATTTTGAGTTTCTGATGTCAAAAAAAGCTTCTGAATCAATAAATTCAAGTAAAATTCTAGACAGAGGGTATTCCAAAAAAATAATGCTTTTTAAAATTATCAGTCATAGAAATACAGTTAGGTTCCTGATAACATTTACTGATAATTCCAAAAAAAATAAAACCGACTTCAACAGTTTTATTTTTTACTTTTTTTAGTCAGTTTTATTTTTTTATAAAAAGTTTTTTATTTCACAATTTTTTGTTACATCATGTGCCGTTACTTACTATATAAATAAGCCCATACACAATAATGATGTCATAGGTTAACAACTACTTGCCAAAACGTAAATAATATTTTTCAGGATTATGAATAAAACGACTAGCCAACTATTCATTAAAATTTTATGACGACCACACTTGAGCTATGTTCTTTCAGATAAAAAAATAAAATCTGATGACGTTATATTTAAACAAACATAAAAAAATTATACAGTCAACTTGATAACCTCCTCCTTTTTTTTAAGTCGGTTCAAAAGGACTATTAATTCCTACCCTAGAAAAATATAATATAGTATAAGAAAGAAGTTCACCCACTTCTATCTAAAACTATATTTTTTTTATTGTCCAAAGATATCATCTAAAATCAACTGATTACTATAAAAATCAAAAAAACATCTGTAGCGGTATTCAATTTCCTCATTGGACTAAAGACGCCACAATTATATTTCTAGGAATTTTAATAAGTACAATTATTTACATAAGCAGACCATAATTTAAAATAAAGTTGTAAGAACTTTCACTTGAAACAGAAAGTGTGAATGTGAATGCATTGTTCAAACTAATTAACGTTACAAATTTACGTATCATTCTCGCTCTTTATTTAGTTGTGTCAACAATATTATCTTTAAATATTGTGTTGATTAAACAAGAACAATGGGTTACTTGAGTTCTGTATCATTATCATCATACCAATCATTTTCTGTCATTTTTATGAATTGTACTAGCTTCCGCCCGCGTTTTCACCCGCGTGGTTCCCGTTCCCGTGGGAATATCGGGATAAAAAGTAGCCTATGTTATTCTCCGTCCTCTTAACTAACTCTGAAAAAAAAAGTTGTTTGGTTGCTTAGTTAAAGTATCAAGAAAGGTCAAACAACACATTTTCACAATTATAATATTATTTATATTATTATTAAGTGGATGGAGGCTGGCCAAGACAGCGATAAATGGAAAAAGCTAGAGGCTTTACCCTACAACGGGACCAAATCCCGCAACACTACCAGGGCTATTAACTAGATTAAGAATTAGTAACATAACATTATTCATTTTATCATAACTGTGATCTGGTAAATAAAGAGCTTAATTATTATTATTATAACAATTATATATTATACTTTTGCATTTATAATAATTATAATTATTAATTAATTAAGTTAGGATTGCTGAGGCACTGGACTTCCTTACAGTGAAAATGGAAGATGAACTGTGCATATAATGAGTATGGCGTACATACACACATACCAGCATGCTATTTATGGTTTTGATTGGCAAAGCATTAAATATGCAGCTTGAGAGTAAACTGTATAAACATCACTCTCATAGCGGCACCGCAACAGCGCCACATTTGGCATTGGTTCGGTGTAAAATTTTGATCATCTGGAATCAATAGGTGACTATGCCTTCGCCTTCATTAGTTTTCAAATATTTTTCCTTTACCATCTTTTTTTTCTCTCAGTATTATTATTGATTAGTCTAATCATTTTTATATAAAAAAAACGTGTTATACATATAACAATGTTGTGCATACCTTTAACCTAAATGTGGCCACTGACCCAAATGACACCCTTACCCAACTCTGCCCGCTGATCCAAATGTGGCTACTAATTAAAAAAGGGCAACTGATACAGATGTGGTCTAGTAGCCATTGCACCAAATGTGACACTTATCAAATGTGGCCACTGATCCAAATATGGCAACTGATCCTAATATTGCCATTGACCCAAATGTGGCCCTTACCCAAATATGGCCACTGATCCAACCAAATTTGGCCATTGATCCAAATGGAGCCCTTACCCAAATGTGGCCACGAATTTAATAATGGCAACTGATCCAAATATGGCATTAACCCTTTAGAGAAAACCATAAAAGAAACAATCAAAATAAAAAACAACATGAAAGATGTGCCAAAAGTGCCAATCATTGTACCTTATGGCTGCCAATGATTGTAATAAGAGTGCTAATGACTGTACTTTTGGCCGATTTTAGACATTTTGTCTTTTATTTCTGCTTAATTCTGATAAGTTTCTTGCGGCCGTTCTTCTTATCAGTTAAAAGATAAAGCCATACTAAAACCTATATGGACCTATGGTATACAGCTGTGGGGTTCAGCAAAAACATCCAATATAGAAATTCTGCAAAGATTCCAAAACAGTGTGCTGAAAACAATAGTCAATGCCCCATGGTTTACAAGAATGGATGAAGTTCATGATTATCTGAAAATCCTAACAGTTAAAGACCAAATTGCTAAAAGCATAAGTTCGTATAAAGAGCAAATCAGTAATCATCACAATCATCACATCAAAACATGAAGGCAGCTTGACATTGGAAAGGCATGCCTACGCGCCACTAATAAGACCACAACAACTGCTTATGGTTCAAGGACCGATCGCATGTTAGAAAAAGAACAAATATGAAAAAAAAAAAAAAAAAAAAAGTTAAAAGATGTCCTGAATGGCTGGTAGGGAAAAAAATGTTGGACTATTCGAAAGTACTTATCTATAAGTCTATTTGAATAAAAATCTTTGACTTTGACTTATTAAAAAAAAAATAGATTATATTGTATTAAATGTTATGTGATTTTAAGAAATAAACATCAATGAATAATTTTAAAATAGTATATCTTGTCTGTAATCTTGTAAAGTGTATTATAGAAATAATAATTAACAAATGTAGGTCAGGTATTTCTTATAGTGCCAATCATTATACAGTTTACCCTATATCCTGTCCATTGCATTGATAGGGTTTTACTAACAACACTGGATAGCTAGCAGCCAGCACAACTACAACTGGCTCACTCTCTTCTACTCTACAGTAGAAGACAGTTTTCTTTTTGTTCATCCTATGTAACATCTGTGGTCTAGTTGTAACAAACACCGGTATCAGACCCAGGGTTCCCGGGTTCAATTCCCAGCCGGAGTACATATTGTATTTGGTTTAGTTGGTGGTAGGATTTGTTGTAAGTCCGCCTGGCTAGCTACCAGTACCACCGTCTTATCTAAGTCTGACGACGCCATAACAGCAATGTTTTCAGCATTGTTGTGTTCCGCCAGTTAGAGATAAGATAGCCAGATCCTCAGTAGTTGAGAATTGAGGATTCCGGGAGAGGCTCTCTTCCATCTTTAGGCTTATCAATACTTAATAATATCAGGGGGCTAATTGTCTTTTTTTTTAAATCTATCGCAATCCCTTTCAATTCGACATTCGAAAGATATTAACATACTTCAGGCTGTCACTATTTGACATTTGATAGGGATTGTGATCGGGACATGTTTTGAAAGATATTGAATGAATGAAATTGAACTGTCTAAGCAAAGTGACACACGAAAATATCTTTGGAATGTATGGAGAAGTGTTATTTAACATCATTTGTTCCGAAAAGGATTGCGACTATTAGTTACACAATTCCATAAATCACTATCATAATCACAATACCTTTGAAAGGGGAGAAATTAGACAATTAGGGGGCCAGTTTGATGAAGGCTGAGAGCCTCCCCGTTGTTCATTAAAAAAAACCATAGCATAAGTTGCTCCATCCATGGATACTACAAAATAATTTCTATTAAGTTTATTATATGCTTGGAAACACTTTATATTATTTAACGTTTCATCCCTAAATGTTTTACTTTATGTCATGCCTGATGTAATTCTTGTAAGGAATAATCTATTCAACTACACTACAATATTAGTTGTGATGTGGAATAGTGGTTTGAAATAGACAGGAATGGAGAATGGAGAAGCCTTGCCAACTGGTGGTTTATCAGGTTCTGGACTAGATTGAAACAAATTCTTCTGATGTCTGATTAAAATGTCAAGTACAATCGCGACTACTGTGGCTGTGGCTAGTGGCTAGTGGCGGGGGCCTGCCTCCTTATTCCCTTTCTAAGGTATTGTGATTGTGATAGTGAAATAAGGAATTGTGTAACTTAAAGTCGCAATCCCTTTCGGAACAAATGATGTTTTAAATGACACTTCATTTGACACTTCATACATTTGGAAGATATTTTCGTGTGTCACTTTGCTTAGTCAGTTCAATGTCGTTCATTCAATACCTTTCAAAACGCGTCCCGATCACAATCCCTATCAAATGTCAAATAGTGACGGCCTGAAGTACGTAAATATCTTTCAAATGACGAATTGAAAGGGATTGAGATAGATTTTAAAATTAGACAATTAGCCCCCTGAACAGTGAAACAGACAGCGCCCGATTTTATATGGATCCACTTGCAAGTCAGCTTGTACGCCAAGTTGACTCGCCACTCACACGTCGTTTACATTACTGTACTTATCCAATTCGCTACATACTTGACCTATCTTGCCCTCATGGAAATTCCTTATATCGCGCTCTTTTCTTCTTTCTCACTTACCAAAATTCCTTAAAAACAACTGGTTTGGTGGTTTAGGGGCATGAATAGCTCATGAGTGAAATTCCTTTAGTCTGACTATGATATGTTGCATCCTGCATAATTACGTAAATAGTCATCACATCACATGTAAACAATGACATGAAATTGATAAGGTCCTCTGTTATCTCCCTGATTCATGATAATAAATACTTACTTACACAACTGTATTTGAAATATGATAAGCTTGGTGAGAAAGTTTCTTTTGAATCACTGTTGTTTTCAGCAATCAGATATTTATTTTGGCATAATGGCCGCCCGCGGTTTCACCTACATGGTACCCGTTCCCTTGGTATTATTGGTATAAAATGTATATTAAAATGTTTCTAGGTTTCTACACTATCTGTGTGCGAAATTTCATCCAAATCCGTTCAGCTGTTATTCACATTCTACAAACTTGTAGGAATAGTAGAATTATGGATTCTTCAGCTTTTTACCCAAAGCAAAGGAAGGGTTATGTTGTTTCGCGCGTATCTTGTATGTATGTGTAATGTAATGTATGTTTGTTTATATGTAATATTCTTTATTACCTCTTAACTTTCGGCTGAACGGATTTCTATAATAGGCTATTTGACAGGTTTTGAAAATCCATTTTATATTATGTAGTGGAGTTTAAGGAACCCAGTAAAAGTTGTTTTTTTTTAAATTCTGGTACACATATTTGCTGAAAAATATCAAATTAAAAATTCAATATTTAAATAGCGCGCCAAAACGCTACTTTGACAATATGCCGCTGCAATGGGTTCGGTGACGTCACTTGCCTGTATTCTGCATATCATCCACATACGTAGGCAAACGAGGTTTACAAGCAGGTGACGTCATTATAAACTCGACGAATCAGGAGCGTTTTGTGTCACGTGACAAAACGTATAAAAATGCATTTTTTATACGTTTTGTCACGTGACACAAAACGCACAAAATGCATACAAATTTATTATAATTTTCAACTTACGTTAATAAAAAACCATTTTTAAACTCATAATTTATACTGATAACAGTAATTGACACTTTATTTTTCGCATTGTCAAATAGCCTATTACGATATCGTTAGATTTGTCCTGACTGCCCAAGTGTTCAGTAAGTGATGTTAAAAAAACCAACACAGCTGCTGTGAGGTGCTATTATTTAGAGTGAAAAAAAATGCTTAGAATATTTCAACATGGGTATCAAATTAAAGGTGTTGTCTTGAGGATTTCAAAAAGGTATATCATGACCAATAAATAACTAAAAAGGTGTACTTAAATAAAAAAATTATAAATAAAAAAAACTGTAAAAACTCTCCTGCATCAAAAGACAAATCAATTGAAAAGATGGAAATAAGAAGTCAAAGTCAAAGGTTTTTATTCAAATAGACTTATAGATAAGTACTTTCGAATAGTACTCCAGGTGAGTCCAACATTTCGAATCGCCCCTACACCCAGGGTCGAGGGATGCGTAAAAGCATTTCTCCTAGTATAAAAAAAAATAAAGAAGGACATCTTTTAACTGGTAAGAAGAACGGCCGCAAGAAACTTATCAGCTTTAACAGAAACAACAACATTTACAATGGAACATGTTGTTGCCAAACACAAATTTACAATTTTTTAATATATTTATATAGGGTATGAAGAGAGAGTCGGAGACATGTTTATACATTCAAAACAATTTATTATAAAATTCTATGCCTCTACACAACTGCATATTATTAAGCTAACAAAAGTTCTGTTTTTGATCTTGTTTCCATCTTTTCAGTTGATTTGTCTTTTGATGAAGAAGGGTTTTTAAATTTTTTTAATTTATATTTTCACCGGAAATTTACTAATTTCTCCAGTTTTATCTATCATACATTTGTGATTATGTAGTTTTAAGAAAATAAGTGTATATCAATCTTCTACCTCAATTAAAAATTAAATTGATCTTTATAATACAAGAATTGAATTTAAACTGAAAAAATATTCTTTTAATAATGTATGTCTATAAAAAATTCATGACTGCAAAAAGTTGAACTGTTTGGGTATTGAAAATAAGAAAAGAAAACGGAATTCCAACTATATCTTATCATTTCAGCTCTAGATAGGTATAGATTTAATTGGATAAGTATTATATTCTATCGCCATATTCGCCATTAGCAGTCGCCATATCGCCATTGGCAATATTGTTATAGCGGACGAAGTCGCGATCCGCCGGTATTACTGTTATCTCAAAGCAGAAAGTACCTCGTGTAAAACAAAAAAATAAATAAAAACAAAATCTATCAAAAAGCAATATTTGACAGCGGTGGGATTCGAACCCACGCCCTTTCGGACTGGTGCCTAAAACCAGCGCCTTAGACCGCTCGGCCACGCTGCCGTCTGGTGGGGTGGCCGAAATTAGCGATAACTTTAATAGTGTTGAGTTATGGACGGTTGTGTTTTGTTTTTTTTATCTGATTAGGTTAGTTTTTATCTGGGTTCGTTGACCTTAGAGGTCGTTTACCGCTTTTCATGTTTTTTACGTGTTTCAGATAAAATTAACCGCTTTAATATGTTTTCGTCATGAAACATGCTTTTTCATTGCTGTTTCATATATGATTTTTTTTCTTTATTCGTTGATTGATTTACAATTATATCTATAGTCTTTTTCAGTTAGGATGATTCCTATGACACTTGAAAATTTTCCAAATTGCGCTATGTCAGAATCAAAAATGTTTTTGAAAAATCATTTATTTTCTGTAGCAATTTAGTCAAAAAAATGTAAATCACACGTTTTGAAATATAAAGTAAAATATGTGTCTATTAAATGCGTTTTAATTGAATACGATAGAAAAATATATATTTTTTTGTAGTGCAATATGCGATTCGGAACAAGGTAGAGATGAGACACATAATCGACAACTGCCGATGTTCATTAGTCGATAACAATGAAAAAAGAAGAAACTTTAAATTTTAAACAAAACGAAATTCAGACAGTTTTTTGATGCTACTTCTTCTTTCTTCATTGCATTCTTGCTCGCGATAAAATTCGCGAATTTTGCCAAGAAAATATATTTTGTAGTATAAAGAAGGTTGAGTTAAAAATGGAGCCTTACAACACGTGTTATTACGAAAAGAACTCGGGTGAAACTCCCTTTTTGATGCTACAAATTAAATGTGTCAGCTGACATTAACATTAACAGCTTAATGTTTTATATTACCATCTAAAAGCACATTTAATACTTTTTATCCTATATTATGTTTACATGGGATGATATAAGTTACGCTACATATCCGGATTCCACGAGGCCCGAAAAGTAGTAAAACCTATTCCAATTTTTCCAAAATTAAGTACATCGACCTTTAGAAAAAATCTATAGATAATTCGATAGGATTTCACTATGGAACATCTCTAAAACTGACAAACTTGTAACGTCACCCGAATCCCCCTAGTGGAAAAAGACTATAGATGATATCATCTGTAAATATATCGATTAGGATAGGAAGATTAAATTTCGTATGTTAATTTCTTCAAATTAAAACGGCTGTAAACTGAATGATATCCGAGGAGGGTTGGGTCTTCATTACATATTTAATTTTAGAGCTTTTAAAACAAATATTTCAGACATAATGAATCTATTTTTAGTGTCGTGTGGTGACGGCCTAAGAATACAAGTGTCACCACTCCCTTACATGCCTGGGATGTCGTAAGAGTCGACTAACAGCCGTTCCCAATAACCTATCCATATCCATAGTAACAGATAGGGCTACTATAGTTTCGTTGCTTAGAAAATAACAAAGATAGCCTAGCAACTGAACCACAGTAAGCCTATCTTTTACTGAGGATAGATTATTGGGAATGGCCGTAAGAGGCTCGACGCAGTGAACACCTGTGCGAGAGAAGGCAAACATGAAACAAACCCTCTACCAACCCGTCTGGCCAGCGTGGTAGCAGTAGGCTAATAGCATCTTATGAACGCCACAATAGGCGTGAGCTAGGAGAGGCCTATGTACAGCAGTGGACGTCCACAGGCTGATGACGACCCACCTTTACTGTTTTTTGCAGCTTATGATTCAGCTGTGAGCGTTAAATAAAGTTGTGCCCGCCTTACTAAGCCGGCAATACTTATAAGGTAAACACCTGCCTGACCAGCCGTATAGGACCAACTATATTAATGCGACGTCCATTATTAAACAGGAAGTCTTGTCATGCCGACTTGAGTGCGTGTCATGCTAATCTCGCTGTTAGATAAGTGACTTATGATAATAATATTAATAATAATACATTTAACCACTTCTTTGGTGTAGTGGTAACAACCACCGGTATCAGACCCAAGGGTCCTGGGTTCGATTCCTAGCGGGGGGTACATATTGTATTCGGTTTGGTTGGTGATAGGACTTGTTGTGAGTCCGCCTGGCTAGCTACCACCATCTTATCTACACAAGATTATTATGTTTTTTTTTTTTTTTTTATGAACAACGGTGACACTCTCTGCCTTCATCATACCTGATGTTAAGTATTGATAAGGCCGAAGATGGAAGCGAGCCTCTCCCGGAATCCTCATCACTGAGGAACTGGCTATCTTATCTCTAACTACCGGAACACAACAATGCTGAATATAATGTTGTTATGGCGTCAGGCTTAGATAAGTTGGTGGTAGCTAGCCAGTCGGACTTACAACAAGTCCTACCACCAACCAAACCAACCGCAGCTTGCAATCTGTGGCGTTTTGTGTTACCCTTGTTTTTACCCGCGTGGTGCCCGTTCCCGTAGGAATATTGGGAAAAAATATAGCCTATGTCACTCGGGAAAAATGTAGCTTTCTAATGGTCTAAGAATTTTCTAAATCGGTCCAGTAGTTTCTGAGATTAGCGCGTTCAAACAAACAAACTCCTCAGCTTTATAATATTAGTATAGATTTTTTTTCTCTTTTTTTCTTGTTCATATTCATATTTTCAGTTAAGAAAAGTATAGCAAAGAAGCGATTTGGCTATTTTAACAGTTGTTAAGTTTATAACATATTGTGATGTTACCAAAACTCTCCCGAGGCCCTGCCAGAATAACAGCGTGTTGTGCAGTTTTTTGGACGACACAGCAACATCGCTGAGGCAGGGTCCTCATTAGTTTCTTAGTACTTATGTGTTTTATTTTTCTGTTTTTTTTGTTACCTTTTGTTAATTTCTATTGTGTTAGACTAATAAAATATTTTCTATTCTATTCTATTCTATAGTGTATTAGCTGTGATACCCTAATGGCTAGCGCAGACGACGTATAACGGAGGACTTTTTTATGATTTTGTAATTTTTGCATTTTTCAATGCTATTTTTATACTTATGGTAAATTTTAAATAGAAAAATATTGGAAAAAATTAACTCGGCCACAAGTGAATTCTCAGGCTGGAATCGAACCAGCGACCTTTGGAAATCCGGTCCAATGCTCTAACCGCTGAGCTACCGAGACTTAAGTCCGCGACACGTCTTTATTGTTAAGAATAAGATTCAACTGAGACCGCGTATATCCGCGAAAAGTACGCGATAGTCCTCGTTATTTATTCAACTTTATGTTCTTAGTAATAAGGTCGTGTCGCGGACAAAAAGTCCTTCAATGTCCGTCGTCTGCGCAGGCCATAATCCTAACTAATATTATAAATGCAAAAGTGTGTTTGTTTGTCCTACCTTCACGCCCTAAAGAAGCAACTGATCGACTAGATTTTTGGCATATAGTTAGTTAAAATGACGGAGAGTAGGCTTCCTTTAATCCCGATATTCCCACGGGACGGGAACCACGCGGGTGAATCTAGTTAGAAAATAAATTCTATCTATATCTATCTTTCAACGCATGCGAAGTATGGGGCTAGCGCTCCTATATTTCTTTGACATCTTTGAACTTGATACCTCTGTGTCTAGTCTTTGATGACGTCACAATCCAAGCTCCATTGAGAACTGTAGACTGGACTGGAGACAGCACAGCAACTTTGCAAAAACCACTCTTATTACGTACGATGTAAAGGTAGATCAGCGATTCAACGAGTAAGATTTATGTGGGGTCCATTGTACCGCGATCGATGCGCCCCGACTGTAAGGTTGATGTAGGTGACGGTTGATTGACTTAAGTTAGGGCTTGTTAGTACAGTCACTCACGAAGACATCACGACACGTGTATAGTAGAGTTTTTTTGAAGTGGAAACTTCTTTAGCGGGTCATCAGAGTTTTAAATTTTTGGAATGGGTAAAAAATGTTAAAGTCGCGTCAGGACACGTGAGCCTGATCGAAAATTCGTAAGACCATTTACCGTTGACCTATTACAAATTACATAAAGTCTCACACTTGAAAGATCTACGTATATTAGTTAATAACAACCATTATATAAAGAAAGATTTTGGTTGGTGGTAGGACTTGTTGTTAGTCCGCCTGGCTAGCTACCACCATCTCATCTAAGCCTGACGCCATAAAAACAATATTTTCAGCATTGTTGTGTTCCGGCAGTTCGAGATAAGATATCCAGTTCCTCAGTGGCGGAGGATTCTTGGAGAGACTCGCTTCCATCTTTCAGCCTTATCAATACTTAACATCAGGTATGATGAAGGCTAAGAGTCTCACCGTCAATCATAAAAAAAAAGAATCTTGTAGCAGCCTAGACTGAATAAATGATATTGAATTTGAATTTGAACGGCCGACCAATTCGTATTGAGCGGTGAAACCTGGCCCATTCTTCTTATCCCTCCACAAGAAAGGCCAGTGACCTGTCTGAATTGTTTGATGATGAAGATGAACCTGCTCACAGGACAGACGTGGCGATAAAAAGGGCGGGGGCAACATGCAAAAGGACTTTGGGGATCGCTGGACTAACGTAATGCCTAATTAAATTCATTCACGCACAGCTGCGATACGACCGATCGATATGGCGGTCGAGACAAGGTGACCTGTCAAACTTCAACTGGGTTTGGTCTAGTCTTGATTTCTATATTTTGATTAGCTTCGAGCTTTGACAGGGGGCCGATCGCGATAAAAAAATAACAGTTGGATTGAAATTGAATTACAATTTTTACAACTTTTTTCTTGCTTTGAAGTTGGATTACTCGTACAAGAGAAATTGTTAAATCTATTATAAGTAACGTAAACCCCAATTAAATTAAATTAAATTAGACCATCTTTTAACAACCTGATTTTAACCTTCCGCAGCATGTATTGGATTTTTACATTGTCTTTATTTTTTATTTTTTGAAGTTCGTAATTGCATGCTGTGGCTGTCTATAAATTAGAAACTGTACGTAGACTAAGATTCTATATTTAATTTATTACATATTGTTAGTACATGTTTTTGTTGACTGCCCAATAAACAAATAAACAAATACAACATTTGTTTAATGCAAAAGTTCAAGCAAGTTTTTTTTAAATGAAAAATTCAACTTTAAAGTATGAAAAAGTCGTAAAATTAAATAAAAATGAAAAAATTAAATAAAAAAATAAAATATACTAGAAAAAGCAACCTGTCTCATGTCGCCCTGGCGGGATTTGAACCCGCATCCTTGGGAATCCGGCATTAACCAATTATGCTACAGAGACCTACTACGAGGACATGTCGAATTTTTCTAGTATATTCACCTTTCTGCGGCGGTGTTGGCCACCGTCGTTTCTAATCCATCTGTTATTTTTTATCGCGATTTTCCCCCAGGTCATTGACGTCTCTGGTTTTGACTGGTCTGATGGCAGAGTAAGCTGAGGAGGAGAGGATATGATTTTGCACGCCTCAAAATGAGGTAGTGCTCTACTCTCGTCGTCGTCATCAACCATTTTTAATGTCCCCACTGCTGGGGCCTGGCCTTCCTTATGAATGGATAAGAAGAACGGGCCATGACCCACCACCGGGCCCAATGCAGATTGGTGGGTTTTAACGACTGCAAATGCAGCCGGGGCCAACTGCTTAACGTGCCTTCCGAAGCACGGAGGAGCTCAAGATAGTACATTTTTGGTCACCCATCCCGTGATCGACTATTACGAAAGGTGCTTGACCTCAACAATCGCAGTCCGAGCGCGTGAACCACTGCGCCACGGGCTCTACTCTCACTTCACTAAAATCGAGCAATATCTTGAACTATTTTAAATTTTCCATTTACCTACAATGCTAATACCACTTGAACTTGTGAGAGGAGTCGATATTTTTTTATTTATTAATTAACGCTGAATGAACGTTGTCGTCGTCGTCTTAGCCACATGACACACTGCTAGATATAGGCCTCCCCTAAGGATCTCCACGATGATCGGTCCTGCGCTGCCCGCGTCCAGTTGCTTCCCGTGACCGCGCACCAGATCGTCGGACCATCTTGTCGGGGCCCTACCCACGAAGCGTCGCATCGTCCGGTGCGATGTCGCCATTCCAGAACCTTTCCGCCCTGACGGCAATCGGTTCTTCTCGCTAAGTGGGAGCCCACTGCCACTTCAGCTGAGTGAGCAATCCTTCGAGCGAAGTCGGTTACTATATGAATGAACGTCATTTGAATGTTATTACCCGACTTCAATGGAATGGTTATTTCCATTTTTTTTTAAGTTTAAAGTGACAGTAAAAGTTGATAAAGTAACTGACTGAGTAACTTTTGCATTAATAATATTATTCCACACACAATGGGGTATGTGGTCTTCCAGGTCATATGCAAAATTAACCGACAGAGCCATTCCAGAGACTGATGAGAAACTCACCTTAGCTATAAAGGCGAAAGATAAACATACTTGAAGACTTGGGTTATCTTATCACTTGTATTTTGAACTCTATCCTTATCGTCATAAAGGTGATGTAGAATGTGAAGATTGTGTATTGAGTCCTTTAAGAAATAAGAACTTTATGTTAGACGTGTGTTGTTATAGAATGTATGATGTTTGATGATAATTTTACAAATACTTGGATAAAATGTTATCTAACGTCCGGTATTTCGTACGCGTATATGGGCATTTAGATGTTAAAACGGAACTGCGACATGCATTACTGCGACACCACGCTAATGCGATACCACGATACTGCGACACCACGTTCTGCGACACCACGTTCTGCGACACCACATTACTGCGACATCACGTTCTGCGACACCACATTACTGCGACACCACGTTCTGCGACACCACATTACTGCGACATCACGTTACTGCGATACCACGCTACTGCGACAACACGTTAGTGCGACACCACGCTACTGTGACAACACGTTACTGCGATACAACGTTAATACTGCGACAACACGTTGCTGCGACATCACGTTACTGCGACAATACGTTACTGCAACAACACGTTACTACGACAACACGTGACTGCGACAACAAGTTAGTGCGACACCACGCTACTGCGACAAAACGTTATACGACACCACGCTACTGCGACAACACGTTACTGCGACACCACGCTATTGCGAGAACACGTTAGTATGACACACGCTACTGCGACAACACGTTACTGTCACACCACGTTAATACTGCGACAACACGTTACTACGACAACACGTGACTGCGACAACAAGTTAGTGCGACACCACGCTACTGCGACAAAACGTTATACGACACCACGCTACTGCGACAACACGTTACTGCGACACCACGCTATTGCGAGAACACGTTAGTATGACACACGCTACTGCGACAACACGTTACTGTCACACCACGTTAATACTGCGACAACACGTTACTACGACAACACGTGACTGCGACAACAAGTTAGTGCGACACCACGCTACTGCGACAAAACGTTATACGACACCACGCTACTGCGACAACACGTTACTGCGACATCACGCTATTGCGAGAACACGTTAGTATGACACACGCTACTGCGACAACACGTTACTGTAACACCACGTTAATACTGCGACAAAACGTTACTACGACAACACGTGACTGCGACAACAAGTTAGTGCGACACCACGCTACTGCGACAACACGTTACTGCGACACCACGCTATTGCGAGAACACGTTAGTATGACACACGCTACTGCGACAACACGTTACTGTCACACCACGTTAATACTGCGACAACACGTTGCTGCGATATCACGTTACTGCGAAAACACGTTACTGCGACAACACGTTACTACGACAACACGTTACTGCGATAACAAGTTAGTGCGACACCACGTTACTGCAACAATACGTTAGTGCGACACCACGCTACTGCGACAACACGTTACTGCAACACCACGCTACTGCGACAACACGCTACTACTACAACATCTTAGTGCGACACGAAGTTACTGCGACAATATATTATTGCTGATCTAGCGGAGTATCCTGGGTGGGAATCTAATCCACCACGCTGGTTCAGTCAGTAATCATGATCAAGTATTAAGATTTCTTATTGAAAGACTTGTCGTATTACAAAAGTAGCAGGCAAATAAGGTAATAATAAGTAGCAAAGATATTATGTACAATCGGGGAACTTCTCTGTTGAGTGAAATTAAAACAATGTAATTTTAATGCGGGTCAATGATAATGATTATCGTCGTTGAAGTGTGGCTGTGAGAGTGATGTTTATACATTTCGCTGTTAAACTGTTACCCATTAATTGGGTGAAGGCTGAAAATCGATGTTTCGCTCTTTCCACGAGCGAAAATACTACATCGAACCTAGGCCCTGTTTTGCTGCTGCACATAGAGGCATCCGCCCGCACTACGTCTAACGAAGTGATTATAACATTATGTTACGTAATTTATAAGATATCTACCTAAATACCAGAGGCCCTCTTAGTCTTTGGTAAGTTTTCATTTGTGTTAAAAACAAGCAGCAATGTGTCACATCCATCTGTCAAATGAAGCCGACTTCGATGCCGACGCCACTTGCGCGGTACGGCGGGAGATGTACCTATGTGTGTTGCAACAAAATAAACAAATTTCTATTCTATTCTAAACTGCACCTTTTGAATAGGCGCTAGAAGTCAACATTATTTAAATCTTGATGTGTTACGGAGTGACCTGATAAAAAAAAAAACCGGACTAGTGCCATTCGGACTCGTCCACTGAGGGTTTTCAAATTTGTAGACATAATATTATAAACGGTTGCAGTTTTTTCCGAATTATTCCCAAACTTCACAAAACTAAAGACAATTTTTTTATATTTGATTACAAATGTACATTTGTTTCCTGTACTTGTACCAAAAGACGATGTTCCTTGTCAAATTTCACAGTTTTAGGTCTATTTTGATTCCTTAGAGAGTGTCGAAATATACGTTTTGCGGCATATACGGCCTTACTTTTTTTTTACGTTAATTTACAAGTTAGATTTTTTCATAATTTCAAGTGGTTGTAGATCTGAATAAATAGTTTTAATTTCAACTCGATACCTCCATGCGTTCCCGAGTTTTTCCTGAAATTGAGTTTCCAAAACTAAACACTTATTTTTATGATTTAATTACAAATATATAGTTTTTTGTTTTTTTCCCGTATTTGTAGTAAAAGATGATATTACTTGCCAAATTGCATAGTTCTAGGGCAATAGGAAGTACCCTTTGAGTGCCCTATTTTGATTCCCTTGAGAGTGTCGAAATATTCGTTTTTGGGCGACATAAACCGTCCTATCTTTTTTTCACGTAAATTTACAAGTTTGATTCACACCTTCACCAGACTGTTGACATGAACATATGGTTTTGATTTCTACTCGATACCTTCACGCGTTTCCGAGATAAACGAAGACAGAGGGACAACAAATTGATCCTATCAGGGTGCCGTTTTTTTATTTTGAGGTACGGAACCCTAAGTAGTAGTAGACAGATTTTTATTCTAAATTCTCGTAAAATTATTACACAAAAGTACGAGGCGAACATAACTCCGGCAGAAGGATCACAGTCCTCGCCGATTACATACAACAAAGTTAGTCCCTCGATGTTAGTTCCTCCATGAAGTTCAAGCGGCCTAGTTTCGCTCGCTCCGCTTCCTGTGAGGTTCCAATAGAATTTTCAATTTTAAAAAAAATATTAAACTACATTGTGAAAAATTCGACGTGTCCTCATAGCTCTCTGTAGCATAATTGGTTAGTGTATTGGGCCGGACTCCCAAGGATGCGGGTTCGAATCCCGTCAGGGCGACATGAGATTAGTTGCTTTTTTCTAGTATATTTTCTTGTTTAATATTTATCACTTATAAATAGCATTGTAAAATGCAAAATTAAAAAGTTATAATTAGATGGCCGTTTCATCTTAATCGATAGTCAAACATCTGTAAAGATGTTTCTTTCGAATGCGAGGATATTTCTCTCATTGATGAAGCGAAGGTGGCCAACACCGTAGAACGGTGAATATACTAGAAAAATTCGACGTGTCCTCATAGGTCTCTGTAGCATAATTGGTTAGTGCATTGGGCTGGACCCCCAAGGATGCGGGTTCGAATCCCGTCAGGGCGACATGAGACTAGTTGCTTTTTTCTAGTATATTTTCTTGTTTAATATTTATCACATAAAAATAGCATTGTAAAATGCAAAATTAAAATTTATAATTAGATGGCCGTTTCATCTTAATCGATAGTCAATCATCATCTGTAAAGATGTTTCTTTCGAATGCGAGGATATTTCTCTCATTGATGAAGCGACGGTGGCCAACACCGTAGAACGGTGAATATACTAGAAAAATTCGACGTGTCCTCATAGGTATCTGTAGCATAATGTGCATTGGGCCGGACTCCCAAGGATGCGGGTTCGAATCCCGTCAGGGCGACATGAGACTAGTTGCTTTTTTCTAGTATATTTTCTTGTTTAATATTTATTACATTGTGTTCGATTCTAATTGAACATTGTTTTTGGCTGTGGTAATAGTGCTTCCTTATATGCCTTTTCACATTAACGGCAACCATGCACGATCACAGCAGATGATTTATTTATGAGTTCCATAGACAGTTTTCAAATGCATCCTGCAGACACCGTGTGTCGCCCGGCTAGGTGATTATCTAACTCTGTTGCTAACAGATTTTGATTGAAATTTATTAAACGTGCAGCTACATTGCTGCTTTAGTAAAATAGTTGTCACATTGATTTTTACTAAAGCAGCAATGTGACTGCAATTTCAATCAAACGTTGATAGAAACAAGTTACATATAATCAGGGGGCGGATCTATTTACCCACTGGACTCTCAAGATTCGACCTCATCTACATGATAGTACATATTCGACCCTCTATTAAAAAACATGTTCCATTGGACCTCAATTTTATGACTTCAAATTTTATGGCTATGGTCGAATGGGCCCTGAAAATGAGGTCCAATGGGTAATTCTTTCGTTAGGGTCGAATCTTGAGGGCCGAGTGGGTAACTAGATCGTCGTCGTCCGTGCTTATCCAATAATAATAGCACGGTTTCGACGCGGCGACTCAAGCTTTTATATGTTTGAGGTGATGACCAAAACCACAGACCAGTGTGACCAGCAGTGCTTTCTTGCAAGAGCTCGTCAATAACATTTACACATCACTAAATCTCGCTCGTGACGTCATTGTAGGTACGAGAAATTCGACACGCTAGGTTATCATACAGTTTGAACCGCTCTTTCCGTCTATCTCGATATAGGTCTATGACCAAAACTCAGCCACCGACAGTCAGGTGCTTTGTAAAGAGTCTCGCGTGTACAGGTGTAGGGACACGCAGGTCAGGACAAAAATGTGCCATGCTACAGATCTCTCAAATCTCAGATACCGAACAGAGACATACATTTCAGAGACCGAATAAACTCTGTAATCTTAGGACATTTCGAAAAACAATATGTCTGTCTAATAAACCAGTAATTTCAAACATCCAAACGCCTATACCATAGATTTATCAATGGTCTCCGCGTTGCTACATCTAGATACTGCGCTTCATCTGGGTGAGATGGTTCCGATAATGGCGACTGATCGCCCGTCCGGCTTCGCCGGCGGCATCCCCCTTCCGAATACTGCGCTTCATACACACAACGGATCACAAAATGTGACTACAAATTTGGACCACAAAGTTTTCTGACTCGGTTGCTAGGGATGATTGGTGATGCCGTATGCCGTTGTCACAGTAGACTGTGCCGTTTGTGGCAGAGTAAAACGGTCAAAAGCTAAATGTATGAGGTCGGTAGCTAGTTGTAGCAACGTGGAGACCAATGATAAATCTATGGTCTATACACATGAACACCACTTTCACATGTATGTGGCGTGTACAGGTGTAGGGGACACTCAGGGCAGGACAAACATTTTTTCCTTCTTCTGTGATTTGACACGCTAGACCAGTCGTAGTCGTTCTTAACTTCTTCAGAACAGTTACTCCAAAGGCCTGTTAGAGGAACTAATATTGCCCCCCCCAGAATTCAAAATGATATCAAGCAAACAAGTACAAATAATGTATCATTATTCATAAAAGAAAGTACATTTACAATTAGTTATTATTATTGAGTGAAATTTATATAAACACACCTACTCGGCAGTTACGTAAACATCGCCCCTTAAGCACACCAACATGTAACACAAATTATAGAAAGAACTCATTTTTCTGTAGAGCTGTTGAACAATTAAATAAATTCTCTTTGGAACATCCCGCGATTGACATCTTTAACATGAAGCCTGCTGAAGTGCGTCGCTTGATTACCACCTCATATTTCGATTTTTAATTTGTGTTTGTATTTTGTATTGTAGTTGTTAGCTGATCGCACTTTGCTCCTAAGTAATCAATTATTAGATATTCTGTTGTTTGTCAATATACTCCACCATGTCTAGTTACCTATAAGTGAAAACCTGTAAATGGCTCATTAGTCACCTAATAATATTTAACAATATTGTATTTATTTTAGAGCTGTAAGTTTTCCTAACGAAATAAATAAATAAATAAATAAATAAATTATTATAGTGTGAACGCGACAGAGCGCCATGCCGCGTAGCTACTGTTATTTTATTTTATACACAAAATATATTTTTTCTGTCTATACATCACACCTTTGTTACCCCCATAGAATAACTGTTTAACCCCCGCGGGTATAATTACCCCCAGGTTCGGAACCAGTGGATTAGATCCATCAAGCTCCATAAGCACAGAATCTATAGGTACTAATATTATAAAGACGGAATAAATAAATAATTGCATACAAACATACCAACTATCTAGCCCACGTTAAGTTTCATCAAGAACTTGTGTTATGGATACTAGATAACGGATAAACATACTCATATACTTGTTTTTTGTAAATACATACATAATATACATATTAACACCCAGACCAAGACAAATACACATGTCCATGCACACAAATATTTGTCTTGTCCGGGGAACGAATCCGGCACCTCTGGCGCAGAAGGCGGGCGGGCGGCGAACAAGGTGTGATTATAAACAGGAAAGATTTGATTGTTTGATTGTTTGCAACGAGTAAACTCAAAAACTACTGAAGGGATTAGGATGAAATTTGGTACACAGATAGTAGATAGCCTGGTTATAACATAGGATACTTTTATCCCGATATTCCCACGGGAACGGGAACCACGCGGGTAAAACCGCGAGCGGCCGCTAGTTAAATAAATAAATGTAATTAATTGCTTCTCAAGTTTATCAACTACCGTTCCCCGTAGTGTCAATCTCAATGACAGCTGACAAGTCATTAATCAGCCCTTGTGATAGGTTCACCGCTATCGGCCAGATCAGGGTTGAAGTGTCGTTAACATTTATGATGACAGATGGACTGACGGGTTATTTCGGGAACAATATGTTTAACAGCCGAGTTCACAGTTGATTAGATGGTCGTAGTTTGAAACATCGATCTGGGGCGTTACCATCAACACTTTGCAATTCATTTTAGGTTGTGAGAGTGGGATGCTGCTATACATTATTTCAGAAAAAATATTTTACATGGCCATTAAAAGATTTAATAAGTTACCAATGAGTCTCGTGGATTTGCCTATTGAGCGAATCATATTCAAAAGTCATTGTATCGGTACTACACGACCAAGACAATTAGGCGCATGATAGAAATGCGGTTTTGCACTTTTGGCACCTGCAGCCCACTTCTATCACCGTACTTCTCTTATTATCTGATTTAAAAGCGCTACAGTGATTAACTGATTGCTTACCTCTTTTTGAAAATTTTGGTTTTTACTTAGATTTTTTTGTTTTTCTCAGCTGTCATGCGCCTAATTGTCTTGGTCAGATAGTATACGCCTCATTAGGATTAGTCAATCAATGGTTTAAGTAGGCCTGAAAATTAACAAACAGTGTATCGCATTTACTATGTGACCAAGACAATTAGGCGCATGACAGCTGAGAAAATGTTAAAAAATCTTACTAAAAAACCAAAATTTCAAGAAGCGGTAATCAATCAGTTAATCACTGTAGCGCTAGTTTATCACATAATAACAGAAGTGCGGTGATAGAAGCGGGCTGCAGGTGCCAAAAGTGCAAAACCGCATTTTTGTCATGCGCCTAATTGTCTTGGTCGTGTAGTATATTATGGAGTATCCATTCTGCTCTATCTGTGATCAAGTTCTTCATTTCATTTATTGTATCGACTACGATACAACAATATCTTCCAGTTAAGCCTCTCAAGGAGATAAAGATAAGCTTCAAATACAGTACGAAACAGTGACACCCGATTTGCCAAGATACCGTGACGTCGTAGAACTACTGAACTACGAAAACTCGACTGGTAGTAGACGTGACGATATTCAGAATTATTCGTTTACTAGCTTCCGCCCGCGGTTTCACCCGCGTTTTTCCCGTTCCCGTGGGAATATCGGGATTAAAATTATCCTTGTTTTAATCCAGGTTATCTCTTATCTGTGTGCCAAATTTCATGCAAATCGGTTCAATAGTTTTTGCGTGAAAGTAACAAACAAAGTGACATACTTTCGCATCTATAATATTAGTGGGAAGTGGGTTTATATCTCGTGTTACTAGATTTGCTGATCCGAGAGAGATGGGGGCCCGCCCCCATAATACGTAGGTCTAGGTATGTGTTAGCTAACATAGTTTTTTTTTATACTAGGATAAATGCTCGCCCCCAGGTGCAGGGGCGATTCGAAATGTTGGACTCACCTGGAGTACACGGCCTATACAAACATATAGGCCACGCACTCCATCCCACGCCCCTCCCGTGCCCCCACCCAGCGTGTAAGCTCGGTGGAGGCTCGGAAGGGGTATCTATCCCCTTATATCCCCACCTTGGAGACCTACCTACAGAATTTTGCAAAAGTGTACTTCTAACAAATCCGATTCCATACTTTCGACGTCTTCATCTAACTAGATGATATTTTTTATGTACGATGTGGAGACTTTTGGCCTTCATCATACCAGGGCCCCTACCGCGCAATTGTCGTCGGCATCGACATCAACTTCATTTGACAGATGGATGTGACATATTGCTCTTAGTCTTTGGTAAGTTTTTATCTGCGTCAAAAAGAAGCAGCAATGTGTCACATCCATCAGTCAAATGAAGCCGAATTCGATGCCCACTTGCGCGGTTCGGCCCCTGATGTTAAGTAGGTATTGATAAGGCTGAAGATGGAAGCGAGCCTCTCTCGTAACCCTCAACAACTGCGGGACTGGCTATCTCTAACTGGCGGAACACAACAATGCTGAAAACATTGTTGTTATGGCGTCAGATTTAGATAAGATAAGATAGCGTCTGTACCTAAATATATCGATTATAATTTGCTTCTTATTTTAGTTTGTTAAATAAGATAAATAAAAAAAAAACAATATTTTTTAAATACAAATCAAATGTTTTAAATTAAACTATAATCCTTATTTTAATTATAGAAATTTAACCACCTCTGTGGTCTAGTGGTAACAACCACCGGTATCAGACCCAGGGGTCCCGAATTCGATTCCCAGCCAGCGGTATATTGTATTCGGTTTGGTTGGTGGTAGGACTTGTTGTGAGTCCGCCTGGCTAGCTACCACCATCTTATCTAAGTCTGACGTTATAACAACAATGTTTTCAGCATTGTTATGTTCCGGCAGTTAGGGATAAGATAGCCAGTGCCTCAGTGGTTGAGGATTCCGGGAGAGGCTCACTTCCATCTCCAGCCTTATCAATACTTAACATCAGGTACGATGAAGGCTAAGAGTCGGTCCGTCGTAAATAAAAAAAAAAAATTAGAACAGGAAAATTAAATCTCGTATGTTAAATTCTTCATATGAAAACGTTTTGAATCTCTGAAAGTTTGTTTACATCCATTATCTAGTACAATACTAAACTTACATACGTATGCGATTCGAGTTACAATCGAGAAACATTAGTACGTCCCAAGGTCTCGACAAAAAGTCAGATCACGTAATGCAACCTCGTATGTACCAACAGTAAAACAAATTGGATTGGTCTTAAAAATACGTAGCTAGGAACAAAAAGAATCCTAAGCACTGAACTCGCCTTTGAAACAAAGAATTGTTCGTTGCTTGTCATTTGACTTCCAATTCCTTACCAGTCCTAATAGCAGATTGTGATCTAAATGAAATCCTTACCTATCCTATCCTCGTCGTCATCAGCCATTTTTAATGTCCCCACTGCTGGGGCACTGGCCTTCCTTATAAATGGATAAGGAGAACGGGCCATGATCCACCACGCGGGCCAATGCGGATTCGTGGGTGTAAACGATTGCAAATGCAGCCAGGACCAACTTAACGTGCCTTCCGAAGCACGGAGGAGCTCGAGATAGTAAAGTTTTGGTCACCCATCCCGTGACCGACCATTGCGAAAGTTGCTTAACCTCAACAATCGCAAGCCAACCGCGAACCACTGCGCCACGGGCTCCTCATCCTATCCTATCCTACTAATATTCTAATGCGAAAGTATGTAAGGATAGTTGGATGTTTGTTACGCTTTCACACAGAAACTACTGAACGGATTTGGTTGAAATTTAGCACATGGATAGTAGATAGCCTGGATTAAAATAAAGGTAACTTTTTAACCCATATTCTCACTGGTAACCACGCGAGTGAAACTGCGGGCGACCACTAATAGAACTCATTGACACTCATCGTTGTATGAAATGAAAGCAACCCGAAAAATTGCTTTAGGGTTGCGTCCATTTTTTTATTATTGTAGGATATAGGGGCTATGCAGCTCCAGTTGGAACTGTAGTCACTGCGACCTATAAGATCTATTGTAACTCGCCACCTTGTTATAGTATCTCTTTTAGCCTGGCGGCTTCCAGGAAGTCTAAAATCTTCCTAGCTCTGAGAGATTTTAGTTTCTCTGGCCGAATTATATGCCGGCCCAGGTGAATACTGCGTTTGTGAATTAGGGGTCCGCAGTCACATAGGAGATGTTTGGGTGTTTCTCTCTCTAATCCGCAGTAACGGCAAACGTCAGTGTCACTCAATTTTATGTGAAATTGGTGCCTTTTTAGTTTGCAGTGTCCAGTTAAGGCTCTTGCTAGCGCACTTATGTTTGCTCTGCTGAGTTCTAGAAGCTCAGCAGTTTGCTTTTGCGAATAGCCTTCGATAAGGGATTTGGCGTGTACTAATCCTGGTTGATTTAAACAGTATTTTTTTGACTCGCCAAATAGGTTACCCTTAAGAAGTTGCATGGCCTGTTCCTTTGAGATACCACAGAAGGGCTCTGGACCTAGCTGTTTGCCCTGAGCTCCAGCCCTTGCAAGTTCATCAGCTTTTTCATTGCCAATGATTCCTGAGTGACCTGGTACCCATTTCAGAATAATTTTATTCCGTTGTCCCAGCTCATTCAGCTTATCGACGCAGTCCTTCACCAATTTCGAATGTATGACATTCGAATTGATAGCGTTGAGGGCTGCCTGACTATCTGAGACGATCTGATAAAAATGGTTTGATTTATGTAGTTTCGTTGGCGGTTGGCCTCCGCGCATTCTATGATGGCGTATACCTCTGCTTGGAATATGGTGGCGTGTTTGCCTAGATTCACACTTGCTGAATCGAGGGCTGTCGCCGTATATTGCGCATCCTACATTTTCACCCATTTTGGAGCCGTCTGTGTACCAAACTAAGCTTCCAGCCTTACAGGTATGGTGATTTGCAGACCACTCTTTCCTGCTAGGTATCTCCACTGAGTAATTTCTGGTGAAGTTGCACAGTGGCAGCATGACATCCGTTGTCATTGCTAAAAGATCGAGTTCAAGTACTGATCCATGTAGAGATCTTAGTGCTTGAGAGTGCCAGTTTACTTTTCCATTGATGGTAGCTCTATACATGCTGGCTTTCGCCTCTTTTGCAATAAACAAAACGTTGCTCTTGCGTCCATACAAAAGGTGATCTTTTGATGATGAGGTCTAAAAATGGTTTTGATTAAACGGAAAATAATGTTATTACTTTGTTCAGATCTTCATGACTTCAGATCGAAAGTCCGTGACAAAATTGACGATATTTTTATAAAATAAAATTTGAAAATAAAAATAATTTATTTTCAGACGAGACATCCATAGGTTGTTAGTAACAATATAACTTATAGATAATATTAGTAGGTAGTAAATTATAGCAATAAGGGATACATAAAAAAAATACGTGTGGCACTCGGGGACTGCCGCGGTAAAGCTATTAAATAGCATTTTTATTATAGAATTTGGTTTCTTAGTTACAATTGTGAATAACAAAATTGTCATTGATGAAATTCCGCGACAACTGGAAATAAAAATCGGCCAAGTGCGAGTCGAACTCGCACATGAAGGGTTTCGTCTCTCTCCCAAGGTTGCCTGGAAGAGACTGCTACGTAGCTATAAGGCCGCCTATTGTGTGTTCCTCTTTTTTGACATTTTCTCTGTATGTGTTTGTTTTTGTATCGTGTGCAACAAAGTTTCATAGTGTTTGTACAAATGAGAAAGTTATATTTGCGGTTTTGGAAAATGTGTTATAGCTCTGAAACTACTAAATAAATTTCGTTCAAACCAATTTTCGTTAAAAGTTTTTATAAAGATCTACATCATATATATTTTGTGAGGGGACACACATTTTACCACTTTGGAAGTGTACATCTTTCAAACGGTTGACTTTGAGAAAAAATCGTTTTAGAAACCTCAATGCAATTTTTAAAGACCTATCTATAGATACCCCACACGTATAGGTTTGATGAAAAAAAATTTTCTTTAATTGTTTTTTTTAATTTTGTGTAAAAACCGTAAAGCGGTTTACAGAATACATCTACCGACCAAGTTTCAACTGTGTGATCCTTATAGTTTTGGAATAAAGTGGCTGTGACATCTTACCACTTTGGAAGTGTATATCTTTCAAACGGTTGATTTTGAGAAAAAATCTGTAATAGAAACTTCAATGTAATTTTTAAAGACCTATCTATAGATACGCCTCAAGTATAGGTTTGATGAAAAAAAATTTTTTTTTTCAAATCCCTTTCGGGAAAAATGCTATATTTCTAAAACTGACAACCATATTTCGTTCAAACCAATTTTGGTTGAAAGTTTTTATTAAGATCTACGGCATTTTTTTTTTAATTTTTCACTCTCTTATTTCAAAAGTTAGAGGGGACACACATTTTACCACTTTGGAAGTGTACATCTTTCAAACGGTTGACTTTGAGAAAAAATCGTTTTAGAAACCTCAATGCAATTTTTAAAGACCTATCTATAGATACCCCACACGTATAGGTTTGATGAAAAAAAATTTTTCAGTGTCAGTTCCATGTATGGGGAGCCCCCCCTTAATTCATATATTGTTTTATTTTTGTGTAAAAACCGTAAAGCGGTTTACAGAATACATCTACCTACCAAGTTTCAACTGTGTAATCCTCATAGTTTTGGAATAAAAAGGGTGTGACATACATCTGTTCGGCCGAATCTATAAGGGCTTCGTTTTTTGCCTACGAAACCCAAAAAATGCGTTACCAGATTTTAAAAAGAAATTTTATTTTTACACATTTTTTCATCAGGTCAAAGCCCGCGATAAAAGCTATGCAATAGCTTAAAAAATATATTAACACCCCCAATACCACGAACCTTTATCACATGCAGCTCGCGGTGAACTTGCCAAGCGCCAAATCGTGTCGATCATTCACCATCCTCAGGACTCGGTTCGAGCTCCATCACACCCTTAATATAATAAGTCTCCATCAAATTTTACCGCACAAACAAGTCACCCCACCCAATTCGTGGAAATCGTTGCAGAAAATCGGTGTTTATGCTGATGCTGACGTCAGATTGTCTAGCCAAAATTTCGTTGAGTGAATCATGATCTGTTATTACGGGACATTGGCGGAATTTCGTGGAAAACGGAAGAAAGCCATTACTATAAAAAATGAATCATGTAGGAAAACAAGCGAGAGCTTGCGGGATGCCTTTTTAGCAGAGTTATAAAAGAATTATAATAACTGGGCAGGCATTAGACCACCATCGTGCTTAATAAACAGGATGTGGTCTAAGGTGTTGCATGCTTGCCCAGGAAATGCATATTCACTCTCGCCTTGAAGAGGCCAAGGTTGTAGGAATAGGGGAACACATGAGCAGGCAGCGCATTCCATTCTTTAGCGGTTCGCATAAGAAATGTGTCAGCAAAGCGCTTGGTACGGACCGTTGGAATGTCAACGTCGTACGGGTGGTAAGTTAACCTGCGGGCTGGAGGTACAAGGACGTGCAGTTCTCTCGCACACTCTCCAAAGTGTATCCTATAAAAGACCGATAGACATGCAACTTTTCGATGGTGACAGAGGCTCTGAAGTTCCGCCGTGGCCAATGCTGAGTTTCCAATGAGTTTCCTGGCATGGTTTTCAATCGATTCCAGAAGCTCTAGCTGATACTTAGCAGAACCAAGTGAAAAGTCTTATGTTACAAAATAAACAATAGAAAAAAGGAAATGGAGATTTTCCTAAGACACAATACGAAGAATAGGCCCAAGTAACACTAGCCTACTGTTTTCGGACAGTGAGCCAAAAATAGGGACGCATCGGCCTCGATACTATATCGGCTAAAAACAATACGGACGGGCTTTTAGTGATTGCAGCAACTGTGCAGGGCTGACGACGACTGGGCAGAGGATGTTTTAAAAATATATAATATGTACAGCGTAGTCTATTTCCTTGATCTACTGAAAGCACATAAAACGCGCTGACCCACGCCTACTTTTGCAAGAACACGAACATCGAACTCTTTGTTACCACCTACGAAAGAAGATAATTTTTTTTTAACTAAAATATAAATCTTCTTATTAAATGAGGATTAGTAGCCACCTCTGGTGTCAGAGTTTATCAAGCCGCCTATAAGGCCTCTGACTTGGCTTAACGACTGTAATCAAATGACAATAGTCGGGACCGTCGATTTAACGTGCCCTCCGAAGCACGGAAGCGCTCAGTTATAATGCCACTTTACGGTCACCCATCCGACACCTGACCGGGCCGAACTTTGCTTAACAACGTAATCGAATATGATCAGTCTGTCAAGCGCGGCCTTGAGCGCTTATCTAAAAATATAGATAAGTAAATTTATTGTTTTACTCGCGAGGTTCGCGATTCTGAGGGAATTTCGGAATAAAATGTATCCTACGTATGTTCTATTCTTGGTTCTATTCCAACCACCGAATAATCTATCTCTGTACATCCAAATCCTTTCAGCCACTCATGCGTGATTGAGTTACAAATATCAATCTTGACGAGTGGTTCTCAAACTGATTTCGTCTATCGCCCACTTTGAAAATCAATTGTTTTTCATTGCCTTGGATATTTTTTTACTCTACCATATCGTAAAAACCAATATTTTTCTGGGCCCCTCACCGCCCTTTAGGACACCAGCGCCCCAAAGGGGCGTTATCGCCCACTTTGAGAAAGACTGATCTTAACTATCGCATTTCAATAACGGAATAGTGGTCCCGCCATTTTGATGTCAAAATAGCGGGACCACTTTCTTTATAGATTTTTTTATATTTTATGAGTGTAGATTTTTTTTTATGAAAGTATAAATTGTCAGAAATATTGTTTTAAATGCTAAACACATGGTATTCGTAAAATTCTGGCGTAGTCCCGTCATCTTGACGTTAATAAGATTTTGCCAACCCTAATAAGGATGCGAACCATATAGTAAAATATTGGGATACTGACATACTGCGTTTGGGAATAGTGTATTGGTTCCAATTTATCACGATATTCACGATACTTCCATTAGTAGCTTGTGTATCAAGTTTGTTGTATCCCTAAGGATTTTATAAACTTTGTACAGTCAACAACAGGTCAGGCTCTGCACTTGCACTAGAAAAGAAATAAAAAAAATATACAAACCGAATTGAGAACCTCCTCCTTTTTTGAAGTCGGTTAAAAATGGACGCTATTGCGAGCGACATAAGGGCTCTCTCAAGGTCATACTGTTGAGTGTGATCTGAGTGTCTTATGGTGGTACGACTTCCATACAAACAAACATTGCACATTAATTGGTTCATCATACATTTATAATTCATAAATACATGTGCAACTAACTCGTTTCAATTATTTGTTTGCGCCAAATTATTAAAACAAATATACTTTCATACATGAGCTATATAAATGCGATGAGTCACACACACTCATACGTAGAATTATTAAAATTATAAGATATTAGTTTATGGTAAATTTTAAATAGAAAAATATTGGAAAAAATTAACTCAGCCACAAGTGACATTTGTCGCGGGTTCGATTCCCGTCTGAGAATTCACTTGTGGCCGAGTTAATTTTTTCCAATATTTTTCTATTTAAAATTTACCATAAGTATAAAAATAGCATTGAAAAATGAAAATATTACAAAATCATAAAAAAATATATATATGTAAGTATTAGTTTATTCGTGATTTATGTATGAAAGTTTTAATTATTTCGCGCAAAAAAATAACTGAAACGAGTTAGTTGCGCATGTATTTATGAATTATTAAGGTATGATGAACCAATAATTGTGCAATGTTTGTTTGTATGGAAGTCGTACCACCTTAAAGGGGCGCTAAAGCAATATTGCTAAGTGAATTTCCTAACAATTAATTTTAATTGTTTATTTTATATGGAGTTTACAACTGTGTCAATGTTAATGTAGCAGAATTTGCTTTTAATTTTTAACCGACTTCAAAAAAGGAGGAGGTTATCAATTCGTGTGTATGTTTTTTTAAATGTTTGTTACCTCAGTACTAGGTCATTTACGAACCGATTTGAATATTTTTTTTGTTCGAACGGGTATATTTTCAAGTTGGTCCCATTGTCGGTCAGTCGGTGACCACCAGGACAAAATAAATGTACCTATATTGTAGAAGTGCAATGTAGATTGCACCATGTGTGCCTTGACTGGCACCGACATACACCAAAAAGTATATTTTGAAGACGGTTTTCGTTGTAACTACGGGTTTTCATTTATTTGATTTTTTTGGTTATCGTTATAATTTTTTACGTTCTGAAGTCGGTTTTCAATTTTGAAATTTTAGTTTATTTTACTTTTTTTTTGTGTTAGATAAGTCCAGTACTTTTCACCAATCGCGAGGACCATAATTTGAAAGAATACTTACTAAAACCAAATTCCATAGGAAGTAAATAAATAAATGAAGTGTCGAGGAAATCACTTTTTAGAACCTCTGCCATATATTTATTGAGAAAGCACATGAAGCTTGTCAACGGTGCTATGCTACGTAAATAGCTCTTATTATCTACGCGATAAGATCGACATGCAAATCTTGACGTGCTGTCAAATTAAATAATAAAAAAAAACATTTATTTCAGACTCGTACTATGTCCATAGATCACTTTTTTTACCTATATATGTATTAAAATGTTTACAAATCAATAAAATTCCATATAAAATATCATAAAATAACTCAATTCATGTCACAAAATTAAAAGTAATTGTGTCATAATTGTATTTTTTTTTTTAATTTTTTTTTTTTGATGTAAAACTTTGCTATCTAATGTTAATTAGCGCCTCTCTCTTCTAAACCCTATTGCGTGCCCGTCAGGGTCCATGATGATCTTTTATTTATGTTCACCATCTTTTGTGTACTGCATGGAATGCAATAAATAATTGAGAATTGAGTAAATAACATTCAATTAAATAAGTAATACCTTATCTACTTAAATCTAATCAAATATACAAACGCAAAAGTTTAGATAATGCTGGATCAAATACAAATACAAATTTTTATTGCAAACTAAGTGTGTACAGGTGTTATAATCTAGAAGGAACTTAAAAACTTAGTCGCCCTTTACGGACACAGCAATTTATGAGAGGGCTGCCTATTTTATTAAGTTACAAAGAATAAAACAGAAAATAATAAAAAATAAACAACGATAGAAGTTTACAATTTGGATTGGATGTTTACAATTTGGATTGGATTGATCGCCATACTAATATTGAATAAAGAGTAGTCACTTAATTTAGATAATCGTTAATAGAATATACACATTTTTCAATTAAATAGTCTTTTAGTTGGGTTTGAAAAGCTTTTAGGGTTTTATTATTTTTTATTTTTGGTGGTAATTTATTAAATATTTTGATAGCCATATAATATGGACTGCAGCTCAACATTTTTATTCTAGACTGAGGTAAGTGAAGCTTGTTTTTGTGTCTGGTGTTAATAGAGTGGATATCACATTTTTTTTGAAATTTATTATTATTTTTAAAAACAAATATACAAATGTCGAAGATATATATGGAGGGTAAGGTGAGTATTCTATACTTAATAAAATAAGGTTTACAGCTGTCAGTGTTGTCTATTTGGGCCATTATTCTGATACATCTTTTTTGCAGTATAAATAATTGTTCAGCGTCCACACTATTACCCCACAGCAGCACACCGTACCGCAGCCAGGCGTAGGCGTAGGCGTAGTAGGCAGATATTGCAGTATCTGTATTTGTGCTGACTTTTATTTGAAATAAAGCGTAGCTGAATTTTGCCAATTTTGATTTAACGTGTGCTATGTGTTTTGTCCAATTTATATTTGTGTCAATTTTTATTCCAAGGAGATTAAATTCATCAACCATTTCGATGTTGGTACCCTGGTAGTTGAAATCTATATCTAGAGGGGGAGTTTTACATGATTTAAATTGTATGAGTTTTGTTTTTTGAAAATTTACTTCTAAATTGTGGTCGTGAAGCCAACTAGTGATGTCATTTAAGGTTTTGTTTAATAGTTGCATTCATTAATGTATAATAGAAATAATATACAGACTAAGACACTTCCTTGAGGAATTGACCAATTCAGTGTGGTGTCTTCGGAACGTATAATTTGTATTTCATTATTTTTTTCTTCATAGTGCTCTATTTGAACGATTTGTATTCTATTGGATAAATAAGATTTGAACCATTCGAAAGTATATCCACGAATTCCTGAACCGTATAATTTTGATAAAAGGATTTGATAAGAAACTTTTTCATATGCTTTTGTCATATCAAGTAATACACCTTTGGCAACTTTTTATCGTTAATGAGTTTTAGTGCTGCTTGGATATAATTATAAACTGCTAGAGTAGTGGATCTTGATTTCCTAAAGCCATTTTGACTGTCATCTAAAATGTTGTATTTTTCTAAAAATGCTACAAACTGTACGTACATTGCTCTTTCAAAAATTTTAGAAAATGTCGGTAATTGGGCAATTGGTCTATAATTATTAGGTTCTGAAGTATCATCTTTCTTATGGATTGGTATTATAATTGCAATTTTTAGTAAGTCTGGAAAGCAACCTTCTTTATAACTCTGGTTAATTAAAACTGTTAGAGGTTCGGCTAATTCATGAGCGCACTGCTTAACTAGTATGGGGGGTATGTCGTCTATGCCACAACTGTGTTTATTTTTAATTGATTTAATAATTTTGACAGTATCGTCGAATGTAAATGGGCGCAAATACATGATAAAGGAGGATTTTTGACTGGGTGGTTAACCAAAACGACGTTTTTAGATGGTTTACCGATACTGGAGTTGAATAAATGTTGATTAAATATATTTGCTATTTTAAATGGGCATTTGACATTAAGATTATTGTCTTGTAGGATTATATTTTTGTGTATTTTATTTTTATTTTTACCGGTTTTTTCATTAATTATACGCCACATTGTTCTATATTTATTGTCAGATTTATTAATTTGTCTAATGTATTCTTTTTTTTTTTGATGTTTTTATGCTTCGTTTTAATACTTGGGAATATTTATTGAAATACTTTCTTAATGTTATTTCATTTGTTTGATTCAAAATAACTTTTCCCCAGAGTTCTCAGGTTCGGGTCCTGTCTGACCCCCCTGGCTAAATATGTTGTAAACGTATAATGCGGCAAATGAGAAAATGCGTTATTTGACAGCTCCTTTCGAGAGCCATTGGTCTTCCTCTCATCGGCCGCATTATATTTTACAACATGTTTTCTTGTAAATGTTTTGCCAGTGGAAACGGGGGGTGTAGGGTTGCCACCTGCCTCTTCCTGACTTAAGGGCTACCAACGTCTAAAATACGGGTTCTTTTTTACGGGATACAATTAAAACAGTAGTGCTTAAGGAAGTTTTTTTTTTCGCCTTTAGGTATACTTATTGTTTAATTAAGCAGCTTTTAAAGCAGCCTAGGGGTGTGGGAATAACTTGTGGTCGGATTTTCCAATATTTTTCTATTAAAAATATATCATTATATTAGACAATGCATTTTCCTTTGTGGTGTGGAAGTGATGTGGACAGAACCACTGAAGAACACAAGAAATAGATCAGCAGTAGTAAGTTGGCTATCAAGCGTCGCTACCCTTTTGCTCAAAACACTGAACCAGTCCATACATTTCCTTTTCATTACTAAATGCGTACCATGCTCATAAGCTTGTTCTCATTTTTCGCGATCTTGACCAACTCGAGGAGGTTCCTTTCCTTGTTGTAAGTCCGCCCGGCTAAATTCTACCATCTTATCTAAGTCTGACGAAGCCTGTGTAATCTGGATGTTTTTTTTTATATGAACGACGGACGGGGAGACTCCTAGCCTTCATCATACCTGATGTTATCGATAAAGCTGAAGATGGTAGCGAGCCTTTCCCGGAATCCTCAATCACTGAGGAACTGGCTATCTTATCTCTAACTGCCGGAACACTACAACGCTGAAAACATTGTTGTTATGGCGTCAGACTTAGATAAGTTGGTGGTAGCTAGCCAGACGGACTTAGAACAAGTCCTACCACCAACCAAACCGAATACAATATGAATCGAAACTGGGACCCCTGGGTCTGATACCGTTGGTTGTACCACTAGACCACTGAGCCGGTTAAAATTCAAAACTAAAATTTGTTACCGTATACAATTTATACGGCATTTTTTTATAAAAGCGGGTTGGTTATGCTTCATTAGCGATTCTAGGCGGTCCCACAGATCCTTTCCGCCCCATTGTTTCCCGTTTAATTATAGCGTGCCTGCTGTGGTTAATATCGTCCAAATATAAATTATAATTAAACCAAATACTCTAGAAACTAGGTCTGGACGTTTCTCATACATATACTTAGCCACCATTTTTCTTGTTGGTCCTGATTACCATTGTAAAGGTTTATTAGTTCACGTGTCTCTTCATCAGCCATCTTAAGGCGGTACCCCCACCGAAAGTGGCGCCGCGTTGAATTTTATTTAATATCGTAATTCTAATTCACAATTTTAATATAACTAAACGTGGTATTTTTAGAGCCCATTGTCTTGTATTTTTAGAAGGTATTGACTGATCTGCACCAACATAGCGGCAAAGGAAATAAATAAATTTCATACAATCACACCCAATTTTTCAAGTTTCATGAAGAACTTGTGTTATGGATATTAGGTAACGGATAAACATACTTATATATATATATTTTGTAAATACATACATAATATACATATTTAACACCCAGACCAAGACAAATTCAAATTCAAATTTAAATTCAAAGATTTTTATTCAAATAGACTTATAGATAAGTACTTTCGAATAGTCCAAAATTTTTTTTCCCTACCAGCCATTCAGGACATCTTTTAACTGATAAGAAGAACGGCCGCAAGAAACTTATCAGCTTTAACAGAAACAACAACATTTACAATGGAACATGTTGTTGCCAAGCACAAATTTACAATTTTGAAATATATTTAATATAAGAGGAAAATTTTCCAATATTTAATTATTAGAATATTTTCCTTTTATCTAATTTATAATAGTTATGTTTTATGTTAGTATCACATCCATGCATTTTGGTCTTTTAAATAATCATCTACCTTGTAATAACCTTTGCTTAAGAGTGTCTTTTTAACATATATTTTAAATTTATGCAAAGGCAGCTCTATCAATTGTTGTGGAACTTTATTAAAAAAAGCTATACCTTTCCCCAAAAACGAGCGTCTACATTTTTCAAGTCGAAATTTTGGAACGGCAAGCTTATTCTTATTTCTAGTATTAAAATTATGGACATCGCTATGCTTAATAAATAAATCAAGATGTTTCCTTACATATACTATATTATCATAGATGTATTGTCCCGCCAAAGTTAGTATATTAATCTCTTTAAACAAATCCTTAAGAGAATCTCTCCGTCGAAGGTTGTAAATGGCGCGCACAGCTCTTTTTTGAAGTATAAAAACATTTTCTATATTAGCTGCTGAGCCCCACAACAACAGGCCATAGGACATTACACTATGAAAATAGCTAAAGTAAACTAGTCTTGCCGTTTCAATATCAGTTAAGAGCCTTATTTTCTTTATTGCGAAAGCCGCAGAACTAAGTCTACTCGATAAGGCTTCAATATGTGGATCCCATTGCAGCTTTGAATCCAATGTAATGCCAAGAAATTTTGTACTCTCAACTAACTCTACTACATTCCCATTCAAATTGATATGCATATCGACCTGCACTACGTTAGGTAATGAGAATCTAACAAACTTGGTTTTAGAAGGGTTAAGAGACATATTATTACTGTTGAACCAGTGTGCGACTTGAGAGAGAGCACTATTTACTTCGTCAGAACAATTGTTTCCTCTATCAATTTTAAAAATTAAAGATGTATCATCTGCAAATAGTACTGTCTCACATAAATTACTCGTGTAATGAGGGAGATCGTTAATATAAATTAAAAACAGCAAAGGGCCCAATATTGAACCTTGTGGCACGCCCATAATAATGGGGGCTCCAGTAGAAGCAGTATTATTGACAATTACTTTTTGATTTCTATTGTGCAAGTATGACTGCAAAAGGCTAACAGATTTCTTAGAGACACCATAATGTTCAAGTTTCTTTAAAAGTGTAACGTGATCAACGCAATCGAAGGCTTTAGACAGGTCACAGAATATACCAATTACGTCTTGCTTGCCCTCCCAAGCCTCAAAAATATGTTTGAGGAGTGCAATGCCAGCATCAGTAGTATTTTTACCTTTAGAAAAGCCGAACTGATTGTTATGAAGGATTCGATTTATTGTTAAATAGTCTAATAATTGAGAGTATATAACTTTTTCAAAAATTTTACTAAGTGCCGGTAGTACTGAAATCGGTCTAAAATTTGTAGGGTCACTTTTGTCACCCGATTTAAAAAGAGGAATAAGCTTACTACATTTCATTAAATCGGGAAAAGTACCTTCATCTATGCATTGATTAAAAATGAAAGCTAAATATGGAGCTATTGTATCAATAATTGATTTAATAATGTTGGTTGACATGCCCCATAAATCTTCAGTCTTTTTAATATTTATAGACTTGAAAGCTTTTAAAATCTCTTCACTATTAATATGTTTAAAATTGAATACTTTATTACACTTATCAACACAAGACTCTAAGAGGGCAGCAGCAACGTTTGGACAGGAATTCAACTTACTGGTAGTTTCTAAGGGTACCCGAGAGAAGAAATCTTCAAAAACACGGGCAACCTCAACGTCAGATTCAATTAATTTATCACCAACTTTAAGACAGAAGGATTTTACATTATTTTTAGTTTTCCCAGTTGATTGGTTAATAATATTCCAAGTAGCCTTTATTTTATTATCCGCTAATTTGATTTTATTTGAAAAGAACATCGCCTTAGCAGCTACACATACATTTTTAAACATTTGAGAATACTTCCTGACATATCCAATAAAATTTGGGTCACAGGAAGTATGCTTTGACGTATAGAGGTCATATAGTTTCCTTCTGCTTGTGTAAATTCCCGGCGTGGCCCAATCACTAAACTTTACTTTATCCGAATTACAATTGATCACTTTTTGCTTAAATGTTTTACTAAATTCGTCTTCAACCACATGAAATAAATCATTATAAAGATAATTAGATTCCATAATAGGAACTGGTAAAGACTCAATTTTATTAATTACATTGTTTCTAAATTCATCTATGCCCTTTTTAGTTATTGGCCTGCACACAATTTTCCGCTTAGGACAGACATGATGGTGCTTTATAGAGGCTTGTTGTCCACTATGGTCCGATTTAATAACATTTATTATAGATTTCTCAGTGACTACACAGTTTGAAAAAATGTTGTCTAAACAGGTGGCAGATGTGGGTGTTATTCGGGTAGGCTCATTAAAGGTATGTGATAGATTAAACGATTTAAATAAATTTAAAAATCTACTTGCTAGCTTCGACAACTTTGAGTCTAAAATGTCAATATTAAAATCCCCACATATGACAACCTTTTTATTACTTTTACTAGTTATTCTTAAAACTTCCTCCATAGTGGACTCAAACTCTGGGTAATTACTCTGAGGGGGTCTATAAACACATATTACAATTATTTGGTCTAGTTCCACACAAGACAATTCAATTATTCGTTCAATTGAGAGGGATATTATATCTTTGCGCTCTTTGTACTGAAAATTATTATGTAAAATTATAAGAGACCCTCCTCTAATAGCAGATTGCCTACTAAATGAACTCACAATTCTATAATTATCCAGATTTAAAATTACTTCATGACATTTTAACCAATGCTCAGTGATACACAACACATCAACATTTTCACAGTTTAAAAACAAACATACTTCTAGGTCTTTGTCAGAAAAGCCTTGTATATTTTGATGAACAATTTTTAAACATTTTGGCTTTACTCTTGTCAACACTGGGCTAGAGGACACCTCTGTTGTCTCTAATGGTAATTTAAATTAACCAAGTCAGTGTTGGGATTCAATAGAATCAAATTACTTGGAACAGATTCCAAAGTTATATTACAAATGTCAGAATTTAACTGCTCAATAAAAGCAGAGGTTTTTATAGCCAGATTATTGGCTAAATGTTTAAAATAAAAAGATAGCGTAAGCGCTATTTGTCTCTTATAATAGTGAGGCAGATAGTAATTATCTTTTGTCAAGTTAAAATTATTTAACAAAGGATTTATGTCAATTATATGTAGCTTTTCAGTGTTATGAAAGGCTACTGTGTTTAATGTTAAGTTTAAGTTGTATCTTAACTTATTTTCTATCTCTGTGAAACTTTGACTGTAGGGAAATGTAAACATTACAACTTTCCTAACATTTAAAGAGCATAGAGTGTTAACATAAGATATCAACTGTTGTTTCTTGACATTAGCCCTATTCCCCATCAAAATTATGATATTTGTGTTATCACTATAAGATTTCCCAACAATTGTTTTCATTATATCATTTATACTTGAACCAGGCATACAATAATTAACAATATTTTCCTTTGAATTTTTCTGAATTAAATGGCCTAAGTTCTTCCCAATGTCATCACAGAACATAATTGTTTTAGTATCACAGTTTTTAGCAGCAGAAGGGGACATACTTTTATTGCATTGCAATAAACTATCAGAAAGAGAAACAGAGTTGGTTAGTAAATCACCCACCTGAGCAACTTGGCCTGATGAGTCATTTTGACTTAAACAAGTGTTGGCAATCATACAACTACAGCTGCATTTCTTACCTAGTGACTCAAACCGATCTGTGTTAAAATTACAAATGTCTATCATGTCATTTGCAGCAATTTTTTGATAATTTAGCTGTTTGCGAGAGAACTCACTCAAGTTAGTATACATTTCCCTCAGTGAAAGTTCCAAATTGTCAATTTTGTTACCTAATTGAATATCCAACATATCATTTTTTTTATTGTTATTACATGATTCCAACTTAATCACATTTAATTTTTCCAACAATTGGCTACGTTCTTTCCTTAAATCACTATATCTATTATAATAATTTTGTCTTTTAACCAATTTTTGTGTTTTCTTTATATATCTATTAATCTTAATATATTTTTTTAATTTCTTCCCGCTACTGAAACGACAATAATTTTTTATGTATGAACATGGTCTACTAACATCGTTGACACATTCTAAAGGTGAATCGTCACCTGTTGCAAAATTACATTGAGATAACTCATTGAACAGGCTTTGAGAGTGCTTTTCTTCTATAATACTTTTATTTTCTTTCTCTAATTGAAGTGCTTTCTTTTGAGAAAGAGACAATCTTATTTCAAGGTCAGTAATGCGACTCAATGCCTGTTCATGGGTGTCAGAACAATCCCTAAATGACTGAATGAAGTCTTCCATTCGGTTACACTTGTCTACAACTTCAGAGTATTTATGATGAATCTCAGCGAGTTCATTCTTGAGTTCAGAGTTCCGAGTAATCGTCTTGAGGATTTCATTCTCGCTGTCCTCTCTTTCCTGCAGTAAAGTGTCATTAAGTTCCTTTGCTGCCTTCAGATCTTCCAGGGCATTCTTGAGCTTAAGCTCCATATCCTTTGCAGATATTCTCCGGGTCATCATAATTGTTTAAAAAGGTTGGATTTATGATTCAATGCTAAAATAAAAAAATGAGATTACTATCTTATTAACTCAAAATTCAGGTTTGTTTTTAAAAGAAACAAATGAATTTCTAAAGAATTTATGTGATTGCAGAAATAATTTAGTAAGATAATGATAGCTTGTATTTTAGGTATTGTTTATAAATCAATCAACAAGTATCACCATCAACTTTACTTTGTGTAAAGGAAAGCGAGGTTACTCAAGTTGTGTAAGTATAATAATATGTTAAGTTACTGCTTTATATAATAAATTTTAAGATATTATTATGGTAAATCTGAATGTAAGTGACTTACAGGTTTTACCGTCAAATTAACTTTAACAAAGTAAAGAGAGGCCAAACCTTTATGCAGGGAATACTCTGTTTAATTTTAATTTACTTAACTCTAATGAATGTGTACCTACACCTATCAATTAAAATAATAAAACATGAATATTAGTTAATAAGAAAATAAATTAAATACTCAATATGCATAAGCACAAAAACATAACTTGTTGATTAAACTTATATCTTTGCTGAAAAATTGGCTGCACAATCAATGAATGAAGTGGTTTAGATGGGCAGTATTGATGTAAGTAGTGTTTGGCAAGAGTAGCAGTATGGTGAATGTCTGTGACAACAGTAGTCACCGTCAGCTTTACTTCCACAATTTGTCAAGTAAAGAGAGGTTGTTAACAATGCCAAATCGTAATGGATTGTGACGTTGTTCACTGGAAGTGAACTCTGTACAAGTAGTGATGATTAGTGTACAGAAATGAG
Organism: Chrysoteuchia culmella; assembly: GCA_910589605.1. NCBI lineage: Eukaryota > Metazoa > Arthropoda > Insecta > Lepidoptera > Crambidae > Chrysoteuchia > Chrysoteuchia culmella. Next base: position 7,573,037 of record OU342671.1, on the reverse strand, counting down.
AAGCCAATTTAACACCAAATCTACTAAGTCACTTCAGTGTTTTATATTATACTAGATAAGCTGAGTAAAATACTTATCAACTAAATTATGGAACAAAGTTACTTCCCCGGTTTATGTGCAGTTCAGGATTTATGCATTCCTCCTTTAAAATATCGGCTTTTCTTGAGCTTGATTCCACGTCAGGATGACGTTTGGTCGTTACAATATTGTAGTCACGTTATTTCAAAAATAAATCTATAGATTTATTGGATAACACTTGTACATATGTTAAAGGGTCCTATTAACACTTTAAAAACAAAACACTATAATAAAGCTATGATTTTACTTAAATTCTAATAATTTTTACACAGCTGATACTATTTGACAAGTTAACCGGCTGGGGTTGCCAGAAAGAAAAAAAAAAAAAATAGACATGTTCATGCACACAAATATTTGCCTTGTCCGGGGATCGAACCCGGGACCTCTGACGCAGAAGGTATTATGCATGGTATGATATAGTAATGGCAAGTTGATGAACTGCTTGTTTGTATTTGGGAAAAAATTGCAAACTGCACAAATTTTGTTTAATTTAATATTAAACAAAATTTGTGCAGTTTGCAATTATCTGGGTTGAGCACGTCTCAAACTCAACTCGGCCCTGGTTTAATGCTGACTGTCACTGCGCCGAAGAGCAGAAAATGCTCGTGCGCACAAATCTCCGGACACCCAAACCCTGAAGAAAGCCTTCTACCGAGCCGCCAAGTCTAGCAAGCGCATGTTGCGCTGGGCATGTTTCGACTACATCGGCCGCATTGGAGCCAAACTTGCATCCCACCTGGATCTGGAAGTAAAGAATTTTAGTCCCTTGCCAAAGCCGCCGAACAAAATTTCTGTCGCCCTACACTTCCACCACTGCTAAAGCCTGACGGATCGCTTGCTCATACTGCGACTGAGAAAGCAAACTTGTTTGCCTCGCCTGTTGCCGAGAATTCGCGTCTAGATGTCGGTAGAAAAGTGCCACCTAAGTAACCTCGTGCTGACCACTCTATGGGTGACTGTCAGATTCACACAAAGAGGTTCTAAAAGCTCACCGTAATCTAGACGTGAACAGAGCTAGTGGTCCCGACGGAACCCCAGCAATTGTCCTGCGCAACTGTGCACCTGAACCTTATCCTGAGTGTCACTCGCCTGTGCCGCCTCTCACTTAAGACTGGACAAGTTACTCAATCGTGGAAGCCTGTGGCCAAAAAGGGCAGCCGTGCCGACCCTTCCAACTACAGCCGATTTCAGTCACGTCCATATTCTGTAAGACTATGGAACGTGTACTTAAGACCCATCTTTTGGCATACCTTGAAGACAACGCCCTCCTCTGCGATAGTCAGTTTGGTTTTCGCCGAGGTTGATCGACTGGAGATCTTCCAACTTGGGAAGGATGTTTTAACGTCTGAATCACTACGATCAGTTCTGGCGTTCTCGAGTAATCAGTAAACATACATAAAAAAATATATACGCGACGAATTGATAACCTCCTTCTTTTTTGAAGTCAGTTAACAATTTATTTCCTACACGCGTGGGTATACCCAGTTGACATTACTTGTAACCTTGCACTTTCTACCTGTAGGTGGAGCGTGGGTTGCAGTCTCAAATTAAAATATCAAAGTTATCTTTAGATTTGGACCTATTTTTAATCGGTGATAAAACCTTCGTAGAGGAAGCAAGGTTAAAATTTAAAACTTTTAGTTTTGCTATCTAACGACCGAAATTAATAACCTATCTGTAGATATGGATAGGGCTATATACGGATAATTACAACTTAGTTCGTGAAATATAGCGCGTTTGATATCCGTAAAAGTTGTTTTATTTCAATGAACAGTGCGCGCCAAAACATAAGATGTACGTATAACTTATAGTGTTTTATTATTATCAATATTGATAGAATAAAAATGTGTGGTAAAAATATGCCTGATATTACTCCGCCGGCTACAAGTTTTCACGACTAGCTTGAGACATCCCATTTAATGAGACGGCTAAATATGACGTTCGGCCAAGTCGTTAAATGTTCCATTCAACGACTTGGTTAGTTGTCCATTAATTAAATGCCGGCGTTTAATTAACGGGCTAGCCCTATATATGAACGGCTGATTTAACCAGTTGGCTGCGACATATACATGAGGTTAAGTATGAGGTGTGTGTAAACATACAAAGTATAATAGTTATAATATTTAATTCACTCTCACTTGCATATAATGTCGTAGGAGGATTTGATAATTAGAATTTTCGCAAGAATCCTAGACTTATTGCAAAAACACGGATAATTAGACAATGGTGTTGACATTTCTCAATCTTACTGAAAAAATATAGGGTTTTCAAAAATCCGGTTTGCTTTAGTAACATTGGATATTCTTTACTCTTATTGGCTTAATTTTTGCTTGCTTGCTAACTCTTATTCTGATTGGTTCACAGAAAGTTTACTACACGTAGGTAATAAGAATGGATTGCATTTGAAACGTCAAGTCGTCAACTAATCAGAGAAGATGTTGTTTTGGACGGTCCGACCAGCCAATCAGTGTTCTTATTTTATAATGGCCAGCGAATCTTTTCGTAATCTTGCTAAGGCAATCAGTTTTTTTCCTATCTTTTTTTCAGTAGGATTGAGAAATGACAACACCATTATCTAATTTTCCGTGTTTTCGCAATATCCCTAGGATTTTCGCAAAAAAACGATTTATCTCATTATCCTGCGACACAATACAAGTTACAACATCTTTAAACACGTGGATCATCGTATGTAATCAATATGACTAGTCAAACCTTCAAACATAACATACCTTACCTCGTTAAGATAAGGTCCATTTTGTAAAAAGCACTATAACAAAGTGTTTTCTAGTAGGAATTGGATAACAACCTCTTCTAACAATGCCTTTGACATAAGGGCCCGCACGTACCACAGCAAAGATAACAATAAATAATCTGAACCTTATATTCATTGTTATAAATGTGAAAGTCGCTTAGCTGAACTGTAAAATAAAGTCGGTTTATATCGAGCTTCCTTATTAAATTTCTAATGACAGGATGTATTCCAAGTACCATTTAAATGTATTGAAAGTGCAGGAAAATCAGCTTTATTTACGGGGGCTTAGAGGTTGTTTTTGTAGTATAGGCAGTGGATGATGTATGGGTTTACCGAAAGGGTAGAATTTCAGCGTTTCAGGTGTGTTTAGGCTGTTTGAATTATAAATTAAATGGATTTAGTGAATTCAGATGTTCGCAACTGTTGTGGATTTGTAGATTTTTAATGATACTCACCCACCCACCGATAAATAAATAAATAAATAAATATTTCCATACAATCACACCAATTATCTAGCCCACGTTAAGTATCATGAAGAACTTGTGTTATGGATACTAGATAACGGATAAACATACTAATATACTTTTTTTGTAAATACATACATAATATACATATTAAACATCCTCATTGGACTCGCGTGGTAGGTCATGGCCCATTCTCTCATTCTCTTTATTCATCACCAAGGCGATTTTTTAAAGACACCATAATGTTCTAGCTTCTTTAAAAGTGTAACGTGACCAACGCAATCGAAAGCTTTAGACAGGTCACAGAATATAGCACTTACGTCTTGCTTGCCCTACCAAGCCTCAAAAATATGTTTGAGGAGTGCAATTCCAGCATCAGTAGTATTTTTACCTTTAGAAAAGTCGAACTATTGTTAAATAGTCTAATAATTGAGTATATATATATATTTTTTTATTTTTACGAAGTGCCGGTATAATACTGATATAGGCTTAAAATTTGTGGGGTCACTTTTGTGATGATGATGATGACATGAAGACTTGGTGGTTGGTGAAGCAGGCGCCTTGTTATGAACATAAGATTATTTTATTCCGACTTTTTATTCTTCCCACGGGAACGGGAAACGCAAGTGAAACCGCGAACGGCCGCGTTTTATATGCGTCTTAAGCAACGTTCGCTGTGGTCGGTCACGGGATGGGTGACCAAAAATGAATTATATTGAGCTCCTCAAGGTGGGTTAAGCCATTGGTCCTGCCTGGCATTTGCAGTTGTTAGCACTTACCATTCCACATTGGGCTCACTTAGTGAGCATTGATCTATTGTCCTTCCTTATCCATTCACAAGGAAGACTGAGGACATATAATTGGAAATGTTATGACATGACATCATCATCATCATCATGACATGACATGATATGATGTTATTTCTCATTTGTCATCATTGCTAATAAAGATGAGAAATAAATGCGATATAATTGTTCTGTTAAGTAGTAATGATGCGATAAAAAAACTTGCTCGCATTTATCCAGCACATTGGTCACAAGGAGGGTTAAAAAGTTTCCGCCCCTCCTGCATAATAGAACTTTGTTTCCGCAGTCGGTTAGAAACAATCGATGAACGCTCACCATCTGACGTCATTCAACATTCAGGAATTTTCGCATTATAGCCGACAAGCAGTTCCTACCACCGATGACAAGCGCTTTTCAAACTACGCTATAATATAATAGCGTTTAGCTTATAGCTCATAGCACAACGATATCGCTCACCATACATTTACTTAGAACACATTCACACTTAGCTATCTCTATATATAAGGCCCGTGTTATCCATTCTAATGTTCCCTCCAGCGCCATGAGTATAACACCTACAGCCTTCACTAATACCTTCAAAAATCACAAAAAAAAATAATTTTAAATTGACTTTATCAAGGTCAAAGGTCAGAAAAACATCATCACATTGAATTTAACTGTAACAGCCATACTTTTTAGTTATTAGTTAAAATAAAGGCATAATATTGTTCAATTCTTTTATATATGTTTTCTTTTTTATATTTTATATTGTGTTGTATTTATTACTTAACTTTGTGTTTCGTCTACTTTCATATCTGGCCTTAGTCTACTAATTAAAATGTGGCCATTGGTGTAGGGCTTACTTTAAATATTGATTCTATTTCTTCATGTGTTAAATTTAAGATTTATTGTTTTCCTGTTTGTGGTCCTATAATTAAATTAAAAAATACTCACACCATAATGTCAAACTCGGATGCCTACCGACGCTGTCAGTTACATAAGGGGGAGTGGAATACACCGAGGCAAAATTTGAAACTAGCAAGCTAGTGTTTAACCCTTTAGGACCTCAATGGATTTTTTTTAACTTAAAAATCCAGCATATTTTTGAAGTAAAGGATTAAAAAGTTTTCGCCCCTCCTGCATAATATAACTTTGTTTCCGCAGTCGGTTAGAAACAATCGATGTACGCTTACCATCTGACGCTGACGTCATTTAATATTCAGGAATTTTGTGTGCCCGGCGGATTGTATGAACCAGTGATTGTATGAACTTTTTCGGTATTTTTACGTGAAAAACAGTTTTTACACTGGACTTCAAAATATGGATAACATTTATACTAGCAACATTAAACCAATTACAGATTCACACAACTAAACACAGACAGTTAACAATTTTGAACATGCATATTGGATTTACATCTAGGGATGCAACAAAAAAAAAGTATATATTACTAAAAACAATTAACATCACGAGTCACCGTGGTGACTTAATAATAACAGAAAAAGTAATTAATACTCGATGGCTAACAATTTTGTAAGGTTACGTCTAATACTGTTACAGCTAGAATTAAATGGATCTATATCAAGTTTTTCGCTCAACGCATTGAAACACTTGCTCGCACGTAGTATAAAAGAGTTTTGCCTATAGTTGGTATTGGAATGAGGGATGTAGAACGCATTAAAATGACGGAGAGTTTTTTGGGAACATTAAAATTTAAAAGAGAGAGAAGCTCGGGACAATCAATAACACTGATGTAATTTTAATTAGGTACGTTTTTACACCTATGATGGACTGGGAGTGAAAAATTTGATTATTTTTCTTATGGAAAAATATTTTTTGTAGTTTTGCGATATCCTAACAATCAACATTGATTTCATTTGACAGATGGATGTGACATATTGCTCTTAGTATTTGGTAAGTTTTCATTTGTGTCAAAAAAAAGCAGCAATGTGTCACATCCATCTGTCAAATGAAGCCGATTTCGAGGCCGACGCCACATTTTATTAAAACATTAAGTCTAAACTAGCAATACCTTTAAAAAATATAAAGGAATGATTTGGTCAATGCCAAAATTAACCTACATCTTGGCGAGGACTTTTGAACCAGAGGGCTAATTGTCTAATTTTAAAATCTATCGCAATTCCTTTCAATTCGTCATTTGAAAGATATTTACATACTTCGGGCCGTCACTAGTTGACATTTGAAATGGATTGTGATCGGGCTGTGTTTTGAAAGGTATTGAATGAACGAAATTGAACTGTCTAAGCAAAGTGACACAAGAAAATATCTTTTAAATGCATGGAGAAGTTTCAAATGAAATGTTATTTAAAACATCATTACTTCCGAAAGGGATTGCGGCTATGAGTTATACAATTCCATAAATCACTATCACAATCACAATACCTTTCAAAGGGATTGTGATAGATTTAGAAATTAGACAATTAGGGGGCACGTCACCTTTTTAGCCTTCATCGTACCTGATGTTAAGTATTGATAAGGCTGAAGATGGAAGCGAGCCTCTCCCGGAATCCTCAACCACTGAGGAACTGGCTATCTTATCTCTAACTGCCGGAACACAACAATGCTGAAAACATTGTTGTTATGGCGTCAGACTTAGATAAGATGGTGGTAGCTAGCCAGGCGGACTTACAACAAGTCCTACCACCAACCAAACCGAATACAATATGTACCCCCGCTGGGAATCGAACCCGGGACCCCTGGGTCTGATACCGGTGGTTGTACCACTAGACCACGGAGGCGGTTGAAATGAAATGCTGTTGCATCTTAATCGATCGTTAAACACCTATAAAGATGTTTCTTTCGAATGCAAGGATATTCCTAGCATTGATGTGACAACGCTGGCCTACAGCGTATTAAAAAATATAAAAGTATTGGAGAATTTCGACGGTGGTTCGCAAGTCTCGGTAGCTCAGCGGTTAGAGCATTGGACCGGATTTCCAAAGGTCGTGGGTTCGTGTCCCATCTGAAAATTCACTTATGGCCGAGTTGTTTTTTCCAATATTTTTCTATTTAAAAATTTATCATTGTCACTATTTGTTCCGGACAACATCTTAGGCCCGTAATCCAAAATGTGACTCAAGCAGTTGAGAATAGTTAGAAAGGGACGCCGCTACATGCGATGAATAAGCACGTCTCTTTTTAACTGTTCTTGAGTATAGATCAGTGCTCAGTCACGTTCTGGAATACGGGCTTTAGAACATTGGTTCCGAACCTCGGGGTAGTTACCCTCGCGGGGGTAACACAGCTTTACTATGGGGTAACAAAGGTAATAATAATAATAATAATAATAATAAAAATCTTTATTGCACACGATAAACACAAAACAAGTACAAAGAAAAAATAAATATACAGAAGAATATACAATAGGCGGCCTTATTGCTACGTAGCAATCTCTTCCAGGCAACCTTGGGTGAAAGAAAACAGATAAATAAGGTAATAGGGGAATGGGTGCACGAAGAAGGAGAAGAAAAAGTATATATTTACAAATAGATGGATACTGAAAGAGAGAAAACATATGATAATTAGTAGTTAGGAGAAAGAGAAAGGAAATGTCTTCTAACTTGATCACCAAAGGATTTTACAGTCTGAACCTTTCTGATGCCCTGTGGTAGTGCGTTCCAAAGCCGGACCGCGTGAACGGAAAAGGAATAGGAATAGAAGCTGGAGGAGTGCGGAGGAAATTTTAGGGTGAGGTTAGAGGAGGAACGCAAGGTACAATGTGAGGATGTGGTATGAAAAGAAAAACATTCTTTGAGATAAGGTGGGGAAGTTGGTAGAAAAAGGATAGAGTAGAGAAGCTTGAGTGTGTGTAAGTCCCTGCGCCGGCGAATAGGAAGCCAGTTAAGTTTGCTACGGAAGGTTGAGACATTGTCTTATTTATATAAAGGTGTGATGAATAGAGAAAAAAAAATATGTCTGTACTAATATTATAAAGAGGAAAGATTTGATTGTTTGTTTGTTTGCAATGGAATAGGCTCCGAAACTACTGAACGGATTTCGATGAAATTTGGTACACAGTAGATAGCCTGGTAATGAACATAGGATACATTTTATCCCGATATTCCCATGGGAACGGGAACGGCCGCTAGTGTAATATAATAATAAATATTTGCACATAATCACACCAATTATCTAAACCCCATGTTGTTTCATTAAGAACTTGTGTTATTGATTCTAGAATATTCTAGATAACCGATAAACATACTTATATACTTTTTAACACCCAGACCAAGACAAATAGACATGTTCATGCACACAAATATTTGTCTTGTCCAGGGATCGAACCCGGGACCTCTGGCGCAAAAGGCGGGTATAGCACCCCTGCGCCAAACATGCCGGCAAATTATTTAAAAATCCTTTATCACTTTTGTCTTTCAATACAGTCAATACCCCACTTAAAAAGCCCCCAAGCCTGGTAAAAGTTTTAAATTTTTAATAGGAGGCCGGCGCAATAGGTCTATTCAGCCCTTTTGTGATGTCTAGACGCACCATAGAGGTATTGGGGTTAGCTCGGACTTTGTACGCTGTCAATGAAACCAACCCTCTTATTGGGGTCGTTCACACGCTCGTTTCAGTTTTTACACTACACTTCCATCATCAGCCTGTGGACGTCCACTGCTGGACATAGGCCTCTCCTAGCTCACGCCTATTGTGGCGTTCATAGGAGGCTATTAGCCTACTGCTACCACGCTGGGCAGACGGGTTGGTAGAGGGTTTGTTTCAAGTTTTCCTTCTCTCGCACAGAGTGTTCAATGCGTCGAGCCTCTTAGTCGACTCTTACGACATCCCAGGCGTGTAAGGGAGTGGTGACACTTGTATTCTTAGGCCGTCACCACACTATACTTAGTTTGTATAATATGCTTATTTAATAGCAATAAATAAGCGCTAATGGCCGCGCTTGACAGATTGATCATATTTGATCACGTTTGTTAAGTAACGTTCGGCCCGGTCAGGTGTCGGATGGGTGACCGTAAAGTGGCATTATAACATGAGCGCTTCCGTGCTTTGGAGGGCACGTTAAACCGTCGGTCTCGGCTGTTGTCATTTGATTACAGTCGTTAAGCCAAGTCAGAGGCCTTATAGGAGTCTTAACTTATTTAACTTATTTAATTAACCAATCCTTTGATGAAGCAGTCTTGCCCGATTTACTAAAAATTACTATAGTCAAGCCTATACCTAAAAAAAGAAATGCCATCAAGCCACAAGACTTGCGTCCAATAGCACTGTTGTCCACCTTTTCGAAAATATTTGAAACTGCGATGGCAACCCGCCTCAACTCTTTTTGCGAAAAATATAGTATATTTAACGAGAATCAGCATGGTTTCAGGAAGCAAAAATCCACAATAACAGCAGTATATAAGTTTATGAATGAAATATTAAATATTATAAATACAAACAGATATGCAATAGGAATAATGTCAGACATGAGTAAGGCATATGATCGGGTTTCTCATATAATTCTACTCAAAAAATTACATGAAATAGGTATACGGGGGCAAGCGCACAAATGGTTTAAATCTTATTTAAATAACCGCCAACAATTTGTGCAGTTAGAACATTATGATGCCAAAAAAATACCATAAATAATGTAAGATCAAATAAACTTATTATTGAACGTTCTATTCCTCAAGGGTCAATATTAGGAAGTATTTTATTTTTAATATATATTAATAACGTCACAGATTGTATAAATAAAGCATGCATACTATATGCAGATGATATCTCTATTGTATTCCCATGCATACGCAGTCAAGATCTACAAGAACAATTTCATACCACATTACACGAAATAATAGAATGGTTACAAGACCACAATTTAGAAATAAATATACCTAAAACGAAATTAATGCAATTCAAACCCATACAAAAACAGTCAATAGATGCGACTATCTCATTTAATAATAATAAAATAGAATTTGAAACCTCCTGCAACCTGTTAGGAATACAAATAGATACCAATGTCAATTGGAAATCACATATCGAAAAGATTGCTGCTAAACTTTCAAAATTTACTTACGCATTTAACGAATTAAAAAAATGTACAGATTTAAATACTGCAATGTGTGCCTATTATGCTTATGCTCACGCATGGTTATCCTACGGAGTCATTCTTTGGGGTAACAGCACTAATGTAAATCAATTGTTTATAATGCAAAAAAGATGTATTAGAATACTTGCTAATATTGATGATATGGAAAGTTGTAGACCTCACTTTGTAAAATTAAAAATACTCACACTTACGTCCTTATATATATTCGAAATTTGTAAATTAGTTAGGAAAAATAAACATATGTATCCACAAGCAAAAGATTTTTATCAACAGTCTCGTAATTTAAGACATAAAAACAGACTTACAGCACCTTTCACTAAGTTACATTTGGTGAGTTCAGGAACTTACCATATGTCAATAACAAAACAAATTCATGACATACAAAAAGAAACAGACTTTTACAATAAATTAAAGGAATATTTAATACAGAAATGTTTTTATACATTAACAGAATTTTTTAATTAATTTATCTTAGTTCTATAGGCTTATATGATCTCGTTATATGTATAATATTATGTTTGTTATAGATTTTAATGTCGTTACCTAAAAACTTTATGTTAATTAAGTCATTATAAATATTTAAGTCGCAATACCCTTACAATGCCATATTTAAAATACTTTTTTTTTTCTCAATATTGTTGTCTCTTAGGTAGAAGAAACCTCAAATTCTTAGTTTTAACCTTATAGGTATTAAGTGTTTAACTTTTTAGGTATATTTATAGTAATATACATTAATTTGCTATGCCCTTACAGGGTCATGTTTTCTGGTACTATCCATGTTTTGTAAGATCTTATATAACCAAACATGTTGCAATAAAATATATGACTATGACTATGACTAAACTCTGACACCATAGGTGGCCACTTATCCTCACTCGATAAGAAGAAGTTAGCAATAAAAATGTAAAATAGTAGGTATCCCAAATAGCATCAAATGTACATACATCTTATGTTTTGGCGCGCACTGTTCAGTGAAATAAAACAAATTTAACGGATATCAAACGCGCTATAGTTCACGAACTAAGTTGTAATTGCCGTATTTTTTGTTTTTTTAGGGTTTTTAGGGTTTTTTCACGACGTTTCGGCACCTTTTCAGCTGCCGTGGTCACGGGATGAAGGCAGTCAAATATAGCGCGTTTGATATCCGTAACTTTTACGCTGTGAAGTCTTTTCAAGATTTAGACATTATCAATAATAGATATTTCTTTTGTTTCAGATACAATATCAAAATCAAGATGGAGCGACGAACACAATGAAAGCTGCAGTTAAAAAAAAACGTTAAATTAGGTCTTAAAAACATAACGATGACCTGAATCTCAGAAAAAATTACCCCTTGTGATAAACAATCGTAAAGTTTTATCTAATTTACAGATTAAAAAGGCTCTGCGTTCCTCTAGCATAAGTGTCAATTAGTAAATACCAAAGCGTTTAAAAAAATAGGTTCTACCTCCATAGAGAAGTGTAATTATTTTTTCTAACCAAAGATAATTAAATTAAATTTAAGATGGCCAATCAAATGCCTATATACAGCCAAGTGGTACCTAAATCACAGTACCGTAACAAAAATTCAAAAGCAAGTAGATCTCAGATGGGTACAAGAGATTTTGACCCGTTGAACTTTAATAATGGCGGCAACTTCCTATCCCCTACGGATAAGGGGGATAAGGTGGATAAAGAGAAGAAGGATAGACGTGAGAGGTCTAGAGATGAGGCGAGTAGGTCTAGGAGGACCCAGAATAGGAATGAAGCTAGTGAGAGCAAGGTTGAGGCTTATTTGAGGCAGAACCAGGTCAGCATTAGGCAGCAGCAACATCGACATTCGGCCGTGAGGCAGGCTGAGCATAGAGTCAATTTGAGGTGAGTTTTTTTGTTATGAAACAATTATTATTCTAGAAAGAAGTCGCTAACATACTCAGTGGGTCTACCATGAGTTTTCCTTTCTATTTACTGTGCAGTAAACGGGAGACATTTTATATGCTAATCTGCCGGCCTACCATCAACTATAATGCGATTCATTTTAGGTTATTTTACGGCAGTAAGAATGAGACGCCGCTATACGCGCCGTAAGGCAGCATCCCAGTCTCACAATCTAAAAATAACCGAATATGAATCGCATTACAGTTGATGGTAAGGCCCCTGCACAATGCCTCTAGTGGGCAGTAGCAGAACTACAGATTACCATACAAGATGTCTCCCGTTTACTGTAAACGGTAAACGGAAAGAAAAACTCATGGTAAACATGGGTCAACCACAGGTCTCAGTTTCTATTTTCAAGAATGAAATGGAGGTTAGGATAGTTTAGAAAATTCATAAGAACTTTTGTGTAGTAGCGGTATTTTTTTGTGGAGATTGATTACCTCCAGCATGCGTAGCATGACCACCTCGACAAAGCTATCTCGACACTTTTCTCACGCAAACGTATTGTCTGTCCCGCTTACACCGTACTGATATGAGCGAGACAGACATCGCGAGATAAGCGCCGACAGCGAGTCGCGGTGCGCATGCTACTCTAGCTGGTAATCCTATCTAATTAAGATTTAGATAAGGATGGCTAGACCAACCAGACGAAATAATCATATGAAAAGAGATTGGAAACAAACATTCACATGAAATTTAATATGTTGACCTCCAGATATTTTGCGGTCTGACTGTTAAATTAATAATGAATTGTTAATTTTAATTAACTGTTCAATTTTGGTTGGTGGTAGGACTTGTTGTAAGTCCGCTTGGCTAGCTACCACCATCTTATCTAAGTCTGACGCCATAACAACAAAGTTTTCAGCATTGTTGTGTTCCGGCAGTTAAAGATAAGATAGCCAGTTCCTCTGTGATTGAGGATTCAGGGAGATGCTCGCTTCCATCTTCAGCCTTATCAATACTTAACATCAGGTATGATGAAGGCTAAAAGTTTCCCCGTAGCTCATAAAAAATAATAACTTCTCAGGCCCCGGGCTATGAGACACAAGACATATTCCATTGTTCTCTAGACACTGGTGTCCTAGCAAAAGATGAAATAAGCTTGACGTGGTTACGATATTACTTACAGTTCCTTTAGACATACTCACATTATTTGAGCCTCGGGATGGTAGAGGTGTTTTCCACTCTTGCATACTCTGCCCCTAAATTGTCTTATTTTAAAATCTATCGCAATCAAACCTTTAAAAGGTTTAGTGGTTGTGATAGCGATTTATGGAATTGTGTAACTTAGGGAGACGCAATCGCTTTTGGAACGAATGATGTTTTGAATGATATTAATATGTCACTTCATTTGACATCTCTATATATTTGAAAGATATTATCGTGTGTCATTTTGCTTTGACAGTTCTATTTCGTTCATTCAATACCTTTAAAACGCGTCCCGATCACAATCCTTATCACATGTCAAATATAGCTCTGAAATACCATTCAAATGACAAATTGATAGGGATTGCGATAGATTTTAAAATAAGACAATTCACCCCCTGGTTATACATCTAACAAACCCCAGTAAAGCATGTATTTACCTGATGTATTACAGATCCCTCCAACTCAACGACGTAGCACCAACGCGTGGCCATGACAGAACTCCCACTGAGAGGCATAGAGGCTTCCCGGGGGACAAGGACGGCGCTAGAGAACACCGCCGCGAGAGGGACAAAGATAGGGATAGAGATAGAGACAGGGAGAACTATGATTTTGATGGTAAGTGTTTTGTACTTGTGATTTAATTTTTTATTATAACTGAGCAGGCATTTGACCACCATCGTGCATAACAGGATGTGGTCTAAGGTGTTGCATGCTTGCCTAGGAAATGTCTATTAACTCTCGCCTTGAAGAGGCCAAGGTTGTAGGAATCTTGGAACACATGAGCCGGCAGCGCATTCCATTTTTAGCGGGTCGTATAAGAAATATGTCAGAAAAGCGCTTGGTACGTACCGTTGTAATGTCAATGTCTTTTTATTTCTACTATCTGTAGATATTTCATAGGAAGATCCCGAAAATGAGAATAGATTTTGTGCATATTTATAAGAATGAAATGGGAGTGCATGAGTATATGACGGATGAGGGAAGGTGTGTATTATATTCACAGTACAAGTTCTGCTTATTTTGGTGCTAGATTGTGTTATGTAAAATATCCTGAAACGCTTATTAATTTGGGTGTATCCCAGTTTATGTATTTATATACAAAAGTGATTTAGTGGGGCAACTATCTGCTGCTTTATCTGCTGACGGCAAATAATCGATCTGGTCCCCATTGGACCCTCAAGATTCGACCTCATCTACATAAAAGTACCTAATCGACCCTCAAACAAAAACATGTCCCATTAGACCTCAATTTGAACCGACTTTAAAAAAAAAAGAAGATTATCAGTTCATCGCGCATCAATTTTGAACGGAAATCGAACCAAAAGCACAGAATATAGTTGCACTCCTTTGAAAGCCGACATTTGTATGCTATACAAAATTTTCAACGCATCCGGTGCATTCAAAATTGCACCTCACTAAAACGCTCACAAGAGCGCAATTCCTTTGTGTTCAGAATTTACCTACACCACAGGTCAAGCGTCAGGGTTGTACAAGCAAAGTCAAATAAATAACAATATAATTTTGTGTAGCATTTTTTGTATTAACAATTGTTTAACTTTAATGTAATGTTGTATGTATTTCTTACAGTCTCTAAAAAACCTATTATAACAAAACTAACTAAACTTCAGTTTTGCGAAAATTCGAAATTGAACAAACAATTTGAAAAAGGCATAGTGTCGTCGGAAAACATAAACATGGTGCAGTTAATGTTTAAGATTCATGTTTCGTAATATTTCGTAAGTAAGTATTAATGTTTTGTAAAATTCATGTTTCGAACTGCGCGCGTGTACTTACAAGCGTTGGGCGGCCCTGACTGATTTACAACTCCCAGTTGTAGTGCGCTGTAGGTGTTTATCGCGGTAGGTACAGGCGAGTGACGGAGGCCTGCCACAAGTACCAGAGGCCCGACCGCCTAACGGTATAGCGTGTGGTATTGCTATGGCAATCAAACTTCAAACTCTCATAAAACCCTTCAAAGATTGTATTTTTGGCTAATTCCTACATATTTCTATTCATCTATTGGATTCACTATTGCATTTTTAGTATGAAAGTGATAGCGTCAGCGAGAGCCCTTGTAGGAGGTTTGAAAAATCGATAACTATAGCAATAGCACAAGCGATACCGTTAGGCGGTCGGGGTGCAGGGCGGCATAACCAACCAGGAGGTCGAATAGGCACCTAAATTTATTATTTTTAGGAAGGTCAAAATGGACCTGAAAATTTGTACTTTTTTATGGGGGGGTCGAATCTTGATGATCGAGTGGGTACTAAATCAAATAATCAATCCTGTTGCATATTTTTAAACACTTCAGATACAAATTTTATCAGCGTCAATGAATGACACTATTTATAGATGCTTTAAAACTATTTTATCTATTTTAAAAACTTGGCCAGTATGCATTTCCTGTATTGAGATAAATCGCAATGGATCCGAGGTTATCCATCAATGGATATACGCAATGGATAAAGTGGGATTAATTCATTAATTTGATCAAAGTTTTATTTTTTATATTAAATATTGCAGGTACTCCTTTAAGTAAATAATTAATCCTGTTGCATATTTTTAAACAGTTAAGACACAAACGTCACATTTTTTTTATCAGCGTCAATGAATGACTATTGATAGATGCTTGAAACCTGTTTTATCTATTTTGAAAAATGGATATAGTGGGACAAACAATCCCAGATTATCCATCAGTAGATATACGCAATAGATAAAGTGGGATTAACCAATTAATTTGATCATAGTTTTATTCTTTATATTTAACATTGCAGGTACTCCTTTAAGTCCAATGGCGCCACGCCACGAATCCTCCCGCCCTGTCCGCAAGTCATCCTCCGCTCATCGCGTAACAGAGACGAATATTTCAACAGACAAGAGACGGTTCTTCTGCAGGGAGTGGGCTTTCCAGAAGATAGCCCATTGTTTGGAGCAGAGGGCTGTTAGCAATACTGCTGGGGCTTTGATACTCGGTAAGTAAGGCATATGAAATTAGGAGATCCGTAGGAGAACTAATGTAACCGGTATCGCTAGAATCATTGCTCATCTAATTTGGCATTGGGCGAGACACATAGGTAGAAGAACCGTCGGCGGTCGGGCCGGGGCGATTCTGGAATGGCGACCGCACACCAGACGACGCTCCGTGGGTAGGCCACCGACAAGGTGGACCGACCATCTGATGAAGTTCGCGGTCGCCGATTTTGCAGTTGTTTCGTTTTATAAGAAATTTTTTTTTAGAGAATAAGCGTTGCACAACTTCCTTACGCCATAATATGTAGCTTGTGGGGATAGTTACTTGCAATTTATAACAACTTCTAATGTTTTTCTTACGTTATCTCCAGGTGACGCGGGTAGCGGTAAGACGGCTCTATGCCAAGAGCTGAGCAGCCCGAGCCCCGGCCCAGCAGCGAGGCAGCAGCGCGCCCTCAACAGAAGACTACTGGCGAGGCATTTCTTGCAGGTATATCGTCCTCTTCATTTGCGTGTCGATGACATCAGGTTTTTTGTCCCAGTGTGTGGCAACTTGGATTGCACTATCCGTCGCGTCCATTAGGTCACTTACACTTCAGATGGTTGGACATAGGAGGCACTCCAGAAGTGGTTTCATTGGTTGTGAGGGCTCTCCACATTCGCACTGTGAGTTCTCCACGTATCCCCGTTTGTGCATTGTGTTTTGTAACGGTCAACACGGGTACGCAAGTGGTTTACCCATTTTCAGAGTGTCGTGATTATAATCGTAAGATCGTCTAAGTAGGGCAGTTGTAAGACAGCTTTATCCCAGGAGTTGAGCAGCCCGAGCTCCGGCCCGGTGGCGAGGCAGCAGCACACCCTCAACAGAAGACTACTGGCGAGGCATTTCTTGCAGGTATGTCGTAATTATAATGCCATCACGGTAGACGAAACTTTATTCCTATTAATAGTTTTCCAGGTACTAGGTTGTTAAAACTTATTGGGTGCAATTGTTACTCCGGAAAGCATTTGCTCCAATAAAATAAATACCTTTTTAAGTTGTACTCGTTGTGAAAAACGTGTATGTTTTATTCATTGGTATTTGGTAATATTTCTGGTTCAGGTTAAGATCATGTTAACTGTGTTGTGGGTTCTATTTTGGTACATTTACAACCAGTTTCAATAATCTATAGATAAAGGTCTATATTGGTTACGTTACTTATGAACCGGTGTTATTTTTTTACTCATTAATAATAATATCTGAGCAACATAGCTCTAGTAAGCCTATCTCTTACTGAGGGTAGTTTATTAAAAGGGTTTTAAACCTGTTGTCCTCGTCCCCCGGTCCGCCATTAAAAAAAAAAACAAAATCACTAAACAGAAATATAAAATAAATAAATAATATTTCTTACACTCACACCAATTAACCTAGCCCCAAAGTAAGCACTATAAGGCCTGTGTTATGGGATACTAAGGGTAACGGATATAAATAAATACATATTATTATACATATATAAGTATTTCATGTATATAAATATATTTAAACACCCATGACTCAGGTACAAATGCTCGTATTCATCGTACAAACATTTGCCCCTACCGGGATTCGAACCCAGGACCTCAGAGAAGGCTGTGGTATATGCGAACGCAGCCTATATATATATATGTCTCGCTCGCTCGGTATCTCTCTCTCTCTACCGTTGGTGTTTTTGCAGGTATGGTCGATACCAAATAAAAGTTTATGGAATTTTAATAAATTGTTCTTATTTGAAGAAACAACAAGGCGACACCTTGAAACCGGTGTACTTAGCACTCTACCACGGAGTTGGTGGAGTTAAAGGTACAAATTATCTGGCTAACGTGACACTTTAGGGCGTTATAATATAATGCTATGATATATTATATATATTATATCATAACATTTTTCGTTCCACTGTGTGTCCCCTCGTTATTTATGTAAATACTATCGTGCGATGTCATTTTGAAAAAAAATCAAAATGGCGTCTCATACTACGGATTTGAATGAGGCTAGTCTCCATACAAAAAAGTTCGAACCCCTTTGGTTGACCAGTTATTTTAAATGTGTATATTTTTGTGGCAGAGTAACAACGAGAACAGTCTCCGTCCGTCGGAGTTCATCCGTACGTTAGCCATGCAGATCTTGAGTCATTCGTCTCGTCGTGCAAGAAATGATTCGCCTAAAGAACAGAATAGTGACAGGTAATATAAACATTTATACGATTTTAACGTTTTTTTACGATATTCATATACAATTTATTTCCAATATTTTTCTATTTAAAATTTATCATAAGTATAAAAATAGCATTGTAAAATGTAGAAATTCAAAAATCATAAATTTTTGGCTGTTGCATCTTAATCGATCGTTAACACCTGAAAAGATGTTTCTTTCGAATGCAAGGATATTCCTGGCATTGATGTGACAACGCTGGCCTACAGCGTATTAAAAATATAAAAGTATTGGAGAATTTCGACGGTGGTTCGCAAGTCTCGGTAGCTCAGCGGTTAGAGCATTGGAAGGATTTCCAAAGGTCGTGGGTTCGATTCCTATCCGAGAATTCACTTGTGGCCGAGATAATTATCCAATATTTTTCTATTTAAAATTTATTATATTTTTTTTATTGATTTTTCTAATATTTTTTAATATTTTTATCCATCAGACGCAACTCGGACGACGACCACGAATCGTGCGGAAACAGATTTGGTTTACTGGACGATACGGAGGAGATATCCAAGCCGCTGCTGGCTGATAGCGAAGGTAAGGGTTTGATGTGGGTGCAGTGCATGGCGATGAACATTGCACCATCGAGCTTAAGAGTTTTTTTTTTACTATTTATGGAATTTGATTATTTCTATTTTTATTGTGAGAAATAACTATTGTGACGACCTGCCTTCTAATTGACTAATTTCAAAATCTTTCACAATCCCTTTTAAAAGGTATTGTGATTGTGATAGTGATTTATGGAATTGTATAACTCATAGCTTCGGAAGGAATGATGTTTTAAATGACATATCATTTGACACTTCTCCATACATTTGAAAGATATTTTCGAGTGTCACTTTGCTTGGACAGTTCAATTTCGTTTATTTAATACCTTCGAAAACATGAAATGACATACAGTATTGACAATATGAAATTATCCGCACACTTTTATTTATTATTTAGATTTTCGTGAATTCAGAGCTTAATAATGTATACCTCAAATAGTTTTGAAGCTTTCAGCGAAGAATTATTTATTTATTTTCCACTCTTACAAAAATAAACTCACATATACAGAGTGGAAAAAATCTGTGGGCTCTGTAGGGGAAATACCTTAAATTCTTTAGTTAGCTCATTTTACTAAAAGGAACCATTCCTTTATTTTTAAAGAAACACAACTACATTGAAACATTAAAAAAAATACGTTTCCTACACCCAGGAATCGAACCAGCTAAAATATGTAAAAAATAACATTCTGTACTATTATACTATCAATCGATAGGGTCAATTAAAAGAATCAACTCTTTCTAACAAACATAGTAAATTAAATTAAAGGAAACACATGAAAACTCAACTTATAAACTCAATGGGAAGGATAAAGCACTTTTATTCAAGGCTCTTATGAAAAAAATACAGAAATCAGTGAATGCAGTTTTGTTTCTTAAAAAAAAAAAACAAAGGACTGATAAATATTAAATAAGAAAATATACTACAAAAAAGCAACTAGTCTCATGTCGCCCTGACGGGATTCGAACCCGCATCCTTGGGAGTCCGGCCCAATGCACTAACCAATTGCAAAATTAAAAAGTTATAATTAGATGGCCGTTTCATCTTAATCGATAGTCAAACATCTGTAAAGATGTTTCTTTCGAATGCGAGGATATTTCTCTCATTGATGAAGCGACGGTGGCCAACACCGTAGGACGGTGAATATACTAGAAAAATTCGACAGGTCCTCATAGGTCTCTGTAGCATAATTGGTTAGTGCATTGGGCCGGACTCCCAAGGATGCGGGTTCGAATCCCGTCAGGGCGACATGAGACTAGTTGCTTTTTTCTAGTATATTTTCTTGTTTAATATTTATCACATAAAAATAGCATTGTAAAATGCAAAATTAAAAAGTTATAAACAAAGGACTGTTTCCTTTCAGAAGATGGCCCTTAGGTTTTTTCCAACCTGTATACCTACTGTGTATAAATATATAAGTTTATTACTAATATAGAACAAATTTATTCCGCAAAAGTGTGTTTGTTATGCAGGTTACCATTTACAACAATCTTCCGAAAAATGTAAAAGAAGCCGAATCTTATATGTCGTTTAAAAATAGACTAAAAAAATTTTTTATTGAAAAGTCCTATTATACAATTAAATGACAAACATATTGACCGATAGTGACCACATTTTACTGTGACGTTTTTCCTAATATTTAAATTTTATTGTAATCAATGTTTAATAATTTTTGAAATTTTTATTTAGACATGTTTGGACATTAATTATTATTTTTATTATTTTAATTTTATTAATGCTAATTGATTAATTTAACTGATTTGATTTAATGTTTGTCTTCCATTTTACAATACATTTGCATACCGTGAAAGGTTAAATGTGGCGTTCTAATACCTTGTCAGACCTAATGATTGTACCCATATTTTGCAAATAAATAATTTTGATTTTGATTTTGATTTTACTACTTTCTTACAGATCAGCGAACGGACGAAGAAGAATGCGCAGTCGGTCGTCGAACCCGCACCATCGAGCGGATCCACGAGCGCTCCGCCTACACAGATTCAATGCCGCCTCACGTACGTCCACTAGTTTAAAATGTTTGATTATATTCGACTAGCTTTCGCCCGCGGATTCACCCGCGTGGTTCCCGTGGGAATATCGGGTTAAAAAGTGTTACTAGCCTAGTCTATGTTACTCTCCGTCTTTTCAACTAAGTCTATGCCAAAAATCGATTCGATTGTTTTTTTATTTTTTTATTTATTACCAATTTACAAAATAGTTTTGTAAAGTAAACTTACACATTCACAAAAAACCACGGAGGTTGAAAATAGGAATGTGCTATTCGACAACCATTCGCTTAAATAATACAGGTATTAGTTAGCAATCACGCACGCAAATTTTACAAATAGAAAGGTTAATAATGTTACAAGATCGTTCATCGTTAAAATTAATTCTTAAGGGCCCGCTATAGGCCAACGAAAATCAGATTGCTTTACATGATTGTCTCTCATATCAATATTAGTGAAAAACTGAATTTCAAATTAAGATGCAGCAAACTACAGGACTAACACTAGTGACTATGTTACTCAAAAACACGATTGCATAAAATTTTCTCGATAGAAAAAAATTGCGAAGTTGCCTCCAAATCACTATAATTAACACGATAAACTGCTAGTATTCATTAATACATTAAAATAAAGCTTGGAACTTTTTAGTATAATTACACCATAGATAAGACAGGGCTTATGTTATATATTTTTCGTAAATAACCTTTAAATATCCTCTTTTAAAAAAAGAATTTCCTTCATTTCTTCATTACGGACCGGCCGAATGGGGCCGGAGAATTATATAGTAAATGCTGCATTATTTCCCATAGAAATAAGGCAGCATTTACTTTGCAGTTCGCCGTTGCAGTTATTACTTTTGCTTTTGGCCTAGAGCGCGCCCTTAATGAGAATAACTTATCTAGGTAGGTAAGCACATAATACGTTACGGCGCGCGGCGGGCGCGACACAATCAGAATGCGCACGCGCATACACAACTATAGCTAACATGAACCGACTCAAGTAAGAGAACTTGCATACAGGTCATAATGTTGATAAAAAATGCTGTTTCAATTTATGCTTAATATTTGTGGGGCTTATACTTCTCTTTAGGTTGCTTAGTTAGCGCGTGAAGCAAGGACAAACAAACACACTTTCGCATTTATAATAATTATTATAGTTAGGATTAAGATAGGATTTACGTATTTTTTTGTGAACGACGGTGAGACTCTTAGCCTTCAGCATAACTGGCGCCCTACCTCGTATTCATCATACAAACATTTGCCCCTACCCGGATTCGGACCCAGGAACTCCAGAGTTGGCAACAGCTTGAAACCGGTGTACGTACCACTCTACCACGGAGGTGGCTAATATTTGTCGTATAAATGATAAGATAATGTTTATTGAAAAAAAATATGACTTGTCTTTTTCTACAGGTCCCAGAAATCATACCGCGTACTACCCAAAAGCCATCGAACCCCTTCGTCTCTGAGGACCAAGATTTTCGCCTATACGAGAACCACGAGAACTTATTCCTGAGGAATATATCCCATAACCAGTCTAAAGAGGCGCGATTGCTTCGACAGAGCTCTGAACCCACTGCCCAGAAGAGTCATAGGTAATTTTGAAATGTAGTTTGGTTATTATTTTGTATTTGCGACGTTTCGTACAGTGACGTACGATGACATTTTTTTTTTTTTTTTTTTGAGTGAGGGGAATGCATTTACGCATACCAGACGGTTATGCTGGGCTCGCCTAGAATACCGGATTCGCAAATCCGGCCCCCTATCCCCCGTCGCCCCCCGACACCCCGTCGAGCCTAGTTGGCCCGGCGGGGGCCCGAGAGAGAAAGGACGGACCACCACCCTCCGGTCCCCCACTCAGCCTCATAAGGCTGAATGGGGGGCGGAAGAGGGGGGGGGGGGCACTACCAGCTAAACCCCTCACTACTTGCCCTCTCACCGCTGACATGTCTACACAAAGACATGTCGAAACAAATTTTGCGGAATATTTAGTGCGATTTATTTATCCGAAATATATATTTGGTACTGTAATTTTTCGGTTTATTTGAGGTTTTTGGTTTCCCGACGTTTCGGCACTTTTTCAATTGCCGTGGTCACGGGTTGACATTTTGTCGGTCTCTCTCTCTGCCGGTTTGTTGTTGTATATATTTCGGGTAAATAAATTTTATTTATTTATTGACAAATTTTTATTTATTGACAAAAATAATAACAAATGAGATGTTGTAGTTATACAGTACATCATAAGTTACACCAACTTTACCGTGTACTGGAGTCCTCTTATTCTAGATCTTAAGAAATAATAATTAGTGAACAAACTATACTTATTCAAAATACGAGTAACACAAAATCGCACTAAATATTCCGCAAAAGTTGTTTTTTTTTCAATTATGAGTGCGTGAAGAAACTTAAGATGTGCTAAAACTCTCTGTCTGAAAATGACATTCAATATATACGTATAATTAGCTCTTTTTGTAGATAAATAACAAACATAAAGATGGAGGTCGGCCCGCTTTCAGAGTTTTCTTTGCAGTATCTATCTTCTAAAGTCCTCCCAATTTGTGAACTGCCAGTAGAATAATTAGTTTTTGACATAAAACAAATTTTACGGAAATCAAACGCGGTCACGGGATGACGTGGTCAGTCATCCCGTGACCACGGCAACTGTAAAGGAGCCGAAACGTCGGGAAAATCGAAAAACCCCTAAAAAAACAAAAAATACGGACAATTACAACTTAGTTCGTAGAAATATAGCGCGTTTGATATCCGTAAATCTTGTTTTATTTCAATGAACAGTGCGCGCCTAAACATAAGATATATATATCACTAGCTGTGCCCCGGGGCTTCGCTTCCGTGGAATTTCGGGATAAAAAATAGATAGTAGCCGATTCTCAGACCTACTCAATACGCTCACAAAATTTCATGAGAATCGGTCAAGCCGTTTCGGAGGAGTATGGGAACGAAAACTGTGACACGAGAATTTTATATATTAGATTAGTTTTCCTTTTGTTAATAATAAAAAAAAAGCAAACAAATCAAAATATTAAACTCAATAATAGTTGCCATAGTAAAAATTATTATAATAATTATCTAACCGTTTCCGAACGCAATAATAAATCAACTTTGTGAAGGTGGACTTATAAGTAGCTAGTCAACCCGTGACCACGGCAACTGTAAAGGAGCCGAAACGTCGGGAAACCAAAAAACCTCAAGTAAACCGAAAAAATATAGTAAATACCAAGTATTTATTTCGGGTAAATAAATCGCACTAAATTTTCCGCAAAAGTTGTTTTATTTTAATAGGCTATTTGACAGGTTTTGAAAATCCATTTTATATTATGTAGTGGTGTTTGAGGAACCCAGTAAAAGTTTTTTTTTTTAATTCTGCTACATATTTGCTGAAAAATATCAAATTAAAAATTCAATATTTAAATAGCGCGCCAAAACGCTACTTTGACAATATGGCGCTGCAATGGGTTCGGTGACGTCACTTGCCTGTATTCTGCATATCATCCACAACGTAGTCAAACGAGGTTTACAAGCAGGTGACGTCATTATAAACTCGACGAATCAGGAGCGTTTTGTGTCACGTGACAAAACGTTTAAAAAATGCATTTTTATTTACGGATTAATAAATAAATTTATAATTATTTTCAACTTACGTTAATAAAAATCATTTTTAAACTCATAATTTATACTGATAACAGTAATTGACACTTTATTTTTCGCATTGTCAAATAGCCTATTATGTGTGTATTTAATGAATTCGTTTCGGAAAGGCCATATTTCCAAATGCAAAATTAAACCGGGTTATCACACTCAATACTTTAGCTGCTTATTTAACTTTTTTTTCTTTTTCCCAGTTCAAGCGACCCGGATAAACCCAAATCCGAATGCAGCCCGCCCAAATCCCGGATTCCGGTCGCCAACTTCCGGTACCCGAACAAGAGCGAACTTCGTCCGGATAACTCACCGCAGCGAATTAAGCCGGATAAGGAGCTTCCGGAATACCAGAACGTGGTGGAACGGGAGAATGAGGAGGAGAAGAATATGTAAGGGGGATTTATCTAGATTTTTTGGAAACACTATAGTTCTTAATCAAATTGCATATAGTTATACACACAAAATAAGTAAGCTATATTTATTAACTAGTGCCGCGACTTTACCAGCGTGGTTAATATTCCCGTGGGAATATCGGGATAAGATGTATCCTATTTTTTTATCCAGGCTATCTATTACCTGTATGCCAAATTTCGTCCAAATACATTGATCCTTTTTTTGTGATTGAATACCAAAAACCCATGCTTTTACATTAATATTAAAATTATAATAAGATGCAGATAACACATTGAAATTACAACCAAATAGACCATGATTTGCTTGGGCCCATATCGCATTCAAAGTTGGCCTTTTTTGTAGTCATAATTGTCCGTTTTTAATTCAAATTGATCTTTGCCCATTCTTATCATGATCATTTCTTAGCTAAAACATTAATATATTACAAAATTTGGCTCTGGATAATTTTAATTACAGTTGATATAACAAAGTTGACATCTGTCAAGGCAAAATTGACCTTTGAAAAAATGACGTTTGTCAATGTAGACCTTTGTTAAATTCGATAGTTATCAAAGTGGCTTCCGTCAAAGTTGTCCTTTATCGAAGTGTAAGAATGGAAGTATCCACTTTGTCAAAATGAACATCTTATAAAGTTAATAAATAAATAAAATCAATATTTCCATACAATCACACCAATTATCTAGCCCACGTTAAGTATCATGAAGAACTTGTGTTATGGATACTAGATAACGGATAAGCATACTTATATACTTTCTTGTTAATACATACATAATATACATATTAAACACCCAGATCAAGACAAATAGACATGTTCATGCACACAAATATTTGTCTTGCCCGGGGATCTAAACCGGGACTTCTGGCGCAGAAGGCGGGGTTAGTACCACTGCGCAAAACAGGTCGTCAAAAGTTGACTGTTAAATGTTTCAATTAATATAAAAACATTAGTGATAAAAAATAAAACAAAAAATAAATTCGTTGAAATGAGTGTCTCTACAACAGTAAAATTTTATTGAATCGTGAACAAAAGACTATCGTATCGAAATTGTTTATATGAATAAATACTTGGTATAAAAACTCCTTGCATACTCGACATATTTTTATAATAACTGGCCACGCATTTGTCCACCATCTTGCTGTATAGAAGTGAAAAATGAGGTCGTATTTGTAGGTTTAATATAACTGTGAACATTGCCCTTAGTTATATAAAAAAAAAGAAAAGTATAAAAGAAACTTAAAATTAACCCATACAAAACAAACTCTTATAATAAATTTTAAATAGAAAAATATTGAAAAATGTAAACTCGGCCCATCTGAGAATTCACTTGTGGCCGAGTTGAGTTTTAAAATAAGTAAAAAAATAGCATTGTAAAGAGGAAAAATTCAAAAATCCTAAAAAAAACACAAACTTTATATCAATAAATATTCATTTATTGAAATAGGAATTTCACATTTCCTTCCCCAGCTTACTTCATTATAAATTAACCTTTGTCAAAGTGACCTATGTCAAATTTGAACTTTGAGAAAAAAATGAAACGATTCTAAATTACTTTCAATTAAGATACAAAGATAAAGTTTACGTCAACAATATTTGTATTAACTAACTTTTCCCTCCCCAGGGCCCAACCGGAAGACGTCCCCCCTCCGATCCCCACGCTCCCCATAAGCCCCCGCACTGCCATCTCCGACGCGTACTACGACAAACTGCTGTCTGATCCCGAAATCCAGAGGGCGCTACTCCCGAACAACTTGGAGAAGGATCCCGATGGATGCTTCAAGAAGGCGCTCCTGTTCCCGCTGCTGGAGATCACGCCGCCGAAGCAGGCGCTTTTCCTGATGGTCGACGCGGTGGATGAGGGGTTTACCGGTGAGACGTCTTCATCAAGTTATTTTAGTGACTTTCTTATAGATACAACAACTTTTAGTATGAATCTAGAAAAAAACAGTTGTTTTATAGAAATGTACAATGAAGATTGTTTTCTCTCTCTTTCTATCACACTCTGTCTCTCTCGCTTTCTTTCTGTCTATCTCTGTGTATCTCAGTTTTTCTCACACCAAGCCAAAACTTAAAAACAGCATTGGGAATGATAATTTAACGCTGAAAAAAACACAAAACTTCGACTTTTGTATACTCTATAATAATAAATATTGTTCAGGTTCTTGCCTAAAAGAGTGCAAAATCCCGCCCCGCCTTTAGAGACGATCTCCCGCCTTTAGACACGATCTCCCGCCTTTAGAGACGATCTCCCGCCTTTAGAGACGATCTCCCGCCTTTAGAGACGATCTCCCGCCTTTAGACACGATCTCCCGTCTTTAGACACGATCTCCCGCCTTTAGACACGATCTCCCGCCTTTAGAGACGATCTCCCGCCTTTAGAGACGATCTCCCGTCTTTAGACACGATCTCCCGCCTTTAGACACGATCTCCCGCCTTTAGAGACGATCTCCCGCCTTTAGACACGATCTCCCGCCTTTAGAGACGATCTCCCGCCTTTAGAGACGATCTCCCGTCTTTAGACACGATCTCCCGCCTTTAGAGACGATCTCCCGCCTTTAGAGACGATCTCCCGCCTTTAGACACGATCTCCCGTCTTTAGACACGATCTCCCGCCTTTAGACACGATCTCCCGCCTTTAGACACGATCTCCCGTCTTTAGACACGATCTCCCGTCTTTAGACACGATCTCCCGCCTTTAGACACGATCTCCCGCCTTTAAAGACGATCTCCCGTCTTTAGACACGATCTCCCGCCTTTAGATACGATCTCCCGCCTTTAGAGACGATCTCCCGCCTTTAGACACGATCTCCCGCCTTTAGACACGATCTCCCGCCTTTGGAGACGATCTCCCGCCTTTAGAGACGATCTCCCGTCTTTAGACACGATCTCCCGCCTTTAGAGACGATCTCCCGCCTTTAGAGACGATCTCCCGCCTTTAGAGACGATCTCCCGTCTTTAGACACGATCTCCCGCCTTTAGACACGATCTCCCGCCTTTAGACACGATCTCCCGCCTTTAGAGACGATCTCCCGTCTTTAGACACGATCTCCCGCCTTTAGAGACGATCTCCCGCCTTTAGAGACGATCTCCCGCCTTTAGACACGATCTCCCGTCTTTAGACACGATCTCCCGCCTTTAGACACGATCTCCCGCCTTTAGACACGATCTCCCGCCTTTAGAGACGATCTCCCGTCTTTAGACACAATCTCCCGCGTTTAAAGACGATCTCCCGCCTTTAGAGACGATCTCCCGCCTTTAGACACGATCTCCCGTCTTTAGACACGATCTCCCGCCTTTAGACACGATCTCCCGTCTTTAGACACGATCTCCCACCTTTAGACACGATCTTCCGCCTTTAGACACGATCTCCCGCCTTTAGACACGATCTTCCGCCTTTAGACACGACCTCCCGCCTTTAGACACGATCTCCCGCCTTTAGACACGATCTCCCGACTTTAGACATGACCTCCCGCCTTTTTCATCCAGCCACTACCCGCAACCTTCCTCGGGTCGCCGGTCCATCAAGCAGATTTTGAAAGAAAGTTCGTTTTCCATGCTAACAATTTTTGTTATAGTTACTACCGCAAGTGCAAATCCCAGTTTTTTTTATTATTACATGCATTGTTTGAAGACTAAGCATTCTAATGCTTTATTTTAGATTAAAAAATATATGAATAATATTATATATATAATTATTATTATAATATATATATAATTATTATTATAATATATATAAATTATATTAAATAAAGTAGTCAATTTTGCGAACAGAAAAAGTAGTACCTTTTATTTTTTATCATTTATGAAACTAAAATAATAATTATAAGATTAATTATTCTTGATCATTATAATCTTAATTTAATGTAAAATCAAGCAATAGATGTACCTTTTAATCACGGAAGTAGTGAGGTTCTCTAGAAGTGTGATAAACAAATCCTGATTTTCTCCAGGCAACGACGACCGCGAAGGCGTCGAACCCGCGACCACCGTAGCAACATTACTCGCCCGCCACCAACACTTACTGCCGCAGTGGCTGCTCCTAGTCTGCACGGCGAGACGACATGCCAGATCCTGTTATGGCATGTTCACTGGTGAGATTACAGATAGACTTTTTATTTCCACTGCAACTATTGTCATTAAAATGCATAAACATGATTGCAATTGAAGTACACACTTTAACTATTCTAATAAATAAAACAACTTTTACGGATATCAAACGCGCTATATTTCGCGATCTAAGTTGTAATTGTCCGTATTTTTTTAGGGGTTTTTTTATTTTCCAGACGTTTCGGCACCTTTTATTCAAATAAATATTAGGTACACCTTTTCAAAACTAAGCAGTGTTTTAGCAGCATGCAGCAGAAAACTTCCCCGTCAAAGCATATCTCTCAGCTAGGCTACGAGGCTGTTTTTCAGATACGGCGCGTTACGTACTTATGTAGACGTTAGCCTAAAGGCCTGTTTCACAATCTAAAAGTAAGTTTTGACTAGCTTACTTTGCAGATGACTTGACAGTTGTGATATGAAAAATATGTAAAATCCTCTGTCAAGTAAGCTACTCAGAACTTAATTTTAGATTGTGAAACAGGCCCTAACACTTATTTTTTTATTATATACTTAAAAAAATATAGGTTTTCTCCATTCATGAATGAGAGGTCTTAGCTGGACTGAAAAGAAGACTAATGAGGATGTGTTGGTTGGGGAGAGTAGAAGTATCATATTATTTATTTAGTGCAACGAATCATAGTTAGTAGCCGGTTGTGGCCACTTTTTTATAACAAAAATTTAGCATTCCGATTGAAAGGACATCAGGCACTTTTTTAAGGAAAAAAACCCCAAAATTTATAGCATTTCTGTATAATTTAAAATAAAGGCTTATAATCAATAAGTCATTTATAATTTTCATCGTTTTGTAATATCATTTATTTTGGGAGTTATTTATATTTGAAACGTATGAAAGAAGAGGCGAAAAGGAAGCAGTCGTACGAAACAAAACGCTTTTGGCTGTTGACTGACAGTGACAGTGACAGTTGAATTCATTTTTTGCTGTCAATAGTGTCAAATACAACATATAAATTGTGTCTCATAATTATAGCTTATATCAGTCGCTATTATTCTAGCAGCTAACAGCAATTTCGACAACCGAACTAAGGTGATAACAGCTTTACACAGAAATTGATTGAACTAAACCCCCTTTTTTTTAGGTCGGTAGTGTCACGTCAGTTATCATGACATTATACTTTTTAAAGTGCCTAAGTAATAACAATGGTGTCCGTTTCATCTATTTACTTCCGTTTTATCAAAAATTAATTTAATCTGTTAAAAAAAACTTATTATAGACATATAGTGATAGGTAGCAGAATTATATTTATAGACTTTTGGGTCTAATACGCTAGCCTTAAAAACTTTTAATAATATAGCCATTTGTTTCAGGGTACCGTAAGATAATGCTGGACGAGTTGCAAAGGGCCCACGTGTCGGCCGACGTCCAGAGATATGTGCTAGCGAGGTTGGATACGGAGCCCAGGCTTCGGTGAGTGAATAGGATATTTGACAATGTGAAAAATAAAGTGTCAATTACTGTTATCTGTATAAATTAAGAGTTTAAAAATGGTTATTTATTAACGTCAGTTGAAAATAATAATAAAAATGCATTTTTTTAATCGTTTGTCACGTGACGCTCCTGATTCGTCGAGTTTATAATGACGTCACCTGCTTGTAAACCTCGTTTGCCTACGTATGTGGATGATAATGTCCCACAGATCGGAATACAGGACGTCATCGACCCCATTGCAGCGCCATATTGTCAAAGTAGCGTTTTGGCGCGCTATTTAAATATTGAATTTTTAATTTGATATTTTTCAGCAAATATGTACCAGAATTAAAAAAAAAAACAACTTTTACTGGGTTCCTTAAACTCTACTACATAATATAAAATGGATTTTAAATAGCCTATTATTTGTTACTGGTGACTTACCGCGGTTTCACCCGCGGAGTTCTCTCTCCCGTGGAATATCAGGATAAAACGTGTCCTGCGAGAGTAATCCCTATGAAAGGTTGTTGAAATAAGTAACGTAGTTTACTTTTAGAAAATGTACAGATGAAACATTTTCTGCGAGTTATGAAAATAACTTGCAGAAAATTTGTAGTGTATGCACCTCGCCTCTTATATATTATTATGTATTTCTGACAATAAGCCCGGTCTACACATTGCACATCTTTTTAAATGTCATTTTCGATTTACTTTCATTCCATTTTTGGTCTTTACTGAGATCGTATTAACGTCAAATGCCAGTAATTATGACTTGCAAAAATTTATTAAATAAAAAAAAAAATATTATAATAAGTAAATAAAGCTATTTGTATGGAAATCGATTGTAGCGCCAATCAAAAATCAAATCAACGTTGAGAATCGGAAACTTTAATTCCAATTCGATCGCAACTCGACTCCGCTAAGGGCTTGGGGGTCAATTCTTTTAATTTTTTGTCATAATAGTCTCAATGGTGTTTCAATAGTAGTGTTTATTTACACTGTTGTAACAAGAACTGTGTAAAACAGTACTACCATTGAAATACTACTGGAATACGATTGTGACTAAGCATTAGCAGAATTGGGCCCGTTTCACAATCTAAAAGTAAGTTTACAGTAGCTTACCGAATACAATATGAATCCCCGCTGGGAATCGAACCCGGGATCCCTGGCTCTGATACCTGTGGTTGTACCACTAGACCACAGAGGCGGTTACCACTAGACCACAGAGGCTTTTAGATTATAAAACAGGCCGTAAATCTTTTTAAACTTACCCATTATATTGTTAATCAGATCTCGCGTCTCGAGCGATGCAGCCGCGGCAGCTGCGGCGGCGGCAGCCCTCGACAACTTGAGGATCAAGAGCGATGGTTGCTTGTTGTATCTGGAAAAGGTTTGTTTTTAACGTTTTTTTTATTTTTTTTATTTATACACATCACTAAACACATGATATTATTATACATCCACAAATGACGGAAAAAAGTTACAATAATTGTGTGCCGCAGCGATGCTATAGGGCGAATGCTCAGTGATATAATTGCTGAAATAAGCAAAGCTTAACTTTCAGCGTAAGCCCAGGCCCAGGCCTCGGTCGCGATAAACGATCGACGAACCTTATTGAAGTAACATAATATTGACATATTGAACCCAATTTCTTTTATTATAAGGTTTTGTATCTGGAAAATCTCCCTTCTTGCTAAGTCTATAATGTGTCAAACTTGGAAACGGTCGGGGTCTAATATCAATTAAATTTGTTTTATAATAGGATTTTGAATTCTGTTCATAAGGTTTACCTGGAAAATGACGATGTTCTTCCACAGAATAAGTAACAGAAACTGCACTACGCAAAAACGTTTAAATAAATAGCGACTCTTGCTCCTACACAATAAAGTGTGATTCCGGTGCCACAGCTCCTCGAATTTATTGATTCGTTGCCTCTCTATGACGTTAGCCCGACTGATTTCTATGGATTTCGTCCTCGCTATGGCCAACAACGCCGCTTGGTGTATATACATATATTTCATACCGGCGCGGGGAGTGAGAGAGCCCGTTTAACAAGGAAAAAGTTTTTTAATTTTCCTTCCCCATAAGGTGCTAGACGGCGTAGCAGACGGCTTCATAGCTCTCCGCGAAATCAGAGAGATACCAGGCACTCTGAACGGGCTGTATCTGTGGCTGGCGCAGCGTTTGTTCCATGGGAGGAGATTCACTAAGGTAAGTCTATGGTATATTCACAGAACACAAGAAATAAGATAGAACATACATATACAGGGTGGAATAAAAGAATGTATATAAACATTCCTTTATTTTTAAAAAATAAGTTAAACTGCATTCGAAGATTTTTAATACATCGCTTACCTGTATCGAACATTAATCGAACCTGACATTATTAAGTTTAGACATTGTATTATTAAATGTTATTTAGACATAAATATTTATAAAATGATCAATGTATGAATGAATGGTTATAATTAATGTTTAATTTTGTGGTTGGTTTATAATATTTAATTTTATAATGTTTAATTTTATTTTAATGTTAAATATTTACTGATTTCCACGCCGAACTAAGGCAGAATATGCCGAACTTATATTATTTATCATCTTAAATTGTATACCATATTCTGGGAAATATAGATTATGATTATGATTATGATTATGAAGCGGCTTAAATGAGAAAAAATACATTATACACTTTTATGGTGCCAATCGATAGTCTTAAGTATGAAGATCAATTTAACTTAAGTTACATAAGGCCGATATTTCAATATCGTTATGTTCGACTTATGTGTATTATTATAAAAGGTGATATAATAAAAATCACTCTCATAGCCACTTTTGAACGCAGCTTTGGTTGGGTTTAAGATATACATCCGATATTTTGTATGATGACAAAATTATTCCCATATGATCAGTTGCTGTAATTTTCTCTCAGAACAGAACCCTAAAATTACAAAATATCCGATATTATGTAAGATGTCAAAATTATTCCCATATGATCAGTTGCTGTAATTTTCTCTCAGAACAGAACCCTAAAATGATATTTTTATGTCGCATTTAAGTTGCTGTATTGTCTATACTCAATACTTTTATACAGTAGATTATATCTTTAATAGGTACTCAACAAAAATTTCAACTGAAAATAACTTCTATAATAATCCATTTTTTTTATTGCTTTTTCAATGCAAAAGCTCCCACAATATGGATAAAATGGGATCTCAAATATTACGTTTCAATTAGTCTATCTCATAAAAGACTTAAATAAAAATCTATTTTCGTGTCTGGGTGTTAAGGTCCGCCCTTTGCTGGACGTGCTGCTAGCCGCGCGGTGCGGCGTCACCGAAGAGATGCTGTATAAGTGTCTGCTCACCAAAGAGTATAGTGTGACGAGAGAGGATTTTAATAGGAGACTTCATCTTTTGAGGAGGTGAGTTTTATTTGTTTGGTGGCTGGGTGTTATGGTACTCTACTAGACATACTGTTAGAGGAGATGCTGTACAAGTGTCTGCTCACCAAAGAGTATAGTGTGACGAGAGAGGATTTAAATAGGAGATTGCATCTTTTGAGGAGGTGAGTTTTATTTGTTTGGTGTCTGGGTGTTAAGGTACTCTACTGGATGTGCTGTAACAAGAGATGCTGTACAAGTGTTTGCTCACCAAAGAATATAGTGTGGCAAGAGAGGATTTCAATAGGAAATTGCATCTTTTGAGGAGATGAGACCTATTTGTTTGGTGTCTTAATGTTAAGGTCTGCCCTCTATAGCAATCCATCGACCATCGATCAGTTTATGTAGTAGCACCCTTCTTCTCCGCATCACTTGTCAGAGTGGTCGTGGTTCACAGGTAGTATAATTATCAGTAGCGGATGTAAATTGCTTCACGATTTTCCGCCATCTCGCTCCATTGGCCGTCAATCTGGTACACTCCTGATGAGGCCCTAAGAGATGGTATTTTAATATGAACATTATTCTTTCGCAGGATCCTTGTAATGGAGCGATCTAGTGGCTACCTGTCAATATTCCACCACTCGTTCGCCTCCTGGTTATCGGACGTCAAACATTGCACCAGGAGATACCTGTGCTGCCCTCTGGATGGACATGCGCAGTTGGCTATGTACTACACCCTTGATGCTAGGAGGTAAGAAATCTGTGAAAATGAAAATTTAATTTACGTTGTTACAAGTTCTTATGAACGTCAAAGAATCCACACCATAGGTTCATAATCTTTCAGCGGGAGACTTTGTAACGAGAAGAGCAGGCAAGAACTTTAAAAGCAGCTCTTTTTTGCTGTTTCATTTCATAGTCTTTAAATTGAAATATACAATGTAACGAGAAGAACAGGCAAGAAACTCGTCAGGGCTTGTTTTTTCTCCGTTTTATTACATACACTAGCGGATCCTCGCGGTTTTACCCGCGTGGTACCCGTTCCCGTAGGAATATCGGGATAAAATGTAGCCTATGTCACTCGGGAGAAATGTAGCTTTCTAATGGTCTAAGATTTTTTTAAATCGGTCCAGTAGTTCCTGAGATTAGCGCGTTCAAACAAACAAACTCTTCAGCTTTATAATATTAGTATAGATAGCCTCATAAGGTCAGCGTGTTATATATTAGTTTTTTTGGCCCCATAGAGACTGTGATTTTGCTATTTTAAAACATCGTTCGTCTGTTTAAGCTTCAAACAAACGATTGAAAAGTTGTTACCTCTTAATATTTTACCACTCGTTCTCCTCCTGGATATCGGACTGGCTTTTTAACCAACTTAAAAAGGAGGAGGTTCTCAAGTCCACTGTATATTTTTTGTGTATGTATATAACGACGACAGTTGTCAACCGATTTTAGTAATCCTTTTTTTATCTGAAATAACATAGATCAAGTGTGGTCCCATATAATTTTTACGAAGATCTGGCTAGTATAAATTTTAAATAGATTTTTTTTGGGAAAAGTTAGGTCCAATGCTCTAACCGCTGAGCTACCGAGACTTAACAACAACCTTACAAGTCTCGGTAGCTCAGCGGTTAGAGCATTGGACCGGATTTCCAAAGGTCATGGGTTCGATTCCCATCTGAGAATTCACTCGTGGCCGAGTTAACTTTTTCCAATATTTTTCTATTTAAAATTTATCATAAGTATAAAAATAGCATTGAAAAATGCAAAAATTCAAAAATCATAAATCTGGTTAGTAGTTTTTGTTTATCCTGAAAAATATAATTTACATTTTGCCAAGTAGTTGTTTACCTAGATGACATCATTGTTGTGTTTGGGCTGATTTTTTGTGTCAGTAACAGTACATGATGTAACAAAAAATTGTGAAATGAAAACTATTTTTTAATTATTAAAACTGACTTCAAAAAGTCAAAAATAAAACTTTTGGAGTCGGTGACAGCCAAGGCAAGAAAAATTAAATATAGTTAATAGAAGTGCAATGTGGAATGCCTTGGCTGGCACCGACCACTTTTTGAAGTCGGTTTTAATTTTTTTTATCAATAATTTTTGTTTAAATTTTGCTCGAAAACACTCGCTCGCTCTTTGCCCCGCGTAGCTTGGGAATTGTTTTGTGGATCGTCGCTGGCAATCACTGAAATGCAATTGCGCCAAGAGGTTGGTTAATAATCAGTTGAGCTCGGGCTTTATTATTCGACGACAAATATTGCACCAGGCGAAGCCGATTATTGCCCGAACGTTTCGTCACATTTCCAGCTTATCCTTCAAAGTTTCCTTTTTTTGGCAGACTCACAGCCCTAGAGACGCACAACTACGTCTTTCACATGACAACCCTGGAGCAACACATGGCCACGCAGAAGAAGGGGAAGACGAGGTTAGTTTCAATCATTAATCATTATAGGACATTAGATTACTGGGCCACAGACCCTTTCTTTATATTCTGAGAATGGACCATAAGCCACTCATTGCGGATTGGTAGTTGTTAACGTTAAGGTGGTACGACTTCCATACAAACAAACATTGCACATTAATTGATTCATCATACATTAATGATTCATAAATACATGTGCAACTAACTCGTTTCAGTTATTTGTTTGCGCGAAATTATAAAAAAAAATGTACTTTCATACATCAGCTATATAAATGCGACATTGGTCACACACACATACGTAGAATTATTGAAATTATAAGATATTAGTAATTCGTGTTTTATGTATGAAATTACAATTGTTTTATTATTTCGCGCAAACAACTAACTGAAACGAGTTAGTTGCGCATGTATTTATGAATTATTAAGGTATGATGAACCAATAATTGTGTAATGTTTGTTTGTATAGAAGTCGTACCACCTTAATGTGAATACACAAGCTAAATTTTAACTGCATAATAGTGTTGTACCCAATTTAGTAGCAAAATGTCGGCGTAACTGCATCAAGAGCTAACAGTCCTGGCTAGTAGGGAATAGTAGCCTGGGGGGACGATTCTCACTCTGTAACGTCTCAAAATCGAGATCTTCCTAATTATATTTCTTTATCAGAAATTTAAGTGAGATTTCTACTAAGCTGTCAAAAAGTTTTAGTCAATAATCTTCAACAATCCTATTAAAAATGTCGAAGAATTTATTTACATATATTTTTTGTACCGATTTGTGGCTCTAGAGTGGCATGAACGCTACAACCTTCTTCAACTCATAATGATGGGCAATGGAAGAAAGAAATCGTGGCTCCGTAAAATTAGAGAATAGACCGGAATCGCCATCGTAGAGCACCTGTTTCGCTTGGCAAGAAATCGGGAAAAATATGCGGAGCCAACCTTCAGTAGTGGAGAGGCACCGCAAGAAGAAGTGGCTCTAGAAAATCTCGCAATCGAGATGTGGCACCGCGAGAATTGGCACCCTGTACGCTTGTAGTCAATATACATTTGTTAACCTCTAAACGTTCTTGAATTTTTAGTAGCAAAATATGATGGTTCTACAACCAGTAAACAGATAGCTTTATATGAATAAGGGTAATTTTTTCATGATCAGCTAAAACATTCCTCTGTGATTACGTGTTATACGGATAAATTGAAAATTACTTTTCATTCATATATCTTTAAGTTTACGATACGATATTTTACTTGGTTATAAATTCTACTGACTGATGGATAACAAACGCGAGCATCACAAAATTAGAAGTAAAGAGATTTTTTCTTTTTAACCAGTGATCAAGACGAATCGCTAGATCTCCATACTCTAGTCCTTCTGTGGGTGCTAGACTCGGGATGCGACGTGGAGGCAGCCCTGGAGGGGAACGCCGCTATGAAGCAACTGCAAACGACTGACGAGGTTAGTAATACATACAAACATACATACATACAGACATTGACCAAGAGGCATCGCTAGATCTCCACACCCTAGTCCTCCTGTGGGTGCTAGACTCGGGATGCGACGTGGAGGCAGCCCTGGAAGGTAACGTCGCTATGAAGCAACTGCAAACGACTGACGAGGTTAGTTATACATACAACCATACATACATACAGACATTGACCGAGACGAATCGCTAGATCTCCACACTCTAGTCCTCCTGTGGGTGCTAGACTCGGGATGCGACGTGGAGGCAGCCCTGGAGGGGAACGCCGCTATGAAGCAACTGCAAACGACTGACGAGGTTAGTAATACATACAAACATACATACATACAGACATTGACCAAGAGGCATCGCTAGATCTCCACACCCTAGTCCTCCTGTGGGTGCTAGACTCGGGATGCGACGTGGAGGCAGCCCTGGAAGGGAACGCCGCTATGAAGCAACTGCAAACGACTGACGAGGTTAGTAATACATACAACCATACATACATACAGACATTGACCGAGACGAATCGCTAGATCTCCACACCCTAGTCCTCCTGTGGGTGCTAGACTCGGGATGCGACGTGGAGGCAGCCCTGGAAGGGAACGTCGCTATGAAGCAACTGCAAACGACCGACGAGGTTAGTAATACATACATACATACAGACATTGACCAAGACGAATCGCTAGCTCTCCACACCCTAGTCCTCCTGTGGGTGCTAGACTGGGGATGCGACGTGGAGGCAGCCCTGAAGGGAAACGCCGCTATGAAGCAACTGCAAACGACAGATGAGGTGCTCAAGTTGCAGTATATTGTAAAAGCCGTTATTTTAAAATTTAACTCTTCTCTTCTCTTATCGTATGAGGAATAATTGCCACCTCTGATGTCAGAGTTTATCAAGCCGCCTATATGGCGTCTGACTTTGCTTAACGACTGTTATCAGATGACTATGATGAGCCGGGTCCGACGACGGTTTAACGTTTCCCTTTAAATCCCGGAAGCGCTCAGTTGTAATGCCACTCTACGGTCAACCATCCGACATCTGACCGAACCGAGCATTGCTTAACAAATGTGATCGATAACGATTAGTCTGTTAAGCACGGCCATGAGTGCTTCGAAAATCTAAATTCTAATCTTCTAACCTAAATTCTAATCTTCGAAATTTAACTATAGTCTGTTCACTGAAACGAGCTCGTACTGAGAGAATCTCTCGTGATTGGCTGAAGATAAGGCGCATTGCCTATGCGTTTTTTCTAGCCAATCACGAGCGAAGTGATTGCCTATGCCTATGCTTCAGCTAATCACGGGCGAGCAAATTCTCTCATTATTAGCTCGTTTCGGTGAACAGACTGTAGTAAGCTTATCTCAAACTGAGGATAGGTTTATGATTTTGTAATTTTTGCATTTTTCAATGCTATTTTTATACTTATGGTAAATTTTAAATAGAAAAATATTGGAAAAAATTAACTCGGCCACAAGTGAATTCTCAGACGGGAATCGAACCCGCGACCTTTGTAAATCCGGTCCAATGCTCCAATCCAATGAGGATGGGTTCTTGAAACCGACCGTTACCGAGGATAGGTTATTAAGACCGACTGTGTGTGTTTTTTTTTAACTTTAGTTAGGTAAAACGCTTGACCGCTATCTTGACAGACGTAAAGCGAAAAGCTATCTAGGATGTAACGTTTGCCTAGAAGATACCTATTCATTCGTGACTTGAAGACCTACAAATTGTAAGTGTCAGGAAACACAGACTCAGGCAAGGAGTTCCACCTTTTGGCGGTACGGATGATTAAATGTCGAGTCAAAACGCTTAATGCTTTTGAGTATAACAACGATATAATAGGCTATTTGACAATGCGAAAAATAAAGTGTCAATTACTGTTATCAGATCAGTATAAATTATGAGTTTAAAAATGGTTTTTTATTAACGTAAGTTGAAAATAATTATAAATTTAATTAAAAATCCGTAAATAAAAATGCATTTTTTAAACGTTTTGTCACGTGACACAAAACGCTCCTGATTCGTCGAGTTTATAATGACGTCACCTGCTTGTAAACCTCTTCTGACTACGTATGTGGATGATATGCAGAATACAGGCAAGTGACGTCACCGAACCCATTGCAGCGCCATATTGTCAAAGTAGCGTTTTGGCGCGCTATTTAAATATTGAATTTTTTATTTGATATTTTTCAGCAAATATGTACCAGAATAAAAAAAAAACTACTTTTACTGGGTTCCTTAAACTCGACTACATAATATAAAATGGATTTTCAAAACCTGTCAAATAGCCTATTGTGGCACCTGTTTGTATGTATGGTTGTCCGATGAAAAAATTGGAAATGGTGGAATGAGGCTGTGCAATTCTGCTGCACACTCCTTGAAATGTAACCTATACGGATATTGATGGATGTTTTTAATATAAATTTTCTTGTTGTTATAGAAACTAGAGGAACCAGTGGAAGAAAAATCGAATGAGCAAGACTCTGAAGAGAAGGATTCTACCTCAGGTGAGTTGGTTACGAAATATATACTTTATTATAGATATTTGTTATGCAATACTGGAAAGTTGTGATAAATATTAAAAGCAAGCAAAATTAAAAAGTTATAACTGGAAAGTTGTGTTTTGCGGCGAGGTACCTCTATTGAAACTAAGCGTAGCGAGGGTTTCAAAGGTACGAGACGCTAAAAACTTTTCTGCCGAGCGCAACACACAATTTTTCACCTCACAACAGCAAGGAAAATTTTTAAAGAAAAAAGAAAGAAAGAAGAAGAAGAAAAAATTCTTTTGACAAGAAGTTTAATCTTAATATATCTTAATCTTGTTATTTTAATGATATAAAAACTAAAATAATAAAAAAGGTATTATTATAGTTAATTCAAAGTTAACTCAAATAGGAATAAATTGTAACATAAAATAACAATAAAAACGATTCGGTAAACGTTGACATTGACATATGTACAAGACACAGACAATTTAAAAATAAAGGTTTATGTCACGTTCCGAAATCTAATCATAGGTTGTGAAATTTTACTCAGCCTAAATATAAAATTCTTATAAAAAATAGTTTAATCTTATTGTTATTGTTTTTATGAACTAAAATAAATAAATATTTCTTACACTCACACCAATTAAACTAGCCCCAAAGTAAGCACTGTAAGGCTCGTGTTATGGGATACTAGGGTAACGGAGAGAAACACACATAATATATAAGTATTTAAATATATAAAAATAAACGTCCATGACTCAAGTACAAACGCTCGTATTCATCGTTTAAACATTTAAAACCAAAACGGAGTATTATAATTAATTCAAAGTTATTATAACAAGAATAAAACGTAACATAAAAAGGCAATAGTGCGATTCGGAACGCAATATGACATTTTATTAAGTTTTAAATTAAAAAAAATACTTTACCACGCTAGGCCGGAAAATGCGAATTTCCACGCAGAAATTGACAAAACCTCCTTAGCAGAGCGTGTGAGGTGAAAAATAAATTGATGAGGCCTTGGGCTCTTATCTAAGCCTGACGCCATAACAACTATGGGTCTGATAAGAAAACTCAAGGTCACCCAGCGTGCAATGGAGAGGGCTATGCTCGGCGTTTCCCTACGTGATCGAATCAGAAATGAGGAGATCCGTAGGAGAACTAAAGTAACTGACATCGCTCGAAGGATTGCTCAGCTGAAGTGGCAGTGGGCGGGACACATAGCGAGAAGAACCGATGGCCGTT
This sequence comes from Chrysoteuchia culmella, assembly GCA_910589605.1. Lineage (NCBI taxonomy): Eukaryota > Metazoa > Arthropoda > Insecta > Lepidoptera > Crambidae > Chrysoteuchia > Chrysoteuchia culmella. The sequence goes on along the minus strand of OU342671.1, from coordinate 7,531,480 downwards.
GGGGCGGAAAGGTTCTGGAATGACGACCGCGCACAGGACGACGCTCCGTGGGTAGGCCTCCGACAAGGTGGACCGACGATCTGGTGAAGGTCGCGGGAAGCCGCTGGATGCGGACTGCGTAGGACCGATCGTTGTGGAGATCCTTGGGGGAGGCCTATACCCAGCAGTGGGTGTCATGTGGCTGAGACGACGAGGCCTTGGGGCTGTATCTCCCATAGGAATGAGAACCGCAGTACCATGATCGTTAGTGTTGGCGCTAGCGATAAGTTAAACGCCTCTGTGGTCTAGTGGTACAACCACTGGTATCAGACCCAGGGGTCCCGAGTTCGATTTCCAGCGGGGGTACATATTTTATTCGGTTTGGTTGGTGGTAGGACTTGTTGTAAGTCCGCCTGGCTAGCTACCACCATCTTATCTAAACCTGACGCCATAACAATAATGTTTTCAGCATTGTTGTGTTCCGGCAGTTTGAGATAAGATAGCCAGTTCCTAGCCAATGGCTAAGGATTCCGGGAGAGGCTCGCTTCCATCTTAAGCCTTATCAATACTTAACATCAGGTATGATGAAGGCTAAGAGTCTCACCGTCGTTCATAAAGAAAAAGTTACACCTACCCAAATTTTCGCTAAATTCGTGTCAAAAGTTTTACGTCACAGCGAACAGACAGACAAATAACTCTTGGTTTCTGTTTCTTAGCCTAGCAACCATTGTTTTTCAAATACTAATAAAACACAACAGAAAATAAACAAATAAAAGAATATGAAGAGAGAATTAAGGAAAGCGCCTTATTGAAAAATATTTTCAAACAAGGTAATTAACTGGCCGTGTGGTGACGCGTGCCGTGTGGTGACGGCCTAAGAATACAAGTGTCACCACTCCCTTACATGCCTGGGATGTCGTAAGAGTCGACTAACGGCCGAAATTAATAACATATCTGTAGATATGGATTGGGCTATCTGAGATAGTTGCCGTAAGAGGCTCGACGCATTGAACACCTGTGCGAGAGAAGGAAAACTTGAAAAAAACCCTCTACCAACCCGCCTGGCCAGCGTGGTAGCAGTAGGCTAATAGCCTCCTATGAACGCCACAATAGGCGTGAGCTAGGAGAGGCTTATGTCCAGCAGTGGACGTCTACAGGCTGATAAGAACTGGCATGATTTTATTTATTTTTTAAATATGAGCAACTTTGTTTTTTTTTTCAAATATAGTTTTAAAGATAGGACAGACTTTAAACAATCTAACTTAGACTCGGTGAGATACTGTGTCCTGATTGTGACGTGCTATAACTATTTATATATGTCATTTGCAGTGTACCCCAAAGAAGTGTAAATAAATGAATATGATATGATAAATTATGTTTTATGATTTTAGAAATTTTGCATTTTTCAATGCGATTTTTATACTTATGATAAATTTTAAATAGAAAAATATTGGAAAAAACAACTCGGCCACAAGTGAATTCTCAGATGGGACTCGAACCCACGACCTTTGGAAATCCGGTCCAATGCTCTAACCACTGAGCTACCGAGACTACCGAGAAGTTCGAGGGTTTGAGTCCCATCTGAGAATTCACTTGTGGCCGAGTTTTTTTTAAATATTTTTCTATTTTAAATTTATCATAAATGATTATGATTATAAAATCTAGTTTTATGAGACAGCTAGGGTAGTTTATGTTATGACAAACTGTTAATAGCTATTAATCACAGACCTATATCGAGATATACGTCTGTAATTATAGTCAAGTACCCAATCCTATTTTGCCAATCTATAAATAAATTTTATTCTGCTACTTGGGAATACACAGTTTTATTTATTTGTTCAAAAGTGTTTCCCTGATATCTAAACGTCATACTTCAGGAATGAGGAAAACACAAAATGATCATTTAAATTGAATATATTATTATTAGTACTTATTGATCATCATTAATAAACGGTTTTCGTAAAGACCGACCAACTATATCATATGTTTTTGTTAATATGACCAGAATAACGACGGTTGCTAGGCAACAAAACCGGTATTCTAGGCAACTATTTCAGATAACCCTATCAATTCGAATGTCATACATTCGAAATTGGTGAAGGACTGCGTCGATAAGCTGAATGAGCTGGGGCAACGGAATAAAATTATTCTGAAATAGGTACCAGGTCACTCAGGAATCTTTCTGTGGTATCTCAAAAGAACAGGCCATGCAACTTCTCAAGGGCAACCTACTTGGCGAGTCAAAAAAAATACTGGTTAAATCAACCAGGATTAGTACACGCCAAATCCCTCATCGAAGGCTATTCGCAAAAGCAAACTGCTGAACTCCGAGAACTCAGCAGATCAAACATAAGTGCGATAGCAAGAGCCTTAACTGGGCACTGCAAACTAAAAAGGCACCAATTTCACATGAAATTAAGTGACACTGACGTTTGCCGTTACTGCGGATTAGAGAGAGAAACACCCAAACATCTCCTTTGTGACTGCGGACCCCTAATTCACAAACGCAGTATCCACCTGGGCCGGCATGTAATTCGGCCAGAGGAACTAAAATCTCTCAGAGCTAGGAAGATTTTAGACTTCCTGGAGGCCGCCAGGCTAAAAGAGATACTATAACAAGGCGACGAGTTACAATAGATCTTATAGGTCGCAGTGATTACAGTTCCAACTGGAGCTGCATAGCCCCTATATCCTGCAATTAATTTATCCATATCTACAGATAGATAAAAAAAATCGGGTGGAACCCTATTGAATAACAACAAAAACTTACAAACTTCCTTCAATAACATTAGCTAGATATTTAATTTTTATCTTAAACTAGAGGCCGGGCGCGGTTTCACCCGCGTGGTTCCCGTTCCCGTGGGAATTTTGGGATCATTTATAGCCTATGTTACTACTTGGGGTCTAAGGATTCTCTATTCCAAATTTCGTCAAAATCGGTCCAGTAGTTTTTGAGTTTATTCGTTACATAAAAAAATACAAATCTTTCCTCTTTATAATTAGTATAGATAGGTAAACACACTTAATACACTTCTGTTTACTTTTAAACCCAAACGCATTGTTGCAAGATGAAAGTGATAAGATATCACTATCTCCCACCAACTTATTCATTCGCTACAATATAATATTATCGTAATGTTGTTCCATTAAATGAACTAATTACTCGTAATTTTATTATCATATCCTCTCATAACACGGTCATTGTGTTTTTAACTATATTTCCTTTGGAATAAAGGTGAATGTACCTTATCAGAATATTGTAGGAAAATGTAATTGTAAATTTTTGCGGACAGTATGGTGTTGGTTGGGTCAGTGACATGTATAGTGAAAGATTTGTGCTGTGAAATGTTTCCTTAGTAGTTTTTGAAGTGTTGTTTGTGTTTGAAAATCGTGAATGTGTACGTATTAATTTGTTTTTATATTTATTTACCGTAACCGCCTCTGTGGTCTAGTGGTACAACCACCGGTATCAGACCCAGGGATCCCGGATATTGTATTCGGTTTGATTGGTGGTAGGACTTGTTGTAAGTCCGCCTGGCTAGCTACCACCATCTTATCTAAGTCTGACGCCATAACAACAATGTTTTCAGCATTGTTGTGTTCCGGCAGTTAAAGATAAGATAGCCCAATAGTTCCTCAGTGATTGGGGATTCCGGGAGAGGCTGGCTTCCATCTTCAGCCTTATCAATACTTAACGTCAGGTATGATGAAGGCTAAGAGTCTCCCCTACTTCATAGAAAAAAACTTTTACTTGCGTTCCTCCCGCGACAGTGACATTTCAAAAAATGACGAATCAGATCATGATCGACAAATTGGGGAAGAATATCATACTTTTCCCACTCTAATATTTTAATATGTAGAAACTTACTGTTCGCTTTGACGCGCGTTATTTATTTATTATTAGTTGTTACAGTTCTTATTTCGTGGACATTGGTGTGGGTTATATGCTGGTATAACAATGTTGTAGTTAATATTACTTAGCATATAACTGTTTAATGTCCCAAATAAAAAAAAAATATTAATAAATTTCGCAAAAATTGGTAAACGGTTCTGGATAAAATTTGGCGCGCAGTTAGTTTATAGTTTGGATTAGAACATATGATACATTTTATCCCGATATTCCCACGGGAATAGGAATAACGGTCAGTAGTAGATTACCTTTAGATAATTATGAAAAACTTGTGGCCGAGTTGTTTTTTTCCAATATTTTTTTCTATTTAAAATTTATCATAATTATGAAAAACTTTATTTATTTATATTAAACTAAATAAAGCAATTAGTTATATTAGGCTTCCGTTAATATCGCGCTCCTTAAAAATAACTTCAAATTTGCGCAATCAAAAGTAGGTACCGTTAAGTATTATGCCCTTGAAAACATAGGATACCTTTCATTCCGGTGAAACCGCGGGCGTTCACTCTATACTATCTATTCTAATATAATAAAGAGGAAAGATTTGATTGTTTGTTTGTTTGCATTGAATAATAATAATAATAATAATAAATTTCATACAATCACACCAATTACCTAGCCCACGTTAAGTTTCATGAAGAACTTGTGTTATGGATACTAGATAACGGATAAACATACTTATATACTTTTTTTTTGTATATACATACATAATATACATATTAAACACCCAGACCAAGACAAATATACATGTTCATGCACACAAATATTTGTCTTGTCCGGGGATAGAACCCGGGACCTCTGGCTCTCTGGCCAGAGGTCCCGGCTTAGAAGGCGGGCACTAGTACCCCTGCGCCACAGGTTGTCAAATTGAATAGGCTCCGAAACTACTGAACGGATTTGGCTATGAACATAGGATACTTTTTGTCCCGATATTCCTAAGGGAACCAGCGGGTGAAACCGCGAGAGTAATGAGAGAAAGTTAGTAAGTATGTAGGCAGTAATCTCTGGAGGTAATAAAACTATTTTGATTCTTTTATTCACTTGTAGCAAGCTGAATTATTTCTGAGTGTCACAGGCTATGTTTGATTGGGATTGATCAATTTAAACAAGAAAATATACTATAAAAAAAAAACCACTTGTCTGAAGTCGCTCAGACGAGACTCGAACCCTTAATTTCGAGTGTTCTCATTAGTCTCGGTGGCATAATGGTCAGTGGCATAATGGTCAGTGCATTGGGCCGGATTCCCAAGGGTTCGGGTTCGAGTCCCGTCTGAACGACTTGAGACAAATGGTTTTTTTTTCTAATATTTTCTCATTTGACTTAAAAAATTGCATAGCAAATGAAAAATTTAAAAGTTCTAAATGTGATTAATCATTTATTTATGTGAGACACGGGTCACCTAGCTAGTGTATAGTTTTTAATTAGCACACAACAGATTACAATAACAAAAAAACAAACAATATTACATTTAAATTAGGTATAGAACTAGATCATAATCCGAGCTTATGCATGCCTAGTAGCTTCCAAAAAAAAAAGAAATAAACATAAACTAGAGATTGCTACATAAAATAATGAGAAAAAAATGGCATTGATAATAAATAGGATATAATTAAATAAAACCAAACTGTTTACAATTAAATTAAATTAAACAGAGTTAGAAAATACACTCGGTAGCAAATAAATCGAGCCACTGCGTTATCTTCATACAAACATACTCACTTCACGGTCTTATAAATAAAAAAGTATGTGTATTTCTGCAAAGATTTGGGTGTTGATGGCGAGGTCAAATGTTCAATTAACCAATTAGCATTTAAAACAACTGAAAACATTTATTGATTTCTTAAAATTTCCGTAAAACAAATGATTAATTTTCATTCCATATAAAGTTGTAGGAAACCGGATTGAGTGAATTTGTTTTCCTTACTTTGCACAAAACTGAAAGTTTTCTTGAATTTTTAGGGCTTCTATTCGCAAGTCGAGTATTCGACTCATACTTCGACGTACAAATGTTTACATAGCTGTTCATATGTTTTGAATAATGACACTGTAAAGTGAGCATGTTTTTATGAAAATAACACAGTGGGTCGATTTATTTGCTACCTAGTGTAGATAAAACGTAATTGAAACAGGATAGAATAATATAAAAACCTCCGACTTAATTATCCGTCGGGGGCTGCCAATAAATGAACTATACTTTTGCAGTTTTATTGTAACGTGAATAGTTGGATTTATTTGTTATATATTAAGAACATAAAGTTGAATAAATAACGAGGACTATCGCGTACTTTTCGCGGATATACGCGGTCTAAGTTGAATCTTATTTGGTTAACAATAAAGACGTGTCGCCGTTATCCGTCGTCTGCGCTAGCTCATACAGTAGTGCATTTGCATCTGTCAACGAAACTGTGGCAGAGTAGTACAAAGTGTGGTACAAACTGCATGCAGCGCAGCGCATTTAATGGCGTTGTAATGTATGGAATATTTTGGGAAATGATGACACACCTAATGCGCAATGGCTAGATTGCGCGTCACGTCAACAATAGCGTCATAAAGCTGTGCAGCGTTGCAATTGGTTTGTCCCGCACTTAAAGTGGTATACAATAGGCTATTTGACAATGCGAAAAATAAAGTGTCAATTACTGTTATCAGTATAAATTATGAGTTTAAAAATGGTTTTTTATTAACGTAAGTCGAAAATAATTATAAATTTATTTAAAAATCCGTAAATAAAAATGCATTTTTTAAACGTTTTGTCACGTGACACAAAACTATCCTGATTCGTCGAGTTTATGATGACGTCACCTGCTTGTAAACCTCGTTTGACTACGTATGTGGATGATATGCAGAATACAGGCAAGTGACGTCACCGAACCCAACGCAGCGCCATATTGTCAAAGTAGCGTTTTGGCGCGCTATTTAAATATTGAATTTTGAATTTGATATTTTTCAGCAAATATGTACCAGAATTAAAAAGAACAACTTTTACTGGGTTCCTTAAACTCCACTACATAATATAAAATGGATTTTCAAAACCTGTCAAATAGCCTATTTAACATATTTCATCTCTTTCAGACACGACAGCGTTAGAAGCTATAATGCCGGAGTTGGTGTCGGGGGACGCGGCTGGCCGCTGGCCGCGCGACAAGAGAGTGTTTCGCACTCTGATGGAGCTCAGCAGGGACTCTAGGGATGTGCATCCGTTACTGGTGAGGCTTGTACATACATACATACATGGCCGCGCGACAAGAGTGTTCCGCACTCTGATGGAGCTCAGCAGGGACTCTAGGGATGTGCATCCGTTACTGGTGAGGCTTGTACATACATACATACGTGGCCGCGCGACAAGAGTGTTCCGCACTCTGATGGAGCTCAGCAGGGACTCTAGGGATGTGCATCCGTTACTGGTGAGGCTTGTACATACATACATACGTGGCCGCGCGACAAGAGAGTGTTCCGCACTCTGATGAAGCTCAGCAGGGACTCTAGGGATGTGCATCCGTTACTGGTGAGGCTTGTACATACATACATACATGGCCGCGCGACAAGAGAGTGCTCCGCACTCTGATGGAGCTCAGCAGGGACTCTAGGGATGTGCATCCGTTACTGGTGAGGCTTGTACATACATACATACGTGGCCGCGCGACAAGAGAGTGTTCCGCACTCTGATGAAGCTCAGCAGGGACTCTAGGGATGTGCATCCGTTACTGGTGAGGCTTGTACATACATACATACGTGGCCGCGCGACAAGAGAGTGTTCCGCACTCTGATGGAGCTCAGCAGGGACTCTAGGGATGTGCATCCGTTACTGGTGAGGCTTGTACATACATACATACATGGCCGCGCGATAAGAGAGTGTTCCGCACTCTGATGGAGCTCAGCAGGGACTCTAGGGATGTGCATCCGTTACTGGTGAGGCTTGTACATACATACATACGTGGCCGCGCGACAAGAGAGTGTTCCGCACTCTGATGGAGCTCAGCAGGGACTCTAGGGATGTGCATCCGTTACTGGTGAGGCTTGTACATACACACATACCAGGGGCGTGCATTGGTTTTCCAGCGTAGTAGGCACTGTAGATCTAACTAGTAACTTTGCACTTATCCTATCCTGCTACCGAATATTATAAGTCTGAAAGTTTGTGAGGATATTTGGATGGAGGAATGTTTGTTACTATTTCACTCAAAAACTACTGAACTGACTAAGATGAAACTTTACAGCAATGTAGCTTATATATCAGAAAACTACATTGTATGCAAATATTTATAATTATCCTGATATTCCCACGGTAACGGAAACCACGCGGCGAGTGAAACCGAGAGCGGCCGCTAGTCATAAATGATAAGGTTCGTAATATTTAGTAGGAATATTAAAATGCTGACGAGTTTTATTGTTTGAGCACGCTAATCTCCGGAACTACTAGTTCGAATTGAAAAAATATTTTTGTGCTGGATAGTCCATTTATCTCGGAAGGTAATTAAGATATTTAATATCACGGTACGATTGATAAGAGCAGAGCATTAATGTAAAACGTTACGGAAACGGGAAAAAAATATTAGTTTTGGGAGCTTCCGTTGCGGACGGTGTGTAAACGGTTAAAGTTATGTAAAAATCATGTATGACGAAATTATTCCCCATCAAAAGTTCTAAAAAAAAGTCCGCGACAGCATATGTCTATGGTTTATGGTTAACTCACTATAACCATTTTTCAGATAATAAAATTTGTTCTAAACTAATGTATTATTTGAGAAGCTGTTTTCATAAACATGATATTAATCCTTATCTAAATAAATACGTCAATCATCACAAGTATTTAATTTTGAATAAAATTGTCCTTTACATCATTAAATTTTAATGAATATCTTAGGAAATATGATAGTTTTAAAATAACTCCTCAACAAAATAATTTGCGACCAAATTCATTCGTCAGGTAGGCATGCTTACTTTATACTGATATATTCCGGAAGTTTAAGCTAGAACGTTACACGTACAAACAGCGCCCTTCTTGCCATGGGCGGTTTATACTTGAGCAATACTTTTTCTAAATTATGTTGTATTCTTGTATGAAACGCTGCTTGTTTCGAGTAGGCAATTTCGAGACTGCCTATCGGTAGGTATTCATTATTTAGCGTAAGGAATATCTTAGTGGGTGAGTGTTGAATAGAAGTTTAAACTAAAATAAAATAACTTTAACACTTATTGTATATTTATTTAGGTTTTGAATGAGGTAGGCACTGCCTAATTGCCTATATGGAATGCACGCCCCTGATACATACATGGCCGCGCGACAAGAGAATATTCCGCACTCTGATGGAGCTCAGCAGGGACTCTAGGGATGTGCATCCGTTACTGGTGAGGCTTGTACATACATACATACGTGGCCGCGCGACAAGAGAGTGTTCCGCACTCTGATGGGAGCTCAGCAGGGACTCTAGGGATGTGCATCCGTTACTGGTGAGGCTTGTACATACATACATACGTGGCCGCGCGACAAGAGAGTGTTCCGCACTCTGATGGAGCTCAGCAGGGACTCTAGGGATGTGCATCCGTTACTGGTGAGGCTTGTGACCATTTTTAACCGATTTCAGAAAAGGAGGATGTTCTTTGTTCGTCTTGTTCGGTGTTCGGAGGCCTATTGGATTTAAGACTGTAGGGTTAGCACGAAAAACTATCGAAATAGTATCGAGCACGTAATGTCAAAAAATGTATAGGAAAATGTAGTTCCGTTTACGTCCGGTAGGAACGCTGGTCGATATCTCATATATTTTTATACATTACAAAGTATCGAGGAAGTATCGATGCTTTTTCGTGCTAGACCTACGGCGCTGGTGAAAAAGCCAACCATTATGCTGAGTCGGTACCGTTTTGGGACAAACAGTATGCTTTTTTTGTGTTATTTTGATGTATTAATTGTTGTATTTGTCCGAAATAAATATAATTATCTTTCTTTCCTTTTTCACTATAACTTACGCCCGAAATTAATAACCTATCTGTAGATAGGGATAGGGCTATCTGAGATAGTTGCCTAGGATTTTTTTGTTAATATCACCAAAATAATGACGGTGGCTAGGCAACAAACCCAGTATCCTAGGCAACAATCTCAGATAGCCCAATGCATATCTACAGATAGGTCATTCATTTCAGGCGTTAGTTAGCTCTTATTCTTTGTACGTTCTGTTCGACTGTTACTACACGACTGTCTCTTATTATTGGTTCAGTTAACCGCAGACCAAGAGCCGGAGAAAGAGAAGGAAGATCTTCCTGTCGAAGAGCCAGAAGAGCCTGAAGTGGTGGACCCCAATTTGGTTCACGAACTGGCCAATAAGGGAGACGATGAAGCTCTCGCTGCCTTGCTAAAGGTATGTCATTGAATCAAAAGCTCCCTATTCTTCCATATGTGAAAATATGTCTGTTTGTTTGTTTGTTTATTTGTTACTCTTTCACGCAAAAACTTTTGAATGGATTTGGATGAAATTTGATATGTAGGGACCTCAAATAGTGGACTAAAACATAGGCTACTTTTTATCCCCATATTCCCTCGGGAACGGAAACCACGTGGGTAAAACCGCGGACGGCCGCTAGTTCTGTCATAATTTCTAGTAGCGCTCTAAAATTCTTTGATTTCTTCATATTTTTAGCAATAGATTGGTTTACTAGTTTATATTTTTTTGTTAAACAGTAAAATATAACAGCAGTTTCTAAAATATCAAGATGGGCGTATTTCTTACTGGGTATAGATTATTGAAACTGGCTGTAACGCTCGAAATTAATAACCAGTCCTCTGTAAAGGATAGGCCTATCTGAGGATAGTTGCTTAGATATTTTTGATAATATGACTAAAATAACGATGGTTGCTAGGTAACGAGACCAGAGGGCTGATTCACAACCATCGGACACGGAATCGGATTCGAAATTATATGCTTTGTGATCTGTTTTCAGCTAAAATAGCTTTGTTTTTCTCTATTTTGAAGTGAGTAACTGCACAGATTCCGCTCTCGGAAAGTTTCCGAGAGTTTTTGAATAAAGCGACAGGATAAGCGTATCTGTCAGACAGGTTATTAATTTCGAGAGTTAGTAGACATAACGTCAGAAACCTGTTAAACGCATTCTCTCAGCAGCTGGACTTTAAGGTGTGCTCTAGACCTCCAATAATATCGTGAAATACTTTTATTGCGCAATAAGATTGAAATACATTTTCAGCCTAAACGCCTTTAATATTAACCCTAAACGCTCATTAATATTGGGCCTGCCTAACGTTTTCGCTGACTGAACGAGACACAATAGTTTTTTTTTATTGTTACAACCTTTAATGGCTGTTTACTGTTTGTGAATGTGTTTATAATAGGTTCCTAATAATAGCACTAATATTTGGTTGACAGCGCCACCCCCAACTAGTAAACGCAACAGACTCGACCGGCGGTACCGCTCTCCACTCCGCAGCTCGCGGCGGTAAAGCCGCTACGGTTCTGTGTTTGCTACGAGCGGGCGCCGACGCGTGCGTAGCAGACGCCGACGGGTGGAGCCCGCTACGGGCCGCCGCGTGGGCCGGCCACTCGGAGGTGGGTATCGTAGCTATGTTCGTAGCCGCATATAGTGTCGTAGCCGCATCCTGATGTCGTAGCCGTATCTACAAGTCGTAGTCGCATCATATTAAGGCGGTACCCCCACCGAAAGTAAAATTACTTTAACGAAGAAATTCAAGTACCGATAAATCACAAAATAGCTACTAGAAAAATAACTAACAAAGAACTTTATATTCCCATATCTAACAACGAATACGGTAAAAGAACATCTCAATATTTGATACCCCGTCTTATGAATAACTTACCAATCGCAATCAAAGATAAAATCAATCATAATAACATTAAAAGAATTCTTAAAGTATATTTCCAAACTTAAAAAAAGAAATTTGTTATGTCGAGGAATAGGAGCAACCTTTATATGCGAGCGCAAACGTACAAGCGCACTCTTGTTCTATTGATTTTATGCATGCGCTGCTGTCTTGAAACTCGTCGTTTTATATTTTTTTTTTCTCTGTGGGCTTAGATAAATAACTCTTCGGCGTTATTATTCTAAGTTTGTGGGTATGGTCACTCGCTCAAACATTCTGTATGATAAATACTTATGTGCACCTACCCGATTGTTGAAAATTAATTATGTTTTATAATTCTGTTGTTGGTTGCTCTTTATTAAGTTATTTTTGAGAACCTCGTATCTAGATAAACTTAATTTAGGTTTTTAAGATACTACTAAACCATGAATGTAACATGTTTATTGGCAAATGAATAAATGAATAAAAAAAATAAAAAAAATAGCTGCTACCTGATGAAGTAGTAACGCCATGTTCGTAGCCGCATTTACGAGTCGTAGCCGCATCTTTAAGTTGTAGCCGTATCTACAAGTCGCGGCGGTAAAGCCGCTACGGTTCTGTGTTTGCTACGAGCGGGCGCCGACGCGTGCGTAGCAGACGCCGACAATAGCCACCTCCGAGTGGCCGCCGCGTGGGCCGGCCACTCGGAGGTGGGTATCGTAGCTTGCATTCCATCTCATTCCACCCCATTCCATCTCATTGCGGCCCATTACAGTTTACATTCCACGCCGATGACGATGGTGAGAGCGTTTGTGACATTAGGGACATATTACAAGAGACAGGGACATATTATATTGTAATAGGTCTGTGTGCAGAACCCGAAGGTGGAGACCGCATTTCACTACGTTTAAATTCAAATGTCACCCATACACTAGTGTTTTAAATCTTAAATATCTAAATAACATCAACTTTTGTCTACAGGTTGTGGAAGTTCTACTTGAATTCGGTTGTGACGTCGATTGCGTTGATGCAGACGATAGGACTGCTTTAAGGTAAATATAGGGTATTTATACAGAAGTAATAAAAAATAAGTTGATTTTGAGTACAATGAGCGTAGTAAAAACATACTATGATTGCTTTTTTATTTGGTTATTTTTAAAGGCTTTGAAATTATACAAAAATAGGGGCCGGTGTCACTATCGACAGATAAGTACAGCTTTTCTGGCAGATAATTTGACAGTTGTACAATGATAAATATGTCAAATTCTGATAAATATTTAACAAGAAAATATACTAGAAAAAAGCAACTAGTCTCATGTCGCCCTGACGGGATTTTTTCTAGTATATTTTCTTGTTAAATATTTATCACATAAAAATAGCATTGTAAAATGCAAAACTAAAAAGTTATAATGTCAAATTCTCTTTTTTTAGTTTATTTATCCAAAAGTATTACAATAATACTTATACTAAAACATAGGAATAGCAATAAAAATCTTTGTAGATTTATGTGCTAGATATGCTATGCCGAAGTTACTAGTCGGCGGTGAAACCAGCCCTAACTATTCTGTCATTATTTTTTTTTGTTGAATATCGACTTTTGGGACTATTTTTTTAGGCGCCTTTTAAATGTTTGTTTTACCATCTAGAGCGGCTGCCTGGTCCGGCCACGAAACGGTGGTAGCTAAACTACTAGCTGCCGGAGCAGATCCGGATAAAGCCGACGCGGAAGGACGAACCCCGCTCATAGCCGCAGCGTATATGGGGCACGCGGACATCGTGCGAGCGTTGTTGGACGCGCGTTGTGATGTGGATCATGCTGACAACGATGGTAAGTGTTTTAAATAAAAAAATTCTAGAGCTCATTTCATCCCATTTCATCTTATCCCATTCCGGCCCATTCCATCCCATTCCATCCCATTCCATCCCATTCCATTCCATTCCATGCCGTCCCATTCCATCTCATTCCGGCCCAATCTAGCCCATTCCAATCCCTTCCATCTCATTCCAGTCCATTCCGTCCCATTCCATCTCATCCCACTCCATTCCATCTCATTGCGGCCCATTATAGCTTACATTCCACGCCGATGGCGATGGTGAGAGCGTTGTGACATTAAGGACATATTACAAGGAACAGGGACATAATATTACATTAGTTGTGACGTATGAAGGGCACGCAGATATCGTGCAAGCGTTGTTGGACGCGCATTGTGATGTGGATCATGCTGACAACGATGGTAAGTTAAATTTAAGACCACAATAGCCACCACAGGCTAAATGCAGCGGGCAAACATTCTACAACGCGGCAATTGTCAGTCGCATCGACTTGACATCTGGGGAAAACGAATGGTGAGTGTGGTTGTATAGGGTGCTTAGATAGGGGGAGTTAACATACTTTAGGAACTTAGCCGGAAGAGAGAGGGGATAAATCTACCCAATTTTAGGATTTTCGCCAACATCTCCCAAAAAGTGCGTTATAGAGAAATGTTTTCTACCATTAAAGAATATAAAATTCTTTACAACTTAAAATTTCTTATGTAATAAATATTTAACAAGAAAATATACTAGAAAAAAGCAACTAGTCTCATGTCGCCCTGACGGGATTCGAACCCGCATCTTTGGGAGTCCGGCCCAATGCACTAACCAATTATGCTACAGAGACCTATGAGGACACCTCGAATTTTTCTAGTATATTCACCGTTCTACGGTGTTGGCCACCGTCGCTTCATCAATGAGAGAAATATCCTCGCAATCGAAAGAAACATCTTTACAGATGTTTGACTATCGATGAAACAGCCACGTAATTATAACTTTTTTAAATTTTGCATTTTACAATGCTATTTTTATGTAATAAATATTTAACAAGAAAATATACTAGAAAAAAAATTCGACGTGTCCTCATAGGTCTCTGTAGCATAATTGGTTAGTGCATTGGGCCGGATTCCCAAGGATGCTGGTTCGAATCCCGTCAGGGCGACATGAGACTAGTTGCTTTTTTCTAGTATATTTTCTTGTTAAATATTTATTACATAAAAATAGCACTGTAAAATGCAAAATTAAAAAAAGTTATAATTACGTGGCGGTTTCATCGATAGTTATTATACCTTCTCAATAGTTTTTGAGCTATACGCTCCGGAAAAGTAAAAATTTTAGTGAAAGATCACGTATATAAAAACACGGAACCGGTTAAAAACAGTCATGATACTGGCGAAGAACGCAGGTCGAACTGAGACGGCCACAGGACGGTGTCAAAGTCAAAGATTTTTATTCAAATAGACTTATAGATAAGTACTTTCGAATAGTCCAAAAATTTTTTTTCCCTACCAGCCATTCAGGACATCTTTTAACTGGTAAGAAGAACGGCCGAAAGAAACTTATCAGCTTTAACAGAAACAACAACATTTACAATGGAACATGTTGTATGAAAGTATGTGTATGAAAGTAAGCCTTTTAACTACTTATTTTCTAATATTCCTTCTTCTCTTTTGCCACCAGGTCGCACAGCGCTATCAGTAGCGTCTCTATGCGCTACAGGGGGTTCTTGTGCCGCCATACTGATAGAGCGAGGAGCGTCTGTCAGTAAGCCTGATAGAGATAGAGCTACGCCTCTACTGGTAGCGGCTTTTGAAGGTCACACGTAAGTTGTAATACTTGATTTTTATTTTATTTTATTTTTTATTTATTTACCTAATTACAACGGCAAATAGTGCCACAGTAACTAGTACACCGCAGAAATGATAATACGGAAATGAAAATAATAATACGAAATAAATATTACACACAATCATGTGGATTTTATTTATAAATTAGGGGCCCGCCCGCGTTTTCACTCGCGTGGTTCTCGTTCCCGTCGGAATATCAGGATAAAATGTAACCCATAGCCTTCCTCGATAACTGGCTCCTCCATAGAAATATAACAGACATTTAAGTTCAATATTATGACTGTGTACCAGATTATTGAGAGCGATTTCGCACTGCGTTGGATTTGATCCGTTCATATGGTTAATTAATTTCTGATTCGATTTCTATAGCTACCTCGGATCGACGATTCTCTCTAACTAAATATTTTTGCCACAATAAACAACGAATAATGGACTTGATACCGACTACGACTGAAATTTTAGTTCAATATAAGGCCTATACCCAGCAGTGGGTGTCATGTGGCTGAGACGACGATAATGACTATGCAAATGCAAAAATAGTATAGATGTTATTTATTTATTTATTAAATTTTAACTTTAATAATATTATTAATGCGAAAGTGTGTTTGTTTGTCCTTCCTTCACGCCCTAATTAAACAGCCAATCGACTCGATTTTTAACCCCCGACGCAAAAATTTTGTTTGTTATAAGTTTGACGTGTCTGTCTGTCTGTCTGTCTGTCTGTGGCATCATAGCTCCCGAACGAATGAACCGATTTCAATTTAGTTTTTGGCATAGAGTTAGTTGAAAGGACGGAGAGTAACATACTTTTTATCCCGATATTCCCACGGGAACGGGAACACTTTTATATGTATTTAGAGATTTGTTGAAATCCAAAATTAACATGCTTCCTCGTTTTCTCTTTAGCGAGATATGCGAGCTTCTCCTCGAAGCGGAGGCGGACATAGAAGCAGCGGACGTTTCCGGACGGACAGCTTTATGGGCCGCCGCGTCCGCCGGACACGCCCGGACTGTCCGGTTGCTCCTGTTCTGGGGCGCGTGTGTGGATAACATGGACGCTGAAGGCAGGACCGTGCTCAGTACTGCGGCCGCGCAAGGTAGGCTACATCGCGTTGTTAAGATTTCTGCGTGAGGATGTGAGAGGTCCCAGAACTAAATATCTTAAAATTGGAGCTGCGAGAGCGATTCAAGGTAAGTTTTAACTTTAGGTTGTAGAGTAGTTGTAGTAGTAATTACTATTAATTAGTGATGGGTCGTTGTTAATTATTTGGAGGACGAAACGCAGCCGTTTTTCAAGAACGAAAACTAGTCCTCGAAACGGTCTCGTTCGCAACTGGTTTGACTGATTGGGAACGAGCGACGGACGATGACGGGTGACGGACGACGACGGTCAACGTTGGTCAAACGAGCGAAACGTAAACTTCACTCTCGTTGACGCGACGACGCTCGTTCGTATCGGAACTATTCGTAAGCGAGCGTCGCGTCGCGTCTTCGTTGCATTTTTTTTGTTACGCAATCTTGCACTCTATATCAATCACAATAAGCTATACCACAATGACCTCTGACACGAACGGAACGAACGATGACGTCGCGATGGTTTCATTGCGATCTCTAGATAGCAATGAAACCATCGCGACGTCATAGCGAATTTGTACTTAAACCTCTAGGTTTAAGTACAAATTCGCTATCTGAATACTAGTTTTTTTTCTTTTATTTATGAAGTACGGGGAGACTCTTAGCCTTCATCATACCTGATGTTAAGTATTGATAAGGCTGAAGATTGAAGCGAGCCTCTCCCGGAATCCCCAATCACTGAGGAACTTGCTATTTTATCTTTAACTGCCGGAACACAACAATGCTGAAAAGATTGTTGTTATGGCGTCAGACTTAGATAAGATGGTGGTAACTAGCCAGGCGGACTTACAACAAGTCCTACCACCAACCAAACCGAATACAATATGTACCCCCGCTGGGAATCAAACCCGGGACCCCTGGGTCTTATACCGGTGGTTGTACCACTAGACCACGGAGGCGGTTAACCGCGGAGTTGTCTGACAAAGACTGTTTCGAAACGAAACGTAAAACGGTTCCATCGTCGCGGAACACAAAACGGTCCTTTGAAACGGTTCGTCTTGCAACGCCCACTCCTACTATTAATAGGATTGGTTTTGGTTACACCACCGATTGATATTGATAAGATCTGGAATGCTAATCTGGTAGATAATTTGACATGTTTTTGATATTACAACTGTTAGATTAGCTGTCTAAAGTCAAAAACTAATCTGTTGGTGGTGAAACCAGCCCTTAATATTTTAGTTTAAAATTCTAACTTGTTTTGTAATACCACAGACAGGGACTCTCCTAAAACTACTGTGTGAGGCTCACAATATGTAATTTGTTTTCAGGCAACGTGGAGGTGGTCCGACAACTCCTGGACCGCGGCTTAGACGAGCATCACAGAGACAATTCCGGCTGGACGCCATTGCATTACGCCGCTTTTGAAGGTAATTTTATATTAAATAAATAAATATTTCTTACACTCACACCAATTAACCTAGCCCCAAAGTAAGCACTTTACGGCTTGTTTTATGGGATACTAGGGTTACGGATATAAATAATAATAAATACATATAATTATACATATAGAAGTATTTATGTGTAGAAATACATATAAACATCCATGACTCAGGTACAAATGCTCGTATTCATCATACAAACATTTGCTTTATTGCTAGTAAAAACAACATTCTTCTCTTTCAACTTAAAAAAGAAATAGACACCAGTTGTATAAATTATGAGGCTGTATATCGCGGAAAAAAAAGAAACGAGAGAGTTCAGTACCCTTAGTACGAGTTGACATTTACTGTCAACGTTTTCGATAACTACCGGATGCTCTACTCATGTCGGTAAAGCAGACTATGTCTATGACAAAGACAAAGCGATGGTTAAAGCATTGGACCGGTTTCCAAAGGTCGTGGTTTCGAGTCCCACTTGTGGCCGAGTTAATTTTTTCCAATATTTTTCTTTTTAAAATTTATCGTAAGTAAAAAAATTGCATTGAAAAATGCAATAATTCCAAAATCATAAATTATTGGCAGTTGCATCTTAATCGATTGTTTAACACCTGAAAAGATGTTTCTTTCGAATGCAAGGATATTCCTAGCATTGATGTGACAATGCTGGCCTACAGTACAGCGTATAAAAATATAAAAAAAAAGTATTGGAGAATTTCGACGGTGGTCCGCAAGTCTCGGTAGTTCAGTGGTGAGAGCATTGGACCGGATTTCCAAAGGTGGGTTCGAGTCCCATCTGAGAATTCACTTGTGGCCGAGTTAATTCTTTCCAATATTTTTATATTTAAAATTTGTCATAAGTACATTTTCGAAAACGATTTTAGTTAAACGGTTTTTTTTTTGTTTTTTTTTTAGTTTGATATTACATTAACTGCTGAAACAGTAAAAATAGCAGCTATTAATGTCATACAATTACTTTGTCTCTTATTTGTTTTCTCATAGAAGGAGATGAAAATTAGAGTATATCACGCGATAGCAAAACTATTTTTCCCTTGGGCGATGTATTTTAAATCCATCACTGCGCTCAGGATTCTACTTTAGAACCCTTCGTTTCGTTCTGGATTCAAATAAGCGCCCTGGCCGTAAAAACATTATTGTGCTCTCTTACATACAATCACAGACCTATATCGAGATAGACGAAAAGAGCGTTTCAAACTGTATGAGACCCTAGCGTGTCGAATTTTTCGTACCTACGATGACGTCACGAGATTTAGTGATGTTTAAATGTTACTGACGAGATCTTGCAAGAAAGCACTCCACAATTACCCATTTTCGTTTCTGAGTGACGCGTGTTTTCATGGCAATGGTCTCAAGCGGACTGACTTAGGTCGGAAAACTTTGACTGTGGAACAAACTTTTGACACCGTCAAACCGTCTTTACCGTTTTTACCGTCTATCTCGATATAAGTCTGTGAATATAATCTACTATTACTACGTTTAGGGGGGCGTATCTGCTGTTTATTTTAATTATTTTGACAGAAAGAGGTTAGAAGTACTATGTTTTGCTATCACGCTTAGCCACCCGTTTATGAGAAACAGAACAATCCATACATTTCTCATTGACAACGCTGGCCTACAGCGTATAAAAATATAAAAATATTGGAGAATTTCGACGGTGGTCCGCAAGTCTCGGTAGCTCAGTGGTTAGAGCATTGGACCGGATTTCCAAAGGTCGTGGGTTCGTGTCCCATTTGAAAATTCACTCGTTCATGTGTTTTACGATTAAAGTAAACAACAGGCTTTAAAAGGTTTTTTCCTAACAGGTCACATAGAAGTATGCGAAGCCCTACTAGAGGCAGGCGCGAAAGTCGACGAAGCAGACAACGATGGCAAAGGAGCCCTAATGTTGGCCGCCCAGGAGGGCCACACGAGATTGGTGGAACTACTGATTGACGACTGGGGAGCTCCAGTGGATCAACACGCTCATGACGGGAAGACGGCCTTGAGGTTAGTTCCGTCTCTTGACAATGTGTGTATGTATCTTTAATGAAATACTAAATGACATTAAAATTCTACCTAAAAATTATTTAAGAAACAATTGTATGAATGGTTGAATGATAAAAACTTTTATAGTATTAAGGAGTTTTATGACATTTTATAAGTAATAATAATTTAAGAAACTAATTCAAATATCAAATTAATTAATGCAATTTATGTACTGGAAATCTTATTATATTTTAATAATAGATATTTGACTGGTTTTGAAAATCCACTTTATATTATGTAGTGGAGTTTAAGGAACCTAGTAAAGTTGTTTTTTTAAATTCTGGTACATATTTGCTGAAAAATATCAAATTAAAAATTCAATATTTAAATAGCGCGCCAAAACGCTACTTTGACAATATGGCGCTGCAATGGGTTCGGTGACGTCACTTGCCTGTATTCTGCATATCATCCACATACGTAGTCAAACGATGTTTACAAGCAGGTGACGTCATTATAAACTCCACGAATCAGGAGCGTTTTGTGTCACATGACAAAACGTTTAAAAAATGCATTTTTATTTACGGATTTTAAAGTAAATTTATAATTATTTTCATTTTACGTTAATAAAAAAACATTTTTAAACTCATAATTTATACTGATAACAGTAATTGACACTTTATTTTTCGCATTGTCAAATAGCCTATTGTATAAATGGTTGAATGATAAAAACTTTTATAGTATTAAGGAGTTTTATAACATTTTATAAGTAATAATAATTTAAGAAACTAATTCAAATATCAAATTAATTAATGCAATTTATGTACTGGAAATCTTATTATATTTTGATAATTTGCATGCTATCTATATGTTAGCTTAACATGTTGATCCCAAATGTATTTTGTAACAACTTTTATACCATGTCAAAGGCAAATAAAATCTTATCGTATCTTGCACACTATAGAGGGGCACACAGTAAGCACTACAGAGGGGCGGGGGTCTTTGCTTTTTTATATTTGATGACATGGGGGGGGGGGGGGATCTAGATAGTGATTGCGTCAGCAGTAAGTATTACTTTTCTTACACATATCGCAACCCACACTTTGTTTATGCAGAAAACGAAATGCATTTTCGGGGATTACAGTCCGCTATTCCAAACCTATTCCTTATTTCTAGACTTATAACTGCTGCTCATAAATCAATCAATTGTACCAATGTTTACGTAAGCATTGGGGGGGGGGGGAGGGGTAAGAGCTTTGCTTACTTTTGCGGACGAGGGGGAGGGGTGGGTTAATAATTGCAAAAAATCTGCTTACGTAATACCTGAACGGCCCCATATCAATAGGAACAGCCCCCTAATTGTCTAATTTAAAATCTATCACAATCCCTTTCAGAGGTATTGTGATTGTGATATTTTCGCCTGTCATATTGCTTAGACAGTTCAATTTAATTTATTCCATACCTTTTAAAACGCGTCCCAATCACATTCCCTTTCAAATGTCAAATAGTGACGGCCTGAATATCTTTCAAATTACGAATTGAAAGGGATTGCGATAGTTTTAAAATAAGACAATTAGCCCCCAGGATAGACTATTAGATAGCCCTTTAGATTGGATTTTAGCCTTTAGGGTCGGTTTCTGGCATCTTTATGACATGGAGTCTGGCATATAATTTGACATAATATGTTTCATATTCCATCATCAGCCTGTGGACGTCCACTGCTGGACATAGGCCTCTCCTAGCTCCCGCCTATTGTGGCGTTCATAGGAGGCTATTAGCCTACTGCTACCACTCTGGCCAGACGGGTTGGTAGAGGGCTTGTTTCAAGTTTTCCTTCTCTCGCACAGGTGTTCAATGCGTCGAGCCTCTTACGCCCGAAATTAATAACCTCTCTGTAGATATGGATTGGACTATCTGAGATAGTTGCCTAGGATATTGTTGTTAATTTGACCAAAATAACGACGGTTGCTAGGCAACGAAGCCAGTATCCTAGGCAACTATCTATCAGACGGGCATTACTGATTTATTGTGAAAGTTTGCGGGACCAATGGACTAATGCATGTAACTCTGACGATGAAAATAGTGATTAATGTATTGATTTTATTGTTAATTTTTTTTATTATTTTTGTGTTATTGACATTATGTAATAATTTATAATTTTATATATATATTTTTAATTGTATTTGTGTGGTAAATGTTATTGATATTATGTCGTTTTTATCACAATAAATAAATAAATATCTACAGATAGGTTATAAATTTCGGCTGTTAGTCGACTCCTACGACATCCCAGGCATTTAAGGGAGTGGTGACACTTGTGTTCTTAGGCCGTCACCACACGGCATGTTTCAAATTAACACTGTCAATCTGTCACTGTTTATCAGAAACATAAGCTATACAGAACTGTCGGCGGTGAAGCCAGCCCAAAGAATTTTAAAATGGTATAAAGTTTTTTTGTATCTGTATCGATGGAAGAAGTTGGATAGTGGGAAGATGATTAGTTCTCTTATTACTGTATAGGTTACCTTTCTCTTTCATCCTGTATTGACGAGAAAA
The DNA here is from genome assembly GCA_910589605.1 of Chrysoteuchia culmella. NCBI lineage: Eukaryota > Metazoa > Arthropoda > Insecta > Lepidoptera > Crambidae > Chrysoteuchia > Chrysoteuchia culmella. Next base: position 7,509,072 of record OU342671.1, on the reverse strand, counting down.
AGCCAGCAGATTGCAATTAGTTAGCACTTTGCTTGGTTGATCAACGTAGACGAATAAATAATAATAATAATAATAATAACATCTATTTCAGAAAACTGGTTCCATTTTTGTTAGTAGGTACATATGAAACTTATACGCTAATGTTAGTAATTAAGCAATAAAGAGACAGCAGTTAGCAAATAATCATATAATAATCATAATCACTTATTCACATCAAACATGGTATAAAAAATATGGTTACAAGGTTTGAATATTAACATTTTTATTTCTGTGCTTGACTTTGATAGTGGGAAAGCCCAAATTATAAAGCAAGCAAAACATTTCATAAAAACGAGAAAAAGCCATATTAAAATCAGTTTTTTCAGTCACGTCATACCATGTAAGACTTCCTAGATATTTAATGAATCTTCATCTCTTCATCATTTGTTTTTTACAAAACAATCTGTTTAATAACAGGGATATCTAGTATATATCAGCCCCCGTAGTATGACCACCTAACAACGTTATATATCGTGTGATATAGCGTTTTAACGACACTCAATTGTCAAAATCCACAGTAATTTGACAGGTAAACGCGATTTATCGCTATTATAGGTATATAGCGTTCTAATGATGACGCATGCTGCAAATTATAAAAGTTTGGTTTCACTAGCGGTCGCCCGTCGTTTCAACAGTGTGATTCCCGTTTCCCTGGGAATATCAAAGTAGACTTTATTATTTGAAGTCCCTACATACCAAATTTCATCCAAATCTGTTTAGTAGTTTTGGCGCGACTCTTGTAACAAACAAACACAAACTGACATACTTACGCATTTATAATATTAGTAGGATTCTTATATTTTATCATTGTCCTCAGGCTAGCAGCACTCGAAGGCCACTTCGACACAGTCCAAGCGCTCCACCAACGTGGCGCCGACGTGGACGCGTTGGACGCGGACAGGCGGAGCACCCTATACGTGCTGGCTCTGGACAACAGGCTGGCGATGGCCAGGTTCCTGCTGAGGGAGTGCGGCGCTAGTGTCGCCGCGGCTGACAACGAGGTAGGATAGTATACATAGGTACATAGCACCCTATACGTGCTGGCTCTGGACAACAGGCTGGCGATGGCCAGGTTCCTGCTGAGGGAGTGCGGCGCTAGTGTCGCCGCGGCTGACAACGAGGTAGGATAGTATACATAGGTACATAGCACCCTATACGTGCTGGCTCTGGACAACAGGCTGGCGATGGCCAGGTTCCTGCTGAGGGAGTGCGGCGCTAGTGTCGCCGCGGCTGACAACGAGGTAGGATAGTATACATAGGTACTGTGGAGATCGTATATGTCTCCACACTACAAGGAGGCCGCTACACCGCCGTTGCTGGCTGGTACTGTTTATAATAAAATGAAGAAAGAGAGGCCCGTCGTGCGTAGACATGATGGTGGCCGTGTCAAATAAAATATTATAAAATATTGTAAAAATATTAATAATTACTGAATATAAAAACAGTATCGAATTAAACATAGTTTTAATTCAAATAAGAGCACCCCCTACAAATGGTGGAGGCGCCACGACGCCAATTTAATAATTACATATACAATATATAATTTCATAATATAGATATTTTCAAGAGCTCATTGAATACGTTGAAAAAGATCATCAAGAACACCTATCTAAAATAGTTAAGTATTTTTGTTTGCATTTTGCTCAAAATCAGGCTTCACCTGTCAACACAATTACTCCTAGCCACAGATTACTAATATGTAGCAAGCTACTCCTAGCGGAGGTCTTGTCTGTCATTTGCACAGATTAGGTATTAGTTACTACAGAAGTCATCTGTCATGTTACGGCCACATACTAATCTGACAGTTTGTTGCATTATAACCATAGAGATTCAACAGAACTATATTTACAAGTCTGATTTGATTTTATTATTGTATGTCTTTAATTTTAATTCCTTTTTACTATTTTCATTGTAATGTGTTTTCTTATTTTGTTCCCCGTTTTTTATTTCTATGTGTATCATTAATATTTGTTTTCGAACCCGCTGTTAATTTGGCTCGCAGTCCCACCAAAACGGTACCGACGGAAGATCAGCGCTGGCCAAAAGCCATGCATTATGCTGAGTCGGGACCGTTTTGGGACAAACGGTTTTTCGTCTTTTATGTGTTTTTGTTTTTATTCGATTGTACTGTCTTGTGTTTGTCCCAAATAAACTTACTTTTCTTTCTTTCTTTCTTTCTTTCTCATGATAAATTTTAAATAGAAAAATATTGGAAAAAATTAACTCGGCCACAAGTGAATTCTCAGATGGGAATCGAACCCACGACCTTTGGAAATCCGGTCCAATGCTCTAATAGTAATTTGTACTAATGACTGTATGTGTCAAAATAAAGATTTTTTTTTTCATGTTTATTTTTATGTTGTTATAGGGTCGCACGCCGTTACATGTGTCGGCCTGGCAAGGCCACACCGACATGGTCAACTTGCTGATCAAAGTTGGTAAGTTTGTACTTTTTATTAGTACTTTTTATAGTAACAAGCGCGTGGCCTTTTCCAGTGTGCTAAAAGATTTTCATTCTGGGTCTACTAGGGTTTGTCTGAAAGTGCGACAAAAAAGATAAAGAAACAAATATACCTTACACTCACATGATTATCACATGATTATCATTACCTTAGAAAACATGGGATGTTATCGCCCAATAGCACTACCATCAGTATTTTCAAAGATATTTGAAAAAATATTATACAAACGACTCTATGACTTTTTTGAAAAATTTAATATTTTAGTTGACGAACAGATGGGATTCCGTAGTAACAAATCAATCAATTTAGCTATTTATAAGTTTTTGGACATTGTAATAAAAAACATTGACAAAAAACACTTAGTTAGTGCTATGTACATGGATTTGACTAAAGCATTTGACCTTGTAAACCATAAAATACTTCTTGACAAACTAGAGAAATATGGAGTAAGAGGCAGTGTTCTGAAATTGATATCATCGTATTTGACCAATAGGAAACAATCTACGCAGATCACTCGACTGTGTATAAAAAGTAAAAAAGAAGTGACATACACATCCGAGATACAATATGTCAAACAAGGCGTTCCACAAGGAAGTGTATTGGGTCCTTTACTCTTTCTCATATACGTGAACGATTTGCCGAAGGCAATTAGCGAGAGAATGATTTTGTTTGCGGATGACAGTACTGCCATAGATACGAACACAGACGGATTAATTAATAAAATGAATAAAACACTGAATAATATTATCGGTTGGTTGAATGCAAATAAATTGTGTCTCAATGTAGATAAAACAAACTACATGACATTCTCAAATTCTTATATAAGCTCTAAAGAGGGGTATGACATTAATTATATGAGCCAAAGAATTCAAGCTGTAGAGGTTTCAAAATTCCTCGGGCTGTATGTTGACAATAAATTAAATTGGAAGACTCATGCAGAATATCTATGTTCCCGAATCAACAAATTTTCCTATGCAATATACAGATTAAGTAAAATTGTCGACCAATCAACACTATTAATTACTTACCACAGTCACGTTGAATCTATCCTAAGATATGGCATAATTTTTTGGGGCAATTCTACCGAAAAATACACTGTCTTCAGAGCTCAAAAGAAATGTGTTCGAGCTATTTGTAAATTAAGATTTAGAGATAGTTGTCAACCGCACTTTATAAACCTCAATATTATGACCTTACCTTGTTTATACATATATGAAGTAGCTGTTTTTGTGAAAACCAACATAAACATGTTTCCAAATTTTAGAAGCAACAGACTAAAAAACAATATTAGTTTTCCTCCCAGTAAAACTGCCCTGCTTAATAAGAGCATATTTGGTATGGCACCGCGACTTTATAATCATTTACCAGAAAGTCTTAAAGAGATAACTAATGTCGAAGGCTTCAAAACTAAACTAAAGATATTACTAATAGAAAAATCTTATTATACAGTTGACGCATATTTAAGAGACAAATTTTAATTATTCTAATGTAACGTATTTATTATTATTGAAATCAACATGACATATTTTATTTTATTTTTTCATTTTTCTGTATTGTATTTTGTGACATTAGTTTGGAAAAGTCAAGTGTGAATTTTAGGTTTAAGACATTATTTACCTACCAATTTAAATTTAATAAGTATTATTATTTTATTGTTATTAAGATTTTCATTTACCTAATGTTGCATGTCAAAAAGGCAGAATACGGCTGGCCAATTTTATTGAGATGTATGAACTTATGTAAACCTGTATTCGCAATAAAGAACTTTTTGATTTTGATTTTGATTTTGACATTAATTACCCTTGCCCCAACGTAAGCACTGTAAGGCTTGTGTTATGGGATACTAGGGTAACGGATATAAATACATATAATTATATATATTAAGTATTTATGTGTAGAAATATATATAAACGTCCATGACTCAGGTACAAATGCTCGTATTCATCATACACATTTGCCTCTACCGGGATTCGAACCAAGGACCTCAGAGTAAGCGACACCTTGAAACTGGTGTACGTACCACTCCACCACGGAGGTCGTCACGTCAGCAGGCCTGTTTCACTCCCCGTGTATGCTCGAAAACATACGTACGCGCGGCGGCCCCTCCGGCGGGGCCAATCTAGTAGGGACGAGCGAGCGAGCAGTGACGCACGCGCGAGTTTTGTTTGTCACCTACTTTCCGTAGTTAACTACCTTAAAATAAGTTAAATTTAAAATGGCAACACGTAAAAAATTTAATAATAAATGTATTAATATTGTGCAGTGTTCAACTGTTTAAACACGAATCGCGATCCAAAGTTAACTTTTTTTACGCTCCCTAAGGACGATGAAAGGCAAGTTCTACTTTAAAGTGGTTATTATTATTATGAAATTCTCATTCATGTTAGGTTTATTACGTAGGTTTAATATTTAAATAGGTAGGTACCTACCTACTTAGGTTACGAAAATAAGTAGGAACGTAGGTTGGTGTAATAATCTTTCACGAGTTTGATAGAATTAAACGAATTTCTGATGTTTGAGACTAACGCTCTGTTTTGTCGTTATAGGTTATAGGTAGGTTTGTTATTTTTTTTTACTTTTGGTAGGTACCTATTAACCTTTAATATATCTACCTTTTGATTATACTATGCATATGCCGGCACAAAGTCTACCTATAAATAAATGAATCACAAAGAGGCAACCCTAGCTGCGTCAGAAAGAATACGAGTTACGCGATAAAAAGAGACGCAGAATGTAGGTGAATATAATGCTAGGCATTTAGCGCAGCGCGACGTGAATTGGACTTTATTGCGTCGTGAGCTAGACTAGCAATTTATTTGATTGGAGTTGCGAAGTGAACCTTCTGTACTTGTACTATTAAGTATTCTGTGACGTCAGATAAATTGTATTTATAATTTGCATTTAAAAAGCTATCTAAAACTAGTAGAAAATTCTTTAATCGTCTCCCGTCTGGGCTTGGGCGATTGGGCGACTTGGGCGATGTTCCATTGTAAATGTTGTTGTTTCTGCTAAGGCTGATAAGTTTCTTGCGGCCGTTCTTCTTATTAGTTAAAAGATGTCCTGAATGGCTGGTAGGGAAAAAAATGTTGGACTATTCGAAAGTACTTATCTATAAGTCTATTTGAATAAAAATCTTTGACTTTGACTTTGACTTTGACTTTGACGAGTCGATTTATTAAAGGTTTTTTTACTATAAAAATCTGCAAAAGATTTACAATTTACAGAGGGTCTAGTGTGAGTTTGAAAATATCCAAACGTTACTATCGCATAAGAGTAAAATTTTGACAGATAGCCTTAATTCAATGAGATGAAGGTTGAGAATTAAACTCTTTTCGCAAACTTCGGTGTAAACGAGTTGTTGAATGTAAACTCACACAAAGCATTCTGTTCGTTGGTGTAAACGCGAAAGAGCGCCATGCCATGCCGCGTAGGTATTGATATTTTATACATACATTTTTATTCTGTCTATTTATCACACCTCTGTACCCCCATAGCTAGCTGTTTCACCCCTGCGGGGGTAATCACCCCCAGCGGCCGTACCGCGCAAGTGGCATATTATCGTATTGCTGCTTCTTTTTGACACAAATGAAAACTTACCAAAGACTAAGAGCAATATGTCACAGCCATCTGTCAAATGAATCCGATTTCGATGCCGACGACACATGCGCGGTACGGCCCCAGGTTCGAAACCAATGTCCTATATGAATGGACCGATTTTGATGCGGTTTTTCCTCACAGGGGGCGCAGAAGTAGACGGACGTGACCGTTGTGCTAGAACAGCTCTTCACGCAGCAGCTTGGCGCGGCCGATGCGGGGTGCTCCGGGCATTACTACAGCGGGGCGCAGACCCTGCTGCACATTGTACTCAGGGTGCTACACCATTAGGTAAGTGTAGCTAGAGACAGAACTTTTAACTTTTTATTATCGACGGGGAGACTTAGCCTTGATCATACCTGATATTAAATATTGATAAGGCTGAAGATGGAAGCGAGCTTCTCCCGGAATCCTCCATCACTGAGGAACTGGCTACCTTATCAGTAACTGCCGGAATATAACAATGCTGAAAACATTGTTGTTATGGTGTCAGACTTAGATAAGATGGTGGTAGCTAGCCAGGCGGACTTACAACAAGTCCTACCACCAACCGAACCGAATACAATATGTACCCCCGTTGGGAATCGAACTTGGGACCCCTGGGTCTAATACCGGTGGTTGTTACCACAAGACCACAGAGGCGGTTTAAGAAGCTTCCTTAACCGCCTCTGTGGTCAGTGGTACAACCAGTCAATTTCAGCATTATTTTTACACTAGGGCGGTTACAACCCGATACTCGGGTTCGTCGATCGACGAAAAATTCCAAATTATGCGAAAATCTTTAATTGCAGTTTGTGATCATCACGTTTAACATTTTGTATATTTTATAGTTTTCGGAACAAATTGACTCGAGTACATTTAATTTGATACCTTACTCGGCCGCGTACTACGCGCCAAAGTCCCTATCGAGTCGTCACAAATTTTGCGAACCTGAATTAAGTATATAGATAGTGACATTGACAAACTGTCAAATAAAAGTCTGACTATAGAGCGGGGCGCAGACCCTGCTGCACATTGTACTCAAGGTGCTACTCCACTTGGTTAGTGGTTCTTCATGGTTATATTTTTTTCAGACTGCAAAAGTGCATATTGATGCATTGGTTAGAGCATTGGACCGGATTTCCAAAAGTCGCGGGTTCGATTCCCGTCTGAGAATTCACTTGTGGCCGAGTTTATTTTTTCCATAAGTATAAAAATAGCATTGAAAAATGCAAAAATTACAAAATCATAAAATGTAAAAGTACATGTTTTTCTACATTGTATTTTGAATTATAACTTTTTTTATTTTGCATTTTACAATGCTATTTTTATGTGATAATTTTTAAACAAGTAATTATACTAGAAAAAAGCAGCTTGTCGCATGTCCCGCCAGGGCGTCAGGGCGACTTAAGACAAGTAGCTTTTTTTTAGTATATTTTCTCGTTTAATATATTTTTTTATGATTGTTCAAAGGTATTGCTGCTCAGGAAGGTCATGAAGAGTGCGTTCTTTGGCTGCTGCAACACGGCGCCGACCCCATGCAGGCAGATCACTGTGGTAAGTTTAAATTTAAGTCGATATAGCATAAACTAAGGTACTAGCGTGGGGGCGCTCTAGTGGTACTAAACTAAAAGTCTTTGGTAAGTTTTCATTTGTGTCAAAAAGTAGCAACAATCCATCTGTCAAATGAAGCCGATGTCGATGCCGACGACACTTGCGCGGTAACATTTACGATTATACTTATCTCCACAGTACCGAAATATGTAGTCAGCCCCTGTATCATGAGTTTTTTTATTTATTAATTTGTATGAGAATCTGTAGTTCTGCTACTGTCCAAGATGTGCTGTTCAGATTTGATACAAATTGTTGAATTATAATAACTGTATAGGTGTGAATCAAATATAAAATATTAACGCCTACTTGCGCCAAACTAGGTTAACATTTAACCCAGGGTTAGTGCATACAAAAGTGGCACTAAGTCTGGGTTAAATGAGATAACCTAGCTTGGCGCAAGTGGGCCTAAGTCGATAGTAAGAAAGCAATAGGCTTTTAGGTCAAAACAAGGTCTAAATCTCCTTCTTTAAGATTTAAAAAATATATTTTTGGATTAAAATTGTTGTTTTTAACCGACTTCAAAAAAAGGAGGAGGTTCTCAAGTCGACTGGTTTTTTTTTACTTTTTTTATGTATGTTCCACCATAACTTCGCCAGTTGTTAACAGATTTTTAAAATCCTTTTTTTATCTGGAAGAAAATGGTTTATGTGTGGTCCCATATAATTTTTACGAAGATCAGGCTAGTAGTTTTTTCATAATCCTGAAAAATATCAATCACCTTTTGGCAAGTAGTCGTATACCTAGATGACATCATTGTTGTGTGTGGGCTGATTTTTAGTGTATGTAACGGCACATAATGTAACAAAAAAATCTGAAATAAAAACATTTTATAAAAAAAATCAAACCGACTTCAAAAAGTAAAAAATAAAACTTTTGGAGTCAGTGCTAGTTAGCTAAGGCAAAAAAAATATAGTTAATAGAAGTGCAATGTAGAATGCTTTGGCTGGCACCGACTCCAAAAGTTTTTATGTGATAAATATTAAACTAGAAAAATTAACTCATGTCTATATCGCTCAGACGGGACTAGCGTCACAGTCTAGTCTAAGCAGTATTTGCACTGCCTACAAACGACCGAAGTCACGCACTCACACAGATAACGCGCCGCTAGACGCGCGCTCGGGACTATTAGGTCTTAATTATGAAATTGCCGATTTGTATGAAGATTTTCAAAGAAAGTTCGTTTTCCATACTAACAATTTTTGTTATAGTTACTACCGCAAGTGCAAATGCCATAATGTTTTAATGTACAATCATTGTTTGAAGAGTAAGCAATCTAATGCTATATTTTTATTTAAAAAGTTATGTATATTTTATAAATACAATTAAATAAAGTAGTACATTTTGCTAACAAAAAAAGGAGAACCTTTCGAGGTATTTTTTATCGTATAAGAAACGAAAGTAATAATCATGAGATTAATTATTCTTGATCATTATGATCTTAATTTAAAATAAAATCAAGCAATATATGTACTTTTTAATCACAGAAGTAGTGAGGTTCTCTAGAAGTGTAAGAGAAAAATCGGCAATTTCATACTTTAACCCCTATTATTATAACCAGTGAAAACCAGTGAGATCGAGTCGGCTGTGTAGCGATAGCGAGCAGCGCGTGTGTGTGTGACCGCTTTATATCAGCCGAGTACAACGACTTTATGTTTAGACTGTGCTAGCGAGTAAAATGAAACAACAAACAAACATTTAAGATGTTTCATCTTACTAAACTTCTATTTATTTATTTATAACACTTTATTTGCACACACAGACAGAAAATACATGTATAAAAGAAAAAACATTGAACAAAATTTGGAACAAAGCGCCTTATCGCTTAGCAGCGATTTCTTCCAGGCAACCCTGGTATAAATACGACACTAAAACTGGTAGAAGAGATGAGGGGAGTTGGTGCGCAACAAACAAATTAATAGAAAATATATCATCTATTTATTTCCTGCAGGGCGAACCCCAGCAAAGGTGGCTTGGCGAGCGGGCCATGCTCACATTTGCAGGATTTTGGAGCGATGGGCCTCCGCCCCCAGCGCTCCGCCCCAGGTCACTCCAAAACAGCCGCCCGCTGGTAAGTTTATTTTTTTATGAACGACCGACGGTGAGACTATGTATTGATAAGGCTGAAGATGGAAGCGAGCCTCTCCCAGGATCCTCAACCACTAAGGAGCTGGCTACCTTATTCCTTACTGCCGGAACACAACAATACTGAAATCATTGTTGTTATGGCGTCAGACTAAGATGGTGATAGCTAGCCAGGCGGACTTACAGCAAGTCCTACAATAAATTCTACAAAACAACGCGGAAAAATACTTATCATCATCATATCAGCCGCTCGACACCCACTGCTGGGTACAGGCCTCCCCCAATCTCCACGATGGTCCTGCGGCTTCCCGCGAGATCACCAGATCTTCGGTCCACCTATTGATGTTCCAAATACACCATATGAAAAATACGAACTGAAATACAAATGAAGTGACGTAACACATAGTACACGTACAGTTCACATCATACTTATAGTTTATTTCTGTCTTTTTTAGTATTTTTGATATCCAAATTTTGCATATATTATGCCTTTTTAGCATGAATAATCTACTTGTGACTTGGGTGTCAAGTCGACTTTTCTAGTACATATTTTTCTAATAAAAAATATCTTTTATGATTTTTGAATGCAAATTTTATACTTATGATAATTTTTAAATAGAAAAGCATTGGAAAAAATTAAATCCGGCCACAAGTAAATTCTCAGATGGGTCTCTACGAACTTTGGAAATCCGGTCCAATGTCCTATATTTTTCTATTTAAAATTTATCATAAAAAATATCTGTATCAGTATTTCTAGGTATTAATATTTTGGTAATCAGTTAAACACAAAATACAACCCACATCTAAATATAGATCCATCCACAGGTTCACCAGAATACAAGAGGCGAAGTGTCCACAGTTCGAATTCCACCAAATCGTCATCCAACCTGACTGGGGGCTCTGGAAGATCTCACGAGCAACAGGAAGATGGGAACGAAAAGGTAGGGATTGTATTTACATTTTGAACCTTATGGCTTATGGTTGAAAGGGAATGATTTTGTAATAAAACTATTACAACAGTCTATCTATACGTATAGTCGTCCGAGGGACACGTTTGACAGAGCAATCGTGCGGGGTTTTGGGGCGAGAGGGGGTGCTAGCGAGCCCGAGCTGCCATACGCTCACTCGGGACAATGACATATGTCCTTTTATGATTTTGTAATTTTTGCATTTTTCAATGCTATTTTTATACTTATGGTAAATTTTAAATAGAAAAATATTGGAAAAAATTAACTCGGCCACAAGTGAATTCTCAGACGGGAATCGAACCCGCGACCTTTGGAAATCCGGTCCAATGCTCTCTTTGACATATGTCCTGTCAAATACTAATAAAATCTTAAATATGAAACAGGGAAATATACTAGAAAAAAGCAACTTGCCTCATGTCGCCCTGAAGGGATTCTAACCCGCATCCTTCAGAATTCGCCCCAATGCACTCCCAATGGATTCCCAAGAATGCAGATTCGAATCCCGTCTGTTGTGTTTTATGTACATGGTGTTATATATATATAATATAGAGTTATTGTATTGTTGTGTCTCTCTGACAGGCGAACAGAGCGAATCTCTCTCTCACTTTCGCACAGCAAGTAGCCCGCTGCGGCCGCGGGCGTAGAGAGAAAGAGAGGGAGAGCGTCATACCGGAACACTATCCGTTGGAAAAGGATACTAAATTAAGGTTTGTGGACTGATTTTTGGGTTACTTGTACTGTCATCAGCACGTACCACTTTAAATCCATGAGTTGATGCAAACTGTTTAAAACTATCGGATATACTGCTTACAGTCAGTGCGAGTGAAAGAGACAAAACGATAGTTTACGGTGACGTAAACAGTTTGCATCAACTCATAGTAGGGCCACTGGATTACGAAAACCGCTGCTATTACGAGCGACGTAAGGGCGCTCTCAAGGTCAAAGGGTAAAGCTGTAGCTGCTGTTGACTTAACGTAATAGGCTATTTGACAATGCGAAAAATAAAGTGTCAATTACTGGAGCTCTATTTTTGATTCACTCGTCTCGAGGATTCTACTGATTTTCGTGCGACGTTTGAGTTTCCGTATTTCGTAAAAGCGACCTTGCACGTATATACAAAGCTTTGCTTTTCGCCTGTAGTACCGCCTCCCAACACGAGCGCGCGAGGGGCAAAGCGAAAAGCGTCCTATGTCTACGCTAGCAAGGTCGCTAATCGCCTGATCGCCTCCTCGTTCGCCTCGCCACTCGCGCAACGAGTGATTCAAAAATAGAGGTCCTGTTATCAGTATAAATTAGAGTTTAAAAATGGTTATTTATTAACGTAAGTTTAAAATAGTAATAATTTTATTTAAAAATCCGTAAATAAAAATGCATTTTTTAAACGTTTGACACGTGACACAAAACGCTCCTGATTCGTCGAGTTAATGATGACGTCACCTGCTTGTAAACCTCGTTTGCCTACGTATGTAGATGATATGTCCCACAGATCAGAATACTGGCAAGTGACGTCACCGACCCCATTGCAGCGCCATATTGTCAATGTAGCGTTTTGGCGCGCTATTTAAATATTGAATTTTTTATTTGATATTTTTCTGCACATATGCACCAGAATTAAAAATAACAACAAAATTTTACTGGGTTCCATAAACTCTACTACTTTTATCTACGGATTTTAAAAACCTGTCAAATAGCCTATTAAATTGAATCACAAACTGTTTTATTTTGTTAAACACACACCAATTAACCTAGCCCCAAAGTAAGCACTGTAAGGCTTGTGTTATGGGATACTAGGGTAACGGATATAAGTACATATAATATTATTTATGTATAGAAATATATATTAACGTCCATGACTCGGGTAGAAATGCTCGTATTCATCATACAAACATTTAACACACGTGTGTGTGTGTGTGTGTGTGTGTGTGTATGTGTGTGTGTGTGTGTGTGTGTATGTGTGTGTGTGTATGTGTGTGTTTGTGTGAGTGTGTGTATATGTCACAGCACTAAATATTATAATAGTCAACACACAACATATTTGCACAAAACATGACGGCCTCCGTGATAGAGTGGCAGGTACACCGGTTTCAAGGTGTCGCCTACTCTAGAGGTCCTGGGTTCCAATCCCGGTAGGGTTAAATGTTTGTATGATAAATACGAGCATTTCTACCCTAGTCGTTGTCATATAAACATGCAATCCCACAGAAGTTACGTGTCAGGAGACAGAGAGTGCAGTAGTCCTCTGTACGCGTCTCCCCCGCACAGCCCCACCGAGCTTCGCAGCCCTACGCAAATCAGCAATACATTTGGTAAGGATATCGAATTTAAAACATATCACTTTAGATAAAACTAGCGGATCCTCGCGGTTTTACTCGCGTGGTGCCCGTTCCCGTGGGAATATCGGGATAAAATAGCCTATGTCACTCGGGAGAAATGTAGCTTAATAATGGTCTAAGAATTTTCTAAATCGGTCCAGTAGTTCCTGAGATTAGCGCGTTCAAACAAACAATCTCTTCAGCTTTATAATATTAGTATAGATAATAACAATCCAACTGTTGAAGATAATGTGCGCAACCCTTAGAGCTAGCGCAGACGACGGATAACGGAGGACTTTTTGTCCGCGAAACGTCTTTGTTGTTAACCAAATAAGATTCAACTTAGACCGCGTATATCCGCCAAAAGTACGCGATAGTCCTCATTATTTATTCAACTTTATGTTCTTAGTTATAAGGTCGTGTCGCGGAAAAAAAGTCCTTCAATGTCCGTCGTATGCGCAGGCCATTAAGGGCTTACACTTGGCTAAATTCAGCATCTGAATTTAGTAGTTTAGCAATACATTGCTTTCTTTAAGCTCATTTTTAGCAAGTGATGCAATCAAAACCAGTAATGTACTGCTAAACTACTAAATTTAGATACTGAATTTAGCCAAGTGTAATAACCCCTTTAATGTCAAGGTGGATAAAAAGCACTTTTAGATTTATATGCCATCAAAAAAAAAACCTGAACCGTGCATGAAACCGTGCATGAAAAAAAAAAACCTGTAAATAAATGATTTAATTTATGTTTTGGCGCGCACTGTTCATTGAAATAAAACAACTTTTACGGATATCAAACGCGCTATATTTCATGAACTAAGTTGTAATTGTCCGTATTTTTAGGTTTTTAGGGGTTATTTGATTTTCCCGACGTTTCGGCATCTTTTCAGCTGCCGTGGTCGCGGGGCGACTGGCTATTAATAAGTCTACCTTCGAAAAGTTAATTTATTTTTTCGTTCGGATACGATTAGACATTTATTTTGATTTAATTATTATTTGTAATATTTATTATTAACAAAAGAGAAAACTATTTAATTTTATAACTTCTAGTCGGCTTTTAATTTTTGACGTCACTGTATAACACTTTGTATATAGCTTGCGTCTCACGCTTGACCGATTTTGTCAGACAGTTCCTGGTTCCTGGCGCAAGAAATCTTTATGTTTATTTTTACTTTACGTGGCATTGGCATGTGTCGGCCGGGTGCAACTAATTATAAATGAAATTGACTCCAGTAAAATTATTATGAGAGAAAAAACCCTTCAAAAAGAATTTGCCTATGTCAATCTACAATATCTTCCCTTTTTTCAGGGTCTCAACCGCCAAGTCTGACGTCCATGCAGCCGATCCTAACCGACACCCACTTCAACCGAGATACGCATATGCGCATCATTCTAGGGAGGGATAGCAAGCCGGTGGATAGGAGCGAAAGGTGAGTGGTTTAGCGATTTTAAACTTTAGTGCGATGGTAGAAGATTAATTTTTGCATTACAATGCTAGGTTTGTTAAATGAAATAGATTTAGGGCCTGCTTCACAATCTAAGGCCCGTCAGAACGTGACTTAAGCAGTGATCTATATTTGAGTACAGTTAGCAAGGGACGCGCTTATACATCGCATGTAACGAGGTCCTTTTCTAACTGCTCTCAAGGACAGAACACTGCTCGAGTTACGTGTAATACGGGCCTTAAAGTAAGTTCTGAGTAGCTTACTGGATTTGACATATTTTTCATATCACAACTGAAAATCCTGAAACTAATATAAAAATAAAACAAATTTTGGGCCAGATAAGCTATTCAGAACTTATCCATCAGTGGTGAAACCGGCCTTTAGGCTTTAGATTTTAAAAATATTATCTTGAATTGAAGGTTGATTTTTTCATCATGTAGTATGACAATAAACATAATATGTAAATATTTTATGATTTTTCAACGCTATTTTTATACGACGACGATAAATTATAAATAGAAAAATATTAGAAAAAATCACTGAGCTACCGAGAATCGACTCGGTAGCTCAGTGGTTAGAGCATTGGACCGGATTTCCAAAGGTCGTGGGTTCGAGTCCCATCCGAGAATTCACTTGTGGCCGAGTTGATCTTTTCCAACATTTTTCTATTTAAAATTTATCTTATGTTTAAGAAAATATCTTCTTTATTTTTCTTCAATAATCTTACCAATCATTATAATTGATTCAATAGTTTATGCGTGAAAGAGTAACAGACGGACAGACAGTTTTATTTCTACTGTTACCATAGTTTTCAGTCATTATTAATTCTAGTAATAATGCTTTATTAAAAAAATGATCACATGATGATGCTGATGTATGATAATTAGTATTTTTGCTTTAATTTGTCTTGTTGTAATTTGTAATTAATAATGCTTCTAGCTAAACGTATCGTTCGAAGCAAAGGGATATTTTTAATTTGCTTTTGATGTTGTTTGTGAATAAAATAATAAATCTTTATTTTGTTAATATTCTTATTTGTGTGTGCATAATATGCACATATTAGGTGCATCGAGTACACACTAGAATACAACTCTTATCTTTTTATAACTTTTTTAATTTTGCATTTTAAAATGCTATTTTTATGTCGTCGTCTCAGCCATATAACACCCACTGCTGGGTATAGGCCTCCCCCAAAAGGGGCGGTTTGCCATAATCGCCACGCTTGCCAGGCGGGTGTGGCCAAGTTTGTAGAAGACGCTGCTGCCCGTCTCCTGAAGGCTGAGTCCCTTAGTCACCTTTTACGACACCCACGGGATGCCCCTCTCATCCCGTGGGTGTCGTAAAAGGGGGAGGCCTCCCACAAAAGGGGCGGTATGCCATAATCGCCACGCTTGCCAGGCGGGTGTGGCCAAGTTTGTAGAAGATCTGCTGCCCATCTCCTGAAGGCTGAGTCCCTTAGTCACCTTTTACGACACCCACGGGATGCCCCTCTCATCCCGTGGGTGTCGTAAAAGGGGGAGGCCTCCCACAAAAGGGGCGGTATGCCATAATCGCCACGCTTGCCAGGCGGGTGTGGCCAAGTTTGTAGAAGATCTGCTGCCCATCTCCTGAAGGCTGAGTCCTTTAGTCACCTTTTACGACACCCACGGGATGCCCCTCTCATCCCGTGGGTGTCGTAAAAGGGGAGGCCTCCCACAAAAGGGGCGGTATGCCATAATCGCCACGCTTGCCAGGCGGGTGTGGCCAAGTTTGTAGAAGATCTGCTGCCCATCTCCTGAAGGCTGAGTCCTTTAGTCACCTTTTACGACACCCACGGAATGAGAGGGGCATCCCGTGGGTGTCGTTAAAGGTGTGCTATTCTAAGCCTACACAACACAGCTATTTTTATGTGATAAATATTAAACAAGAAAATATACTAGAAAAAGCAACTTGTCTCATGTCGCTGACGGGACGGCGAGACAAGTCGCTCTTTTCTAGTATATTTTCTTGTTTAATATTTATCAACTATTTTTTTTTTTATAAAACGCCTGAGAGAAAAAATATGTCAGACCTATCATTATTATCAGTCATTTTAATGGCGCCACTAGGGCACATGCTTTCCCTAAAGGTGGATGAAAAGAATGTGCCATGACCTACCACGCGAGCCCAGAGCTAAAAACTAAAAAGCAAAAAATAAGCCTTTTGGAGTCGGTGCCAGCGAAGGCATTCTACTTTGCGGTCCTACTCTTTTATTTTTCTTACCTTAGGTTACCTTAGGTATAGTACATTATTGCAAAGGCCGTGAAATAGGCAATTGCAGGTCGAGTATGAGTTTGAAGGCCGAGCCGTTGGCGAGGACTTCACTAATACGTGACTTTTTTATTATACATTTAATAATTACTGAAAGAAAATCAAATTTAATGCAGGAGCGTCTTTTTGAATTTGGAACATTACAGCGCTCCAGCAATGTTGTATGAAACGGCGTGCTGGAGTTGTTAAATACTCTTTGTAATGTTCCAAATTAAAAAAAAACGCTCCTGCAATGGATTTGATTTTCTTTGTCCGTAAATTCGATAGTTCGCGTGTTCTTTTTTCGAAAATAATGACAACAGTTCCATGCATGTTTGAGAAAAGTAAATTTTGTCCCCCAGCAGCAATGGGGACTGTAAAGATATTTTTCTGAGTTTTTTGTTTATATAAAAAAACGACTAGTCTCAGACGGCTGTTTCTTTCGGCGAAGAAGGGATAATTTTGAATTTTGCAAGAAATTGCTGACAAAGTAACGATTTATACATTATTTTTGTTTTGCATATTATGTATATCTTATATGAATAAGCATTTGAATATGATATGTATATTCAGCTCAGTGTCGAAGAGTCGGCTAGCGTACAACAGGCTAATGGGCAGTCTTGGCAGAGCGAGAGGGAAGATATTAAAGAAAACGTGAGTGAGCGAGATGGGTAACTCTTATGGATACTGTACTGGGGTTTAGGTATACTGGTGGATAGTTCGTTTTGTAGAGATTATATTTAAGATGAATGAAAAGCTTTATTCAATTTATATCGAATTTTATCCATTGGACATTAATCTGAAAATTATTTACACGTGATTGAATAACAAACGAACAAATTATAATTTAGAGTTTAATTTACTCGATATACGGGATTTTCATCCCGCACTTTATATGGAATTGCAGAAATAGGATTGCTCCATTCGTATTTACAACTGTGTAGTATGTACTTGATAGTTACATCATTTAAATACATGTAGCTTTAGTTATTAAATTAATATTTAATCACAAATTGTCTGTGTGTGAAAATTTAACCGCTTCTGTGGTATAGTGGTACAACCACCGGTATCACAACCAGGGATCTCGGGTTCGATTCCCAGCGGGGGTGCATATTGTATTCGGTTTGGTTGGTGGTAGGACTTGTTGTAAGTCGGCCTGGCTAGTTATCACCATCTTATCTAAGTCTGACGCCATAACAACAATGTCTTCAGCATTGCTGTGTTCCGGCAGTTAAAGATAAGATAGGCAGTTCCTCATTGATGAGGATTTCAAGAGAGGCTCGCTTCCATCTTCAGCCTTATCAATACTTAACATCAGGTATTTATGATGAAGGCTAACAGTTTCCTCGTCGCTCATATTAAATATAAAAAAACGCACACAAAGTTTCATGAAGAACTATGTTATGGATACTAGATAACAGATAAACATACATATATACTTTTTTTGTATATACATACAAAATATTCATGTTAAACACCCAGACCAAGACAAGTAGACATGTTCGTGCACACAAATATTTGTCTTGTCCGGGGATCGAACCCGGGACCTCTGGCGCAGAAGGTGGGCTTAGTACCCCTGCGCCAAACAGTTCGTCAAGAGACATATATATATCTACAATATTTTTCTATCATGACATAATTGACAAGTAGTTGTTATATACTGCTTAATTTTGTGGGAGGTCGAAAACTCTATGAGGTATGCACTTTTTTATTAGTACTTGTTCGAATTCCGCCTGGCTAGCAACCATCATCTTATCAGTCTATCGCCATAACAGCAAAGAATGTTTGATAACAAACATTTGAACACTTACACGTAATTATTCCACAAATACGTTATATTTCAAACATCTAATGCCATATATCAAACTTGAACAATAAAAGTAAGCTATTAATGAAGTCAAAGTTTTATCCGACCTAACCTAAGTCAGTCCGCTTGAGACCATTGCCGTGAAAACACGCGTCACTCAGAAACGAAAATGGTTAATTGTGCAGTGCTTTCTTGCAAGAGCTCGTCAATAACAGTTGGGCGAGATAATCTCGTTCATGACGTCATCGTCGGTACGAAAAATTCGACAGGCTAGATTCTCCTACAGCGAGAAGCGCTCTTTTCGTCTATAGCGATATAGATCTGTGAATAAAGTTCACATATTTTTAAAACATGTAATAGAAAATTACTTTTGAGGTTAAGTATGGGCGGCTTATTTACAAAAACTCTTTCCCCGATGGCTAAAGTATAGATCATGTCTTTGTGAAACCTCAGTACAGTTTTCCATAGAGAATCGCTGCGTTTGGCTGGTGATTGCTGGTTTATTCTGTAACTAGTTCATTTTCATCATATCGCACTTATAATTGGAAGAAGTGGTGTAAGGTGTTATGTCCCGGCTACACGCATTGTCGTACCTGAGAGCATGCCTGCACAAACCGGTTTGCGCAGTTAAGGCGCTACTCGGAAAAAGTATGGACTTTTTGATATAAAACTGTAGCATGGTTACAGTTGTTCAAAATCTGGTAATCACATATATATTTCTCCATACCTTTATCTAGATTCGTATAGTTTCAAAAACACGATTTTATGATTTTTCGACACTTTTTCTTTTCGAAAAGACCTCTAAAAATACAAAAATTCAAGATTCTTCTTAATAGGGTTACTTACACTATTGGAAATTGGTTTAATAAGTGGACACCAATAATATTTAGGTACGTATAGAAGCATTTTTTTTAAATCGTTGTAGTTTTTAATGCGAATTAATTTTGTGTTTTTTTTGCCCAATCTGCAAAATCGGTCTCGCTCCCGTGCGCGTCGTTTTCTCATTGCTATATCGCTTCAGCATATTTTTTTCGAGTATCGCCTTAAGATGTTGCGTGTAGCCGGGATATTATATGCGTTTTATATTGAGAGGATTTTTTCAATCGAAGTGGCGTGTAGTCATATATTTCTCATTACAAGTTGAATAAGTTATACCTTTTGATATTACCAAAAAGGCGCTTTTCCATTGAAATAGAGAAGTGGGGAGGGGTACTGTGTTTCCTCAGCTCAATAACTCTTAGCTCTACTCAAAGCCACCTGTCCACGAAAGCGGACCGACGCTGCGGAGCGGAGAAACGAGGAAATATTATTCAATAAGATGGCATTAAATCTCATAAGCGGAGATTTTATGCAATCCTATTGGTTAATATTCAGTGGACAGGCAGCCTATTTAGCAGGATCTATTTCCTGTAGCTTTTATCTACGAACACATAATCGGGTGCGGATCGGGCGACATTAAAAATGTTTGTACATGTAATGGGTGGGTATCGAACCTTGGCCCTTTAAGATCATAAGGCGAAATCTTTATACCTGCGCCATACAGGTGGTCAGAACAACATGCTGCTTTTTGTTTTTTTTTTTTTAGTTTTTAAACCGTCTCTCAAAAGTATAGTTTTTGATATTTGTAATAATTTAAGACGATTGTTAGAAATTCTCCCTAATTTCTATTTATTGCTTAAAGTTGAATTAATATTTCATTTCTCTTTAACTGTTAAAGTGTTATAACTTAGTTACAGTTTGAACCATAATTATATATCGACTACAATAATCTTTAAAATTAATTCTCCAATACCTACATTTCGTTGTTATAGTTAATATAGTTCCAATGCAATAAAATAACTTTTACGGATATCAAACGCGCTATATTTCACGAACGAAGTTGTAATTGTAACAGTTCGTGAAATATAGCACGTTTGATATCCGTAAAAGTTGATTTATTTGAATGAAAAGTGCGCGCCAAAACTTAAGATGTACGTTTATTGTTCCAATGCGCTAAGTTATTGCAGTTGATATTTTAATTAACATACTAATGCCTGCCTGCTTTGTTTAAACGACTAATGGTTATGGTGGTGTTATGGTTGTTATTATTAATGGCTGTCATACTAAATCCGAGTTGTTAAAGCGATATTTTGTAAATAGCGAATGGAAAAAAGTTATTTGTGCCTTCGCCTAATGTACAGTAATCAGCATTTACGGCTTTACATATCTGTCAAATTTCTACAAACGACTTTGAAATTTAAGACGTAAGCCGTTGACTTTAGATTTGTCTGTAAAAAAATACATTTCTTTCGGCGTGATTTCGTCTTGCGTCAAGTTTCGACAACGACATGTTTACTTGTTAATTTCGTTGCTTCTGTAAAAGCTGTCCCTTAATTGACTAATTTCAAAATCTATCACAATCCCTTTCAAAGGTATTATGATTGTGATAGTGATTTATAGAATTCTGTACCTAATTTATAATCGCTATCCCTTTCGGAACGAATGGTGTTTTAATTGACACTTCATTTGACACTTCTCTATACATTTGAAAGATATTTTCGTCTGTCACTTTGCTTAGACAGTTCAATTTCGTTCATTTAATACCTTACAAAAACGCGTCCCGATCACAATCCTTTTTAAATGTCAAATAGTGACGGCCTGAAGTATGTACATATCTTTCAAATGACGAATTGAAAGGGATTGCGATAGATTTTAAATTTAGACAATTAGCCCCCAGATTGGAATGTGTTTCATCGTATATTCCCTTTGCCGTTATCTTAGTGTTTAATCTGTCAAAAAGATTAAGTTAAATATAAGAATTCTACGCAATTTTTATAAGATTTGTAATTTGGATTCTGTGTTAAAATCATGCCCTAAACAATCATGCCCTAAACATTAGAAAAAGGTGAAAGGAAAATGGTTTTGAATAATATTTCTAACGCGTTCGCGCCTAACAAACAAGGGTACCAACATAGGGGCAAAGGAAATATACGATGTACCGCACTCTCACATACTTGTAATAAATAATAAATAATATAAATGATAATAATAATAAATATTTCCATACAATCACACCAATTATCTAGCCCACATTAAGTAGCATGAAAAACTTGTGTTATGGATACTAGATAACGGATAAACATACATATATTCCTTTTTTTTTGTAAATACATACTTAATATACATATTAAACCCTCAGACCAAGACAAATAGACATGTTCATGCACACAAATATTTGGCTTGTCCGTGGATCGAACCCGGGACCTCTAGCGCAGAAGGCGGCGTTATTACCCCTGCGCTAAACAGGTCGTCACTTGTAATGCTTACATATTGACTTACCAGCACCCTAACCGCCTAACGGTATAGCTTGTGCTATCGCTATAGCTATCAAACTTCAAAGTCTCATAAAACCCTTAAACGATAGGGTTTTTGTCTAAATTCTACAAAATTCTATTCATCTATTGGATTCACTATTGCATTTTTAGTATGAAAGTGATAGCGTCCACGAGAGTCCTTGTAGAGGGTTTAAAAATCGATAGTCAGTTGCAGATTACTTACTGTAGTGTAGTTGACTGTATTGAAAATGGATACTAATTCCCAAAGTATCACAATTTTCAAACTCATAACAAATATTTTACATTGTTACAACATTATTATTATTTTTTAATGTTTTCGCAGTAAAAACAAGCGGAACGGCATCGTCACCAATCCAGCGATGAGGCTTGTAGCCAACGTGCGGAATGGACTCGGTAAGTGATAAAAAGTGAGATTGAAAGAGACCTTGCAGGGTCATGATTGATTCTGTGTTTAAAGTAACATAATATGTTGAAATAAAACAACTTTTACGGATATCAAACGCGCTATATTTCACGAACTATTTAGTTCGTGAAATATAGCGCGTTTGATATCCGTAAAGTTGTATTATTTCAATGAACAGTGCGCGCCAAAACATAAGATGTAACATAATATGTATATGTACATCATGAATGCATAATAAATAACATATTTGTTGATACTTAAGCCGAACATCATTATGACGATCTTAGAGGCAGGGGAACTGATTATGGAGTCGCGATCCCTTTCGGAACGAATGATGTTTTAAATAACACTCCATTTGACACTTCTCCATACATTTGAAAGATATTTTCGTCTGTCACTTTGCATATATATTTCAATTTCGTTCATTCAAAACGCGTCCCGATCAAAATCCCTTTCAAATTTCAAATAGTGACGGCCTGAAGTATGTAAATATCTTTCAAATGACGAATTGAAAGGGATTGCGATAGATTTTAAATTAGACAATTAGCCCCCGGATTATGTCACAAGATTGTGAGCTTAATCCTCATCCGAAACATACAAGAATATGTATAAAATTTCCTTTTTTAAATTAAATTCACTTTATTCTAATTGTCTAATTTTAAAATCTATCGCAATCCCTTTCAAAGGTTTAGTGATTGTGATAGCGATTTATGGAATTGTGTAACTTGGAGTCGCAAAACGATTTTGGAACGAATGATAATAAAATGACACTTCATTTGACAGTTCTCCATATATTTGTAAGATATTTTCGTGTGTCACTTTGTTTAGTCAGTTGTATTTCGTTCATTGAATACTTTTCAAAACGCGTCACGATCACAATCCCATCTCAAAAATCACATGTCAAATAGTTGTGGCGCGAAGCTCGTAAATACCTTTCAAATGATAACCTGAAAGGGATTGCGATAGATTTCCTATAAAGCTCAAGTCCGATCTTTCATGGAATATTGTAGCCACCTCTGGGACGGCTCAGCTCATTCAGTTATGAAGACACTAAATTGACTGATGATGAACACCATAAATTACTTTTTTTTTCATTTATTGACCAAAAGTATTAATTACAAAAGACATTATTTAATTTTCTCACCGCTACAAAAGCCGTTTCGGCTTTAGCTGTGGCGGAGGAGTTCAGTTACATACAGAGCAAATACAACAAATTTAAAATGTTAGTAAATTGTTAGAAAAAATAAAAAAAAAATAGAATATAAGTACATGTTTTTTTAAGTGTTATAACTTAATAAGAAACAAATTTATGTAGTTAGAAAAGAAATTTTGATTAAAAGATTATTTTTTTAAGCACTAAAAATTATAGTTACAATCATGTGATTTGATTTTGTACTTAACTTACATCTAGCAAATGCCATGCCATTTCATGTTATTTTTTAACCGACTTCTAAAAAAGGAGGAGGTTCTCAAGTCGACTGTATTTTTTTTTATGTATTTTCTACCATAACTTCGCCAGTTGTTAACAGATTTTTATAATTCTTTTTTTATCTGAAAGAAAATGGTTTATGTGTGGTCCCATATAATTTTTAGCTAAGGCCAAAAAAAATATAGTTAATGTAGAATGCTTTGGCTGGCACCGACTCCAAAAGTTTTATATTTTACTTTTTGAAGTCGGTTTAATTTTTTTTTATAAAATGTTTTTATTTCCCATCAGAATCAACATTTTCTTTATAATTTCCCATTTTAGATAGCGCAGCTGCGAACATACGTCGAACCGGCGTAGCTTTAGCAGCGAGCGCCAGTTCTGCCAACCCTGCGGTGAAAACGAACGCGTTCCAATGGAGGAAGGAGACGCCGCTATGAAACCGCGCGAGCGCGAGCGAGACGGCAATCATATAGGGCTGGCAGTGAGTGGAAAAATAATTTAAAAAATATATTTTAAATTATTTTTATTATATGCGTAGTAAAACGGGCGTAGCGTGTGAGAAAAGGACAGCAATAGTGTAGATTTAAGCGAAATTAAGTGGGAGCGAGATGCAATCGTGAAGTCTCGGGTGTGAACGAGACGGCAATAGTGAGTGGTTGAGCCAAATGTAGTGAGTTTTGACTTATACTATTTAGAAGTGTTGTTGTATTAAAATTAGTACAAAGAATGTAATAAGTGAAAGAAAGATATCTGTTGTACAAATTCAAGTATTGTGGATGTAATGAATACGCACATCTTTTCAATTTTAACAAGTAAATCCTGCTAATGAAAAAACAAAATAGAAAATCTAATGGATTGTTATTAATAAAATAATAAATGCTTTGCCTTTTTCGATTCATAAAAACCGCCTAACAAGAAAGAGGTTAGAAGTGGTAGGTTGACTGTCAATTGAACAATCTTGAGAAAAAAAAATATTAAGTACTAAGTACTTCTTTTTCCACAAAAATTACGCATTTGACGGATTTCTAGCACTATAAACGTTGTTATGGATCTTCTGTCATGAAAAAAAAAACGCGCGATTCACCGACACCGGCTCATTGTCCATAATTTTTAATTGGAGTCCGCGCCACGAAATAATTACCGCGGAATATAACGGGAACTAAAATGTTGTTTGTTTATCTGTACTACACGACCAAGACAATTAGGCGCATGACAGGAATGCGGTTTTGCACTTTTGGCACCTGCAGCCCACTTATATCACCGCACTTCTCTTATTATGTGATTATTTAGCCCTACAGTGATTGACTGATTGATTACCGCTTGTTGAAACTTTGGTTTTTTACTTAGTTTTTTAAGCTTTTCTCAGCTGTCATGCGCCTAATGTCTTGGTCAGATAGTATATTAATAGAGCTTATTTTCGAATGTTTAATGCGACTGCAGCGCCGCTCTCAGGGGTCTTCTTTCGTGGCGCGGACTCTAGGATATAGGATCCTGTGCGTCGCCATTTGGAGCGCGAGATACAAAGCAGTCCTTATTTTCCCTTTGTACTATTTTGAATTTCTTCACGTTGTCGTGGTCTTTTTGAGAACTAAATACGTAAGATGCTACTCATGACCTCTTTTTTGTGGTTTTTGAGCAAAACATGTTATAGTACTAAATAATAAATAATATATGAACAAAACTATAAGAAAGGAGATGGTAAAATTTGTATAGAATTCTATTCCAGCTCATAAGCACCATTTTATCGTACTTACAGTTATTTTATTGTAAGAAACCATAAAATGTCTGTGTCAAATCAAAATACTCAAAATGTCTGTGTCAAATCAAAATAACAGTGCAAATTTTCGTCTTCTGCCAACACACTTTTTGCGACTGTGCTGCCATTATTATGCAATAATAAAAAAAAAATTGCATTAAAATAAGTTTTTCGTGATAGAAAAATAATAACAAGTTATTCAATACATTTTTATCTAAAATCAAAAATTTGTGCTCATGAGTTTGCTCTAATCTTTACTATCTCCTTTAAGTAGAAAACTAACCTTTAATATTTGAATTAGTTTTGAATTAAGAGAAACTCTTAAACGAAAAGTAAAATAATATAAAATATTTATTGGCATATTAAAAATAATGTGTGAAAGTGATGACGTAAAGGCCATACAATGAATGAGTGATATAGGTATACTTTTAAGTAGGAAAACAAAATATTAAAAGAAAAAAAGCAATTGTAACTGTAATAAAACTATAGGTAAGTATATAATGTTTTCACTCTTTTTTTTATTTGAAATAAATACTCTGAAAAAAATATGGTCTGAACAAATATTTTGCATTTGATTTTTTTTATAAACACAATATCGATAACATTAATTTCTTTCGTATCTTTAATTTTGGGGTAGCTACTAATATTTAAATCTAATACACTTGACATTCTAAAAAAAACATATTAACATAAAAAGCATGCTATTATAAGAAAATATAACGGACTAAAAATAAATATCAGTATTAACAATACTTTTAAACATTTCGTGTAAAGCATTTCGAACATTAGTACAATATTATGTAAAAGGTGATCTCAATTTGAACAAAAATGTGTTTTGCTAAGTTCTTGGTTTTTTAATACTTACATTATAATTGGTTTTCATATCCATACATTAGTGAAATTATGATTGCATTTTTTTTATTCATTACTTTTTTTTTTAGTAAAATTATAATAAAAAAATGTAAACTACATCTTAATTCATTCATTCAACATTGAATTCTGTGCGCAAGAAATAAGTTAAAAAAATGGTTGTTGTCTAATTGTTGATGTGATAAGAGTTTTCGTAATTGATCTACTAAATAATTTGGCAATATCACCCTTAGACACTTGTAATAAATAAATTTTGCAGTTAAAGATAAAAAAAAACATAAGGAAACTATTATGATATAAAATGCATTTTGTTATACATTAACAATATGCTATTTTAATATAGACTGAATTGAGCAATTTCTTTTTGCCATCAAACTAATCAAAGACAGCACCATTGCATTTTTTTCTGTAAAAATGTACATAATGTGTGGTATATTTTTTTGTAACGACAACACCAAAACGAACGAACGAATGGTAGTTATATAATGTGAGAATCTGGTAACACTGTCTTAGCAAGAATTCCAGATTATTATTAGGAATAAGGTATGTCTTCTGACTTTGATCTAAAAGACTTGTATAGTTTTTTTTATAATAACTAATTGGATACGTAATAATAAAAATTACGTTACTTTTGATGTTTTTTAGCATAGCAACTAGTCGATACACAAGAGTGCTATGCTTTTGATTGAAAGCCTATTTTAGCTTAATGTATTATACAAAAAATATTTACCCCTCTTTATTTTAATCAATATGTTTAAACATTAAAATCAAATTATGATAGCAACTTCATGTATATTTTTTAAAATAAAAATCAGTTTAACAATTTCAATATATTTACGAGTATATAAATCTGCTTCATTTAAAAGTAGTATACATTCTTTACGGTATAAAATAAAACGTTCGGAACGAACTAAAGTTACACAGAATAAAATAAAAAAAAAAATTTTTTTTGTTTAATGTTACGTTGTTTCAATCACAGAACAGAAGAGAGGTTAGAAGTAGAAAATTTACTGTCACTCGTCGTCATTCTTTTGCGCGGAGTACAGAAGCAGACTATTCAGTCGAATGATCAAATTCTAAATCGTACCTTTGTAGAGTCACAAGAAATGGTATGTATACACTACACGACCTTAACACTTGGAAACAACGCTCTCTGTGTGTGTCTACAAATGGCATTAGATGTATTATCTAACAAGGTTGGCTAGTGTTTCTATATTGCTGCACGCGAGTGTACCCTTCGTTGCTCGTGATCCTACCAGTAGGACTACGGGCAAGTCGCACGATACCTTTTGTTGTCCATAATCCTACTGCTTCATCATCATCATCATCAGCCTGTGGACGTCTACTGCTGGACATAGGCCTCTCCTAGCTCACGCCTATTGTGGCGTTCATAGGAGGCTATTAGCCTACTGCTACCACGCTGGCCAGGCGGGTTGGTAGAGGGTTTGTTTCAAGTTTTCCTTCTCTCGCACAGGTGTTCAATACGTCCAGCCTGTTAGTCGACTCTTACGACATCCCAGGCATGTAAGGGAGTGGTGACACGTGTATTCTTAGGCTATCACAACACGGCACCTTCTGTGTACGGTCCTACTGCTTAGCTGCTTAGTATGGTTCAACTAGTACCAAGGATAAAAACATTGCCCTTTGTTCTACCAATAGGACTACGGATAACTACTTATATTATCTTATAGTATATAGTCCATGCCAGATATGTGTGCAAAGAAGTTCATTCACCTCTTAGTGGTCAGCTATTAAATTTAGAAATCTCAAATAGTTTGCTTTTGTTTTTTCGTTTGTTTCAAGGACAACTTGTACCCAGGGCGCAACGGGTCCGAATTCAAGTTCCCGTGGCACCCCTTTTAATGGAATTACCTTGCAACTCTACTTTTCCTAGTTCTACTGGTAATCGAGCAAGAAAAAGGCCCGTGGTACTACCAGTTTAACTACGGGTAATACTACTACGGGACAACGGTTTTCTATATTAATTGATCACACTTGTATACAATATTAAAATCCGCGCCCCCGCGAGCAGTGAGTTTACCGCCTAACGCTGTCATGGCAGGCTGTTTTCAATCTGAAATTTAGTTGCAGTACTAAATTCGTAAGATATTTCTAACCTCTTTTTGTGTGCTGTGATGCAGTCTTATACAGAATATTTACAAAACTGCTAAAGCATCTTCGGATAATTTCGCATTCATGATAGAAAGAAGTAAGGTTACTAGAAGTGTAAGGTTGGCAAATACTATCCTAAAATACTATAATTAGAATAATTCATGGAGTTGCAATCGAATCTTTAAAAAAAATTAGGACAATCTAATCCTAGAATGAAACTGTAATGGCTTGGTTAAGGTTGCGGTAAGCCGATAGCTCAGATGATGAATTAAACTCGATAGCTATGTCCAGTGCCATCAGCAAGTACGTCGCCAAAGGGGGAAGGGAGGGGCAATTGTCCCCCCCTCCCCCCTAAGCCAGAGATTAAAATAGCCAACTGCAAAGCAACCAAAGTCCTAAGGCCGTGCTAAATCCATCGCCATAGAGGTAAAGACTCGCGCTACAAGTGTAGCTTCATGCCCTTGACTGTACCGAAAATTCATAATTTTCACATCCTCCATAATATCAATTTGCATACAATATTAAAATCCGTGTCCCCGGATCGCGGAGCAGTGACTTTACCGCCTTGTATAGCGTCTTTGACGTCGTGTTCGATGAGTGCTTATTCCATAATTGAATGCGCCAAACAAGATCTTGTAAAAATATGAAAAGATGACGAAAGTTGAAGATGAAAGGGCACATTGTGGACATAGCTATTCATGAGTCAGTATAATATCTGTATATCTCCAATAGACAAAAAAGAAATTAGTTACAAGAAATTTTCATAATAGTTTTTTTTTTTCAATAAAATATTGTTTGTGCCGGCGATAAAGCTATTATTTTGAATCTTGACTCATCTAACTATTGAAGAATCAGATTTTAAAATATAGATCAACATGAGACAAGTTGCTTTTTTCTAGTATATTTTCCTATTAATATTTACCACTTAAAAATAGCATTGTAAAATGCAAAATTAAAAAGTTTAATGCTTAATCGTTAAAAAAATAGCAACAATCAAACGAAATTATAGCGAAGGCAGCGATAATTATATATACGATATATAAATTAAAATATATACATATAAAATTATACGTATTGTGTTAGAATTTAAATGGAAATCTCATTGGTAGATTTAGTAGGATTTTTGAATTTTTAGCTATACTATGGAATGACTGATATGACTGTGTTTTTCTGTTTATGATTTCTACCCCTTTTTCCTTTAAAAGGGCATGTAAGAGACTTTCTTAATATTTTTTTGAGAAATATGAATGGTGCATCAATTGTCAAATGTAAATTTAAATTATTTTTCTAAGAATGTTCGATTTATAATGAATTATTGTCAACTTTATTCTTTAAAATGTGTACTAAACAATTATGCGTTATTATGTGTCTACCAACTAACTACTAAATAAAAATGTATAGGGCCGGTTTCACCACCGACTGATGAGTACTGAATAGTTTATATGGCAGATAAGTTGACAGTTGTATGTAACATGAAAAATATATCAAATTATCTGCCACATAGGCTATTCAGTACTTATCAGTCGGTGGTGAAACCGGCCCATTATATCATTAATTACAATCTCGGAACACAAAAAGAGGTAAAAAGTAGTTGGCTTTCATGCATCGCATTGCCAGCCTTTTGCGCAAAAGACAGAAGCATGAACTGCTTCTGTCTTTTGCGCAAAAGGCAAACATTTCCCTTGTGCCCTTTTTATAGACTTTGACGTGGTAACGCGCATGTTTTCAAGGTGGCAATTTTACAGTACAGGTCAGTTAACGAAAGCTTGCACGCTCAAAGTAGGACTGCAATTTCAAAAAACGAATGGACAAATCCAATAGTTTACTATATTGTAGCAAAAGCAAATGAATAACTATCTCCTTAATTCTCACAAGTTTCACCTCCCGTGAGAGAGAGAGACATACTATTCTTGATGAGCATGCAGTGCAACGTCACGCCGCGCGCTTATTCACAGACTACGTGTTAATGTGTTGAACATGCCAACTTTAGTTAATCGACCTGTACTAAATGCATGATGTGCTTCTTACCACTTTCTTTTGTTTTTTGAAAACAACAAAAAAAAATTGGCACTTTAAAAACCGTAGATTGTCGACATCAATCCTAATCAACTAGATTGTGCATTCCATTGTACGGTTCTGCTGTTCAAAATGGAACTTAACGTTGCTAGTAATAGAAACTATTTTTACTGTTGGTGGACGGGCCTAAGCTTTATTCTAGTATTTATACAATATGTAATAAAAATTGTGTTTAAATATCTTAAATTGACTAGTTCAAATCTGAACACTGAAACTAAGTGGCATATTTTGAGGCTATTTTTCCCTATTTATGTTCTAGATTTTTGCATTCACAATGCTTGTTAATAGTTGAAATTTTCAACTAGAAAAAATGATGCCTTTTTTATTTTGATCGGTTGTTGTTGTTTGAAACGGTTTTTTTTTTCAAATGTAGGATACTCGACTTTTTGATTATAAATAATAAAAAAAATAACGAGGCACTTTTTAATTCTAGCTTAAAATTTATCGATGATAAAAAGAAATTGTAACATTTGAATTTGGATAAAACTTGTTTTGGCAAAATTTGAAGTGCTTTTGCGTTAATCAAATTATTTTGAAATGTGTTTTTATGTTCAAATATTGATTTGAGTCAAATATTTTTGAAATTGTTTAATCTTTATGACGTATATTTATTGTGTATGCCTCCGAAAGAGGTGCTAACAATTCTTGCTTTATCGAGTCAATAATTTAGATACTTTAATTATTTTGTAAGGCGATATCGTTGCGATTATTGAATACCTTTGACGCGATAAAAGTGGTGCCACAGTAATACATAAACACACACGCGCCGCTGGCTACACGGCCGGCCCTTCGATCTCACTGGTTTTCACTGGTAACATAGTTGCGAGCGCGCGTGTAGCGGCGCGCTATCTGTGTGAGTGCGTCATTTCAGCCGTTTCTAAGACTGCTTAGACTCTTGTTCGATTCCCGGTGCAAATATGTAATTTTCAAAAAATCATTGAATACAGTTTAATTTATTTCTGAAAATGAAGGAATGTTTCCTTAGGCTAAAATTTGCTTACATCAATATTTAGGGTACTTTCCTCCTCCCTCCAAGAAACGTCTTTTTTCCACCCTGTATATTTGTAATACCTTCGTTGGTTCTGATGTCCTTTTTTATTATTGACAGAACAGGAATAAAATCAAATAATACTACTTTTATGCAACTAAGTTGTATAAAGACAGACTAGAGATATTTGTTTTTATTATATTTATTGTTTTCCAATTATTTCAGCAATAATGTATTCAGTAATCACAATGTTGTTGCTAAGTAATATAGCCATAGATTTATCATTGGCCTCCCTCCGCGTTGCTACAACTAGATACCGCGCTTCATACCAAAAACGGATAAAAAAATGTGACCACAAATTTTGACGAGAACGTCTTGTCTCTCAAAAGCCTCCTGGAGGTCTCTCATCTAAATACTGCCTGCTCAAGTTTAGAGTTGAATCTGCTTGTAAAACTATTTAATTTTTTTAAATTTCCTGTATAGGGCACAAAGCCGCGATCATAAAGCCACAAATCTGTCAAAATCCGCCTTATATGCAAATGAGCGCTCTATCTGTCGGAGGTCAGAAGGAGGTCGGAACGTTCACCTTCTTTCACTTTCGATTGTCAATGTAATTGCCATTTTCAACTATACTTCATTATATAGTGACAATAACTTATTTATTAATGTTTCTAGTGATTTTTAATAGTCTCCACAGTCTCCATACAACATTTCATGAAAATCTTAATTTTAATAGAAACCGGTAATAGACCGAAAGTAATACTTTCGACTTCTATTACTAACGTAGTTAAACACGAAATAAACTTTATTATACATACCCAGGGAGCTTATTAATTAAAGATTTCAATGACATAAGTTTTATTAATATTCTCCGTATGAAATGTCGTACAAATCGCCATTTTAATGATGTCATGTGGAGACAGAATAATATCAAGTTAAAATCAAAATGTAATCCGACTATTCCGATTATTCATACACAAATTATATACATTCTTCCGGTAATCAGTGTATCTTTCATTATGGGACGTTGGCGGAATTTCTGTGAGGAACGTAAGAAAGCCATTACAAAAAAAAAATCGTTGACAGATGCGCTTTAGTAGCCAAAATGGCGGATGACAGAAGAGAGGCCAACTGACTCGGTTGCTAGGGTTATTGTTGATGCCGTATGCTGTTGTCACAGTAGACTGTGCCGTTTGTGGCAGAGTAAAACGGTCAAGAGTTAAATGTATGATTGCGGCATCTAGTTGTACCAACGCGGAGACCAATACTAAATCTATGAATATAGCTTTGTATGACGCTTATAATAGTCGTGTAAAATAGAATATTTATTTATTTCTAGTAATTCTCTTGTATTCGTGTGAGTTTGTGATTTAGCATAGATATTATAATGATTGTAAGATGTGTAAGTGTAGCGCAGTGCGATATAACATGTTGTGAAGAAATATATTGAAATATATATAATTTCTCTTATTTTTGTGTTTTATTACGAATCCCAGGATTATATTATCCTACTGATATTATAAATGCGAAAGCATGTCAGTATATTTGTTTGTTTGTTTACTCTTTCACGCAAAAACTACTGAACCGATTTAAATGAAATTTGGCACTCAAATAGAAGATAGCCTGGATTAAAACATAGACTACTTTTTATCCCGATATTCCCACAAAAACGGGAACCATCCTACTATTATAAATGCGAAAGAATGTCGGTTTGTTTGTTTGTTACTCTCACACAAAAACTACTGAACCGAATTGAATGAAATATATAAGTAGAACATAGAATATATATAGTCTAGATTAAAACATAGGATAGGTACGTTTATATATCCCGATATTCCCACGGGAACGGGAACCATGCGGGTGAAGCCGCCGCTAGTAGTAAATAAATATGTAGTTCTTTTGCTCCAACTCGATAGTTTCGTGATGTTCGGTTAAAGGGATGGGTGGCCAGCCCAATCATTTACTATCTCGTGTTCCGCCGGAAGGTTCTGGAATGACGACCGCGCACAGGACGACGCTCCGTGGGTAGACCCCCGACAAGGTGGACCGACGATCTGGTGAAGGTCGCAGGAAGCCGCTGGATGCGGACTGCGCAGGACCGATCGTTGTGGAGATCCTTGGGGGAGGCCTAAACCCAGCAGTGGGTGTCATGTGGCTGAGACGACGAGGTTACATTAACTGCAAGTGTCAGGGTTTTACGTTGTTCATACATGTTTGACCTGATGAGGCATACAAAAATTACAATACCTAGTCAATTACATTAATTATCACTCCAACAAATAAATGATATATCTCTTTACTACGCCTCTTAAAAACTAAATTTCAAGGTACAACATGTTGGTGATTAAGTTATTTCCTTGTCAAAATGCAATAATATGTAAAAAACAAACCGTAGTTCGGACTGCATCATTTGCACCCGAATTGGACCCACGTAGCACAGTATAAAGCACAGGCCTATATCGAGATAGACGAAAAGAGCGCTTCAAACTGTATGAGAACCTATCGTGTCGAGTTTTCGTACCTACGATGACGTCACGAGCGAGATTTAGTGCTATGTAATTAATATTATTAACGAGCTCTTGCAAGAAAGCACAGCACAATCAACCATTTTCGTTTCTGAATGACGCGTGTATTCATGGCAAATGTGCAATGGTCTCAAGCGAACTGACTAACGGTAGGTGTTGGAGAGCTAAGTGGACTGTATGTGATTTTAATGGGAGGATGAGATGGAAACACTCAGTTTATGACTAAAAACCAATTTAATCACTAGAATATCAACTAATACAAAAACACAAGGCAAGGAGACATTGACAAGTAAAAGCAAAACAAAACGTCATTACAAAAATATAAATTTTTCGTATCATAAATGAATTTAATGCGCTGCGTTTGCGGGACTTCTTTCGTGGCGCGGACTTTAATTCCAGTCGGCCTACCATGAGTTTTCCTTTCCGTTTAGTGTACATTGAACGGGAGACATTTGTAGGCGAATCTGTACGTACAGCGCCTCTAGTGGGCAGTAGCAGAACTACAGATTCTCATACAAAATGTCTCCCGTTTACTGTAGCTCTATTACGAGTTGTTCCTGTAAACGTAAGTGACGTGACAGCTGCTGTTAACGTAAATACGGTGCTCGAATCGCCGACAACCGTATCGGTATTATGAGTTTTTGTAAACGCTACATTAGCTGGTACGTAAATACGTGAGAAGGCAGCGTCGAGGCATAAATTTGAATACGTAACTTAAAATTGTCACTATCTCTTTCTGTCTATATGATGAGGATAAGGACAGAAAGACACCTTTACCATCGAGCCAACAATAGAGGAATTAAAAGAGTACATTTTTCATGGCGACGTATAGCCCTATTAAATTAAGAAATGTGAAGTAAAGCTTCACTGCCTGACTATGTATGACCTATTACATTTTATCATAGTATCCGAGTCAGTCAAGTGTCAAGTGTCGTCACAGACAGAATAAAATAATAGTGCAAAAACACAGTGTATTAATATACACTAAAATGTTTGTTTATAAATAAATAATCGATATTTATGTAGTTGCTCATTATCGGCTGAGAATATGAAATTACTATGCCGACGATAAATTGATATATTTTGCATTAAAACAATAGACCGCTTACCTATAAGTAATCTATGAAATTATGGACAATCTAAAATATTGAAAAAATATTTTCATTACTAAAATAGTATACTTTCTATAGAGAAAAGAGACATCCCAAGACCCAAAAAGGCCCTTGGTTATCCACAGTTCAATTAACAAGCCCATAGGCGCCGTTTACTAAATAAGTTCTATAATAATTTATTACGTGGAATCGTTGCAAAATAAATACAGCTATATTATCTTATTTTTTACTTTTTACGACGTCGTTTAATTCTTTACGTCGATTTTAAAGTTGTGTGTTGTAATAGTAGGCATAATTTAGCTAAATGCGCTTTTGGAAGGACAATTAGGATTTCTTTCCGTTTTCGAAATTTTGCCTCTATACAAATTAGATAATTCATTGTGTTCTTTGATTCGTTCAGCCGCGTAAATTATTTTCTAACCTATAAAAGGCCTTGTCATCAATTTGTTTCAAAATATGTCGTGTAATTATTAATTTTAATTAAATAATATACCTTCTCACTAAAAGAAATGCCGTGAGTGCCGTAACAGCTCCTGTGAACGTAAATTACAGGAGCATCTGCCAAATTAGTAACTCATAATACCAAATTGTATGAAAAACGTGACCGCGAATCGTGAAGCTTACGTAACAGGAGCTGTTAAGTCACCTAATGTCAACGTTGGCAACTCATAATACCATTTTTAGTTCAGCTACTCAGCGCTTGGGGCTCTGAACAGTTTTTCATACAAATGTCTATACGTTAGACGCTAGCGAGGATCGTTGACAAAACTCGTAATAGAGCTACAGTAAACGGAAAGAAAAGCTCATGGTATGCCCACAGGGGAGTGTCATAATGGCACTGCTAATATAGTTTTAAGGTTTTACAATCTTCCTCAAGCATAATTACTTTACTCTTTGTCCTCAAGGCAACTCAAGGTACAAAATAGATTATGTTTACCCATCAACGAAACGAATAATTCGAACTACTGACTGACTACTACATGGTAAGACACTATTTATTTTTTAATGGTTGCTTAGTTAGGTATTTATTTATAGGAAGAAAAAACCATCGGCACTTTCTTGCACAAATAAAATATAATAAAATATATTGATTTTATTTTACTCTAAAGAATTATGTTTAAACACGATTATCATTGAAATTAAATACTTTAAGATTTATTTGTTTTTTTGGTAATATCACGTGTTGTGATGTGAGTTGTGAGCTTGTGAGACTCCATTTAACTCAATCTACAGTACCATTTTTTTTATTCACGCCGGAAGGTTATTAATAAGGCTGAAGATGGAAACGAGCTTCACCCGGAATCCTCCACCACTGAGGAACTGGCTATCTTATCTAACTACTGGAACACAACAATGCTGAAAACATTGTTGTTATAGCGTCAGACTTAGATAAGATGATGGTAGCTAGCCAGGTGGACTCACAACAAGTCCTACTAGACCACCAACCGTAAATAGATTTTAGATATTTATTTCTATACCTAATATTCTTTAATCAATAAAAACTGATTACTGGCGAAATCCAAAAAGGCACCGCCAAATATGAAGAAGAAGTTTGATTTGTCAGTTTTGTCGTTTGTCAGTGATAGATTGACTGACGATTGTCAATGTCATGCATTTGCATGTGTTGATGTTGATCCGATCAGCGTCCTGCGTCGTTTATTTGTAAATTATAATAAATACTGTAAACAAATAAACATTCAAAAAATCAAAAATGAGAACAAGCCCTTCTCAATTTAATACCCTCATTACATTCATGGAGCAGTAAGTTATTATAAATTGATACTCAACACTTGTTGCATTCTTTTTTTGTTCTAATTTACAACTAAAATTGGTTTTGTAGACATGGAGACCTCTATAAATCCGCAAGTACTTTAAAAGAACGACTGTCGATTTGGCAGTTGTGGGACAAACTCATACCAATATTAAATAATGATGAAACTGGAGAATCCAAATCTCCGGAGAAATGGAAAAAAGTAAGTAGCTACTGCTATGATGCTCCTAATCGGGTCATATTTTTGGTCATGTGTGGCCGGCAACTATAAGCACCTTGCTCTAGTGGTTTAAAAGTATAAAGTCAGCTTGAGACAACAGTAATTGCCGGCCAGAAAGTGCAGGAAAATCAGGCCTGTTTAGGAGCACCGCTAAATACAGTGAAATCTCTCATTAACGAAACTCGTAGCGAGAAACTCTGTTTTACGAAATTATTTGATAAATTTGGTTGGTTTTCCATAGTAACTATGTAACAAGTGACGCACTAAATAGCAAGTATTTTTTTTTAACAAAATCAACTTATCTTTTACCTAAGTGTTCATATCCTTCCAGGAATTCCATCAGAATTTGAGACATGCGCTTCTTTTGTTCTTTATGATATTGCCTTTAATTAAAATAGACAATGATAATTATTTTAGCACTATTAGAAATTTGGCTTGGTTCCAACACATACCTTATCCTTCCTTTATTATTGCTATGTTAGACCTTTTTTTGTTGTTTTGTTTTTACTCATTCGTTATTACAAAACTCAATTATGAGAGAATTCGTTTGGTCCCTTAACCCACTTGTTAACCGGATCATCATAAAAATTTAAATATTGTAAACAATATGTGTCGTCATCAGCCATTTTTAATGTCCCCACTGCTGGGGCACTGGCCTTCCTTATGGATGGATAAGGAGAACGAGCCATGACCCACCACGCGGGCCCAATGCGGATTGGTGGGTTAAACAACAATATGTGTATTTTCTGACTAAACATTTGCTGAATGGTCACTTTGTCTGCAAGAAGTGTCTCAAGACCAAAATTTTTTTATTTA
This sequence comes from Chrysoteuchia culmella, assembly GCA_910589605.1. NCBI lineage: Eukaryota > Metazoa > Arthropoda > Insecta > Lepidoptera > Crambidae > Chrysoteuchia > Chrysoteuchia culmella. The sequence continues at coordinate 7,471,089 of OU342671.1, read as the reverse complement.
TTATTCCTGTTACATAGATGCATTTATAAGCCTATTTATAAAAAATCGCAAGGTATTGTACAAAAACTGTAAATCTGTAACAACTGGGTTAAATCTCTTTATATTTAGTATCCACTGTTCATTGAAAAGAACTATGGGCATAAATGTAGGTATGGAGTCTGGTCCAATATATCAAGAGTTTTACAATCTATGCCAAATGAAAGCATTTGAAGTGTAAAACAATAATATTAGCACTATGTCTAAATCGAGCGCGAACAGGGAGTTAAAACATTACTGGCGAAATGCGCGCCAAAACATACATCTTATGTTTTGGCGCGCACTGTTCATTGAAATAAAACAACTTTTACGGAGATCAAACGCGCTATATTTCCACGAACTAAGTTGTAATTTTTTTTTTTTTATTTATTTTTGTTTATTGAAAACCAACAGTGTTACAAATATAATTGACAAAAATTGTGTACACTATAATAGTAAGCCCAATTACAGGTTTCCTTAAAAATTTTAGCCTAGCAAAAGCCTTAAAAATTTAAAAATAACTCAATATTTAACGTAACATAATAAATAAAAAAAAAATATAAAAAAAATAAATAAAAAAATAATATGTTAATAGCATAATATTCGTAATAGAGTAAACATGATAACAAGCAAAATTATATAAAAACTTATATGAAAATCCAACAAATATGAACGCAGATGTTGGTTTAAAGTTAAACGATGGCAATTGTCTGTATTTTTAGGGTTTTTAGGGGTTTTTTTATATACCCGACGTTTCGGCACCTTTACAGCTGCCGTGGTCACGGGATGACTGTCTACTTATAAGTCCACCCTCGCTAAGTTAATTTATTTTCGTTCGGATAATGGCACAAATTATATTGATTTGATATATTGATTTAATTGTTAACAATTAAATCGATTGTTATTTAACAATTAAATCAATTGTTATTTAACAATTAAATCAAATAAAGTATATACCAAGACCGTTCTTAATATAACTATAATAATGGTAAATTAAAATATAATTAATGTTAAATTGAAATATAATTAATCTAAATTGAATATAAAATGAATGCTAATTAAATAAGGTACTTAATTAAATTTGGCATACCTTGTACAAGGTGTCTAAGTTATAAGTGCTATTAAATCATATTAAGAAATATGTAAATACTTAAGTCAGCATATAAAAGTTTGAATTTGAAGCTCTTGAGAGATTGGACCAAAACACCCATAGTCTTTTGACAATGCTAAATGATACATAACTTTAGGTGCAATAAAGCTTCTCTGATATTTCAAGGTGTGGAGCGACTACAAGAACAATGTAAAAAAAAAGTTTATACGAATTCATAACTCCATTAAGGAAAAAGGAGGTAGCCACGATGAGATGTTGATCAAGTTTTCAGACCTTGAGCAAAGGGTTCTGCAATTGATTGGAGTTGACATTGATACGGGTTTGCCAATTGGAGAAGTAGGATCGCCGCAGGTTTGCCTTTTTCTAATACTTATTATATGTGAAGCTGGGTATTCATTAAGTAACATTTGCCGATAAACACTGTTTAAACATGTTGTTGTGTTCCCCACCTTGTGTGGAGGGCAAGACAGGAAGAAAAGTCGACAGGTGTGGACGTGTTTTGCTCGTGTTTATAAACAGGAAGTAGTGACACTACCTTCTCGGGCAGCATCCTAGCTATCAACAACTAACAAGTGAGGGATGATCAAATTCATAAACAGTTCATCAACAAAAGTTACGTAATGAATACCCGGCTTGACACATAATTTCACACACCCAGAAAATTCAGTCATCTGGGGCATGGCAGTACCTCTTACAAAGTCAAAATATGCGTGTTGCCATTTCGCTAACGTTACATGAGCAAGGTGAAAAATTGATTCACTGTCCATTATTTTCTGTTATACTTTTAAGTTGGTTTTACGTCTTCTAGTTATTCCAATTATGATTGTTTGAAATATAAAATAGGTCTAGACAGATTTAATTAGAGACATTAATGATTATATGCATACATATATATATGCCTAAGCCAGCTGCGCGCCGTCCGGTGTAATTCGTACATTATGTAGGTAGGTCTTTAATATATAAGGTGTTAATTTATCAAGTGCCGATCGAGCAGGGGCTGCTCAAGTGCTATCAAAATGTTTTTTATTTAATTTTAGAATATATTTTAACTTTCATATTTTAAGCATTGGATAGCTATTGAATTTTCAGCATAAGCAAAACCAAAGGTAAAACAAAATTTGATAGCAAATTTAATGGCAATCCATGTCCATATGTCGTCGGCAGTAAGTTGAACTGGGCCGATCGAGATTTGACTGGGCACATCACGATAAGCCGCCGGCATTTCTTGATTTGCCTATCTTAAACTAGCCATATCGTTCAAAGCATAACGTTTTGGCGATGCGCCCGGCCACGCTTGGGCAGATCGATTCCCATCAATTTATCACACTTATATAAATACCTTTAAAAATCTTAGCATCTAAAACATTTCTTACGCAAATGCGATGTTGGATGGAGGCGCAACGGAATATAAATAATACACAAAATCAGTGGTTAAATGCACTCTATAATTATGTGCTTCTATAATTAAGGTTGGAAGTGTGTGTGTGTGTGTGTGTGTGTGAAAGTATAATATAAATATAACAGCTGTGGTGACACCGGCGCCGTCACCTTTCTTGAAATCAACTGACAGAGTGCAACCGGGGCTATATTGGAACGACATTACGATGCGCGCAGCCATATATCTCGTTGTGCCCAGCCATATCACGATGTGGCCAAGTGACTATAATATATAGTAAGGCAAATCGACAAATAGGTTGCTCTCATTGATCTGCCCAACTTTATATTAGGCACATCATGAAAGAATTGGCCAAATCACATTGTGATGTGCCCGGGCAGATCTCGATCGGCCCAATTCAACGACTGACCTACAGCACATACAATATCATGCATCTTTGGAAAATTCAAATAAAAAAATATTAAATTTAAGGCTGTTACTAACACTTATCAACGTAGAAGGAGCTACACCATGGGTTCGAAAAGTCCTGTGAGCAACGAGAAGCAAGAAAATTTTATGCTTTTTTTAAAGGAAAACTCACAGCAAGATCAGACACAATCGTCTTGGAACGAACCCGAGTCACCTACGAATCACTTTGCCCTATCAACAGCTTCACAGAAACTAGAATCTTCAATACCTATTGTAATTGAAGTTAAATCTGAAGGTAATGTAGCTATTTTTTTTAATGAACGACGGTGAGACTCTTAGCCTTCATCATACCTGATGTTAATTATTGATAAGGCTGAAGATGGAAGCGAGCCTCTTCCGGAATCCTAGCCACTGAGGAACTGGCTATCTTATCTCAACCTGCCGGAACACAACAATGCTGAAAACATTGTTATTATGGCGTCAGGCTTTAGATAAGATGGTGGTAGCTAGCCAGGCGGATTTACAACAAGTCCTACCACCAACCAAACCAAAAAAAAAACAGTATGTACCCCGCTGGGAATCGAACCCGGGACCCCTGGGTCTGATACCGGTGGTTGTACTGGTGGTGGTGGTGGCGCGGTTCCACCCACGTGGTTCTCGTTCCCGTGGGAATATCGGGATAAAAAGTATCCTATTTAATCCAGGCCATTTAACATCTGTATGCCAAATTTCAACCAAATCTGTTCAGTAGTTTTAAGGTGAAAGAGTAACAACCATCCAAACATACTCATACACTTTCGCATTTATAAAATGAAGTAGGAAGTAGGATTAGGATATTTTCTTTTTTAAATGTATAAGTTAACCGATTTATTAAACAAGTTAGCAGCGCCTGCTAGTTAGCAGGCACAAAATAGACTTCTAAACCACGTGACAGTTGTTATTGTTTTGTAGTGTAGAAACTAAAAAAGTACATTTAACACATGTCCAAGGTGTCCTAAACTCATTCCCGTTGACCGTTTGTCTCTATCTCTTATGGTTTCTGAGATCTCGATGCGTACATACATACGTACGTACGGACGGACAGAGAGGGATTATAAGACTTTTCTAAACTTTAGAGTTTAGAAGTCTAAAAACTGTTTTGCTTTCAGAAGTAGAGACTCTAGAGCCGTTGATGCATGACGTAGTACACAATGTACCCTACAGTCACAATGTGCCTTCTCAGGAAAGGGTACAGAATGTACCCTGCAATTTTCCGTCATCTCAAGAGAGGGTACACAATGTACCCTACAATGCCTCGTCTTTTCAGGCGAGCGCTTTATGCTCACCACCTTTAAGATTTGAAGAAGAGGGTCTGGAAAACGGTAAATATACATTATTTATGTACTACTAGCTTCCGCGGTTTTACCCACGTGGTTCCTGTTCCCGTGGGAATATCGGGATAAAAATCAAGTCCATTGGATGCTTAGATGAAGCGTCAAGAAAGGACAGACAAACAGACTTTCGCATTTATAATATTAGTTAGGATTATCACTAGACATCTGCGGGTTTAATATCTATCTTTGCAAAAGCAATGCGATAGCAATAATTGCGCGATAAATGCTCTACGTCAAGTATCACCATAGCAACCGCTTTGTTATTACAGTGCTGCCTTTACCGAACAATAGAGGAACTATAATTTATTCAATTAGTTCCAGTTGTTGCTACCAAATTATTTTTGGCGCTAGCGTCATAGCAACACGCGGCGTCTCACTCTCGTACACTAGGTAAGGATGCGAGAGAGTTTGAGGTCGCTATACGAACCATCAGCGAGCAACTAGCCAACAAGCGAATATCATTGTTTGAAAAAAAAAAAAATGTATTTCATAAAAAACAAGTCGGTACCTAATACAGGGTATGGTTGATTCCCCCTTTTAGGTGTAAAAACACCTGTACCAGGAGAAAATCGCTCTCTCATAACAACATCCATTTTTCGTGTTTTTAAAGAAATAAAACTAAAAATTTAATAACAAAAATATTAATTCTAAAACTTTAAAATGTGCTTGTGTATGTGCGCGCGCGTGTGTGTGTGTGTGTGTGTATGTGTGTGTGTGCGTGTGTGTGCGTATGCGTGACCTCGTATTTATTTGTATGTAATACTATATTAATATAAATGTTTTGACGTACCGCGTTGGTCACAGATCGCTATTATTGCTAATTTTTAGGTAATACCCCGCGGATTTTATGCACTTACAAATGTGCCAAAATATGCACCTAAAAGGCCGAAATGAGTACTAAAACTTCATATTATTGGTCAGTGTCTGAATAGGAAAGAAAACGCAAAGCTAACACTAACATATCATATTACTAGCGGCTACCCGCGGCTTCACACCCGTGTGGCTCCCCGTTCCCGTGGGAATATCGGGATATAAAGTATCCTATGTTTTAATCCAGGCTATCTTCTATCTCTGTGCCAAATTACATCCAAATCCGTTCAGTAGTTTTACCGTAAAAGAGTAACAAATACTTTCGCTTTTTTATATTAGTAGGAAGATATTCATTTAGCAAGTGCCTCCACTGCCGGCGGGCGCCAGTCGCTGATTTGGGAGCCGGCGCTGCCGGGTGTAGAAAAGAGGTCTTTTTGCAAAAATCACTCAAATTTTTTTGACAAGATTACGAAAGACTGCTTTCGAAAGCGGGGCGAAGAGAGGTACGAAAGGTATCTCTAGGTTAGGTTAGAACTGTGTCAAAAAAACGTCCAGACACGCCTTTTTAAAAGTAACTACAGAAATATGACGTTCTTTTAATGACCTGAACATGAATATTTGACCCTTTAAAATAGAATAGAAATAGAAATAATATATTTGCCTTTAAATGAGGTACACTGGAGATCTTAAAAGGCTCAGCTCATTTCGCCATCCGCAACAGCATGCAAATATACATATTTAATTAATAATTGTAATTAATAATTTAGTTACATTAACACGCACGTATCAATCCTGTTTTGATGCCGGCAGCGGTTGTTTTACATCTCGGCTGCCGGCAGCGTATCACCGCCGATTCCCAATGGCGATATTTTTGGGAGCCAGCGCCGGAGGCACTCCCATTCATTTTACATTATTTTAAACCGAAACAACAAATAATATGAGATAAATATTAAACAAGAAAATATACTAGAAAAAAACAACTAGTCTTATGTCGCCCTGACGGGATACGAACCCGCATCCTTGGGAGTCCGGCCCAACGCACTAACCAAAAATGCAAAATTAAAAAGGTATAAATAATATGAGGTTTGGTTGATGGCCGCGCGAACAAAAAACGCCACGTTCCATATAAAATTAGGAATTGTTTTTTCAAATGTACTCTTTGCTACGAGACGCTAGAGACAACCATAATTTGTCAGCAAAAACAGGAGATAAATTCCGCTATTGATTCCGCTATTGTTCGGTAGAGGCAGCACTGTCATCAGTTTTGTTTTTGTTGATTCGAAATACGAATTCACGAATTTAGAGCAATTATTGCGCTATTCTTGCTATCGCTTTCCTATTGCAAAGAATAGGAATAGGCTGCGGCTTTTATCAACAGTCGTGGCCCGATAACGTATTACTATCTATGTTGAAATACATGTTGATGCCGGGCAGTGAACAAAATGATTTATTTCTCATTTTTATTATTGCCTGATTTGTAATTTTTTCTTGGTTCGGCTTACTTTAGCCATATTTTAACCCCTCGCCACTGGCTCACCCTGATCAATATTCTTCTTATCGAGTGAGGATTAGTGGCCACCTCTGATGTCAGAGTTTATCAAGCCGCCTGTTTATAAGGCCTCTGACTTGGCTTAACGACTGTGATCAGATAACAACCGGGACCGACGGTTTAACGTGCCCTCCGAAGCACGGAAGCGCTCTATTGTAATGCCACTTTACGATCACCCATCCTATATCTGACCGGGCCGAACTTTGCTTAACAAACGTGATCGAATACGATCAGTCTGTCAAGCGTGACCATGAGCGCTTCAAATCGTTAAATATATATTTAAATATTTACATTCACAGATGGAATGGTAACACCAACGCATTTTGCTTCTCCGCTTCAATCATTACCCGAGGTCCACATACAAGTTCAACCATCATGCTTTGGACAAACTACTAATCAACATTGCAGACGTACTAGAAATAGACGAAAGTTTCGGAGATTTAGACCGACCCATACTAATAACACTGATCACTCTTACCAAACCAACGAGGAATGGAGAAATATGAGAATCGAACAACACAAAGACTATATGTACTTAAGAAGAGAACAGAACAGAATTAGGGAAATGGAACTCCAAGTCCAGAAGGGATGGCAAGAATTAGGTCATATGGCTTTAGGATTATTAGAGAAAACACTTAAAAAATATTGTACCACATTGGTAAGAAGAAATCACAGATGAAACCTTGAACAGATATAAGATTTTGAACTTTCGCCTTACATCATAATTATAAATTGCAACAACGGAACTAAAATGCGACATGCCGCGCCCCGCCAGTCTGCTTGTGACCAACGGCAAGCTGTAAGTACATATTTGTACTAAATAACAAATGTCGCGTTTTAGTCCTGTTGTTTTAATTTATAATCTTGAACAGTTTAGTAGTTCATTTTTGTCTAGTTTAGATTTAAATTTTGATTGTCCCAAAAGCTACATGCAAGGTCTCTACCATGAGTTTTTTCCGTACATACGAAATCATATAGAAATCACACAGCGCCTCTAGTGGGCAGTAGCAGAACTACAGATTCTCATACAAAATGTCTCCCGTTTACTGTACAGTAAACGGAAAGAAAAATTCATGGTAGGCCCGCACAGATTCTTATACAAATTCTTTTCTCTTGAAAAAAAAACTAATTGTAGAGAGGTTCTCTCTGAGATCTGAGCTCTGAGGAGATCTGAGCACCTATACTCCAGCCATCTTGCGAAAAGAATGTTTGTAAACAAATATTTGAACACTTTTCGTAATTATTCCACAAATACATTATATTTCAGACATCTAATGCCAAATATCAAACTTAAACAATATAAGTAAGCTATTAATATTAATAGTATAATTTATTTCGTCATTAACTTTTAAGTTTGTAATATACTAGAACAATGACCCTAAAACTAAAACCTTAAAAATATAATATATAACTAAAATATATTATTAAAAGGAGTCCCTTTAGGCAAGGTTCCGAAGATACTGGCAGCGTTCCCCCTTTGAATAGCTAGACTAAATCTTTGTCCGAGGTAGCTGCCAGCTCTTCGGTCTCCTGTGATGTCGACTAACCTTTTTGCTATTTCCTTAAAAAGCCTTATAGCGCTAGGACCCCACGGACCAAGGGTCTCGACACCGAATGGGATTAATTAAGTGCACATATTTCTAAAACATGTAATAAAAAAGTAAATTTGAGGTTAAGTATGGGCAGTTTGTTTACTAACATTCTTTCCCTAAGATGGCTGAAGTATAGTGTGAGTTTACAAATGTAAAAATGTTACCATCTTGTAAGAGTAAAAAAGTGACAGATAGACGTTAAAACAATCTGAAAAAGTATAACTTTTTAATTTTGCATTTTACAATGCTATTTTTATCTCATAAATATTAAACAAGAAATTATACCAGAAAAAAGCAACTAGTCTCATGTCTCATCCCGTCAAGGCGACATGAAACTAGTTGCTTTTTTCTAGTATATTTTTTGTTTAATATTTATGAATCTAAATAAGGTTGAGAAATCTTAACGCAAACGTACACTATCAGTACCCCTATTACGAGTTTGCTTAACATGACATTTACAGGACTCGTGAGCGTAGACTATCGGATACACTGCTCATGTCGGTAAAATAGTCGCTAAATATGAAAGAGACAGAGCTACATTTTACATAAACGTTTACTGTAACGTCGAGTTTGCCAAACTCGTAATAAGCCTACAGAATCCGATATTCATCAGAGGTTAGTAACTGATTCTGAGAGTGTATGTGTGTGTATAATATGTTACCGGAAATGTATGAAATGTAAAAATTGTATACAATTCATAGGAAATATATACAATTCCGAGTTATCTAGGAAATGTGTAAAATAAAGTTTTAAAGAATATTTAATGCACACTTGAAATGTTTATGTTTTATTTCCTAGGCATTGTATACAATTGCAAAATGACACTAGGAAATGTATAATGAATAATTCACACACTTATTAAACTGATATTATAAATTAACTAGCGAAATTATAATGTCACGGTATTATATAACAATCGTTTTTTTTTCAGACAAACGAGTACATACTTGTTTTTAGAAAACTCTTCGTCGTTGATTTTTGATGTTGTAATAAGATTACTGTTTAGGAAATGTATAGATTTAAAAAAAAAAAAAGTGCTTTTACAAAGTATATCATAGATTTCCTGCCTATTTTAGGAATTGTACACATATCCTAAGAATTGTATTCAATGACGGATTTTATACTTTTCCGAATTACATATAAAACGTTACTTTACTAGATTATTAGTTGTAGCACTGAAATATCCATTACATGTACAAGTTATGATTTTAAAAGTTTATTTACTTAAGGTCAATTAATACTAGCGCAGAGTCGGAAGTGTCATCTGACACTTGACATAGCAAATGTACCCTTATCTCCTCAAACGTAATGCACATAATTCTTCTGAGATAAAATACTCGATTCCCGTCGAATGCATTTTATCTCAGAGGGCTTTGTGTGAGTTTGCGAATGTCCAAACGTTACCATCCCGTGAGAGTAAAATTTTGACAGATAGCCTTTATGTAATGGGAATAAGGTTGAGAATTAAACTCTATTCGCAAACTGCGGCGTAAGCTGGTCAGTGGGCCTACCATGAGTTTTTCTTTCCGTTTACTATACAGTAAACGGGAGACATTTTGTATGCGAATCTGTACAGCGCCTCTAGTGGGCAGTAGCAGAACTACAGATTACCATACAAAATGTCTCCCATTTACTGTACAGTAAACGGGAAGGAAGACTCATGGTAGGCCCACAGGTGAGAAAATTGACACTAAGCACTCTGAAGTAATATGTGCATTACTTTGTGGAAATAAGGGTGAATTTGCCATGTTAAGTTTCAGATTGACGCTTCAATGAGCTTCGACTTATGAATTGACTCCCGTGCCCCCACCCAGCGTATAAGCTCGGTGGAGACTCGGAAGAGGTATCTATCCCCTTGTGTCTCCACCTTCCCATCATCCTAGTGATGAGAAAGTGGTGAGGGGGAGGAGGGCGGGTACTACCAACTATAACTCCTAGTACTTGCCCTCCAGGCCGCCATTGGTCACGGGGGGTAGGGTTCGCAATCACCCCTAAGACCGGCGAAGTACGAATTGACCCTTAGATGTACAATAATTTGTCTTTGTGTTTAATTTAATGTATGATAATATTGATAATTGTAAATGTACGACGAATTGAGGATTGATTACAATATTGCTACTTAGCAAAAGGTGTTTTGCATTTCTTAGTTTTAACTACACTACGGTAAATGATTAGAACCAACCGACTTCAAAAAGTTTGAAGTAAATTTGTAATTTTGGTTAATGAATTAATGGTTATTACTTGTTTAAATTTTCTGGAAATACAACCAATGTGATTAATATGAATTAAAATAATTAAAAAAAATATCTAATTTCATTTATGCTTTTCATATAGAAATGAGAAACCGCACCGGTTGCACCAACATTCATTTTACGTATTCGTAAAAAGTGGTAAAAATGAGTTGGTGCAACCGGCTGAAAGTCGCGTTACCTTTAATTTTTTGCTCGATTACAGCAATACAAAATCTCACCGAGAAGGTTTCAGCGACTTCTGCGATTTCTGCACACTCGCAATCGCAACAATCACAATTTTAAACAAACAAGTAGTCGATCGCGAGAATAGAACTCGTTTCGTCAAGCAAATGGTTGACTACTTAGCGATACCAAGAGCTATATCATTAGGCGGTCGGGGTGCTGTTTGGCGCAGGGGTACTAAACCCGCCTACGCCAGAAGACCCGGGTTCGATCCCCGGACAAGACAAATATTTGTGTGCATGAATATGTCTATTTGTCTTGGTGTGGGTGGTTAATAAAAAAAATTATCCGTTATCTAGTATCCATAACACAAGTTTTTCGTAAAACTTAACGTGGGCTAGATAATTGGTGTGATTGTATGAAATTTATTTATTTATATAATGTTGTTGTCACTTTTCGATTGTCAACGACGTAAAACCATGCAATTATAAAGTACTACGTACGTAGTACCTAGTAATTCCATAAGTAAAACTTGCTTTCACAAAGTTTTGGTTCAGCTTTTCGCCACGAGATGGCGTTGCTTATAGCTCACCATGCTAGCCCAGCGAGAATGTAAATTCGTGTCACTCGTTATAATTATGGCAACAATTTCACTTATTATGAATTAATTAATATCTTAGTGTTTATATTAATTGTATCAAAATTAATTAAATAAATATTTGCACGTTGACTAAGTCAGCAGAATATGTTGGTACGCTATCTTTGTTTACATCTTTAATTGTAACCATATTTTGGGAGATAAAATTTATATTCTATTATATTAAAAAATCAATGTTACGTGGTGACATAATCATGTTTTGTTGTATTTTTATTGCCTTCTATAGTTAGACAGTCTAATTGCAATAGCGGGCCGAACGCGCTATTTTCACCATCGATCTCCTCTCGGTGACGCTATAGGCATTTTCGACCCAAATCGATATCCTACTAATAATATAAATGTGAATGTTATTTGTTCTTAAATTGCGCAAAAACGACTGTACTGTTTCGGATGAAATTTGCTGTACAGATTCACCTGCACCTTTGATGTCAGACCACCCCGCAAGGGATTTAAGTTCAGGCATGAGGATATGTATGTATGTTTGTGGTACAGTCAAGGAACTTCCCGGTTGACCAGTAGCGTTTTTTTAGGGAGTTTTATAAAAAAAAAATAGATGAATAGTAAATGTTTATATTACAAACTAGCGGATCCTCGCGGTTTTACCCGCGTGGTGCCCGTTTCCGTCGGAATATCGGAATAAAATATAGCCTATGTCACTCGGGAGAAATGTAGCTTTCTAATGGTCTAAGAATTTTCTAAATCGGTCCAGTAGTTCCTGAGATTAGCGCGTTCAAACAAACAAACTCTTCAGCTTTATAATATTAGTATAGATAATAGACCTATACAGATAAATTTATAGCCTGGATTAAAATAAAAGATACTTTTAATCCTTATATAGCCAAGGGAATGGGAACCACGCTGGTAAAACCGCGGGCAGCCACGAGTAATGGTATTAAAAAACGCAAATTAAATATTTAATTGTGGGTAATTTGATAGCAAACGTTTAACTACAACTTTTAAGCCGTCAAATTTACCGTGAAACCATAATAACTGGGGTTCCACCCTTTACAGTAGTATGATATCCAAGAGATGTGTGCCGGGGCTACTGTTTTTTTTATGAACGACGGGGAGACTTAGCCTTTATCATACTTGATGTTAAGTATTGATAAGACTGAAGATGGAAGCGAGCCTCTCCCGGAATCCTTAATCACTGAGGAACTAGCTATCTTATCTTTAACTGCGGGAACACAACAATGCTGAAACCATTGTTATTATGGCGTTAGACTTAGATAAGATGGTGGTAGCTAGCCAGGCGGACTTACAACAAGTTTTACCACAACCAAACCGAATACAATATGTACCCCCGCTGGGAATCGAAACTGGGACCTTGCATCTGATACCGATGGTTGTAGGCACTAGACCTTATAGGTGGTTAAAAAAATGTAATGGTAAAAAAACAGATCGTTCATTATCCAACTTCTAGCATTCACAAATTAACAAGGTTTTTCTATGAAGTTCTAAAATATTACTTATCCCGTTTGTGAATAACTAAGTTACTAACATCCATTTGCACTAAACTTAAGAATAACCTAAGGCTTTTTTTTATTAATAATAACATTCAATTAGCATAAGATATGCTAAGCTATTATAAGCTAATATTATAAGATATTCTAAGCTGCGGAGCAAGCACAGTTTCTCAAGCGCCGCAAATATTCGTCGCTCTCAGTAAGCCACGAATTTGCGGCGTTTGCCGTAGAGACAATGGGCCCTTGGTCGTCTGACACCAAAAAGTTTATTAAAGATCATTCCATAAGACTGGTCCACGCCTCGGGAGACCTGACAGCTGGTGCCTATCTTGCCCAGCGGCTGAGTCTTTGCATTCAGCGGGGCAACAGCGCTAGTGTTCTCGGTACTATGCCACGCGGCTGTGAGTTGGACGGCGTATTTTTGTTACAGTATAAGATTTTATATTTAACGGTTTCTTGTTTTTCTAATAATTTCTAAATATTTAATAAAGTTGACAAATGTATCTGTTTAAAAAAAAAGCATAAGATATTCATAATAGCTTTAGCCTTAGGCGCTCGATATTGACACCCGTTAGTTGAGAATAGCATTTAAGAATTTTAGAATGAATTAAGAATTAGATTTAAGAATATCTTAAAAGCTGCGCAAAGCATTTATTATTAAGATTAAGATACTTAGATGAGAATAGTCTTAGGCGATTCTTAAGTTTTGTGCAAATGGATGTAAGTTTCAGATTAACCCTTCGATGCACTTCGACTCTGCGCTAGTTTAAATTGACCCTTACGATATTTCTATTAGGAAAAAATCGTGATAGCCATTATAAGACGATCCGCATTGTTTTGGACAATACAGGGTGTCCGGTGGGAGATATCGAAGTTCCTTTGCGAATATTTTTAAAAGTAAATAACTTAAGGCGGGAATTTGGACGAAATTTGATTTGTCCTTATTGCGTATTTTTTTTACTAAACGTCCTAGTGAACGGGTGCGTTCGCAATCAAGGCGTAGGTGTTGATTCATGTACAACTGGTCGTCGAATATTTTGTTCGAAATGTTTGCAACAAGTTCGATGTTTTCTTTCGTTCTCGACATCTGGACCCGGCCATGGAGTGTTTGGTGCTGAATATGACATAGATAGATAGATAAAGAGTTTATTTGCTAGCAACGAACACATACATAGGTACACTTTAAATTTATAAATAAAAAAATATTAATAAAACAGACTAACAAACAATTAGAAAAATTTACAAAAAAAAGAAGAAAAATAATGTGAATGAAAAATGTGTCTCGGAGCCTTCTCAACCATGATCGAATTAAATTTTCACTTGGAGCAACTCGTAAATGACAAATAAATAAATCAATACCGTGACAGACAGACAACGCACAGCCCAAACGGCTGAAGCGATTAAGCTGAAGTTTTGCATACAGAATCCTTAAACAATGTAGGAAAGCACTAAGAATTAGACTTTTTGATATTCCCACAGGAACGGGAACCACGCGGGAGAAACCGCGGGAGTGACGAATATTGACGAATTTGGACACGAATCATATTAGCCTTAAAATACGCCTAGATTGTTGCGCATCCGTCCACTGAGATGTTAAGTAAACATATGCGCACAAAGGACAAATCAAATCACATCATAATTTTCACTTGTAGATTTTTACTTTTAATATTAGCATAGGAAGTTCGAAATCTGCCACCGGACACCCTGTATACTTATATTACCTTGTTTTAATGATAATAAAGTCTGGCACCAAAACGAACGTTCGTCTAATTATAGTGTTTGGTTTTCGAAGTAAAATAGCAAATTCACCCTATCTCCACAACGTAATGCACATATTACTTCTGAGATAAAATAAAGACACGCGAATACGCGTGCATTCGATTAAACTCGCACGAAAAAAGAAATGTCCATTACGTTGTAGAGATAGGATAGGGTGATTTGCTATGTGTTAAGTGTCAGATTAACACATAGCAAATGCATGAGATTGAGGAGCCCGTGGCGCAGTGGTTCGCGCTCTCAGACTGCTATGAGGTTAAGCAACTTTCGCAACGGTCGGTCAAGGGATGGGTGATCAGAAAATTACTATCTCGAGCTCCTCCGTACTTTGGAAGGCACGTTAAGGCGTTGGTCCCGGCTGCATTCGCAGTCGATAAAACCTACCAATCCGCATTGGGCCCGCGGTGGGTCATGGCCCGTTCTCCTTATCTTATGCATCTATAAGGAAGGCCAGTGCCCCAGCAGTGGGGACATTAATAATGGCTAATGACGAAGCATCAGATTGACACTTGCGCTTCGACTCTGCGCTAGTATGAATAATTGACCCTATAAGTAGGTAAATTAAATCGTTAAAAATAAATTGAATCGTGGTCAAGTGGTAACACCCACCGGTATCCAGATCCAGAGGTCCCGGGTTCGATTCCGAGATTTCCGAGTGAATTCTGTTTGGTTGATGGCGGACTTGTTTTAAATTATCCCCACCCCGTTTCCACTGGCGAAATATTTACAATAAAACATGCAAACGTATAATGCGGTCACTGAGAGAAGGCATTACCTACTTAACAGCTTCTAGCGAGTGCCAGGCAGTCATCTTCTCGGCGGCCGCACTTTCTTTTACATCATGTTTTCTTTTAACGGTTTCGGCAATGGAAACGGGGGGGTCAACAACTTT
Source organism: Chrysoteuchia culmella (assembly GCA_910589605.1). Classification (NCBI taxonomy): domain Eukaryota; kingdom Metazoa; phylum Arthropoda; class Insecta; order Lepidoptera; family Crambidae; genus Chrysoteuchia; species Chrysoteuchia culmella. Next base: position 7,455,629 of record OU342671.1, on the reverse strand, counting down.
TGTTTTCTAAGTGTGCAATAAAGTAAGTATTATTATTTTAACACTGTCTCTTCTTCTCTTTTTAACTTGGCAGATTAACACATAGCAAATGCATGAGGTTGAGGAGCCCTTGGCGCAGTGGTTCGCGCACTCGGACTGCGATTGTTGAGGTTTAGCAACTTTCGCAACGGTCGGTAGTAGTAGGGATTCGAGAGTTCTAACACAGTGTCAGAACTCCCATCCCCCCTCCACCCGTCTCCCCCTCATTGCCCTTCCACAACCCATCCTCGGGTCGTCCAAAACTAAAAAAAAAAAAAAAAAAAAAAAAAAAAAAAAAAAAAAAATGAAAACACCCCCATTTGAATCGATTGCGCTGGGTCCCGGAATGATATCTCTAACCCTTTCTGAGATACGTTTTTCTTAAACTCAGCCCTACTTGATTAACTAATTAATCCTCGGGCCTCGGGCTTCGCTAATGACACGTTCTATGTTAATTACACCTCAGTCATTTTTCACAATGCCGCTCATTACTTAACTATTTAATAAAATCATTCATATTTGTTGCATAACTACGATCCGTACCTATGCATGTTTTCGAACAAAACAACGCCTCACCTAGTCTACCTACCTACCCAGGCAAACCGAACATACACAGTTTGTTGAAGCTGGAGCTTAGCGGAGTTTTTAACACACCTACTATTTATCGTTCTCATGTGAACACCATATTTCTCTTCTACAATCTTAATTTGGTTCATTAATTTCTCATTTATTTGCTTCCACTACCATAACAAGTTTTACAAGTACTTTTATTATTTGATTCGACAAATAACTTTGCTCATTAAATTATCAACTATTTGCTTTCACTATAATAACAAGTTTTATTCAAGTTCTCAGTTGTTTTTTGAACATTTTGATTGAGAAACACATCATAATGTTATGATCTGACTTAGTATAAGAACAACCACAACTTAGCTTTTCCTAACAAAATATTATTCGCCCTCATTGAAGACATAGACTACTGCTTCAGAGTCAAAACAACAAATATGGAAGTGAGTATTTTATTTTATTAAGTTACATGATGTTGATTTATATTTACTGTTGTACTTATTATTCTTTGTTCTCATTGTTATTGCTCATATCTTACCTCGATAATAACACTACCGCCAACTAGGAGGAAAACACTTATAAATATTACTTTCCGATGTCTGATGATGAGGACACATCTTCGAGCCCATACCCTTAAGAAGAGAAATAGCAGCAGCGAGCCGAGCAGCGATTCTCTAAAGGAATTCTTTGAACAACCGGCGTAGAAGTAAAAAGCAAAAGTTCAGTCGTCTATTGTAGGCAGAGTAACAAACGACGGGGTCTCATATATTTCTACAAATGATGATAATGGATCAAAAGCGAATCACCTAATAAAGATCGAGATCTATGAATTTAAAAAATTGGCGAACGTCTCGCTATCGGATCACTGGAAACATGCGGACGTACGAGTGAAGTACTATAATAAACAAAACACTAACCACCACCAACGAACACGGCAGCTGATATATAACATTACAAAAGAAATTTCAAGTGCATCTGACTGCAAGAAATATACATTTAAACATAAAGATTGAATAAAATCATCCATACTGACGTTGATTTATAATGCATCATATTATAAAATGTATGAAATAAGGTTGAAATTTAACACCTGAATAAACGATTTATTCTGTTAATATTCCCTTCTTTTCCTTCATTTCAAAGGTTTTTAAAATAAAGATCAAAATGAAATTGAATACCCAACCTAAAATACCCTTGGCGAAGCAGTCTTGTCAGAACTTGTTATTTAACATACAATTACATGTGAACACCATATTTTTCATTCATTATCGAAAAACTTTATTTACTACTTTCAATAAAGTTTCAACTAACTTCTTCTCTTCATTATTTAAGTATCAAATGTTTGCTTACAAAAGCATAACAAGTTTATTTAAGTCTTATCCTTTGAATTAGTTTACTTTGTTTTATCAGTGATTGTCAAACCCATTAGAATCTAATGATATGAACTAGTATAAAAACGATCATATTCGCTTTCCATTTCCTAACAAAGTGCCATAGAAGACGTTATTACATTGACTACTGGTTGAGAAACAGGCTATCTAAAACGGATGTAAGTATTGTATTTTAAATACTTCTTTGTGCCTGATATTTGCTAATTGTTCGTAACTATCGACCTCCTCGTCTGTTACATGATGTTGGTTTATATTTATTGTTGTACTTACAATTTTTTGTACTCATTGTTACAACCCACATCCTGCTTTAGTGACAGCACTACCATTGGTTACGAAGCAAACACATCCTTGACACAACACCTACTCTATCAAGAAGATAAACAGACCAAACAGCGAACCTCTAAGAAGCAAGTTTTTTGAATAGCCCTTATAGGAGACACGTGCTAAACTATAGTAGATTAGTCTACTGTGGGGCGTGCAACAAAGGATGGGATCAAAAGCAACTTATCTAATAAATGTAATTTTTTCTTTATGTCTTAAAAATTAGCAAGCGTCCTGACATCTGATGTAGGGGTTTTCGAGTGAATTACCACCTACAACAAGCAAAAGTATAACCACAACAAATAAATTCGACAGTCAATTTATACTTATAATAATATCAGAAAGCTATTTGAAATGCATCTGAACGCAAGAAATATACGTTAAAACGTAAATATTGAATGTGCATAAAATCATTGATCAACACAATCTCATTAACAAATTATTTTGCCATAAAGAAACTATCATGAATATCGTTACAATAGTGGTGGATCTACAATGGTTCAAAGATTTAAAAAATAAATTCATTATAAAGGAATTGGCAACCGCTACTAAAGATTACACTCTAATATTTTTTATAAAATCACCTTACTCTTTTGAAAACTTTATGAAATGATGAACAAAATCATATACGTTGGTTGGAGAAAAACCGTGGGTTGACTTGGATTGAAGGAATCATTGATCATCAAGAATTTCAACGAATTCTAGTACCTACCTTATTTAATTGACAAAAAAGTATTAGTCAAAGATTTGGAGAAAATAATGTGGCTTAGAGAGTTCTATTTACAATGTGAAATAATAGAATTAGGTGAAAAAGGTTGTCATAATGGCTTTATGTTACTTAATGATTGCAACAACAATGAAAAAAAAGTTTTGGAGTTGTGTTCATCACAAAAATATCTGTGCATTAAAAATGTAATGTGTCTCAAGATGTGGTACTGTGATAATTATATCTTTAATTTATATTAATTTAGAATAACAAATTAAATTGTAAACTATTTTTTAATGTATCATTTTATTAATCAAATAAAATATATTTGGGGTTATACATACACCGTTCTTTTTTTGAATTGGATCAAGTAACTTATCATCTTTTCAGATTGCGAAAATTTTAAAAACATAATAAACTTAAACTTCTGTAGGATTTAAAAAAGTAATCGTTATTTGTACATAACTTGTTGTAATAATAACGAACACAAAAAAAAAACTGTTTGGTTATAGCAGTGTGAACAATTCTATATTTCAATATAAACCTTGTTAATATCATGAAGAAACTGTCATGAATACCTAATGTTCAAAATATAAATTATTACTATGACAGAGGGAAGAAACCACATGCAACAAGCAAAATTATAACTACAGTCAATGAACTGGACACTCGATTTATAATAAAAGATTTTTCAAATGCATCCAGGACCCCTATTTTTGAATCACTCGTCGTGCGAGTGGCGAGGCGAATGAGGAGGCGATCACGCGATTAGCGATCTAACATGCGTAGACATAGCACGCTTTTCGCTTTGCCCCTCGCGCGCTCGCGTTGGGAGGCGGTACTACAGGCGAAAAGCGTAGTTATGTATATACGTGCAAGGTCGCTTTTACGGAATACGGAAACTCAAACGTCGCTCGCACGAAAATCAGTAGAAACCTCGAGACGAGGGAATCAAAAAAATAGAGCTCCTGGACACAAGAAATATTAACAACTACAACAAAAATATTCTTCCGTAAGAAACTATCATAAAAATCGATGCAATACTTAGTCGTGGATTTACAATTGCCAATTGCTAATAAAGATTTACCTCTGACATTTTTTGATAAAATTGCCTTTCTTTTAAAACTTTATTAAATGATGAACAAAAGAATATGCGTTAGGTTGGAAAATAAAACCGTGGGTTGACTTCGAGCGAATGATTAAGTAATTGATCATTAAGAATTTCAACGAATTCTGGTACCTTATTTATTTAGACAAAAAGAAAAAAATAGGTTTGTAGAAAATAATGCGGCTTCGAGAGTTATATTAAGAATATGAAATAATAGAATTAGGTGAAACAGGTTGTTCTAATTTTTGTAAGTTATATAATGAATACTACAAGAAATACAACATGTTTTGGAATGGAGTTCATCACAAAAAATATTTGTGCAATAATTTTTTTATGTGAATCAAGATGTGGTATTGTGATAATTATATCTTTAATTTCTTTTAATTTAGAATAACAAATATTGAATTGTAAACTATTTTTGAATGTATCATTTTATTATTCAAATAAAATATCTTTGGGAGTATACAAACACCGTTTTCTTTTTTAATTGGATCAAGCAGACAAAATCATTCATTTATTTATCTACAATTATATTCTCCGATGCGAAAATTTTAAAACTCCTGCAGAATTTAAAAAAAAATTAACATTTGAACAAAACCTGTTGTGGAAATAACGAACACAAAGAAAAAATGCTTAGGTAATGTTTGGTTTTGAACAATTCTATATTTCAAAACAAACTTTGTTAATATCATGAAGAAACTATCAGGAATACCTGTCGATCAAATAGAAATTATGATTATGGCAGAAGGAACAAGTTCTCGAATTGTGTACATCATAAAAATATGATCACATAAAAAAAACTATTAATGAAATATTGAATATTATTATTAATTTTACTGTATAATTGTTTTCTTTCAAAGACTAAAAGACTATAACATTAAATTGATAAAATAATTTACAGTTTTTTTATGAATGCATTAGTAAACATACGATATCTTTTTATGTCTTCTAATTTTCCTTATCTTGTTCGACAATGTTTGTTAATATCATGAAGAAATTAACAAGTATATCGATGAAAATGCTCGTGGATCCAAAATTCTATAAAATAATTTAATTATAAGGAACAAAATTAATCAATATTAAAAATGATATTCTAACATTTCAATAATTAAAACGTCATTTTTTTTACTTTTATCAAATGGAGAGCAGAAGTAAGTGTACCTATTGCTTAGGTAAAAAAAGAAATCAATGTTTGACTTAGAGGAAGAGATTCATTGATCATCGAGAATTTGAAAATTTTTCATTACAATCGCTGACATGCATGCATGGTATAGATTTTAGAACACTGAACCTAAGTTTTGGTTTGAACATTGCCAACTGATACTTAATAGTGGTAACTTAATCTCAAATCTAAAATAGAATTATCCAAATGGTGCTCCTCCTACCGTGTAGTAAACCTGGTTAAAGTTTGCAAATAAGTTACAATTTGAAGACATGGAATTCACTTTCTTATTTTTATTGATATATTACTCGAATGCTTCTTATGCTGCAAATAAAAAAAATACAATTATTAAAAAAAAACCAAATTCTTAAATATTCGTAATAAAAGTGAAGTTATAATTTATTATTACCTAAATCGTTCGTAGGTAATATGCATCTACAAAATGGATCTTAATATTAGTTTAGATATTATGCTAATAAACTAGTTCACACTGCTATTCACAACTACAATTTTTTTTTTAGATGTCTTAAATAATTAACACACCCTCTTATACGCATACGCAACCTACATTTGTATTTCTTGCAAGTAAATAGGTACTAATTGATTTCTTTTTTATTTGTATAAACAGAAGGCATACTTTTAGAGAAGAAATGTTTTCTTTAGCATTCATATAATAATGTTTTTTAATATTATTACTATAAACTACATTTTTTTTTAAGAATTTACTGTTATCGTATTTGAAAGAAAACAATGCTTACCCACAACGAAATTTTATAACTAATAAAATGATACAGTAAATAATATTTAACAATTCAATCTTAAGATTTTTTTATGCAATTATGTACATCTATTTATTATGTACACAATTCGAAAATTTGTTCCGTCTTCATACTCATCATTAACTAACTTAAAAATTTAGCATTGTCCAATTCCACCAAAAATTCTAATATTTCACATTGTTGAGAGCTACCTCTCGAAGTCACATTATGTATGAAAAATGTTCAAATTCTCGATGATCAATGAATCTCTTCCTCTAAGTCAAACATTGATTTCTTTTTTTACCTAAGCAATAGGTACACTTACTTCTGCTCTCCATTTGATAAAAGTAAAAAAAATGACGTTTTAATTATTGAAATGTTAGAATATCATTTTTAATATTGATTAATTTTGTTCCTTATAATTAAATTATTTTATAGAATTTTGGATCCACGAGCATTTTCATCGATATACTTGTTAATTTCTTCATGATATTAACAAACATTGTCGAACAAGATAAGGAAAATTAGAAGACATAAAAAGATATCGTATGTTTACTAATGCATTCATAAAAAAACTGTAAAATTATTTTATCAATTTAATGTTATAGTCTTTTAGTCTTTGAAAGAAAACAATTATACAGTAAAATTAATAATAATATTCAATATTTCATTAATAGTTTTTTTTATGTGATCATATTTTTATGATGTACACAATTCGAGAACTTGTTCCTTCTGCCATAATCATAATTTCTATTTGATCGACAGGTATTCCTGATAGTTTCTTCATGATATTAACAAAGTTTGTTTTGAAATATAGAATTGTTCAAAACCAAACATTACCTAAGCATTTTTTCTTTGTGTTCGTTATTTCCACAACAGGTTTTGTTCAAATGTTATTTTTTTTTTAAATTCTGCAGGAGTTTTAAAATTTTCGCATCGGAGAATATAATTGTAGATAAATAAATGAATGATTTTGTCTGCTTGATCCAATTAAAAAAGAAAACGGTGTTTGTATACTCCCAAAGATATTTTATTTGAATAATAAAATGATACATTCAAAAATAGTTTACAATTCAATATTTGTTATTCTAAATTAAAAGAAATTAGAGATATAATTATCACAATACCACATCTTGATTCACATAAAAAAATTATTGCACAAATATTTTTTGTGATGAACTCCATTCCAAAACATGTTGTATTTCTTGTAGTATTCATTATATAACTTACAAAAATTAGAACAACCTGTTTCACCTAATTCTATTATTTCATATTCTTAATATAACTCTCGAAGCCGCATTATTTTCTACAAACCTATTTTTTTCTTTTTGTCTAAATAAATAAGGTACCAGAATTCGTTGAAATTCTTAATGATCAATTACTTAATCATTCGCTCGAAGTCAACCCACGGTTTTATTTTCCAACCTAACGCATATTCTTTTGTTCATCATTTAATAAAGTTTTAAAAGAAAGGCAATTTTATCAAAAAATGTCAGAGGTAAATCTTTATTAGCAATTGGCAATTGTAAATCCACGACTAAGTATTGCATCGATTTTTATGATAGTTTCTTACGGAAGAATATTTTTGTTGTAGTTGTTAATATTTCTTGTGTCCAGGAGCTCTATTTTTTTGATTCCCTCGTCTCGAGGTTTCTACTGATTTTCGTGCGAGCGACGTTTGAGTTTCCGTATTCCGTAAAAGCGACCTTGCACGTATATACATAACTACGCTTTTCGCCTGTAGTACCGCCTCCCAACGCGAGCGCGCGAGGGGCAAAGCGAAAAGCGTGCTATGTCTACGCATGTTAGATCGCTAATCGCGTGATCGCCTCCTCATTCGCCTCGCCACTCGCACGACGAGTGATTCAAAAATAGGGGTCCTGGATGCATTTGAAAAATCTTTTATTATAAATCGAGTGTCCAGTTCATTGACTGTAGTTATAATTTTGCTTGTTGCATGTGGTTTCTTCCCTCTGTCATAGTAATAATTTATATTTTGAACATTAGGTATTCATGACAGTTTCTTCATGATATTAACAAGGTTTATATTGAAATATAGAATTGTTCACACTGCTATAACCAAACAGTTTTTTTTTTGTGTTCGTTATTATTACAACAAGTTATGTACAAATAACGATTACTTTTTTAAATCCTACAGAAGTTTAAGTTTATTATGTTTTTAAAATTTTCGCAATCTGAAAAGATGATAAGTTACTTGATCCAATTCAAAAAAAGAACGGTGTATGTATAACCCCAAATATATTTTATTTGATTAATAAAATGATACATTAAAAAATAGTTTACAATTTAATTTGTTATTCTAAATTAATATATATTAAAGATATAATTATCACAGTACCACATCTTGAGACACATTACATTTTTAATGCACAGATATTTTTGTGATGAACACAACTCCAAAACTTTTTTTTCATTGTTGTTGCAATCATTAAGTAACATAAAGCCATTATGACAACCTTTTTCACCTAATTCTATTATTTCACATTGTAAATAGAACTCTCTAAGCCACATTATTTTCTCCAAATCTTTGACTAATACTTTTTTGTCAATTAAATAAGGTAGGTACTAGAATTCGTTGAAATTCTTGATGATCAATGATTCCTTCAATCCAAGTCAACCCACGGTTTTTCTCCAACCAACGTATATGATTTTGTTCATCATTTCATAAAGTTTTCAAAAGAGTAAGGTGATTTTATAAAAAATATTAGAGTGTAATCTTTAGTAGCGGTTGCCAATTCCTTTATAATGAATTTATTTTTTAAATCTTTGAACCATTGTAGATCCACCACTATTGTAACGATATTCATGATAGTTTCTTTATGGCAAAATAATTTGTTAATGAGATTGTGTTGATCAATGATTTTATGCACATTCAATATTTACGTTTTAACGTATATTTCTTGCGTTCAGATGCATTTCATGATATTAACAAGGTTTATATTGAAATATAGAATTGTTCACACTGCTATAACCAAACAGTTTTTTTTTTGTGTTCGTTATTATTACAACAAGTTATGTACAAATAACGATTACTTTTTTAAATCCTACAGAAGTTTAAGTTTATTATGTTTTTAAAATTTTCGCAATCTGAAAAGATGATAAGTTACTTGATCCAATTCAAAAAAAGAACGGTGTATGTATAACCCCAAATATATTTTATTTGATTAATAAAATGATACATTAAAAAATAGTTTACAATTTAATTTGTTATTCTAAATTAATATAAATTAAAGATATAATTATCACAGTACCACATCTTGAGACACATTACATTTTTAATGCACAGATATTTTTGTGATGAACACAACTCCAAAACTTTTTTTTCATTGTTGTTGCAATCATTAAGTAACATAAAGCCATTATGACAACCTTTTTCACCTAATTCTATTATTTCACATTGTAAATAGAACTCTCTAAGCCACATTATTTTCTCCAAATCTTTGACTAATACTTTTTTGTCAATTAAATAAGGTAGGTACTAGAATTCGTTGAAATTCTTGATGATCAATGATTCCTTCAATCCAAGTCAACCCACGGTTTTTCTCCAACCAACGTATATGATTTTGTTCATCATTTCATAAAGTTTTCAAAAGAGTAAGGTGATTTTATAAAAAATATTAGAGTGTAATCTTTAGTAGCGGTTGCCAATTCCTTTATAATGAATTTATTTTTTAAATCTTTGAACCATTGTAGATCCACCACTATTGTAACGATATTCATGATAGTTTCTTTATGGCAAAATAATTTGTTAATGAGATTGTGTTGATCAATGATTTTATGCACATTCAATATTTACGTTTTAACGTATATTTCATGCGTTCAGATGCATTTCAAATAGCTTTCTGATATTATTATAAGTATAAATTGACTGTCGAATTTATTTGTTGTGGTTATACTTTTGCTTGTTGTAGGTGGTAATTCACTCGAAAACCCCTACATCAGATGTCAGGACGCTTGCTAATTTTTAAGACATAAAGAAAAAAATACATTTATTAGATAAGTTGCTTTTGATCCCATCCTTTGTTGCACGCCCCACAGTAGACTAATCTACTATAGTTTAGCACGTGTCTCCTATAAGGGCTATTCAAAAAACTTGCTTCTTAGAGGTTCGCTGTTTGGTCTGTTTATCTTCTTGATAGAGTAGGTGTTGTGTCAAGGATGTGTTTGCTTCGTAACCAATGGTAGTGCTGTCACTAAAGCAGGATGTGGGTTGTAACAATGAGTACAAAAAATTGTAAGTACAACAATAAATATAAACCAACATCATGTAACAGACGAGGAGGTCGATAGTTACGAACAATTAGCAAATATCAGGCACAAAGAAGTATTTAAAATACAATACTTACATCCGTTTTAGATAGCCTGTTTCTCAACCAGTAGTCAATGTAATAACGTCTTCTATGGCACTTTGTTAGGAAATGGAAAGCGAATATGATCGTTTTTATACTAGTTCATATCATTAGATTCTAATGGGTTTGACAATCACTGATAAAACAAAGTAAACTAATTCAAAGGATAAGACTTAAATAAACTTGTTATGCTTTTGTAAGCAAACATTTGATACTTAAATAATGAAGAGAAGAAGTTAGTTGAAACTTTATTGAAAGTAGTAAATAAAGTTTTTCGATAATGAATGAAAAATATGGTGTTCACATGTAATTGTATGTTAAATAACAAGTTCTGACAAGACTGCTTCGCCAAGGGTATTTTAGGTTGGGTATTCAATTTCATTTTGATCTTTATTTTAAAAACCTTTGAAATGAAGGAAAAGAAGGGAATATTAACAGAATAAATCGTTTATTCAGGTGTTAAATTTCAACCTTATTTCATACATTTTATAATATGATGCATTATAAATCAACGTCAGTATGGATGATTTTATTCAATCTTTATGTTTAAATGTATATTTCTTGCAGTCAGATGCACTTGAAATTTCTTTTGTAATGTTATATATCAGCTGCCGTGTTCGTTGGTGGTGGTTAGTGTTTTGTTTATTATAGTACTTCACTCGTACGTCCGCATGTTTCCAGTGATCCGATAGCGAGACGTTCGCCAATTTTTTAAATTCATAGATCTCGATCTTTATTAGGTGATTCGCTTTTGATCCATTATCATCATTTGTAGAAATATATGAGACCCCGTCGTTTGTTACTCTGCCTACAATAGACGACTGAACTTTTGCTTTTTACTTCTACGCCGGTTGTTCAAAGAATTCCTTTCGCTTATCGCTGCTCGGCTCGCTGCTGCTATTTCTCTTCTTAAGGGTATGGGCTCGAAGATGTGTCCTCATCATCAGACATCGGAAAGTAATATTTATAAGTGTTTTCCTCCTAGTTGGCGGTAGTGTTATTATCGAGGTAAGATATGAGCAATAACAATGAGAACAAAGAATAATAAGTACAACAGTAAATATAAATCAACATCATGTAACTTAATAAAATAAAATACTCACTTCCATATTTGTTGTTTTGACTCTGAAGCAGTAGTCTATGTCTTCAATGAGGGCGAATAATATTTTGTTAGGAAAAGCTAAGTTGTGGTTGTTCTTATACTAAGTCAGATCATAACATTATGATGTGTTTCTCAATCAAAATGTTCAAAAAACAACTGAGAACTTGAATAAAACTTGTTATTATAGTGAAAGCAAATAGTTGATAATTTAATGAGCAAAGTTATTTGTCGAATCAAATAATAAAAGTACTTGTAAAACTTGTTATGGTAGTGGAAGCAAATAAATGAGAAATTAATGAACCAAATTAAGATTGTAGAAGAGAAATATGGTGTTCACATGAGAACGATAAATAGTAGGTGTGTTAAAAACTCCGCTAAGCTCCAGCTTCAACAAACTGTGTATGTTCGGTTTGCCTGGGTAGGTAGGTAGACTAGGTGAGGCGTTGTTTTGTTCGAAAACATGCATAGGTACGGATCGTAGTTATGCAACAAATATGAATGATTTTATTAAATAGTTAAGTAATGAGCGGCATTGTGAAAAATGACTGAGGTGTAATTAACATAGAACGTGTCATTAGCGAAGCCCGAGGCCCGAGGATTAATTAGTTAATCAAGTAGGGCTGAGTTTAAGAAAAACGTATCTCAGAAAGGGTTAGAGATATCATTCCGGGACCCAGCGCAATCGATTCAAATGGGGGTGTTTTCATTTTTTTTTTTTTTTTTTTTTTTTTTTTTTTTTTTTTTTTTTTTTTTTTTAGTTTTGGACGACCCGAGGATGGGTTGTGGAAGGGCAATGAGGGGGAGACGGGTGGAGGGGGGATGGGAGTTCTGACACTGTGTTAGAACTCTCGAATCCCTACTACTGTCGGTCAAGGGATGGGTGACCATAAAATTACTATCTCGAGCTCCTCCGTGCTTCGGAAGGCACGTTAAGCCAATGGTCCCAGCTGCATTTGCAATCGTTAAAACCCATTTTTAACACTGTCTCAGTATTGTTGTGTTCCGGTTAAAGAAATAAGACAGCCGCTCCTCAGTGGTTAATTATTCCGAAAGAAGTGTGATTCGATCTTCATCCTTATCATTACTTAACAAGGCTAAGCCCTAAAACCCCTAACAAAAACAGACAAGCCCTTAACCTTTTTAGTCCCTTTCTTGTTAACAATCAAGGGACGACGCTTAGTAACATAATACACATTGTTAGGACCAATAATGTCAAGACGTTGACAGGAAGTTCTGAAGGGGTCCTGTTGAAGCGACACGCGCGCGCCACGCGGCGAGTAGCGGAACTTACCGCTTGGGAAAACAATAGTTCATTGGTTGTTTTTTAAGTATGCATTTTTTGTTTTCCTGTCTTAGTTGAGGCAAAGAATATATACACTCGCGAAAAGAAGCGACACTTGAGCATATGTGTTCGTAAAATCTCCCGCTGCTATGAGTGCGTGTGTGGGGAACGAGCGTGGAGCCAACATCTGCTTACGTTATCTGTAGTGTGAGTTTGAAAATGTACAAACGTTACTATAGCGTAAGAGTTAAATTTTGACAGATAGCATATAAAATGAGATTATGGTTGAGAATTAAACTCTATTCGCAAACTTCAGCGTAGGCGAGTAAGCGCTCTGACAAGGCTGTGTCTGTGTCATTTTTTGCTTTAGTTAAAGATAATCTTAATAACGACGTACAAAAAAAAAACGAAAAATCCAAATAATATTTAATAATATTTACCTAGGTACGTATGTTTCAAGTGTTTTCACGAAGTTAATGAATGACTTTGGTGGTATTATCAGCCTCACCGACGCCGATAAGGCGTTACTATATTCTTTATATAATGTGTAAACAAAGATTGAAAGCTACTTGTTGCATCAGACCCACAAATTAGATAGGTAGTTATTGTACTAGACCTATTAAAATAATCATTCATTTCGCGACCCCATTTGTTTGCACTTTCTCAACAAACAACCCCTTATTTATAATGAAATTGTAAATGTAGTTACTTCTGGCAGCAGGCAAGTTTCCTTGGGCCTGCTCTTCTTGTCAGTCAAAAAAGTCTTAACGGGCATAAGGAAAATTTTGACGATTCAATAGCTTAATAATTACTAAGTCTATTTGAAGAAATATATTTTTATTATAATAATTTAGTATAAAAAAACAATCCTATAAATAATGACCAACTTACAACATGTCTTTGGCGCAAGTCAATATTTCATTCGGTATCAACCCTAGTGGTTCGGCTACTCGCCACTGGAGCCATTGGCGCTGGTAGCGCTCGAACTCACACGTACAGTGAAGTGTTACTCATGATAGGTCCACTAGTTACTTGGAGCAATAGCTGATATGGCACAGAAGTTGTAGGATTACTCTAAATCAAGGTACCTATACAAGTTCAAAGATTGGTAGTCTTCGTACATTTATAGATTTTGAAAGTGCATTGGGCCGAATTCCCATAGATGCGGGTTTCGAGTCCCATCAGGGCGACATGAGACAAGTTGCTTTTTAACCGACTTCAAAAAAAGGAGGAAGTTCTCAAGTCGACTGATTTTTTTTTTTTTTTTTTTTATGTATGTTCCACCATAACTTCGCCAGTTGTTAACAGATTTTTATAAATCTTTTTTTATCTGAAAGAAAATGGTTTATGTGTGGTCCCATATAATTCGAAGATCTGGCTAGTAGTTTTTTCATAATCCTGAAAAATATAAATCACCTTTTGGCAAGTAGTCGTATACCTAGATGACATCATTGTTGTGTATGGGCTGATTTTTAGTGTAAGTAACGGCACATAATGTAACAAAAAATCTGAAATAAAAACATTTTATAAAAAAAAATCAAACCGACTTCAAAAAGTAAAAAATAAAACTTTTGGAGTCGGTGCCAGCCAAAGCATTCTACATTGCACTTCTATTAACTATATTTTTTTTGGCCTTAGCTAACTAGCACCGACTCCAAAAGTTTTATTTTTTATATTATTATCTTGTTTAATATTTATCAGTGTAAAGAAACTTGATCTGAAGCAATTCTACAACTTTTGTGCCATATCAACTATTGCTGGTAAATGACTAGTTCTAACCATTCGAACCATTTTTCTTTCTAACCGGCACTTTCAGAAAATGGCCCAAAAATGTGTGGAGCCTGAATGATCTCCTTTCCTTTGTGTTGTGAGTGATTGTGACCTGTGACGAGTTTACCTACACATAGGGTTACCATACGTCCGGATTAGTCCGGACATGTCCGGGCATTTAGACTTCTGTCTGGCTTTTTAATTTGTCCGGATGTTTTGGGTTTAAATGGAATATGAGTAATAAAACTTACATAAGTAATGAAATCAGTCTTTATTAACTTCCCACTCATCTTAAAATAAAACAGCACTCAACCTCCGTCCCCGCCCGAGCGAGCGTATGTTACTTTACTTCATTACTTAATGTTTGCATTTAGTGACTAAAATGTCCGGACTTTTTTTGAACTGTCCGGCTTTTTGTCAGGACTTTTCAAATTCCTAAATGGTAATCCTATCTATACACATAAATTCTTTAGTAGTGGCGATTTTACTTTCAATGTCCATACATTTAAAAACGTGACGAGTTTACGTTACGAGTCCCGTCTAAGAACAACTTGTGATTGTGAGACGATTTGTTTTTTATTGTAACTTAGTATTTTTTTTATTGAAATCCATGTTGTTATTATTATTCTAATAGCTGTATATTAATAATACAGATGAGAAGCATACGACCAGGGCCCTGTTTCATAAAGATTACAATTGTCAGCGACAGGTGACAGGTGACAATTTGTACGTTTCATATAACATTGGTGCTTTAAGAAAAGCTGACATAATTGTCAAAATGTCGCGACAATTCTACAATTTAACGTTTCAAAAAACATATGGTTTGTCTATTATTTGTAATCGGAAAATCTGACATATTTGTCAAATTGTCGCAGTTTTTAGATAGGCATCCTTGGTCTGTGTCAGGATGAGGAGTGACAGTTATATTTCTTTTATAAATTCTCACATGATCGAAAGAGTTCGTAATAGGATTTTGACAAAGAGAACTTTATAATGTATGATTGCTTTTTATAGAAAACCTACCTTCTGCAATGGTGACAAAGGTCAATATTGCGTAGATCAGTGTCAAAAAAAGTATGTTCGAGCATATTTGACAAATTGTCGACTTGTCAAGCTTTATGAAACAGGGCCCAGGTATATACGCAACATACAGTAGTAATATAAATACGAAGGTGTTATGTGTAAGATTATATTTTGTTATTTCTGTTAGGTAGTTAGCATGATGAAATCATAGATTGGTAGATGTTGTGGACACAATGTCATTTGTGAATGTACTAGATCTAAACTTTATGTATGTTACTTTCTAAGATATGATATGGACAATACGCTTTTTGTGTTCCTTAAATAAATAAATTATGGTTTTCCAATATATTCTGTCGAATTCAACCATATTGTCTGTGGCCACAACTGGGGCTGCTAAACACTTCAATAATGCGATAACAGCTGATTGTAATCATTACTAAGTTTATTTGGTCAATTAGAGTATTCAATAAGCTTTAGCGATGTTAGATTGTGATAAGTCACGTTTTATGATGTTCGCTTGTAAAAGCGTCGAGACAGGAACTCTTGAATAGATACTTGACAGGTAATAGAGGTTGTGTTTGCTTTTTTAACCTTATTGATGGGAAATATTTTTTCACCTCACACGCTTGGAAAAGGAGGTGTTGTCATTCGCATTTTGCGGACTAGCGTGAAAAAGTATTTTTTTTATTTGGAAAGAAAAATACGTTATTCAAATCGTAAAAAAACAACAGGAATAAAGTATTATTTAGATTGAACTATTTGTTAAAAGATTTTTTACTGGAAGTTGACCGCGGAAATAACCTAAAAATTTTCCTCGCTGTTGTGAGGTAATTTTTCACAGCTTTTAGCGTCTCGTACCTTTGAAATCCTCGCTACGCTCAGGATTAAATCATTGAACCTTCTAAAAAAATGTATAGGCCTCCCCCAAAAGGGGGGGGGGGATTATGGTTTGCCATAATCGCAACTCTTGGCAGGCAGTTTGGCGATCGCAGTATGGCCAAGTTTGTAGGAGACGCTACTGCCCGTCTCCTGAAGGCTGAGTCCCTTAGTCGCCATTTACGACACCCACGGGACACGGGACGGGGACACTACACAGCTGCAATAGAGGTAAGTCGCCGCAAAACAAGCTTCCAACCTTGCATAACAAATAACTATTTCACCAATTAATGAGTTATGTAAATGTTACGGATTGTTTTGTTGAACATTTAATTTTAAATACGATTTTAGAAAAAAGTTAATGTAATGAGAACTTTTATATTTACATTGTGTAATTTCGTATTTAACTGTATGTATGTACTATACGAAGCGCTTGTGGCCGCGCTTGACAGACTGATCGTAATCGATCACGTTTGTTAAGCAACGTTCGGTCCGGTCAGGTGTCGGATGGGTGACCGTAAAGTGGCATTACAACTGAGAGCTTCCGTGCTTCGTGGTACGTTAAACCGTCGGTCCCGGCTGTTGTCATCTGATAACAGGTGCTAAGCCAAGTCAGAGGCTTTTTAGGCGGCTTGATAAACTCTGACACCAGAGGTGGCCACTAATCCTCATACGATAAGATTTTGAAGTTATGTAGTTACATAATATCCAATCCTTTTAATTTAGAAAATGTACTTACCTACCTTATGTAGATACATACGAGTAGGTACTATATAATATAATGCAATTTTTAAAAGTGTGGTAGTAAATTTTTAAAGTGGTCTGTATTATAATCCTTTCATATTCAAAAGCATTAACGATCTAGCGACTTGACTTTTAAAGTCGTCACTTTAATATTGTCACGTAAACACGTTTGTCCCTCAGCTCACACGTGAAGAGTGTTGTCCCATCCCGCTAATTAGTTCGTGCTTTATCACGCGGAGCCGAGCGTGTGTAACCTTTAGTTAGGTTGGTGTACTTCTGCATAACGCGATTCAATCAAAACTTCGGTACTTATTAATAAATAATAAGAAAAGACAAATGCATACGTTGGGATGCATAATAAGATTAGATAGACGATCAAAAAAAATAAACACACATAGGCGGTCCTTTTGGTTCATAGCAATCTCTTCCAGACAACCTTGGGGAGTAAATAAAAATAGGGGTAATGGGAGTAAAAGGAAAAAAAAATTGTGAGCATTTATCTTCTCATTATAGCTTATTAATTTTACATTTTACAGCATTGTAAATCTTATGGGTGTAATCTTTATGGGATAAATTAAAATAAGAAAATATACTAGAAAATATCTTGTCCTCATGTCACCCTGAAGGGATTTGAACCCGCATCCTTAGGAATCCGGCCCAAGGCACTAACCAATTATGCTACAGAGACCAATGAGGGAACGTCGAATTTTTCTAGTATATTCATCTTTTTACGGTGTCGGCCACTGTCGTTTCATCAATGAGAGAATATCCTCGCATTCGAAAGAAACATTTTTACTATTGTTTGACTATTGACTAAGATGAAACAGCCATCTAATTATATTTTTTAATTTTGCATTTTAAATTGCTATAAATTCGACGTGTCCTCATAGATCTCTGTAGTATAATTGGTTAGTGCATTGGGCCGGATTCCCAAGGATGCGGGTTCGAATCCCGTCAGGCGACATGAGACAAGTTGCTTCTTTCTAGTATATTTTCTTGTTAAGTATTTATCACATATCTTCTCTTCTATAAAAATAAAAATGAATCACCGAAATGTATGTAGGCGCCAGAGATGTGCAGAATACTATCTAAAATGTATTTGAATAGAAAATGCAAATAATTTAGATTTTTCTATTTCGAATGCAAAATACAAAATAGTTTCTTATTTTGTATTTGAAATACTAAATGCTAGATACGTATTTTCAAAATACTTTTTTAAAATAAAATAATTTAATTACCGAATCACATATCGTAAAGTTCAAGTTTATAATGACATGCTTTATGAACTTGTCATTATGCATTTTTAATATCCCCACTGGCCCACTGGGGCACTGGCCTT
Source organism: Chrysoteuchia culmella (assembly GCA_910589605.1). Classification (NCBI taxonomy): domain Eukaryota; kingdom Metazoa; phylum Arthropoda; class Insecta; order Lepidoptera; family Crambidae; genus Chrysoteuchia; species Chrysoteuchia culmella. Next base: position 7,437,092 of record OU342671.1, on the reverse strand, counting down.
TCTTATGGATGAATATGGAGAATGGGAGCACCCACCACGCTGCTGGCCCAATGCGGATTGGTGGGTTTTTAACGATTGCAAATGCAGCCGGGACCAACGGCTTAACGTGCCTTCCGAAGCACGAAAGACCTCGACATACTTTTTTTACTATTAACTGTTCTTTACTAGGAATTTCTTTTTTTATTAGTTCTGGTCACCCATCCCGTGACCGACCATTGCGAAAGTTGCTTAACCTCAACAATCGCAGGCCGTGTGCAAACAACTGCGCCACGGGCTCCTTATGAACTCAATACCGACATTTTGAAATAGGTACCGAGTTTTTGAACCGCCTCTGTGATCAAGTGGTAACACCACCGGTGTCATACCCAGAGGCATATTGTATTCGGTTTAGTTGGTGGTAGGACTTGTTGTAAGGCCGCCTGGCTAGCTACCACCATCTTATCTAAATCTGACACCATAATAACGTGATAACAGAATTAGGCAATTCCTCAGTGGTTCAGGATTCCGGGAAAGGCGCGCTTTCACCTTCAGCCTTATCATTATTTCAACACGTATGGTGAAATAACTGTCTTCCCGGTGTTCATAAATTTGATCAAAGGCACTGTCGGTCATGTTCCTTCAAGGGCCCAAAGGTTCAGTACCTACGGATTTAGTTAGAGCACACACAGCAACGACACAATAACGACTTAGTTTCACATAATTTTTTTGATTTTGACAAAACTTGTCGAAAAGTATTTTGCATTTTGCAAATACAAAATATGTCCTAAAAAGTATTTCAAATAAAATACAAAATGCTTTTCTAAAAAAGCATATAAATACAAAATGGAAATAGGTATTTTGTATTAAGTATTTTGCATTTTAAATAGTATTTTCAAAATGTCACATCTCTGGTAGGCGCATAACTTCCGATCGACTGCACCAAATTGGATAATTCTTATTTTGTTGTGCTCGTTTTAGTCAGGACAAGATTTGTATAGAGGTATAAGATTATTCCCTCGGGAACGGGAACCACACGGGTTCGACCGTGAGCGGCCGCTAGTTTATAAATAAAATGATAGAGTATTGCGTACTTATACAGTACAATAACCTTGTAATGCGAGAAATCTTAAATGTAAGTCCTTCCTTGCGAGTTGAAAATTGTTTACGGTTAGTATAACCATACAATGTAATATTATAATTAGCATTTTCTTTTGTGATGGAAATTGAACTTACTGATATGTTAAGCTCACTTTTTCAATTTGACGACTCTGTGTGAAATAAAACAGGGAGAAAAAAATAGCCCTTGACGAGTTTCTTGCCGGTTCTTCTCGTTACAAGGTCTCCTGCCGTAGGGTTTGTGAACCGATGGCGTAGCTTCTTTGAGGTTCATAAGTGCTTGTAACAGCCTAGACTGAATAAATGATATTGATTTGATTTGATTTGAATAATAATTGGTACTTCTGACAAAATTAAGTATAATTGCAATAAAAAAAAAAAAGGAGTGTTCACCAACTATTCACGGTATATGATATTGGTTCTAAGATTGAATCCTGAGCGTAGCGAGGGTTTCAAAGGTACGAGACGCTAAAAACTTTTCTGCCGAGCGCAACACACAAATTTTTACCTCACAACAGCGAGGAAAATTTTTAGGTTGTTTTTTGCGGTCAACTTCTGGTACAAAAATCTTTTAACAAAAAGTATAATCTAAACATTCCTTATTCTTGTTGTTTTAATAAATTTATAATACAAAAAAAATACAACGAAGTAATTGTACGAAATAAACAATAAAAACGATTCGGTAAATGTTGTCATTGACATGAGGTATAAGCCAAAGACAATTTGAAAATAAAGGTTTATGTCACGTTCCGAAATCCAATCATAGGTTGTGAAATGTCACTCAGCCTATATATAAAATTCTTATAACAAATAATCTTATTATAAAATCTTATTGTTTATATGATTCAAGGAACTAACATATTATAATAAAACCGAAATGGAGTTTCATAATTATGTTATTCAAAATTATTTGAAACCAGACTTAAGCGCGTGCTATACGCACGTGTGCAATCCGTCGATCTTATGTTTGACCTTGATGCTAGTAAAATCGGACCATGTAAAATTCTATCTGTCAGTAAAAAAATGCAGTCTCACTGGGGTCACTTGAGAAAAAGTTTGTCTGACCTTTGACTTTGATAAGGTCAATTTAAAAAAATATTATATTTTTCCGGCCGTCTACATTTTTTTTTGTGATTTTTGAAGCTATTAGTGAAGGCTGTAGGTATAAGCTGTAGGTGTTATACTCATGGCGCTGGAGGGAGCGCCATGTCTAAGGGAACATTAGAATGGATAACACGAGCCTTATATATAGATATAAGAATAAAATTTAACATAAAAGGTCAATAGTGAATCGCACTAAGAACGCAAACGCATTAGGACATATTTTCAGGTATAATTAGAAAAGCAGTTTACCACGCTAGGCCGCAAAATTAGATTTTCCACGTAGAAATTGACTGACGAAACCTCCGTTTCCGACTGTGTGAGGTGAAAATATTGGTTCTTTCGAGTTTATTTTTAACGTCTTCGACTACGCTACGGCAGTAGTTCTACGTTATTTCGTGTAGCAGCCGTAGCAGTTCTTCGTAGCTCGTAGCATTATCGTAATTCGTAACGCAGGCGCAGATTTGTAAACACAAATGAAAAACATCGAATGTGTTTATAAGATACTAGCGGCCGCTCGCGGTTTCACCCGCGTGGTTCCCGTTCCCGTGGGAATATCGGGATAAAAAGTATCCTATGTTCATAACCAGGCTATCTACTATCTGTGTACCAAATTTCATCCAAATCCGTTCAGTAGTTTCGGAGCCTATTCAATGCAAACAAACAATCAAATCTTTCCTCTTTATAATATTAGTATAGTTTCAGAAAGAAAAAAAAACAAATACCTAGACTATCTCTACATATTGCTCAGATATGAACCCGCAACTGTCTGAGCAATTTAGGAGATTAGTTGAGTTTCTGAAAAGATTCTCGTTTATTAAAGTTGTTTTTATGTATATGTTTTTGGCTGCGTAGTGACTACTCTCTCTCTCATCCCTTTGGGAGTCGTAAAAGGCGACTAAGGGACTCAGCTTTCAGGAGACGGGCAGCAGCGTCTCCTACAAACTTGGCCATACTGCGATCGCCAACCCGCCTGCCAAGTGTGGCGATTATGGCAAACCCCACCCTTTGGGGGAGGCCTAAACCCAGCAGTGGGTGTTATGTGGCTGAGACGATGACGACGACGATATGTTTTTAATAATTGGTTAAAGTTTAGTAAAAACGGTTTTTGTTTTTTCTTCCTACGGTTGGTAGAAGGCTCGCTAGCTTACGTTTGCGACTTTATGAGAGTAGTTATTCAGAAGATGCCTAAAGGACATTTTACCGTGACAAAACTACATTTTCAGTGGCCAAGGGTCAAAATATGGCGTAGGTAAGCTAGACCAAAACTTTCTTCGAGTTTTTTTTAAATTGTAATAGGGAAAGATACAGCTCAATATTACACTCATTAACAAACAATATTAAGTTTGTACATAGACTAACACAGTTTCCACTAAGGTAAATACACAAATGTTGAGTAGGTACCTTCTACAACAAAACCATAGTGCAACAATTTAGCTACAAAAACTTAGTATATAATAAATGTTTTAGTTAAACAATATCATAACAAATGAATTCTCTTAAGTGTATGGTTGAACGGTAGGGTGAAATTTCTAAAAGGGAATCCGTTGGGAATCGAAATTTGTGGATTCGTTTTTGGCATTGGTTGGCTGTTTTTTCATTTTAAGGCATTGGTTGGTAAATAAATCGCCTCTGTGGTCTAGTGGTACAACCACCGGTATCAGACCCGGGGGTCCCGGGTTCGATTCCTAGCGGGGGTACATATTGTTTCCGATTTGGTTGGTGCTAGGACTTGTGCTAAGTCCCTCTGGCTAGCTTCCACCATCTTATCTAAGTCTGACGCCATAACAACAATGTTTTCAGCATTGTTGTGTTCCGGCAGTTAGAGATAAGATAGCCAGTTCCTCGGCGATTGAGGATTCTGGGAGAGGCTTGCTTCCATCTTCAGCCTTATCAAACTTAACATCAGTTATGATGAAGGCTAAGAGTCACCGTCGCGTCGTTCATAAACAAAATACAAAACTACTTAAGTAATTTATTTTATAAACACGTTAGTGATGTGTTAAAATTGTTATTGCACCAAAACAAAATTTTATTATCAAAAAAAACCCTTTAATATTTTAACTATTCAAAATGTCATATAGACAACGAAATAATCTTAGAAATAAACCATTTCACAAAACGACAAACGATGCAAAGTGACCCCAAAGCTGCAAGCTTTTGATCCGTAATTGGCGCGATGTGATTGGTCGTTTTGAATGATCGGCGCGCGTCGGCTTCTCTGATTGGTCGGATTCCCGCCCCGCCCGCGCTAAGGATTAGAGGGGTTGAGTGAGGGTGACTAAAGATTTAACGGCCGAATTGGGTTGATACTTTAGATTAAAAATTTCTTTTCTATCAATTGATGGAAATGAACCGAAATAATCGACAGTTTGGCCTACTGTAGATCGACCACTTAACTGGCGGATCGCACGCGCGGTGAGAAGTGTGTTTTTTTCACATCCCGTATTTCGACGAATTTATTTAGAGATTTATCTCGGAATCTTGTCTTGTAGCCACGAGCGTGTTCATGCCCCCATGTTTATTAACCTAGGTTGAACTGGATGGACTGCTACAATGAAACGTCATGTAGTTTGATCTGAAGGATTTATTCCTTTTTGAAATTGGTGACGGTTGTCTCATAATAATCTGTAATAGAGTTTTGGAGTCATTTTCTAAAATACTAAAGAACATTATATACTAAAATAAAAACAATATCTATAGCATGTGCCAGAAAGGCACAACGCCCTCTATTAAAAAAAACTATACTGATGTACTTCTAATTAACATGTAACGGGCTGGAACACCCCACCTACTTCATACCGCGCGTGCTGCGGTACGCCAGTTAGGTGGTCGATCTATAACCATTTCATTGTTATCATATTATTTTGTGGAAGCTGTCCCATGAATTTTCGTTTTTGAATTAATTGTTTTTCGCTTTTGAAGTCAGTTTTTTTTATTCTGTTTTTATTTCAACTATGTTTTAAGGTATCTTAGTGGATCCAGGGGATCCATGTCAGATCCAGAGGTGCCGGTTCGATACACAGTGGGGGCAAATACAGTATTCGGTTTGGGTGATGGCAGTTTTGTTCTAACTCCGTCTGTCGCGTTGTGTTCTGGCAGTCAGAAATGTATTTATTTAAAATGAGATGTATTACTACATAACTAGACAATACTTAATTATTACACACAGCGTAGCATTGCGTACTACATTACTACAAACGTAACATTACGTGATATTAATCAAACACTCTGGCAATTGCATCTGAGACATAAATACATAATTCTATTAATATGTAATAAATAATATTGTATAATTACTTTAATAAGCAGAAAATATTATCAAATCAAATCAAATCTTTATTGCTGACCAAGTGTAATTACAAAGGTGTTATTAGATGTTATAGTACTTAATACTTAGTCGCCCTTTCCGGACGCAGCAATTCAATAGAGCGCTCCCAATATATTATAATAAAAACAAAATATTTTTTTTAAATTAAGTAAATTATCTAAATTAGGCCAAAATGAAAATGAAGATCGTCATATCAACATTATAATAATGTATAATATAATTGTATTATTATATATTGTTGTATTGGTATTTGAATTTTATACTTACTATGTTACTTATCATGTTGTAATTTTAATTTAATGTAGTTTCAATATTTATTTATTATTTAATTTAGAAATAGGTAGTATTTATGATATTATTTTGTTCGATAGAGGTAGATAGTTTGGTGTTTATTTGGATGTTAAGTATTCATTTACAGAATAGAAACAGGGGTGCAATTGCGTAAGGTAATCGTATTAATTTGACAGTTCATATCATATTCAATCGGCTGCAATTTGTATGGAATGACATTTATTATGATACAATATGAACTGTCAAATGAATACGATTGACTTTACGCAATTCCATAGCAGTTTTCAATTAGGTATTTTCGTAGTTTGTTTTGGAATGCTTTAATTGTTGGTAAATATTTTATTTCATGTGGTAATTTGTTGAATATTTTTACAGCCATGTAGTATGGACTGCAGTTTAACGTTTATTCTTGAATGGGGGAGGTATAATCTATTTTTATGACGAGTATTTATAGTGTGGGTCTCACTTACTTTTTTAAACTTATCTTTGTTTTTAAAAACTAATATACATATGTCAAGTATATAAATGGAGGGTAAAGTGAGCATTTTATATTTTAATTTTATTATTTAATATGAAAGCAAAAAGTAAGCATGCATATATTAACATAACATTATATATTTTATATAACTTCATACGAACATTTATATATACTTAAAATTAATGACACTAATTAATATACCTATTTTTATATAACGTTTATAAAGTCAATAAATCAAAATATGTAATATCAACTACATATTACCTATATACTTACTCAAAATCACTTTCTATTAGACAACTTTAAATATTATTAAAACTTGAAATAATGTTTTCAAGTTACTACGTTTTATTTCGAGCGTCCCAGCAATAACCTGGAGTCGTATTTTTGAAACACTCGAATTACATTCGCATACGGAATTGAAAGATTCGCATGCGAATTCTTTTGTTTAACACAGCATTCGCATGCGAATCCTGCAAGATACGCTTGCGAATGTAATTAGAATGATTCAAAAATACGACTCCAGTTCTATTGTTCTCCAAAACAGCGGTAACGGTTCGGGCGCCCCGCCATCTCCGGCGCGTGCGCATTCAGTGCGTTGATAGACGTTGTCGAGATGATACTGTACTAAGTCACTTAGCACTTCCCGCCATTTCTATTTAGCTTTGCTTATCTCAAGCTAGTGCAAACCTAATTTAAGTGTTTACGCCATTGTATGTTTATTATGGAATGCTTTACGTGTAAATACAAACAGTAAGTAACTGGAGTGTGTTGTTATTGAAGTTTTAACCGCCTCTGTGGTCTAGTGGTACAACCACCTGCATCAAACCCATTGATCTCGGGTTCGATTCCCAGTGGGGGTGGGTACATATTGTATTCGGTTTAGTTGGTGGTAGGACTTGTTATAGGTCCGCCTGGCTAGCTACCATCATCTTATCTAAGTCTGACTCTATAACAACAATGTTTTTGCTTCCATCTTCAGCCTTATCAATACTTTACATCAGGTATGATGAAGGCTGTGTTCCGTCAGTTAGAGATAAGATAGCCAGATCCTCAGTAGTTGAGGATTCCGGGAGAGGCTCACTTCCATCTTCCGCCTTATCAATACTTAACATCAGGTATGATGAAGGCTAAGAGTCTCCCCGTGGTACATAAAAAATAAAGTGGAACCGTAATTCAACATTAATAGTTTCACGCAATAACTATTTCTTCATTTCGATACCCCTTCAAACACAATATACGCTATACACTACAATATTTTACAGAAGTATCAACTTGTTGCGGTCGCGCTACACTCACTTTGCATGCTAGGATGATCTCCAGAGTGGGTTGCATCTCTGGATATCTCTGTGCTCCTATATGTAAGTATTTACTTTAAGCCGAGTATAAGATAGAGCTGCGATTGTGGAGGTTAAGCAACTTTCGCAATGGTCGGTTTCGAGATGGGTGATCAATTTTTTTTTTCTGGATATCTCTGTGCTCTATGTGTAGTATTTAATTTACACTGAGTATAAGATGGAGGAGTTTGGCGCAGCACTGCGATTTGTTTTTTTATGAATGACGGGGGTCTCCCCGTAGGGCACTTTGCCTTCATCATACCTGATGTTAAGTATTGATATCTCAGCCACTGAAGAACTGGCTATCTTATCTCGAACTGCCGACGCAACAATGCTGAAAACATTGTTGTTATGGCGTCAGGCTTAGATAAGGTGGTGGTAGCTGCCAGGCGGACTTACAACAAGTCTTACCACCAACCAAACCGAATACAATATATACCCCCGGCTGGCAATCGAACCCGGGACCCCTGGGTCTGATACCGATGATTGTAACACTAGACCAAAGAGGCGGTTAATTGTAGAGGTTAAGCAACTTTCGCAGTGGTCGGTTACGGGATGGGTGACCAAAAATTTGATATCTCGAGCTCCTCCGTGCTTCGGAAGGCACACTGACCTGTCACTATTGTTTTTGGATAACATCAAGACATATTAATGCCAAATACGCTGACGAGTGGCTGTGAGAATGATGTTTTTGAAAGTAATTGACTGCTCTTTTTAACAATAAATAATGATTTGAATAGAACTACTTTTACGAATGATATTTTTTTATAAAAAATATTGAAATCAACTCTGCAACAAGTGAATTCTCAGATGGGACTCGAACCCACGACCTTTGGAAATCCGATCCTATGCTCTAACTACTGAAGTGTCGGTAGCTCAGTAGTTGAGCATAGGATTCATGGGCCGAGTTGATTTTTTCCAATATTTTTCTATTTAGATTTTTTTATAAGTAATAAAATAGCATTGAAAGTGCAAAAATTTAAAAATCTTAAAAAATCTTTTTACGAACTAAACGCGCTTCGAAAGTAATACTAATAATAAATAAATTAATAATAAATATTTCTTACACTCACACCAATTAACCTAGCCCCAAAGTAAGCACTGTAAGGTTGTGTTATGGGAAACTAGGATAACGGATATAAATACATAGAATTTTACATAAGTAGTTATTTGTGTAGAAATATATATAAACATATTCATCATACAAACACACATACAACACATTAACACATTACAATTACATACAGTAAACGTATGTAGGCGACCTACAATAACCATAATAGGTAAGGTAAGGTAGGTTTTGTGATGGAAATTGACCTTACTGATATGTTAAGGTAACTTTTCAATTTGACGACTCTGTATGAAATAAAACGGAGAAAAAACAGCCCTTGACGAGTTTCTTGCCGGTTCTTCTCGTTACAAGGTCTTCCGCCGCCGTAGGGTTTGTGAACCGATGGCGTCGCTTCTTCGACGTTCATAAGTGCTTGTAACAGCCTTGATTGAATAAATGATATTGATTTGACTTTTTGACTTAACCGTCCCGTGACCACGGATCTTGAAATGCTGTCGAATCTGTAAAAGTAGATTTATTTAATGAACAGTACGAGCCAAAGGATGCGCTTAAATAAATGAATTTAAAATTTCTCTATACAGTGTGTACTAAACCTTACACAGAAGCGCGTCCCTAATTTCTCTGGAATTTCGCTATTGCTGCTATCCCGGGAGGGCGGGATATTAAATATTTTGTGCTAATTACTACGTTGAAGCCAATCTTATTTCATTTATTAACTGATTATTTTGCTTTGAACACTGTTTATTATGTGAAATACACACATCAAAAGTGGATCATGTTAGTTTTAGAGTATCGCATAAAGAGGATTATTATTTTAACTTTTTTTATGATTTTTTAATTATATCATTTTTCAATGCTATTTTTATACTTATGATAAATTTTAAATGAAAAAAAATACTGGAAAATTTCAACTCGGCCACAACTGATTTCTCAGACGGGACTCGAACCCACGACCTTTGGAAATCTGGTCGAATGCTCTAAAGATTTTAACTTTCTTGGATTGGTAATGATTCTTTTTTGTTTTCTACTTTAATAATGAAAGAATTAAAGTAGGAGCCAGTCTGTAAGATATACATTTGATTAATATTCATTCGATATTATTTGTAGTCAAAAAGTACTTGTTCCCTAGATACTTTGATGTGAATATTTCAAAAAGGTTTATTATGATAACTTAATCATAAAAAAAAATTATATAACTAGCAGCCGTTATGTAACTAAGAATAAGATTTTACTATATTTGCTAAAATAAAAAAAAATGTGCAAGGAAAATAAACGGAGAATGATACGAAGAAAGAAAAACAAAACAGCTTTTGACAGTTCTAAGGGTAAACCCTACTTCCTACTAATGTTATAAATACGAAAGTATGTCAGTTTGTTTGTTTGTTCGTTTGTTTGATCCTAGTGGTATCAACCACCGGTATCAGACCCAGAGGTCTCGGGTTCGATGCCCAGAGGGGGTACATATTGTATTCGGTTGGTTGGTGGTAGGACGTCTTGTATTTCCGTCTGGCTAGCTACCACCATCTTATATTATATAAGTCTGACGCCATAACAAAAAGGTTTTCAGAATTATTGTGTTCCGGCAGTTAGAGATAAGATAGTCAGTTCCTCAGTGGTTGAGGATACCGGGAGGGTCGCTTCCACCTTCAGCCTTAATAATGCTTATGCAGGTATGGTGAAGGCTAAGAGTTTCCCCGTTGTTCTAAAAAAATATACTTAATTTAAAATTCTTTTGTTTATCCAAACTCTACCTTACGTAACCTTACGCCTGGGAAACGTTTTCTTGTCTGTACCTACTCAAAATTAGGAACGAAAAATATTAAATTGCTAAACGAAATCTGTACATAATTACGTTAAATATTTTCTGAAAACAATTATCTTTGTGTAATTTAATACCCTATATCTGTTTGTTTGTTCGCTTTCATACAAAACAAACAGAATAACTGATTTTTAACATATTTTTGATTAGTTTTTACTTGTGGGTCTACGCTACGATGTCACAGATTAGTAAATAGTTACGGTGTGCTTTATGCGCTTATACTGTGGGTAGTTAGATAGGTTAGGTAGTTATTCTCACGCGAAAACGCAAAAATAAGTTACGCACCTAACGAAAACGTAGATGGACAGAACTCGGTAAATATATTTTTTTTTATATTCAATTAATTGTCATTTTTTATTTAATTACTTGTAAACCGTTATAAACGAACATATAAAGAAATTGTAAGTTAAATACATAGCAAGTTGGTCCCAAAAAGTATAATAACGTAAAATATTCTAAGTCACAGTTTAAGAGAAAAACAACTATAATCTCCTACATAGCCTTTCAATAAAAAAAAATGCTTTATTTATCTGTTTTTTGTAAACAGTTTTGTATAACAAATAAAAAGAAAATTAACTACAAAATTTATAAAAAAAAACGATCGAACAAGAATCTCCCAAAAAGTATACATAACGTAAATCGTCCCAAGTTTAAAAAAAAATACGTTTATCCCTCTCCCGGGTGGGCGGTAACCGACCCTTCCCGCCCTACCAATACCAACCCTCAGTTTAACTCGGTACGGGGCGAAATCACCTCGTTTGCGCCAAACAGTCGAGCCAAACGACAATAATTTTAGCGTAATCGATAACAATTACTTCGTTTGCCGGACCGCGACGGACATTTTCCCACCAATTAAAAAAATATAATCTGCCGTGTTCGTTCTAAAATTTAAATTAAAAAGAAAAAGTTAGGCTTTGGTTTAGATCTTAGATGTGGTGAAAACTTTTTGGTGTGTTTTTTGATTTGGAAAAGTTTGCGTTTTTAAGATTTACGGCTTCGACTTTCATTTATTTTAGAACAGTAATGTTTTTCTAAAGTGATACTTTAATTTTAAATTATGTGATTCAACACCTTCAATAATCAAGAGACAAAATTAAATTCCAAAATGGAACAAGAGATACGAAGCGAATCGCCGACGGACAGCAATCGTCAAGAGCAGACATCGAAAACTTCTTTTTTAATCGAAGATATTTTGTATAGAGGGCAACAGAATAAAAATTATAGAGCCCCACTGGTGGATCCAAGGCGGTCGTATGACTATGAAAGGTCGGAGCCAAAGGCTTTCTTTCCTGTGCCAAATGAAGTTAGGCCTCATGTGCCTAGAGAGGGGTCTTATCTTCAAGTAGCTATGGGGGCCTTAGGAGCTTATTTACATACGCCTAACACATATAAATCTGTGGAAGCACCGTATTTTTTATCACAAGGTCAGTACCTATTGTTAAGGCTCTTATCGTATGAGGTAGTTGATACACTTTGAGTTTATCAAGTCGGTTAAACTTGATTTAACAACTGTTAACAACCGGGACCGAGGGTTACCGTGCACCCCGAAGCACGGAAGCGCTCAGTTGTAATGCCTCTTCTCGGTCACCCAACCGACATCTGACCGGACCGAAAGTTGCTTAACAAACGTGATCGAATACGATCAGCCTGTCAAGCACCAAGTTTTAAGTGTGTAGGTATTTCATAGTCTACAGTTAGGCACTAACTTCTAGATTTATACAAAAGCTCGTCTTAAAGTTTTGCGCGCACTGTTCATTGAATAAAACAACATTTTGAGATTTTATTTTACATTATTCGATTTAAAATTACATTTTACATCGATTACCCGAAGACAGCTGAGGCCGATTGAAATCTTTTTATTAGTTCCTATAAATATAAATATTGGTAGATATAAATAAATAAATATTTGCATACAATCACACCAATTATCTAGCCCACGTTAAGTATCATGAAGAACTTGTGTTATGGATACTAGATAACGGATAAACATACTTATATACTTTTTTTTGTAAATACATACATATTATACATATTAAACATCCAGACCAAGACAAATAGACATGTTCGTCTGAAATTATGAAGTCGGTTATTGTCAGTCAGGTCAGGACAAAAGTTTGTGTAGGGTGGTATTGCATATGTCAAATTTCTTTATACATTTTTTGATCAAATTTCTTCCACTTATCTAATATTTGATCCTTTGACGTACAATTTCTTTGACGTACTTGCTCAATTGCTCAACTTATTGTCAATTATAAACTTTGATCAAGGGAGATGACTAAAAACCTTAAATTGAAACAATCGGTACGGTGAAACTATGTGGCCAAGAATTCCCTAGAACTATCTAAATAAACGTACCAATATGCAACATCCTTATCAGTGGGATACCTATCGGAGTTATAGGCTATGTTAAAGTATGCAAAAAATCAACATTTTGTCTTTGGATTTTCACACATGTGGTGCCAAAACTTTTATGCTGTGATTGTGTTGTTCCAAGCGACGTTATTAGATGCTCCTATTATTGGCTATAAATTGGACAAATGGAATACCACCCAAAAAAATCTATTTGTACGATTTTTTTTTTACGAATAAGTTGTTTTTATAAACGCCACAATAGGCGTGAGCTAGGAGAGGCCTATGTCCAGCAGTGGACGTCTACAGGCAGATGATTGTTGTTTTGTAAACTACAGAAGGTTTTTTCTAGATTAGATTACGTTTCATGCACCTACATTATAAACAAAAGTATTGTGAAAATTACATCGTCCAAGTTAGCAAAAATTTACATATAATAAAAATTAACTACTGGGTCAAACTAAATCAAATTTTTATGGGACCAAATGGCAGCTATTTCGCATCTAACAAAAAAATAATCACGTAATCGGCATGCATACATAGAAAAAAATATATACCGACCGAATTGATAGAACCTCCTATTCAAAGTCAAAGTCAAAGATTTTTATTCAAATAAGTATATAAGTATAGATAAGTACTTTCGAATAGTCCAACATTTTTTTTTCCTACCAGCCATTCAGGACATCTTTTAACTGATAAGAAGAACGGCCGCAAGAAACTTATCAGCCTTAACAGAAACAACAACATTTACACTGGAACATGTTGTTGCCAAACACAAATCTACAATCTACAATCTTGTGAGCTGTAGTACAGGTTCGGCGCGTGCTAGGCTTTTGGCCGTGGGTGCGCATGAGGCCGGTTACTGGCTTCACGCGTACCCTTCGTCAAATACAGGAACATTTCTTGAGCCTGACACGCTCCGAATCGCAACCTGTCTACGGCTTGGCGTTCCGGTCTGCGCTCCTCATAAATGTCCCTGTGGCAGTGATGTCGACAAGCTAGGACATCACGGACTGTCATGTCAAAAAAGTGCAGGCCGCTTCTCGAGACATGCCGCACTTAACGATATCATACGCCGGTCCCTTGCCACCGTCAACGTGCCAAGTTTACTAGAGCCGACTGGTATTGCAAGAGACGATGGCAAGAGACCGGACGGTATGAGTTTGATTCCATGGAAGATGGGCCGGGTGCTGGTTTGGGATGCAACCTGTTCAGACACGCTGGCCCCTTCCCATCTACATGGAACCAACAACAGAGCTGGTGCGGCTGGTGAAGCGGCTGAAAAAGCAAAATCATGCAAATACAGGGGTCTAGGCTCCGAATATGATTTTGTCCCATTCGGTGTCGAGAGCCTTGGTCCGTGGGGTCCTAGCGCTATAAGGCTTTTTAAGGAAATAGCAAAAAGGTTAGTCGACATCACAGGAGACCGAAGAGCTGGCAGCTACCTCGGACAAAGAATTAGTCTAGCTATTCAAAGGGGGAACGCTGCCAGTATCTTCGGAACCTTGCCTAAAGGGACTCCTTTTAATAATATATTTTAGTTATTATATTATATTTTTAAGGTTTTAGTTTTAGGGTCATTGTTCTAGTATATATATCTTTTTTAATCTACAATCTTGAAATATACTTATTTAATAAAAGAGGAAAATATTCTCATACTCATATTTGAATATTTTCCTCTTACACAATTTACAATAGTATGTTTAATGTTGGTATCACATCCATGCATTTTGGTCTTTTAAATAATAGCGTTTTTTTAACATATATTTTAAATTTATGCAAAGGCAGCTCAATCACTTGTTGTGGAACTTTATTAAAAAAGGCTATTTTTTTCCCCAAAAACTATTGAAGTCGGTTAAAAATGGCAGTGAAATTCAAAAATAAAAAATTAACAATATATCACACATACAGAATGACCCAAGTAAAGTGTAAGCATTTGTTTAGTAAATAGTTATTTAACTTGGATATTGGAGGTTAAATTTTTTAACCGCCTCTGTGGTCTAGTGGTAACAACCACCGGTATCAGACCCAGGGGTTTCCCAGCGGGGATACAATTTTGTATTCGGTTTGGTTGGTGGTAGGACTTGTTGTAAGTCCGCCTGGCTATACCACCACCTTATCTAAGGACATTATCATAATAACAATGTTTTCAGCATTGTTGTGTTCCGGCAGTTAGAGATAAGATAGCCAGTTCCTCAGTGATGAGGATTCCGGGAGAGACTCGTTTCCATCCTTAGCCTTATCAATACTTAACGTCAGGTATGATGAAGGCTAAGAGTCATCCCGTTATTTATTTTAAAAAAATCCTTAACTAATAACTTATACAGCGCATGACGCTTTGAGCTTATTTTTCAGTATTTTCGACCACTTCCCCAAAGGTTTCGAATTCTGTCATTGATGAAACAACGACGGCCTACAGAGTGCTTAGTTAGTGCGAGTTATTTCTACTCACGGTTGATCGTGAACGCTTAAATTTTTGTATGAAAAAAGCGGCCCGACATCTAGCAGATTACGCCACAGACTACACTAACGCCATACAAAAACCTAACGAGAAGATAAAACTCGCATTAAGCACACAGTATCGGTTTCAAGTCCTGTGTGTGAATAACTTGTAAGTTGCGTAGTTGTGTGAATTCTTCTTGTTTGAAGATTTATTTATTTTGTTCCCAGGAGTGCCGTACCACGCATTATTCACGCCTTCTGAGCTCTCCCTGTCCGCGTTGAAGCACTGTCGACGGCGAAAAGCTAGGACGGTCTTCTCGGATCCACAGCTCACTGGTAAATAGAAAATGTTGCATCATTTTCTATTAGTTATAACCATACATTACTGAAAAACAAGGATCTCCTATGTGACTGTGTGCGGCCCCATAATCCACAAATGCAGTATCCACCTGGGCCGGCACATAATTCGGCCAGAGGAACTATAATCTCTCAGAGCTAGGAAGATTTTAGAGTCCCTGGAGGCCGCCAGGCTGCAAGAGATACTCTAACTATGTGGCGAGTTACAATAGATCTTTTAAGTTGTAGTGACTACAGTTCCGACTGGAGCTGCATAGCCCATATACCCTACAGATAGATTATTCTATAACCACTCGCGCTAAGCAAACAACCTTCATATTGACGGCTGCAACAGCGGACACCGCTCCATTTTCAATACTATTTGACAGCTGATGTGACGTGCAGTCATGACAACAGCGTGAATGTTTGCTTACGGCCGAAATTAATAACGTATCTGTAGATATGGATAGGGCTATCTGAGATAGTTGCCTAGAATATTGGCTTCATTGCCTAGCAACCGTCGTCGTTATTTTGGTTATATTAACAAAATATCCTAGGAGCCCAATCTATATCTACAGATAGGTTATTAATTTCGGGCGTTAGAGAATAACCCATCTGATAATAATAACCCCCTTACTTATACTAGTTATAATTAAATCTTACTTTGAACAAAGGTACAATGAAAGAATGTTGTTGATGAACTAAACTCACAGACATATATCGAGATAGACGAAAAGAGCGCTGAGAACCTAGCGTGTCGAATTTTTGTACCCACGATGACGTCGCAAGCGAGATTTAGTGATGTTGAAATGTTGTTGCCGAGCTGTTGCAAGAAGGCACTGCACAATTAACTATTTTCGTTTCTAAGTGACGTGTGTTTTCATGGCAATTAATGGTCAATTCAATTCAATTCAATCATTTTATTGCTTTCCATAAGTAGGTGTTACAAAATGTGTTAGGATCTTATGGGCCCTGAGGGGCATAACAATTTTGTTAGGAGGGAGACTTATATATATATATCATACAATTCACTTATATTATTTATATATCAATTCACTTATTCTATTAATATATGATGCGATGTGCTAACATGTGCTAACATGCTAACATGTGATGCTATTTTATCTATAACAAAAGTATCAAGCGGACTGACTTAGGTTGGAAAACTTTGACCGTTGATTAAACATTTATCACGCAAGGTAGGTAAACTACCGTCTATCTCGATATATGTCTGTGGCTAAACTACATTACCGTGTGTGCCGTGTGGTGACGGCCTAAGAATACAAGTGTCACCACTCCCTTACATTTCTGGGATGTCGTAAGAGTCGACTAAGAGGCTAGACGCATTGAACACCTGTGCGAGAGAAGGAAAAATTGAAACAAACCCTCTACCAACCCGTCTGGCCAGCGTGGTAGCAGTAGGCTAATAGCCTCCTATGAACGCCACAATAGGCGTGAGCTAGGAGAGGCTTATGTCCAGCAGTGGACGTCCACAGGCTGATGATGGAAACTACTTTAACATAAAGATACAACCAAACTTTTTCAATAACTAATTGTTTCTAGAGTCTTGGAGATGTTATTTATTTAGAGATACATGTGGTCATTTTCAAGTGATGGATCAAATTCGGGAGAGAGAGCTTCAGTTCAAGAAACAGTTTCTTTTTTAAGTAACTAAAGCTTCCCCACAGGTCTAGAAAAAAGGTTCGAATCCCAGCGGTACCTCTCCACACCAGAAAGGGTGGAGCTGGCCGGTGCCCTCAATCTGTCCGAGACGCAAGTCAAGACCTGGTTCCAGAACCGTAGGATGAAGCACAAGAAACAAATGAGGAAGCAGCAGCAGCAGCAAAGAGGTTAGTTAAGTATAAAGAGAAAAATAAAACCGGTCAAGAGCGAGTCGGGCTCGCGCACTGAGGGTTCCGTACCAGAATAATTTATATTGTCGCCATACATCGACATACCAAACCAGAAACGAATAAGTATAACATCACTTTTTATAAGATTTCTAAAAAAGTATGTTATTTAGAGATATTGTTTTATTTTTCTTGTAATCTTTACATAAAATTATATCACATAGAATAATTTCAGTTTTTTTCTATGTAAACTTCGGTGATAAGGGCGACGTAGGAATTGTATTTTTTTAAAAATTTCATCGAAAGTTGAAAACTATGCGGCCTCAGCGCTCTTTCATATGATATCCCACATGCTATAGTAGCCTCACTTAGAATTTTTAAGACCCCCTATCGGTCCCGGTTGTAAAAAAAAAAAAACTATATTTATTTCTCTCTTAATTGCAAAATAGTTGGGCAAACTCATCTAAAACTATTTCAAATTTCATAGCATCAGTAGTTCTTGAGATATCCAGCTGTGACAGACGGACAGTCAGAGTTGCGCCACAATTGTTCCTTTTTACCATTTTGGTACGAAACCCTAAAGACAATAGTTAGTCCTAGACGAGTTCCTAGAGAATCACATCGTTTTGCGGCACGCGTATTGGGGGATTACTCTTGACTTGATGGTATGGAGTGTATTATATTCTTTGATGTAGTTGCTATGGTTCGAATCAATGACAATAGGTAAATTCGGTACTTACCGATTGTTATCGTTGATCGATATTACAAAACTACTTTATTTATAACTTTTAAATTTTTGCATTTTACAATGCTATTTTTATGTGACAAATATTAAACAAGAAAATATACTAGAAAAAAGCAACTTGTCCCATGTCGCCCTGACGGGACTCGAACCCGCATCCTTGGGAATCCGGCCCAATGCACTAAGCAATTATGCTACAGAGACCTATCCTCAGTTTCACTCATTCACATATACACACACACGCACACCACACACGCACACACCACACACGCACACACACGTATGTAATAGTGTTTTATTTATTAAACAAAATTTTACTTTTCTCAGTGATTATAACTCATTTCTTTTCCATAATAGAACTTGTATATTTTCACAATATCTAATTTACTGTGTCAACTTGGGAAGGTACTGACTTCTAAAACACAAGTTTACTTACCTTAGAAGTCAGGGCTTTTACGTATTTGTAATACAATAAACATGTTTTTTTGTAATACAATAAGAAAGTTTACTACACGTGAGATAATGGATTGACATTTGAAACGTCAACTAGTCAACCAATCAGAGAAGATGTTGTTTTGGACGGTCCGACCAGCTAACCAGTGTTCTTATTTCATTATAGCCAGGGATTCTTTTCGTAATCTTACTAAGGCAACCAGTTTTTTCGCAAAAATCCTATCTTTTTTCAGTAGGATTGAGAAATGACAACACCATCGTCTAATTATCCGTGTTTTCGCAACATCCCTAGGATTTTCGCATAAAATCGATTTATCTAATTCGACTGCGACACATATATTACGGTTTCGGTATAGGTCTTTTAACACCCTGTATATAGAGTCGAATTGTGAGCATGTTTGTATTAAGGCGGTACCCTGACTGAAAGTGGCGCCGCGTTGAATTTTATTTAATATCGTATATTTTATTGATATTTTAATAGTACATAATCTTTAAGTAATGTGTTTATTGTGATTTTATTGTGATATTTCTTTTTTCCAACTAGCGGGTCTTTTTTGTGCTGTATTTTAATTACTTTGATTTCTGTTTTATGGTAAATGTCGTGTCACCTGTAAAGGTGTATGCATCAGAATTATGCTTTGTTGTTTTTTTTTTTTTTTTTTTTAATATTGTCTGTGTTAATGCATGCACTGCTGGTGTACCTTATAAATAAATAAATCGTAATTCTAATTCACAATTTTAATAAAACTTTACTTGGAATTTTTAGAGCCCATTGTTTTGTATTTTTAGAAGGTATCGCTACATCCGTCATAGTCATTCGTAGAAGTAGATAGCAAATGTGTCAAAAACGGCCACTTTTAGCAGTTTTGTTATCTACTTCTAGCAGTGACTACGAGGGAATGTAATGATACCGTCTAAAAATACAAGACAATGGGCTCTAAAAATTCCACGTTTAGTTTTATTAAAATTGTGAATTAGAATTACGATATTAAATAAAATTCAACGCAGCGCCACTTTCGGTCAGGGTACCGCCTTAAAATAACGAATAACGGGATGGGCGGTTGGATGTGCCGGTGAGTGTAGTTTGTCGAACTCTTACTAGGGGTAACTGTAGATCTTCCCAACATATTTAATTGATAAATAGTTCCCACAGGTAGTTCTTGTTCGTATTAGTTAGTTTCTAATAGACCGTCAACTTCGTAAGAACAATATCTTGGGGTTTCCAAACTATGCGAGAGTTATAATTGAGTAAAACACGAGGAATTTCCTAGGGTAGGCACAGACGAGGTTTAATAACGCAACTAAGGGGAATTAAACAACTTTCACGGGTAAGAATACGTTTTTTAACCGACTTAAAAAAGAGGTTTTTATGATAATTTTTTAAATGAAAAATATTGGAAAAATGTCTACTCGACCACAAGTGAATTCTCAGATGGGACTAAAACCCATGGGCTTTGGAAATCCGGTCCAATTATCTAACCACTGAGCTACTGAGACTTAGCCTCGGTCTTAAGTCTCGGTAGCTCAGTGGTTAGAGCATTGGACCGCATTCAAAAATGCAAAAATTCAATAAAACATAAAAGAGGTTCCTATCGTCTGTTTGTTTGTTTTTTTGTGTGTCCGTTCAACGATTACTTGAAGACGGTTGAAACGATTGTAATGAATTAAACTTTGTTACATCAATTCCTCCTAAGCTGGGGGCTAATTGTCTAATTTTAAAATCTATCGCAATCCCTTTCAATTCGTCATTTGAAAGATATTAACATACTTCATGCCGTCACTATTTGACATTTAAATGGGATTGTGATAGGGACGCGTTTTGAAAGGCATTGAGTGAACAAAATTGAACTGTCTAAGCAAAGTGACAGACGAAAATATCTTTCAAATGTATGAAGAAGTGTCAAATGCAGTATCATTTAAAACCTCATTCGTTCCAAAAGGGGTTGCGACTATAAGATACACATTTCCAAAGGGATTTTGATAGATTTTGAAATTAGACAATTAGCCCCCAGAGCCCTGTTTCACAAAGATTACAATTGTCAGCGACAGGTGACAGGTGACAATTTGATGATTGTACGTTTCATATAATATTAATTTCATATAATATTCATTCATATAATATTAATTATAACATTGATTCTTATGAAATACATATAATTTAACGTTTCAAAAACGTTTGGTTTGTCTATTATTTGTAATCGGAAAATCTGACATATTTGTCAAGATTTCGCACTTTTTTGATAGGCATCCTTGGTCTGTGTCAGGATGAGGAGTGACAGATATTTTTCTTTTATAAATTCTCACATGATCGAAAAGTTTGTAATAGGATTTTGATAACGATAACTTATAATGTATAACTTATATATTTTTTTTTATAGAAAACCTACCTTCTGTAATGGTGACAAAGGTCAAAATTGCGTAGATCAGTGACAAAAAAATATATGTTCGAGCATAGTTGACAAATTGTCGACTTGTTAAGCTTTATGAAACAGAGCCCAGGGAGTCAATTCTGCTAATTTTATGTCAAAATCATCTCTCAATGGTGTTTCAATAGTAGTGTTTATTTACACTGTTGTAAGGAGAACTGTGTAAAACAGGACTACCATTGAAACACCATTGGAATACGATTGTGACTAAGAATTAGCAGAATTGACCCCCTGTTTGGCGCAGGGGCACTAAGCCCACCTTCTGCGCCAAAGGTCCCGGGTTCGATCCCCGGACAAGACTTATATTTGTGTGCATGAACATGTCTATTTGTCTTGGTCTGGATGTTTAATATGTATATTATGTATGTATTTACAAAACAGTATATAAGTATGTTAATCCGTTATCTAGTATCCATAACACAAGTTCTTCATGAAACTTAATGTGGGCTAGATAATTGGTGTGTTGTATAAAAAAAGTAACATTACTACTGTAACGATAATATATCCATATAATATAACGTTAAATAGGTTTGCGTCAATATAACGTAGTAATGTATTGTTATAATTAGCCGTTAAAGTCGATAACGCTGTGTCGTACAACCTAATGGAGGATGGTTAATTTACGTTAATTAACTAGTTAATTAAGCGACCGGGCTTTGATGAGCCATGATGAGATTCAATTATATTGTATGTATGTCGTAGGAGGATTTGATGAATAGAATTTTCGCAAAAATCCTAGAGATATTGTAAAAACACGGATAATAAGACAATGGTGTTTTCATTTCTCAATCTTATTGAAATAATATAGGGTTTTAGCAAAAATACGGGTTGCTTTAGTATCATTAAATGTTCTTTACTCTGATTGGCTTCATTTTTGCTCGCTTGCTATCTCTTATTCTGATTGGTTCACAGAAAGTTAACTACACGTGAGAGAATGGATTGACATTTGAAACGTCAAGTCGTCAACCAATCAGAGAAGATGTTGTTTTGGACGGTCCGACCAGCCAATCAGTGTTCTTATTTCATAATAAATAAATAAATAATTAATAGTCAGCGATTCTTTTTATAATCTTACTAAAGCAACCAGTTTTTTCGCACAAATTTTATCTTTTTTCATTAGGATTGAGAAATGACAACACAATTGTCTAATTATCCGTGTAAAGCAATATCCCTAGGGTTTTTTCAAAAAATCGATTTATCTAATTATCCTGCGTCAGTAATAGTGATAGTGAACGAATGATGTTTTAAATAACATTTCATTTGACACTTCTCCATACATTTGAAAGATAGTTTCGTCTGTCACTTTGCTTAGGCAGTTCAATTTCGTTCATTCAATACCTTTCAAAACGCGTCTCGATCACAATGCCTATCAAATGTCAAATAGTGAGCCTGAAGTACATAATTATCTTTTAAATGACGAATTCAAAGGGATTGCGGTAGATTTTAACATAAGACAATTAACCCCCTGGCTATCTTATCTCTAACTATACTATATACATTGGAAATTGGTTTAATTATTGGACACCAATAATATTTAGGATTGTATAGTTTCATTTTCTCTTTTTTCGCTATAGTTATTTACTACGAATCGATTTCGTACCTTTTTCGCCTAATATGCAAAATCAGTCTCGCTCTCGCGCGCGTTTTTTTCTCACTCGAATCACTCTATCTTGCTCCACTCGAATAGCCCCCTAATAGAAAAATACTAGAAAAAATCACAAGTAGGGTAACTTGTACTACTAGCTGGCACCCCCCAGTCATTTGCACTCTGACAATTAAACAAATGCGTTATAGTAGATTGTTTACCAAGGGCTGTATGACACCCATAACAGTCGAGTGTTTTGGCGCCCGAACGAAGTGAGGGCGTCGATAGTTCGAGACTGTTATGGGTCCATACACCCGAAGTAAACACTCTACTTTTTATTTTGAATATGAGGAAAGTAAAAACAAACAGAATATTCTAAAAAAATATTTAATAAGAAAAATGTTACAAAATTATTTTATAATGTAGCAAAATAAGCTGAATAGGCTTCTGTGCCTTTGCCTACCTACCTTTGGTAAATAAAAGTCCAAAGAGATTACAGATATCGATTTGACATGACACCCCCTATTCTTATTTCAAATTTATTACAGCCCTAGGGCCGCCACATATCATTTTCAACCCGCATTTTAGGCAAGTTATGAGTTACTTTCAGAATATGAGACATGAAAAGGCATTTTCGTTTCTGAGTGACGCGCGTTTTCATGGCAATGGTCTCAAGCGGACTGACTTAGGTCGTAAAACTTTGACCGTGGATCAGACTTTTGACACGTAAGGTACACTTTTACCGTCTATCTCGATATAGGTCTGTGGCACACACATATACACTTATGGCTTTCTTTGCTGCATTGCTGCTCTTGCTATTCAAAACTATATAAATAAACTTCATTCTCATACTAACTAGGTACCTACTACAAAATACTAAACAGGCGAATTTTCGACAAAGTTAGAAAGTCGGTAGTTGACGTTTTTTCTATTCTGAAGTTATTTATCAGCTGAATTCAGCTGGCGCTATCTATATTTTTCTTTCGCTCCTATTTAGTCTAAATAGAACGGCAATGGGAGAGAAAAACTTTAAATAAACTCCTTTTGTAGAGAAAATTCATCGAAAACATCAAACATTATACTTATTGAATAAATAGCTATATTCGACCAAACCTCAGCGAAACCAAATTCAATTTGCGAACATCGCTTTTTGGCTTCTCAAGACGTTGTCTAACGAAATTATAGCCAAGATGGCTGCCTCGTCGCCATGGCAACGAGAAACGTCTTGGAAACACCACCGTTTGAATTCCAACTTTATGTTGTACGGTTTTAGCACATAATTGAATAGTTAGTGATATTTTTTTCGTTTGGGGGTGGCGCGCGTTTCTGTGTAGGAGAATTTAAGACTTATTGGGTGGGGTTTAAGTCGAAAATTGTATGGTTATCGTAATTTAATAATGGCGAAAGACTTTTCTGGAAGATTGTATGTAGTGGCGCCGCGCGCCGCGCGCGTGACTATAGAAATTTTTAAGATGCGATTTCTATTCATGATAAAGCGAACGTTTCTTTGGTTTACATTGATTTTTATTTGTGAGTTTTTAAGTTTCTTGTATCCGAATTATTAAGTAAGTACTGTTTCAAAAAAAAAGAAGAACATTTTATTTGGAAAATGGAACTAAAAGCTACAAAAAAAAAAGTCAACGCGAAATCTTTACAGTTTTTTTGTAATTTATTTTTACTTAAGTAGTTATTGTACTTTCTCGCAATCATAGCGAAAATACATACTATCTGACCAAGACAATTAGGCGCATGACAGCTGAGAAAAGCTTAAAAAAAACTAAGTTTCGGTTGGTGGTAGGACTTGTTGTAAGTCCGCCAGGCTAGCTACCACCATCTTATCTAAGCCTGACGCCATTGTAGTGTGTGTACCTACTAATACCTATTTACTTACACTATTTACACACACTCATCTCTCCCTAGTATATAAGATTGGCGCAAGCCTTAATAAATCTCTTTTATAATCGCAGTCAGATCTATCATTTACGATTCCCGAACCGTCATCATTGCATGGCGACCCTGCCAGTGCCGCCTGCGTCGGCGGCGCTGTGCAGCTGGTTAGTTAAAGAATTTAAATAAAATGAATTAAATGGACTAAATAAAATAAAATAGAATGGACAAAATTTAGTGATGAAATTATTTTGTGGTGCTAAAATAAAGGACTAATACTTGTCTAGTTTATAGACTTTGAATAGACATTTTTTTAATAATCTTAAAAATATTAAAGTTCAGTAGCAGAAGGTGAATTAGAAATATATATAATAAAAATAAATTCTTCAATTATGTAAAGAACTGGAAATAAATAATTATCAACAATATAGTGTTGGTTGTCGCGTGTTATGTTGTGTTACTGTGCTGATGTGATGCCGATGATGGAAATGAAAAGCAGGGAGCCGGGAGATGATGGTGTCAGATGTGGAGCTGCTGGCGGGTGATGGTGTCCTTAGAAGAGGAAGGAGCTGTATATACCTACAGAGAGTGGCCAAGCAGTTACGTAACAGAACTTCGAAATTGACCCAATAACTTCCAAGGACCTCTTTTTTTTTTGTTTTGATTTTAATATTGTTTGTTTTTCTTTTCTTTACCCGTTTCGAAAACGTCAATAAAATAAAGTTAATAAATAATTTCCAGAAATTTTAGGTCCCTAAATTAGTTTTTGTATTTGTGTTATAAGAAAAAAAAACGAGAGTTAAAACAAAATTACATTCTGAAGAATCTATTTTTAATTACTTTAGAATATAGATTTTATTTAGTGCTAACTACTCCTTTTTATGAATTATGCTTTATGGATTTTTGGTATAAATTAAAATAGTAATCTCTATCTCTCATTGTTTGTATTCCACAAAGGAAGCAAAAAGAACATTAATATAGGTATGAGTAATATTTTATGTGTGTTTCTTCTAAAAAGTTTCTGATTTACAACGACAGATTGCACAGAGAAAGTAACAAGAGGTTGGTCAATAATTCTTGTGGTTTTGGTATTTATAGTATTACTTGTTTTTTACAAAAGAGTTTTTCCAGAGATCGAACGTTGATAAAGGTAACTTTTTTTTGCGCTAATGAAGTTTTGGTTATGAGAGTGAATTATTATTATTTTTCGGTTCCTAAAGATTAATTTTGTGACCAGAGTATTTTTTTAAGTTAAGGTTTACTTTAATTTGAATGATATTTATTGATGAAAATTATTTGGATTTTTATTTGTTGCATTGAAAAAATAGGTAAAATTTGTAATTGCACTCAAGGTAAACGACATCGAAATGGCCAACATAGCAACACGTGTGATATTGTGGGTACCGATCATTTTGTTTAACCAAAATTTTAATATAACTTGAGTATACTATTTTTATACTTATGATAAATTTTTAAATAGAAATATATTGAAAAAAAATCAACTGGCCCCACAAGTGAAAAATGCATAAATTCATAGAATAACTTGAGTAGTTTCATTTCGTCATAAATTACTTAATATATAAATGATTATTTAAAGAAATTTCAGTCATTAGCGGCATGAATATTAGATTTTGTTTTTTTTTTTTTCGCACACATTAATGTTTATTATAGTAATATTTATCGTTTAAAAACAAAATTTTTTTTCTTCTCTCTTCTTATTTATTTCATATTATGTTGATAGTATTATTTGATAGTTTTCTCATAATTTTATTCTATGTTACTTACATACTTGATACAAAAATAATGTCATAATTCATGAGTCATAATCACGTAATATTTATACTTCTTTAACATAATTTTATTAATAAGGTTGAAGATAATATTCATATCACTTTAAATTCGAAACATTTCAAAGTTTTATACATAAATTATTTAAAAACTATTTTTATAAATTAAAAATGAAAAATATTTTAATAAAAGAAAATTTAATAAATCTGTTTCTTATCTGAAATAACTAATTGCGATGAATAGAGAATTTAGATGGTCTAGTTTAAAAAATCATTTTATTTTCGTACTCGTAACTAGTATTTGCAAAACATATGTAGTTAGAATTTATTTAATTTTTGCGTTAAATCATGCTTCTTTTCATAATCTTAAAGTTTTTTTTTATCATACAAATTGATATAAATTAAAATTATTATTCGATTTAGTCCTGAATAGAAATCATAAGTCTATTTATAATCTATTTATAATTAATTCGTTCTAGTTTTTTGTAAAACATCAACCGAAGTATCTTTAATATACATCGGTACTTATTTAGTTATCAATCATTATACAAAATTTCTAATTAGAAGCGTAGCGATGCAATCATATTGTTTTGAATAACTTAACGAAGAAGGCACGGTATGTTAAGTGTCGTATTTCGGTATCGGTATTACAAAGATAGAAGCGCAGCTGCATTAGGTCATGTTGTTATTCAGGTTAAGAAGTAATATTAATCTTGTCGTTAAATATCACACGGGTCTGCTGGTCAAGCTGTAATATAAAACATTGTTGTTTCATTGGAAAAAGATAACGTGTATTAACTTGGTGGGAAATAAAACTTAGATTTGAAATGTGGTTTATGATTGAAAATTATAATTTTTGGGGAATTGGTAGTTGTGGTTTAAAGCAGTGAAAGTAAAAGTTTGAAAGGTTAATCAAGGATTAGTCATGAGATGAAGGCATAGGTATGCTTATTGTAGCTGTATTAAAAATCTTTTTGTTACTGTTTAGTTTGCAATTAGATACAGCATGGTTAAGGATATAGGTAATGTGATGTTTTTATTTTGTAGGATTTGGGATGTCGATAAGAATTTTATTTATAGAAGTTAGGGAATATACGGTTTATAAAGTTTCATATGCGATTGGACTGATCACCCAAAAGCGTGAACCTCTTATTTACCTTATATTCAATTTAGGGTTGTTTGTTTTATTATGGTATTGGAAAGAAAAGTAAAGATAAATAGCTCGATTATGCGGTACACATAAAAAGAAGTACATATAGGGTTCAGGTCCTTCAGTTGCGTCAAGGTGTGAACGAGTTTCCCCTTTTGAGCCCTGTTGGAGACCAAAATAGTATGTGTCTTAATTCATGACCCTATGAATGATGGTACATACGTGGAGGGTCAGATCCTTCCATTCGATCATGGTGCGAACGAGATTCCTCTGTGAGATAAGTTGGAGTCCAAGGAGACTTAAACCATGACCCCCATAAATAATTAGGTTGTGGCCACAACCCAAATGGCACTATGTTGTCTATTTTAAGATATATTATTATTATTATGAAGTTAAGTCGACTATAAATAAATATGATAAAGTATGTACCAATAATTACGAAGATTAAATAAAAATTAAAGTACGCCGGCGCCGGGCGATTATAATACGAGTAGGTACCTCGTGTTTTGAGGTGTACATAAGTGTACCGATATTGTTATATATATTTTGAAGTTTATAACGAGCAAGAGTAGGATATCAAGTGTAGTCATATTATGGAAATATTGACACGGTGTAAAATAGATAAGAATATTGAGAGATATTACTATTAAAAATAGGAGGTTATAAGTATGATAATAATAGGAAATGTTTGAGAAATCAGTTAAAGATTGATGGAAGATAAGAAAGTTTAAAAGCAGGATTTTTTTTTAACCCGAAAGAGATAATAAGAAAGATGAAAGGTTTTTTTTAATATAAAAAAGGAGATTTTTTAGCTAAAGTTTTTACCTAAGTAGGAGCTATGTTACCGAAATTAAATGATTTGAAATAGAAGTTTTCATGTGTGAAAATAAATAAAAGCGTTTTAATCAGAAGTATTAACTGTATTATTTTTATTATTTTGTTTATCTAAAACAGAAAAGTACCTTTTTCAACTTTGATACAATGTAAGTTTAATTATTTCAAAATATGAGTCTGTGCAATCTCCGAGTTTAAATATATAAATCAGAAATATAGGAACAGCGTATTCGTGTAATTTTTATTATTGTCTAATAAACAAAAAACTTTTGATATAAAATGTGGTTTAAATATGTAGTGATAGTGACTACTTATTCAAAAGAAAATGTTATGTACGAAGCCAACAGCTTCGTTAGTAATATATTGTTTTGATATTGTAATTTTATGTTTTTATTAGATACTACGAACCTCTTAAATCTAAATATTAATCATTAGTTAAAGATTTTTTGGGATTTGATGAAACTATTTTATAGTGTTCTACTTACATAATATATTTTTTTCGACTCTGTTTACGTTTTTTTATTAACAATTTATTACAATTCTTGGCATGTTTCCTAAATTAATTTTGTTAGTTTAAACTTTTTTTTATTAATTTAACAATTAAGTACCTAAGTTCTTATATGTTTCTGTTTTTTTTTTAAATTACGAAGTTAAGTAGGGCTATAAAAATTTATACAAAACAAACCTGAATTCTTGATGAGTTGTGCTAGTTTCATAGTTTGTACAAAACGGTTTATGTTTCTTCATTGAATGATTTTTTTTTATTGCAAATTCCTTGACTACTACAATGTATTGTAGATTTATAAGTAAGTATTCAGTTTGAATCCATAAAAATGTATTTTATGTAAAAATATTAGAAATATAGTATCATATATACAACTAAACGAACAACTAAACTTATAATATATATTTATTTTATTTTATTATGTACTTACTTAATAGTAAAAAAAGAAAAAAAAGAATATGTACTTACTAATGTAATCCTTTTTTTTTCTCTTTTTAGGGGGGAGGTGTAGTGTGTGTACCTACTAATACCTATTTACTTACACTATTTACACACACTCATCTCTCCCTAGTATATAAGATTGGCGCAAGCCTTAATAAATCTCTTTTATAATCGCAGTCAGATCTATCATTTACGATTCCCGAACCGTCATCATTGCACCATAACAACAATGGTTTCAGCATTATTGTATTCCGGCAGTTTGAGATAAGACAGCCAGTTCCTTAGTGACTGAGGATTCCGGGAGAGGCTCGCTTCCATCTTCAGCCTTTTCAATACTTAACATCAGGTATGATGAAGGCTAAGAGTCTCACCGTCGTTCATTAAAAAAAAAAGACGGGTTGCACTCCGGGAGTGCCGGCAGAAGTGAAAACTTGATTATTAACGTTGAGCATGTTTGATATTTTGGAATGGTTAGGGAATAATTTTGCACCAATTGCTTTATCAGTATAAAAGTACTATCATTTATGTGGTAGAATACAATATTCATTTATTGCGCTATCGTACACAAACATGACAAACCATATTAAAGTGAACGTTAAGTTAGGTAATAAGATATAAGAAAACATTAGTTATTATAGAGAATCGAAAAATATATATTGACAATAAAACAAGAGACAAGTAAAAGACATTATCAACAGTCTGTCGCTAAGCAACCGAGACCATAGTCAACCTGTCACCTCAACATTCTCCATCCGTCCTACGCTTTTTCGATCAGGTCACGTGTCCTGACGCGAGTTTAAGATTTTATACCCATTACAGAAAAAGTGCTCAACGCCGCTAAAGAAGTTTTCACTTCAAAAAGTAATAAACCAAAATTTCAAGAAGCGATAATCAATTAGTTAATCACTGTAGCGTTAATTAATCACATAATAACAGAAGTGCGGTGATGAAAGTGGGCTGCAGGTGCCAAAAGTGCAAAACCGCATTCCTGTCATGCGCCTAATTGTCTTAGGACCGATTTCACCGTTGCCAATAAAAACCTAGTAAATAGAACTTGGTTCTGCATAAGCGAGATCAGAGGCCCTACCGCGCAAGCGTCGTCGTCATCGACATCGACTTCATTTGACAGATGAATGTTACATATTGCTCTTAGTCTTTGGTAAGTTTTCATTTGTGTCAAAAAGAAGCAGCAATGTGTCACATCCATCTGTCAAATAAAGCCGATTTCGATGTCAACGCCACTTGCGCGGTACGGCCCCAGGGGTGCGATTGCGCAAGGTAATCGTATTCATCTGACAGTTCATATCGTATTCAATCGGCTGCGATTTGTATGGGATGACATATAGTATGATACAATATGAACTGTCAAATCAATACGATTGACTTTACGCAATCCAAAACCTAGAAGGGGAGTTAAAAAGGACGCAAACGCAATATTGCTAAGTGAATTCACTGACAGTTCATTTAATTGTTCATCTTCTATGGAGTTAAGAACTGTGTCACTGCCAGTGTAGAAGAATTTGCTTTTAATTTTTTGAAGGCAGAATACTTACTTAAAGCAAATTCCATAGGAAATAAACAAAAAAATGAATTGTCAGTGAATTTACTAGCAATATTGCTTTCGCATCCTTTTTAACCCCGCAGAAATTAGTTTTGATCGCGGTTTACGTCGCACCGGTTTCACCGGCTTCGTTTTGATCCCGTTCACTAAAACTTAGATTAGCTTTGAAAAGAATGAACGAGTGAATAACATGTCATCAACTAAACGATTTGGGTTCAAAGTGTTGCAATTAAAGAAATTGTACCTTCATAAATGGGGGAAAAAAAAAAAAAATATACAGATCACGATATTTTTCAATCAGAATGATTAGAATGTTGAATTAATAGGTATTAGAAATTAAAAAAATATATGAGATACCGTTATGTTTACTAAAATCAATATTAATATCACGTGTAGGTAATATAGGTAAATTGTCAAAACAAATTATGGAGATTTTTTATTATTGTAGATACATAAATAGGCTCTATTAACTTTTTTAGTACGCACATACAAGAAGACTATTTTCATGCCACTATTTCTTCCTATAAAAATAAACAATTCTCCCATGTCGGTATATGCACTTTTTACTCCACCATCATGATAATGATATGAGTTATGATATACAGCTCATAAACGCGTTCAAATACGCTAACTGTCGAAAATCGGCCGTTCAGAAATTGAACCTGATCAACTTGATCAACGTTTAGTTTATATCGGTGAAACGCAAACTTAAGACGGAACTCAGCTTTAGGGCGTAAACTGAGATTAACTCGAATTGACCGCGTTCAATAGAAGCGGTGACATTGGCCCTTAAAGTCAAAGTCAAAGTCAATATCATTTATTCAGTCTAGGCTGTTACAAGCACTTATGAACGTCAAAGAAGCTACGCCATCGGTTCACAAACCCTACGGCGGGAGACCGCGTAACGAGAAGAACTTAGTCGTGCAGTATACACCTACACGGGGCGCTAAAATCCCATTTTATCTCGGATTCTATTTACTCCCTTGCTGCTCTGGATTAAAACTACCTCGTAATATATTTAAGCCCCCCTATTACTTACTAGGTACATATCTATTTTTTTTATAATCCTCAGTCCCTGAGGAACAGGCTATCTTATCTCAAACTGACGGAACACAATAATGCTGAAAACATTGTTGTTTTGGCGTCAGGCCACAGAATACTTAATAGTACAGTCAGGCTTAGATAAGATGGTGGTAGCTAGCCAGGCGGACTTACAACAAGTCCTACCACCAACCAAACCGAATACAATATGTACCCCCGCTGGGAATCGAACCCGGGACCCCTGGGTCTGATACCGGTGGTTGTACCACTAGACCACAGAGGCGGTTAAAGATATTAGACTATTCTTGATTAAATATTTCATTATTGTCCACAGGTGCGTCCGCTGCAGACTACGCTTCGAAACATTCTACGCAACACATAGAAAATAGAAAGGTAAACAAATGAAAAAAAATGTTTTTCTGAAACGTCGTTTAAATGCATTTCAGTTTTGACTTTGTTTGAAGTTGAAAGAGACAGAACGACGTCGTATGTCACGATTTACTGATTGACAGGGGGCCGATTCTCACGCAATAGAGATCATGTCGAAGTAGAGATTTGTCGAAAAAACATGGCGGATGTCGAACGTAAACAGATTTTCGTATTCTCGCAATCTCATGGTAGAGATATGTCTATTACCAGCGTTCGACATATCTCGAGTGGTCGGTAGCGTTCGAGATCTAATGTCGAACAGTATATAGTCGACTTGTTGTCTTATTTTCTTTGTGATTTTGTAATTTTTGCATTTTTCAATGCTATTTTTATACTTATGGTAAATTTTAAATAGAAAAATATTGGAAGAAATTAACTCGGCCACAAGTGAATTCTCAGGCTGGAATCGAACCAGCGACCTTTGGAAATCCGGTCCAATGCTCTCTCCGGTCAAGAGCAAAAGTAGAGATTTCAGTGACATTATGTCGATTCGATATTTATGTCGCACGTCATGAGAATTGGCCCCCAGAACTTGGTGAAGTTGGTTTAAACTAGAAACAAAACAACTGAGGGCCTAGTGTGAGTTTGCACATGCCCAAACGTCACCATCGCGTGAGATTAAAATTTTGACAGACAGCCTTAATGCCATGGGAATAAGGTTGAGAATTAAACTCTAGTCGCAAACTCCTTACTCGCTTACGCCGTAAGGTGACAAAACTCACACTAAGCACCCTAGGGCCCAATTCTCGCGCCTTGAATTCGACATTTTTATATCCTTAATTTCTTTATTAAAAATGGAAGTAACATATTTATTACTGTCAAAATCCTTTAGTTTCAATTATCTTCGATAATTCTATAATATCGAAGATTACTTTAAGTGAGCTTTTAATACAGATTTTTGAGGGGTCCAATTCTCACGCCTTCGACATCTCGAATCCGACATTTTTTGGAGTAAAAAATCTTTATTAAAAGTTCACTGAAAGCAATCTTCGACATTATAGAATTATCAAAGATAATTTAAAGTCAAGGTTTTTGACAGTAGAAGAGATTTTACATAAAATTTTAATAAAGAAATTAAGTAAATAAAAATGTCGTATTCGTGATGTCGAAGTCGCGAGAATTGGGCCCCTGGGGGGCTATTCTCGCGCTGAAATATGTCGAATTCGACATTTTTATATTATTAATTTCTTTATTAAAAATCTAAGTAAAATCTCTACAACTGTCAAAATCCTTTAATTTCAATTATCTTTCATAATCCTATAATGTCGAAGATTGCTTTTAGTGAGCCTTTAATACCGATTTTTGACTCCAAAAATGTCGAATTCAAGATGTCGAAGGCGCGAGAATCGGGCCCCTGGAGCTCTACTTTTGATTTAGTCGTCTCGAGAATTCTACTGATTGTCGTGCGACGTAAAAGCGACCTTGGCCTATTATATAGATAGCTTCGCTTTTCGCCTGTAGTACCGTGTCCCAACGCGAGCGCGCGAGGGGCAAAGCGGCCTTGCATGCGTGGACACTGCACGCTTTTCGCTTTGCCCCTCGCGCGCTCGCGTTGGGGGACACGGTACTACAGGCAGGCGGTAATAGGTACAGTCGAGGACTTTCCCGGTTGATCAGTAGAGTTTTTTCAAGGAGCTTTATTTAAAAAACTAAAAGATATATAGAAAACGTTTATATCACAAATAATAGACAATAAAGAAGTATTTTATTTGAATAATAAATTATTTCTTTAACCTTAGTACTTTTCGAGAAAATGTTTCTCAAAAAAACTCTACTGATCAACCGGGAATGTCCCCGACTGTACATGGCACTAAAACGTTTTCTTTTTTCATCAAACCTACATCATTTTATTTTTCTCAAACTCAACCGTTTGTAAGATGTACACTTCCAAAGTGGTAAAATGTGTGTTTAACTTTTAAAATAAAAAAGTGAAAAAAATAAATAATTGTAGATCTATATAAAAACTTTCAACGGAAATTGGTTTTCGAACGAAATATATTTAGCAGTCTTTACTAAAGCAAATATATAAATGTTTGAATTCTTCTCCGGGGCGCGACATAAAGATAAACTTCGCATGATTCCAAATAAATCAAAATTGCGTAGTGATAGTCTGTTCTGTAATGCATCGCGTATATATAACAAAATACCGGTATCAATACGAAATTGTAATGATGACAGGCTGAAGGCATTTCTAATTGACAAATGTTATGAATTTTTGACTGAAAATGAAAAATGAAAAATGTTTTATTATCAGACATAAAGCTTTAACAATAAATTGAGGTTGATTCCTCCTTTTAAGTGTGAAAACACTTGTGCCAGGAGAAATCGCTCTCGCGTATCAATATCAGTTATTTTTACTTAAGACATATTTTCAAATATCTTATTATCTAGGTATATATAATTAATTACATTAAGTTTCACTCTTGATTCTACAGGTTCTCACATGGGTGTGTGTGTGTGTGTGTGTGTGTGTGTGTGTGTGTGTGTGTATGTTTGTGTGTGTGTGTGTGTGTGTGTATGTGTATGTTTTCGTAAAATCCGGTCCAATGCTCTCCAAATCAATCCAATCAATTTCCAAAGGTCGCGGGTTCGATTCCCGTCTGAGATTTCACTTGTGGCCGAGTTAATTTTTTCCAATATTTTTCTATTTAAAATTTACCATAAGTATAAAAAATAGCATAGAAAAAATGCAAAAATGACAAAATCATAAAAAATAATAAATAAATGTTTATTTTAAATTATGTCATGTAGGTATACAAAAAACAGTTATGCGTTAATAACCGTTGTAGTCATAAGACTGAGTTACAGTTTTTAGCACCCACCTCAAATTAAACAGGCGTTACAGACATGATTTGGAACTTAAGGTTTAGTATTCTGTGGTTTATTAACCATAGACATTTTTTGTTGCAGGCCGAAGATTCTAGATTGTCGACGACGCACACTTCAGATTCCGACACAGAACATAGTGACAGCGACATAGATATAGTCGGCGAGACTAACTATGGACAACACTACCCTGGTGAAAATTAAAAATAAAAAAAACATTATTTTACCCTTTTTGGTCATACCTTATAAAACGTCGTAGAGTACGTATCATCGTATATTACCTTTTTTGTTAGGTTGGTACCCTTGTCGATTTCTGTCAAAAGGTTAGGTTAGTTTAGTGTAAGAATTCAATGCAGACTTTTTAAGTTCTAGATTCTGTTTTAAAATCATGCTCGAAACATTAGAAAGAGGTGAAAGTAAAATGGTTTTATTATTTTATTTATGAAGTACGGGGAGACTCTTAGCCTTCATCATACCTGATGTTAAGTATTGATAAGGCTGAAGATGGTAGCGAGCCTCTCCCGGAATCCTCAGCCACTGAGGAACTGGCTATCTTATCTCGAACACAACAATGCTGAAAACATTGTTGTTATGGCGTCAGACTTAGATAAGATGGTGGTAGCTAGCCAGGCGGACTTACAACAAGACCTACCACCAACCAAACCGAATACAATATGTACCCCCGCTGGGAATCGAATCTGGGACCTCTGAGTCTGATACCGGTGGTTGTACCACTAGACCACAAAGGCGGCTAAAATGAAATTTTGAAATGATGTTTCTAACACGTACGCGCCTTCTTGACATACAGGAGTACCAACCTAACGAAAAGGGAAGGGAAAAGAATGGAACGCACTCTAGGCCAATCGTTAAAATGGACCGATCGAGATCTGCCTGGGCAAATCACGATTGCCGGAATTTCATAATTTGCCTGGTTGCTAGTTACGTACGTCTGTAAAACTTATTGAGTTCAGAATGTTACTTTTACAGTATTTTTAGTTAAATGTAGTGAATATTGTCAATAGTTTGATTTAAAAAATGAATTGGAAGCTAAGTGCAATAATAGATAATATTTGTACATAAACAATAATTAAAATGAGTGTATCTAGTCTTTCGTAATGATTCTAGTCTAAATACTTAAGTTTCTGTAAAATAGAGACAGAACACAAACAATAAGTAACA
The DNA here is from genome assembly GCA_910589605.1 of Chrysoteuchia culmella. Taxonomy (NCBI): domain Eukaryota; kingdom Metazoa; phylum Arthropoda; class Insecta; order Lepidoptera; family Crambidae; genus Chrysoteuchia; species Chrysoteuchia culmella. The sequence continues at coordinate 7,400,745 of OU342671.1, read as the reverse complement.
AAGGAGCATATTTTGCATTTAGTACAGTAGGTGAACTTTCCGGTTAACCAGTAGAGTTTTTTAGGGAGCTTAATTTGAAAAAGTAATCCATCCATCCATCCATCCATCATCAGCCTGTGGACGTCCACTGCTGAACATAGGCCTCTCCTAGCTCACTCCTGTTGTGACGTTCATAGGCGGCTAGTTTTTTTTTTAAATACAACACACCAATTATCTAGCCCACGTTAAGTTTCATGAAGAACTTGTGTTATGGATACTAGATAACGGATAAACAAATTTATATACTTTTTTGTAAATACATACATAATATATTAAACACCCAGCCCAAGACAAATAGACATGTTCATGCACACAAACAAATATTTGTCTTGTCCGGGGATCGAACCCGAGGCCTCTGGCGCAGGAGGCGGGTTTAGTACCCCTGCGCCAAACAGGTTAGTACTTTTCGAGAAAACGTTTCCCAAAAAAAACTATACCGGTCAACCGGGAAGTACCCCGATTGTACCTACTACCGAAAGAAGTCTCGTCTCAAAAGCATGGGCAATTTTGTTAATGTTTATTGAGAATCTTGTCTCAATCGCGTCCAGCTGTAGTGTTTTTTTTTTGTAAAAGAGTCATATTATTGAAACACGTTTGAAATGCGATTATGGCAAAAAAAATGCAGAATTAAGCCCCAGGCACGTTGCCAAGACGACGTGAAGAAGTCCGAAATCATACAAAGGGATGGCATGGCATCCAGCCTTTTTTATCTGTACTATTAATATTATAAAGCTGAAGAGTTTGTTTGTTTGAACGTGCTAATCTCAGGAACTACTGGACCGATTAAGAAAATTCTTAGACCATTAGAAAGCTACATTTCTCCCGAGTGACATAGGCTATATTTTATCCCGATATTCCCATGGGAACGGACACCACGCGGGTAAAACCGCAAGGATCCGCTAGTATTTTATAATTATCCAGCGTAAAATTTACAGCAAACTTACTAATTCTTACCTCTTTCTTGTTCTGTTAAAAAAATCTTAAAGTATGATGACTGTAACAAATTAAAATTGAAAATAGATAATAAAAATACTTAAACTAAAATGTAACTAGGTACATATGTGGGCTATGTGATTGATCTCAGTTTTCTATGAACAAAAACCATTACCTACTCCGAAAAATCGGTAATTTGTGATTGTTGTGAGACCATGAGGCCATGCATTATCCAATCATCCAATGCTCTTAACCGATGCTCTTGATGCTCTTGAGAGCATTGGACCGGATTTCCAAAGGTCGTGGGTTCGATTCCCATCTGAGAATTCACTTGTGGCCGAGTTAATTTTTTCCAATATTTTTCTATTTAAAATTTATTATAAGTAAAAAAATAGCATTGAAAAATGCAAAAATTCAAAAATCATAAATTATTGGCTATTGCATCTTAATCGATCGTTAAACACCTGAAAAGATGTTTCTTTCGAATGCAAGGATATTCCTAGCATTGATGTGACAACGCTGGCCTACAGCATATTAAAAATATAAAAGTATTGGAGAATTTCGACGGTGGTTCGCAAGTCTCGGTAGCTCAGCGGTTAGAGCATTGGACCGGATTTCCAAAGGTCGTGGGTTCGATTCCCATCTGAGAATTCACTTGTGGCCGAGTTAATTTTTTCCAATATTTTTCTATTTAAAACAAATCATAATGTTCTCTATGTGTACTGGCTTTCGTAACTGTGTAATTTGTCTCAAATAAATGGTTTTTCTTTCTTTCTTCTTTTTGTATCCCTTTGTCGAGTTGCTCAAGGTAATGCGAGGCGAGTACTTATGCCAGTTTTTGCCATAACTATTTATTATGAGACGACATATATTATTATCTAAGCAATAGTAGCGAAAACGGTGACTAATCATGATGTATGAAAAATATAAAAGGGACGTCTAAAAGTTAGTATTACCTAGTGTAAATTTTAAATAACTAGTATTGCTCAAAATAGTGATGTGTAAATTGTAATGATTATTTTTTAATCATTAATGTTTCATTTAGCAAATAGAATACTTAATAAATAACTACATACTTACCTTTTTAGACTTCTAAACTCTAAAGTTTAGAAAAGTCTTATAATCCCTCTCTGTCCGTCCGTACGTAAGTACGTATGTATGTACGCATCGAGATCTCAGAAACCATAAGAGATAGAGACAAACGGTCAACGGGAATGAGTTTAGGACACCTTGGACATGTGTCAAATGTACTTTTTTTTTTTTTTTTTTTTTTTTTAGTTTCTACACTACAAAACAATAACAACTGTCACGTGGTTTAGAAGTCTATTTTGTGCCTGCTAACTAGCAGGCGCTGCTAACTTGTTTTGACCTTCCGTCGAAGTTTTTGTGTTCCCTAATCGTCTTTTCTTAGCTACAAATAATTTATATTTTTAATTTATTTATGTATGTACAAGTCTGTTTTTAACAATAGTTGTATGTAAAAAAGTAGATTTTAACATTTGTAAATGGAATAACTTCTTAAACTAGTGATAGGTATTATTTAAATAAATGAATTTTCAAAGTGCGTTATGTTTTTTTATTAATATCATTATTTTAAGATGATTTTTTGCACGGAGACCAAAGAAATCATTACCATTTATTCGATTGTGAAACTTATCTCCTGAAATTCACCATATATACTCTAACATATTGAAAATATTGTAAATATGTCTGCCTAGAATACGCGTAGTATCAAAATATAATAATAAAAAAAAAAAAAATTGTCGACGAATCGTTTGTGTGAAATATACTGTCGGCGAATCGTTCATAGGTGAAACAGTCTTTCAACGATTCATCATGCGGAGGATCGACTGTTGGATACTTGGCTGTTAAACACTTGTGAATCTATACACATATTATAAAGAGGAAATATTTGAGTGTTTGTTTGTTTGCGTTGAATAGGCTCCGAAATTACTGAACGGCTAGGCGATTGCGTAAAGTTAATCGTATTCATTTGACAGTTCATATTGTATCATATCAAACGAGCAACCCGTGTGCGCATAATGCGCAAAAAACACATAATAACATTCAAAAAAGTTTTTTTTTTTTGTTTTTTTTTTTATTTTTTTTATTTGAGTTTTTGCTAAATTTCTCGACTTATCCGACCACTTCAGACAAATACCTTTCTAACGGTGTATTGCACTTGATTGTGCGACTTTTAGTTTAGGAGGAGAAGCGGCTTCACTGCCGTATTATATATATAGATGTCAGCTGATTGAATACGATATGAACTGTCAAATGAATTCGATTACCTTACGCAATCGCACCCCGGATTTAGATGAAATTTGGTACACAGATAGTAGATAGCCTGGTTATGAACATAGGATACTTTTTATCCCGATATTCCCACGGGAACGGGAACCACGCGGGTTAATCCGCGAGCGGCCGCTCGAATAAAGAAAGTACGCCATCGGTTCACAAACCGAAGTACGAGGCTCCCTCAAGTATTATCCCGTGCTAACAGTCGGGGTTTCTAAAAAGGTACAGTTAGGTATTTCGGTAAAAAAATATATTGGAAAAAGTTGAGACCAAGGGCCGTACAGCGCAAGTGGCGTCGGCATCGAAATCGGCTTCATTTGACAGATGGATGTGATGTGTAGTGACACATTGCTGTTTCTTTTTGTCACAAATTAAACTTACCAAAGACTAAGCGCAATATGTCACATCCATGCAGACCGACCACCTAACAGTATAGCTTGTGCTATCGCTATAGCTATCAAACTTCAAACTCTCATATAACTCTTCAACGATAGGGTTTATGTCTAATTCCTACATATTTCTATTCATCTATTGGATTAACTATTGCATTTTTAGTTTGAAAGAGATAGCGTCAGCGAGAGCCTTTGTAGTTGGTTTGAAAAATTGATAGCTATAGCGATACCACGTGCTATACCGTTAGGCGGAAAGCATTGAAAACAAATCACAAATCATAAAATCAAATTGTTTTTCTTTTTTTTTTCCATACAATCACACCATCACACACATCTAACCCACGTTAAGTATCATGAAGAACTTGTGTTATGGATACTAGATAACGGATAAACATACTTATATACTTTTTTTTAACCGACTTCAAAAAAAGGAGGAGGTTCTCAAGTCGACTGTATTTTTTTTTTATGTATGTTCTACCATAACTTCGCCAGTTGTTAACAGATTTTTATAATTCTTTTTTTATCTGAAAGAAAATGGTTTATGTGTATCCCATATAATTTTTACGAAGATCTGGCTAGTAGTTTTTTCATAATCCTGAAAAATATCAATCACCTTTTGGCAAGTAGTCGTATATCTAGATGACATCATTGTTGTGTATGGGCTGATTTTTAGTGTAAGTAACGCTTGGATCCAAGAAGTAACGGCACATAATGTAACAAAAAAATCTGAAATAAAAACACTTTATTAAAAAAAATCAAACCGACTTCAAAAAGTAAAAAATAAAACTTTTGGAGTCGGTGCTAGTTAGCTAAGGCCAAAAAAATATAGTTAATAGAAGTGCAATGTAGAATGCTTTGGCTGGCACCGACTCCAAAAGTTTTATTTTTTACTTTTTGAAGTCGGTTTGATTTCTTTTTATAAAATGTTTTTTGTAAATACATACATAATATACATATTAAACATCCAGACCAAGACAAATAGACATGTTCATGCACACAAATATTTGTCTTGTCCGGGGATCGAACCGGGGACCTCTGGCGCAGAAGGTGGGGTTAGTAACCCTGCGCCAAACAGGTCGTCATAATTGATAAAATAATAAACCGTAAATCGTAAACATTGTTTTACTAATTATTGGAAATTTTTGTAGGTACCTACTAACTAGAAAATTTTTGTTCTTACTAGAAAAAGTAGTGTTGTAACTAAGAGCAAATTCTTTTAATTTATGCGATATGGAGCCTTGTTGATTTATTAAGATTTAATAGAGGTTTCAAATTAAAAATAAAGGTCGCCCTTTAATTTCCTTGGAAGACTTCGGTAAGTAAAATAACCCACCACCGCCTGCATCTGGAGCACGTATTAAACAAGAAAATATACTAGAAAAACAACAACTTTTCTCATGTCGCCCTGACGGGATTCGAACCCGCATACTTGGGAATCCGGCCCAATGCACTAACCAGTTATACTACAGAGACCTATGAGGACACGTCAAATTTTTCCAGTATATTACCGTTTTACGGCTTTGGCCACCGACGTTTCATCAATGAGCGAAAATTACTCGCATTCACAACTTTTTTCTAGTATATTATTTTCTTGTTTAATATTAACCGCATAAAAACAGTAATGTAAAATGCAAAATTAAAAAAAGTTATAACACCTATTATGTACAAAATAGGTACCCAAGGGGGAGTCAAAAAATGAAACAATTAGTCTCAGTAGCAAGATTGTTTATTGAAGAACAGACGTTTGTCTATATAAAATCAATGCACCATCGTTAGCGCGATGCAACCTGCCGGTGGCGCCATCTCTTGATGCATTTAGAAACTAAACATTTTAGTATGTATTCTAAAGGTATTATTTAATTCTACAATTATATGCCAAGTATTCTTAGTTTAAGTAAGCAATATAAGTAAGTAAGAAAGCTTTTAAAGTCCGAGGGAGCTAATGTTGTATGGAAGTTCCCTTTGGTGATTAAGATGACATTCTAATTTGGAACGCCTAAATGGCAACAAAATTCCTATCGAAATTGTTTCGAGAAAAAAAACAAGGCTGTTCAAGGCATAGCTTCCTTGGCCCAAGGAGGTTTTAACTATATATATATTTTTTTTTATGAACGACGGGGAGACTCTTAGCCTTCATCATACCTGATGTTAAGTATTGATAAGGCTGAAGATGGAAGCGAGCCTATCCCAGAATCCTCAATCACTGAGGAACTGGCTATCTTATCTGTAACTGTCGGAACACAACAATGTTGAAAACATTGTTGTTATGACGTCAGACTTAGATAAGATGGTGGTAGAGCTAGCCAGACGGACTTAGAACAAGCCCTACCACCAACCAAACCGAATACAATATGTACCCCCGCTGGGAATCGAACCTGGGACCCCTGGGTCTGATACCGGTGGTTGTACCACTAGACCACAGAGGCGGTTAAATATATACCTACACATCAAAGAGACTTTACTCCTATTAAAAATTATTTACAAATAACTTGGCTGTATATCTCGGGTGTGTATAGATTCTTTGGCGTAAGTGTAATTATTTGTCTCGGGGTCCCTTGCACAAAGAAAAAAATTGATTTTGGAATATATCGACACCTGCAAGCAAAACATGGTAACTTAGTATTAGGCAGTATTGAGTTAAGATAATATTCTTACTAAGCAAAAAATGTGTAAAACATCGTAAAAACATTGTATCTCAGACATACAATTTTATTATTTTATTCAACAATTTCTAACGAATATATCAGTTTCATACAATATTGATGGTATGTCTGAGTTACAACGTAATTGTACAAAGTATATGAGGACGCATTTGATTGTAACTCACAGATATTATACAATAAATCATTTAATATTATACATATATGGGATAAAAAATAAGTTCAAAAACTAAAACCCGACTACTGAAAAATACGCTCTAAAAAGTATGAAACAAGAAAATATTCTCATCTGAAATTGTCGTGGTCGTATGCCACTTTTCCTAGAATGTATTGTTTTATTAGAGTAAGTTAAAGAACTTATTTTTTATTAACATTCTTTTGGAGTTGTAAAGTATGTAGTTTGTACGTTTTATGTTTAACTCCCTTCTAAGACGTAATCTTATGGAAATAATTCCCTAAATTAGATTTATGCAAGCAAAGCCGCGAGCAAAAACTAATATAATATATGTTTTTAAAACGTGCTTTCATATGACACCAGATACGATATTCTTTAAAAAAGAAAGTTTTTTAGTTCACAGCTTTATGCCGACTTATGAGACGTGACATAGCCTATAACCAGAGGACAATCGAGACGCTCCCAACGATACCTCAATTGTGAATATATAATCAGCAGTTTAAAAGTTATGTGGGTACTGATGAACATACATACATACATACATATCGGTCAAAATCATAACCCTCCATTTTTTAGTTTTGCCGTAGTCTGGTAAAAAATACAAAATAATAATAGGGTTTCAAATTAGTTAGCTATCTTTTTAAGTTCCGAGTTTTAGTGTCTTTTGTCCCAAATAGAATGGAAAAAGAAAAAATAAGGAAATAACCGCCTCTGTGGTCTAGTGGTACAACCATCGGTATAAGACCCAGGGGTCCCGGGTTCGATTCCCAGCGGGGGTACATATTGTATTCGGTTTGGTTGGTTGTAGGACTTGTTGTAAGCCCGCCTGGCTAGCTACCACCATCTTATCTAAGCCTGACGCCATAACAACAATGTTTTCAGCATTGTTGTGTTCCGGCAGTTCGTGATAAGATAGCCAGTTCCTCAGTGATTGAGGATTCCGGGAGGCTAAGAGTCTCCCCGTCATTCATAAAAAAAAAAAAAAAAAAAAACGATGATCCACGATTTTGTCCGCTAATTGTAAATTTTGTCATTTATTAGTTTAACAATTTCTTTATTAAACTAATAATTTAAAAACAAATTATAAACACACAGTAGGGTGTATAAAGTAGGGATGTAACGTTATATAATTCTGCCGATACGATACCGATAATTGATGTAATTGGTGGTCTTTAATTAATGTAATTGGTGTTTTGCATAATACCGTTTAAATTAAAGTAAATTAATAAATAAAAAAGAAAAAAAATAAATGTAGAAAATTATCGGCGGTACCGATACCGATATCGATGGCTTAGTAGATAATTAATCAAAATGTCTTATTAAATGCATAAAAGTTACCTATATTTAATAGAGAATCGACTTTGTGAAGTGTGAAACATAGAAATTAAAATAAACACCTAAATTAATAAAAATCCAAATCAAAATCACAGAAACATTTATTTAGGTAAATATATGAAACATTATCAAGCTTTAAAAGTAGAGATTAAGTCATTACACAAAATAATCGAATAAACGGATACTTAAAATAAAGTCAGTAATTAAAGTTTACTTTAGGTAGATTTTTGTTAAGAAAACAAAGCTTTCGAACAGTTTGATATTGATATTCATATTCATTTATTTCACATTATTTCACATAAATTTGTAACAAAGTAGTGCACATTTTATGTTTTAATAGGTAATTAACCTAGCTACAAATAGATATTGGTTGTATTATTCGGCGATGCCAGTATATCGGCCTGCTGATTATATAAGCCGATAATTATATTGGTATTGGAATCAAAATCGTTACATCCCTAGAAGTAGAGTATGCTCCTCGGGGGATAAAAGTGTCTTTAGCCTTGGGCAGACTTGAATTCTTCGCTCCATTCAGGATTCTTACTCTAATTCACTCAGAATTAATATGCTGCCCGTGACATGGGATGGGACACTGCTTTGTCCCCTTAGTTAGTGCATAATCTACTATTAATAACCTCACAACTTTTCCCATACAATTTACAATAAAGTCAAAGTCAAAGATTTTTATTCAAATAGACTTATAGATAAGTACTTTCGAATAGTCCAAAATTTTTTTTCCCTACCAGTCATTCAGGACATCTTTTAACTGATAAGAAGAACGGCCGCAAGAAACTTTTTAATAGCAATCGTTATTAGCCATTTTATTAATGTCCCCACTACTGGGGACTGGCCTTCCCTATGGATCGATAAGGAGACTGGGCCATGACCCACCACGCGGGCCCAATGCTGATTGGTGGTTTTAACGACTGCGAATACAGCCTTGCGCAGCACGGAGGAGCTCGTGTTAGTAAACTTTTGAGCACCCATCCTGTGACCGGCCATTGCAAAAATTGCTTAACCTCAACAATCGCAGACCGAGCTCCTCACAGTAGCAATAATAATCTCAAAATACATAAACCCTTGTTACCATCTAATCAAATAATAAAGAGCGTGCAATCTTATAAGCCAAAAATCTGATCATGTTCACATCAAAAGGACAATTTAAAGTGCAAATCTATTGGATAAACTCATTTATTCAACCCTGTAATCAGGGACAACATAATATTGTCAGCAGCCCTATTTTGAATCGCTCGAGTCATTGTGTTGTCGCATGCGACTTAAGTTACACTCGCCTTCAAAGTCACTTTAAAAAATACGGAAATTCGTCGTTTCCGACGCTGCCAGAATAATACGAAATGTGGGATGTTATCCGTTCCACGCAGAGAAAATCGGAGTTATTACATCTTTGCAACAACAACGCGGCAAAGATAATTGCTTTACGTCAAGTATCACCATAGTAACCGCAGGTATCACCATAGCAAACATGCGGTTGTTATGGTGATCCAATCATAAGATTACATATAGAATCATCAGTGAAGCAATCATCACTGTCGCGAGGCTGATGCTGTTGCAAATATAGGTCATAACCCCAAGGTAACTTCCGCAACGAAAACGGAACGTAAAATCTATGATTCTATTTGACTGATAAAAAAGATCTTTGCTTTTTATTAGAAAATACTATCAATGATTTTGATTTGCCTGGTAATCTATCAATCGCTTTGTTTCGCTCGACTGCAACGGAATAAGGAAATTTAAATGTCGAACGAAAATCAGTTTAAACTAAGCGCCCGACTCCAGGCGGGTGAATCAAAAATAGAGCCCCAGGAGTACCCTTAACTTGCGCTGACGGGAGGTAAGTTAATTTTGTTTTATTAAAATGAACTTAGGGTGAGACGCCTGCGATTGTGAAGGTTAATCAACTTTTGTAGTGGTCGGTTACGGGATGGGTGACCAATTTTCTTCTTAAGTTCTTTTGTGCTTCAGAAGGAACGTTATACTGTTGACCTCAGCTGCATATGCAGCATTTTTTTGAGAGATTACTCGAGCGAGAGAGAAACTCGTAGCTCAGAAGATTACGTTTATTTCATTCGTAAAGCAACTCACAACAATGTTAAATCTATTGTGTCCCGTTTTCCGATACCTGGCAGGTTAATTTTCTACCAATAAGTTTTGGTCCTCACAATTCTCACTTACTTTAAGCCAGAGTCGAGGCCTAGAAGATTGAGTAAAAAATTTAACTCGCATTGAGTCGGTACAGATTTTCTTTCTAGATATCCATTCATGTCTTCGATTCTTCTAGTCTGGACATCCAGTAAAGGGTATTTTACTTAATTTACTCAAGACTTCTTTGACGGATGCAGTTGTTGGAGTTGACAATTACACCAGTCACTAAGAACTCATTGAAATGGAGTGCCACAAGGTATTGTTCTCGGCCCGATGTTGTTTCTGATTTATATTATTTAACCGTGACAATTCAAACTAAGAAACAAACTGTAAAATATTAAAATAAAACAACTTTTACAGATTTAAGTGCACTAAATATATATTTCAACGTTAACACATTACTTTTGGTGTTATTTTAGGGGTTTCTGGCCTTTCTCAAGTTTCGGGTTCGAAACGTTTTATTTCAATGAACAGTGAGCGAAGAAACTTAAGATGTGTTTCTGTAAAATTTTCTTTGTTGATACATAAACAAAAATCTGACGTTCCATTTTTCCCACAACTTCATTAATACAACAAAATCTCAACCCTAATTTCTCGATTTATAACAAAATTTCACGCACGCGTACGTAACAAAAGTATTTAGTAACAACACAATTTGTTGTAATTTCCTCTTATTCGTACTCATAATATTGTTATAAAATAATTGAACGTAATAAAACGAAAGTTGGGGGTAGGAATAATCGTGAATTGATGCCAAATTGTTCGTGTTATGTAGGGTGGACATAAGTAAGTTGGTAGGCAGAAACTTGGTTTCATCTTTTTGTATTTTGTCGTCATCGCTAAATTTCTTATATGATTATATAAAGACTTTATTTTATTTACTTGACACAATAACAGCCAAGGCAGGAAAAGTGCAATAAAGAAGGCACCATCGATGCCTTGGCTGGTACCGAATTGAAAAGGCCTATTTTGCACTTCTTGAAGTCGGTTTTCATAATTTATCTTGAGTTCCACAATTGATGAAGAAAATTCAATAGGTAATATATTTAAGAAAGAAATTAATGACATCTAATTGAAACAGGTTAATTGCCATGAATAAATAAATGAATAATTTTTTAAACAATGATTAAAATTAAAATTTCATGTAGTCGGGACCAAATTCTTAACATGCCTTCCTGAAGCAGAGTTGGGAGTAATAATTAATAGTTTTTGAGCAGAAAATTGCAAGTAGATAACGTCTGAAACTCCTCTCAAAGCATTATGTACAGTCAGGAGCACGCACGGTTTTACACTTATGGGGGAGATGAAGGAAGTATAGGATTCTGGGTATTCGGAAATAATACAATAACTAATTATTAATTTCAGTAATTAAATCAATGCAAAGCGTATGGCTTGGCCGAAAACGTCAAACTCTCAAAGCCAACGGTCACGCACTCAACGCCCGTATGTTTAAGAACGTGCGATGTATGAAAGTAGGTAAATAAATAACGTGAATATAATAAATATATACTAACTGTAGTGGTAATAAGATAGAATGAGTAAATATATAACTAATAATTATGAATGCAGTAGAGTCACCTACACACTATGATCTTGAGGACGCCCTTACGTCTCGCCGCTCGTAATGCGGCGGTTTTTGTAGTGCAAATATAAAGTACGTGCCGTTGACTGTACATAAGTACAATGTCGTGCATCAGTGAGGTTTGAAACATTGTCAACTCGAAATTCTCAATTCAGAAACGGACCAAATAATTGTTTGTGTTTGTTTACATGAGTTACTGTGTCATTATTATGTGTAGCCTAATTGTATTACTACTGAACCTTCGTCGTGTTTATTTTGTTAGTGTACATTACGATAGTTTAAGTATATGAAATACTTTCATTAAGATCGGGTTTCGTAAGATTACGGTGCCGTTATATAGCGATCGTAATACAAAACAAAGGTAAATATGACGTCTCTAGAACATTTACTATCGTATCTATACTATACATATATAATATTATAAAGCTGAAGAGTTTGTTTGTTTAAACGCTCTAATCTCAGGAACTACTGGTTCGAATTGAATAGTTCTTTTTGTGTTGGATAGTCCATTTATCGAGGAAGGCTTTATGCTATATAACATCACGCTGCGACCAATAGGCGCGAAGCATCAGTGAAAAATGTTGCAAGAACGGGGAAAATTATCCATATTTGAGAGTTTCCGTTGCGTGCGCTGCGTAAACATTTCAAGTTACCCAAAAAATATGTATGAAAGAATTATTACTCTTTAAATGATCTAAAAAAATGTCAGCGACGGTATATGTCTATCTTTATTCTGAAGTCATTTTACGGTACCTAATTCATTTGACATATATTTTATTTCAAAAGTTCTTAATCGCGATTATAATAGCAGAAATTGACGCGGACGAAGTCGTGGGCGATATATCGAACAAAATGCGATAAACAAAAAAATTTTAAAGTTATGTTGCGGCGTCTCCTCTCACAAACTGAAAATTATCTGGAAAAAAACTATAAGTCTGAGCACGCTGAATATGCAATAAAATATAACACAAGGCTTTCTATACGAGCGCACGCACTTGGTGACTTTTTCAGTGACTGATTTTAAAAACGCAACTTGCTACATTTTGTTTGCGATTTGTAAACGCGCGGTTTTTTCGTGTCCCATAGTAAATGTATGGAGTTGGAGAGTTGTATGCTAGTCTATAAAGTAGGTATTTATTGTATGGGCCATGATGTCTGAATGAATGAATAAATGGTAATAATAATAAAATAAAGTCGAAGACACCGATATTGCTCTCTTGCCATCGCGGCTATTTTTGGAGAGGCCATTTAAAATTTATTGTTTAGTCTATGCATAATGAACTAATTTTATATATTTTCAACCAAATCATAGTGATATTGTGTAAAAAAAAAAAAAAATAACATTATTGTTATTCAAACCAATTATGGGTGCAAGCCTGAAATAAATGATTTTTATTTTTATTTATTTATTTTATGGCCTTTCTCCGCCTGCCAAATATGCAGTATATTTAAAGACTATGATAAGGCAGGTGTCCGGTGGTCTCTATCCATAACTAGGGCATGAATCTCGGAATATCGTAATACCGGAATCTCGGAACGCTATTTCCGATATTACAATTCCGGTATTGAGTGGTCCAATATCGTAATATCGGAATCAGACAAATATTTATATTTGAGTTCTTAAATAGATAGTGCTTCCTTAACATCCATCCATCTTTCCATACATGCTCGTTTACTCTCGGTACTTCTTACCTGGCCATTCTGGAACGTCCTTGATCAGAGGGGTTACATTTGACGGGATCGCGTTGAGACCGAGATTAAATGTCAATAATGATTACTGATTTTCGTTGTTGATTCAATTTTGATTGACGTTACCATCGATTTCTTCATTAAGTAATTTCAGGTATTTATTTTTAGGTTAATTACTTATTAAAGGTCATAATTGGCTTTTGATGTTATATCAATCTCGATCTCAATGCGATCGCGTCAAGTATAAGGGGGCTGATCGTGATATGTTTGCCTAAGCCGACCTCTCCCACCGATCCTTTCATTCATATTCGAAGTGTTCTTAATATCTTTTATTATAGTTTAATTTGTTCAATGAAACCTCCTATCTAATTAGTGCAATTTTAAAAGGAAATCTACAATTTACAAAGAAAACAAATATTTTTTGACGAAAATGTGCACTTCCGATATTAATATCGGAATTCCGGTATTGACATCTAATATCGGAAATCAATATCGGAATTGAAAACGGAAGGGTTAGGAATTACATGCCCTATCCATAACCCAATTCATCCAAATCCCAACCCAATAGCCCATTAGTCCCTATCCAGTAGATGCAATAGCCCTTGTGCAGTTGCTGGGGATAGTCTCTGAGTGTATCAACCTGATGTGGTCAGAGATTAGATCCAGCAGTTGTACCACACACGCTTAATAGATAAAAGTCGCTAAAGGTGGCCTACGTGTTGGATTCAAATCCCCACGCAAGCCCTAAAAGACCGGCACCTTGACCGCCTATCGGTATAGCTTATGCTATCGCTATAGCTATCGATTTTTCAAACCCTCTACAAGGGCTCTCGCTAACGCTATTATTTTCATACTAAAAATACAATAGTGAATCCAATAGATGAATAGTATACAGTTAAAAATACAATATGTCTTTTGGGTCGTAGTGAAGCACGGAGAGGCTGAGGATAGCAAAATTTTGGTCACCCATCCCGTGGCAGACCATTGCTAAATTGCTTAACTGCTACAATCGCACTCCCAGCGCTCGTACCACTTGCCACCGAGCTTCTTTGAACTTTGATGTTTATAAAATGTAGGTATCTAATTTAATTAAAATAATATAGTAATAGCAACAGGCCTATATCGAGATAGACGGTAAAAACGGTAAAGTCGGTTTGACGGTGTCAAAAGTATGATCTACGGTCAAAGTTTTCAGTCCGTGGTCAGTCCGCTTGAGACCATTGCCATGAAAACACGCGTCGTAAAAAAACGTAAATGGTTAATTGTGCAGTGCTTACTTGCAAGAGCTCGTCAATATCATAATTACACATCACTAAATCTCGCTCGGGACGTCATCGTAGGTCCAAGAAATTCGACACGCTCTCATACAGTTTTAAGCGCTCTTTTCGTCTAATTTAATATAATTTAATAAATTGATCAAATTAAGTTCAAATTAAGTTATTTCCCTAATAAAAGCTTAATACCCGCTGTTAATACAACAAAGCTCAACATGTTTTAATAATATCCAATTATTTACTGTAAACAGGACATCGGGCAGGTACTAGGAAAACCACTTGCACTAGGAAAACCGCCGCTATTACGAGCGACATAAGAGCCTGAAAATGTAAAATAAATAAATGTAAAGTACACTCACCAATCAATTCCAAATCAAAATGAATAAAATTAATTACAAAATATGCAAACAATTTTCAATTTTATGGTCATTTTCATAAAGTTTCAACGAACCTATCTATGTTGTCATAAGACCAGAGTAACAAAAAGTTTTGTTACATTTAACACCTTAATACAAGGGAATAAGATATAAAAGGGTTGTGTCATTAGGGTAAATTTTTGCCATATTGTATGATACGGGGGTGAGATTGAACGACACTTTAATTTTACAACAAAAGGCTCACTGTTGTAATTTTATTGTATTAGGGATGGCTTTATGCAATAAATCCTACCAACTAATATTGTCTGTGTGTATTTGATTTATTTTATGTTATAAGTGCAAATGTGTGTTTATTTAAATATAATTATATATTGTTTATTACCTAATGCTATTTGTATAGATTAGTACATTATTAGGGTACGATGGGGCTGACATTACCTGTGGTAAAAGTCCCAAAATAATATAATAATAAAAAAATAAAAAAACTAACCGGGAAGTATCCCGATGTACTTTACTTTACTTACACGTAAACAGCCCGTTTGGTATGGATATAACTTGAACTTGCTTAGTGCGAGTTTTTTTTTACTCACGGTCGATAGTGAGCGCGTTAGGGTTTTTTATGGGACGTTGGTGTAGTCGGTGGCGTAATCCGCTAGATGGCGGGCCGTTGATTTCATACGAAAAACCGGCCAAGTGCGAGTCGGACTCGCGCACGAAGGGTTCCGTTTATCTATAAAATCGGCAAAAAAATAACGTTTGTTGTATGGAAGCCCCCTTTTATATTTATTTTATTTTGTTTTTAGTATTTGTTGATATAGCGGCAACAGAATTACACTCACCAGCACATTAAATAACCTAACCTAACCTAACCTAAACATTAGCATACAGATCTTTGCAAAAATATGTTGACATTTTTATTTTATGTATATGTGAACATGTTTGTATGGTAATAACAGGGTGGGCCATTAAATGTGCCGGTGACTGTACATCATCTGTGAAAAGTTCAACTGTCTAACTCCTCAGTGGCTGAGGGTTCCGGGAGAGGCTCGCTTCCATCTTCAGCCTTATCAATACTTAACATCAGGTATGATGAAGGTTAAGACGCTCCCTGCCGTGAATTAAAAAAAATATCACGGTTCATGAGATATACTGCCGTGCTTATTTGAAACGCAGTAAGGAAGGTTAGACTAATTTAAAAAAAATGGTGGTTGAATTAAAAAAATAATAAAAATATACACAATACATTTACGCAATATTAAAGTATAACGTTCCGTATAGCTATAGAAATGAGAATCAAAGTGCTCAGCTCTTCGCGAGGATACCTAATCTATATGTAAATCTATACTTGAAAAATATCCCTTACTGCGTTTTTAAATGACACGGCAGTATAGCCTGGTGACAGACGGACGGACAGCGGAGTCTTAGTAATAGGGTCCAGTTTTACCATTTGGGTACGGAACCCTAAAATCGACGGGTTCACTATCGACCGTGAGTAGAAAAAACTAGCTCTCACTTTGGACATAGGATAAAGGCTAGTCCTACTAATGTGTCATTATAAATGTGGAAGTATGTCAATTTGTTTAGTAACTTAAAATAATCGACTAATACATAGGCTACTTTTATCCAGATATTTTCACGGAAACGGGGACCACGCGGGTGTAAACGCGGCCGGCCGCTAGTTATCTATACTATCTATACTAATATTATAAAGAGGAAAGATTTGTATTTTTGTATGTAACGAATAAACTCAAAAACTACTGGACCTATTTTGACGAAATTTGGTATAGAGAATCCTTAGACCCCAAGTAGTAACATAGGCTATAAATGATCCCAAAATTCCCACGGGAACGGGAACCACGCGGGTGAAACCGCGCCCGGCCTCTAGTATAATATATAATAATATTATAAAGCTGAAGAGTTTGTTTGTTTGAAAACGCTAATCTCAGGAACTACTAGACCGATTTAGAAAATATTAGACCATTAGTAAGCTACATTTCTCCCGAGTGATATAGGCTGTAGTCTACAGGCTTTTATCCCAATATTACCACGGGAACGGGCACCACGCGGGTAAAACCGCGAGGATCCGCTAGATTGTAAATAAAAGGAATATTAAATTTTAATTTTATTTCAAAATTAATTTTTAACAGCCTTTCTTATTCCTAGTTAATTATCTGACTCTGTTCTAAACAGATTTTGATTGAAATTTATTAAAAGTACAGTTACATTGCTGCTTTAGTAAGATACTTGTTACATTGATATTACTAAAGCAGCAATGCGACTGCCCTTGCAATCAAACGTTGATTATGAAACAAGTTACATAATCAGAAGGCTTTTCTCACTCGCGTGCCGCGCGACCGTAATACGGTCGATTGGAAACTAGGCGCGAGGTTGCGAGGTTCGCGCTCTTATCGACCGACATTTTGATTGACAAAAACTACACATACCCTTGTCTAACTTTTATAGAACATAGCTAGTAAGACAAAGACATGAAATAAATACGAATGAATGACAAATTCCACCAATCATGGAGCATTAAAATTTAATTTCGTTCATTCTTTTTTCTGAATAATTCTATATCCACGCTTCACTTTCTTGGCGTCCTTACGAGAAGCTGACTACTACGGAATTTCTACAAAACCGAGAAAATTGTGGAAAGGTATGTAACTACTAGACCACAGAGGCGGTTAAATACACACATTTTAATAATAATACAGTTTGAGTTTTTAAAATTAGTATACGATCACAAGAAATGGTTTTTTTTTTACATAAAATCAATATTTATTTAAATCTTCAAAATAATAGTACTTTTTCACAAATTCGACTTACTATCCAAATACTATTAGGATAGCAAAATATGATAATATCTTTTTACAATTGTTTTATTTTCAAATTAACAGTTTTTTTATAAACATATTCTTACACTCACACAGTTTCACCCAACATATATATAGATACTAAGTCGAAATTATGAAAATTTCGACTTACTAGATAGATAGATAGATAGATTCGATAGTTTAGTTCCAAAAATAAAGGAATGTTTCCTTTCAGTAAAATGACTAACTAAAAGATTTGTAGTTACTGGTTTAGTTAACGTTAATAAGGTACCAGACAGCATATAACTTTCGCATTTACGATATTGGAAATAGACAGAAAGGTGAATCACTTATTGTTACAATACAATTGTACGATCCTGTCCATTTTAACTTGGTTACTTACCGCATGCAGCGATCCTATCGGTTTTTTTTCGGCGACTTCAAACATATGACTCGGTGACAGCTTTTAACGTCGACCTTTGAACTATTTGATTATTTCCTTATTGCATTACACAATGAAAGGACCCAAAAAGAACCCGTTTTAAAAAGTTACTAACGGCCATGAGCGAACTGAAACTTTTTTTGGGAATTTCCGGTTATACCTAGAGAAGAAACAAAACTCGGGTCTATTGTAATCTCAGTAAATTAGTTAGGTACTTAAATGATAATGACTGAATTAAAATCAATATAACAGATTTTACAACGTGTCATCTTTTTTAGTTAACACACATTTGGATAAAAAAAAACTGGAGAAAACAGAACCAAAAATAATTAATATTGAAGGATTTTTTTAATTTATTTGCAATGACTCTTTTATGTTTGAAAAACTTATCAAATCAAAATACCATTGTCAATGCAAAAAATAAAAAAACTTAGCAATTAATTATTATTGACGACCTATGTGTGCATGAACATGTCTATTTGTCTTGGTCTGGGTGTTTAATATGTATATTGGGTAAGTATTTAGAAAAAAAAGTTTAAAGTATGTTTATCCGTTATCTAGTATCCATAACACAAGTTCTTCGTGAAACTTAACGTAGGCTAATTGGTGTGATTATATGAATTTTATTTATATCTTTATTTATTAATTAAAATTATTATTTTTATTTACGACAGGCAGACTCTTCACTTTCATCATACCTGATGTTAAGTATTGAAAAGGCTGAAGATGGAAGCGAGCCTGTCCCGGAACCCTCAACCACTGAGGAACTGGCCATCCACAACAATGTTAAAAAAAATGTATTTATGGAGTCAGATTCAGATAAATGGTGGTAGCTAGGCAGGCGGACTCACAACAAGCCTACCACTAACTTAAACTAATTCGCACAAAAATAGCATTGTCAATGAAGATATTTCATATCATCTTAATCAAGAGTAAAACATTTGTAAGAAGTTTCTTTCGAATGCGATTTCCTGTTACTGATGAAAATTCAATTTTTTTTAACAGGCCGTACACTATTGTACTAAATAGTAAGAAAATTATGATAGAAAAAATATTAGACTCGACTCGGCTTAGAAGTTACTCTCAGACGGTACGCGACGAATTACTTATGAGCCGAGTCGACTTTTCCTAATATTTTTCTTTTGAAATTGTTTAAACGATAGACCTAATAACGATATAGACGAAAAGAGCGCTTCAACTGTATGAGAACCTAGGGTGTCGAATTTTTCGTATGTAGCATGACGCCACGAGCGAGATTTACTGATGTGGAAATGTTGTTACCGAGCTCTTGCAAGAACGCACTGCACAATTAACCATTTTCGTTTCTGAGTGGTACGCGTGTTTTCATGGCAATGGTCTCAAGCGGAGTTACTTTGACCGTAGATCAAACTTTTGACACGCAAGGTAGGTAAACTTTTACCGTCTATCTCGATATAAGTATATGTTCCTCACTATAAAGATAGCATTGAAAATGCAAAAACTTAAAAATCATAAATTAGAAAGGTAAGAAAAATAGTTTACGCTTGAAAAGGTTAGACAGTATTAGGTGGTAAGTAACTACAGCTTATATATTAAAAAAAAAGAGTTTATCGCTCCATCTAATGCACTATAAAGGGGTGACATTACGAAATGCCAGGCCCCTTGGCTATGTTTAACCTTTTGATAATAATTTTCTGCCTTTTAACGGCGATTATTTGCTATATTAGGGGCCAAATGGCTTAATTTCACTTTCCACTTTAGTAATTTTGTTAATGTCCTTTAGCAAGCGGGGCTCATCATAAATATCATGATACCTACATATGTATAGTCGGTGAATTTCCCGTTTGACCAGTAGAGTTTTCTTAGGGAGCGTTATTTACACAAGTAATCGATTTTAATATTCTTTTTATAACAAACTAAAATAGAACACTAAAATATACTAGAATAAAACAACTAGTCTCATGTCGCCCAGACGGGATTCGAACCGGCATCCTTGGGAATCCGGCCCAATGCACTAACCAATTATGCTACAGAGACCTATGAGGACACGTTGAATTTTTCTAGTATATTCACCTTTCTACGGTGTTGGCCACCGTCGTTTCATCAATGAGAGAAATATTCTCGCAATCGAAAGAAACATCTTTACCAGATGTTTGACTATCGATTTGGATGAAACAGCCATTTAATTATAAATTTTAAATTTTGCATTTTTACAATGCTATTTTTGTGTGATAAATATTAAACAAGAAAATATACTAGAAAAAAAAACAACTAGTCTCATGTCGCCCTGACGGGATTCGAAACCGCATCCTTGGGAATCCAGCCGACCGACATAGAGTTAGTTTAAAGGGCGGAGAGTAACATACTAGGTTACTTTTTATCCCGATATTCCCACGGGAACTGGAACCACGTGGGTGAGACCGCGGACGGAAGCTAGTTTCTCTACAAGTAATATGCATAGGCCACCTGGCCTATTAAGCTTTTCTTTAACTCCCAGTCCAGCATGCGAACTCTTTAAATTAGAAAGAACCAAGCAAATACTTTGGATGACCCTCATTCATTCAATGTATGAAAGACTAAGGGCACGTGTTGACATCCCACACTCTACGCGAGCGCGCGGCTTAAGTGTGTACACGGCCTAATAATGAGCCGCTGTAATATGATAGTTTGTGCAGAGCTTTAAGGTAGGGTTGGCAATTTTAGTTTTCTTCACTAATATTTTAAAGAGGAAAGATTTGATTGTTTGTTTTTTGTTTGCATTGAATAGGCTCTGAAACTACTGCACGGATTGGGATGAAATTTGCTACACAGGTAGTAGATAGCCTGGTGATGAACATAGGATACTTTTTATCCCGTTATTCCCACGGGAATGGGATGGGAACCGCGAGCGGCTGCTAGTCTACAATAAGGCGGTAAGGTAGTTAGCCAGGGCGGACTGACAACAAGTCCTGCCACCAACCAAACCGAATACAATATGTACCTACCCCCACTGACGGGAATCGAACTCGGGATCTCTGGATTTGAAACCGGCGGCGGTGGTATTGTTACCATTAGATTACAAGGGTGGTTATAAGGTCGGAGTTCCGGTTTCTGCAAAAGACATATTAAAAAAAAAAAAGTTAGAAAAAGTTATTCATTTAAGGACTTACTACGAAGGACACCTTATTTTAGTATTAAAACTTAAATTCTAACAAGATCTCTTTTTTATTTTGTTTGTAGGTTTGATTTGACAACCCTAAATCACCTTGTTACGAAGCTGTCACCGCAGCTCTTAGCTCGCCTGACAAACAGATCAGCAAAAATGAGCTTAAAGTCTCTTTAATACAGTTCATTTTTAAATAACCAAGGGAGTTAAGAAGATGAATCGTGATGAAAGAGTTTTTTGTACTGTATCAGGGAAGAAATAAGATTCACTTTAGAGAGACGCTCTTTAAATGAGTTCTTAAGACGGTACAAGTATTGCTCTTTGACTACGATTACTTTCATTTTTAAAACGTTTTTGAGATAAAGGAAGGAAGTGCTTTAACAACGATCTTTTGTGATATCTTTTTACATCATACTGTAGCATTTTTGTTTAATTAAAAAAATTGTTTAAAAACTTTATGGAATACTGGTGGCTGCCCGCGGTTTCACTTGCATGGTTCCCATGGGAATTTTAGGTCAAGTGTATCCTGTTTTATTCTTTATTGCACTCTTAAAAACGTTACACATAAATAATTTGAGAAACGTACAGAGCAGTACTTATCTCTAAAAGAGATCTTTTCCAACCAACCAACCTAGGGTCTAGTCCTAAGTATTTAATAATAACTACCAAAAAAGCGGAATAGGTAATGGCTATTTTTATTTCTGCAGTTACCAAACCGCAAAATAGCAAAACAGACGATCCAATTTCAAATTACCAACAATTCCGAACGTTGTCCAACAAAATGGCGGTAGTTAGAGCAATTTCCCGCCGTTTGTCGTCATAGCGGACTTACGTCAATTACCAAGCGATTATCCTACTCGTCGCTAGATGGCGCGCATCGGATTACTGTCTTTGGGGACCGGTCGTGTTGTAAGCGTGCCTAAACCAAAATAGCTTGACCTCCCCACTTGCCTTTTTAATCCTATTGTTTAGCAGTAATTTGAAAGGTCTGATTAAATTTTTCCCTTTAATAGTACAGTTTGAAGAAATGCTTTATACTCTGAAACACTGATTTGAACATAGGATTGGAATTACATCATGATAGAGCATTAATTTTAATTCATTAAGTAAGTACAAGCAACGGCACCTCAAGCTTTACAGTTTGACCTAGAGAGCTCTCTTATGTCGCTCGTAATAGCGTCGGTTTTCGTAGTGCAAGTGTGAAGTCCAACTTGCTATTGATTGTACTATAAATATTTCTTGATAATTGATGACAAAATAAACATTTTTAGATTCTTCAGTGAACGATATCTGCTTTATGTATAAGCAAATAAATATTCTAATTCCTAGAATTCTTTCCAGAAATAAGGATGTAGTTTTATGATAGCTTAAATTATTGGTATAATGTTCTTATGTAATTGTCATTTGTGTCACCAATTCATCGGGCTCGATGATTAATATTGTTTCACTGGAAAATATAGGTAGTGTCTGATTAATATAACCTTTGTTTCGATATAGATTATGATATCTAACGATTGTAAAACTAAGTAAATAGCATTTGAAACATTTTTTTTTTTTCAGATCAAAAGAAGGAGAACAAGAAATTTAGTAAGCATGATAAAACAATAATACCTCGGTGGCGAAGTGGTTCGCACGCTCAGCCTGTTTGGTAACCCATCCCGTGATTGATCAGTGCAAAAGTGCGACAATAATTTAATGTCTCCGTTACAGGAAGGCACATTGAGCCGACTATATTTGCAGTCGTCAAAATTCACACCACACACCAATGTGTGTGATGAAAATTGACGACTGGATTGCCACATTTGGCCCTCGTGGACCCATCACGCGGGTTCATGCATGTCCCATTCTCCTTATATCCATTCATTAGGAATCATAAGTATGTAAACAATAATAATAATAATAAATAAAGTTACATTCTACGTAAGTAAAATGCTTGTACCATTTTTTGACTTGTCCTAGTCAGGTAAGTAGATAACATACGAGGTTCTGATAAAACGAATGATAAGATAAGCTATGTCTCGTCCACTTTTGCTGAAGTGTGCAATGGAAAATTGATACAAACAGACATTACAGTGTTCCAGTGAAGGAAAACTAGATTTTTATGTGAATTTGTGCGTTAAAGGTAGGTTTAATGATGATGTTTCTAAAGTTGTGCACATTTTAAACAAAAAATAGGACAACATTATCTATAGAATAGGTAGGTACTATAAAGTGATGGTGTTTGTGATAAGATGTTCGTCATATTTATTTTATAAAAAAGTGCTGATCTCGAAGAAATATAATAATGGTAAAAAAAACTGTAGTCGTGGTCGTAAAAAATATACTAGTGTATTCCGAACAATGCATCCAATATGGCGACTATTAAAAAATGTACCTAACCGAACTGTCAATGTCATTTTTAGGATAAATATAATGTTCATTGTTAGCGGTATTGAGGTAAAAACGGAAGAAGCCATTTTTTTATTGTTGATGCATCGTCATTGTTATCGCAATACAAATACTTACGTCAAACAATTACGAGAAAGAAATGCTGCGTGAATATCATACATCATTCTTACTTTATTATAGTTTACTGTACAGTAAATGGATGAACGGATTTGGATGAAATTTGTCACACAGCCTGGATTAAAACAATACAGTTTTACCCCGATATTCCCGCGGGAACAGGAACACGGGTGAAATCTCAGGCGGCCACTAGTATCGAGATAAACGCTATCGTCCTATTTCAGCTCCTGGACCTTTATGCAAAATTTCATCTAACTCAATACAGCCGTTTACAATGTTTACATCGTCGTCAGCCATTTTTAATGTCAATCAAATGCTGGGGCACTGGCCTTCCTTACAGATGGATAAGGAGAATGGGTCATGACCCACCATGCGGGCCTAATGCGGGTTGGTGTGTTTTAACGACTGCAAATGCATCCGGGACCAACGGCTTCCGGAGCATGGAGAAGCTTGAGATAGTAAATTTTGGGTCACCCATCCAGTGATCGACTATTGTGAAAATTTCTTAACTTCAACAATCGCAAGCCAAGCGCGCGAACTGTTGAATAGTTATTATGCGAATGTTTACATTTAACCGTTCAATATTATATCGAAATCAGTTAGTATTGAATTGAATTAATCACACATCACATGCTACATTCGTGTTCAAGAGGAAAAATTAGTTTTCATCTTTTTGTGTCCTAAAGAAAAAGCTGATAATAATTGAGCTACCGTTTCACGGGATGACTGAGTCATCATGACTGAGTCATCCCGTGACCACGGTAGCTGAAAAGGAGCCGAAACGTCGGGAAAATCAAAAAACCCCTAAAAACCAAAAAATACGGACAATTACAACTTAGTTCGTGAAATATAGCGCGTTTGATATCCGTAAAAGTTGTTTTTTTTCAATGAACAGTGCGCGCCAAAACATAAGATGTACGTATCTGATAATAATTTTCAATAATACCATACTTATTTTTCATCTCTTCTTCTTACTTGTATGGGTATACCACTCCCTATGGTTAAAATATTTCATACAATCTGTAAATTTGATAAAAGATAACGAATGTTTTCTGAAGATAACCCATTAAGCTTGTTTTCCTCATAATCTTTCTTTATGTTACTGTGTTCTGCTTTTGCTGCTGTAAAAAAAAGAAAAATCGATTTATTTGATTCGAAAACAGAGAAATTACCATAGCCAACACACATAGAAACATTAAAATTTAACTCAGCTTCATGCATGGTCTACGACCAGCGCTGATCATCCTTTGTAGTGACTGAGTGGATCAGAATAAAAAAGAAATAAAAATCATATTATTATGTTGTCCCAAGTATTTAAAATGAGTATTAAGATTATTTTAAACTAATATGTAAAGTCTTTATTTTAATTTCTTCTTGCTTTTCAGGAAAATGGCTGCCAAAGTCATAGTTTTTCTTTTTACTATTTTTGCTATAGGAGTTCATTCGTCAGAGAGTAAGTATTTGTTTAAATATAACTTTATTTATGTATCAATCAAATTAAAATTGTATTTTTTATCAAAATATCTTCAATAACTATTAACTATGAATCTCAACTAATATTATAAATTCGAAAGTGTGTTTGTTTGTTCTACCTTTAAATAATTGCATAATAAAAAATAAATAATTGCATACCATCACACCAATTATCTAGCCCACGTTAAGTTTCATGAAGAACTTGTGTTATGGATACTAGATAACGGATTAACATACTTATATACTTTTTTTGTAAATACATTAGAAAACACCCAGACCAAGACAAACATACATGTTGATGCACACAAATGTTTGTCTTGTCCGGGAATCGAACCCGGGACCTCTGGCGTAGAAGTTTAGTACACCTGCGCCAAACAGTGGGCCTACCATGAGTTTTCCGTTCCGTTTACTGTATAGTAAACGGGATACATTTTGTATGCAAATCTGAACAGCGCCTCTAGTGGGCCGTAGCAGAACTACAGATTCTCATACAAAAGGTCTCCCGTTTACTGTACAGTAAACGGAAATAAAAACTCATGGTAAGCCCACAGGTCGTCAAAAACCTTTACGCCAAACAACCGCATAAATTGTACACAGTTTTAAGCAATAAAAGCTATTTCTATTTCGCCCTAACTAAGCAACCAATCAACTTGACTTTTGGCATCCTAGAGTTAATTGATATAACGGAGAGTAACATAGCCTACATTTTATCCCGATATTTCTAAGGGAACGGGAACATGAAGGTTTCAGACGTCAGACTTAAAAAAAACAATTCGGTTTTCGACTAATAACTTTAGCTTTCACCATTTTCATTTCCATCGCTTAGTTCTTCTAGCGCCATCTTGTGTCGAATAGCAACACTAAAGTTTGTTTCTTTTTCCAGACGACACCACCGATGATTCCAAAAATGTTGTTTTGGAGTCCGGAATCTGCAGAAAATGCATTTGTAAAGATGGAAAAGTAGACTGCAATGCACAAGGACTCACTGTATTCTTCACTAAGGAAGAGTGGGCAGGTTTGTTAAAATACAATCAATTTCGGTGTCTTTTCATAGGGTAGCTAGGACGGGTTCCTTATTTGAGTTCGAAAGTTGTTGTTTCGATTTATATTATATCAAACACGTTTTTTTTTTTTAATTTATGGTGATAAATTCTTAAGTAGATTCCTGCTTTTTATTCTAGTGATGCCTTCTTGTTATGATGTAACGTTAGTGCACCCGGTAAACACTGTTTCGACAAATCCTTTCGAATTCGAACCCCCTTTCGAATTTATGTAGGGTTCAACCCAGTTAAGATGCTTTTTTTTCTTAACTTCATTATCATCAGCAATTATTGTCACATCTGTGAGGCACTGCACTGGCCTTCCTAAATGAAATTAATTTATTACTTTCTTATATTTTTTGTCATTTTATATTTTGTTTTTAACATCTTATTTTAGATTAGAGCTGAATTATATGAAAGGAACATAACTTTATTGTATTTGACATAATAAGATATATTAATGATTTTTGACATTTTAAACTTTATTACTAATTGCAAGTTATACCTTTTAATGAGCTCCTCACATTTTTTTTCCTTATCTTGAGCTAGACGTACTTATTAATGTTATTTCCTACTGTACTATTATGTATGAAAATTTGTAAGCCACAAATGGTAAATGTGCTGCATTACCCTAAATTTGTCACATATTGTTTACCACATTTATAACATAAGGAGATTGGGCCTTGCCATAACTGCATGACCCACTACGCAAGCCGTGACCGAAATGATAATTTTTATCACCGATCCCGTGACCGACCTTTGCCAAAGTTTCTTAACCGCTACAATCGCAGACCGGGCGCGGACCACCGAGGTCCTTTCTGCGGAATCTTTATTTATTTAGATTTAGAGCACAGAGGTTTTTTTATTATTAACAAAACGAAATTCTTATTTTCTTCTACTTTCAGCTCTAAAGGATTTCAAACCAACCCACGTAGACCTTAGCGACAATTCCTTTGAAAATATAACGGCGATAGCAGAGCTGCCGATTCAAACCTTAAATCTATCGCGTTGTGGCATAGAATCGATTGACAACGCAGCATTCAAAGACCTGCAAGATCTAAAAGTTTTAGACTTGAGTCGTAATAAGCTGACATCATCTTTGAGTCCTCATGCTTTTGAAGTAAGTAGTTCATACCAGAATCTCTAACATGAGCAATCTATAGAAAACATATTAGAAAATATCAACTCGGCTCGAACCCATGACCTTTGGAAATCCGGTCCAATGCTCTAACCACTGAGCTACCGAGACTTGCGGACACCGTCGAAATTCTCCAATTCTTTTATATTTTTAATACGCTGTAGGCCAGCGTTGTCACATCAATGCTAGGCATATCCTTGCATTCGAAAGACATACAAACTGATTCAATTTATAATTTATTTCTAAAATAAAAAATTAACCGAGCTCAAAAACGAAACGGCAAAAAATAAACCAAGCAAGCACTGCCAACCAATGCATTCATTTCTACTTTGAGCTCCTAATACTCTTTCATTTTCCTTGCCTTGGCCCGCACCGACTCCCAAAGGCTTATTTATTTGCTTTTTAGTTTTTTAGAGCAAAGCAGAGGGTCAATTCTGCTAATTTTTTGTCGTAATCGTCACTCAGTAGTGTTTCAATAGTAGTGGTTATTTTTTACACTGTTGTAACAAGAACTGTGTAAAACAGCACTACCATTGAAACACCACTGGAATACGATTGTGACTAAGCATTAGCAGAATTGGGCCCCTGGTATGTTGGACTCGGTTGGGCATTGCCACTTTAGGCGAAGCTATTTGCCTTTGCCCGCTGGGCCTAAACTCTCCCCGATCCCTCATCCAGCGCGATAACTCGATGGGGGGACCGCCCCTCTTCAGTCTCTAATTCTGATTGTAACCACTCGATGGGGAATCGAGAGGGGCTACCACAACCAACTAAAACCACTTACCTACTACTTGCTCCTACCGCCGTACCAGAGTATAAACTACAAAAAGAAATATACTTGGTATTCTATGACAAAAACCTTGCAGTCCTTCTTTGGAGCTAGGCAAATTGGTGACGTGTTTTTAAGAAACATTTAATTTTATTATCTATATTTTTCTTTCCAGGGTCGTTGGTCTCCACAACTCTACGAGCCTCTAGAGTCTATGGAAGTCCTGGACCTATCAAACAACGACATGCATTCTCTCAACTCAGACTTATTTGAGCATTTGTCTCAACTAAAAGAATTGGACTTGAGTGGAAATCCTATGACAGTCATCGATTATGCCACATTGGTCGCCATATCGAGCGTCAGTCTGCTGAAGGTAATACAAGTTCTACATAGTACCTAAGTGGGTAATTGAAGCAAATATTTCATACAAGCTCGAAATATGAAATATTGGGAAGAACCTATACCGTCCGCAGGCTGTGAAAACCTCGTAAGTCACAAAAGACAATGTCTAATTTTGAATAAAAGATGGCGTCTTTTTTTTTAGTGCGGCCATCAACCAAGCCTTGTTATTTTAGAAACATATAAATCCCACCGAATGTTTTACTTGGCTTCCTACAAAAATTTTCACTACACGGTTTTTTCATCTCCTGTAAAATTTTGAGTGGATTTGGTTTTCACAGGCCGCCGACGATATGGGGTCTGAATCAAATTGCTATCTCTTTAATTTCCGTGCTTTTTTTTTGTCCTACTTGTCGTCTGCGTCAATATTTCAACGCAAATTACTAGCGGCCGCTCGCGGTTTCACCCGCGTGGTTCCCGTTCCCGTGGGAATATCGGGATTGAAAGTATCCTATGTTCATAGCCAGGCTTTCTACTGTCTGTGTACCAAATTTCATTCAAATCCGTTCAGTAGTTTCGGAGCCTATTCAATGCAAACAAACAAACAAACCACAGACCTGTATCGAGATAGACGAAAAGAACGCTTCAAGCTGAACCTAGCGTGATGAAGCTGAGAACATAGCGTGTTGAATTTTTCGTATCTACGATGTCGTCACGAGCGAGATTTAGAGATGTGGAAATGTTATTGACGAGCTCTTGCAAGTAAGCACTGCACAATTAACCATTTTCTGAGTGACGCGTGTTTTCACGGCAAAGTTCTCAAGCAGACTGACCACAGAACACAATTACTCCTAGCGGAGGGATTTACTTATGTCGTAAAACTTTGACCGCGTGAATCAAACTTTTGACACGCAAGGTAGGTAGGTACACTTTTACCGTCTATCTCGATATAGGTCTGTGAAACAAACAAACAATCAAATCTTTCCTCTTTATATTAGTTACATGTAATTCTGATTGTAATCTGTTTTGTTGTCCGTATAATAAATAAATAAATAAACAGAGAGAAAAAAATAAAATTTCCAGAAAATTTCCAGAAAATTTCCCTTAAAAAGGAATGTTCGTGCTTTTCTTTTGGATGGGTTGAGTGCGTTCGTGGTTTGATAATTTATCATCAACTATACATGGTTTTTCTCATTTTATCGTTGGTACGGTATTTTGTTTATTTATGTATCTATAATATTATGTATTACAGTATTAGTATAGTATGTATGTATTTATATATTTACGTATGTATTATAGTGATGTAGGTTTATATATCAATGTTGACAAATCTCATTTTTACCGCTTTCGCTAAAGGTCGACTGGTAGAGAATACTTTTAGTATGAAGTCTGTCTTTTGAACCAAACTTAGTGTTTATTGCACATTAAAGATTTTAATAATTAAATATAAAAAAAACAGCACTTGATGAATTTCTTTTCGTTACATTAGGTCTCCCGCAGTAGGGTTTTCAACCGATGGCGTAGCTCCGTTGACATTCTAAAGTACTTGTAATAGCCTAAACTGAATAAATTAAGTTCATTTGCATGTAAAGTAAAAACTAGGTAACATTTTGCTACTTTCCTTACAGACGCTGCGTCTGAGGTCTTGCCAATTGGAAGAAGTCCCAGATAAGTTCCTTCACACACTACGTAACCTGGAACGTCTGGATCTGAGCGACAACCTTCTAGCAGCAGTCCCCCAGGAGTTGGAGGAGACGAAGAACCTCCTATATTTGAACCTGAACCAAAATCCAATCAAGGAGCTGGATGTTAATTCAGAGAAGTACCCGTGAGTATGATACCAATTAAAATAAATATGACTGAATGATTCATCCCAAGTAGCAAAATGTAGTCATTTAAGTATCCTATAACTACAATTTGTTTAGATCTATAGAAATCCTATTAACGTTTATAGGGCCACATTTGGGCGCACTTTATAGGACTTTGTCGTCCTTGTAATGTTGTTTTCCCTCTTTCAATAATAATATGAACTTACTTAATAGACTTACCTTTTTCGGCTAGGACAACAACGGGTAAATGAGACAAAACACTATCCAGTGACAAGTAAATTGATTTTTATTAGATACTGACTCGATATAAACCAAAACAAAAAAAATGTCCTGAAATCAACACAGAAACATACAAAATAGGTACACGGTTAAAACAATTAAAAGTTACTGTTTTAGTGATCTTAAATAGAATTGAAGGTTCATGAATATCAGAAATGGAACTTAATTGAATGTGATTAGAAATTGAACATGATGCTACACTATGGGTGCTGAACTTGCTGATGTGAATGAATGGTGGATGTTTATGTGGATATTATATCAAAAGTAGTTTAATGGCAAAATGTATTTAAATAAAGTTCGTCTTTGGACTTTATTAAAAACATGTGATGTCAATACCACTTCTTTTGTGTCGATATTTTGAAAACTACATAATATTTATCTTTTATTTATTTTCGTTGTAATGTAGTTAATATGTGTTTGTTATTCCCAAAAGACTTATCCCAAAAATTTTAAAAATGATAGTGGTGGTCCCTAATAAGACTATAGAAATTCATATGCTGAATATATATATATAAGGAAAAATTTTGAAATTCCATAAAATCCACCAGAAAGTTTTATAAGTTAACCGACGTGTAGTGACCTGCACAGTATCGACAGCCATACTTAAACACTATACTTATCTATGGCCATACTGACAAAATAGCGACGTGAATCGCAATAGATGTCAATGCACTTTTTTGATTGGTCAATGTGGAACGTCGACGCGCGATTGAATTTCATTTATTAACGGGAGCGGGATTTTCGTAAGGGTGGTCCTTATTAAGAGCTGGCCCTTGTTAGGCGGAGGTACCTTGGTTGTTGAGTCTTTTGATGTTTGTCTTCGGATTGATTTTATTGTAAACTTGTGGAGCAGTAAATGCGTAGTGTCTTTTGGCAAATGAGCTCTTACATCTACATCTACATAATGTATACTAAACATCGCCCTCGTAACTATACTTATTATTTTTTTATTTTCCAGTGGCTTCCCCAGCCTTCGTAAGCTGAAAGAACTACACATGTGCAACATGCACACGTTAACAAAGATAGGGTCTGGTGCTTTAGCAGGCTTGGAGAACATCGAGAAGCTGCACATTAGTTTCAACCCAATGCTGACACACATCAACCCTAAGGCATTAGCCAGACCTGACGATATAGGAGAGACCTATGATTGGCCTTTAGTCAAAGAGGTAAGAACTGCAAAAACCAGCATTTTAACCGCCTCTGTGGCCTAGTGGTGGTAGTGATAATGACGACCTGTTTGGCGCAGGGGTACTAAGCCTACCTTCTGCGCCAGAGGTCCCGGGTTCGATCCCGGACACGACAAATATTTGTGTGCATTACATGTCTATTTGTCTTGGTCTGGGTGTTTAATATACACGTATATTATTTATTATGTATGTTATCGGTTATCTAGTAAGCGTAACACAAGTTCTTTATGAAACTTAATGTGGGCTAGATAATTGGTGTGTTTGTATGCAATGATTTATTTATTTATTTAGTGTTAGACCACCAATATCAGACCTAGAAAGACGACCCGGTTTCGAATCTCAGTGTAGGTACTTATTATAATTATACCGTTTGGTTGGTGGTATTCAAAGTATTTAGGACCGACGTCTTCGATTCCCAGATGTCTGATTGGTAGGTCTTGTTGTAAATCCGCCTGGCTAGCTTACCACTCCTTATTTATGTTTTTTCTCTCATTTGGAATTCTCCCGTGGTACTAGTTCCCGTTGTAATATCGGGATATGTATCCTATGTTTTAATCCAGGCTATTTACTATCTGTGAGCCAAATTTCATCCAAATCTGTTCAGTGTAGTTTTTGCGTGATTGAATACCAAACATCAAAACTTACACACCTATATGCTCGTATTAGTGAAAACGATATAACTATTTGTTTTTGGAAATGAATTTACAGTTGTACCTCAAATCGAACGCTCTAACCGAGATCGATTCCCGTCTGCTCTCTCGCTGGGATCTACTGGAAGCCATCGATATATCTGACAACCCGTTCCTGTGCGATTGCTCCACTCAATGGATGGTGGATAACTTAGTTGCTGTTGTGGATAAGAAGAACGCCAACGCCTCTGCTGCTATGGTGTAAGGATTTTTAATTATTGTGGTATTGGAATCCGGTTCGAAGGACCAAAAAACTGATCATTAAATAATTCTAAGTTCTTTTATTGAACATTGGGCAGGCATTTGACCACCATCTTGATTTGAAATACAATGTGGCCTAGGATGTCAAATACTTGCCCAGGAAATGCCTTTTCACTCTCGCCTTGAAGAGGCCAGGGTTGTAGGAATCGGGGAACACATGAGCAGCCAGCGCATTCCATTCTTTAGGGGTGCATAAAAATGTATTAGCAAAGAGCTTGGTACGGACCGTTGGAATGTCAACGACGTTTGGTGAAAATTCGTCCAAGGCGATCTAGCCTAAAATTTAGTTCTAAAAAATTTTACTCCAGCGGGCGGGCGAGCGGATTTTGCAGATCTATCGTCATTCATGCAAGACGTGAACGAGTTAGCTAGCTTATAACGAGGTGAAAGGGTTAGCTCTGCTGGAGTCGCCCGATATTTCGGCCACTTTATATCGCTAGCATAGCTTAACTCGGCAGTTTGCGGTGTACATACCTACCTATGTACGAAAAGAGGTGAAACGATGCCTCGCTGTTGGTGTGGCCTGCATGCTCCTTCAAAATTCTCCTGTCTATAAATAATATGTTATGTCCGCTAATGTTTTCTTATTCACCACATTTAGTTGTGAAACACCAGAGGAGATGCGTGAAGCACATGCACGACAGTCGCCGTCAGATGGGTGTGTGGGCATTTACGGACAAAATACGTAGTTGAAGTTAAACTAAAACTTGTTGAAATCGGCTCGATGGACCAAAAACTGATTAACAGCTAATAAGTAATTTGAATTTGGTTTTTCTATGGTTAATGTTTACTTATTTATCTCATTTAGTTGTGAAACACCAGAGGAGATGCGCGGCTACACTATGAAACACCTGCACGACAGCCATCGCCAGATGCGCTGCGTCGACAAGTACGGACACCGGCCCGAGCGAGATGGGGCTATACTTATGGGGACTCTAATTGGTAAGACGATTATTTTTAAAGACTACTCAAAAAAGGCCAACGTTCAATAGAGAGAGCTCTGCGTTTCCTTACGTAATCGAATCAGAAATGAGGAGATCCGTAGGAAAACATCGCTCGAAGGATTGCTCAGCTGAAGTGGCAGTGGGCGGGGCAAATAGCGAGGAGAACCGATGGCCGCTGGGGCGGAAAGGTTCTGGAATGGCGACCGCGCATCGGACGACACTCCGTGGGGGCCCTCCATAAGGTGGATCGACGATCTGGAAGCCGCTGGAAGCGGGAACCGATCGTTGTGGAGATCCTTGGGGGAGGCCTATACCCAGCAGTGGGTGTCATGTGGCTGAGACGACGACGACGACGAAGACCCAAAAAAGGAGTGGTTATTTGTTAGGCGCCACACGCACAAGCAGCACTTTGCTGTCGCCAGAGCAAACTTCAGATGTCAACAGCGCCAACTGCGAGACAGCTACAGTTAGCTCTGTAGACATCTTCAGTTGGCTTTGGCGACAGCAAAGTGCTACTCGTGATTGTTGAGCCTTCATGTATGCATGTTTCTTTGCTCCACCATAACTTCTAAATACCTTAACAGGTTTGGATGATGGGGGAATCATTAGATTCCTTACCTGCCCGAGTGACACTGGATATATTTGTTGTGACTAAATTTAATATGGCAACTGTACCACGCTATAACCAAGTGTGACAATTATTTTTTTCTTCAGTTATGATTATGACAATATGATGAGCACATTCCAATACTCGACTGCCCTGCCAAAAATTAAGTATGTAGTCAAATATAATTCAAAATGACCTACCTACTCGTATAAGTTTAATTGAATAAAAAAAGACTGGTTGGTGGTAGGTAGGAATTGTTGTAAGTCCGCCTGGCTAGCTGCCACCATCTTAACTAAGTCTGACGCCATAATAACAAAGTTTTCAGCATCGTTGTGTTCGGGCAGTTAGAGATATGATAGCCAGTTATCAGTGGTTGAGGAGTTCGGGAGAGGTTCACATCCATCTTCAGCCTTATCAATACTTAAGATCAGTGGGCCTACCGCGTACCTAAGTGCCGTCGGCATCGGTCGACTTCATTTTCACAGCCGACAGCGGTTTCGTACAGCGCAACTTCAACGTTATCGCCTACCAATAAGATTCCTTTTCAATACTCGACTGTGTGTGTGACCGAGACGGCGGCATAGCATCAGCGCTCGCGTGTGAAAAGTTGCGCCTATATTCGACAACTCGTCGACACTTACGCGATACACAGGGGCCGTACCGAGCACGTGGCGTCGGCATCGACATCAACTTCATTTGACAGATGGATGTGACACATTGCTGCTTCTTTTTGACACAAACACTTACCAAAGACTAAGAGCAATATGTCTCATCCATCTGTCAAATGAAGTCGATGTCGATGCCGGCGACACTTGCGCGGTACGGCCGCTGGTATGATTAAGGCTAAGAGTCCCGTCATACAGAAAAAAAGACAGACATTTTTTTCACAGGTGTATTATTAGCTGTTCCAATAATGATGGCTCTGATGCTGCTGTGGCGAAGAGGGTACTTCGCATTTATCGGCTTCCGAGGACCCTCGGATGTTTCCAGAGCCTTCTACAGGAGAGCACCCGATAACGACAACTTTATATAAGAGAGTTAAATGTATGTAGCTTTAGGAGAGAATCATGTTAAAATAGGGAAGAATTTTGTAACATTAGGAGAGAAGTATTTAAAATAAGGAGAGGTTGTTGTGTAATGATTTCTGTAACATAATTCAAAGATTTATGCACTATGGTGCAATTATGTTTTACCTTCAGATTTTTTCTAGATTCTTCTACAAGAGAGCGCCTGATAACGATAACTATTATATGTATAAGAAGGATAGACGTTTGTAATTTTAGGCGAGAATTATTTAACTGGGTCATTCTGACGACAAAGTGTTCTTCGTATAATTTCCGTCACGATTTTTATTGTTCACTAAATTCTTTGTGGGAATTGATCGCTTTATAAAGCCAAAACTTAACTGTTAATTGATGTGCCAAATGTACAAATATATAAAGCTTAACATGATTTACAAGTTATTGTCAAGAGAATTTAATGAAAAATAAAAATCGTGACGGAAATTATAATAAAAAACACTTTATCGTGCGAATAACCGATCTACTATAGGGAAGTTTGTGTATAATACAGTAGCCCTAGCATGTAACTCGATAAAATATTATATCGCGTGATATAGCCGTGTATGCTGGGGGGTCAGAAGGGCTAAAGTAAGAAAAAAATCGTGTAAAAGTTGTAATACAATTCCAATCCAACTGTTATTTTTTATCGCGATTGACCCCTGAGGGGGTCGTGTTTACGCTTTGTAATAAAATTGTTTTTTATTATAAGTGTTTTTAAGTGGGTTTTAAGATTTTAAAGAAAACTATTTTCATTTGTGTAAAGATTGCATTTTATGTTACATAATATAAAGATTTTATACACAAATGGTAGTATTTATTTTCTCTTTTCTTCGAGTTACGTTGTAAAAAAGTAGGTCTACTTATTTGTAAATTGGTTAACTGCAAAAAAAAGGCCCGACATACCTACACATTTCATATAATACTAGCGGCCAAAGATCATTGAAACTAAAGTATTTTGACCGTATTTAAAACGTTACTTACGTTTTCAATAAATAAATTATGAAAAGTTTTTAAATAGAAAAATATTGGAAAGTCTCGGTAGCTCAGTGGTTAGAGCATTGGACCGGATCTTCAAAGGTCGTGGGTTCGAGTCCCATCTGAGAATTCACTTGTGGCCGAGTTGTTTTTTTTTTATTTTTCTATTAAAAAAATTATCATGAATATAAAATATAGCATTGAACAATGCAAAAATTTAAAAAGAAAAAACAAAATGGTTTGAAAATGTCGAATTAGACATATTTCAGCGCAAGAATCGCCTGACTTGACCCATACTATAATATATTCACAAGAAGCTAGTTATATTCACAAGAAGCCAGAATGACTAGCTCGCTAGCTTACTAACACTAGTTCACTGTCATATGACAAACTAGCCTCGTGCAGCTCATCATCCATAGGTGGTGAAACCGGTTCCCAGTACAGTGAAACAACTTTTAACATATTTGCGCGTCATTTAATTCACAATCCAGGCATGATATAGGCGACATTGTGCAGGGTGTCGCGCAGCAGCCGCGGCGGCGGCGCGATGGCCGGTAGCGCGCGGGCCATTTTACATATACAGCGGTGGTCAGATAATAAGAAACACTAGTCGATTTTCATACAAACGACATAACTTTGGAGCCTTGGTTCTCTGGCAAGGATTGACCGAACTGTGATCTGATAATGGCCAACCAAGGAGTGAATAGAGGAGATTAGGATTGCTATACACACCCAACTGATCTGGGGCCCAATTCTGCTATTTGACAATTAGCGACCAACTATTTCCATTCTATCGACATCCTATTGACATTACAATTCCATTGTGCTAAATTTTGTATTCTGCTAAAAGTTTTTAAAATCTCGATGTAATGTCGATGGAGTGTCAGTTCAATGGAAATGGAATGGAAATGGACTGTGAATGGAATGTGAATTAAATACGTTTTAAGTACTTTTTGTGAATTTTATGTATTAATATCGACAAATTATATTTTTTTACGTTATAAATATCAACATCTATTAAAAATGCATGTTTATTGTTAAAAAAAAGATATAAAATATTGGTAGAGTATGGCTGTGATTGTATTGCAATTGCCCTTAATAAAAACTGTGTTCGTCAATGACATCAATGTCTTCATGAAGTTTTGAACACAAGTTTGAAAACTTTGAAGACGAAGAAGAAGTATTTGTGTAAACAAAAATTGTATTTTAACAATGCAAGTGTTGAGGAACCCGTATCGCAGTGGTTCGTGCGCTCGGCCTGCGATTGTTGAGGTTTAGCAACTTTCGCAATGGTCGGACACAGGTTGGGTGACCAAAAATTTTTTATCTCGAGGTTCTCCGTGGTTCGGAAGGCACATTAAGCTGTTGGTCCCGGCTGCATTTAAAAACCCACCAATCCGCATTAGGCCCCCGTGGTGGGTCATGGCCGGTTCTCGTCATCCATCTATAAGAAAGGCCATGTGTCCCAGCAGTTGGAACATAAAAATAGCTGATGACGAGTTTTGAGCAATTAACTGCTCTTAGCTTGACCAGTACTATAATTTCTGTAAACATGCCATTTACTAAAAGTTAATAGTTTTCGATTTTAATCAACAAATCCGGAAAAAATAAGTGTTTTTATTTTTATTTTGCGCTTTCTCAATGTTCCGGCACGATTTTTTTAGCAAACCTCAGATTCGATTTCATTACCCCAAAATAAATATAGAATCGAAGAAATCAGAACTACCCCAAAACTTTTCTAGTAAAAACACAATTTGACTTATTAGTTTAACCAATTTTAAAAGTAAGGTTTATAAGGAATAGAAATATTATTTTTACAAACTTGCCTTGTGAAATTAATATGATATAAAGTCAAATTTAGTAAAATAAAGATAAATTGTATCCAATAAAGCTCTAAAAAAGGTGTCGTTGTTCGATGGCAGTTCAATGACCAAATGACAACTGAAAATCCATTGATAGAAACGTTAAATAGTGAAGAGAATACCGTTTGCACCAACAATTACAATTCCATTCAAATATAATAGATAGCAGACTACCGAAAAGATCAATAGTAGTTCGATGGAGTGTCGGTGGAGGGTCGATAGAATGGCTTCGGACTTTAACAGTAAGAGAATACCAAATGCCAAAAACCATGCAACTGAGACACTATCGACACTCTATTGAGACTCCATTGGTGTATTTTTATTTAGCAGACTTGGGCCCCTGATCTACATCCAAAAAAAAGGTGTAGGGATCAGTGTTTTCAGTTTCGGGAATCCTATTTTATACTATTTTCGCTGTTTTTTTAAACATATCCATACATTTCTTACAATGTAGCACCTTTATATATGTATTTATTTTGTAGAAATATATATAAACGTCCATGACTCCGGTACAAATGCTCGTATTCATCATACAAATTTGCCCCTACCGGGATTCGTACCGGTTCTCAGTACAGTAAAACAACTTTTAACATATTTGCGCGTCATTTAATTCTCAATCCAGGCATGATATAGGCGACATTGTGCAGGGTGTCGCGCAACAGTCGCGGCGGGCGGCGCGATGCCGGTAGCGCGCGGGCCATTATACATATACAGCGGTGGTCAGATAATAAGAAACACTAGTCGATTTTCATACAAACGACATAACTTTGGAGCCTTGGTTCTCTGCCAAGGATTGACCGAACTGTGATCTGATAATGGCCAACTATGGAGTGAATAGAGGGGATTAAGATTGCTATACGCACCCAACTGATCTGATCTACATCCAAAAAGATGTAGGGATCAGTGTTTTCATTTTCGGGAATGCCATACATTTTTACTATTTTCGCTGTTTTTTTAAACATATCCATACATTTCTTACAATGTACCACAACTTTATATGTATTTATTTTGTAGAAATATATATAAACGTCCATGACTCCGGTACAAATGCTCGTATTCATCATACAAATTTGCTTTCGGATTCGTACCGGTTCTCAGTACAGTAAAACAACTTTTAACATATTTGCTGGTCATTTAATTCACAATCCAGGCATGATATAGGCGACATTGTGCAGGGTGTCGCGCAGCAGCCGCGGCGGCGGCGCGATGGCCGGCAGCGCGCGGGCCACGCCCAGCAGCGGGCCCAGCGCGCACAGCAGCGTGTCCAGCAGGACCGACACGGACCCGGACACGGCTATCTGGCCCTGGGAAAGAGATCAATAATTATGGTCAATTTAAAATAGAAAAATATTGGAAAAAATTAACTCCGCCACAAGTGAATTCTCAGATGGGACTCGAACCCGCGACCTTTGGAAATCCGGTCCGATGCTCTAACTGCTGAGCTACCGAGACTTGCGAACCACCGTCGAAATTCTCCAATACTTTTATATTTTAATACGCTGTAGGCCAGCGTTGTCACATCAATGCTAGGAATATCCTTGCATTCGAAAGAAACATCTTTTCAGGTGTTTTGACGATCGATTAAGATGCAACTGCCAATAATTTATGATATATATTTAAAAATAGCATTGAAAAATGAAAAAATAACAAAATCATAAAAAGAAAAATAATTCTTCTGCTTCTTATCGAGTGAGGATTAGTGGCCACCTCTGGTGTCAGAAATTATCAAGCCGCCTATAAGGTATATCTTGGCTTAACCGCTGCAATCAAATGACAACAGCCGGTACCGACGGTTTAATGTGCCCTCCGAAGCACAGAAGCGCGCAGCTATATCTGTACTACACCCCAGTCACAGTAATATACACCCCACCCCCGGTAACCAGCCCCACCTCGTGCTCCTTGAGCCGCTCCCCGATGATGGCGAGGCTCTCCCCCAGCAGGCGATGTCACTATATAGGGACTAGCTATATCTGTACTACACCCCAGTCACAGTAATATACACCCCACCCCCGGTGACCAGCCCCACCTCGTGCTCCTTGAGCCGCTCCCCGATGATGGCGAGGCTCTCCCCCAGCAGGCGATGTCACTATATAGGGACTAGCTATATCTGTACTACACCCCAGTCACAGTAATATACACCCCACCCCCGGTGACCAGCCCCACCTCGTGCTCCTTGAGCCGCTCCCCGATGATGGCGAGGCTCTCCCCCAGCAGGCGATGTCACTATATAGGGACTAGCTATATCTGTACTACACCCCAGTCACAGTAATATACACCCCACCCCCGGTGACCAGCCCCACCTCGTGCTCCTTGAGCCGCTCCCCGATGATGGCGAGGCTCTCCCCCAGCAGGCGATGTCACTATATAGGGACTAGCTATATCTGTACTACACCCCAGTCACAGTAATATACACCCCACCCCCGGTGACCAGCCCCACCTCGTGCTCCTTGAGCCGCTCCCCGATGATGGCGAGGCTCTCCCCCAGCAGGCGATGTCACTATATAGGGACTAGCTATATCTGTACTACACCCCAGTCACAGTAATATACACCCCACCCCCGGTGACCAGCCCCACCTCGTGCTCCTTGAGCCGCTCCCCGATGATGGCGAGGCTCTCCCCCAGCAGGCGATGTCACTATATAGGGACTAGCTATATCTGTACTACACCCCAGTCACAGTAATATACACCCCACCCCCGGTGACCAGCCCCACCTCGTGCTCCTTGAGCCGCTCCCCGATGATGGCGAGGCTCTCCCCCAGCAGGCGATGTCACTATATAGGGACTAGCTATATCTGTACTACACCCCAGTCACAGTAATATACACCCCACCCCCGGTGACCAGCCCCACCTCGTGCTCCTTGAGCCGCTCCCCGATGATGGCGAGGCTCTCCCCCAGCAGGCGATGTCACTATATAGGGACTAGCTATATCTGTACTACACCCCAGTCACAGTAATATACACCCCACCCCCGGTGACCAGCCCCACCTCGTGCTCCTTGAGCCGCTCCCCGATGATGGCGAGGCTCTCCCCCAGCAGGCGATGTCACTATATAGGGACTAGCTATATCTGTACTACACCCCAGTCACAGTAATATACACCCCACCCCCGGTGACCAGCCCCACCTCGTGCTCCTTGAGCCGCTCCCCGATGATGGCGAGGCTCTCCCCCAGCAGGCGATGTCACTATATAGGGACTAGCTATATCTGTACTACACCCCAGTCACAGTAATATACACCCCACCCCCGGTGACCAGCCCCACCTCGTGCTCCTTGAGCCGCTCTCCGATGATGGCGAGGCTCTCCCCCAGCAGGCGATGTCACTATATAGGGACTAGCTATATCTGTACTACACCCCAGTCACAGTAATATACACCCCACCCCCGGTGACCAGCCCCACCTCGTGCTCCTTGAGCCGCTCCCCGATGATGGCGAGGCTCTCCCCCAGCAGGCGATGTCACTATATAGGGACTAGCTATATCTGTACTACACCCCAGTCACAGTAATATACACCCCACCCCCGGTGACCAGCCCCACCTCGTGCTCCTTGAGCCGCTCCCCGATGATGGCGAGGCTCTCCCCCAGCAGGCGATGTCACTAT
Source organism: Chrysoteuchia culmella (assembly GCA_910589605.1). Lineage (NCBI taxonomy): Eukaryota > Metazoa > Arthropoda > Insecta > Lepidoptera > Crambidae > Chrysoteuchia > Chrysoteuchia culmella. Next base: position 7,358,894 of record OU342671.1, on the reverse strand, counting down.
ATAGGGACTAGCTATATCTGTACTACACCCCAGTCACAGTAATATACACCCCACCCCCGGTGACCAGCCCCACCTCGTGCTCCTTGAGCCGCTCCCCGATGATGGCGAGGCTCTCCCCCAGCAGGCGATGTCACTATATAGGGACTAGCTATATCTGTACTTCACCCCAGTCACAGTAATATACACCCCACCCCCGGTGACCAGCCCCACCTCGTGCTCCTTGAGCCGCTCCCCGATGATGGCGAGGCTCTCCCCCAGCAGGCGATGTCACTATATAGGGACTAGCTATATCTGTACTACACCCCAGTCACAGTAATATACACCCCACCCCCGGTGACCAGCCCCACCTCGTGCTCCTTGAGCCGCTCCCCGATGATGGCGAGGCTCTCCCCCAGCAGGCGATGTCACTATATAGGGACTAGCTATATCTGTACTACACCCCAGTCACAGTAATATACACCCCACCCCCGGTGACCAGCCCCACCTCGTGCTCCTTGAGCCGCTCCCCGATGATGGCGAGGCTCTCCCCCAGCAGGCGATGTCACTATATAGGGACTAGCTATATCTGTACTACACCCCAGTCACAGTAATATACACCCCACCCCCGGTGACCAGCCCCACCTCGTGCTCCTTGAGCCGCTCCCCGATGATGGCGAGGCTCTCCCCCAGCAGGCGATGTCACTATATAGGGACTAGCTATATCTGTACTACACCCCAGTCACAGTAATATACACCCCACCCCCGGTGACCAGCCCCACCTCGTGCTCCTTGAGCCGCTCCCCGATGATGGCGAGGCTCTCCCCCAGCAGGCGATGTCACTATATAGGGACTAGCTATATCTGTACTACACCCCAGTCACAGTAATATACACCCCACCCCCGGTGACCAGCCCCACCTCGTGCTCCTTGAGCCGCTCCCCGATGATGGCGAGGCTCTCCCCCAGCAGGCGATGTCACTATATAGGGACTAGCTATATCTGTACTACACCCCAGTCACAGTAATATACACCCCACCCCCGGTGACCAGCCCCACCTCGTGCTCCTTGAGCCGCTCCCCGATGATGGCGAGGCTCTCCCCCAGCAGACGCAGATGTGCCGCGATGTCGGCAGCGCCGCAACCGGTCACGCGATATACGCCGGCCCCGGCTTGGTTGGAAACGGGCTGTGAAGGAAATAAATATAAATAATAAATAATCTTTATTTTCTCATCACAAACAAATTACATGAGTGTATACAAAAGTTCGGTATCATACTCAAAGTAGCCAATTGTTTGTGTGACATCGACGCCTGCGATAGGTATGGTTTACATACCCGTAATACAGGTCATCAGGCTCCCGACCCGCTTGGATTTGACTAGATGTTAAAATGATATAGAATATCATAATAATATTCTGTTATTCCATTACTTCTATTCTATAACTTAATTACAGTAGTGAAAGTGATGTGTAGGAGACTCGAGTAATATAATCATCATCGATCATTACAAGTCCACTTCTAAACATATGCCTCTTCCTTAGAGCGCCACATAGAGCGGCTGTGAGCGACTTTGCGTGTATACTATAATGCAGATCGAATAATATACCGTGTTTTTTTTCTTTGTGCCCAAAGTTAAGGTGGAAGTAGTGTTACGTGTTTAGAACAAAATTATGAAATAATTATTTTTTCTTTAAATTCTTTATTTTATTTTATCAAATGTTAGCTTTGTTTATTTGGATATTAAACATACCTGAGCAATACAAAACAAAGAAAACAAATTTAAAATAATATATTGTTATTGAATAGTAAAAATAACTATTGGGCTATCAGCTTATCGCAGCGCTACGATGACAAAAAAACTATTTCAGTAAAAAAAAAATTTTTATTCGCTTCATTTTGTTCTCAACACATAACACAACCTCCCCCTTAAGTTTGGACACGTATTATAAAAACACCCTGTATACTTAACTCATCTGATCTCTCATCTACTACACATCTCACAAATGATAAATAAATTTCAACCGCCTCTAGTGGTACAACCACCGGTATCAGACCCTAAGGTCCCAGGTTCGATTCCCAGCGGGGATACATATTGTATTCAGTTTGGTAAGTAGTAGGACTTGTTGTGAGTCCGCCTGGCTAGCTACCACCATCTTATCTAAGTCTGGCGCCATAACAACAATGTTTGCAGCATTGTTGTGTTCCGGCAGTTAAAAGATAAGATAGCCAGTTCCTCAGTGATTGAGGATTATCAATACTTAACATCAAGTATGATGAAGGCTAAGAGTCTCACCGTCGTTGATAGAAAAAAAAATATCAGGGAAGATGTCTCAAGTTTCAAGTTCATTAAAAGTCATAAATCTAGCAAGGAAATTAAGTATTAAGAGCAAATCATGTCATCTAGCATAATAAAGTGCCTCAATAAATTATTGTTACGATGGGACTGGCATGTTACTCTGTATAAAAGATCCTAAAAACAACAAAGATAAAAAAAAGTCACAAATGACGACCCGCACCCGTAGGTACCGCTACCACTATAGTTTCCAAACTTTAAACCCTCGTAAAACGATAGGGTTTTTGTCCAATTACTACATATTTCTATTCATCTATTGTGAATCCAATAGATGAATAGAAATATGTAGAAATATGTATTGCATTTTTAGTATGAAAGTGATAGCTATAACTTTTTAATTTTGCATTTTACAATGCTATTTTTTTGTGATAAATATTAAACAAGAAAATATACTAGAAAAAAACAACTAGTCTCATGTCGCCCTGACGGGATTCGAACCCGCATCCTTGGGAGTCCGGCCCAATGCACTAACCAATTATGCTACAGAGACCTATGAGGATACGTTGAATTTTTCTAGTATATTCACCGTTCTACGGTGTTGGCCACCGTCGCTTCATCAATGAGAGAAATATCCTCGCATTCGAAAGAAACATCTTTACAGATGTTTGACTATCGATTAAGATGAAACAGCCATCTAATTATAACTTTTTAATTTTGCATTTTACAATGCTATTTCTATGTGATAAATATTAAACAAGAAAATATACTAGAAAAAAACAACTAGTCTCATGTCGCCCTGACGGGATTCGTACCCGCATCCTTGGGAGTCCGGCCCAATGCACTAACCAATTATGATACAGAGACCTATGAGGACACGTCGTTTTTCTAGTATATTCACCGTTCTACGGTGTTGGCCACCGTCGCTTCATCAATGAGAGAAATATCCTCGCATTCGAAAGAAACATCTTTACAGATGTTTGACTATCGATTAAGATGAAACAGCCATCTAATTATAACTTTTTAATTTTGCATTTTACAATGCTATTTTTATGTGATAAATATGAAACAAGAAAATATACTAGATAAAAGCAACTAGTCTCATGTCGCCCTGACGGGATTCGAACCCGCATCCTTGGGAGTCCAGCCCAATGCACTAATGCATTGGGCCGGACTCCCAAGGATGCTTATCACATGAAAGTGATAGCGTTAGCGAGAGCCTTTGTAGAGGGTTTCGAAAAATCAATAGCTATAGCGATAGCAATATCGTTAGGCGGTAGGAGTGCAGCGGGGCTATTACCTAAATATTAGCAATTATAGCGCAGATATCGCGCGATCGCTGCGGAACGTCAAAATAAAAATTGTATTACGTATGTGATTGCTGGCTAATCGCTCGCTGATGGTTCGTACGTATAGCGGCGTCTCACTCTCTCGCGCTTCTACCTAGGCGCGAGAGTGAGACGCCGCGTGTTGCTGTGACACTAGCGCCAAAAACAATTTGTTAAAAATAACAAGAACTAAATGAATTGTAGTTCATCGTTTGTTCGGTAGATGCCACACTGCCGGTAAATGCCTATTTATTTGCCGGTAAAATTATAGCGCAATTCCTGCTGTCGCGTTGCTGTTGCAAAGATAGGTAATAGCCCCGCGGTTTGGCGCTAGGGCCTTAGGGCTACCCGCCTTCTGCGCTAAAGGTCGGGTTTGATTCCCGGACAAGACAAATATTTGTGTTGCATGACCATGTCTATTTGACTTGGTATGAGTGTTTGGTGTGATTGTATGCAATAATTTGTTTTATAATTATTCGTGTTTTTATATAATCCTCATCAGGTAAAAAGAACGCTGAACCTCCTTTAGAAAAAAAAAACCCCTGAGACCTGCATTTAATGTATACTCATGTTTGACAAATAAATTTTTCATAATAACCTTTGTTGTTACAAAGCACATTCTAGCTGTTACAGAATACATTTTAACAGACTTTAAATAATATTTTAACAGACTTCAAATATTCATTTTGTATCATTTTGTATGAAACAGCTGTTTCTTTCTCGAGATTTCAGAGTTGCTCCAATACAAAAAGTTGTTTGTTATAATGAGTTCTACAAAATGGTTTCGAGATTTTGCACAATTTCATAAGCAAATTTTATAATAGGTTGAGGAAAAAGTTTCTTCGCATTTTTTAAGTTTTTTTTTTTAATATTGTTTATTTACATTTAACTAAAGTATGTAGGTGCCTTTTTTTGATAACTGTTCGATGCATTAGAATCGAACACGTATGACGTACGCGCATGGGTCAGTAGTAGTGAGTTTGACGCGCGCGGTACTTCAGTGCATTTTTTGGTATCAAACTCGCCGGGTGCATTAATTTAACAAACATAAACATTCTAACATTTTACGTAACTTTTTTACTATATTAATTAAACATTTACTTTGGACTATCTTAAGTTAACATTAAACATTGACTAGAACTATAAGTTATCATAAGAACTATTTGTAGAATAATAATAATAACCTCTTTTAATATATAAACTTTCTCATTTAACTCTAAAACTATCATCGTAATCTCGCACTAAACGTAACAATAACTTTTTGCCATCTTGTAGGTAGGGACATAATCCTATTGCTATAGAAATATTGGGGCTTCTGATCAAAATACCGAGACACGTGGTTTTGGCAGTCCTCTCGTGATGTTTACCTGACACTGCCTAAAGAATTCCGAAGAGACCGAAACAGGTGGAAATCTGAAAGTGCAAGGTCAGGACTATACGGCGGATGCATTAACACCTCCCAGCAAAACTCTCTTAAATTTTCCTTAGTGGCTAAATTTCGTGAGGTCTAGCGTTATGATGATGAAAAACCACACCCCTTCTGTTGAATAATTCCGGCCGCTTTCCATCAACTTCTTGCTTTAATCTCGCAGTAGAGTTCAGAATCGATGGTCCTGCCTGGTGGTAACAGCTCATAATGAATAATGCCCTTCCAATCATACCACAGACACAGCATCACCTTGTTGCGTAGTTAACCCGGGTTTCGCCACAGTCTGTGAAGCCTGACCGGCCTTTGACCACGACCTTTCTCGCACGTTCTTGTCGTACGTGATCCACTTTTCATCACCAGTTATCAGTTTCTTCTTCGGCACTTGATAAATTAACACCTTATATACTATACATGAGTACTCACCACGACCGCTTGTTGCGGAGAAGCTGGTTGCTTAGCAACGGCGCGGTTTGCGGGTGGCCGTCCTGGGCCCGGGTTGGGCGGGCGAATACCTGCATAAACATAATATATTAATGAATCCTACTATCCTAGTTCGTACTAACCTATATTTTTTTATTAAAAAAATGTGAGAAGACCATTCCGACTAAGAATAACTTGACCCTAGTAAATTTTTCTAATAGTATTCTATTAAAAGGAGATTGTTATAAATGGCTTAAAAACCATCAAACATTTGAAATGTACTTATGGTAAATTTTAAATAGAAAAATACAGGAAAAAATTAACTCGACCACAAGTGAATTCTCAGACGGGAATCGAACCCGCGACCTTTGGAAATCCGGTCCAATGCTCTGGACCGGATTTCCAAAGGTATTTAAAATTTACCATAAGTATAAAAATAGCATTGAAAAATGCAAAAATTACAAAAATCATAAAAAATATTTGAAATGTACGTAAATTTGTATTCAAAAGTAACAAGCACTTATGAATGTGAAAGAAGCTACGCCATCGGTTCACAAACCCTACGGCGGCTATCGACAGTCAGTTAGGAAACTTATTGATAATAAACATGAAAACATCGATATTGGCGTCCATTTCAATATCGTGTAATAAATTATTACACAGAAAAGATTGATGATGTGCGAGATACTACTGGGCCAAACAGAATCAAATTTTTATGGAACCAAATGGCAACTATCCCGCATCATACAAAAAAATAATCACGTAAATCGGATAAGAAATCTCGGCGTAATCGGTGTACAAGTCGCAGCCATCTGGTTAAATCAGCCATTCAATTGGAAGGCTAGCTTATTCATCAAACGCCGGCATTCAATTGAATGCTTAGCAGCTTAGGCCGATAATTGATTGAAATAGCATCACTCAACGTTCAACTAGTTGGCTGATTGTAAACTAGCCCATTGAAAATGGCTGACGCGAATTCAGGCAGGTGATTTTTTTTTTTTTTTTTTTACCACTGCGGCGCTGGTGTCACCAAATCAATATGGCGTCAGATAGCTCGTTCAGCTGACAATGTTTTCGTATGTTTTATTCATTGGAAATTCGCATTTCTTTTTGTTCAATACATCTACTGAGAATAAATAAAATATTTTTCGTACATATTTTATTTTTCAATTTATATAACATAATAAAACTTTTACATTGTTGACAAGCGCACCAAAAATCGCTAGGATTTGTCCGGTGTGCTGTCAGTACGTAATTTAATTCACATATATCTATAAGTACTTATAAAAAGATTATAAAGAAAGAAGATTAATGTTGGGATACTTAACTTACCGATTACTTATACATTTACACATTGAGTTACAATAAGTGACAGAATGTTTCATAAACACACAAAAGAGCAGTGTAATTATTGACATTAAAAATACTGACATCAAACACTATCTTATGTTAAGTTCATTTAAAAAAAAAGCTAAAGTATCTACTACAATACCACATTCCACACATCTGTTTGTTTTCCCACAATAGTCATTCGTTCGTCAATTTGTTATTAATACGTCATCGACAGACTATATAAAATTCCGTGGACAGAGATAGTACAACAGTGAAGTAGGCTATTTGACAATGCGAAAAATAAAGTGTCAATTACTGTTATCAGTATAAATTATGAGTTTTAAAATGGTTTTTTATTAACGTAAGTAGAAAATAATTATAAACTAGGGCGGTTACAACCCGATACTCGGGTTCGTCGATCGACGAAAAATTCCAAATTATGCGAAAATCTTTAATTGCAGTTTGTGATCATCACGTTTAACATTTTGTATATTTTATAGTTTTCGGAACAAATAGACTCGAGTACCTTTAATTTGATACCTTACTCGGCCGCGTACTACGCGCCAAAGTCCCTATCGAGTCGTCACAAATTTTGCGAACCTGAATTAAGTATATAGATTTATTTAAAAATCCGTAAATAAAAATGCATTTTTTTAAACGTTTTGTCACGTGACACAAAACGCTCTTGATTCGTAGTTTATAATGACGTCACCTGCTTGTAAACATCGTTTGCCTACGTATGTGGATGATATGCAGAATACAGGCAAGTGACATCACCGAACCCATTGCAGCGGCATATTGTCAAAGTAGCGTTTTGGCGCGCTATTTAAATATTGAATTTTTAATTTGATATTTTTCAGCAAATATGTACCAGATTAAAAAAATAACAACTTTTACTGGGTTCCTTAAACTCCACTACATAATATAAAATGGATTTTCAAAACCTGTCAAATAGCCTATTGGAGTGAATGTGAAGGAAGGCAGACTCGCATCGCGGAACCAGTCCGTTCTTTTATCTATAGGATGCTTAGAAAATGTAATTTAAATTTTTTCTTTAAGTTATGGGCCGTGATGGTATTTTGAAAAGAAGGGTAAGATATTTAAAATACTCCTGCTCCTGCATATTTGTTTCAGACCATCGAAGTCTCTTTGCTACTACCCCAAAAACCAGTGGGTCGACACTCCCATAGTAAAGAATTTCAAGAATAGTGTTTTAAACGACAAACAACTCTATGGTTTAGTTCTTAAGGTTCAGATTTCAATGAAGAGATATTTCGAGATTCGTATACGTAGCGCTGCCAACCCACAGATTCTGAAATTTACGCTACGATAATGGTACTACTGGGTAAAAATGGCTGACTGACTTTGATTGTGCTTTGATTGATCTGTCACTCTGTCTTACGTTTGAATTCGAATCACGATTCTTCGTTTTTTGTTCAAACATTCATATTTACTCGAAATTTCATCTGCAATCAAGTGAAAAAGTGATATTTTCGCTTATTACATAGTGATTTTGCGATTCCGTGTTATTTTGTAGTACTTTGCATGTGAGAAGAAACCACATTTTCTACCGTACTACTTGTGTAAGTTTACAAGTAAGTTTCACTGTAAAAACTTGCTAAAAATCGCTAGTAACATGGAGAATAGTCGCTACATGAAGTGTACTATTTGTGGCATACGAAAGTTGCCCAAGTCAGGAATACTTCTTGCAAGTTTTCCTTTAAACCCAGATTGGTAAGTACCTACTTCTTATTTTGTGCCTACTGCCTATCTACCTACTTATCCCTTAGATTTGGTCAGCCGTGTTTCGTCAATGATAAAATCTGTATCATCAGACGCCAATATAGTAACTAATTTTATCCTTTCAAAGATAGGAAAAATGAAATAGTTTACATTATAAAAAAAACTAGCGGCCGCCCGCGGTTTATAAAAAGTAGCCTGTGTTACTACGCACAAGGATTTCTGTTGGCCTAAATTATTACTTACGTGTATTGTAATATTTAAGCAGTGCATCAACGCGGTCGGTTTATCATTTTCACAGCATTTCCCTTCCACAAATTAGCAGCATCTTTATCAATTTATCATTAGCATTTAGCATAGTAATTAATGAGTGTAGCATAACACCACACATAATCAAACAAACAAACTGACATATTTTCGCATTTATAATATTAGTATGATATATTTTCTAGGTGCCGATTATGGGTGAAAGCATCGGGTATCGAAGATCTGGTACATGAACCAATTGAGAAGTTGCATCAGTTGAAATATGTTTGCTATTCTCATTTTGCCCCAGAATGCTTTAATGCGAAAGGAAACCGATTGCTGAGTACTGCTGTGCCAACTTTGAGACTCAATAGGCCATTACTGTCTGATGACTATTTCACCGAGTTTCCTTTGCATGCTAAATCATACTATGAAAAGATTGAAAAAAAGTCAGGTGAGTTTAGTGATTTTATTCAGTGAAGTTTTTATTAATATTAAATATATTGCTAGTATTCAAAAGGCAATTGTCTTGTAAAATTGTAAAGATTAGTGACATGACAATAGTTCCCAACAATAGATATTGATACTTAGGATTTTTACTTTATTTATACTTTGGATAATGAAGCATTTTAATAGTGAAATAACATTAGAAATCGGTACAGTATTTTTTTGTTTATTGGTTACAAACAAATCAAATGGCATAATTATATTGACTAACATTTTTCAGGTAAATCTTTTAATCCTGGTTAGACAGATTTAGCTGTGTCAGTTGAAACAATCACGAAGAGAAATGAAGAACAGGCACTGAATTTAAGAGGTATTAACAAATTGTTTTGATTCAGTAAATTAGAAGTATCATTCAGTAAATTAGTTCAGTTCTATTCAGTTCAGTAAATTAGAAAATTAGATAAGTTTGTATGTGCATAAGTTTGTTTTTCTGTATTTTTTACTACTTAATTATGACTTCATAATTGCATTTGCCACTGACCTGTATGTATTTTCTCATAATATTAGTGTTGAAGTAAATTAACATAAATAGTGAGTTTTAAGTAAGTACCTTTAAAATTTTATGATTAAAATGTTTTCTACATATTCAATATTAAATAAAGTATTTAAACACTTTAAATAATAGAAAGAAATATATGAGGTCAGAGCCAACAAATAACAGAGATAAAGCCTAGTATTTAACTAAGTTACTTAGGCTGCATTGATTTGAGGTCTACTTTATTTAAAGGGTTGTTAATGTTCCCTTTGATGCCCACACCATTCATACTTAAAGAGGTGTCTCTAAAAGGGGTGTAAAAGTGTACCTACATAATATTGTAACATAGTGTTATTTAATTTAATTCATGATATTTATATGAACTTTCAGATAAACAAGTGATTGCACCCATTAATGAGTCATCAAGTATTGAAGATTTTGTACCAATACCATCAACATCGAAAGCTCCTTTGCATCTAACTTTCGAAAAAAAGGAGGTATTTTGCAGCTTAAGCTTTAAGCTGCGATATGCAATGGTTTAAATGTAATGCTCATTTTAAACCTCTTGCTGAATATTTATTTAACTTTCTTAGTAAATTGTTTATTAGGAAGTCATGTAAAATTATAAATAGTGACTTTGCTAAGACTGAAATTGATATTGTAGATAAAATCAAAAAAGCCCAACAGCAAAATAAAGATGTGTAAATTATTTATGTTTTTATTATTATAAATGTTATGTGGAATTATTATCATTCATGGCTTATGTATATATAATTACTTTATATTACGTTATTAAATTAAATGTAACTAAAGCCATGCATGATTTATAATTCTTTGTAACATAATTCCTGGAACTGGTTAATAATTAAAATTGCAAGGTCCCATTGCGCTTATCGATAGTGAAGCACATCACTATTTCATCGATATTTGCATTACAAAGTCGATGTACATGACAGCACTAGTCCTGTCAAAATTAGGTTGGCAGCACTGCCAGACAGAGTTCATATTTCTTAGGTTGGTAATCGAGCTCCGGCATTTCATGTACAGTGTTTGTATGTTACAGAGTGCCGTCTCTTAAAACGTAGTGATTACTTACTCTATGCCAAAAACTACCAAAATAAAGGGTCTATAAAGTAGTTTTACCCTAGCCGATTTAACGAAACGTCGAAATATGACGTTAACCCAAGTAGTTAAACGTTTAATTCAACATTTTGGCTAGTTGTCCTTTAGCCATTTAAACGGCTGATTTAACAAGATGGCTGCGACATACCTCCATTCTCCTTTACTCCAAAAATGTTTATAGTGAGAAGTATAATTTACTCACTTGGGTTAGATAATATGATCTTGTTGACCTGCTGTTGGTTGCTCTGCTGCTCTATGCGCATGGCAAACCTTTTGGCCTTGCGCTTCCACGAGTAACGCTCATTATAGTTCACCTAAAACAATGTGGTGTGTTAAATCTATACTAATATTATAAAGAGGAAAGATTTGTATTTTTGTATGTAACGAATAAACTCAAAAACTACTGGACCGATTTTGACGAAATTTGGTATAGAGAATCCTTAGACCCCAAGTAGTAACATTGGCTATAAATGATCCCAAAATTCCCACGGGAACGGGAACCACGCGGGTGAAACCGCGCCCGGCCTCTAGTAATATTATATATAAAGCTGAAGAGTTTGTTTGTTTGAACGCGCTAATCTCAGGAACTACTGGACCGATTTAGAAAATTCTTAGACCATTAGAAAGCTACATTTCTCCCGAGTGACAAAGGCTCTATTTTATCCCGATATCCCCACGGGAACGGGCACCACGCGGGTAAAACCGCGAGGATCCGCTAGTAATAAGATAAATAGATAGTGTTTATTTGCTAACAACAGACACATACATATCACTTTACATTTAATATACCCACCAAACCTCCTCCTAATTGGAAGTTGGTTAAAAATTGTGTTTAGTTAGGGTTAGGGTATGATTACACATATAATAATCATTTTATTTGAATGTAAAGCCTGGTACAAAACCAATATTAACGTTAATAACCACAATAGTCAAAGACAGACGACTGTGTCGCAGTTATTAGCGCCCCCCTCAAAGTTATATAAATTTGCAAAAAATACAAATAAATTAACCGACATCTAAGGTCTAACTAGAAAAACAAAAAATATAAAAGAAAAACAAAAACTTTCTTATTAACTTAGTGTAGTATGTGCGCGCGTGTGTTTGCGTGCGTGTGTTTGCGTGCTGTGTGTGTGTGTGTATGTGTGTGTGTGTGTGTGTTTGTGTATGTTAACGTGAGTATGTGATGCGTGTTATGTGCATTGAATGTCATTCATTTTGCTAAACAAGAGACATCTTCATATTTTATACTAAGGCCACTAGCACATTTTTCTGTTTTTTTTTCTATTTGTTCTGTGTCTGTACCAGATGTCACTACTGTGCTTAGCAGAATACCAGTGCAGCAAGCTACTCTGCTGAGCACAGTTTTGTCATCACATGGCTTTACTTGATTGTGCTTTTGTTTCGTTTTTTATACTATTGTCCTTTTTTTTATTTCTGCAGTGATGTAAAATGTTTGTGTTAAGTGTACCTTCGTGTGGTATTAAAATAAATATTTTTCTTTTTCATTACTGAAATAATAATGCATATTTACTTACATTAGCCCACATTTCTCCAAGCCGTTTAGATATAGCAGAGAAATCCATATCCGGGTGTTTGCGGAGTATCTCGTTACGGGCTTCTTTGGCCCACATCATGTAAGCTGTTATACGGGTTTTGCCTGTGAAAGAAGTAAATAAATAAATAATTGCATACAATCACACCAATTATCTAGCCCACATTAAGTTTCTTGAAGAACTTGTGTTATGGATATTAGATAACGGATAAACATACATATATACTTTTTTTTTGTAAATACATACTTAAGATACATAGAAAACACCCAGCCCAAGACAAATATACATGTTAATGCACACAAATATTTGTCTTGTCCGGGGATCAAACCCGGGACCTCTGGCGTAGAAGGAGGGTTTAGTACCCCTGCGCCAAACAGGTCGCCTAACTAAGAAGTAAGAAACTGTCTATAAAAATGTTGAATATAAAATTGTATGATGTGGAACGAACCACCATCTGTGGTATTGATGTAGCTTACATGCACTTATCACTTCTAATATAATTTTATCGTAGTGTTATAGAGGAAAGATTTGATTGTTTGTTTGCAACAAATAAACTCAAAAACTACTGAACGGATTTGGATGAAATTTGGTACAAAGATAGTAGATAGCCTGGTTATGAACATAGGAACGTTTTATCCCGATATTCCCACGGGAACGGGAACCAAGTGGGCGAAACCGCGAGCGGCCGCTAGTGCTACAATAATCTTAAATATAATTTGATTTGGCTATGGATTATCTATTGTGAGAGTTTAAGGTGTTAATTCTATTGTAAAAGCCAAGTTTTGGGTTCAAACCAAAATTTAAAGTAAATACTGAATATATTAGTCATACATTGTAAAAAAAAATTGGTTTGAAATACTAAAGCTTTATAATTATTAGTATAATTATATTGTAAAATTTGTTAACAGAAAAAATACATCTGTAAATGTCATTGTTTCAGTTAACCCCTGGGGCGCCGGTGTAACCTCGTATTCCCAAAAAAAAGTACCGTACTGGAAATCCCCTATGACCCGACCAGAGCATGGTACATCTAGTGGTACAACCACCGGTATCAGGCCCAGGGGTCTCGGGTTATATTCCCAGCGGGGGTACATATTGTATTCGGTTTGGTTGGTGGTAGGAGTTGTAGTAAGTCCGCCTGGCTAGCTACCATCATCTTATATAAGTCTGACGCCATAGCAACAATGTTTTCAGCATTGTTGTTTCCGGCAGTTAAGAGATAAGATAGCCAGTTCCTCAAGGATTCCAGGAGGGGCTCGCTTCCATCTTCAGCCTTATCAATACTTATCATCAGGTATGATGAAGGCTGTCTCCCCGTTGTTCATAAAAAAAAAGTGCCAGTGTTGAAGGGTAACAAAATCACTCGGAGCCCGATTAAAGCAATACTTTTGAATGTAACAAAAGTCCCAGGCTGGTACTTATCATACTATAGAAGGGGAGAAGTAGAAGAAAGAAATAATTCATTCATACAATTCTTACAAACCTTTATCTTTCCTCTGCGCTTTAGCTCTTCCAACAACTTTACCATCTTTTACAATCAGCTTCTTCTTGCTACTCTTCTCCATCATATACAGAGAGTTAGCCGGTGTCCTGGCTGAACCCTCATCAGATGCAGAGCTGTCAGACTCCATGCTGAAATATCAGATCAAAATTATTAATTCAGCCTAAAAATTAAAGGAATGTTTCCTTTCAGTAAAATGAGCTAACTAAAGTACTGGTAGTTCCCATCCAGGATGAAGCTCGAAACTGAAGTCCAAGCCATTGTTCGTAAACACACTTTTGACAACTGGTGTATGTGCATTTGATTGATGGGGTGTGTTGAAAGGGGGTTCTTTGTGGAATACAGTCCATAAAGAACCAGTGTTCTACAATCATATGAAGCTCGAAACTGTAGTCTCACACCATTGTTTATAAACATACTTTGACAACTGGCGTATGTGCATTTGATTGTAGAAACAGTGTTCTACAATGGACGGTGTTCCATAAATAACCTCCTTTCAACATGTCTCATTACCCTGTACCTGACAGGGAGATAGTAGAACCTATAAAGAATTTTAAGTCTCAACACAGACTCTCTGATACTATCAAATCCTTACTTATAAAAATATTACTTTACTTACCTATCCGGGTTGTCCCCATTATTCTCATAGTAATCAGATTCACTGCCAGACGCCGTGCCAGCTTCCTCAACCGGCCTTGATGGTGTTTCTTGTTGTATACAAAAATCTGGTGGGGTCTCTTCTTGACGAAATCCAGATATAGCCTTGACTGGAGTTTGCCTGCGATACCTGGTTTCTATATCATCGGGAGACTCGAAATCCATGAGCTTGGAGCTCTTCTTCCTAACTCTACCACTACGGGAGATACCAGTGACTTCCAAATCTGAAAATAGGAATATATTTAGGAGGGAAAAGGCGAATAGCAAATTGTTTGTGATTGTGAGACATAAGAACTACTTACCATCTTGCATGGTGTCCTAATGCTTTATAGATGACTTTGTTTGACACAGTTATTGCGAACTGACTGACCTGAAATAGATAGATTTTTATCGAATAACAAACAACGCAATATATAAAAATAATTTCTATGCGATTTGTCTGTATGCACGTAACACCGTGTATACACACAGAGTACTTTTTTGACCGTTTACGTACAGTACATACAAGCTTCTTCTTCTTTTTATATAATAGCGCTGCCCTTTTGGATTTCGCCAATATCCAGTTTTGGCAGGGGACGCTAGCGATGGGCGACTCGAATCAAATAACTCGGTTAACTCGAGTTGCTTATCTAACCGGTCAACTCGAGTTGATTTTGTCCTAGCCCGGTTTGACTCGCTTCGTTGTCGAGTCGCGTACGCAGGCGACCGCGCCGGCGTTTCGAACCGAACCGCCGCCGACTCGGTTCGATTGGTGTGGTGTGTGGATCGCTCGGCTCGCTTCGGCCGTCGTCGCCGGTCGCCGCTCCGTGACCGATCGCCAAACCGAGTTAAGCCGACCGAATCGAGGGAGCCCAAGCCGAGTCACTCACTACACAACTAATTTGTTGTAAAATAGTAGGTAGTAAGTTATTGTTTGCTTAGCTCGCTTGCTTTTAACTAAAGTTACGTTGTTTGTTATCTTGTATTGTTTTTTTGTGTAGCTATTTATTTATTAGACATGGTTTTTAAAAAAAAGAGTGTTGTGTGGGACTTTTTTTACAAAGAACAGTGATGAGAGTAATGGAGTCATAGTGAGTTGTAAAATTTGCTCAATTTCTTATAAATATAGTGGTACAACCTCAACACTCATCAATCATTTAAATTGCAGTTGCGACTTGCAGACTCCGAGTTGCAACCGCAATCGAGTCGGTTTGGTTAAATATATCAAACACAAACAAAATGCCATCTATCGCACCGTAAACTCAACTGAACCGGTTTGAACCGAGTTGCAAACCGAGTCGGCAATGATATCAACTCGGTTAACTCGAGTTGAAAAAATTGCGACTCGGCCCATCGCTAGGCGACGCAGGCGTCGTTAAATTGAAGACAATGACATTGACTTGACATTGATAGACAATGACACTTACTTAAGTCGCGTGAACACGATCCAAGTTTACTTTGACCAAGGTGATGACTACTTGGAAGTTACTTTGATCGTGTAAACCAGCATTTCATCAAAGGCATTCATCAATCAAAGAAACTTTTACCATGCTCAACTTTAGTCCAAGCCTGCTATGACAAAGTAGTTTAAATAATTTGATCGTGTAAACGAGCAATCAACTATCTTAACGGTCTTAAATAAGGATCACACAGCGTGATAGTTCGAAATATTGTTCTCACTTTTTCAAATTGATTAAGTTGTTATCTAAACGGGTTTCTTGTGTTATGTTATCTACTGTCACATATCAAAGGTAACGCTTAGAAAGCTTCGTTTGGCTCCAAAAAACAGTCCGATAATTGATATTTTGGCAAATGAAATTCACATAGCTCTGTATTATTATTGTATGGACCTTGTTTTTATACATAGATTCTCAGTAAAAAAAGCGATTTCGCTACTTGTTTGTCAATGTTAGTGTCGAGTAATGTTATGCCGGTCATCTATACTTTTACATGAAATTCTCACGATCACGAGACGCCTTGAAGAAGCAAAGTTTAGCAGAGTCTATAGAAAGAAAATTATTACTCAGCTGAAAAACTGGATACTGGCGAAATCCAAAAGGGCACTGCCATTATATAAAAAGAAGAAGAACTTGACATTTGTCTGTCTGTCCTCTGCTGTCTGACTCCTCTCTGTCATTGTCAGTCAAAGTCTCGTCCCGGACGGGATGATTGCATTCCGGTAATAAAATGTTAATTTCACAATAAATTCAACCAGAAACAGGGATTTAACATGAAATTATGGCGGACCGAATCCGACAGTTCGCTCAAAGGCTAAAAGAAAGGATCCATATGCCACAGATACCTCAAATAAACACCGCAAGCGGTCGCGAAAAAGTGGATCAACTTTTGGCGAAGTACGTCCCAGCACAGAGAGTCAGTGATATAGCGGAAAAGTTTAGACATGAAACGATATCCAAAAGAGTCCAGGAACTGGTGTCCAGATACGAGAAGTTTACAGGGGTCGCGGAAATCATGGCCATTCAAAATACGGTTGTCGAAGCGCAGGTATGAACTTTTATTCATAGCATTTAATATTAATTTCTTGACACAAGTTCAAGGTTGTATTGCGTCGGTTTTAAAGCTATTCTAGAACGGCATGAGCTTATACAAAGTACGTAAGTACCATAGTATCAATATTATGTTTTATCAAAACTACACAGACTGAACAAGTAGAGTATGGAGTCTTGCAATCTCTGTCTAAAATCTACAGCTTCTTAAGTAATGATAAATTGATAATAAACTATGTTAATATAGTACCCATACACTCTAATAAGGCAGCCAACCGTCCCATAATAACAGTTGCAATCCTTCGTTGCAATATTTAATAAAACAGTCCCGCAATACGTCTCTTCCGTTTCGCTAAATTATTCCATTTTTAGTTACTGCACGGATGGTAATGTCCGGCATAGCCCTTTTTTAAAGTTAGCTGCCTTACACTCCAACAAATTAAAAGGGGCTCATATTTACTTTAGTTGAGTAAGAATTTAGGGAAATGGGTGTGAGGGGTGTGTTTCGATAGCTCAGGTATAAACCTCAGTGGTTTTTTTCATGATACCAATAGATAAAATTATATTGTAAAGCTTTTTATATGATAAATAAATAAAAAAATAAAAAAAAACTTTCCTGTTTATTATATTAGTGGAGACAAAACTACAATTATCACCCATGATAATGAAAAAGCTAGCGGCCTATTCACCTACGTGGTTCCCGTTCCCGTGGGAATATCAGGATAAAAGTAGATGTTTTAATCCAGGCTATCTTCTATTTGTGGGCCAAATTTCATCCAAATGCGTTCAGTAGTTTCGAAGCCTATTCAATGCAAACAAACAATCAAATGTTTCCTCTTTATTATATTCAGTATAGATGTAATCTAAAATGTAAAGAAAGATAAAATCATATAACTAGATGCTGGCTGTTATCAAATGTCTCAACTGCTTGCCTGTTGACTAATAATAATAAAAAAAATATACAAATGAGAAGTTTCCAGCCCGCGTGCACACCGCGACTCGCTGTGGACGCTCTTCTCACGATGTCTGTCCCGCTCATATCAGTACGGTGTGAGCGGGACAGACAATACGCTTGCGCGAGAAAAGTGTCGAGAGAGCTTTGTCGAGCTGCTCATGCTACACATGCTGATGTTGAAAACATTATGTGGGATGATTATTCACTGAATGGGATTAAAATAAATACATATCCAAAACTAATAAGACAATGATTTGATTTTGAAATCCCTAATGAAATGGCTGAGAAATATGAAATATTTATTAAAATTACATATTTTCGCGCAGAATTGACTGGCCTCAAATATGGCGGTGACGTCACGCCACTTCCTCACGTGTCGTCGTCGCACCGCTCTACAAATTGCTAGTGGGCCGAAGTCGCGTGACGTCATACAATGAGCCGTTAAGCGCAACTTTAAGGCCCCTATCATCCCTATTTTTTGAGATATTTTCACGCTTATGTTTAATTTTACTTATATTTTCAAATTTGATTAATAGAAAAACATTGGAAACTTCTCCATCACATACCTACCCTATTGAGAGGCCTCCGTCATTCTCTCAAGGTCTCGAGATAAGTGCCTACCACTAGCTAATTCCTATTCGCCTGGAAATTTCATTGAATTGGTTCAATGAAATTTAGGGTTTACGTTAGGGTTGGCCCTAACGTATGTGCACGCCCGCCGCTCAAGGTCAGACTATGCGCAGTGCGCTGTTTACAATTGAAACGCGACGCTGAGTCAAAGCCGTTAAGTTCAATATTACTTGTATTGCCTGACAATAGATTTAGAAGCGAAAACTTTAGCTGTTTTGTAGGGAAGTGCTGTATCTGTTATTATTAGTAATCTGTGCTATTGACACTAAATTGTCTCCTTCCAGGACAGATTCATGGCAGCACAGGAGCGGAGGCGAGAGCTCGGTCGCCAGGTAGCCAACGTGGAGGCCCATCTGAAGGAGCTCTACTCCGAAATACAGAACACGATGAAAGGGGACGACAAATACTTGCAATTGTGCACGGAAGAACATAAGGTACATTTTATTTAAGATCACTTGAACTATGGTATGGTGGTGTTAAAGAACATACAATTGCACATCTAGAATGCTGAATAGAGCGTCTCTCTGTTACACATCAAATGGAGAAATTATGTAACCACTTTTGTGTAATATAATTCACTATCACTAGTAGTAACAGCGTCATCAGTAAATCCTGAAGGTGGTCTTCTTTATTATAAAAAACGCGTATACATAGTATAGGAAGTTATGCATCGCTCCCATACAGAACCTTCAAATTTTTAATCATGCATTGAGGTTTCACACATGTGTTCCCTGAGTAATTCTAAGCATTTCTTGCTTAAGAGGCAATAAGGCATGCGGCTAGGGGGGTACAAAGATGGCCACCAACCGTAATTTAAAAAATATCTATGCGTGTCCAGGTGGCTACTAGGGCAATTTTGGTATCATCCTACTAATATTATAAATGTGAAGTTTGTATGTTTATTACTCAATCACGCAAAAACGGCTGAATGGATTTTGATGAAATTTGGGATACAGATACTTGAAAGCCTTGGAGAGGAACATAGGATACTTTTTATCGCGATATTCCCGTGGGAACGGGATCCACGCGGGTGAAACCGCAGGCGCCAGCTAGTTCGTAGAATAGAATTAGACGTAGAATTCATTGCTGATATTAATTATTACCATTTTCATAGTGATTTTATATTTAATAAAATGTATAGTGAGCAAGGTTTACGCCTAACATCCTAGCTTACATGCGTTGGAAAGGGTAGAATTGAATTATTTGTACCTACTTGACAACCCTATTGTCCTACAGCCTAATGCCTTAACTGCCCTAGTGCCAAGAGCCCTAGCCCTAACCATAAAATGAATAAATACAAATATATATAAATATGTGTATTTATTCATTTTATGTTGCTATGGTCGTGTGGTGACGGCCTAAGAATACAAGTGTCACCACTCCCTTACATGCCTGGGATGTCGTAAGAGTCGACTAAGACGCTCGACGCATTGAACACCTGTGCGAGAGAAGGAAAACTTGAGACAAACCCTCTACCAACCGGCCAGCGTGGTAGCAGTAGGCTAATAGCCTCCTATGAACGCCACAATAGGCGTGAGCTAGGAGAGGCCTATGTCCAGCAGTGGGCGTACACAGGCTGATGATGGATGATGGATGATATATAAATAAGGATGCTTGTACCAGTCGAGCTAAAGTAACAAGCGGAAAGCGGAAGGTATAATATGTATAAGAATAGGATTTTCTCTCTGCCAGTCAAGCAGGCTCACAATACTGATTAGATATCTGACGGCTAAAGGAGTCTTGGCCGCAGTGAGAGGACTCGTAGAATGATGAGTCGAACTGTCAACCGACAGGGTAACGACGTCCGTAGTCCAGTTATTAACTATTTATTTTTACATTTCTCTTCTATTATATTTTATATTTCTTATTTATATTCTATTCTTCTATTATATTTATTATTTATATTTACATATGTGAATATTGAAGCGCTCATGGCTGCGCTTGACAGACCGATCGTATTCGATCACGTTCGTTAAGCAACGTTCGGCCCAGTCAGGTGTCGGATGGGTGACCGTAAAGTGGCATTATAGCTGAGCGCTTCCGTGCTTCGGAGGGCACGTTAAACCGTCGGTCCCGGCTGTTGTCATCTGATAACAGTCGTTAAGCCAAGTCAGAGGCCTTATAGGCGGCCTGATAAACTCTGACAGACTAACTAGAGGTGGCCACCTCATACGATAAGAAGTATGTGAATATTAATTTGTTCACGGAGATGTGTGTGTGTGTGTGACAATTTTCAGATGCTGTGTTTATAGTTAAAGTTTGCAAACAATTCCGCTTTGTCCTCTGAACTCCTGGCCCAATCACCACTAGTCTGTCTTAAATGTGGCACATGTTCCTTAGGTCTTTTGACTTTTTTCGTCATGAGTAATCTTCTTTTTTGTATGGTGATAGCAGTTTGAGTTCTGTTTGAAGTGTCGCTTTCTAATATATTTTTTTTACCTTCTTTTTTCAGTTAAAAGATTTTGAATGTCCACAGGGTAGTTTTCTCCTGCGTATTTGATTTTATATCTGGTGTAGACAGCCATGCAGCGGTTTGTAAAAAGTTAGTTAAATAACGAGCAGCATTTTGAACGTCCTCGGGGGTTTAAAGGGTTAAGAGAGATGTCTAGATTAACGTTTCCATTAATATAGGCTCTGAAAGCATCCCAATCAGTTCGGCTGTTGTAGAGAGTTTCCCGATTTCGTGGTATATGGCTGAGGCACTAAGGTTGCATATTGCCGATGTGTGGAGGAACCATCGAAGCATGACTCACTTTTATATATAATTCCGAGATACCTCTAGCTACTTTGGTTGGTGGAAGGACTCGTTGTAAGTCCGCCTGGCTAGCTACCACCATCTTATCTAAGTCTGACGCCATAACAACAATGTTTTCAGCATTGTTTTGTTCCGGCAGTTAGAGATAAGATAGCCAGTTCCTCAATGATTGAGGATTCCGGGAGAGGCTCGATTTCATCTTCAGACTTATCAATATTTAGAATGAAAGAAAGAAAAGTAAGTTTATTTTGGGACAAATAAAAGACAGTACATCCGAATAAAAACAAAAACACATAAAAGACGAAAAACCGTTTATCCCAAAACGGTCCCGACTCAGCATAATGCATGGCTTTTGGCCAGCGCTGATCTTCCGTTGGTACCGTTTTGGTGGGACTGCGAGCCAAATTAACAGCAGGTTCGTATAAAAACAAAAACAAATATTTATGATAAACATAGAAAACAAAACAATTAAAAACAATCAGCGCTATGATACAAAATTAAAAAACACATTACAATAAAAATTATAAAAAGCAATTAAAATAAAATCAAATCAAATCAGTTTATTGCACTCCATTAGAATACAAGGTCTTAAAAATAGGTGAGAACATTATGGGTCCGGATTGGACATGACAAATATAAGTATTATTTTAATTACCATAGACCGATCACACAGACTAGAATACTTTCATAGTATATTGTATCATGTTGGTTCCCCTGTGTGATCTGTCAAAAAGGCTGATAGGTTGATTTTAATTTTATTTTGTTTTTTATTTAGTTAAATAATAACATTTTTTTTATGTATTTTTTGCTGTGCCGGTTAACATGGCTCTCAGCCCCACCAATACGGTACCGACGGAAGACCAGCGCTGGCCAAAAAGCCAAGCATTATGCTGAGTCGGTACCGTTTTGGGACAAACCTGTGCCTTTTGTGTGTTATTTTTATGTACCATTATCGTGTCTGTCTCAAATAAATATAATTTTCTTTCTTTCTTTCAAGTATAAGTAGAGGGCACTATACTTCTTGTATAAGTTGCGATGTGCTATTTTAAGTCTCATTATTTTATTTTCTAGCTCATCTTGCAAGAGCGCGCTCTCCGTTCGCTGTTTGCGGAAGCAGAGCGAGAAGAGCGCGAACTATTCGCGACCATGTCAGCCGCTGTCAAGTTGGGACATGAGCGGGAACGGGCCCACGCGGAGAGGAACAAGTATTGGTACATTGTCGCCTCTATCTTTGGTGAGTAAGGTTTAGATTTGCTTGGCAAAAGAATTAGGAGTTTATAACTTTTTAATTTTGCATTTTACAATGCTATTTTTATGTGATAATTTTTAATCAAGTGTTCTCGTAGGTCTCTGTAGCATAATTGGTCAGTGCATTGGGCCGGAATCCCAAGGATGCGGGTTCGAGTCCCGTCAGGGCGACATGAGACAAGTTGCTTTTTCTAGTATATTTACTTGATTAAAAATTATCGAATTAGGAGTTTTTGAGATATTGTACATCATATGTTGGCAAAGCGTCAAAGGTGCAGTTTGTGATTAATTAGGTATTTGTTGGTTTTAAGATGTTCTCCAGAAACAATAGTGACAAGAGGGCCTATCGTCAACTACCCCTAATTGTCTAATTTCAAATACGATCACAATCCCTTTTAAAGTTATTGTGATTGTGATAGTGATTTATAATATTGTTTAAATTATTGTCGTAATCCCTTTCAGAACGAATGATGTTTTAAATGACACTTCATTTGACACTTCTCCATGCATTCGAAAGATATTTTCGTCTGTCACTTTGCCTAGACAGTTCAATTTCGTTCATTCAATACCTTAAAAAACGCGTCACGAACACAATCCCTTTCAAATGTCAAGATTCATTTTAGGTTATTTTTAGGTTGTAACAGTGAGACGCCGCTATACGCGCCGTATGACAGCATTCCGCGCTCAGAACCTAAAAATAACCTTTGATGGTGAGGCCCAAGGTATACAATAGTTTTCGAATATGAATTATTCGCGATCATGTCAAACATTTGACGACCTGTTTGGCGCAGGGGTACTAACCCTGGTGGCTTCGATCCCCGGACAAGACAAATATTTGTGTGCATGAACATGTCTATTTGTCTTGGTCTAGGTGTTTAATATGTATATTATGTATGTATTTACAAAAAAAAAGTATATAAGTATGTTTATCCGTTATCCATAACACAAGTTCTTCATGAAACTTAACGTGGGCTAGATAATTGGTGTGATTGTATGCAAATATTTATTCATTTATGTCGGCCACTGCCAAGTTGGAACATGGTTGATGGTAGGACTTGTTGTGAGTCCGCCTGGCTAACTACCACCATCTTATCTAAGTCTGACGCCATAACAACAATGTTTTCAGCATTGTTGTGTTCCGGCAGTTAGAGATAAGATAGCCAGTTCCTCAGTCGTTGAGGATTCCGGGAGAGGCTCGCTTCCATGTTCAGCCTTATCAATACTTAACATCAGGTATGA
The DNA here is from genome assembly GCA_910589605.1 of Chrysoteuchia culmella. Lineage (NCBI taxonomy): Eukaryota > Metazoa > Arthropoda > Insecta > Lepidoptera > Crambidae > Chrysoteuchia > Chrysoteuchia culmella. Next base: position 7,335,006 of record OU342671.1, on the reverse strand, counting down.
TGAAAGCATAGAGTCTCCCACGTCGTTCATTAAAAAAAAACCTTTATACAAAAATGATTTATATGCCACTCAAAATAGCATTAATTATTTCACAGGCACAGTTCTAGGCATAGCCGGTTCCACCATAAACAACCATCTGAAAATGGCGGAGTTCAGAGATATGATGGAGCAGCAAATGGCCAGAAGTGCAAGCGTCTTATACACCATAGCTGGAGGAGGGACCGCCAACAAGGGGGAGATAGCTGAGGCTATGAAAACCGAATTTCAACATCAGGTACCATGAACGGTAGTCACATAATTAACAATTACAATCGAGGTAACTTTGGAGCCTTGGTTCTCTGCCAAAAATTGACCGAGCTGTGATCTGATAATGGCCATCCAGGGAGTGAATGGAGGAGATCCAAATTGCTATACACACCCAACTAATCTGATCAACATTCTAAGAGATGTAAGGATTTCCAAAGGTCGAGTGGGTTCGAGTTCGCACTTGTGGCCGAGTAGACTTTTTTCCAATATTTTTCTATTTAAAATTATCATTAGTGTAAGAAAAGCATTGAAAAATGCTAAAAATAAAAAATCATAGATAACTTTAGTCCAGTAATAAAGTTTTTAATTATTGTGACCATTTGTTACAGGAACAATTAGCACAAAATCTGAAAATTATGCAAGATAACATAGAACATCTAGTCAATAAGCAGTCGTCTTTAATAGGTAACTATTACTTGTTATATATTATTTGCATATTTTTTGTATTATGAACCAGGATGCTCTTAGCTTTCATTATACCTAAGGTTAAGGTGGAACGATTAAGTTACAAAAAGCTGAACGGTCGTTAGATGGCGCTACTTTCGCTATTTAGTAGTTTTTATTTATTTGTTAATTGTTCTTTGTATCTTTTTAACTCAAAATACTATTAGCGCATTCTATAAATAAATATTGAATTTTCGAAACCAACATTTATCTTTTTGTAGTACATAAATCATCCAAATATCTCGAGAGAGTGTTTCTGTCTCCCAATTTTACTAATCACTCACACATGCATACCTTATTTCTGAGTTTCTTGTAGTAGAATATTTCGACCCAGCTGAAAATGATAAAGTAGCCCAGCGGTCTACGTACTCGGCTTAGATATCAAAGAGTTAAGGTTCGAGACTTCTGATGGTAGATTTTTTTTTATTATTTATTTTATATTATTGTTTATTTAAATAACATCACAATATTAATTTTGATGTATAAATTGCAACAAATTGAATGTAATTGATACTCTAAATTTTAAGATTTCTTAGTGTGTTTGCCCATTATAATATCTTTTTTTTTAACCACTGCTGAACAGATTTTGATTAAAATTACAGTGTTTCCTCACAAAAAAAAAGTGGTGGTGGTTGTTGGATCATCATGTTACCGTTTTCTATACTTCTATACTATATAATATTACTAGCTTCCCGCCCGCGGCTTCGCCCGCGTGGACTACACGACTTATGCTATTGTGGGTTAAACATAAACCACCGCGGAGTTTTCTGTAGACATTTTCAAGGTGTACAAATACTTATTACCTTATATTGATAAATCTCGTAGGGTTCAGCCTGCGTTTGCAATGTAAGCGGAAAAAATGTAATCATTTACGACATCACATTAGAAACCTTAAAAATTACAGTATTTCTCTACTATATATTGAAGGTTATTTTACCTTCCTCTTGAATCACTCTATCTATTAAAAAAAAACCGCATCAAAATCCGTTGCGTAGTTTTAAAGATCTAAGCATACATAGGGACAGACAGCGGGAAGCGACTTTGCTTTATACTATGTAGTGATAATAGACCGATAGGGATAAGTTTTGAGGTTTCAAAAATATTAAAGTTCTTGATTTTTGGTATACAGTTCCAGGACCATTTACTTAACCTAATATATGATTTTGTGTCATCTTAGGTGCAGGGATAAGTATATATTGACGTTTTTGTCTTTTCTGACATTATCGGCCGGAAAGAAAATTAGAGACGATAATTTTACTTTCATGGGGATTAGAAAGTCGTAAACGATGTACACGGGGTTTTTGTGTCATCTCTCTCCACGGGAATACTGTTATTTTACCATTACCTAAGATGTCGCCTCAGTAGCTCAAAAGAATATTAGAGTTGGTGAAATAAGTGTTATAAGTTTTAGATCAATAGTATCTTTTGTTTATAATGTTTTGTGTCAGATTCCTCCATAGCATTTTCAGAAACTTTCCTTTTTTTGTTCAAAACGCTGTAAAAGTCACAAAAGAAAATTCAAGTTATTAGAGTTTATGTTTTTATTATCTTTATGATATAACGAAACACTATTCAAAATTTGTGTCGTTTTTATCCATGGAATCTTATATTATTAGATTCAGTTTAAATCCGGAACATTTTGAAATTTGCCGCTAAGAGCAAGCGCATGGGACGCGACGCGACACGCGAGCGGTGTGTGTGACCTTGAGAGCGTTCTTACGTCGCTCGTCGGTGGTTTTCGTAGTGCAAATGTAAAGCCGTACGTGCTGTTGACGGTACCTACATTGCTAGTCAAGAAGGTACCTACTTAATTATTTTTAAGTAAGTTGATGACCAGACTAAGATGTTTTTTAGAAGTAGGTAAACATTAAATAAAAAGCAAAAAAAAGAAAACAGGATATATATCTGATCTAGGCAAGTAAGTAAGTATAATTTGTTTTTACTTTATACCACCTCAAGTGCCACTATTCTAAATAAAAGCCTTTCTGATTGTTAAAATTGAAATTAGAAATCATGCACCCACTGTCAATCACTCGTTTAATACATTTTGTTTTATAGTTTTGCATTTCTAACCCATTCATTATTATTAATGAGAACCAAGAATACTGGTTCTTCTATACGATGGTACCGCTGTCAGTTAATTTGCGTCAGTACTGGGAGTCCCAAGCAAAAATTTAACTTTAAATTCCCGGTACTTTTCCCTATCTCGAGCTCATTAATTTGAATGTATTTATATTGAAGTTTACTATTAATGAGAACCGGTTCTGCGATATCATGTTAAAACCGGTGCCAGTTAATGTGCCCCAGTAAGTACCGTTTCGGGAATCTCGGGAAAATTCGTAACCAGGAGTTCCTGGGACTATGCCCTAGCATTATTTATCGATGTTATATAAACATTATCTGACTTCTGACCTTTCCTTGGCTAGCCATATTTGCATTGCAATCTCCTGAGATCGGAAACTTTCCGGTTTTGGGGGGATTGTGGAGACAGGTTCATTTGCCCAGGTAGCTACTAATTAAGCATCTTATCGTTGTTCACACGTATGGAGAAAATTGAATATCGGGTCATCATTCAATGCCTTCCTAGCAAAGAAAATCCAGTATCCAGCCGAAGGGGTTGTGAGCCGATGGCGTAGCTTCTTTGAAGTTCATAAGTGCTTGTAACAGCATAGACTGAATAAATGATATTGAATTTGAATTTAAATTTGATGCACGAGCCCCTACTGAACTGGTCCATGAACCTGTCTCCGCAGGCAGACTCTTAATAGCGCAATACAACTCTGCCCCCTTGTCATGTAACCCAAAAAGCTTCAGTTGACGACCGAGCAAGTCTATAGCTTTTATTGATATAGATGTAGAATCGTTAAATTTTTTCGATCTAGCCTTTAGTGAAATAGCCAAGCCAATGTAAACTTACATCTTGTCCCTAATTCCCTCATTCGGTTGTCCACTGAGGCTGTAAGATTAACAGGATAAGAAACAGGTCAGTCCTTTCAACCTGAATCCTACTTTGAGGGATATGCTTGCTGATCATGCGTGTCATTTTCATTAAGTTTCAACTTTTAATATTTCATTAAAATTTTAATTAGCATGAAAAAAGCTTTGCTTTACTGGCAAAGGTTTTTTACGCTGAAATGATTCCTCCAACTATACCAAACGCAAACTCAGTTGTTTTCGAGAGTCATAACGAGTCGTCTAGCTCGCAGGATCGACGACTTCCTCACGAACAAGCCGGGTTCTGAAAAGGCTTTAGCACCAAAGACCACATCCATACGCTTCGGCAGGTTATACAGAAGACCGAGGAGTATAATTTGCTACTTTGCTTGGCGTTTGCGGACTATAAGAAAGCCTTCGATACGATAGAGACCTGGGAGGTGCTGCATTCTCTCCAGAGGTGCCAAGTGGACTATAGGTATTTCGAGGTGTTCAGGTACTTATACGAACATGCCACCATGTCGGACCGATTACAGAACCAGAACACAAATCCCATCCAACTTCAGCGAGGTGTGAGACAGGGAGACGTCATTTCTCGGAAACTGTTCACAGTTGCGTCGAAGGATATCTTTAAGCTCTTGGACTCGAAAGGACTCGGCATCAACATTAATGGCCAGTATCTGACACATCTTCGTTTAGCCAATGATATAGTCCTTGCGGCTGAGACCTTGGAAGATCTGAACACAATGCTCGACGATCTCCGTAGTGCTTCCCAAACATTGGGTCTTATGATGAACATGGAAAAGGCGAAAATCATGTCAAATTCCCATGTTATACCCACTTCAGTTCACGTTGGGAACCCTACACTCGAAATGTTGACCACTACGTTTACCTTGGACAGACAATCCAGTTAGGTAAGTCCAACTCCAGTCCAGTCCAACAAAAGACATCTCCCGTCGAATCCAACTCGGATGGGCAGCATTCAGGAAGCTCCGTAAGATCATCGCGTCCAACTTACCGGAGTGTCTCAAGACGAAAGTCTATGACCAGTGTGTGTTGTCAGTGATGACTTACAGTAGTGATTCGTGGTCGCTAACTATGAGTATGCTCGGCGTTTCCCTACGTGATCGAATCTGATATGAGGAGATCCGTAGGAGAACTAAACTGATCAAAGCAACTGACATCGCTCGAAGGATTACTCGGCTGATATGTCTGTGGGCGGGGCACATAGAGAGGAACCGATGGCCGCTGGGGCGGAAAGGTTCTGGAATGGCGACCGCGCACGGGACGACACTACACACCGACGGTCTGGTGAAGGTCAAGGGAAGCCGCTGGATGCGGGCAGCGCAGGACCGATCGTTGTGGAGATCCTTGGGGGAGTCTTATACCTAGCAGTGGGTGTCATGTGGCTTAAACAATGACTACGACTTGATGATCGAAGTTTAGATCCAAACATCTTTAAGGGCGCTTTCAGTTTAGACGTTTCTTGTCGGATCGCTGCGGTGCCGAAGCGGTGCATTTGTCGTTTTGCGCACGGACGGTCGTTTGTTTCCATACAAAGCGCTCGGTGCGGTTACAGTGCGGCGTCGGTATCTATCTATTTTTGTGGCGGTACCGACGCCGCACAAAAGATATTTTTGTTATAAGCTTGAACGCAAACCCCTTGAGCAGAGACAGAAAGTAGCGTTGTTGCAAGCTTAACGCTTTATTATCTGATATATTTCGGTCTGAAATGGACAGCTATACTCTTCCCCTTCCATTAGACAAGCATAAATACGAATATGTACTTCACAATATATTCCAAAGACTGGCGTTCAATGCGTCGAAATCGGCTAAGCGTTTTGATTATTTTATCTTCTGTACTGCGCTAGAGTGTAACTTCTTACCTGTTCTTGTGTTTCCGAATACTTACAAACCCGGGGATTCTAAATCCCTAATGAATACCTTCTAGGCTCATCGTTGATTGTATGATACTCCTAGCTTATCATTAGGCGGTATAACAGGGCAGTGACCTATTTATCAGAGTGAGACAACAATAGCCAGACAGTAATATGACCGGTAATATGAGCGTATTTCAATTGTACGTTATAGTATAAAAGATGAATTTTGTGTGTGTTACGCGGGGAACTACCAAAAAATAGTTTCACAGCAGCAGCACTTTCTATGGTTCTTTCATCTTGCGTCTAACATTTTCATTTATGCACACATTTTAAACAGCTCAATAATACAAAAAAGCTTTAGGGGTTTCTACTGAGAACACACACAAAATTCATCTTTTATACTATAACGTACAATTGAAATACGCTCATATTACCGGTCATATTACTGTCTGGCTATTGTTGTCTCACTCTGATAAATAGATCACTGCCCTGTTATACCGCCTAATGATAAGCTAGGAGTATCATACAATCAACGATGAGCCTAGAAGGTATTCATTAGGGAATATCGCTACTCCCGGTACTGACCGGGAGTAGCGATATTCCCGGTTCTCTTAACGGAGTATCGGACCCGGTTCCTGTAAATCTACGACTATGCCGTATTTAGTAAGTACAAGCAATACATTTTGTTTTGCTGACTCTACTTAAAGCAGAATACTTTTTTTATATGATAAAATTGATAAATAAAAAAATAAAAACTACCGAAAAGCGATAGGTAAAAGTGAAAATCTACTAAATAACTGATATAGGTATAATATCTGCTCTGCTATGCGACCGACGACCCGGACAGGGACACTCTGTCATTCTTTCACTTGCATAAAAGTAACAGTATTGAAAATTAGATGTGACCTGCGTCTGCATTCTAGATTAACGCTTAATATAGACTGTGATGATAATCTCTACATAACCGAACGACGGCGTGTGTTCTTTCGTTAATCAATTCAATCCTTTCTTACCTAATCTGATCTAATCACGGGATAATCTAATTACCTATTATAGTAGGTAGGTACCGAATATAACCCGACTGAGACGGACGCCGCGATGTCACACGGTCCACGCGTATAGGTAGGTCGACCGCGCCGGGCTTGCCGCCTGCGCTTCGTTCGCATCGCGCGCTATGTACCTACTAACTTCGTGCGCTATTTTGTATTTATTTCTTAATTAATAATGCCGTGCATTAATATGACACAAATTCACACTGTCCATCAATCATGCATTTTTAATATCAAATAAGTGAATTCTAATAATTGTAATATTTTTTTAAAGCACTTATAGCTCGGACAAACAAAAAAATTTAAAATACTAAAATCCCATGCCTGAATCTGGCACAAATTTATTTCATGGGTTTATTTAAGTAATCTGCAGATTACGGTACTAGTTATTTAAACTCTAATTTTTTTTTGCCTTAGTTATTAATGTATTGACTTTAAGTCACTTTCCCCTGGACGAATGTGACACAAACTAGGTTTGTACACTACGCAGGCTATCTTAAATTCAATACCATTGCGTTTTTTAACTTTAAATCAATTTTGTAAGTTTTATTTTGAATTATTTATATCCACCACAAATATTCGAATTTCTATAGATGCATAGGCAAGAAATGACACAAAACGCAAAAATAAGCTTTTTATATGCAAATACATCCACAGGCAAGTTTTTATAAACTTTAGAATTTTTGAAGGTTTTGCCTACAAAATAACTCAGCGCGATCGGTCTATAAAGAGGAAAGATGTGTATGTATGTATGTAATGAATAAACTCAAAAACTACTGGACTGATTTCAAAAATTCTTTTAGGATGCTACACTATCCCTGATTAACATAGGCTATATTTTATCCCGATATTCCAACGGGAACAGGTACCACGCGTGTAAAACCGCGAGGATCCGCTAGTACAATACTACAATACTATTATATTAGTTTTATTTAAAATCAATACATTTAGCTCCTTTCGGTATATTGGCGCGTATATAAATTTGCGCAAATGATCATATTTTGTCTACTTGTTTGTTAGTTACAATCTCCATTTTATATTATAATAGTTTTGGAATCGAGCTCGAGACGCCATTTTTATACTTACTCTTTTTGTTTACTTATGTGGTGAAATTCATAAATCTTGTTAAATTCTACCTTTAAAGCTTTAATTTACTGCGATAATTTATTATGGTGATGTAAAAACTTAGAAGCTTGATTTTTACAGTTCGGGGGAACCATAGACTTTAATCTTTATTAATATCAATTTGATACTTCACGTGTTTCTGAGCATTGAGTCTTTAAAGGCACTTATGTGCATATAACTAATTTCGTGTTTTAATTTATAAAGATACTAATATTATAAAATATTAATACATAAAACATGTAAGTAAGCAAAAATTCCCCAAAAAAAATTACTATTAAGTACTTACCTCAAAATGAAATTGTATTATTCAACAAATACTTAATTCGTAAAGCAGCGCAGCGAACACCGGGGTTGGAAACAATTAAATATCTATTGTGTTTCGTTTTCCGATGCCTGAGAGGTTATAAAATAAAAAGTGCTAACCTCTTGTGTATCTTAAATATGTATTATGTAATGTTAAGTACAATCTAGAAAAAAAAGTGCTGAGATAGCGCTAACATTCATTCATGCGCTATACGGTGAAAATGTTTTTGAAGGCTAACTGACCAATAATTGAGGCAAATTTAATTACATTTGTGCACTATTCGCGCAAATGTTTATTCGAGCAAACGGCTTTTCGTGTAAGAGTCTTTCGCGTTATTAGCTTTTCGCGCAAATGTCCTGATTCATAGTCGAAACAACAATAGTCAAGTGATATGTGACGTCAAATTCATGTTTTGTATTTGGCTTAGTCTATGTTTATCTCTATGCTATCATCATTCTTATGATGTTTTGAATAGCTAAGTGAACATTTAACACGTTAAAATTGTAAAATTAAAAATAAAATAAATCATTAAGATCGTTAAATCATTAAGATTTACGTAAAATAAATCATTTCTAGTCAGAAAATAAATTTCACTCAAAACTGAAATATTTCCACCCGTTTTGAAAGATTTCATAAATTTCGTTTATATTTAATTTTCATTTCAGTGAAATTTTTACTGGACCCATTCCCTAGTCACAATGAAAAAACACTACAAACAAATGACAAATACGGAACGGTGTTGTCAGTACGTAGATGTGATTGCGGACAATTTAATATTTGAAAAGGGACCACATGACATTTGTCTAAATAAAAAAAAATAAAAATATTAAGTAAGTACGTTACATAATACAAGTAAATTTTATTTGCACGAAGCAGATACAATTTTCGTTTCTTTTTTTTTCCTTTATAAAATCTTATTTTCTATTTTTTTACAGTGATGAGAGAAAAAAAGATTTACGCATAAAAAACAAAATATAAGTCGTGTTTAGCATTTTTTAAAATCGGAGTCAAGATAAATCCTACAAATCACAACTTTATATCATAATCCCAAAGTAAATTATTACTGACGAAACTCATCTCTTTTGGGACGCAACGGCAACACAGCTGAAAAATCTAGTAAAGAGAAATTTAAACAATTATTAAATCGAGACAAACGTAAGAGCGGCAACTTCGCGCGTTGCGCGTCTTAGCCGCATGGAATGGCAACGTCGCGATTTTTGTATACGTACACGACATTTGTCACATACACAGTCGTAATTTTTGCAATAATTTAGTGTTCATTTATAGGTGATTTCTGAATGAAACAATGTTTGTTTATTAATTAAGCGCAAATGAATACCCGAGAATAAATAGTTGCACATATATTTAAGTATTAATTCTGTTAGTCTACCAAGATTATCTCGACTGTTTTTTGTATGAAAATCGTTCCACCTTAAGTACTGATAAAGCTGAAGATTTCCATCTTCAGTGAGCCTATGCCGGAACACAACAATGCAGAAATAGTTGTTTGTCATGCAAGGCTGGAAAGTTGGTTATTAGCGGCGAGTTACCTCTATTAAATCCTGAGCGAAGCGAGGATTTCAAAGGTACAAGGCGCTAAAAACTTTTCTGCCGAGCGCAACACACAATTTTTCACCTCACAACAGCGAGGAACATTTTATGGTTGTTTCCGCGGTCAACTTCTGGTAAAAAATCTTTAAACAAAAAGTTTAATTTAAATATAGCTTATTCTTGTTTTAATTATATAAAAAAAACCAAAATAATAAAAAAGGGAGTATTATAGTTAATTTAAAGTTATTTAAAGTAGGAATTTAATGTTACTTAGAAATAATAATAAAAACGATTCGGTAAATGTTGACATTGACATGAGGTACAAGACAAAGACAATTTAAAAATAAATGTCACGTTCCGAAATCCAATCGTAGGTTGTGAAATCTAATATAAAATTCTTATAACAAGTAGTTTAATCTTATTGTTATTGTTTTTAAGATTCAATTAACTAAAATAATATAATTAAACCAAACCGGAGTATTACAATTAATTCAAAGATATTTAAAACAAGAATAAAATGTAACAAAAAAGTCAATAGTGCAATTTGGAACGCATTATGACATATTTTAGGTATTAAATTAAAAAAGTACTTAACCGCGCTAGGCCGCAAAAATATATTTTCTACGCAGAAACTGAATGAAAAAACTTCCTTTTTCAAACGTGTGAGATGAAAACATTATTGTTATGGCGTCTCAGACTTAGTAATGGTGGTGGTAGCTAGCCAGGCGGACTTACATCAAGTCCTACTACCAACCAAACCTAATACAATATGTAACCCTGTTGGGAATCGAATCCGAGACCTCTCGGTCTGACACCGGTGGTTGTTACCACTAGATCACAGAGGCGGTTAGCATATTATACCAAAGAACAATCGTGCTGATGTTATAAATCTGAAATTCTGAATGCTTTAAATACAAATAATTTATAAGTTTCACAATTGATATTCAATTCAATGTTTGATTTGAATATCTGTTACCTAACCTAATAGTCATTTAAAAACGGCTGAAGAGATTTGGATGACATTTGGCATATACAAATAGTTTTTTAGGGTGCATTATATATAACTTAGAATGTATTTTAAGCCCGGGAACGAGAATCTTGCGTGTGAAACCGCGAGCGACCACCAGATAAATAAAAACATTTTATAAAAAAAAAACAAACCGACTTCAAAAAGTAAAAAATAAAACTTTTGGAGTCGGTGCCAGCCAGGGCATTCTACATTGCACTTCTATTAACTATATATTTTTTTGGCCTTAGCTAGCTAGCACCGACTCCAAAAGTTTTATTTTTTACTTTTTGAAGTCGGTTTGATTTTTTTTTATAAAATGTTTTTATTTCAGATTTTTTAGTTACATCATGTGCCGTTACTTACACTAAAAATCAGCCCATACACAACAATGTCATCTAGGTAAACGACTACTTGCCAAAAGGTGATTGATATTTTTCAAGATTATGAAAAAACTACTAGCCAGATCTTCGTAAAAATTATATGGGACCAAATTGACAATGTACCCGATCGAACAAAAAAACAACTATTAAAATCGGATCACCAACACCGGAGTAATCGGTACACATACATCAGACAAAAAAAAAATTAAAAAAAAAAAAAAATACGCGTTTAATTGACCTCCCTCCTTTTTTGTTGAAGTCGGTAAAAAAGTGTTTTTTGTTACGTAATCACGTGTAAGCGGCTGAACCCATTTTGATGAAATTTTATATACACATAGACCATGAGTCGAAACACACATAGTATATTTTTTTAACCTAATTTTCTTAAGGGATTGAAAAGAATGCGGGGCACATATAGGGCACATATAACCATATATCAGAACCATTTTTTTTATTTCAGATCATATAAACCATCAAGAGCACAAAATAGAAATACAATTACGAGAACTGAAGCGTATGGTGACCGCGGCATCGGCTTCGAGCGCAAAGTCAGACTTAGATTTAGGAAAAGCTCTGTCTGTAATACATCAAGACTTGGACGACGCAGAAAAAGAGAAAGAAGACACAGATACATCTAAAATAGCTTTAGATCCCAACCAAATTCTTACAGGACTAGGTATTATTATGTGTGCTGCTGTAATTTTCGGTAACATCATTGGCAGAGTCAGTTGATTCCTTTGCCCCAAAAGAAAAATGTCTATGGGCAGTTGCAATATAATCTGTGCCCTGAACTGTCAAACACGGGACGTATTTATTAATTCAAAAAGTAGTTTGTGAACCCGCTTGTTATTCCCAAAATATTTCAAAATCGTAAGAAAAAAATGTAAATCATTAAAAATTAAAATAAACATTGATTCGTGTAACGAAACATCCATACGAGAGCCAAAATTGTATTTTTCGAAAACTGTTTCGGATCAATTTGATTGTTCAAGATTGAACTTGATAATACATAATTGTGATATTATTACCTAATAATTTTAAGCTTCTTAAATAACCTTAAGACTTTACTTAAACCGACTTTTGTATTCGGAGCGAATTTAAAAAAGTTTCAATGCTATCTAATAAATTTATTAAATTATTACTTGCCAGAATGTTTATAATTTTCTACCACTTAGTACTTACTGTATAGTTGAAATTGTTCTTATTAGCGATTACTAAAAGTAAATGTCTTTTATTCCACAAGAAAACCCTATAGAAATGTTAAAACATTAATAAATAACAGTGATTATTTATATTGTCTTTTATTTATAAATTAATGTTTAAACATGGTATGCTATGACTAACCGACCGCCCGCGACTTCTTTCGCGAGGAAGTTATTCTCTATCCCCTATCCCCTATCCCTATCCCGACCTATTCCCGTGGGAATATCACAAAATCCTTTTTAGGGTTTCGTAGCCTAAAAGCAAAAAACGAAACCCTTATAGATTCGGCCAAGCAAATGATGTCACAGCCACTTTATTCCAAAACTATGAGGATTACACAGTTGAAACTTGGTAAGTAGATGTATTCTGTAAACCGCTTTACGGTTTTTACACAAAAATAAAAAAATATATGAATTTAGGGGGGGCTCCCCATACATGGAACTGTTACTGAAAAATGTTATTTTCATCAAACCTATACGTGTGGGATATCATTAGATAGATCTTTAAAAATTACATTGAGGCTTCTAAAACAGTTTTTTCTCAAAGTCAACCGTTTGAAAGTTATACACTTCCAAATTGGAAAAATTTGTGACCCCCCTTAAAACCCCTCCCCCTCTAACTTTTAGAATAAGAAAGTGAAAAATAAAAAAAATATATGATGTAGATCTTTATAAAAACTTTCAACGAAAATTGGTTTGAACGAAATATATTTAGTAGTTTCAGAGCTATAGCACATTTTCCAAAACCGCAGATATAACTTTGTCATTTATACAAACACTATGAAAAACAAAGTTATTTTTGCTGACGAAAAATTATAATGGCATTTTGGCAATGATAATAATAATAGAAACTTTATTGCACACGATACAAAAACAAACGCATACAGAGAAAATGACAAAAAAGAGGAACACACAATAGGCGGCTTTATTGCTACGTAGCAATCTCTTCCAGGCAACCTTGGGTGAGAGACGAAACCCTTCATGTGCAAGTTCGAGTTGCACTTGGCCGATTTTTTTGTGCTCGCCTACATCGTTAAAAGATCCTGTATGCAAAATTTGAGCATAAACGTTGTTTGTCAGTCAGTCGCGGTATTGTAACTTAGTATGGAAGATATCCGTACAAATTAATATTATATTTGGGAAATTAACTTATTTTTTTTTAAACTTAAACTTAAACTTGTTATTGTGACAAAATTTAGATTTAATGAATATTTTCTGTAATTTTAATTTCATCATCTGATTTGTCTTGTTAGTTGTCCATAAATAAATAACTGTTTTCTGTCACTTTGTCACGCACGCCTAAACCAATCAACCAGTTTATAAGATTTTGGGAACAAAGATAGATTAGATCCTGGAAAAAGACATGAGGAAAAAAGCGAAAGTAAGTCTGTCTGTCATTTGGTCACGCTTAAACCATTCGACAAATTTCGATTAAATTGGGCACAGAGATAGATTATATTCTGGAGAAGGCCATGGGAATCTACGTGTCTTTAGTGGATTGGAGAACTTGGTTTGCGTCAGGACTATTGTTTTATATACAAGAAAAAAAGCATAGGTCTAAGACTACTTCCTTGAAGAACACTCTTAATTGACCTTTAGTATACGATTTCTAGCGTAACCGTGTGACTTTAGTAAGTGGTTGTGGTAGATACTACAGTTAATATCCTTTAAATATTTAAATAACTATTTGATATAATCAGGCGTTACTTGGCGGAAATCCATATGTTAGTAGAAAACGAAAGATATGTAGCATAATTCCGCAAGAAAAACTTACATGCAAAATGCACCGCCCGCCCGCAAATAAATGCAGATGCAACACAGTGACACGCCTTGCACCTTCACTGACTACTCTACTGCGGGTGGGCGGGCTTTGCATCTTGCATGTAAGTTTTTCTTGCGGAATTATGTACACTACACTACTTATTTGTCGTTCTCTTTCTTCTATTTAAATAACTGTCAATATGTCTGTCTGTGCGTTTACTGCCTATGCCTACACATTGATTTTGTTTTGACTTGTTGTTGACTTTACGTACTACTACAAATAAAATTAAATACTATATTTTTGACGTGACAATGTCTTCTAATTCGATGTACCTAGCTGGCAGCACGCACGAAAAAACATGACTCATGCGGCGTTACCTCGCTCTGAGGCGTACCATTTAAGGCTTGAAGTGTAAGCGAGAGCGCGGAACGAGCGACAAAGAGGCACAATCGGCCTCCGCGTTCGGCAGCGTTCGACATCTGTCTTTCTCCTACTTGAGTGAGCGTTGCATCCGCGTGTCATCAGTATTTTCATATGACGTCACGTTCAACTATCGTCAGTAAACCGACTTTACAGACAACCGATTTTTTATATTATTTATTTATTTGCATTTGATTCGGGTACACGGATTTCTTAAAAATATTTTAAAGTTCTGCCTATTAAAGCATTAACATAACAGCATGCAGAGTTAATTACATTTGTTAATGGCCCTTCTTTAGAAAGAACAAATTCAACCGTCAATTTTCAAAAATCAAAGGTACCGGTAGTAAGTAATCTTTGCTTTTCGCTTAAAACCTGGCACGCCCTTATTATTTCTAATCTATAGTCTGTTCATCGAAAAAAGCTTCGAACGTCTTTCATTATAAGAATTTTAATCCTATATAACTAAGTTCTTACTTAAAAAAATATAAATTCAAGTGTCTTTGTTTGTTTGTCTTGCCTTCACGCTCTAACTAAGAAACCAATCGACTGATTTTTGACATAGAGTAGAAATGACGGATAGTAACATAGGCTAATTTTAATTCCGATATTCCCACGGGAACGGGAAACCCGTAAAATCAAAAATAATAGTAAAATCTTGGGTAGCAGCAGTCCATTAAATGCCTTTGGTATTAGACGGTTATTAAACTAACAATGATAAGATTAGTAATTAGTTAATAAATAACTTCTAAGAATAAATAATAGACATAAGATTGCAGACACGTCAATGTTGAGGTCAAATAATTGTTTACATACCTCATAGACAAACATTAATAGGAACAATAGAACTAACGAAATAACAACTAATTTTATTGATTCCAATTTTAGTATCTCAGCATCACGCTAAAACTATTGAACAAGATGTTAACGGAAATATTGTTATCTACAGACAGTATCTAATAATCAGTGATCGAATAATCGGATGCAAAGAACATTGGTCATTTTTATATGATTGCGTCCCCTTAACCCTTGTAATAAATTGCGACTAGTATTAACATGTTTATTTAGTACATCTTATGTTTTGGCGCGCACTGTTCATTGAAATAAAACAGCTTTTACGGATATCAGCACACAGCTTACGTTACAGCACACTTTACAGCTGCCGTTTCACAGTCATCCCGTGACCACGGCAGCTGTAAAGGTGCCGAAACGTCGCGTCGTCGGGAAAATCAAAAAACCTAAAAATACGGACAATTACAACTTAGTTCGTGGAAATATAGCGCGTTTGATATCCGTAAAAGTTGTTTTATTTCAATGTTTATTTAGGCTTATTTATGACTAATAATCCAATTTTCTATTACAATTGCGTGCAGGTCAAAAGTTATAGGGTTTAAGGTGAAGAATGTTACTTTTAATACATTTTGTTGAAAAAAATCCGGCCAAGTGCGAGTCGGACTCGCGCACCGAGGGTTCCGTAAAATATTTTTTATTAAGTATATTTCGTATTTTTTCTTTATCTGTACTATAAGACGTTACTTTGTACCAAATTTCAAGATTCTAAGTTCACGGAAAGTACCCTGTAAGTTTTGATTCCCATGCGAGTTTCGAGAATTTGCGGAAATTTGCAGCATAAACGGCTGTATCTTTTGATTGCTTTGGCTTAGAAGTTTGATTTTTTCACAGCTCCAAGGGACAGTCTTTTACGGTTCAAGCTGCTCGTCTGTGGAACGCACTGCCAGATACAATTAAAAGCGCCCAATACTTACATAGCTTCAAACTTCAAGTGAAGGAACACTATCTTTCCTTTAATACCTGAGACAGTATCCTATATAATATGTATTTATGGTATATTTATTTAAGTAAGTACTTATATGTATGTATATTATTTTTATTATATGTGTAGGTTTATATAAATATATATATATATTTTTGGATATAATATTTTTTTTATCCAAAAACAGCAACTGCCCATTTCTTAAAAAAATGTTTTTTTTATTCTTGTAAACACATGGTTGCCTGGAAGAATTTGCTCTTTAGCGATAAGGCCGCGACTCTTATGCTGTCCATTTAAATTTAAAAATGTATGTTTAATGTATTTTTGGGTGTACAATAAAGAACATTTCATTCATTCATTCATTCATTCAGTAGACCTGAGTATTAGATATAAATTCCAGTTTGTTACCTACACGCGTTCCTGAGAAAAACGGTCTTGACTGACGGATGGGCGGACGGACGGGCAACGAAGTGATCCTATAAGGGTTCCGTTTTTTCCTCTTGAGGTACGGAACCCTAAAAATGTTAAATAAGCTATTATCAATAGTTTTTTTTCTACATCTTATACTGGGACATAATTATGCTTTCCTTCCGGGACAATCCCGGTGAGTACCGCTAGTTGATTATCTAACTTTGTTGCTAACAGATTTTGATTGAAATTTATTGAAAGTGCAGTTACTTTGCTGCTTTAGTAAGATAGTTGTCACATTGATTTTTACTAAAGCAGCAATGTGACTGCAATTTCAATCAAACGTTGATAGAAACAAGAGAGCCGGTCACTGGCAACACGAGCCCCAAGTCGTCATAGGTGACCCCTCTGACAATCATCTATCGTCATTGCCTATACCTACAAGTAGCAAGGACATCTCATTGTATTTAATATATTTTAATTAGCAACATGCGTAAATCCTTCGCTGCCAACTTATTAGAATTATAATAGTGCGCTGTCCTGTTTGTGAATGGAATAATAAAAGCAATAGATAAATCAAGCGGCCAACTATGGCCGGTTCTGTTGTTTGACGGGGGGTTAAAGTTAAGTTTAAGATTAGTAGATGCAAATCCATGCAAGATGCACCGCCCGCCCGCCCGCAAATAAATGCAAATGCAACATAGTGACACACCTTGCACCTTCACCGACTACTCTACACGTGTTTCGCCCACACACGGAGCATCCTCAGGAGGTGTTAGACCGTGCAATAGCCAGCTCCCTAGCATGAACACCGCTATATCACGAGACATGGATATAGCGTATCATGCTGTCTTGCTTACTCCTCTACGATGTGAGCGAGATAGTGACACGCTATCGAGTTATCGAGTCGATAAAAGCCGTTTATGCCTCCAGTCCTTCAATGTGTGGGGTTCTGGAGAAGCGCGATACCACAGTCCAGACTTAAATGGTTGTAGGATAGGAGTCAGGACTTAGAGCAAGTACTTACCTCCGACCAATGACAATAACCGAACCGAGTATAATTTGTACTCCTACGGGAATCGAACGCGGGACTTTGGCTCTAATCGCTTGTGTTACCTCTAGACCACAAAGGTTGGTGCATAACGACGCTTTTTGAAACTAGGCACAGTCCATACAAACCGTCCATACTTACTCCGTATCGTCATCAGCCAATTTATAATGTCCCCACTGCTGGGGCACTAGCCTTCCTTATGGATGGATAAGGAGAATGAAAGAAAGAAATCCACCACGCGGGCCCAATGCGGATTGGTGGGTTTTAACGACTGCAAATGCAGCCGGGACCAACGGCTTAACGTGCCTTCTGAAGCACGGAGGAGCTCGAGATAGTAAATTTTGGGTCACCCATCCCGTGACCGACCATTGCGAAAGTTGCTTAACCTCAACAATCGCAGGCCGAGCGCGCGAACCACTGCGCCACGGGCTCCTTACTCCGTATAGCCAAAGGATAAGGAAATATTTGGTACACAACTTACTAAAGTATAGCTGACATAGTCTTCCGTCTCTGTAAACGTTTGTTTAAAACAAAAAAAAAAAAATGGGGGAAATTAATCCCATCGAGTCACAGTTTTCCTCGTTGGGAGAACAATTCACAATGAGTCACAGTACCCATAACTGGTAGGATATTAAGCGTTAGGAAAAAATCTCTGTACAAGGACTTTTAGTTCTTCTCAAAACATCGAAAATAACGCATGGTTATCTATGCGACCTTTTTTTTGTTTTGTGTGAGGGGAATCCAGTCTTTACAGATTTCTGCCTTGAGGATATGCTGGGGTCATCAAGCATACCCGTTCTGGTGAATATCTAGGAACAAGCACACTATCTCTCGCCACCCCCGCTGGTAGGCTCGGCGGGGTTACGGGGTAGGACTCACCCACTCCCGATCCTCCACCGGGCCAAAGGTCGGATGGGAGATCGGGACTGGGGATATCTATGCGACCCTGGTCTTTCACTTAAAAATATTCCATACCTTCGTGGTAGGTGTGATGTGATGTGACCCGTGTGACTCAGGAATATTTTTTTATAAATTGTTCTACAACAACAATTTATAAAAATAAACAAGCGTCTGTAAACAGTGGAACCGGCCACCACTCAGAAGGTCGTCGATTGTAACACACGTCGTATCGTCTCCGATGCGGCGTGCATATCATTACGTAAGCCGGTGTGGATTAATGGCCCGAAATGGATGGCACGCACGTTATTTATGTCGTTTTACAAGACTTATGCATACGTACGTAAGGGAATGCACATGTTTGCATAACAGAATTAACCTATTTTATAACGTTTGTACCTATATTTTTATATTTTTACTAAAGCTTTAGAGATTAGTGACAGGTACACCCCGACACAAGGCAGACTTTGAGGGCGCCATTTTACATACACACGCCATAAATCTCTTGCAGGGTTGGCAGAGTATCAAATTCGCACACGAGAATGAAATTACTGTATAAACATCACACTCTCTCTATAGATACACTACACCTCAACGAAGACACGCCACATTTGGTTTTGGTTGGGTCTAAGATTTACTATTATTATATTCTGGCAAAGGCTACCGGTTCATTCATATCGAACTATGGGAGAAAAGTTCAAGTAAAATCGTTTGATCCCAACGAGTCACACGGTGAAATATGGCATATTTTTAGGTGAAAGTACCAGGGTCCCATAGCTAACCAGGAGTTATTTTAGATGTTTTTAGAATTTACTAAAAGCCCTTGTTCAGAGTGTAACAGGAAGATGATTTTTTCCCTAACGCCTAATATCCTACCTTAGGGGTGTGTGTGTTATTTTTATACAAAATACAAATAATACAAATACAAATATGTTTATTCGTCATCACAGGTACACATTAAGTTGACAGGATATTTATAGTAAGTATCACCATGATGTACCAATTTAGGCATACGAATGTGATGGAAAGCATTTATATTTATGTTAACAAAGCTTTAAAATTTTAAAATATTATTACAAATAATGTCAAATAAATCATAAGAATACAATTTCATATTATATCATTAAATTGGATTTCATCTCATTATCATTACACTTTAATGAAAACACTTTAGTTCACACACAATAGATAGCATTAGTACAATTTTAAATAATGTGTTGCAGACGAAATTTTTGTCGGATACTAGATAACGGATAAACGTACTTATATACTTTTTTTTGTAAATACATACATATATGCATATACATATCAAACACCCAGACCAGGACAAATAGACATGTTCATGCACACAGATATTCGTCTTGTCCGGGGATCGAAACCGGGACCTCTGGCGCAGGTTAGGGCTTAGTACCCCTGCGCCAAACAGGCCTTCAAAACGAAGTCACTCGTAATAGCAGTGACTTTCGTAGCGCTTTGTAAAACCTGACATAACGTTGTAAGGGAGATTAGTCAATTTGATAGACGTGAAGAGGCGAGGCGAGTGTAATTAAGTATTGCAATACTGAGGTCATCAGGTCATAAGCAAAGTGGCGTCGATATGTCTAACAATGGCTTAGGTTTCGCACGAAGTTACGGACAGAGCACGATCAGTTGACTGGGAGATCTACTCCGAAAACCAAATGTGATAATCGGACGAAAGTTCGTAAGTCTCGAGACTTTATCAACATGTAAATAGGTCTATTTTTTATAAACTAGGAGATCCAACGCGCAAAATGGCATAGCTACTGTTCTTACCTACTTAGTACTTCGTCATTTTTAACTATATTATATTTTTTTTGGGAACAATAAAGCATCTTTGAATGAACGTTGGCACAATAACGCAACTTTTTGGTTCAGTTTTTATGCACTGCACGTAATATTTCAGTAATCTAAGCACCTTATCTTTTTTTTCGGTAACGATAATACCTACATTTTTCAGACGCTATAAATAAATAGCGCAACTACTCCACGCTAACAGACCGGCACATACCTAGTTATTTAGCATCAGAAAGATAAAGTTTCCACTTTATTTGTGAACTCAGGTTCAGCCACTAACTAACTATATTGTTGCCTAAGTTACGACCTCCCGTTATACTTAGTAGCAAACCGTATGATAATAATAAAAATAATTGCAGTCACACCATTATCTAGCCCACGTAAAGTTTCATGAAGAACTTGTGTTATGGATACTAGATAACGGATAAATATATTTATATACTTACTTTTTTTATAAATACATATATATTATACATATTAAGCACCCAGACGAAGACAAATAGATATGTTCATGCACACAAATATTTGTCTTGTCCGGGGATCGAACCCGGGACGGCGAAGGCGGGAAGGCGGGTTTACTAACCCCGGCGCCAAACAGGTCATGCAAATTCCGTGTCCGACTATCGGGATCTGTCTTTCGTAGTAGGCCTCCACTTGTTAGATAGAGCGCAAGACACTATATTAATTACTTTGAAACGGATTGTGATAGATTTTGAAATTAGACAATTAGGGAGCAGTTCATCTTAAGCAGTTCTAAAGATTGCAGGTTCGAATCGCGTCGGAAAAACTTGTACGAATAGTCTATTCTTTCTATGCACGGCAGATTAGGGTGGGTCCTGTCATGTCATGGCCCATTCTCCTCAGGGCAGTGCCCCAGCAGTTTAAATTTCAATGCGGCAGCATTTAAATTGCTGATAAGGACGAATGACGGTTCCAAATATAGGTCACCCATCCCAGATCGACCATGCTGATTGTTGCTTAGTAATTGTAACCGTTTTAAGGGCAAAGCCATGTAACCTTGCAAGCCGCATAAACAACACCGCTACTTTGGAAACCAGTTATACTAGTCTAACATTTGCCTTCACTAAAATTGTCACAGTTGAAAAGTAAAGTAAGGACAGTATGATAAGATTTTATTTATTTATTTTATTTATTTATTTATTCGAAAACCAACAGCGTTACAAATTGTTTAATTAAATAGGTCTATATCGTAATCTAGTAAAGCCAATTACAGGTTTTCCTTAAAAATATATTTTTCTAAAAAAAAAGGATAAACAAGTTTAACAAAAAAAAATATTACAAGAAATCAGTTTCAAAGTTGCATAACAATACAATCAACACCCATTAAATATTCTCAGTTATTGTTGAAATTTAGAGGTTACTTTAAAATTATAATACTATACATTTTTCTTCCGTTCACCACTGAATCATCTAGCATTACATTAACGAATGGAAAAGACTTATTTAAATATATATCGTTTGTTTAAGTATGTAGGTAATTGTTTTGCTTAAATAACAAACTGTGAGCCTACTGTAGGTTGTAGGATTTGCAATCCTACCGAACCGTTTCCCTGGCTCACCGTCACACCAAGACAAGCACGTATAATACGTATCATCACATCGGGGATCCTGGAGCCGATATCCTATCCGCACTCTCCCAGAACTCCCGCCTAGCTATATGTCATCTGTCAATCCATCGTTGACAATGACAGCTACTAGTGTTGCCCTCCTGTGTTTGTGAGACAGGGTAGATTGTACCCTTTTCCATAGATACAAACACTACACCTACCATGAGTTTTTCTTACCGTTTCCTGTACAGTAAACGGGAGACATTTTGTATGTGAATAAATGGTGTTAAAGAGGTCAAAGGTCGATTTGATAATTTTGGTTTACAAACATCGTTCTGACTTTTGTCTCGTTGAGCCTCAAACGAATGACTGAAATTCAAAACCCTTTTAAATAACTAATTTCGACTACTAATTCTACAAATACTACAACTACGACAACTACGCCTACCACAACTACGTCTACTTAAACTACTTTTTGAAAAAATTTAGGAAGTTTTCATAAGTATGTTTAAATTTTTGTAAAGATCATGTGAAGTGAAGTTATGAATGTTTCTATGAAAATAAAGCAATGGCTCAATTTTTGTCCACAGACAACACTTACTAAAGTCTCCATTTTGGCCACTCTAAACCCCAGATGTGGCCACTAATTTAATAATTATTTTCAAAGGGTTAAAGTAGCAGGGAACAACTGGATACAAAAATAACAAGACCGTAAGAATGGCACCAATGAGGAGCGCTACCATTAGTGCATTACTCAAGGCTGAAGAAGTGTAGTAGATTATTAACCAAGGGGATAAAGCAGTGTCTTCTGTCGCGGGTGACGATTTAAATCGCGAGCGTAACGAAGGACTCGAGGTTTACTCCCGAGCGTAGCGAGGTGTGTGTTTAAGACGACTCCTGAGTGTAGCGAGGGATTTAAGTTCACCCAAGACTAAGACAGCTTTATCACCTAGGAAAATACTCTACTTTTCGTACCATTTGCGAAAAAATTAACACAATAATAATATGAGATGTATTTGAAGAAAACAAAAACGCGGCAAGTTCCTAGACTAATATTTTTTTGTCGGAAAAGCAAAGGCATCAAGCTCATACGGCCTCGTCGGTTTTCGTAATTTTATTTAATAATCATAACTGCATAATAAATGCGTATTCCTTTTTCAAAAAGATGTGTAATGCTTTATATACAAACTCAATGGTGTGTGATGTAGTTCAGTATAAATTTCGGTAAGTATTCCAAATTTAAATCACATTCTCCCCCTAGAGGATGAATGAAATTCAGTACAATTTTCTTTCCCTGTTTTTAACAGATTAAAAATGACTATTGTTATGTTCGCTTTTTGTGGCATAGAATGACACTTTTTTGAGCAAGTGGTACGAAAAAAGGTTTTATGTATTTAATTCAGGCAACTAAAAGTGGCCACAGCCGGGGCAAAGACGTCAACCGGCGCTTCTATCTTACTACGTTTTTTCGGTTTCCATACCGTTCGTTACATTCACTATGTCGCTGTTATGTAACGTTGCGTTTGGCGCGGTCGTCGGTCCAAGGATGGGTGTGCCATAATGCAACGGTGAACATTGACACTGCATCTAACTACACATTTGAATAATGCACTTTTCATACCGCGTGGTATAATGAATGGTAATGGCAAATGTAAATAACTTTTTCATCTACAATTTATGTGGTCTAGTGGTCCACACCACCGGTATCATACCCAGAGGTTCCAGGTTCGATTCCCAGTGGGACATATTGTATTCGGTAAGGTTGGTAGTCCGACTTGCTGTAAGTCTGCCTAGCTAGCTGCCACCATCTCATCTAAGTCTGACGCCATCAACAATGTTTTCAACATTATTGTGTTCCAACCGTTTTAGAGGAAAGATAGCAAGTTAACCAGTTCAGTGGATGAGCATTCCGGGACTCTAGGAGAGACATGCTTTACCATAACTACATATTAACATCAGGTATGGATGAAGGCTAAGGGCCTGTTCTTAAAAAAATGATTTAACCCAACTGTAGGTACTTTTTATTTATTTATGACGACGGGGAGACTCTAAGCCTTCATCATACCTGATGTTTAAGTATTGATAAGGCTGAAGATGAAAGCGAGCCTCTCCCGGAATCTTCAACCAATGAGGAACTAGCTATCTTATCTCTAACTGCCGGAACACAACAATGCTGAAAACATTGTTATTATGGCGTCAGACTTAGATAAGATGGTGGTAGCTAGCCAGGCGGACTGACAACAAGTCCTACCACCAACCAAACCAATACAAATTGTACCCCCGCTGGAAATCGAACCCGGGACCCCTGGGTCTGATACCGGTGGTTGTTACCACTAGACCACAGAGGCGGTTACCGAATATGCGCGTAGATTTGCAATCACTCACCTTACTCGCTTACACCAATGTTTGCGAATAGAGTTTAATTTTCAACCTTATTCCTTGGAATTCACATTGCATTAAGGCTATCTGCCAAAATTTTACTCTTACGCGATGGTAACGTTTGGAGATTTGCAAACTCACACTAAGCCCTCTGTAAAAATGTTACTCTCACGCGATGCATTGAATAGGCTCCGAAAATAATGAACGGATTTGTATGAAGTTTGGTACACAGATAGTAGATAGCCTGTTATAAACATAGGATTCCTTTTATTCCGTTATTCCCACGGGAACGGGAACCACGCGGGTGAAAACTCAAGTGGCCGCTAGTTTTTTAAATTTTAAAGTAGGTTTTTATTTAAAAAAAAACATTTGACAAATATCGAAGCTCTCTAGTCATGTTTAGTGCAAGGTATTTGATTAATTAATTCAAAGTTGACAACGCGTTATTGACTCATTTCAAAATAATAGTAGGTACTTAGGAAAACAATTTGTTTTAGACATTAATGATTAAGCAACTCAATTTAATTATATTTAAATGACTTGACCCATTTGTTAAATATTTCTAATCTGGTTAAATTAATGAGGAGGCGCAGCGCAGTCATACGCGCCTTCGGTTTTTGTGACGGTTAAGCTATTTTCGCAATGGCCGGTCACGGGATGGGTGACCAAAAATTATGTTCAGCTCTTCCGCGCTTCAAAGGCTCGTTAAATCGTTAGCTATATTTGCAGTCGTTTAAAATCACCATTCCGCATTAAGCTCGCGTGGTGGGCTTGGACGAGTCCAAGGACCACCTTGGCCATGACCTATCAAGGTCATGCTCATTATCTTTATCCATCCACAATGGCTGCCCGCGGTTTTCCCGTATCGCGTGGTTCCTGTTCACGAGGGAATAAGTATCTGAATAAAAGTGAAATGATATGAATAAAAGTGAAATGATATCCAAATCTGTCCAGCTGTTTTCGCATGATTGAGTTACATTACAACCATTCAAACTTTTACATTTATAATATAAAGTACCTAGTGGGATTAGAAAGGCCTGTGTCCCATGTCTCATGGCTGATGATGGTCTCCGAGGATTAGTGTCTACCTCTGGTGTCAGAGTAAGATGATGACAACATCTGGAACCGACGGTTTAACGTGCCCTCCGAAGCACGGAAGCGCTCAGTTGTAAGTAACCGACATCGCTCGAAGGATTGCTGAGCTGAAGCGACAGTGGACGGGACACATAGCGAGAAGAACCGATTGCTTGATTTGATATTCTAGAAGGGCGACCGCGCACCGGACGGCTCTCCGTGGTAGGTGTAGGTCCCGACAAGGTGGACCGACGATCTGGCCGCGGGAAGCCGCTGGATGCAGACAGAGCAGGACCGCCGATCGTCGTGGAGTGGAGATCCTCGGGGGAGGCCTTTACCCAGAAGTGGGTATCATGTGGCTGAGACGACGAAGACGTCGACGACAAATGACGGTGATGGAAAAAGGATCATCGCAATCAGCAAAAGTATCATTATTTGACCTATAGACAGTATTATTTCCGTGTTTACGGATGTACCGTTCATACATTCAGTGATAGTAATATTACGTTTTGTGATAAATAAATAAACAATAACAATTATTGTACAATCCACAGGGCGTAAAACTTAGCAGCAGCTACAATAACAATTTTAATGAAGTACTCTTTAAAGGTCGAATTAAAAATAAACATGTTTACGTTTAGGTAAGTAAGTACTAGTAATTTAGACACAACATTCTTGATAAAGGTATAGCAAAGCAACGCACTACGCACTAGCATCGCACCATTTGTAAATATAGCGCATGATGCTGAGATATTATATGCATACTCATAGAGCAGCATAACCAACTAGGAGTTATTATACCTAGCTAAGAAGCTGCTGCTTA
Source organism: Chrysoteuchia culmella (assembly GCA_910589605.1). NCBI lineage: Eukaryota > Metazoa > Arthropoda > Insecta > Lepidoptera > Crambidae > Chrysoteuchia > Chrysoteuchia culmella. The sequence goes on along the minus strand of OU342671.1, from coordinate 7,308,851 downwards.
TAAAAAACGCGAAACATCTAAAAATAGCTCCTGATTAGCTATGCGATCCTGGTACTTTCAACTGATAATATTTCAAAGTATCTATATATACTTAATTCAGCTAGGCGATTGCGTAAAGTCAATCGTATTCATTTGACAGTTCATATTGTATCATATTAAATGTCATTCCATACAAATTGCAGCCGATTGAATACGATATGAACTGTCAAATGAATACGATTACCTTACGCAATCGCACCCCAGGTTCGCAAAAATTGTGACGACTCGATAGGGACTTTGGCGCGTAGTACGCGGCCGAGTAAGGTATCAAATTAAAGGTACTCGAGTCTATTTGATGAGCTGAGACTTGGACGAATGTGGTTAATTCGTCCAAGGCTTGAGACCATTGCCGTGAAAACTCGCGTCACTCAGAAACGAAAATGGTTAATTGTGCAGTGCTTTCTTGCAAGAGCTCGTCAATAACATTTCCACATCACTAAATTTCTCTCGTGCCGTCATCGTAGGTACGAAAAATACGACACGCTAGATTTTCATACAGTTTGAAGCGCTTTTTTCGTCTATCTCGATATGATCTATATCGAGATAGACTTATGTGTAGATGTAAGTGGCAGTAGGACTACGAGGAAATAGGCTTTCTCGTGGTCCCACTCACTAGTAGACAAAAATAGTACGGCCACAAGGAAACCCCTGGCTTGCTTATCCCGCTAAGATGTGAGAGAGATAGACGACTGACACCACTCGGAGGACGCTTTTCCCTTTTCACTGAATATGTGGTAAAAAGACCTAGAGCTCTATTTTTGAAATGCTCGACTCGTATGACTTAAGTCGCACGCATGCGACTTAAGTCACGCGTCTCGCACGCTTGTTTCGCTCGACTGCAACGAGTGGGTGAAAGCACAGGAGCTCTATTTTTATAACGCTCGACTCGTATGACTTAAGTCGCACGTGTTAGAAATTAGGACCATAAGTACATGTATCAATGGATATGTAATTAAAATTCTACTAGAAATATTATATAGCTTCAATTGTAGTTAAATTAAAGTATTGTTATAAAGAATAAAGAAATAAAACCTTAGAAATCTTTCAACAATTACTGGAATTTATTAAATAAAAACGACAATTTAAAAATGTTCTTTCAATTATTATGATTATTTAAAACACAACTTTAAACACATAACACATTTAATTAACATAATCTTTACCCTTAAGGAGTTCATCAAGTATCACCTCAAATAAAATTAATCGAGAATAACACAGTATTAGAAAAGAATAAAACAGTAATAATTAGGGTAGAATAAAACAGTAGGGAAACACTTAGCTAGACCTCTAAATAAAAGTGAATCTAGTTCAAACAGTATTAAATTAAAATTGAATTAAACAATATTTAAGTAGAATTAGACAGTATTAAAGTACTTAGCTTTTAGACCGCTCTGCTCGACTCACCACACAAGACTGTCCACAAAATGTGTCCTCCATGCTCAGAGGGAGCCAAAAGAGGAGGGGGATTCTCCCGCCATTTTAACAACTCATCCGTGAAAATAATAAATTTGCTACAGTGGCGCCAACAAGTCAAATTAATTATTTTATGAAAATAACATACTTTAATTAAACTATTTGTACTAACTATAATATAAATATTATGAACATTATTTATAACTTAATTTAACAAGATACAATACATGTTCAATATTTGTATTACAAAAATGATTAAGGAAAATAACAGGAAGTAAACGGAAACCTGACTATTTGTCAATCGTCTGACCAAAACATCTTTTTAGTAATTTACTATTATTAATTATTGATTTTAATATTTTGATAAACCAATATCGATAAGCTTCAATAATATAATGAATTTAATGTTAAATTTACATAATAATTATTAATTTATTATCTGCTAAACAGGAAATAACCAACTTAAGAATAGTCGTCTTTGTCAGATAATCAAATAACATTTTTTTAACAGAATTTGGTTAAATGAAGGAGAAAGGTGAAGAAGAATGTTAATGAGTATGTATTCTAATATTAATTTAATGACTATATAAGCAGTAATTGACAAATAAATTTAAATTCAAAATTGAATATTCTTACACACGCATGCGACTTAAGTCACGCGTCTCGCACGCTTGTTTCGCTCGACTACTGCAACGAGTGGGTGAAAGAAGCTCTATTTTTGATTCACTCGTCTCGAGGATTCTACTGATTTTCGTGCGACGTTTGAGTTTCCGTATTCCGTAAAAGCGACCTTGCATGTATAAACATAGCTTCGCTTTTCGCCTGTAGTACCGTTTTTCTCAATAACAACAACTTTTATCTACTTAATAACCATCTTTTTAGAACTTTTTAATTTTACATTTAGGAATGCTATTTTCTATAAGTACTAATAATTATAAAGAGGAAAGATTTGATCGTTTGTTTGTTTGCATTGAGTAGGCTCCGAATCTACTGAACAGATTTGGATGAAATTTGGTACACAGATAGTAGATAGCCTGGTTATGAACATAGGATATTTTTTATTCCGATATTCTCACGGGAACGGGAAACCGCGAGCAGCCGCTAGTATGTAATAAATATAAATAAGAAAATATTCTAGAAAAAGAAACCACTGGTCTCATGTCGCTCAGACGGGACTCGAACATCTAGTAATTTATACCTTTCCACGCTGTTGGCCGGCGTCGTTTCTTCAATAAGAGAAATAATATTCTCCAATTCGAAAGAAACATTTTTACAAATGTTTGACAAACGGTTAAGAAGAAACAGCCATCTACAGTCATCCTATTCCTAAGGGTGCGAGTTCGAGTCCTGTCTGAGCGTCATGAGACCAGTGGTTTTGAAATAAAAAAATATATTTAAAAAACCACTGGTGTGTACATCTTATGTTTTGATTTTGACGCGCACTGTTCATTGAAATAAAACAACTTTTACGCACGTAATTTTCCGTATTTTTAGGATTTTTAGGGTTTTTGTTTATTTTCCCGACTTTTCGGCTCCTTTTCAGCTGCCGTGGTAACGGGATGACAGCAAATGATGAAATCAAGAAACTTAAATTTCAACTTAGTTCGTGAAATATAGTGCGTTTGATAATCCGTAAAAGTTGTTTTATTTCAATGAACAGTGCGCGCCAAAACATATATGTACGTACGTATAATTTGTACTACCTTCCAGAGGCGAGGCGTGCATACATACCGATTCCTATTGGCTTCTCTCTGAAAAATAAACCGCCTCTGCGGTCTAGTGGTAACAACCACCGGTATCAGACCCAGGGGTCCCGGGTTCGATTCCCAGTGGGAGGTACATATTGTATTCGGTTTGGTTGGTGGTAGGACTTGTTGTAAGTCCGCCTGGCTGGCTACCACCATCTTATCTAAGTCTGACGCCATAACAGCAATGTTTCAGCATTGCTGTGTTCCGTCAGTTAGAGATAAGATAGCCAGATCCTCAGTAGTTGAGGATTCCGGGAGAGGCTCACTTCCATCTTCCGCCTTATCAATACTTAACATCAGGTATGATGAAGGCGAAGAGCCCCCCCGTTGACCCCGTGATCCACCATGCTGATCATTTATAATAATTATGTTATTAATATTGTCAACAATTAGTTAAGTATACGTGGATGCCAGGCAGTTGCAAAAAGCACTAACCCCCATATTCTAAGTCGTTCCTCCAAAACTTTTTACACTCCACTCAACCTCGTCGTGGGTAAAAATGGTAGTGTGCGCTAGGCCTAACACGGAGTGGCTACGTACTCTTTGGTTCCTCCAGGTCCTTACGGAGTTATGACTTAGAATACCGATTTCAAGGAGTATTTCGAAGAGGTTTTCAATGAGGTTTCGTTAAGTCGAGGACGAGTAAGTTTTGGAGGAACGACTTAGAATATGGGTGTAAGTATTATGTTTTATTTTCAATGTTTATTATTGTTGTGGGTTTTTCTTAGTCCGGCTTACCTTTGCCACATTTCGGCCCCTCGCCTCTGCTACCTACCTACCGCTTAATCTTAATACTGCTGCTGTAAGGGTCCCGGCTGAAAGTCATAGAAGCCAGGGCCGGTAAAACATTAAAAAAACTGCCTTAATGCTGCGTACAAACCTGGCCAACGAACGCCAGCCAAGGGGTTCTGTTTTCCCCTCTCAATCAGATGATCTAAAAACCATGATTGATCTTTGAGGGCCACGAACATGCAGCGGGCATCGCCTGTTCGTTGGCCTTCGTTGGCTCGGTGTGGACGCAGCATAATAGGAACTTTGTAAATGACCACTACAGTTGAAACACAATTATGACTATACAATAACAGAATGAGGCACCTGCACCCCTACAGCCTAACGGTATAGCTCGTGCTATCGCTATAGCTATCGATTTTTCAATCCTCCTACAAGGGCTCTCAGTGACGCTATCACTTTCATACTAAAATGCAATAGTGAATCCAATAGATGAATGGAAATATGTAGAAATTAGACAAAAACCCTATCGTTGAAGGGTGAGAGCTTGAAGTTTGATAGCTTTAGTGATAGCATTAGCTATACCGTTAAGGCGGTCGGTCTGCTGTTTGTAGTGCCCCAGCACCAGAAGTGGCAATCACAGACTAAAATACTAATTGTAAAATACGAATACGACGATAAAATACGAATTAATCTTATTAATTCCAGAATATTATTAGATGTTCACATTAAAAAATAAGGTGTGATATTTTGCATAAAAGTAATTGTTACTTACATTCTAATATTATAAATAGGGGAAAGTTTGTAAGTTTGTTTGTAGGAAGTAATCTCTGGAACTACTGAACTGACTTTGAAAAGCTGTAAGTACCTACTTACTTATTGTTCCTGTGACATGGTCACAAATAACAAAAGTAATGTGTGTGAAATAGCTTCACAAATAAAATTGCAACAGCTTACAAAGTTAATTCGCACGAATAAAGTTTTAAAAAATAGTATCTAGTTGAACGACCTAAATTTAAAAAGCCAGATTTTTTGGCATCCTTCGTTGCCAGATTTCTTTTACCCCTAGAGGTCGTTGACTTGAAAACCGAATTGAGAAGGTAAAACGCATTTTATAAGTTTTTTTTTTATTAAAAATAAATCTTACAAAGAAATTCCATAGAAAAATACCACTATTTCTTACATCTAATCATGATTGAGATCTATGTTATAGCACCACAGATTAACAATAAAATTATTATGCGCGGTATCGTCCGGTCAAGGAACAATAATTGTTAATTTTAATTATTAGAACTTTAAAGGCCGCATGGCAGATGAATGGCGGCATCGACATAGGTTACCACAGACATTTCGTAATTCTCTGCGCGATGGACGCGCCAGTCTAAATCATAGATATTACGAAACGCGACTAACTTTATTTTAAAGTTCGAACGTTTTATGAAGTGCGGCTTTTCCACTGTGGAAAAAATAAAAGTTTTGTTTTTAATTTTAGTGGCTTCGGAATGAATTGTTTTTGTTATGGTGGACTTTAACGAAAATTTTATTGTTCAGTGAAGTTTATGTTTTATTTTATTTATTTTTCTGTAAGTACTACCTACCTATTATATATTTTTTTATCATTTTATCGCATGAAAAATTACTTCAAATGTTGCAGTAATAATTTTAATTTTAACATCTAATTTTTTTTTTATAAAAAACTTTCAATAAAACGTTATTCGCGATTCTTAGGTACTATTCGCGAATACTATAAGTAATCGAAATAATGACATTAATGATGTTTTGCTGATTAACAAATCGTTTTTTTATTTTCTTTTAATGTAAAATTTCAAAGAATTTAAGATAATTTATTTTTAATTAACAAAAATCGTTAGCTGATTATTCGCCTTTCTCAATGTAGTACTTAGTTCCAGTCGGGGACTTTTAAAGTTGACCAGTAGTTTTTAGGAGCTTTATTTATAAAAGCACAGAATACTTAATAGTTAAAAGTAATAGATATACAGGGTGGAAATTTAAAACGGGGCACAAAGGGAAGGTACCTTCACCGTTGTAGCTACATGAAAACGTTCTTAGGAAACCATCCTTAATTTTTGAGAAATTTTGAACTTTATTTACTTACCGTTTTTGAAAGAAAAAATACAGTCGGCAGAAAAATTTTCAGGTTTTCAAATTTTTGTGATGCCTCTCGATCCCGTTTCTTATGAGGATCAAAACACTTTAAGTTACCTACTGCGGTAAGAGTACTAGAAAAGTTAGAATTCGCGAAAAATTATTTCCACTTATTTGCTAAGAAAATAAGTTCATTTAACAAAGGTACTCGAAGGTGAAATGGATACGACTGCGTGTGGCGCGTTTTTTTTTTGCGATTTTTGCCGTTTCTAGTACCCAAACCTCCGTTAGTGTCTTAGTGGGGTTTAATCTCACGAGGAACAGGATCAAATGTAATAAAGATTTTTTTGAGAACTGCCCATTTTCCTGCGGACTGTACATTTTTTTTTTAAATCTGTGAAGACAGTTCAAAATTTGGTTTCTTAAGAACGTTTTTATGTAGCTACAACGGTTAAATATCTACCCTTACTGACCCGTCTTAATTTTCCACTCATGTATATCTATAACTGTTATAATTAAAGGTCTAAAAAACTACTGGTCAACTGGAAAAGTCCCCGACTGTACCTAATACATAAGAAAGGCGAATAATCAGTTAACGATTTTTGCTAATTCATAAAAAAATATCTAACTGGGCCCCTACCGCGCAAGTGTCATCGCCATAAACATCGACTTCATTTGACAGATGGTAGTGACACATTGCTGCTTCTTTTTGACACAAATGAAAACTTTACCGAAGACTAAAAGCAATATGTCACATGACACATCCATCTGTCAAATGAAGTCGATATCGGTGCCGATGACACTTGGGTGGTACGGTCCCAGGTAATTCATTTGAATAATAAATTATTTCTTTATTCATAATACTTTCCGAGAAAACGTTTCCCAAGACAAGTCTACTGGTCAACCGGGAAGCTCCTTGATTGTACATACCTACTTACTAATTTATCAATAGGTACGCGAAATATTTTACCTTCATAAGCTTTCGTTGAAGTTTCTCTCTTAATTTTGGCAAGGACTAAAAGCTGTATCTGAGCATTTTTATTAGAAACTAGCGGATCCTCGCGGTTTTACCCGCGTGGTGCTCGTTCCCGTGGGAATATCGAGATAAAATATAGCCTATGTCACTCGGGAGAAATGTAGCTTTCTAATGGTCTAAGAATTTCTAAATCGGTCCAGTAGTTCCTGAGATTAGCGCGTTCAAACAAACAAACTCTTCAGCTTTATAAAATTAGTATAGATAACTAAGTAGTAATAATATAAAAGGAGCCCGTGGCGCAGTGGTTCGAGCGCTCGGCCTACGATTGTTGATGTTAAGCAACTTTCGCAATGTCGGTCATGGGATGGGTGACCAAAAATTTACTATCTCGAACTCCTCCGTGCTTCGGAAGGCACGTTAAACCGTTGGTCCCGGCTGCGTTTTGCAGTCGTTAAAACCCACCAATCAGCATTGGGCCCGCGTGGTGGGTCATGGCCCGTTCTCCTTATCCATCCATAAGGAAGGCCAGTGCCCAAGCAGTGGGAACATTAAAAATGGCTGATGACGAATAATATAAAAAATGCATTTATTTTATTCATAAAATCATTTCTACTTTAGCTAAGTATAACTTAAATCACGACAATGAGAAATCATTAAGACATCGGTTTTTTTTACCTTTCACAAATTCTAGATATTTTATATAGGTACTTAGGGCGACTTTCACCAACCTCACTAAACACATTTAATGTTAAGCATAGAAAGAAAGAAAGAAAGAAATTATTTATTCACGAACAACTGTAATATATGACAATTTGGTTTAATTGCCATCATCGGGCACGTGAATATTTAAATAATATATATTTTTACATTAAACAATTTTTTACATAGTTATGTCTAAATATTATTAAAACCCTTTAAGTATCATATTATTATTATTATTATAAGATCGGGTCAACTAATTTATTCCATATTTATGTCAATTTGTATTTTTCATAATTTAAAATGACACAGTCAGTAAAAAATGACAGCGAAAATATATTTGGCGCTAAACTATTATGTGGCAGTTTGTGAAAGTCGCCCTTACTTAGTTAAGGCAAGATACGAGAAGTTTTACTTACTTATAGTTAAAAAAAAAACAACATTTTATTTATTATGATTTTTGCAATTTAAATGCTATTTTTACACATGTGATAAATTTTAAATACAAAATATTGGAAAAAATCAAATTTTTAGATGGGACACGAACCCACAACCTTTGGAAATCCGGCCCAATGCTCTAACCACTGAGCTACCGAGACTTGATTTTTTTCCAATATTTATTTTTAAAAATGTATCATAAACATTTCATTTTGTATATGAAGATTAAAATATAACTAATTGCTGCTAATCGACTGTCGAATAATTTTAAATCTTTCTGATTGTGAGGATATTTCTCTCATTGATGAATCAACGCTGGCAGTAGTACCTAGCTAAAACGACATCTGATCCATGTTTCGGTGACGCATCTGGACCCTAAAACTACGATACAATAAAATGGCTGTGACATACATCGGACATGACGAATCTATAAGGGTTTCGTTTTTTGCCATTAGGCTACGAAACCCTAAAAACCGACTCCAAAAACTAAAAAGTTTGATTTTTTTGTTTGGTTTCTTTTATTTTTCTTGCCTTAGCTGGCACAGACTCCAAACCAAAAGGCTTATTTTTGGTTTTTAGTTTTGAAGTCGTTTTTTTAACGTAGTCTCTAAATTTTTTACTTTTTTGTGTCTGCAATAGGTTGTTTTGTAAACTCCAGGAGGATTTTTCTAGATTAAATTAGGTTTCATGTACATTTTAAACAAAAATATCGTGAAAATCACATCGTCCAAGGTAACAAAAATGCTCCTAAAATAAAAATACGCGTACTAGGCCAAAATCAACCAAATATTTATGGACAGAATCACGTAAATCGGATTAGAAATCCCGGCATAATCGATACGTGTACGTAAATAAAAACAAAATTCAAAATAAAAAAAAACCTCCTCCTTTTTCGATGTCGGTTAAAAATAAAAAGGCTGTGGGATCAAGTCCCGTTTGAGTAATTTGGAGACAATTAGTTTTTTCTAGAATTTATAAAGCATCCAATTTATTTAATTCAGATGTTGAGTTTCATATAGATATCGTAGTGTCATATTTATGCCGATTGTACATACAACAGAACAGAAATTAGGTACGTTAAACGAAACGAAACTATTTTTAACGAAAACTTATTAGTTACTTATGATTATGAGCAAATAGTGATCGATAATGACTGCTTTAGTAAGTTATAAACTGCGTCGCAGTCAAAGCATAGTTTTATTTTTACAATTTCTTAAAGTCAAGGGAAAAATATTTGAAATTTTATTTACTTCATTGTATAAATAACGTTATTACATCTTCTTAATATATATAAATCTCCTGTCACGATGTTTGTCCGCGATGGACTCCTAAACTACTTAACCGATTTTAAATTAAATTGGCACACCGTGAGCAGTCTGGTCCAAATTAAGAGATAGGATAGCTTTGATCCCAAAATTCCCACGGGAACCACGCGGGTGAAACCGCGCCCGGCCTCTAGTTTATTCTATAGATTAGAGTAAGAAAACTCGAGAACGAAGTAAGTACTTATATAAGAAATAGTAATTTGGATGTTGTTAGATGTCGCCTACCTTTTCCGCAAAACACAAAAGCAGACCTTTTTTTTCTTTTTCTGTTTTGAGTGACGGGAATGCTTTTACGCATACCAAACGGTTATGCTGGGTTCACCTAGAATACAAGACTCTTGAGTCCAGCAGAAAGTCCAGCCCTCCCTATCCCTCGTCGCCCCCCGACACCTCGTCAAGCCTAGTAGGCTCGGCGGGGGTTCGGGGTAGGAGCTCGAAAGCTCGGTGGGAGGACGGGAGAAGGGAGGGACCACCGCCTCCCCAGTCCCCCATTCATCCTCGAAAGGCTGGATGGGGAGCCCGGCGGGGGGGGGGGGGGGGGGGGGGGGTACTACCAGCTAAACCCTCACTGCTTGCATACAAAAGCAGACCTACATCATATCCCTTGGCAACGAGCACTGATTTCAGGGGTTATTTCTTGGCCATCGGTTCTTCTTGCTATGTGTCATCAGATGCCACTTGATAACCGCCTCTGTGGTCTAGTGGTAACAACCACCGGTATCAGACCCAGGATCCCGGGTTCGATTCCCAGCGGGGGGTACATATTGTATTCGTTTTGGTTGTTGGTAGTACTTGTTGTGAGTCCGCTTGGCTAGCTACCAGCATTTTATCTAAGTCTGACGCCATAACAACAATGTTTTCAGCATTGTTGTGTTCCGGCAGTTAGAGATAAGATAGCCAGTTCATCAGTGGTTGAGGATTCCGGGAGAGGCTCGCTTCCATCTTCAGCCTTATCAATACTTAACATCAGGTATGATGAAGGCTAAGAATCTCACCGTCTTAAATAAAAAAAAAAAGATGAGATGAGCTTATAGTGTTCTCGTGGTGTAGCTCACACATGGCCTTTAAAACCACGTTGCATCTCAAGGTCAAATAATTTTCTTCATGACTGCCTACATAGTGTTTTCCTACACATCTGTTTGGCTTATACTTCCGTTTACCTTCCTGCATGTAAGGTCAAATCTAAAATACTGTTACATGCATATCATCCGCATGTTAAAATGTTATTAGCTTGTTTGTTTAGTTCCGTTTGTCAAAATAAAAAAGGTATAACCTGGGTTTAACTCATGTTTAACCAACGTAAAAAGGAGAAATAATTCAACTCGATGTATAAGTAAATAAATAAATAAACTTTATTTAATAAAGTGGGTAGGTACATTGCAAACTTATTTCTAACGGCCTCTGCACTAAGCTTTTGCTTGTATCGCAGGGACCAAAGTAGAGGTGCAATGTAGAGTGCACCATTGATGCTTTGCCTGGCACCCACTCCAAAAAGTATATTTTGAAGACGGTTTCTGTTGTAATTATGGGGTTTTATTATTTGGTATTTTTTTGTTTTCATTTTTATACTTTCCTTTTTAAAGTCCATTTTCATTTTTTTTTGTTAGATAAGCTCAGTAGGTAGATTCAGATTCAAATATTTATTGCAAGTCACAGGTATAACAAGGTGTTACAAAATATAAATATGTACAAGTGACGCCCTGCAAGGGCACAGCAACCGTGAGCGACAGCTATTGCCGTTTTACTTACTATTAATTAAATTCATAGTACCTATATAAAATTTCATTAAATTAATTTTATATTATTTAACTTTAGTTATAACACTGTCAAAAATTGCATATTTTATCTATCTACATAGCACATTTTGTAAAAACTAAGGAAACAAAACAAAGTACCAAGCCTTCTATGATTTCATAAATATGAATAAGGGGGTAAGGAGCCTATCCTCAATAAATTTGAGTTAGTGAAGCGATACAATATTTTCATCAAACTTATCAAGAAATAATTCTTTGATATCATAGTAACATTTTTGTACAAGGAAACTTTTGAGCTTTCTTAGAAATAAGCTTGATTTTTCTATACTTTTTATGCTGTTTGGAATATGATTATATATTTTAATTACCATAAAATGTGGGCTCGATGACACTAGTTGCATTTTTGTGAATGGTATTGCTAATTTATTGGAATTTCTATCATTGCTTTTATTAACATTATTTTTCATTGGAGAGTATAAGTCGTAATATTTTCTCACAAATTTACACGATTCAAGAATATCTGCCTGTTAGAGATAGGATTTCATGTTTTCTAAAAAAGGATCTGCCCATTAGGTACATTTTACCATGTTCATCGTGGGGAGCATAATTGCTTAGGAATCGTATCGCACCCGTCATATACTTAGTAAATAAGCACGTATTGAAAACCTCCTCCTTTTTTTGAAGTCGGTTAAAATAATGTCGTTTATAATAATAACAAATGAATCAGATGTTATTGACCTAAAATATTAATTAGTTAAACGAACTTTTTCGTGAATAATAAGAAGTATAGATAAAATGTCACTGGCCTCTGTAGATGAAAAAAAAATACAACTATCAAATACACACTGGATTCATCAATGTCAATGTTTAAATTATTTTTCACCTCACACGCTCTTAAAATGAGGTTTTGTTAATCAGTTTAGGCGTAGAAAATCGCTTTTTGCGCCCTAGCGCGGCAAAGTACTTTTTTAATTTAACCTAAAAATATGTCATAATGCGTTCCGAATCGCACTATTGACTTTTTTGTTATATATGATTCTTATTTTAAATAGCTTTAAATTAATTATAATACTCCGTTTTGGATTTATTATATTATATATTAGTTCATTGAATCATAAAAACAATAACATTAAGATTAAACTATTTGTTATAAGAATTTTATATTAGGCTGGGTGATATTTCACAACCTTTAATTGGATTTCGGACTGTGACATAAATCTTTATTTTTTTTGTCTTTGACTTGTACCTCATGTCAGTGTCAACATTTACAATGACATTTACGGAATCGTTTTTATTCTTATTAACAAGTAACAATATATTCCTACTTTAAATAACTTTGAATTAACTATAAAACTCCCTTTTTTATTATTTTAGTTTTTTATATCATTAAAACAACGAGAATAAGGTATATTTATATTAAACTTTATGTTTAAAAAATTTATAACCGGAAGTTGACCGCGGAAACAACCATAAAATGTTCCTCCCTGTTGTGAGTAGTTTATTTTCAAATTATTTACAAATTATCCGTAGGTACCATAAAGAAAATCAAGGTGGAAACTTGAAAACGTGCTATTTTTACCGGGCAAATTCTCTATAAACCGCGTCTCTTTCACTACGGGACGTTGGCGAAATTTCTGAGGAAAACGGAAGAAGCCGAAACTAAAAAAAAAGTATCTTTATTGTGATAAATATTTAACAAGAAAATATACTAGAAAAAAGCAACTAGTCTCATGTCACCCTGACGGGATTCGAACCCGCATCCTTGGGAGTCCGGCCCAATGCACTAACCAATTATGCTACAGAGACCTATGAGGACACGTCGAATTTTTATAAAATTATATAATAGCATTGTAAAATGCAAAATTAAAAAGTTATAAGTATCTTTATTTCTTTTTTTTTGCAACTTATTTAGAGAAAATTCTCTGCATTATCATCAATCATTTTAATATCCCCACGACTGCGGTAAAAATCGGGATGGATAAGGATAATGGGCCATGCCATGGCCCAACCGAACACGTGGGCCCAATGCAGATTGGTGGGTGTTAACACTGTCAATGTCTGCAAATGTAACATTAACGTGCTTGCCGAAACGCGAAGGAGCTTGAGATTTTTGGTCACCCATCCCATTACCGACCATAGCGAATGTTGCTTAACTGCTAGAATCACAGGTAGAGCGCCACCGAGCTTCTTATAGGTATTTAGTTAGTTTGTTACTTTGTATTTACTGCAGTTACAGATAACTACAACAAGCCATGCAGGTTATTTAAATTATTTATTATAATAATTTAGAAATAAATAAAATAAATAATTTTATTTCAGATCGCAAATATCCATATACTTACTGTGAAATACAATTTAAAACAAAACAAAAATTTAAATGTAAAACAATTCAATTCAAAAATAAAATTTAATAAAATTAAATTCAGTTTAAAATGTCAAGGTAAAATTAATGAAACTATAAATTAAAATTCAAATAAATAATTACAAAGATTAAAATTTATGAAATTATAAATTAAATTTAAAATGTCATAATAAAATCAGAACATACATCCAAAAAGTATATTTTGAAGACGGTTTTCGTTGTAACCACAGGTTATTATTTATTTGTTTTTTTTTGGTCTTCGAAATTATTTTTTAGGTTTTAAAGTCAGTATTTAAAATTTTGAAATTTTAGTTTCTTTTACATTTTTTATGTTAGATAAGTCCAGTACTACACCAATCGTGAGGACCAAAAATTGCTTAGGAACTATAATGATGGAAATGGTATCGCACCCGTCAGATACTTAGTATTCAATAGTTCACCCGTTCATCCGTTCATCCGTTCCACTCTACGAAATGTACAAGTTACTTAAGTAAGAAATCAATGCCTATAATATGTGCCTATAATATTTGAAGAATTCTCCTGATTTCATCAGGATCCCATCATCAGATCCTGTCTTGACGATAATAGGACCAACTTGAAAGTACACCCTTTAAAACAAAAAAAGAATCATTCAAATCGGTTCATAAATAACCGAGTATTACGGTAATTAGTATTAAATAGTTGCGATGACCACGTGTGGTCTTCATCATCCGCCTTCATGTTTTATTTTCCATGTTTATTATTGTATGATTTGTGAAGCTTTCTTGGTCCGGCCGGCTTACCTTGGTCCATGGCCATATTTCAAACCCTTGTCACAGAACTACATACACCTCGTTACATACACTCACGGCATAAATCCCTTACGGGGTTGGCAGATCATCGAAAGGTGCAGATTGAAATTCATCTCATTGAATCTCAAAGCCACACCCCAACCACGCCACATTGCCACATTTTATTAACAATGCCAATCGATATGGCATATTTCTTGTGGTACAACCACCGGTATCAATCCCAGGGGTCCAGGGTTTTGATTCCCAGCGGGGGTACATATTGTATTCGGTTTGGTTGGTGGTAGGACTTGTTGTAAGCCCGCCTGGCTAGCTACTACCGTCTTATCTAAGTCTGACACAATAACAACAATGTTTTCAGTATTGTTGTGTTCCAGCAGTTTTTTTATGAACGACGGGGAGACGCTTAGCCTTCATCATACCTGATGTTAAGTGTTGATAAGGCTGAAGATGAAAGGGAGTCTCTCCCGGAATCCCCAATCACTGAGAAACTCGCAATCCTATTCCTGTTGTTCATACAATAAAATAAAAAAAATGCCATTGCTTGTCTTAGCCAAGGGCTCCCACACAAAACTGCAAATTAGCATCGCATCGCAAAAGTCTGCATGTTCGAAGAATGCACCTCATCGAAGTTTTGTGTGGGAGCTGGGAGCCCTATGATGTTATCCGGAAACAATAGCTACATGTTGCCAGCCCAATTGCCTACATTCACAGACCTAAATCGAGATAGAGGGTAAAAGTGTTTCTACCTTGCGTGTCAAAAATTTGAACCACGGTCAAAGTTTTACGACCTAAGTCAGTGAACACGCGTCACTCAGCAACGAAAATGGTTAATTGTGCAGTGCTTTCTTGCAAGAGCTCGTCAATAACATTTCGTCGTCTCAGCCACATAACACCTACTGCTGGGTATAAGCCTCCCCCAACCACACTCAGCACTGGTAAGCAAGCAGCTGGCACACTCTATGTTTTTCTTTCACCCCCAGTCCAGCATTGTTACTAAATTCTTCTTCTTAGCGTAGTCGGTTTAGTAGCGTGTCGGCTCTGGCTATATTTGGCAGGTCCAAAATTTTGCCACCGAAACGGCGCTGTCTGTGGCCTTGTAAAAGTCCTTGCGTGTACAGGTGTAAGAACACGCAGGGCAGGACAAAAGATGTGCCATGGTCAGGGGAGAAATACCACATAGACACGCGCTCTTCGAGCTGTAACCCCACCTGCTCATATTTTCCCTACTTCGGCCAACTTGGGTCGGCCAACCTATTTATGGACTTCCAAGTTGCCCAGGGTAGTTCATGACCAGGGGGGAGTCGCTCAGCCTGCTCAGTAAATGAGTCTATGGGATATTTCATGAAACGAACCTCCCCGTATGGCGCAACAAGAAAGTATGCATCCGGCGCACCCTGGGCAATGGTCTACGGACGGCAAGTCGGTAACGCAGACTAGCCGATCCTTTCACCATGACTCAATGGCATTGTTACTAAGTAACTATAAATAAAATGATAGTTGAGAGAGAGAGAACATTTTTTATTAACAAAAGACACAAGTTACATGTAACAATATAATAAAAGGTGTCGTTATCAGCCATTTTTAATGTCCCCACTGCTGGGGCACTGGTCTATTTTATGGATGGATAAGGAGAACGGGCCAGGACAAGGCCAGGACCCATCACGCGGGCCAAATGCGGATTGGTGGGTTTTAACGACTGCAAATGCAACCGGGACCAACGGCTTAACTTGCCTTCCAAAGCACGGAGGAGCTCGAGATAGTAAATATTTGGTCACCCATCCCGTGACCGACCATTGCCAAAGTTGCTTAACCTCAACAATAAAAAAAAATGCACATTGATACTTAACGTAGACGTGCCATCAAATAATTTTGGCTTTGTGATTATTGAGAAAATAATAATAATAAATAAACAAATATATAATAGCATACAAACACACCAATTATCTAGCCCTCGTTAAGTTTTATTAAGAACTTGTGTTATGGTTACTAGATAGATAACGGATAAACATACTTACTTATATACATTTTTTTAAACACATACATAATATACTTATTAAACACCCAGACCAAGACAAATAGACATGTTCATCCACACAAATATTTGTCTTGCCCGGGGATCGAACCCGGGACCTCTGGCGCAGGAGGCAGGCTTAATACCCCTGCGCCAAACAGGTCGTCAAATATTATAATATTATTATAACTTTAGTAAACAGCCTCATTTACATTTACTATTACTTTATCTCGTAATATATATACTTAATTCATGTTCGCAAAATTAGTGACGACTCGATAGGGACTTTGGCGCGTAGTACGCGGCCGAGTAAGGTATCAAATTAAAGGTACTCGAGTCTATTTGTTCCGAAAACTATAAAATATACAAAATGTTAAACGTGATGATGACAAACTGCAATTAAAAAGTGTCATTATTTTCGCATAATTTGGAATTGGAATTTGGAATTCGAGTATCGGGTTGTAACCGCCCTAGTAATAAATATTATCAACTCATAACTCTTTATTTACTATACACTTACATTCGCATTCGCTAGTTACTTCTTACATTTTTCACGACCAAGACAATTAGGCGCATAACAGGAATGCGGTTTTGCACTTTTGGCATCTGCGGTCCACTTCTATCACCGCACTTCTGTTATCTTCTTCTTCTTCTTATCGAGTGAGGATTAGTGGCCACCTCTGGTGTCAGAGTTTATCAAGCCGCCTATAAGGCCTCTAACTTGGCTTAACGACTGTAATCAAATGACAATAGCCGGGACCGACGGTTTAACGTGCCCTCCGAAGCACGGAAGCACTCAGTCATAATGCCACTTTACGGTCACCCATCCAACACCTGACCGGGCCGAACTTTGCGTAACGAACGTGTCAAGCGCGGCCATGAGCGCTTCTGCTGTTATTATGCGATAAGATAAATTAGCGCTACAGTGATTACCGCTTTTGAAATTTTGGTTTTTACTTCGATTTTTTAGTTTTTCTCAGCTGTCATGCGCCTAATTGTCGTGGTCAGATAGTAGTGCATTATGAATTTTGTGATCGTCCTTTTGTCAAAAAGAATGTCCAGGGGTCAATTGAAAATCAGCGCCAGGCTCTTTGGGTCCGGCAAAATGCTGAATTGACTTCCTTTTTGGCTGCAGCCGTGAGACATCCACTTCAGACAATGAAACTGTACACCTTTTGGTTTAAGTTAGTTTTTTTATTTTTCTTTTTTTTTGCTATAAAATTGTAATTGTCTCATGTATCTGTCGCAGGATAATTAGATAGAGATTGCGAAAACACGGATAATTTGTCTATGTTGTTGTCATTTCTCAACCCTACTTAAAAAGATAGGATTTTTGCGAAAAAACTGGTTGCCTTAGTAAGATTACGAAAATAATCCCTGGCTATTATGAAATAAGATGATTGGCTGGTCGGACCGTCCAAAACAACATCTTCTCTGGTTGGTTTACGACTTGACGTTTCAAATGTCAATCCATTCTCTCACGTGTACAAATACAAATATATTTATTGTTTCATGAGTAGATGTATACATGGTGGTATAGTAAATAATTAGTAACATCATGAACCCCGTTAGGGCACTACAATTTTTATACTTTTTTTTTTGTAGTAAACTTTCTGTGAACCAATCAGAATAAGAGTTAGCAACAAAGCAAAAATTAAGCCAATCACAG
Organism: Chrysoteuchia culmella; assembly: GCA_910589605.1. Classification (NCBI taxonomy): domain Eukaryota; kingdom Metazoa; phylum Arthropoda; class Insecta; order Lepidoptera; family Crambidae; genus Chrysoteuchia; species Chrysoteuchia culmella. The sequence continues at coordinate 7,290,791 of OU342671.1, read as the reverse complement.
TAAAGAATATCCAATGTTACTAAAGCAACCCGTATTTTTGGAAAAACCCTTTATTTTTTCAGTAAGATTGAGAAATGTCAACACCATTGTCTAATTATACGTGTTTTTGCAATACCTCTAGGATTTTTGCGAAAATTCTATTTATCAAATCCTCTTACGACATATCCAAATAAACTCTTATTCATTCTTATTCATTCAATTATTTATTCATTCATTCATTGCTGACGTGCCAAAAATTTTGTGATACGTGCCATTGGTTCGCCATCCATGTGATAGGACCTATTTACAGAATACTAAATAGTGATGATACTTTAGTTACTTAGTTATAAAATCGTGTCGTTTCATCTTTACACGTTCCTAGATTACAAACATAAACTTGAACCGTAACTAAGATTAAATTATAATGTTTTCATTGCCATAGATAGTAAACAATCAACAATGTAGGTACAGTCAAAGGCACGTTAGGTTTTACTTACAAGACTTTCAATTTGGGAATATCAGGATAAAAAGTATCCTACGCTTTAATCCAGGATATCTACTATCTGTATGCAAAATTTCATCAAAATCGGTTTAGTAGTTTTTGCTTGAAAAAGTAATAAACATCCATCCATCAATCTTCACAAACTTTCGCGTATAATTCCAACGGCCGCCCGCGGTTTCAACCGCATGGTTCCTGTTTCCGTAGGAATATCGGTATAATAAGTATCCTGTTTTAATCCAGACAAACTATACTATCTGTGTTTATCTATCTTGACGACCTGTTTTTCGCAGTGGTACTAAACCCACCTTCTGCTCCAGAGGTCCCGGGTTCGATCCCCGGACAAGACAAATATTTGTGTGCATGAACATGTCTATTTGTCTTGGTCTGGGTGTTTAGTATGTATATATTTACAAAAAAAAAGTATTGTATGTTTATCCGTTATCTAGTATCCAACACAAGTTCTTCATGAAACTTAACGTGGGCTCACAGACATAGATATGTCTGTGCGTGGGCTAGATAATTGGTGTGATTGTATGCAATTATTATTATTATTGTGTGTGCCAAATTTCATCCAAATCCGATATAGTTTTTGCGTGAAAGAATAACAAACATCAATCCAATTTATGTATGGATTTATTTTAACAGTATAGCACCCGTATTTGCTGCCATGTGTACTAATAAGAACGATAATTATATTAATGTTATTCTAATTTTATCTAACAACGTGCGACGAGGGTGATCAAATAGTGAATTAATGTAAACTTATAGATAATTAAACTATTGTATATGTAAGTACCTACCTATATCTCTAATTAATAATATAAATGCGATATCTAGTAACTAAGGCCCTTAAGGTGCTATACGGCTGTATATTGTCGACTGTATAGCTGTGTTGTGTCAGCTAGCTGTGTTGTGTCGGCTTAGAATAGCACCACCCCCTCTCATCCCGTGGGTGTCGTAAAAGGCGACTAAGGGACTTAGCCTTCAGGAAACGGGCAGCAGCGTCTCCTACAAACTTGGCCATACTGCGATCGCCAACCCGCCTGCCAAGCGTGGCGATTATGGCAAACCCCCCCGTTTTGGGGGACGCCTATACCCAGCAGTGGGTGTTATGTGGCTGAGACGACGACTGTATATAGCGATATAGCAATGACAAAACGACAAATCACTTCGTAGTAAATAAGTAAAGCGATAAAAAAACTTTTTATAAACAAATTAAAACCGACGAAAATAACCCTTTGGAATCGGTGCCAGCCAAGGCAAGAAGTAGAATTTAAAGAATGCACCATCTCGTTGCCTTTGGTAGCACCGACTCCAAAAGGGGTTATTGTTTACTTTTTGATTTTTGAAACCACATTTTTTTTTTAAGTCTTTAATTAACAAGTCCCGCACTTCGGTTTGACTCAAACTAGTAGTGTAAGCAACTACTAGTTTGATTCAAACGGTTTGTGTCAAACCCCTTGACCGAAAAAACTATTTTTTTTTTCAAGATTTCTTGAAAAATCAAAATTTTAAAAAATGGCACTATATTGGAAACAAACCCGTTGTATAACGTTTGAATCATTTCGATCGGTTCAGACGTTCTCGACTAATCGGTGAACATAAAAATATATATATATTTGCAGAGAACATAGTATGATAAGATGATATAAAATTATAAAGTACAATATGTCCCACTCTCAGAAGAGTATGTAAATTTTTTTTTTTTTATTATTACATTTTCATTTCATTATGTGAGTAGTAGTATGTCACATTAATAAAAATAAAATTCATACATTAACAAATCATACATTATTAGATTAAATTAGAAAATGTCAAAGCAGAATATTAATGCTAAAATGTCAATATTGCCTCATAAAATCGATTAGCACATTACATAACAATGTCAAGTAGTATGTCACATTAATAAAAAATAAAAAAATAATAAAAAATATATACGCAACGAAATGATAACCTCCTTCTTTTTTTGAAGTCGGTTAAAAATAAAACTTCGCGATCCTAAATATTATTAGTGTCCACTGATTACACCAATTTCCAATGGTATGTCTAACTCCATTTAGGAACCATCTTGAATTTTCGTATTTTTAGAAGTCTTTTTGAAAAGAAAAAGTGTCGAGGCAACATCATAAAGTTGTGTTTCGAAACTTTACAAATCTAGATGAAGGTATGAAGAAATATATATATAGTTATTACCAGATTTGTAACATGACTAATATGTCTAACCGTGAAACCGTGAAACCCGTAATTGCGAAAATAAAATACGGGGTAAATAAAGCTCTTGTTTTTTCGCCATGCGTTATTTTAATTAAACATGGTGAGATTTATGCTTTAAGATAGATTAAATGAATAGCGCTTCATTAGCTGTTTCTTTAAAGAATGTATCTTCTCAAAACACTACTGTTTTAATTTGTCTCCCCTAAAAAAGTCAAAAACCCGTATTTTGTACCTTGGTAACCCTTAAGCCAGGAAGAGGCAGGTGGCAAACCTATTTATAGCAAAGTTTTTCCGAATAGCGTCTTAAAGTGGCGATTTTTATATTCGTAAACGGAAAAGTTATTGTTTTTTATAAAAAAATAATAATACGGCGTTTAAATGTAAAAAAATAAGCTTTTTGCAGTTCGTTGTCGGTGCCAGCAGCCAAGGCATCGATGGTGCAACTTACATTGCACGCTTCTTTACTTTTATTTCTTGGCTGGCAACGCAATAAAGCCTTTTGCCTCCAAAAAGCTTATTTTGCGATGGTTTTTTTTTTGTAACAAAAATATGATTTTTGGGTTTTGCATTTTCAATGCTATTTTTACTTACAATAATTTTTAAATAGAAAAATAATGTAAAGTGGGCCGGATACCCAAAGGTCGCAGGTTCGACTTCTATCTGAGTTTTTTTTTTTATAATTTTCTAGAAAAAAATTATCAAATGTTTTTTATATCAAAACTTATAATAAAGTTAGTATAAGTCCCGTACAGCAAGTACCTACAATTGCCTATAAATAACACAACTTTTTTTACATTACACTTATCAGAATCCAAATTATTTTTTTCGTGACAGCTTAGATCTTCAAGATCAACAACTTATTCTATTTATAGTAACATATGAAACACTGCACTTCTAAAATTAAGATTATTAAATCAAATCAATTTTCGATCTTAGCCCGAGATTAGTAAAGCTTAAATTGATTTGAGAAGATTGCGTGTGATTTTGTCTACAACTTCAACAACGAAGGTCGTTAGCCGATTGTTAGATAAATAATAACTTCCTCTTTTAAAGCTCGGTAGTTTACTACAAATTGTATTTATTTTTATTTGATTAAGGTAACATTATAGACGACGTGTTTGGCGCAGGGGTACTAAGCCCGCCTTCTGCCGCAGAGGTCCCGGGTTCGATCACCGGACAAGACAAATATTTGTTAATGTGTATTTGTGCATGAACATATCTATTTGTCTTGGTCTGGGTGTTTAATATGTATTTACAAAAAAAAAAAAGTATATAATTATGTTTATCCGTTACCTAGTATCCATAACACAAGTTCTTCATGAAACTTAACGTGGGCTAGATAATTGGTGTGATTGTATGCGAATATTTATTCTTATTATAGGTAATTAATGTATAAATCTATGCACCATTTAAGTTTTCGCATATAACACAACTCATGCTTGCTAAAAAAAACTTACAATAACGTGCTTGCACACACTAAACAATTAAAAATAACTAAAGGTATGTAAAATTAATCACTAAACATAGTAACAGCACAATCAGCAATCCGAACGGACAGTCGGAGATACAGCGTCTTGTCTATTTTATTATTATTCGTCCTAAACTAATGGCTGTGACCTCGTCGTAGTTCAGATATCCAGTACCTCCATACTTACAGTCCGTTCACCATAAGATGTCCCTGCCTTGGGAATTGGCAGCATTGCCTACGGTGCTTGCCAAAAATATGTATCTCTTAATCCCTATTATCTAAACCTGAATGTACCCACCACAGATTAATGTTTTACTTGCAAATTTTTAAATAATATAAGTCAAATACGTACATCTTATGTTTTGGCGCGCACTGTTCATTGAAATAAAACAACTTTTACGGATATCAAACGCGCTATATTTCCACGAACTAAGTTGTAATTGTCCGTAATTTTTAGGTTTCTGTCATCCCGTGACCACGGCAGCTGTAAAGGTGCCGAAACGTCGGGAAAATCAAAAAACCTCTAAAAAACCTAAAAATTACGGACAATTACAACTTAGTTCGTGGAAATATAGCGCGTTTGATATCCGTAAAAGTTGTTTTATTTCAATATAAGTCAAAGTTTAAATGATAACTTCAAGGCAGGGGACATCTTACGTTGAACGGACTGTTCAATACCTTACACTCACGCCATTAAGCGTGGAATACACATGCTATGTAGTAGCACATAAGCATGCTAGTTTCGAGCATGTGCTACATAATAGCAAGCAACTAGCACGTGTATACGAAAAGAGCATGTTGGTCATGTATAGGTCGCAGCTATAGCTTTAGTCAACTGGTTAAATCAGCCGTTCAATTGGAGAGCTAGCCCGTTAATTAAACGCCGGCATTCAATGAAATGACTAAGGGACAACTAGCCAAGTCGTTTAATGAAACGTTTAACGACTGAACGACATATTTAGGAGTCTCATTAAATGAGATGTAATTTTAAATTGATAAAATTTCTAGCGGCCGTTTAATATTAGGCACATTTTTATTATATTAATAGTATTGATAATAATGTATCACTTTAAGTTACGTTAACACGAAAAAAAATACCTTAAAATTTGTAGCTGATGCGAGCTATCTGACGCCATATTTGTTTTCGAGACTACCAGCGCCGCCGCAGTATGCTGCACTCGGAGAATGCCAGTTAGTAGCATGCTACCTACTAGCAAGCGAGCATGCTTATTAGCTGTGTATTCCAGGCTTATCCCTTGCGGGATGCTATAGCATCAGAGCAACTTGAGTGTATATCACATAGCCACACGGCACATCTCGACGACGCCACATTTGGCATTGGAAAGGGTCCCCACCACAGGAAAGCCCGTCGTTTCATAAATTTTCAATATATTAAATATTCAAAATTTTCATAATAAAAAAGCTAGCATTTGGCACATGCTTTTCCACTTCCAGCTCCCATGCAGTCCAGCATTTCCAGATGGCTATACAAAGTTACATCCTGTTTTAGAAAATATAATTTGCACGACCATGTAGTCTTCCATGATCTTTCCATACTTACTCCGATGGCTAAGCGACCAAGTGAGTCTTGGCCTAAATGAGCTTTCCTGAGGAATCAAAATGTAATGTGATAACAAAAAATGGACTGTAAAACAGCTCAAAAACTAAAAATACGACTTCAATTGTGCATTTTACTTTTTAATGATCTTCTTCTTACATTTTTATTATTCTTGCCTGGCATCTCCGTATCCGTTAGGCTTATTTTAACTTTTAGAAATTCAGCTTTTTATTTTTTTCAACTTATTGTAAGTCCAGGAGGTCAATTCTGCAATTTTTTTGTCAAAATCGTTTCTCAGAGGTGTTTCAATAGTAGTGTTTATTTACACTGTTGTAACAAGAACTGTGTAAAACAGGACTACCATTGAAACACCATTGGAATACGATTGTGACTAAGCATTAGTAATAGGTTGGTACTTAAGTTACACTAAAACTTTATTTTTAAATGAACAAGTCAAAGAAAATTTTTACAAAGCAGATGTCAAACAAAAAATAAAAAATCGCATCAGAGAAAATTATCAAATTCGTCGCGTGTATTTTATTATGCATTCTTACCATTGCATTAGTGCTAACTAAAACACAGCTAGCTAGCAGTGGAAAATTCCGCAACGCTCTAAATTAAGTCAATTGCTTAGTTCCGAACATAGTTCAAGATTAGAGTACAATCAACAGCACGACGGGCTTCACACTTGGACATTTAAAGCGCTCTTAAGTCCCTTTTAATATCAGTGGTTTCGTAGTACATTCACGACCAATGACATGTAAACTCTATTGTTTCGATAACAATTCGATAAGATTATTATCGAAACAAAGCACTATGTGACCCAAAAATGTCATTCAATATTGTAATATGTCGTTCTACACAGAGCTGGATTTTGAAAATCCATTTTATATTATGTAGTGGAGTTTAAGGAACCCAGTAAAAGTTGTTTTTTTTTAATTCTAGTACATATTTGCTGAAAAATATCAAATTAAAAATTCAATATTTAAATAGCGCGCCAAAACGCTACTTTGACAATATGACGCTGCAATGGGTTCGGTGACGTCACTTGCCTGTATTCTGCATATCATCCACATACGTAGTCAAACGAGGTTTACAAGCAGGTGACGTCATCATAAACTCGACGAATCAGGAGCGTTTTGTGTCACGTGACAAAACGTTTAAAAAATGTATTTTTATTTACGGATTTTTAAATAAATTTATAATTATTTTCAACTTACGTTAATAAATAACCATTTTTAAACTCTTCATTTATACTGATAACAGTAATTGACACTTTATTTTTCGCATTGTCAAATAGCCTAAAAATAAGTGTACTGTACTGTGTAGCTTCACACCTTAGCTCACCGCCGCAAAGTTGCCTGTCTTTCGGTCTATTACAGACTATACTTTGGAGAGTCTGCTCAGGAGCTGCATGCCCTCATAACGCCATCCCCCTTTTCCATCGGACATACAGACACACTGCGGGCTACCAACCTTTCTTGGTTGATACTCCTAAATGTGTAATGTTGTTTTCCCTCTTTCAATAATAATATGAACTTACTTACTAGACTTACCTTTTTCGGCTAGGACAACAACGGGTAAATGAGACAAAATACTATCCAGTGACAAGTAAATGGATTTTTATTATAAGACTGGCTCTATACAAATCAAAAACTAAAAAAAGGTGTCCTGAAAACAACACATAAAACATACAAAATAGGTACACTGTTAAAACAATTACAAGTTACTGTTTTAGTGATCTTAAATAAATTTGAAGGTTCATGAATGCCTGCCCAAGGATATCAGAAATGGAACTTAATTGAATGTGATGAGAAATTGTATCGTACCTACCTATCCACCTCACCTACTATATATTTATATCTTAATGAAAGGAAATTTTAAAATGACCGAAGTCTTGCAGACATACTGCCTTATACAAGAAACGACATTACAAATGACGGACGCACCTAGCGCTAATTAAATACTCAATAACTTTTATATTGCGCACAGCAAAGGAATTGAACTCCCTGCGTCTTTATTTCCGAGTACTTACAACCCGTCTGTTTTCAAAGCAAGGGTGAATAGGCACCTTTTGCAGGCAGCTTGCTCCACCGTGGATCCTGTTTTAGTCCTCGGGCTAAACTAGGGTCAAGAGGGAATCCATACAGAATAAAAAAAAACAACGGGTTGCACTCTGGGAGTGCCGGCAGAAGTGAAAACCGCTTAAACGAAAATAACGATCAAAATCCACTATATCTTCTTCATAAAAAGTTGATGAAAACGGAGACCAACTTGATTTGGCAGGTAAATCCATTAAAACTGACCTGGCATCAATATGAAAGTTGGTAGTAATGAGAGATCTTTATATAATGGTTGTTATTAACTTTCAAGTGTGAGATTTTATGTAATTTGAAATAGGCAACGGTAAATGGACTTACGAATTTTCGATCAGGGTAATGTGTCCTCTTTATAATTTTTTACCCATCCCAAAAAATTAAAACTCTGAAGTGCACAACGCCACTAAACAAGTTTTCACTTCAAACATTTATCAAGGTTGCTGAGTGTTTCTATATAATTGCATGTAACTGTACAAGTGTAAAAGTCTGTCGTTTCTTGTAAAGTTAACAGTACTTCAGGCTATAAACTTGCAATAAAAAAAACTTTTTATAAAAAAATTAAAACCGACTTCAAAAAACTAAAAAGAGAAAAATAAACCTTTTGGAGTCGGTTCGGTGCCAGCCAAGGCAAGAAAAATAAAATAGTTGGACCGCAAAGTAGAATGCCTTGGCTGGCACCGACTGCAAAAAATAAACCTTTTGAACAGATCTCGTACCTACGCTAATAACCTTATGTCAACTCCTCATTACCTTTTACAAAGCTGCTTTTCCCGGTGCAGGGACGTTACTTATTGAGGTTAATAGCCGATATATGTTGGCGAGGAAACGTTAACAAAAAAGTTTCATCAAAATCCGCTCAGTAGTTATTGCGTGAAACTTCAGCTCGAACAAGAATCTAACAATTACCTGGATGATATAATTGTTTCATGACTTCCATGACATTAGACCCCATATCTCCGAAGATTATCATCGGATCTCAATGAGACTTATATGGGACCAAATTGACAGTGTACCCGATCGAACAAAAAGACAACTATTAAAATCGGATCACCAACACCTGAGTAATCGGTATACATACATCAGACAAAAAAAAAAAAAAACGCGTTGAATTGAGTACTTTCCTCCTTTTTGTTGAAGTCGGTAAAAACGCTCCTATTACAAGCGACGTAAGCGCTCAAAGTCAAAATGTAAAGTCCGCCGTGCCGTTGACTGTACTTATATTAAGCTACTTACAAAGTAGCTTGCGGTGACGGGGACCTTGAGATTAGCAAATGTGGGTTCGTGCTACAGAATACTAAGATTATGTATGTGTGTATGCATGTTCATATTCATATCACTAAACAGAGGTTTAGACGTAGGCATCCGTAGGTACTCCATCTACTTAATTATACCAATATTATTATTATTTTCATTTCCGTATTATCATTTCTGTATAGACTAGTTACTGTAAGTGGTACTATTTGCCGTTGTAATTATATAAATAAATAATAAAATAAATTATGAAGAGGTCAGGTAAAGGGGGTTTATATTGGCCTCGCCCCAGTCCGCCATTTTGATTTTTTTAAATCGCGCAGCACGATAATAAGGAACGTAAAGATGAACAAAAATATTATTCAACATAATACCCTAAAGTGTAAGGTTAATAGTGAGATAATTGGAGTTAAATATAAAAAAGACATACTTTGGGTCGGCATTATTCCTATTTAACTCTAATTATCTGGCTTACGTGAGTATATCTTAACACTAGCGGATCCTCGTGGTTTTACCCGCGTGGTGCCCGTTCCCGTGGGAATATCGGGATAAAATATAGCCTATGTCTATGTCACTCGGGAGAAATGTAGCTTTCTAATGGTCTAAGAATTTTCTAAATCGGTCCTGTACCAAGTTCCTGAGATTAGCGCGTTCAAACAAACAAACTCTTCACTTTATAATATTATAATATATATATATAAAAGATATAAATAATAAGTATAGATTTCTTGTTCCTCTGTGTGTCCTCTGTTCATTTATATAGGTATTATCATGCGACGCCATTTTGAAAAAAAAAATGGCTTCTCATACTAAGCATTCGGACGAGGCCAGTTTCCAAAAAAAGTTCCCCTTTGTAAGTTTGTCTTAGGATGTACTCTGGAACTATAAACCATAACAACAGTGTTTTCAGCATTTTTGTTCCAGCAATAAGAGAAAAGAAAGCCAGTTCCTCAGTGATTGAGGATTCCGGGAGAGGCTCGCGTCTCCCCGTTGTTCATAAAACAAATCTATTTTTAACCTATTTTGAGAATTCTTTTAATGCAGAAAGCTACATTCCTGAGTGACATAGGCTGTGTTGATTGTGAGATAAATAAATATTTTTATCTTACGCTCACAAGCGGACGGACGCTTGGGTTTTAAATAAATGCTAAAATCGACGGTAAGTAACGACCTTAAACTTTCGATATCCAATGTATGAATCATATTCTACTTCATCGGTAGATTGCATTCACTGATCAGAGGGTCTAAAAAGGACACTAAAACAATATTGCTACGTGAATTCCCTGACAATTAATTTATTTTTCCTGTGGAATTTGCATTTATTAAGTTTTTCATCTCACACTTTCTTTTCAGAGCGTAAGATGAAAATCTTTTCAGAGCGTGTGAGATGTTACACTGATTAGTTTAGGCGTAGAAAAGGCCGCTTTTTGCGGCCTAGCGCGGCAAAGTACTTTTTTAATATAATACCTAAAAGTATGTCATAATGCGTTCCGATTCGCACTATTGCCTTTTTTGTTATATTTGATTCTTATTTTAAATAGCTTTAAATTAATTATAATACTCCGTTTTGGTTTAATTATATTATTTTAGTTCATTGAATCATAAAAACAATAACAATAAGATTAAACTATTTGTTATAAAAATTTTATATTAGGCTGGGTCAGATTTTACAACCTTTGATTGTAATTCGGAACGTGACATGAATCTTTATTTTTAAATTATCTTTGTCTTGTACCTCATGTCAGTGTCAACATTTACGGAATCGTTTTTATTGTTAAATAACTTTGAATTAACTATAATACTCCCTTTTTATTATTTTAGTTTTTTATATCATTAAAACAACGAGAATAAGGTATATTTAGATTAAACTTTATGTTTAAAGATTTTTTTACCGGAAGTTGACCGCGGAAACAACTCTATCATGTTCCTCGCTGTTGTGAGGTGAAAAATTGTGTGTTGCGCTCGGCAGAAAAGTTTTTAGCGTCTTGTACCTTTGAAATCCTCGCTTTGCTCAGGATTCAATCTTTGAACCACTTGCTCAGATTTCAATAGAGGTAACTCGCCGCTAAATAACCAACTTTCCAGCCTTGCATAACAAATAACTATTCTTGCCTTCAAAAAATTAAAAGCAAATTCTGCTATACTGACTGACACTGCACAGTTCTTAGCTCCATAGGATATAATCGGAGTTTCACCCGAGTTCTTTCACTCCGTATTTGTATCGTAATTGTATAATCTTATGTTATTAGATTAATGCAAATTTATTGTAATTTTTTATTGTAGTTATGTTTTTTTTTCTTATGTTTTCGCATCGCATGAATTCCTGTCTGTACACGTATTTGGATGTCAGTTTTGTTCGAAACTGGCGTTGCCATTTCATGTTGTTATTGACTGTCATCAGCCCCCTGATTATGTAACTTGTTTCTATTAACGTTTGGTTGAAAGTGCAGTCACATTGCTGCTTTAGTAAAAATCAATGTGACAGCTATCTTACTCAAGCAGCAATGTAACTGCACTTTAAATAAATTTCAATCAAAATCTGTTAGCAACAGAGTTAGATAATCAACTAGCTGTTGTGTATACCATAAATTAATAAATAAGTTTTTTTCGTAATAACACTTGTTGTGAGGCTCCATTTTTAACTCAATCTACCGTACATATTCTATACTAGAGGCCAGGCGCGGTTTCACCGGCGTGGTTCCCGATCCCGTGGGAATTTTGGGATCATTTATAGCCTATGTTACTACTTGGGGTCTAAGGATTCTCTATACCAAATTTCGTCAAAATCGGTCCAGTACTTTTTGAGTTTATTCGTTACATACAAAAATACAAATCTTTCCTCTTTATAATATTAAGTATAGATATTACTAAATATTTTTATTCACATTGGCAAAATTCGCGAATTTTATCGCAAGCACGCCATTAATTTAAGAAAGAAGAAGAAAATAATGAATGTGAGGGAATTAAAAAACAAAAATAATACGTAAGCGACCTTTTTAGACCTCAGCTATCAGCTATGATATTCTAACACTCCGAAAGTAACCTCGAAAGTCACTCGCTTCGTATTCTGATTTCAGACTCATTGTTTTAAATACTTATTCTCACGCTGAAGTCGAGGTCAGGTCACTTAGTACTACTACTGAATTAAATACTGCTACTAATGAATTAAATACGAACCCAGCACATCGCCTACAATTAACCACGTCTGTGGTCTAGTGGTAACAACCACCGATCAGACCCAGAGGTTCGATTCCCAGCGGATTTTGTCTACTTGTGAAAGTTCCGCGGTGGCTCACGGACTTAATTATAAACTGAACCCGTCTTCTACACCAGAGGTGGTTCGATCCCTGGACGAGACAAATATGCATATCTATGTCTATTTGTCTTGGTCTGGGTGTATTATGTATGTATTTACAAAAAGTATATAAGTATGTTTATCCGCTATCTGCCGCAGTGTGCGCTTTAAATGTGTTGTATTTTATTTTAATTATTTTTTATCTGTATCTGTGTATCGTGTGGATGTCAAATAAACATTTTTCTTTCTTTTCTTTCTTTATCTAGTATCCTTTGTATAAATTCTTCATGAAACTTAACGTGGGCTAAATAATTGGTGTGATTGTGTGAAACTTATTAATTATTATTTAATAGCATGGGAAATGATTCTGTGATTGCCTTCAATTTTATCCAAGTTGTGTAATAATTTACGCAATGGATTTTATTGATTTATAAGTGTCGAATGTCGAAGGCATTAAGAAACCCTTCCATTATATAAAGTATCTAAACTACAAGTCATGTAAGTAAATTAATATATTATGAAAGGTAATACTTGTGGCCGCTTGCAGCTTTGCTTGCGTGTGATTTTCAGTTAAAATTCTTACTTCAAACTTTAGTTTCACGAAAAAGTTAGGTACTGAACGTAGGTACTTATCAGACTAATCACAATCAGACGATCAGGGTTACTAAGTAACTATTTATTAATCTGTGATCAGGGGCTCAGTTCTTAGCAAACGATTTATTCATTGCGTGAGAGAGAATACATGTGGCCGCCATCATGATTCAAATACTAGTCTAATCTTTAAATATCTCACCATTTATTTTAATGGAAAATCCACATTGTAAAAGCTAACTAAGGAATTATAACTATTATTTATATTAAACATGACCTTGGACGACGAAAAAAACCCAAACACACGCTTTGGAAACCATATTTTATAGTTTTTATGAATTTGAGGGATTTTTTAAATGAAGTTTTCATATTATTATGTGCTTTTTATTTTTCCACGAAATAAACAATTAACTTACTAATTTCTTTAAAACACACATGATTTATTAAACTCAATAGGTTCATTCATTCACTCCTTACTTATCGTGCTTTTTATTTTTCCACGAAATAAACAATTAACTTACTAATTTCTTTAAAACACATGGTTTATTAAACTCAATAGGTTCATACATTCACTCCTTACTTATCGATAAAAAAATTATCGATTACTTCAAGCACTACTGTCATTATTTGACATTAGTAATCGCCCCTCACCCCCGCAAGAATTGGTTGATCGTAATTTCATACATTCTTCTCGGGTTTCGTGTCCAGTGGTTAATTCGTCCAAGAACATGACAATATACTAGAAAAAAGCAACTTGTTTCATGTCAGGGCGACGGGACATGAGACAAGTTGCTTTTTTTTTGTATATTTTCTTGACTAACTAAAGAACCCTAACGGGTGTATATGTCGTACTTAGGATAATTTGATAAATAGAATTTTCGCAAAAATCCTAGGGATATTGCAAAAACACGGATAATTAGACAATAGTGTTGACATTTCTCAATCTTAGGTACTTAAAATAGATAGGGTTTTTACAAAAATACGGGTTGCTTTAGTAATTGGATATTTTTTATTCTGATTTAATTTATAATCAATTTTTAATTTTTGCTTGCTAGCTAACTCTTATTCTGATTGGTTCACAGAAAGTTTTTTTTTTCCTTAAGTAATGGCTTTTTCGCGATAAATTATTACGCATTTAGCCAATGTCGAGTGAATACTTTTTATATATAAATAGAAATTGTACGGTAGATTGAGTTAAAAATGGAGTCTCACAACACGTGTTGTTACGAAAAGAACTCGGGTGAAACTCCCACAGAAAGTTTACTACACGTGAGAGAATGGATTGACATTAAACACGTCAAATCGTCAACCAATCAGAGAAGATGTTATAAATTTTTTATTTTGCATTTTACAATGCTATTTTTATGTGATAAATATAAAACAAGAAAATATACTAGAAAAAAGCAACTAGGCTCATGTCGCCCTGACGGGACGGGGAGGAACAGGGAAGAGAAAACAGAGAATTCAGAAACAGAGAAGATGTTGTTTTGCACGGTCCGACCAGCCAATCAGTGTTCTTGATTCTTTTCGCAATCTTACTAAGGCAAACAGATTTTTTCGCAAAAATCCTATCTTTTTTCCGTAGGATTGAGAAATCACAACACCATTGTCTAATTATCCGTGTTTTCGCGATATCCCTAGGATTATCGCAAAAAATCGATTTATCCAATTATCCTGCGACATATACAACGCGTGGCTGGACACGCACTTGGGCGATTCATTTCATCTTTCTATTACTTTAGCAACGGGGAGACTCTTAGCCTTCATCATACCTGATGTTAAGTATTGAAGGCTGAAGATGGAAGGGAGCCTCTTCCGGAGATCTCAATCACTGAGGAACTGGCCTGGCTATCCTATCTCTAACTGCCGGAACACAATAATGCTGAAAACATTGTTGTTATGGCGTCACACTTTAATAATATGGTGGCAGCTAGCCAGACGGACTTTTACAACAAGTCTACCAGCCAGACAGAATACAATATGTACCTACTTCCCCCACTGAGGATCGAAGCCGAGGACCTCTAGGTTTGATACCGGTGGTGTTACCACTAGACCATAGAGGCGGTAAAAATCTATGGACCAATCATGTCAAAATGTACGTTCATTCGTTCAGTGCATTTGCAGGTGTGGTCACACCTTTATACATCTCGTGAGGTTAAAATCTCTATACTTACTAAGTTGCAGGGTCAATGACTTCGTTTAAGCTAGTTTTAACAGAAGGTCAAACCGAACTAAGTATTTCGTAAGTATACTTTACAACTTAAGGCCTTAGTTGTTTTTTAAGCTTCTTTCTAAAAACATTTTGTTAACCTGTGCATGATAATTTTAACATCTGATTGCGAATTTTGCAATCGTTATGTTGTTTTGATTTTTTTACTACTAGCTAACTACTTACTTAAGTAGTTATTTTGTGTTTTCTAAAAACTCAAAAGTCAGACCATTTGCATTAGAACACTGCTAAAATAATAGGTAAAACAACATCATTCTTTTTTCCATTTTCAGAAAAGACACACTTCTCTAAGGAGCATACTCTTAATGTAATTAAACAAGGGACAATACAAATAATTAGTTAATTATAAGCATTCTTCTTCTTCTTCTTGTCGAATGAGGATTACTTAGTGGCCACCTCTGGTGTGAGAGTTTATCAAGCCGCCTATGAGACCTCTGACTTGGCTTAACGACTGTAATCAAATGACAACAGCCGGGACCGACGGTTTAACGTGCCCTCCGAAGCACGGAAGCGCTCAGTTGTATTGCCACTTTACCCATCCAACACCTGACCGGGCTGAACTTGATCGAATACGATCAGTCTGTCAAGCGCATCATTATAAGCATTTAATTTATGACTTCCAAGTTTGACTGTACGTTTTTGTCACAAAGTTTTGTTCTATTTCTTTTACTATTAAGGGTTTGCTCTTGATCCGAATCAAGCCCAGGGGATCGACGATGGACCGAGCTAACCCGGAAGGTGCCTACTCACCCTTGCTCTGAAGGTGGTCGGGGAAATACAGACGCAGGGAGGGAGTTCCACTCCACTCCTTTTGCTGTGCGAAATACTTTCACGTTGTTCACTTAGGCCCTCATTCTAGAACATCTAGAACGACACTCAAGTGGAGATCTCTTCTCAAGTATAGTTAGCAAGGGATTAACGTATTCTTTGCATGTATTTGCATTTCTTTCTAATAGTACTTGAGAAGAGATCTCCACTTGAGTGTCGTTCTAGACTACGGGCCTTAATGTTGTGCACAAAAATTTGGCAAAGTTTACGTTTGAACGGCGGGGCTATATTACCTATCTTTGCAACAGAAACGCGACAGCAGAAAGAGCGGCCTCTACCGAACAAACAATTAACTACACTGTACAATCATTTAGTTCTTATTATTGCTACCAAATTGTTTTTGGCGCTAGCATCATAGCAACACGCGGCGTCTCACTCTGGCATCTAGGTAGGAGCACGAGAGAGTAAGACGCCGCCTATACGAACCATCAGCGAGCGATTAGCCAGCCAGCACATACGCAATACCATTTCTATTTTGACGTTCCGCAGCGATCGCGCGATATCTGCGAGATAACTGCTAATATTTAGGTAATACTAATAACCCCGCGGGACTCGATCCCGCAACTATTGAATTGGACGGGTTGTTTTGGGCTTTTTTTGATAGTGTGGTTTGGTTTTCGGTACAACTTCTGAGTTGTATTTTGCAAACCGTAAATATATAATAATCTAGTTCTTATATCAATTAGTCTCCTCTAATTACTAATTACTATAATACCTAAATGCGCATAGTCGTCGTCTCAGCCATATAACACCCACTGCTGGGTATAGGCCTTCCCCAAAAGGGGGGGTTTGCCATAATCGCCACGCTTGGCAGGCGGGTTGGCGATCGCAGTATGGCCAACTTTGTAGGAGACGCTGCTGCCCATCTCCTGAAGGCTGAGTCCCTTAGTCGCCTTTTACCACACCCACGGGATGAGAGGGGGTAGTGCTATTCTAAGCCGACACTACACAGCTATAGTACAATGCACATAGTAATAGCTAATTATTTCACCATTTATCATTAGCATATTGTATTGTTCTGCGTTGACCAATAAATACTAAGTGGTCACATTCAGGTCAATATAAAATCCAGGCCAAACAATATCAGTTTGATTGAGAAGAATGGTTAGACATTATTGGTTGTTAATATTTGCAGACGGTATCAATTGGTTATGGGATCGCAACAGAATGCATATTTTTAACCGACTTCAAAAAAAGGAGGAGGTTCTTAAGTCGACTGTTTTCTTACGTGTGATTTATCATAAAGTCGTCAGTTGTCGACTGATTTTAATAATCCTTTTTTTTGTCTGAAAGAACATACTTTAGTTCAAGGGTGGTCAAATTTATAGGAAGATCTAGCAAGTAGTTTATTCATAATCCTGAAAAATATCAATTATGTTTTGGCAAGCAGATGACATAATTGTTGTTTAATGTCTGATTTTTAGTGTAAGTAAGTACGGGACATGTCCCGTACTTACTTTATATTTTTTTAGTTACATCATGGATGTAACTGAAAAAATATAAAAAAGAGAAAAGTCGGTGATAGCCAAGGCGTTCTACATTGCACTTCAATTATCTATATTATTATTTTTCTTGCCTTGGCTGGCACCGACTCCAAAAGTTTTATTGTTGATTTTTGAAGTCGGTTTTATATTTTTGTAGTTATAATATAACTAACATTTTAAATAAATGCGAAAGTAACCCTGTCTGTTAGGTATCTATACTTATTACAAATCTATACTAATATTATAAACCTGAAGAGTTTGTTTGTTTTGAACGCGCTAATCTCAGGAACTACTTTTATAAAGGACCGATTTATAAAATTCTTAGACCATTAGAAAGCTACATTTCTCCCGAGTGACATAGGCTATATTTTGTCCCGATATTCCCACGGGAACGGGCAACACGCGGGTAAACCCGCGAGGATCCGCTAGTAACAAATAAAAATCAATCTTTGTATATTAATTGTCCTGTATGCGCTCCGAAACCAGAGTTATCAGATTGATGAAACTCTAGCAGGGTGTTCTGGGGACGCCCGCCAAAAAAAATCTATATATTTCTTTATACTTTCGTGGCATTGCAACGCATGTCGGGTGCAGCTTTATAAATACTTATGGAATATAATAAACCGATTGACTAAAAAATAAAAAATTGAGCGCCTAAAATTATTTTTGGTTTCGGAAAAAATTGGTTTAGGTTAGGTTAGATTGGCGACTCACCTAGTAATCGCCTTTGTAGCTTAATTTCGTTTGTCAATCGGTTATTACTACACCAATACTTATTTGTAAATATTATTACGTATGAAAAAAAAAATTACATACAACATTTCTCGCATTACAAGATTACTATACTGCAAGTTGTGAGGTACATACAGGTCAGTATCAATTTATTTTAGATAAAAAAAAAAGACCCAGGGGTCCCAGGTTCGATTCCCAGAGGGGGTACATATTGTATATAAGGTATTAATTTAGTAGGTGCCGATCGAACAGAGGCTGCCCAGGTCAAGGAAATAGAACACAATTTTGGCAAAAAAAATATTAAATAGTTTTTTCTGATTTCGACCGCCGACTCAAATAGCTAAATCACCCGTTTCCTTGGTTACTTAAAACTAATTTGGTTTTACGTTTGGTTTTGCTTATGCTTAATATTCAATAGGTATGTAATGTAATGCTTAAAATATGAAAGTTAAAATTAAATAAAAAATATATATTTATTAAAAAAAAATATTTTGTGTAAATTGTGTTCTAAGTCGTTGACCTGAGCAGCTCTTTTGGCACTTACTAAATTAAAATCCTATATATTCGGTTTGATCGGTGGTAGGACTTGTTGTAAGTCCGCATGGCTAGCTACCACCATCTTATCTAAGTCTGACGCCATAACAACAATGTTTACAGCATTGTTGTGTTCCGGCAGTTCGAGATAAGATAGCCAGTTCCTCAGTGGCCGAGGATTCCGGGAGAGGCTCGGTTCCATCTTCAGCCTTATCAATACTTAACATCAGGTATCATGAAGGCTAAGAGTCTCCCAGTCGTACATTAAAAAGATATATATGTCGTAGGAGGATTTGATAAATAGAATTTTCGCAAAAATCCTAGAGATATTGCAAAAACACCGATAATTAGATAATGGTGTTGACATTTCTCAATCTTACTGAAAAAAGATAGGGTTTTTGCAAAAATACTGGTTGCTTTAGTAACATTGGATATTCTTTACTCTGATTTGGTATAATTTTTGGTTGCTTGCTAACTCATATTCTGATGGGTTTATAGAAAGTTTACTACACGTGAGAAAATAGATTGACATTTAAAACGTCAAGTCGTCAACCAATCAGAGAAGATGTTGTTTTGGACCAGCCAATCAGTGTTCTTATTTCATAATAGCCAGGGATTCTTTTCGTAATCTTACTAAGGCAACCAGTTTTTTCGCAAAAATCCTATCTGTTTTCAGTAGTATTGAGAAATGACAACACTATTGTACAATTATCCGTGTTTTCGCAATATCCCTAGGATTTTCTTAAAAAGTCGATATATCTAATTATCCTGCGACATATATATATATATATATATATATATATGGTTTTGGTGGTTGTTACATAAGTTAGTTCTAAAATATTCTAGCGTACATTTGACGACGTGCACAATTACATTTCAATACAATTTATTGTTCTATTAATTTAATACTAAACTGTTAAAATTTTACAACATGCAAAAGGACAATGCTACAAATGAATGGAGGTTTGGCGCCTTTTCGTAAATCCCTGCACACCATTCAAACCATAGAGTATATAAATGTACGAACAATAGTTATTGAGACAGCATATTTCTAAACCGTATCCATTCTGAGATAAATGCACCTACGTAGGTTCATGTACGTACATGGGTATAATACGAGGGTTCATGGCCTTTATTCCTTGCGGTCTTGGCAGAGTAATAAAGGTTCGGCTTGAAAATATACAATGTAACATCTCTCTCATCGACACCATATTTCGCATTGGTTGGATCTCCAGACCGGAAACTTAAAATTGCAATCACCTGTTGGAGGAGCGCGCGTAGCAAACGCGTACGTCGGAACGCGCCCTTAGTATTGCATGTTTATTTGAATGATGATTATTTTAATTAATTTCGTTGTTACCTTTAGTTTCAACCAATAATTAATTTTGGCATAAAGATGTTTAGACCTTGGACTTGCAAATATCACTTAACTGATTAACCTTCCTCAAAAATCGGGCAAGTTAAAAACATGTAACGAAATGGAAATAGATTAACCAACATCTTACCTTTCAATAACCAGTTTTCACAGTCAAGGTCAGTGCGTTATATCAACGACAACAATAAATTTATATAATATCGGTTGTGAAATGCAATCAAGGATATCCACAAAAATCCAATAACTAATTTAATTAACATAACATAAGTATCGAAATTTCGCCACATATCGAATTGCGTAACTTAATTTGACGAATTTTTATGGATCTGGGGGTCTTCTTCGACAATGAATACGAAAACCGGACGAACGGAACATTCGTTTAGTTTCGAGACATCGTAAGCATCAAAATAAAGTTCAATATAACGAACGAATCTGACGACCACACTTCATAATCCAATAGAATATATGAATAGAAATATGTAATTGTAATTGTAATTGAACAAACATCCTATAGTTAAAAGGTTTTATGAGTTTTAAATTTCATTGTTATAGCGATAGCATTAGGCGTGCATTGGTTTTCCAGCGCGGTAGGCACTGTAGATTTAACTTTTCTTATCCTGCTACCTCATATCATAAGTGCGAAAGTTTCTGAGGATGAAATAAAACAACTTTTACGGATATCAAACGCGCTATATTTCCACGAACTAAGTTGTAATTGTCCGTATTTTTAGGTTTCTTAGGGGTTTTTTGATTTTCCCGACGTTTCGGCACCTTTACAGCTGCCGTGGTCACGGGATGTACGTTTGTGAGGATGTTTGGATGGATGAATGTTTGTTACTCTTTCACGCAAACACTACTGAACTGATTAAAATGAAACGTTACAGCAATGTAGCTTAAACACCAGAATAACACATAGGCTACAAAATATCCCCATATTCCCACGGTAACGGAAACTACGTGGCGGGTGAAACCGTGAGCGGCTGCTAGTCATTAATTATAAAATTCGTAATATTTAGTAGGAATATTATAAAGCTGAAGAGTTTGATAGTTTGAGCACGCTAATCTCAGGAACTACTAATTCGAATTAAAAAAAATATCTTTTTGTGTTGGAAAGTCCATTTATCTAGAAAGGTTATAAGATATTTAATACCACGCTACGATTAATAGGAGCAGAGCATCGGTGACAAAAACGGGGGAAAAATATTTTTGGGACCTTCCGTTGCTGTATAAACGGTTGAAGTTACGTAAAAGTCATGTATGACGCAATTGTTCCCCTAGACCCGGGGGGAAGTTCTACAAAAAAGTCTGTAGCCATTTTTAACCGACTTCAAAAAAGGAGGAGGTTCTCAATTCGACGGTATTTTTTTTTTATGTATGTTACGAGATTACTCGAAGACGGCTGGACCGATTTGAGTAATTCTTTTTTTTTTCGAGAGGGTATACTTCCTATGTGGTCCCAATGTCATCATGTCAGGATCTGATGATGGGATCCTGGAGTAATCCAGGGAACTCTTCAAATATTATAGGGACTCCTATAGCGATTTCGGTGTTTTCTACAGTAACTTATGCATATGATTCCGGAATGCACCATTTGGTGAAGTGGAACTGATGATGAAGACCACAAATGGTCATCGGAACTATTAAATACTTAGCATTTCACGGCAGCTATTCGATTACTTTAATGTAGTTCATAAGCAATTTATGCTCGACTCAATGCATGTGATGAAGTGCAGCTGATGATGAAGTATCGGAAGAACTCCTCAATAATTAACGTCCCTGCACCGGGAAAAGCAGCATTTTGTAAAAGGCGATGAGGAGTTATCATAAGGTTATCAGCGTAGGCACGGGACCTCTTCTATCTTTAAAAATTGTGAAATAAAAACTTATTATAAAAAAATTAAAACCGACTTCAAAAAACTAAAAAGCAAAAAATAAACCTTTTGGAGTCGGTGCCAGCCAAGGCAAGAAAAATAAAATAGTAGCACCGCAAAGTAGAATGCTTTGGCTGGCCGAGTCCAAAAGGTTTATTTTTTGCTTTTTAGTTTTTTTGAAGTCGGTTTTAATTTTTTATAAAAAGTTTTTTTAAGATAATATTTTTTCTAAACTAATGCATTTAATTAAATTAATTCTTTAAAGTATTTAATTTTAATGAATATCTTAGAAAATATAATAATTTTAAAATAAGACCACAACAAAATAATTCGCCATAACTCATTCGTCAGGTTGGCTTGCTTATTTTATACTGATATATTCCGGACGTTTAAGCTAGAACGTTACATTTACAAATAGCGCCCTTCGAGCCGTGGCCGGATTGTATTTGAGCAATACTTTTTCTAATCATGTTGTATTCTTGTATGAAGCGCTGCTTGCTTCGGGTAGGCAATTTGGAGTTTGACTACAGTAGGTATTGAGTATTTAGCGTAAGGGAAAATTTGTAGGTGAGTGTTGAATAGAAGTTTGGTTATAGAATAACAGAAACAAATTAAACTTAATAAATTTCGTCACTAGTTGTATATTTATTTAGGTTTTGAATGAGGTAGGCACTGCCTATGTAATTGCCTATATTTATTTATTTATTTATTTATTTATTTATTTCCATACACTTAAATCTATTTTATATATGGATATATAACAATATGGAATGCACGCCTCTGGCGGTAGGGCTGCTGTTTGGCACAGATGTTAGAGCCTTCTGCCCAGAATTGTACGGCTATCAAAATCAATAATTTCGTAGTAGACTATTTGATTAATGGTTTCTCCTATTGCAAAACACGTAAAACTATATTTTATACAATCAACATCAAATGACCTTATATCTTTACGCTACTCTACAAGTGTTTTGATCTCTACACGTGTTTGTCCAAAAGGGGGAGAATCGATTCACAGTAATGTTGGAAGGTGCAAGGTGTCTCACTGTTTTTATTTTTGTTTCTGCTTAATGCATTTGCTTTTTTATACTCTCATGTTGCACTATAGGAGCGAAAGAAAAACATGCAGCCCCCTAATTATCTAATTTTAAAAGGTAAGGTCTTTAAAAGGTACTGCGATTGTGATAGTGATTTATGGAATTGTGTTACTTATAGACGCAATCACTTTAGAAACGAATGATGTTTCAAATGAGAATTTGACACTTCTCCACCGCCGCAAGGGAAAATATGGTTAACTGATTATATATAAAAACATTTTATAAAAAAAAATCAAACCGACTTCAAAAAGTAAAAAATAAAACTTTTGGAGTCGGTGCCAGCCAAAGCATTCTACATAGCACTTCTATTAACTATATTTTTTTTTGGCCTTAGCTAACTAGCACCGACTCCAAAAGTTTTATTTTTTACTTTTTGAAGTCGGTTTGATTTTTTTTTTATAAAATGTTTTTATTTCAGATTTTTTTGTTACATTATGTGCCGTTACTTGCACTAAAAATCAGCCCATACACAACAATGATGTCATCTAGGTATACGACTACTTGCCAAAAGGTGATTGATATTTTTCAGGATTATGAAAAAACTACTAGCCAGATCTTCGTAAAAATTATATGGGACCACACATAAACCATTTTCTTTCAGATAAAAAAAGAATTATAAAAATCTGTTAACAACTGGCGAAGTTATGGTGGAACATACATAAAAAAAAATAAAAAAAATAAAATAAATACAGTCGACTGGAGAACCTCCTCCTTTTTTTGAAGTCGGTTAAAAAAGGGAAATTTTTAGCAATCATTTTATATTGAATGAAGGTGAAATCACTCTTCTCCCGCACCCCGACCGCCTAACGGTATAGCTTGTGCTATCGCTATAGCTATCGATTTTTCAAACCCTTTACTAGGGCTCTCGCTGACGCTATCACTTTCATACTAAAAATGCAATAGTGAATCCAATAGATGAATAGAAATATAGAAATTAGACAAAAATCCTATCGTTGAAGGGTGTTATGAGAGTTTGAAATTTGATAGCTATAGCGATAGCCCAAGCTATACCGTTAGGCGGTCGGGGTGCCGGAATCCTCAATTCTGACGAACTGGCAACTTCAACTTTTTTAAGTCAGTCAAGTACCAACGTCTACTTGATATTTTTGGACAAGTTTTCATAGACTCGGTTGCTCAATTAGATTGGTATTGGACCGGACATCCAAAAGGTTGCGGATACGAGTCCCGTCTGGGCAAGTTAGAAACTAGTTTATTCTTGTGTAACACCGGATAATAATTACAATACGTAAGTACTTACATCTTAGGTTTTGGTGTGCACCAAAATACAACAAAATAGTGTTGACATTTCTCAATCTTACTGAAAAAAGATAGGGTTTTTTCAAAAATACGGGTTGATTTAGTAAAATTGGATATTATTTATTCTGATTGGCTTATAATTTTTGCTTGCTTGCTAACTCTATTCTGATTGGTTGGATGGAGAGATGAGAGAATGGATTGACATTTGAAACGTCAAGTCGTCAACCAATCAGAGAAGATGTTGTTTTGGACGATCCGACCAGCCAATAAGTGTTTTTATTTCATAATAGCCAGCGATTCTCTTCACAATCATACAAAGGCAACCAGTTTTTCGCAAAAATCCTATCCTTTTTCAGTAGGATTGAGAAATCACAACTACATTGTCTAATTATCCGTGTTTTCGCAATATCCCTAGGATTTTTACAAAAAATCGATTTATCTAATTTTCCTGCAACATATACACTTATTTTATTATATTACTATATAGTAATAATATTAAATGTAATATTACCTATGTATAATACCTGATAATGTTTTATTATGTACTGTAATTGTAATGGTAGTTGTAAGTATGGTTGTATTAAATAAAAAAATAAAAAAAAATTATATAAACTTTTTCTATATATCTATTACTTTTTTTAAACAAAGCTTCCTAAAAAAACTTAACTGATCAACCGAGAAGTTCCCCGACTGTACCAACATAGCGGAAAAGGGAATATACGACGAAACGCACTATAAGAAAACTGGGTTGTCTGGAAGAGATCTCTTTAAGCGATAAGACCGCTCTTATAACGCTTCAATTCATTAAAACTTTATTGTAAATGTAATATGTACATGGTGTTATAATAAATAGTTATTGTATTGTTTTTTTTTGTTTATAGGATACCAAAGACAACCAAAATGTCGGCCGAATCTCTGACAGCCACAGACAGCACAAGAACAGAGGATTCTCGAGAAAGTGCCGATTCTCTAAACAACCTCCTCGGTGGGAAAACTCACGAAGTGTCGTGTGTCGAAGACTGTGGTGATGTGAAGTGTTCTTTGACAGAAGACTGTTCTACGTCTTGCGAAAATAGGTCTTCGGAGAAGAGGAATAAGTCTTTTTGTTGCAGTAAGTATTGATTTTACCACATACTTAAAATACCATAAAAATTCGACACGCTAGGTTCTCATACAGTTTGAAGCGCTCTTTTCGTCTAAATAGATATAGGTCTGTGGATTTTACTAATAATTGGATCTCGCATTTGATAAAATTAATCCACTGAACGGCGGGTCTATTGTGCCAAATTTAGAAGTCGGAGGGTAGCTGGCACGGGTCTAATGTGCCACGTTAAAAGTCGGGCTGTTACTGCCAGCGTCCTTCGACGGTTATTACGCTCTGCAAAACGAAACAAATGAACTTCAACTCCGACTACTCTGCCAGCCTACTATACGCTCCTAATTCTAATGTTCCGACTCCCGGCTACACGTGTGGCGGCACCTACCTGACGGCGCTCATACTACACACCAGGTGCTAGAAACTTGTATCCACCGTGCATCCAATAAACAACATGTATGGAATCCTAGATCACGCAAGCGAAGTTTCACCGAGCCACTCACAATATAAACAACATCCGACGATCATCTGTCGGACCGCGGTCCCCGGACTACAAACACCCAGTCCGGAGGAAGAGGCCCTACCGCGCAAGTATCGTCGGCATCGACGTCGACTTCATTTGACAGATGGATGTGACATATTGCTCTTACGGTCGGTTTCAATAACCTATCTAGAGTAAGAGATAGGCTTACTAGAGCTTTGTTGCCTAGATATTTTTGTTAATCGACCTAAAATAACAGCGGTTGTTAAGTAACGTAACCAAGTTAGGCCTATCTCTTGTTTAGAATAGATTATTGAAACCGGCCGTTAGTCTTCGGTAAGTTTCATTTGTGTCAAAAAGGAGCAGCAATGTGTCACATCCATCTGTCAAATGAAGCCGATTTCGAGGCCGAGGCCACTTGTGCGGTACGGCTCCAGTTTGTGCATGCATGCTTTAGGTAAGACGGAGCGAGTAGCCGAGACATTTTGACTGCAAATGCTGCCGGGACCAAAAGATTACATGCCTTTCTAAGCACGGGGCATAAGGAAAAAATTGTCACCCATCCCGTGACACACAACAGCGAAACATGCCTAGCCATCAAAATCTCAAGTTGAACCCAGTAGCATCATAATTTGCTAAGGAGTTCCTGACTGAGTCTGTCTACCAACATTCGCACGTCATTAACTATTTTATTTATAACCATTAGCAATGACAAAGGAGTCGCTTCTTTACAGCCTATAACAGCTGACAATGTGACCTAGCAATAGATCGAAACGTGTTATGAATGCAAATGAAAACGAACGTCCCATATAAAAATATAAGTCAATCCATCAACGTTCAAAACTAATTTTCAATTCTAATTTATGCTCTAACTCGAATGCAACAACGCGCATTTTAAATTAGACGGATCGCAGAAAAAACTTTGTCAATAGACAATTCGAGGCAGACTAAAATTATTAGTGACGTCATTATGGCGGGAGATTTTTGTTACGAGCGTTTTATTATTATTTCCTGGTTTTTATTGGAAGAATCATTGTTTGCGTAATGATCGTATGTGTCATCAGTTGCTTTGTTGAAAAGATCAATCTGATAACTCATAAGATGAAATGTACAGAGGTTTTAAAAAATCCCTGAGAATTCATTTATTTACACCTAGGTACTAATGATAAAAATATTGGAAAAAAATTAAAAACCGACTAAAAGGAAAATTAAAAATTAAACAAAAAAATACCAATGCTCTACTTACTGAGCTACCGAGTCTTGCGGACCACCGTCGAAATTCTCCAATACTTTTATATTTTTAATACGCTCGCTGTAGGCCAGCGTTGCCACATCAATGCTAGGAATATCCTTGCATTTCCGGATTTGATTTGATTTCCGGATCACTAATCTTCCAAAAAATTCACCTTTCTGAAAAATAGCATTGCAAAATGCAAAATTAAAAAGTTATAATCACCTTTCTGATTTTGATAGCTATTTTTGTAGTACAATCTTACGAAAGTATGAAAATTGGATCAAGGAATTATAGGACACATTTTTGTTTTATTTCATACAAAAGACTTCAACGCATCAAATTCAAATGAGTAACAAATGTAAAACTGTATGAGTATCTAGCGTGTCGACTTTTTCGTACCTACAATAACGTCACGAACGGGATTTAGTGATGTGTAAATGTTATTGACGAGCTCTTGCAAGAAGGCACTGCACAATTAACCGTTTTCGTTTCTGAGTGACGCCTGTTTTCATGGCAATAGTCTCAAACGGACTGACTTATGTCATAAAACTTTAACCGTGGATCAAACTTTTGGCACGCAAGGTAGGTACATCAACGTCTATCTCGATATAGGTCTGTGGGCATGAACTATCTGTAGATAAGATGTAAAATTTTATCCGCATATTTATTCCATGCGTGATTGAGTAAGAAACAAATCATTTCCCATTTATAAAAGTAGGAGCAGGATTATTTTTTTTCCTTTTATTTATTTATTTATTAGTTTAAAGACAAGCAGTAACAGTTACAATAATACAAGTAAAAAACAAAACATAAAATATAAATGGTAAGAGCGCTGTTTTTGGATGCTTCGTGTTACGGAAGATTTTTGGAACAATCAATCAATCCAAGGAAGGCCTGTGCCACAGGTATGGCACAGGCCTTCCTTGGATGGATGGATGTATGAACTGTATGTTATGAGGTACCTCACAACTTGCAGTACAGTACATCTTGTAATGCGAGAAATGTTGTAATGTATGATAGTCAAGTCTTTCTTTGCCAGTTGAAAATTGTTTACGGTTACAATAACTATAAAATGTAATAGTATAATTAGTATTTTCATAATTACTGATATGTTAAGCTTACTTTTCAATTTGACGACTCTGTAAGAAATAAAACAGGGGGAAAAAAACAGCCTTTGACGAGTTTCTTGCCGGTTCTTCTCGTTACAAGGTCTGCCGCCGTAGGGTTTGTGAGTTCATAAGTGCTTGTAACAGCCTAGACTTGTGACGGGGCTCCTAGTCCGGCAGCACTAGAGTCGCCGGAACGTCGGAACCGCCGCACTCGTTTAAATAATGGGAATGGAATAAAACGTATCGTTCACTGGAGACTTGTTTTATTGTATGTTAATAATGGAAATAAGGAACTGAAACAATATAAAATACAAAGATATAGAAAAGTTTTAGTTATAAATACTGAATCGAAATAACGAGTAAAAAAGTAGGTGTGCTTACCCCGTGTATCGGGTTCCTGATGTATTTTAAAAATAATTATTTACACAACTTCAAAATAGCACCGTTCAGGTAGCTGGTTTCTGTATGATTACGTCAAAATGAGCCGAAAAGGAATCGTGGAACGGAGAAAATTTGAATTTAGACAGAACAGATAAAAATATAATTTGATTACCATAAAGTGAGACTACGGAGTTTCTAGCCATTATAGAGGTTTCATCCATTCATAAGGCTAGAACGAAATGGCATCGTTACAGACTGAATAAATGATATTTAATTTGAATTTGGATGAGGAGAATACCTAGCACACGGGCCCAATATAGAATTAGTGAGTTTAACCACTGTGAATGCAGCAGAGACAAACGGCTTTTAACGTTCCGAAGCCCGGAGGAACTCGAGATTGTATTTTTTTTTGCATTTACTTATTTTTGAGACTTAAAAATCTCGGTAGAGTATTGGGCCGGACTCCGAAAGAATGCCGGTTCGTATCCCGTCTGAACGATATGAAGAAAAGTTGTTTTTTTCTAATTCAAAATTATACATTTTTGGTCACCCATCCCGTGATCGACCATTGCAAAAGTTTCTTCACTGTAAGCAATTACTCCCAACAACAAAAAATACTATAGACCTCACGTTTTACTATAAATAATTGTTTTGTAACTGACTTTAACTACTATTTAATCTGCGGAAACCTGTTTTTTTTTATAATTGCCTTGTTCAGGTATGTCACATAACGGTATTTTGTTGCAATAACGTGCTTAGTACTGTCACCAGCACGTCAGGATTTACACTTTGCTCTACAAAAACCCCCGCAATACCGCCGATATTATGTGCGGCGATCTCAAGGTGCTCCTATGGCCTTCAATGCCCTTGGTGCATTTTGGCATTGTTCACAGACCTATACCGAGATAGACGGTAAAAGTGTACCTACCTTGCGTGTAAAAAGTTTGATCCACGGTCGAAGTTTTCCGACCTAAGTCAGTCCGCTTGTGACCATTGCCATGAAAACACGCGTCACTCCGAAAGGAAAATGGTTAATTGTGCAGTGCTTTCTTGCAAGAGCTCGTCAATAACATTTCCACATCTTTAAATTTCGCTCGTGAGGTCATCGACAAAAATAAAAAATGCGTCAGTCTATATTCTCTCATACAGTGTGAAGCGCTAAGCCCCACTGGTACATCGGGCCCTCACTAGCTGTCGCCATTTTCCCCGATCTTGAGCAGTTGTTTTCGCTTAGCGCCATGATAAATAAATGAAATAAATAATTTCATACAAACACACCAATTATCTAGCCCACAAATTGAAGCAGTCGACACGCCATAAATAGAATAAAACAAATTAATTAATGATCTTTTGTTACAGACACAGTTAGCCAGTGCGTTTGGGGAGTGCTGCTGCTAACCATTTCAATAGGAGGATTTATATTTACGCCTCTAGACGTTATGCTGTGGGAGAAGCTGAATATGAGACCAGGTATGTTTCACAACTCTTAAGTTTTTTTATTATTAAATAATAGATCAGCGCTGGACCCCATCTCCCCTGATGGTAAGCGCCTAACCGTCTCTGTGGTCTAGTAGTAACAACCACCGGTATCAGACACAGGGGGTCCCGGTTCCATTCCCAGCGGGAGTACATATTGTATTCGGTTTGGTTGGTGGTAGGACTCGTTGCAAGTCCGCCTGGCTAGCTACCACCATCTTATCTTAGCCTGACGCCATAACAACAATGTTTTCAGCTGTGTTGTGTTCCGGCAGTTAGAGATAAGATAGCCAGTTCCTGAGTGCAGATGAGGATTCCGAGAGAGGCTCGCTTCCTTGTTCAGCCTTATCAATACTTATCAGTGAGTAGACTGCTTTTATGCGACTATGCGGAAGCGGTGCGCCTCCTTGCGGGTGCGGGGCGGCACCAACAGCATCCTTAGCATGATTGCAAGCAGGCTGGACTGTCGGTACATGACTTATTTCTGCCCAACATCTGCCGAGGTGGTGCGGGTATGAGTCATGTCTCAGAATTGTAGAATTGTAATTATACCTAATAAAATTATAATAATTTAATACTTCATAATTTAATTTATGATACTGACATAGGTTAAGTACAATTGTTACTAACAAATAATGATTCAAATGTTACTTGAAATAAATGAATTGAATTGAATTGAATACTTAACATCAGATATGGTAAAGGCTAAGAGTCTACCCGTTGTTCATAAAGATTCGAAGAATACATTTGTTTGGCTACCTCTTGGCAGAATGTGCAGTGGGCCTAGTGCGAGTTTGCAAATGTCCGAACGTCACCATCGCGTGAGAGTAAAATTTTGACAGACAGCCTTAATGCAAAGGGAATAATGTTGAGAAATAAACTTCAATCGCCAACGTAAGCGAGTAAGGTGAGAAAACTCACAATAAGCACTCTGTATTCTGTAGACCTAGCACAAAAAACTAACGAGTTTGTATCGAAAAAGTATATATTGTGTGTAATTGAAGCAGATCATGTCATACAAACTCGCATTGTGAAAATTAAGAAGACCATATCGTCGTCGTCTAAGCCACATAACACCCACTGCTGCGTATAGGCCTCCCCCAAATGGGGGGTTTGCCATAATCGCCACGCTTAGCAGGCGGGTTGGCGATCGCAGTATGGCCAAGTTTGGAGGAGACGATGCTGCCCGTCTCCTGAAGGCTGAGTCCCTTAGTCGCCTTTTACGACACCCACGGGATGAGAGGGGGTAGTGCTATATTAAGCCGACACTACACAGCTTAGAAGAAAAAGATCCTATATGGAGTCCGATTAAATTTTCTAACTATTTCATTACCGTGCTCTTTCGTATGATTTGTCCTACTTGTCAAATTGTCCATCAGTCTTCATCACAGATTCCAACGCAAATTACTATGAAGGTGACCTATCTGTACTAATATTATAAAGAGGAAAGATTTGATTGTTTGTTTGCATTTGCATTGAATAGACTCCGAAATTACTGAACGGATTTGGATGAAATTTGGTACACAGATAGTAGATAGCCTGGTTATGAACATGGGATACTTTTTATACCGATATTCCCACAGGAACAGGAACTGTTAGAGTTTTTTTGGGAAACGTTTTCTCTGAAAGTATTAACGGTAAATAAATATTTTAATATTCAAATTAAATACCTCTGGTCTATTATTTGTGATGGACAGCTACAAATGGAGAACAAAAAACACGACAAAAAGTGAATATTTTTATTATTTTTTTATTTATCGTTATTTTTTTTTAAATCGCGTGGGCGAAAATACAAACCCATACTTATTGTTTTTTTTTATATGGAAACCTTTTTATGTTTTGCTATTGTTTGAAAGGTTTTATTATTTAGTCTCTAAAAATATACAGTTGTACAACGTTTTTTCTTCACCCTGTATCTAAAAATCACATTTGATTATAAGCAGGCACATTAGTCTAGCAAAGGCCGCCTCGAACGACGATAAAAAATAAACACGTCGTAAAAATGTCAAACAGTCGTAAGTTGATAGTCTGATTCATACACTTCCCAGCCATAGCATGCGCACCGCGACTCGCTGTCGACCTTTATCTCGATATGTCTGTCCCGCTCGTATCAGTACGGTGTGAGCGGGACAGACAATGCGCTCGCGCGAGAAAAGTGTCGAGGTGCGCATGCTACGTATGCAGAAATGTAACTCGAGTCCCTGTAACTATTAGAGCTAGCGCAGACGACGGATAACGGAGGACTTTTTGTCCGCGACACGGTTTATTGTTAACCAAATAAGATTCAACTTAGACCGCGTATATCCGCGAAAAGTACGCGATAGTCCTCGTTATTTATTCAACTTTATGTTCTTAGTAATAAGGTCGTGTCGCGGACAAAAAGTCCTTCAATGTCCGTCGTCTGCGCAGGCCATAAACATCTGGTCGTGTGAGCAAAACAAAGGCCTAAGTGCTTATCACAGCAAAAAAACGGGTCAAATGGCGGAATTTGTCCCTTTTTTTGGCGCGTTTCCAGTCGGTCAAAGGTTAAACGTTTTCTATATATCTTTTACTTAACTCTACTGGTCAACCGGGAAGTCCCCCAACTGTACGTATAGCTCGCTACTATTATAGTTTCTATGATTACGATGAAAAAATATACAAATGACATTGTGGATGACATAAAGAGGTTGCTTATAAAAAGTTCCTAAACACGCTCTTCGTCATGGGAATAAAAAAACATAAACAATTTGAAGTGACATGAAAATTACTTAACAATGACCATCACAACGCAAAGCTATCCGAAGTAATGACGTGCAAACAACCTTTCGAGGTTCGAATATCCGGTAGGTAACAGTTCACAAGCTGAAGCGATCGCTACGCTTGCACATACATACAGTCGCTGAAGTCGCCGGTCGAGACCGCAATATTTTGTTTGTTCAACGATCCAAGATCTAATTGTCCGTATTTTTAGGTTTTTTAGGGGTTTTTAAGTTTTCCGACGTTTCGGCACCTTTACAGCTGCCATGGTTACGGGTCGCTGAAAAGGTGCCGAAACGTCGGGAAAACGTGGTGTGACTCGTAGAACAAACATACGTACATCTTAAATTGTTGGCGCGCACTGTTGATTTAAATAAAACAAGCTTTCCGGATATTAAACGCGCTATATTTCATGAACTAATATCTAATTGTCCGTATTTTTTGGTTTTTTAGGGGATTTTAGATTTTAGAAACGTCTAGTCAGGAGTCCCCAAAAAAACGCCAAAACTTAAGAAGTACGTATGTTTGTTCAACACTACAACGAGTCACCCAGTTACTGGTTAGGAAAAAATCCCATGGAGTCATTGTGGTACTCGTTTGGAGAACAATTTATAAAAACCCCCTATTCCACCTATCCCACCTGGGTGGGAAAAGTGGAAATTCCCAACGTATCACATCCCGAAGGTAGGATATTAGACGTTATGGAAAAAATCTTCTCATCGTCGAAGGACAGATTTTTTGGTTTTAAATTAAAAAAAGTACTTTACCACGCTAGGCCGCAAAATGCGAATGAACCTCCTTTTACGAGCGTGTGAGGTGGAAAGTTATTACTTATCTCTCTTGGTTCCTCTAATGTCATCACATTCCTTCATCATTATCATCATCATCAGCCCATTGTCGTCCAATGTTGGACATAGGCCTCTCCAAGTGCTGATCCAGCTCTTGCCAGCCACCTTGTAAAGATTGTACTTCCACCTAGTTTGAGGGCGTCCTACACTTCACTACGTCCTTAGGTAACATTAAGAAAATCGCACTCCTTATAAATTGATTGATCTGAATTCGAAATAGCTAGCGGTGTGCGGTATTTTTTTATCAATCTCTAATTGATAAAAAAATATAATGAAATTAGTTTGGCTGTAGTATCTAAATTCGAGTTATGTATAGAGCTAAGCACTGGGTGATATATTATTTTTATAAATAAAAATAAAATAGATTAAATGTTACGTTATTAATTAATAACAAAGTACTTAGTTAAATATTTTCGAAAAGAAAACTATCTAACTAAGTAGTTTGTGCATCAATCTATCTTCATGCATCAAATTAAACGCTCCGCTACCGCCTATGCTTTATCCCACGCCACCATTTTGGCAATGTCCACATTGTACAGTCATCGTCAAGTTCAAAGCCACATCTAACTGTGTCAAGGACATCATCACACATCGTCGTGTGCTCGCTAACTCGTCACATAAAAAAAACATTGATGTCAAACATCTGTCTTTGTATTTAATGGATGCTAATTGCTATATGAACAAAGTTATTTAACTTTAACACTAGCAGCTTTAAAAAAATACATAAATAAAATGTTACAGTTGATTTTTAAGGCTTTGCAAATTCATCCCATTCTAATGTTTTAGATATTTATCTAATAGTTAAATTAATTTAGATGAATTACACGCTGCTGTGTTGTGTCGGCTTAGAATAGCTCTACCCCCTCTCATCCCGTAGGTGTCGTAAAAGGCGACTAAGGGACTCAGCCTTCAGGAGACGGGCAGCAGCGTCTCCTACAACCTTGGCTATACTGCGATCGCCAACCCGCCTGCCAAGCGTGGCGATTATGGCAAACCCCCCCTTTTGGGGGAGGCCTATACCCAGCAGTGGGTGTTATATGGCTGAGACGACGACACGAGGTATAGGTGGATACGTGGGTGACCAGGCAATAGGTACAATCGGAGAACTTCCCGATTGACCAGTAGAGATTTTATGGGGAACGTTTTCTCGAAAACTACTAAAGGTTAAAGAAATAATTTAATAATCAAATGAAAAACCTCTTTATGGTATATATATTTTACTTTTTTTAAATAAAGAACCCTGAAAAATCTATTCACTATGAACACTTAGCGATTCCTTGCACAGAATATATATTAGTACCTTACGGTACAGAAATTTCACTCCCGAGTTTAGGTATGATAAACACAAGCGTCCGGTCACCGGACTAGTCTCAATAGGCTGGCACTCGCTCGACTAGTCGCACTTCGCACACGCAGCGCACGCATCCGCGAAACAAAAGGGTAATACTGTAAGGTACTATTGTATACCTCTGAGTCTGACAGCCCTAGCAGATTGAAGCGAGACGGCAGACAGTTATTGTACTATGAACGCTATAAGCAATGCAAAAGGTTGAAATTAGGTTGTTTTCCAGAATAGTAGGTAAATATCTCGGGGATTTTGCGCCGCTTGTATGGAAGTGAGACAGGCCTGGAGGGCAATTCTCGCGCCTTCGACATCTCGAATTCGACATTTTTGGAGCCATAAATCTATATTTAAAACTCACAGAAAACAATCTTCAGCATTGTAGGATTGTCAAAGATCATTGAAACTAAAGTATTATGACCGTAGTAAATATATTACTTACATTTTTAATAAAGAAATTATGGTTTGAAAAATGTCGAATTTGACATATCTCAGCGCGAGAATTTGTTCCTTGTTCCTTGCTCAAAACACGCCAATGTCGTACTTGGTTTTGACATTTTTAAAAGTCGTTTTCTCCATGATACTCCCAAATTATAAAGTTATTGTACAAGTACATGAAAGTCACAAGTTGTATAATTATTAAACAAGTAAAATAAAATTTTAAAATTTACCATAAGTATAAAAAAGCATTGAAAAATGCAAACATTACAAAATCATAAAGTAAAATAACTTTAAAATTTGTAAGTGTCATAGAGAAAACGAATTTTGAAAATGTCGCAATCAAATACGACATTCGCGTGGTTTGAGCAAGGAATCGGTAAGTGGTCAAAGTGAATACGGGCCCTGGTTAACCGGGAAGTCCCCGACTGTACCTATTGGGCCCGTGGGGGGGGTCATGGTCATGGCTCAATTGTCCTTATCTGTGCTTATGGAAAGCATCTGCTAAGATAAATGCTGAGAGTGGAATCGTGATCCTCCCTGAATCCTCAACTGTTACAGTGGGAACCACAGCAAAAGCTTGGTTCTGTTGTGGGGGCATTAGAATTCAACCGCCTCTATGGTTAAGTGGTATCGGTGGTGATACCACGTGGTACATTTCCTAGTGGAAGTTCATATTCTTAGTGGCAAGACTTGTTGTAAATCGGTCTGGTTAACTATCACCATCTTATCTAGGTCTGACACTATAACAAGAATGTTTTCAGCATTGTTGTGTTCCGGCATTTAAAGATAAGATAGTCAGTTCCTCAGTGGTTGGGGATAGAAGAAGCTCGCTTTCACCTCCAGCCTTATCATTTCCTTAACATCAGGTATGATGAAGGCCTTCATCATATCTGATTCTCCCCGTTGTTCATAATAAAAACCATAAAATAGTGTTTAACCGCCTCTGTGGTCTAGTGGTAACAACCACCGGTATCAGACCGAGGGGTCCCGGGTACGATTCCCAGCGGGGGTACATATTGTATTCGGTTTGGTTGGTGGTAGGACTTGTTGTGAGTCCACCTGGCTAGCTACCACCATCTAATCTAAGTCTGATGCCATAACAACAATGTTTTCAGCTTTATTGTGTTCCGGCAGATTGAGATAAGATAGCCAGTTCCTCAGTGGTTGAGGATTCTGGAAGAGGCTCGCTTCCATCTTCAGCCTTATCAATATTTAAAATCAGGTATGATGAAGGTTAAGAGTCTCTCCGTATTAAATAAAAAAACTATTAGGAAGACATGTGCCATAAATGCTCAAACTCTAACTCAAAATTATTTTTTCACCTCACACGTACGCTCTGAAAAGGAGGTTTTGTCAATCAGTTTAGGCGTAGAAAACCGCTTTTTGCGGCCTAGCGCGGCTAAGTACTTTTTGAGTTTAATACCTAAAAATATGTCATAATGCGTTCCGAATCGGTCTATTGACTTTTTTGTTATATTTGATAGCTTTAAATTATTTATAATACTCCGTTTTGGTTTTATTATATTATTTTAGTTCATTGAATCATAAAAACAATAACAATAATATTAAACTATTTGTTATAAGAATTTTATATTAGGCTGGGTAAGATTTCACAACCTATAATTGGATTTCGGACTGTGACATTAATATTTATTTTTAAATTGTCTTTGTCTTGTACCTCATGTCAGTGTCAACATTTACGGAATCGTTTTTATTCTTATTAATAAGTAACAATATATTCCTACTTTAAATAACTTTGAATTAACTATAATACTCCCTTTTTTATTATTTTAGTTTTTTATATCATTAAAACAACGAGAATAAGGTATATTTAGATTAAACTTTATGTTTAAAGAATTTTTTACCTGAAGTTGAAAGCGGAAACAACGATAAAATGGTCCTCGCTGTTGTGAGGTGAAAAATTGTGTGTTGCGCTCGGCAGAAAAGTTTTTAGCGTCTTTATTTATTTTATTTATTTATTTATTTATTTATTTATTCAATTCAATAACTTACAGGCTGACAGAATACTCCAAAACGCCAGTAAGCTTAATCTAACAATAATATAGATGGATATATTAGAATTTATCTTAATTACAAATACAATACAATAAATAAAAAATAAAAAACAAAACAAATGTCAAATAATAATCATGCAATGCAAAATAAAATTCAAAATAATGTCTTGTAACTTTGAAATCCTCGCTTCGCTCAGGATTCAATCTTTGAATCTTAGAATCCTTCACTTGCTCAGATTTCAATATAGGTAACTCGCCGTTAAATAACCAACTTTCCAGCCTTGCATAACAAATAACTATTGTTATTCTGTTTGGTTTTTAACATTGTATAATATTATCTAAGGCTGGCTAAACTTATAAGCGCTTTAGATGGCGACATCTGTTAGCTTGTAAGAAAACTGTATAATAAATAAATAAAACATTTAAGTATTTGACACAGACAGTGGACACAACACAACTTTTTACAACGAAATGTTCCACGGCTGCACCAAAAGGGTCTACTCGTAGTCCAGAATGTATTATCAGTTTAATGTGACCCTGGTTTTCAACTGGAGCTAGCTTACTAGGGTAGCGCTCATAGCCGCGCTTGACAGACTAATCGTATTCGATCACGTTCGTTAAGCAAGGTTCGGTCCGGTCAGGTGTCGGATGGGTGTCCGTAAAGTGGCATTATAACTGAGCGCTTCCGGCACGTTAAACCGTCGGTTCCGGTTGTTGTCAGTTGTTAAGCCACGTCAGAGGCCTTAAAGGCGGCCTGATAAACTCTGACACTAGAGGTGGCCACTGGCCACTAATCCTCATACGATAAGAAGAAGACTATAGATCCCCTTTTTAGTGTCAATTATAAAGGTGGATGCCAATACGGATAAATTAATGAATGCTGAATGGGAAATGCAAAAAATGCAAAAAATCAAAACTCATAAATTTTTATCTTAATTGAAAAAGTGTTTCATTCGAATGTACTAGTAAAGATATTCCTCGCATTGATGTAGCAATGCTCGCCTACGGAGTAGTAAAAAACATAAAAATAAAAACAGACTTCAAAAACCAAAAAAATAAGCCTTTTGGGGTCGGTGACAGCCAAGGCATTCTACTTTGCGGTGCTACTTTTTATTTTTCTTGCCTTCTGCACCGACTCCAAAAGGCTTAATTTTTGCTTTTTAGTTTTTTGAGGCGGTTTTTTTTTTTTTATATAAAAAATTATTTATTTTACAATTTATAATAAAGGTAGAAGATATCCCGTGCCTACTAACTAATAACCTTATGTTAACTACTAGGGATGGGCCGAATATTCGTTTTATGTTCGGTATTCGGCATATTCGGCAGGTTTACCGAACATTCGTATTCGGCCGAATGTTCGGTAAACCTGCCGAATATTCAGGACAGTGATACTTAAAGATTTTAATAACAGTTACTCTATTGTGAACTATATTAGACTGAGAATGATTGATTTAATGATGCATGTGCATATTATAGGTAGACCTAACCTAAGTAAATCACTGTGTAGCTTTATACTTTTGTGATAGTGTAGCTGTATCTCTTTATAACAGTAGATGAAAATATGATAATTGAACAATAATATCAAGGTACAGTAATTTTAGACCTTTTTTATTATTAAAATTTAATCAGACGGTTTATTTAGTGTAAGAAATGAAATATATATTCGAAATTATAATAACTGTTTATTGTTATTGGTAAGAATTAGTTGCATTATTACAACGATTTCGTAATAAATCATATTTCTTGTTTTCTTATAGTGAAATAACATTGTTGTGGAGAGCTTATTGAGTTTATTAAAATTTGTTTCAAACTTTTATTTAACCAAATAATAGCATGTCAGAAAAAGAGAGATGAATCAAACAAAAAACTCAAAAGTTTTGATTTTAATTCTTTTATGACTGTGTGATCAAATTCAATAGGAACGTTTTGAATACTTTTCAATAAGAACTTTTAATAAATGAAATCTTTCAACATTAACTTACGTAAGTACCTACATTGAGCACATTATTGCAAAACTGTAATATAATCTTAACAAAACAGTTGACATTGAAAACAAAAAACTAAAATACTTTTAAGTAGCATGTAATTCTTACTTAGTATTTAAAATTTACGAGGGGTAAGTTATGGTGCAAAAGCACTAGTTGCTCTGCTTTGAAGGGCAAAAGTTTGTTTCGTTTTTACTCATATACGTTGCCTGCTTCGGAAAACAAACGTTCACTGTAAACAGAGCTGCCTGGAGCTGAAAGAAAAGTTTTGGCCATGCTGCTCATAAGTGGAAATTTGGTTCTATTATTGGATCACCACTTGTGAGGGTACAAGTCTCGTGAAATCAAGCTATCTGTAAGGTATCTGTCTAACTCCATAGCTAGTGGGCTTTTTGGTTCATCTTCTACAGGCTGCTTCGCTGATGCCAATTCGTCATAGCACATCCAGAGAACTTTATGAGTTGTTTGCTGTGATATACTTGATTTCCTTCTCCCACTCATTCTTTTCACATTATACAAGCACTTTTGCAAAAAAAAAAAAGGAAAACTATTAACAGATAAACAAAACAAATGCACGTGGTACCGTTTCGTTTCGCACTGGATGATGCAATAATAATGACAGGTATTGACAAGTGTAGCGGGGGAACCGAGGGGAGCGGGCGGGTGCGCCCGGCGTCAACGCGCGCCAAGTTTTTTTAATGAATGACGGGGACTCTTAGCTTTCATCGTACATGATGTTAAGTATTAATAAGGCTGAAGATTGAAGCGAGCCTCTCCCGGAATCCTCAACCACTGAGGAACTGGCTATCTTATCTCGAACTGCCGGAACACAACAATGCTGAAAACATTGTTGTTATGGCGTCAGGCTTAGATAAGATGGTGGTAGTTAGCCAGGCGGGCTTACAACAAGTCCTATGACCATTTCGCGCGGTTAGCGTAAACACGTATAGACCTACTCCGGTATGCCGAATATTCGGCCGAATATTCGGTTCGGTGAAAATTTTACCGAATATTCGGCCGAATGTTCGTATTCGGTGAAATCTATGTTCGGCCCATCACTATTAACTACTCATCAACTTTTACAAAATGCGTTTCCCGGTGCAGGGACAGGGACGTTACTTATTGAGGAGTTCTCCCGGTACTTCATCATCAGCTCCACTTTATCATTTGGATTGAGTCGAGCATAAATTGCTTATGAACCACATAAAAGTAATCGTATCACTTCCGTGAAATGCTAAGTATTCAATACTTCCGATGATCATTTATGGTCTTCATCATCAGTTCCACTTCACCAAATGACGCTTTCCAGAAGCATATGCATGAGGTACTATAGAAAACACCAAAATCGCTATAGGAGTGCCTATAATATTTGAAGAGTTCCCTGGATTTCTCCAGGATCCCATCATCAAAGCCTGACAAAATGACAATGGGACCACGTGGGAAGTACAAAAAAAGGATTACTCAAATCGGTCCAGCCGACTTCGAGTACCTAATCGAGTAACAAACATAAAAAAAAATAAAAAAGATTTCGTTGAATTGAGAACCTCCTCCTTTTTTGAAGTCAGTTAAAAAAGTATTTCGACGTTTTTTCGGAAGTCTCGGTAGCTCAGTGGGCCGGATTCCCAAAGTTCGTGGGTTCGATTCGATTCCCATCTGAGAATTTCACTTATGATTGATTTATTCCACAGTTGATTTTTGACGTGACAACGTCTTCTAATTCGATGAAGCTGCACGCACGAAAAAACATGACTCATGCGGTGTTACCTCGCTCTGAGGCGTTCCATTTAAGGCTTGAAGTGCAAGCGAGAGCGCGGAACGAGCGACAAAGAGGCACAATCGGCCTCCGCGTTCGGCAGCGTTCGCATCTGTCTCTCTCCTACTTGAGTGAGCGATGCGTCCGCGTGTCATCAGTATTTTCTTATGACGTTGTC
Organism: Chrysoteuchia culmella; assembly: GCA_910589605.1. Classification (NCBI taxonomy): domain Eukaryota; kingdom Metazoa; phylum Arthropoda; class Insecta; order Lepidoptera; family Crambidae; genus Chrysoteuchia; species Chrysoteuchia culmella. The sequence continues at coordinate 7,249,351 of OU342671.1, read as the reverse complement.
ACGTTCAACTATCGTCAGTAAACCGACTTTACAGACAACCGATTTTTTCCAATATTTTTGAATTTAATATTTATCATAAATAATGATCAAGACTTTTTCCAGGTTTCCCCCCCTTCGAGTGGTGGGCCGATCCCCCGGACGAGGTCAAGTTGCGAGTCTACGTGTTCAACGTGACCAATCATGAGCGGTTCTTGAGTGGAGAGGACGAGAAGATAGATGTGAAGGAGATTGGGCCTATAGTTTACTTGTAAGTATATTTTTTATCAAGAAAAATGCTTAGCATCACAGACCTATATCGAGATAGACGGTAAAAGTGTACCTTGCGTGACAAAAGTTTTATCCACGTTCAAAGTTGTCCGACCTAAATCAGTCCTCTTGAGACCATTGCCGTGCAAACACGCGTCACTCAGAAACGAAAATGGTTATTGTGCAGTGCTTTCTTGCAAGAGCTCGTCCATAACATTTCCACATCACTTAATCTCGCTCGTGACGTCATCGTAGGTGCGAAAAATGCGACACGCTATACAGTTTAAAGCGCTCTTTTCGTCTATCTTGATAGGTCTGTGCTTAGCTTTCATCATACCAGTTAGCTCCTAGCATGCGCTGTTTTATCGATACTTGTAGATCGATAACGTGTAACTCTAACAGTGACACGTTATCGAGATCGTCGCTCACATCTTAGCCAAGCAAAACACCATTAGGATTGGAAGCTGCTAGTGATAATGATAAGCCGGAAGTGCGCCTCTCGAAAAATCGAGAAGCACTGAGGAACTGGCTATCTTAACAGACTAACTGCCGCAACACAACAATTTAATGCTGAAAACATTGTTGTTATTGCGACAAACTTAGATAAACCTAAAGTCCACCTTTATTTTGAATGTATTTTTTTAATGTGTAATATAGAGTATAATAATAAACTGGTGGAAGCTGACCAGAGAGACTTACAGCAAATCCTACCACCAACTAAACCGAAAACAGTACATGTAACTCCATTGGGAATCGCACCTGGATCACTGGATCTGATATTTCAATTTCAATCATGGTAAATTGCATACCTATAGTATAGGTACCATGTGAATGAATATGGTGCTATTTACATGGGAACCAGAAGACGAAAGAGGCGATTGCTGTATAAGTAGTCCAACTAGCGATTTTCCGCAGAGTTATTATCGAAAAATAAGCGATAATCGTGCGATATACGTGGAGCATCAAAAAATGGTGATCGCTGGCTATTATAATCACTCGCTGATGGTTTTAAGTTACCAATGCACTTTAAATAACAATAAAAAAAAAAATTATTATTATCACATGTTCCGCTATCCAACTCTTCTACGGTTGAACCACAATACCAAAGTCCTGTCTTCTCTACGCCGAACAGGAAATCGGCCCCTTGTAACCTATTTATGCAAGAACAATGCGATAGAAATAAATGTGCGATAATTGCTGTACGTCACGTATTAAAAATAACGAAACCAAATTGTTTTTGGCGCTAGAGTCATAGCAAAAAGTGCATTGGTAACTTAAAACCGTCAGCGAGTGATTATAATAGCCAGCGATCACAATTTTTTGACGCTCCACGTATATCGCACGATTATTGCTTATTTTTCGATAATAACTAGTTGGACTACTTACGATTAAACAAAGCTTCTTCTTCTTCTTTCTTAATTAATGGCGTGCTCGCGTTAAATACGCGAATTTTGCCAATGTCAAGTAAATATATTTTTTAATATACAGAAATTGTACGGTAGATTGAGTTAAAAATGGAGCATTACAACACGTGTTAAGGCGGTACCCCCACCGAAAGTGGCGCCGCGTTGAATTTTATTTAATATCGTAATTCTAATTCACAATTTTAATAAAACTAAACGTGGAATTTTTAGAGCTCATAGTCTAGTATTTTTAGACGGTATCATTACATTCCCTCGTAGTCACTGCTAGAAGTAGATAGCAAAACTGCTAAAAGTGGCCGTTTTTGACACATTTGCTATCTACTTCTACGAATGACTATGACGAGATGTAGCGATACCTTCTAAAAATTACAAGACAATGGGCTTTAAAAATTCCACGTTTAGTTTTATTAAAATTGTGAATTAGAATTAAGATATTAAATAAAATTCAACGCGGCGCAACTTTCGGTGGGGGTACCGCCTTAAGCGAGTCACACACTACGCAGACACGCTACTACGCACACTACGCAGATTTCAATATCGCTCTCTATATATTACGATAAGAACTCGGGTGAAACACCTAAACTAAGCTATACAGACGTATAAGTGACCTTAAAAAAGATAATCGGTGGTTTTTTGGGTAATTAAAAACAAAGGCGTTACTTTAACAAAAAGTTTATACCAAGCCACAAAATGAGGAAGCTTTACAAACAAATGAAAAAATAAACTAACAAAAAGCGTAGTCAATTAAAAAATATTTTTAACCGACTTCCCAAAAGGAGGAGGTTCTCGATTCGGCCGGTATGTTTTTATGTATGTTCACCGTTTACGCCGAGATTTCTGATCCGATTTACGTGATTCTTTTTTTGTTCGATGCGGTTAAGTTGCAATTTGGTCCCATTAAAGTTTTATACACTTTGGGCAAGTAGTTTTTATTTTATGAGCATTTAAGTACACTGGTTAAAGTAATCATTGAATTAATGGCCTGCACTTTCGACACTTATTATAATAAAGAATGATTTTAGCAATATTTTCAATAGAAATAGTAGTTACTGTTCACTTCGTAGGTAATCTCTATTGTAAAATCTTGTGCAAAAATTTACCTTAAATAGCTGAACAGATTTGGATAATATTTTGCATACAGTTGACCGCTGTATCACGCGATATGGTATGGCGCATGATGCCGTCTCGGGATACTGATAGTACAATGCTATTTTATGTGATAAATATTAAACAAGAAAATATACTAGAAAAAAGGAACTAGTCTCAGGTCGCCCTATAACGTGATCCCGTCAGGGCGACATGAGACTAGTTTTTCAAGTATATTTTCTTGTTTAATTTTTATCATTTAGAAATCCTACTATCCTACTAATATTATAAATGTAAAAGTGTCACATAATTAAAGACACTAGTTGATTTTCATACAATCGAGGTAACTTTGGAGCCTTGGTTCTCTGTCAAGGATTGACGCAGCTGTGATCTGATAATGGCTTGGACGAATTAACCACTGGACGCGTAACGAGGACCGCGTTCGCCTTTACCCCTCTGTCACTTACCCTGCCTTTTAGACACAGTAAGCAATATGGCGTTGTCAGTATGACGCGAGATCTCGAAGTGGAACATTATCTCAAAAATGGGTAAATACGCTGAGTTAATTTGTAAAAAACATACCGGACAATCAAAACATTTTTCTTTTCACGCGTAAGTATAATTTCAATCTATTAGAGTAGCAATTTTTCGTAAAATAAATAAAATTTGGTATGTAAACAAAATGTAATACGTCATTTCTTAAAGTAATCATTGTACGTGTAAATTCTTCAAAGATATTGCATAAGTAATTTGGTTGGGTTATATGTATCACTCATTCAATCAATTGTCATTTTTATGTCGTATAGGGCTTGAACATATCGATAAACATATCGATGTATGTAAATGAACGAACAAATCCAATTTTAATGTAGGAACTATTCAAATTAATTTCAGATTTACAGTTGAACCCCTAACACGAAGAAATTGGGTGGAACCGGTACGCAGGGAGATAACATGGACGAGGACTCAGGTCTTAGATAACATCTAAGGTCTGATGATGGAGCCAGAAGATAACTATAGGAACTCTGTAATTATACGACGCAACCCTACGAACTTTGAGCTCGTTATATTTTAAATATAGCTTCAAACTTAAAAAAGGTGCTTTTTTCACCCGCATGGTTCCCGTTCCCGTGGTAATATCAAAACATCCTTCCTTAGTGCTCGCCAATATCGTTAAAGGAACCTGTATGCAAAATTTCAGTTTAATTGGTTTAGCCGTTTGGGCTGTGCGTTGCCTATCAATCAGTCACGGTATTGTTTTTTAGTATTAGACTTATGTTGTACATTATCATAGTGTGTTGTACATTATCATAGTGTGTTGTACATTATCATAGTGTGTTGTACATAGTGATGTGCCGTTCCCGGGAATATTGGAAACATTGGGAATATTCCCAGAAGCGTTCCCGGCAATATTCCCAAAAGCGGAAATTTAGGGGAAAATTGCTTGTGTTGTATTACAGTATTTTTTTGTTGTATGCTAACCATTCTATTGGCAATATTACAAGGCTTAATGAATATGCCAAAGGTTAATTATCACTTATGGCGAAAATTTCCAATGTTCCTGGGAATATTCCCAGTAAATTTCCAATGTTTCCGGGAATATTTCCAATACCCATATAGTTAATTATAGTAAAACTGTAAACGATCCAATTCTATACATTGAAAAGAATTAATAGAAAAAAATACCTCCCTCCAGGGGTCTTCTTAAACGAAACAGATACCAAAAATATAGTTTTTGAACTTTTTGTCTGTCTGTCTGTTGTCAGCGTTTCACGCAAAAACTACCGAACGGATTTTAATGAAACTTTTTTTGTTATACAGCTATTGGTCGTCGCCAACATATAGGCTATAATTTATTTTGAAGATCGCAATATCTGATGTGGAACCATAGCAGTCCAGTCAAACTATGAGAGATATACAAATACGGTCTTAAGGAAAATTGTTAAGCGTGATGAGCATTTTCTATTGACGTACCAAGTTTGAAGATCTGGTACACCTGATGTGGAACCCTAGCAGCCAAGTTAAACTATATGAGATACAAACATAGCGTCTTAAGAAAAGTTGTTTAACGTAATGAACATTTTCTATTGACGGAAAAATATCGAAGGTCTGGTATACCTGATGTGGAACCCTAGCAGCCCAGCTAAACTATAAGAGATACAAATATAGCATCTTAAGAGACATTATTCAGCGTAATATGTTTTTTTTTTTGACATACAATCTATACTAATATTATAAATGTGAAAATGTGTTTGTTTGTATATCCGTCTTTCACGTGAAAACGGAGCAACGGAACGGATTGACGTGTTTTGTAGTATGTGGGTAGTTTACCTCTTATATTAAATATGTTTCAAGATTGTAGATTTGTGTTTGGCAACGACATGTGCCTTTGTAAATGTTGTTGCTTCTGTTAAAGCTGATAAGTTTCTTGCGGCCGTTCTTCTTATCAGTTAAAAGATGTCCTGAATGACTGGTAGGAAAAAAAATGGACGATTCGAAAGCACTTATCTATAAGTCTATTTGAATAAAAATCTTTGACTTTGACTTTGACTTTAGGAGCTAGAGAGTGACTTTCCCTCGGGCGAAACCGCGGGCGGTAGGCTATGTGATATAATTTTTTAATGTGTTAATATGCATTCATAGCGTTGTACTAATATATAAATAAAAAAGAAACAAAAGCTTATTAGCCTAAAAAATTCAAAATGCTGCCGAAAATGGCTCCGTAATTTTAAGCATAACGTTTATTGTCATAATATCATGTTCCATAATTTTAATACCAATAATCATCATGTTGCATAATATTATCGCGACGCATAATTTTAAAAGTCCTAATATAGTGCAGGCTAAAATTGTTTGTCATAAGTATGAAAAGGCATACATTTTGAAACGCAGAATAGCTTTAGGCATAATTTTTAAAAGCATAACTAATGTAAAGCTTATTGATCACAACGAATAATATCTTAACGCTTATTTTGTTTAAAGCATAATAAATTTATAGCATAATAATCACAAGGAATAATAGAATTTCGTTTTTTTTTTTAAAAGGATAATTGCTGTATGCAGGCAGGCGTGCAGCATGCAAAGCAGGCATGCAGCATGCAAGCAGGCAAGCAGCATGCAAGCAGGCATGCAGCATGCATGATTTCTGTCACGGCTCCGGCGCTGCGGGGCTCTGGCGGTCCCACGCGAGCTTATCGTCGCAGATGGTTTTCAGTCACCACCGCAGCTTCGGCTTGCTGGCCGGCGCGCCGGCCATCCTCAGCCGCGGCGGCGACCTTTCAAACCACCTGCTCCTCAGATCGCGGGCCGCTCGCCCCTCCGCGCCTACGCGGGCTTAAATTACACTCTAGGGGTAGGGCATGCAAGACTGCGTGGAGTCGGTTTTTAGGAGATTCGTTTCTGTCACTGACTAGTATGCAAATAAATCAAAAAGTGTTTTTTTAATAAATAAAAACTATTTTTTGTTATTATATATTATGCATATTAGGCGTTTTGGTCACAGTTCTAACCTAACCTAACCTGAAACATCTGTTACAGTTTGTTGCTGCAGCCCCACGTCCCCACTTCTCTGTTTTTTTCCAAAAATTTTGAGAGAAAAAAATATATGTCTCTCGGATTCCTCCTTAGTATCTCCGGGGGCGTCAAAGGGGGGTCGAAAATTTTGTTAGATTTTAGCTACGACGCACTGTTTTCGAGATATTCGCATTTTTATAAAATTCATTTTTGAAAATTTTACAAGTCAATCCATACAAAATCTGTTGAAATTTTTTTAAGTCCTGCACCCCCTTTGTGACACCCTAACCCAAAAGTATAATAGAAATTTACCATAAGTATAAAAAATAGCATTGAAAAATGCAAAAATTACAAAATCATAAAATAATAGAAATTGTTATGTATCATTTTTTTACCATAAAAATATTTTAGGACTACCTATAATATGCCAAATAAAATTAGGTTTTTCTATAGTTATGGCAAATAAAATTATGCTAAGGGATTTTAGGACTGCGTAATATTAGGCCAAATGAAATTAGGGATTTCATTTATTATGCTTCATAATATTATGCCTTTAGACAGTTATGCTACTTAAAATTTATGCGAAGGAAAAAATATGTGACATTAATGTTATGCTATTTGATGATTATGCTAATTGATGTATGATAATGGATGTATTAACGACTTTAGGACAATCGACATTATGAGAAAAGTTCCGCTCCCGCCGAAAATCACTATTCCACGCGGACGAAGTCGCGGACAAAGCTAGTAGTTATTTTTATATTTGTATACAATTTTACAAAATGAACATATATAATTTGTTTGTTCGTTAACAGTTTGTAGAAAGTAATCAAAAATTTTACTTTTTGGTCTCATTATGACTAACACAGCTAGCATAACACACTCGACAATCAAAGCGACACTGGGGTAAACGTGTTTCTTTGTTTTAAACTAGAGGAAAGGGGAGGGGGCGGCGCGGCGGGACCCTCCCCTCGCGGCTCAAGCAAGCGCATGCACATACTTGTTGTTGCGTAACCGTGGGATTAAGAAGAAAATATAAATAGCACAGAATTTTTACCATACTTGAAAATATATTATTTTGGAAACTTTGGGAAAGTTTCCGGGAATATTGGGAATATTCCCGTAAGTTTACAACGAGTAAATTACTTGGAAATGGGAATATTCCCAGCGGCACATCGCTAGTTGTACATTAACATTTATCATAAGTATAAAAATAGCATTGACAACGCAAAAAATCATAAATTATTAGCTGTTGTATCATAATTGATCGTTAAACATTTGTTTTTTTTCTCTTTCGAATGCAAGGAAGGATATTCTTACAGCATATTAAAAGTATAAAAGTATCGGAGAATTTTGACAGTGGTCCGCAAGTCTCGGTAGCTCATTGGTTAGAGCAGTGGGCCGGATTCCCAAAAGTCGTGGGTTCAAGTCACATCTGGAAATTCACTTGTGGCCGAGTTCATTTGTTCCAATATTTTTCTTGTTAAAATTTATCATAAATGGTGATTACATTTATTATTTGTTTCTAACATAGACCTTGTTGGGTCACAGCAAGAATAAAATTAATTATATTTATGTATGTACGTAAGCTAAGCGTATGCTATATTATACTATTTTTTAATCTTATAATATTTTAATTTTAAGATCGTTTTATTATATTCAAGTAAAACAATCTTAAAACTACAATAAACTATTGGTTGAAATATTCTTGCAATTAGTATTTCAGCTAGTAGTTGCTAGAAGATACTGCCTTGGCTTTTTCTTAAATATAGGTAATTTATATGCGATGTTTTGTTGATAACTTCTGTTTGTTGTTTAAAACTGTCATAGCGTATGCTGGACCATACGCTATCCAAACGCTAGTCTACTATTTCTAATTTGGGTTTAGGTTGTGCTAATTTCGTACGGTGGCGTAAATTTTGAGATCTTTAATAAATTGAAAACAAGTTTATATTTTTTCTTACAAATATGCATATTTCTTAAATGTTAATGGATACTAGAGTTGAAATTAAAATGTTTTAGTCTCAACGATCTTCTAATGTCGATGATTATTTTCAATAAATTTTAGTATACTTAGATTTTTGGCTCCAAAAAAAATGTAGAATACGAGATATCACAGCTCGAGAAGCACACAGGGGGTTTATTGTCTAATTGTAAGTCTATCACAATCCCTTTAAATTTTTCATTTAAAAGGTACATATTATTCACATCGCATCACATAGCATCGCGCCACAACTATTTGACCTTTAAAAGGGATTGCAATCGATTATAACATTAAACACTTATGGAGGGGTTGCTATTGTGTATGTCCTATACAATGGTTCTGTAATGAACTAATTACCCATATTTTGTTTTATATAAAAAAGCTCGAGTGATTGAAGAAGTTAATGTAAATAATGAATTATATTACTATATAAACCAAATATTAATGTTTTTTACTCACTTAAAAAGTGCTAGTAAGTAAATTGTAAGTCCGCCTGGCTAGCGACTACCATCTTATCCAAGTCCGTTCCGGCAGTTAGAGGTAAGATAGCTAGTTATCTATATCACGTTGCATGTATCTACCCATTTTTCACAAAAAAAAACCCAAACACTAACGCTTTGGAAACCATATTGTATAGTTTTTATGAATTTGAGGTATTTTTTTAATGAGATTTTCATATTATTAGGTGCTTTTTATTTTTCCACGAAATAAACAATTAACTTACTAATTTCTTTAAAACACACATGATTTATTAATCTCAATAGGTTCATTCATTCATTCCTTACCTATCGTGCTATTTATTTTTCCACGAAATAAACAATTAACCTACTACTTTTTTTAAACACACATGATTTATTAAACTCAATAGGTTCATTCATTCACTCCTTACTTATCGATAAAAAAATTATCGATTACTTCAAGCACTACTGTCATTATTTGACATTAGTAATCGCCCCTCACCCCCGCAAGAATTGGTTGATCGTGTTTTCATACATTCTTCTCGGGTTTCGTGTCCAGTGGTTAATTCGTCCAAGGATAATGGCCATGCAAGGGGTAAATGGAGTAGATCTAAATTGCTATACACACCCAACTGATCTGAACAACATTCTAAAACATGTATGGATATGTTTGAAAAAAAAAATCGTGAAATTAGCCTATAAATGTAATAGCCTATAATTTCTGAAACCGAAAACTCTGATCCTTACATCTTTACGAATGTTGATCAGATCAGTTGAGTGTGTATAGCAATCTGGATCTCCTCCATTCACTCCTTGGATGGCCATTATCAGATCGCAGCTCGGTCAATCCTTGGCAAAGAACCGAGGCTCCAAAGTTACCTCGATTGTATGAAAATCGGCTAGTGTCGTTAATCATGTGACCACCACTGTATATAGATTACTTTTTATCCCAATAATCCCAGGGGAATGAGAACCACGCGGGCATAGCATAGTTAGTTATTGAGCCAAAAAAATACCAATTTATATTTTTAACTGACTTCAAAATAAGGAGGAGGTTCTCAAATCGACGGTATTTTTTTATTTTTTTTAATGTATGTTTTACCATAACTTCGCCAGTTTTTAACAGATTTTTTTAATAATTTTTTTATCTGAAAGAAAATGGTTTATGTGTTTTACGAAGACCTGGCTAGTAGTTTTTTCATAATCCTGAAAAATATCAATCACGTTTTGGCAAGTAGTCGTTTACCTAGATGACATCATTGTTGTGTATGGGCTGATTTTTAGTGTAAGTAACGGCACATGATGTAACTAAAAAATCTGAAATACAAACATTTTATAAAAAAAATTCAAACCGACTTCAAAAAGTAAAAAAAATAAAACTTTTGGAGTCGGTGCTAGCTAGCTAAGTGCAAAAAATATATAGTTAATAGAAGTGCTATGTAGAATGCCTTGGCTGGCACCGACTCCAAAAGTTTTATTTTTTACTTTTTGAAGTCGGTTTGAATTTTTTTTCTTTCTCGAACACGTCATCACTTGTGATTTTCCGTTCCTAAAAAGCTTTGACAAAACCAAGAGGTTGCTATTATGGCAAGAAGGCTGGGTTTTTCTCTGCAATGTCGGCTGTGACTTAATATAAAATAAATTGCTTTATGATTAGATTATTAGTAAACGCTCATGAATAAAAATAGATGAGCATAGTTACCTCCTTATCCACTTTTTATAGATAGGTAGTAAATTAGAAACAAATCTATTTTTATCAGTCATCCGAAATGGTTTTACACTAGTCTGTAATTGGTTTAGTTACTTATTAAAATATTTGTGTACAATCACAGAACACAAAAACAAGATTAGAGTAGCTTAATTTGCTGTCAGTCAACCTTTTGCGCGAAATACAGATGCAGTCCATACATATTTGGCGCAGGGGTACCATACCGCCTCTGTGGTCTAGTGGTACAACCACCGGTATCAAACTCAGGGGTCCCGGGTTCGATTCCCGGCTTAGGACTTGTTGTAAGTCCGCCTGGCTAGCTATCACCATCTTATCTAAGCCTGACGCCATAACAACAATGTTTTCAGCATTATTGTGTTCCGGCAGTTTGAGATAAGATAGCCAGTTCCTCAGTAACTGAGGATTCCGGGAGAGGCTCGCTTCCATCTTCAGCCTTATCAATACTTAACATCAGGTATGATGAAGGCTAAGTCTCACCGTCGTTCAAAAAAAAAACCCGCCTTCTGCGCCAGAGGTCCCGGGTTCGATCCCTAGGCAAGACAAATAGTTGTGTGCATGAACATGTCTATTTATCTTGGTCTGGGTGTTTAATATGTATACTAAGTATGTTTTTATGATTTTGCCTCGACACTGTTTCTTTTCGAAATGAGGCCCTAAATACGAAAATTCGAGATTATTCTCAAATGGGGTTACACTATTGGTAATTGGTTTAAATAGTGGACACCAATAAATAATAATAATAAATATTCGCATCACACCTATTACCTAATCCCACGTTAAGTTTCATGAAGAACTTGTGTTATGGATACTAGATAACGGATAAACATACTTATATACTTTTTTTTTGTAAATTCATACTTAATATACACACAGACCAAGACAAATAGACATGTTCATGCACACAAATATTTGACTTGTCCGGGGATCGAACCCGGGACCTCTGGGCAGAAGGCGAGGTTAGTACCCCTGCGCCAAACAGGTCGTCAACCAATAATATTTAGCATCGTGTAATTTCATTTCTCTTTAAATCGCTATAGTTATTTACTACGATGTAATTTCGTGGTCTTAAATCGGTGTCGCTCCCGCACACGTCCTTTTCTCATTACTGTCTCGCGCTTCAGTCTTCAGTCGTACAGCGCCTTAACTAAACCAATGCCAAATGTAGCGTCTTTGATTGAGCTTTGGCTCGTCGTCTCAGCCACATGACAACCACTGCTGGGTATATCCTTACATCTTTACGAATGCCACTGCCACCCCCAAGGATCTCCACAACGATCGGTCCTGCGCTGTCCGCATCCCGCGGCTTCCCCTGACTTTCACCAGTTCGCTGGTCCACCGTGTCGGGGGCCTACCCACGGAGCGTCGTCCTGTGCGCGGTCGCCATTCCAGAACCTTTCCGCCCCAACGGCCATCGGTTCTTCTCGCTATGTGTCCCGCCCACTGCCACTTCAGCTGAGCAATCCTTCAAGCGATGTCAGTTACTTTAGTCCTACGGATCTCCTAATTTCTATGAGCTTTGGCTATGGGAGTGACATTTTAATTTTTTTACGCTCAAAGCTGCAGCTTTGATGTTCGCTCTTTCAAACCCGCAATTTACTTTAAGACGTATTATATTTATTAATGTATATTATGTATTTTTTTTACCTATTAACAATAATTTTTTTGCCCTTTTCCAGAGAGAAACTTGTCCACGAAAACATTCGTTTCAACGAAAACGGCACGATGACGTACCTCGCTCGGCGGTACCCCATCTTCTTACCAGATTTGAACCACGTGGATCTGAATGAGACGATCATAGTGCCTAATCTGGCTGTCCTGGTGAGTAGTCTACATCAATTTAAATCTTCGTCAATTCTTTATGACGTACTTAAAACAGGGAGAAAAAGGAACACCTGACGAGTTTCTTGCCATTTCTTCTTGTTACAAGGTCTCCCGCCGCCGCTGGGGAGGATTTTACAAACCGACGACGGACAGACGCGATGGCGTATATTCTTTGATGTTCATAAGTGCTTGTAATGTAACGAGCACAAGAACATCAAATAAGCTTAGCTTAGCTTAGCATGGCGTATGCTAAGCTAAGCGAAGTTACAAAAGCCATAGGCCCACCTGCGCCAAGCCGGGTTCACATTTAACCCAGAGTTAGTGCATACAAAGGTATCGTTAACTCTGGGTTAAATGTGTTAACCCGGCTTGGTGCAAGTGTGTATCAGCCTAAAATAGCATTAATATTCTGAATGAATGCAAAACTATTAATCAGATACTAATATTAATTTTCCCGCCGACACCTCTCGTAAATACGGACCGCAGATTAAAAACCGAACGTTTCATTATACGTAATATCGTAACAGTTATGTCAACATGGTCAAGGACCTCAATAATTGCAGTACTTTGTTATGTAGGCAACAGTAATCTGCTATAGGCGGCAATTAACGTCCATTCACAAAGACTTAAATGTATGTGCTGAATAGGCTATTTGACAATGCGAAAAATAAAGTGTCAATTACTGTTATCAGTATAAATTATGAGTTTAGTAATGGTGTTTTATTAACGTTAGGTGAAAATAATTATAAATTTATTTAAAAATCCGTAAATAAAAATGCATTTTTAAACGTTTTGTCACGTGACACAAAACGCTCCTGATTCGTCGAGTTTATAATGACGTCACCTGCTTGTAAGCCTCGTTTGCCTACGTATGTGGATGATATGCAGAATACAGGCAAGTGACGTCACCGAACCCATTGCAGCGCCATATTGTCAAAGTAGCGTTTTGCCGCGCTATTTAAATATTGAATTTTTAATTTCATATTTTTCAGCAAATATGTACCAGAATTGAAAAAAAACAACTTTTACTGGGTTCCTTAAACTCCACTACATTATATAAAATGATTTTCAAAACCTGTCAAATAGCCTATTAAGATATCGTGATTTTAGTATTAAGTTCTGATGTAGGTATGTAGTATGAATGCGTTTGCAGAATAATAAAACTTGTGTCGCCTCAAGGGCAAATGGATAAAAGGCACGTACCTACTTGTGCTGAGCAAAAAGTTCATTAGGATCTTTGTCCATTTTAAAATCAGATTGGTATTCCCCAATGGAGGGTACTCTATTAAGTTAAGTAGGTGGTGGTAGGACTTTAACCGCCAGTATCTTATGTAAGTCTGTCGTCATAACAACAATGTTTCAGTATTGTTGTCTTCTGGCAGTTAGACCTTAATAATATAGCCAGTTCCTCAGTAGGTGAGGGAGGTTTCCGAGAGAACCGATTCCACCCTCGACCGCCTGACTAGATTGGTAGATATCGCTATAATAGCTATGTAGGTATATATCCTTCAACTATGAGGATTGTATCAACTCCCTATAAATGTATTATTCATCTATTGGATTCTCTATTTACTTATGGTATGAAAGTGATAGCATTAGCGAAGAGCTCTTGTAGGCCGTACCAACTATTAAGTATTCTGTGGCCGTACCAAATGTCATAAACGATGGGGTAGGTCTTCTTATTCTTCTACCGTATTATCAACAGTAGATGCCTAAATTATGTTTCGCTAACCTATGTCCGTCTTATTCGTCCTTACAATCAGTTTTACGCTTGGACGAATATGCCAAAAATCAAGTCGATCGGTAGGTTGATCGTAAAGGACGGACAAACAAAGACACTTTCGGATTTATAATATTTAGTTAGGATTAGGATAATCATCAGCCATTTTGAATGTCCCCACTTCTGGGCTACTGGCCTACCTTATGGATGGATAAGGAGAATGGGCCATGACCCACCACGCGGGCCCAATGCGGATTGGTGGGTTAAGTTAGGATAATGTAAACGATCAAAACAACATTACCAAAATCCTTTTTGTTCCAGGGTATAGCATCTTACCTCTACGATGCAAACATCCTCGTCCGTACCGGCTTTCGGCTCCTTGTCAACTCGCATGGCAGCAAGTTGTTCGTGGAGAAGACTATATATGAGTATCTGTGGGAGCTGTCTGACCCTGTTCTGGATACGTCGAAGAATTTGGTGCCGGGAATGGTGCCTGTCACTAACATGGGAATGTTGGCGAGAGTATGTTGACAACTTTTTTTAGAAAATTTTGGGAAAAAATCGACTCGGTCACAAGTTATTCTTAGACAGAACTCGAACCTGCAACCTTTGGATATCCGGCCCACTGTTCTAATCACTGAGCTACCGAGCCTTGCGACCGACGACCGTCAAATTTTTCCATTACTTAGGTACGCTGTAGGCCAGGCCAGCGTCGTTACATCAATGCGAGGAATATCCTTGCATTCGAATTATGCAACTGCCATAATTTACCTAATTTATGCTTTTTAAGTTTTTTTTAAATTTTCAATGCTTAATTCAAATATTTGAATAAATTCGACTCGGTCACAATCACAACACATCTTGAAATAATTGACGAAATCCCGGATCGCGTTGAGATCGAAATTGAATGTCAATAATTATAACTGATTTTCGACGTTGATTCGATTTTAGGTGCCGCTTAAATCGATTAATACAGTACAAAGTTACTTTATTTACTAATTTCAAGTATTAATTATTAGTTTTATTACTCATTTTTAGTCATAATTACTGACGTTTGACATTAATTCAATCTCGATCTCATTGTGATCGCGTCAAGAGTAAGGGGCCAGATCTCGATGGGTCCAATTAAACGATTGACCCACGACATATAGTGGTGGTCACATGATTAACGACACTACTTGATTTTCATACAATCGCGGTAACTTTGTAGCCTTGGTTCTCCGCCAAGGATTGCCCGAGGTATGATCTGGGGGCTTATTGTCTAATTTTAAAATCTATCACAATCCCTTTCAATTCGTAATTTGAAAGATATTGACATACTTCCCACCGTTGCTTTTTGACATGTGATATGGATTGTGATCGAGACGCGTATTGAAAGGTAATTGAATGAACTAAATAGATATTTTTTAAACCGACTTCAAAAAAGGAGGAGGTTATCAAGTCGACTGTTTTTTTTTTTTTTTTTTTTTTTATGTATGTTCCACCATAACTTCGCCAGTTGTTAACAGATTTTTAAAATTCTTTTTTTATCTGGAAGAAAATGGTTTATGTGTGGTCCCATATAATTTTTACGAAGATCTGGGGTGCGATTGCGTAAGGTAATCGTATTCATTTGACAGTTCATATCGTATTCAATCGGCTGCGATTTGTATGAGATGACATATAGTATGATACAATATGAACTGTCAAATGAATACGATTGACTTTACGCAATCGCCTAGCTGGCTAGTAGTTTTTTCATAATCCTGAAAAATATCAATCACCTTTTGGCAAGTAGTCGTATACCTAGATGACATCATTGTTGTGTATGGGCTTATTTTTAGTGTAAGTAACGGCACATAATGTAACAAAAAAATCTGGAATAAAAACATTTTATAAAAATATCAAACCGACTTCAAAAAGTAAAAAATAAAACTTTTGGAGTCGGTGCTAGTTAGCTAAGGCAAAAAAATATATAGTTAATAGAAGTGCAATGTAGAATGCTTTGGCTGGCACCGACTCCAAAAGTTTTATTTTTTACTTTTTGAAGTCGGTTTGATGTTTTTTATAAAATGTTTTTTTTAATAGGTACTTTTCCTCCAGCTACCGTCTTTTTTTTCCACCCTGTATATATTCCTGCTCCGGGCTCGCTTTCATTGTCTTGCTTCATACCAACTTCTGCCTTCTTCCAGATATATGCCGACTTCACCGACGAGGTGACCGTGAAGATAGGTCCCCAATGGGGTCACCAGAACTTCTTCCAAATAGACCGGTTCAGGGGTGAACCACAGCTGCCTGGATACGATCCTGATGTAAGTAGTTAGACACAAGATACAACGCGAAGTTCCCAGTAGTACCTACCGGTAAACACTTGGGCGGCTACATTATCATTGGGTGACGTTGTAAGCCTCTATACGACTGTCTGATCTGACTCAAGCACATGCGAATATGACCTAAACTGAACGGAACTTCCGTTTGCGATTGCACATACCCTCAATCCATAGATGCCTTGCTATGGACATAGTCATGAGCTGGTCACATCGCACGGACAACAGCCGTTGGGGTAAACAAGTTCTAGAGTGGAGATCGCGATTAGGCAAGCGCAGCGTAAGGCGCCCTGCAATCAGGTGGATCGAGAACCTGCGAAAGCAGGAACTGGATACAAAGAGCTGAGGACCGGGCGTGAGCCAGGAGAGGCCTATGTCCAGCAGTTAGTCTAGGGGGGCTGATGATGATGCTAGCCTATCGCCATGCTATAGTTTTTTTTTATTTCCGGTTTCAAGGTGTCGCCTACTCCTGGATTCGAATCCCGGTAGGAGCAAATGTTTGTATGACGAATACGGGTATTTTACCTGAGTCATGGACGTTTGTATATATTTCTATTCTAAACATAATCTATCTATAACTATACTAAATAAGGAGGAAAGATTTGTTTGTTTTTTTGTTTGTTTGTAACGAATAAATTCAAAAACTACTGAACGGATACACACACATATAGTAGATAATCTGGTTATGAACATAGGATACTTTTTATCCCGATATTGTTACGGGAACGGGAACCAGAAGTATCCATAGTATACCAGAAGTATCCCATAACACAAGCCTTACATTGGTTAATTCGTCCAAGCTTAAAGTGCTTACTTTGGGGCTAGGTTAATTGGTGTGAGTGTAAGAAATATATTTATTTATTTATTTTCTTTAGCTCCAGAACGCCATGGGAGCTAAGAAACTTTTTTATTTAATAGTGTCTATTGTTTTGTCAGGAATGTCCAGACCGCATATTCGGTTCAACAGAAGGAGTTATGTACCACCAGCACTTAACCAAGCAAGATGTACTGTTGTACTGGAGGAAGACTGTCTGCAAAGTGATGCCGCTGTATTTTACTGGTAAGCTTGTTAACGCTTGTAACCTTGTCAGTCACCAGCCGTTTTAATGTCCCCACTGCTGGGGCACTGGCCTACCTTATGGATGGATAGGGAGAACGGGCCATGACTCACCACGCAGACCAAATTGACCCAATGCGGATTGGTGTTAACGACTGAAAATACAGCCGGGATCAACGGCTTAATGTGCCTTCCGGAGCACGGAGGAGCTCAAGATAATAAATATTTGGTCACCCATCCCGTAACCGACCATTGTGATAGTTTTATTTTTATGAACGACTGAGAGACTCTTAGCCTTCATCATACCTGATTTAAGTATTGATAAGGCTAAAAACATTGTTGTTATGGCGTCAGACTTAGATGGTGGTAGCTAGCCAGGCGGACTTACAACAAGTCCTACAACCGAATACAATATGTACCCCCGCTGGGAATCGAACCCAGGGGTCCGATACCGGTGGTTGCACCACTAGAACACAGAGGCCGTTAAAGTTAAGTTATTTAACGGCTAGAATCGTAAGGCGAGTGCGCGAACCACTGCACCACAAGCTCCTCAAATGCCGGTACCTGAGCTAAGTAGGTATTATTCCATGGAACTGATATGGCTCTTTACACAACGTGTTATTGAAATAACAGAAAATCTCACTGACCCTTTATTTTTTTAGGAACTTGGCTCTGAATGTCCCTCATTTTCTTACCTATTTTTTTTTTTTTCTGCCTCTGGCTCACTCGGATTGGCTAGCATATCAAAAAGGTAGGTGACTTTTTTATTTTTATCAAACTGGCAAAGACCTTATTGGATAGTGGCTGGAAAAAGGGAATTTATTGGATGCAAGTCAATTGTAAAAAGTTAACAAAGATTTTAAAACAAAATGATAACTTGACAAAGTAAGTAGGTGCACAAATTAGATAGTTATTGTGTAGGTATGTTATATGTTCTGTGTTGGTAAAAAAAAACTATTTTATTTGTTTTACAATACATACCATCAAAGGATAGTTCTAACGTAACGTAAAGTAATACCATTTTTGTTTTTTCAATGTTGTCAAACTTCAACCATTTCTACTAATTTAGTAGAAAAAGAAAAATATACCTTGGTTATTTTTGCTTCCCTCGTAAATATTAATTGTTATACCTTTGTTATCGGAATTTGTGGAGTCATGATTCCACAACTCGTCTCATGAGCTTACGGCTTACGGCTCATTTGACCCAAGTTGTGTGTAGCCAATCAAAACAAGTATTAATTATTACCATTCCGCAACTCTCATTATCTTCCAGTTATCCTCCCAATTTTTCATCATCATCTCAGCCACATGTAACCCACTGTTGGGTATAAGCTTGCCTACCCCAAGGATCTCCATGATGAAATTAAATTAAATTCAACAACATCATATCAACCATTTTGATGTCCCTACTGCTAGGGCACTGGCTTTTCGTAAGATGGATAAGAAGTATGGGCTATGATGACCCACCACGCGGGTCCAATGCGGATTGGCAGATTTTAATAACTGCAAATACAAGCAGAAGCACGAGTTGAGATAATATCTGCGACGAGTTGTTTGGTGCAGGGGTACTGAACATGCCTTCTGCGCCAGAGGTCCCGGGTTCGATCCCCGGACAAGACAAACATTTCTGTGCATGAACATGTCTATTTTTCTTAGTCTGGGTGTTTAATATGTATATTATGTATGTATATTTACAAATAAGTATATAAGTATGTTTATCCGTCATCTAGTATCCATAACACAAGTTCTTCATGAAACTTAACGTGGGCTAGATAATTGATGTGATTGTATGCAGTTATTTATTTAACATTATTATGTATCCTCAGACGAACTGACTGTGGACGACGTGCCGGTATACCGGTACAACCTGTCGGAGAGCGTATACGACCGCGTCACCAACGGGACCGATTGCTACGACGCTGCGCCCAGCCTGCCCATGGGGCTTAGTGATGGGTCTAAGTGTTATTTTGGTGAGATTTCAATGTGTTGTCAGTCAGTACGAGTTGACATTAACTTTAACGATATCGAAAACGTGGATTACAAGTTTTAGCAAATTAAATTCGCTGTAGACGACTATCGCTTTGTTTTCTTCATACCTATCTCAGTCTGTTACATTTTCACGCCTTGTAAGTTACTCAACATGGACCTTGGTTCTCTAAGGGGAATTAGCTACTTTTTGTAGCGAAAATTTGGAGAGCGATTTAACTGAATATTTTAACCACAGTTTTTTATCAATCGCTACGATTTTATTTAATACCATATTTATTTTGTAAGCCTTATTTTATATTCTTACAGACTTCCCTATGGTAATATCATACCCCCATTTCTACACCGGCCATCCGCCCAAAGATGCTTACGTCACGGGACTCCAACCGGACCGGTACAAACACAACTCCTACGTCATTGTGGAACCGGTAAGTTACAATCGTTCTTTGTATTTTTATTGATTGATTCGATTATAGCTGTTTTAAGTAGTAGTGCCTCGGCAGCCTTTTACTACAATGTGAAAATTGGACTTCTCTTTTTTTCTAAGCGTTTAGCTGTGTAGTGTCGGCTTAGAATAGCACTACCCCCTCTCATCCCGTGGGTGTCGTAAAAGGCGACTAAGGGGCTCAGCCTCAGGAGACGGGCAGCAGCGTCTCCTACAAACTTGGCCATACTGCGATCGCCAACCCGCCTGCCAAGCGTGGCGATTATGGCAAACCCCCCCTTTTGGGGGAGGCCTATACCCAGCAGTGGGTGTTATGTGGCTGAGACGACGACGACTTTTCTTTGGTTCTTATACTTTGCACTCTCTTTCGCTCTCTCTCTCGCTCTGGCACTGCTAGATGACAAATATAACTTTTTCACTAGCGTTTTGTTGAGTTATCATTACTCTAGAGTTCTAGACCGAAAAATCTACTACTTACACAATTATATAGATACGTTTGGAAAGCTTTGAATTTTAAATATAATATCTTAACAGCCGATTTTTTCAATGATCAAATAGTTAGTGAAGGGTTACTTAGCCGCTTTCTTCGGCAGAGGTCCCGGGTTCGACCTCCGGATAAAACAAGTATTTGTGTGCATAAACATGTCTATTTGCCTTGGTCTGGGTGTTATGTATAAGTTACAGTCAAAACTCATAACCGGTCAAAACCACTTTTGACTGCAAAAACCAGGCAAAACTAGTTTTGACCGATGTCATTAGTTAAAAACATTGTTGACTATTTTTCGCAGTCGAAAGTGGTTTTAACTAAGAACGTTGGTCAAAACCACTTTTAACTGCAAAATCTCGTATTTCTGCGTGTTTGCAGTTCCCAAGCCTCGTACATACAATACCGATTGAATTTTGTATGCACAACACATTAAAAAGTTACACCTTGAAATTGTTTTATATCACTTTTTGATGATTTTCCTGGTAATTTTCACTTACCTCAACTTTTTATGTATTTTGACCGATAGCCTGAATTTGAAATCAGACAAAACCACTTTTGACTGATTTTTTCATAATAACAGCTATTGACAACGGGTATCAGTTAAAACCACTTTTGACTACAACTACAAAAACCAGTCAAAACCGTTTTTGACTAAGGCCTAAGGGCATCTATCAAAACCGCTTTTGCCTGATTTTTGCGGCCAAAAGTGGATTTAACCGCTTATGAGTTTTGACTTATATAAATGTATTTAATTTAACATATACGAGTATAATGTAATTTACAAAAAAGTTTTTAAGTATGTTTAGCCGTTGTCTATACCTATCCATCATAATATGATGTTTTGAGTTGAGATGCGTAGCACTGCTTGATCAGAGTAAACAAAGGTAAATAATGTTTTCAATTATTCCAAATATATAAAACCTTTTTTTTATTTATTTTTTTAACTTTAATTACGATTGAGATTGTGACCCAGCTGACGCGTCTTCTAGTGACATTGTAGGTTGTGTTGTGTCTTACATTAAGGCACTTTTATCTTTCTTTTTTTGCTGTTGCCATTGTATTTTTTTATATTTATACAGCTTAACATAAGTACCTGAAGTACGTCATGCTCACTCAAACGTTTCTTCGGCGGTGTCGTGTGAGGCGGGTCGTTATACGTTCCCTAAAATATGGTTGAGCGAAGCGATGGCTGGTTCATGCGTCATGCTCGTGAACGGGTGCCGCCAGCGGAAATGGGTCTACCTCAGTCTGCTTATCTTATCTTAATGCTGTGCTTAAAGCCTAAATATTTTTATCTAAAATAAATTGATACTGACCTGTATGTACCTCACAACTTGCAAGTCTTGTGGTGCGGGAAATGTTGTAATGTATGATAGACAAGTCTTTCTTTGCCAGTTAAAAATTGTTTACGTTTACAATAACCATAAAATGTATTATTTTAATTAGTATTTTCCTTTTGTGATGGAAATTGACCTTACTGATATGTTAAGGTCACTTTTCAATTTGACGACTCTGTATGAAATAAAACAGGGAGAAAAAAACAGCCCTTGACGAGTTTCTTGCCGGTTCTTCTCGTTACGCGGTTCCCGCCGTAGGGTTTGTGAACCGATGGCGTAGCTTCTTTGACGTTCATAAGTGCTTGTAACAGCCTAGACTGAATAAATGATATTGACTTTGACTTTGACTTATAATGAAAATCATCATCATAAAGCTGAAAACCAGCGTTGTGGCTATATGCTACAACACAAGCTGAGCTGGTCAGCCCTTTCGGATTTTGTACCTCACTGTAGATTAAGTATGTTTTGTTTCTATGTGAAACTCCGAATAAATGATTACTTTACTGATTACTATAATACAAGTATTTAATGAAACTCACCTTGAGCTAGATAATTGGTGTGATTGTAAGACAAATTGAATAATAATTAACAAATAACCTTTCTCCAGCTGTCCGGCACCCCATTTCGCTCAGTAGCGCGGATGCAGAGCAACTTACGAGTACGCGACTTGGGCGGCTTCAGCCAAGACTACAGGCGGTTCTCCAACCTGGTGCTCCCTATGTTCTGGGCTGAATACGTGAGTGATTAGTTTTTTTTTTTTTTTTTTTTTTTTTTGACAAGAAAACCAAATAATCTTTTAAAGTCACCCGTGACCACGACTCCTGGAAAGGTCTTGAAAATTCGGGAAACGGAAACAACGTTACAACACACGGAATATTAATCTCAAGACTTGAATTGTGGAGCTAAAATCCGCAAAAAGTTTGCAAAAAAAAATCTCGTAACTGTATTGTGGATCGGTGGGGGGGTGGGTCTTCTAAAAGGGAAACCGATGGGAGTCGGCCTGTATTGGACCCTTCGCCGCTGCTTGCTAGTATTTTTCTAGTATAATATGTATCGTCGTCTATACCTTTATGTTCTAATTGTTTCAGAATCAAGAAGGCCTGCCAACACACATAAAAAAAACTATATACTTTATGACAGTAGTTTTACCGCCGGTGTCGTATGTTTTCCTTACTATGCTATTTCTCATCGGTAGTTATTTTATAGCTAAGAATCTTTACGTACACCGCATAAAGAATGAAACATTAAATTCCTTGATACAATTCCCTAATAAAAGCAATACTTTGGCAACAAATAAAATTCTAGCATATGAACAAGAAACGTTCATAAAGAGCCCTAGTTAATTATTATGTTCATTTTAGATTAGTACATAAAATAATTTGTTTTTAAGACTATCACAAAGTTGGGTATAGGTACCTTACTAATTTTATTAAGATGGTTGACAGACATTTAAGAAATTCTATTTACATACCTATAAGATATGTTTTATTTAAGGTTCCAAAGTAAATTGATGTCTCTGAATTCCGTAATACAATGAATTTGCTTATTTATAGAACATTTTTTTTACGTCGGAATATGTAACAATTTTATATTAAACGTTCAAACTTGGCACTTATTATAATTCGCAAGCATACAGGAAGCACTTTACCAAACAATTATATAGTTTGTATGTATAGTTAACAGCAAGTCAGGCTCTACACAAAGGTCTGTAGTGGACAGTAGTATTTGAACTTCAAAGTTAAAAGTTAGGTTCAAAATCAAATGCTGAAAGACGGTTTTGCAATGTCTGGCCTGCTGTTGACTTTTATAATGTGATCTTACTACATTACGAGTTTGTACATATACCTTAGTAGGTACAGTTCACAGAAAATACATATTTTACTAAAATGAGCTAAGACTGAAATTACATAATATTCTCACTCAAAAGGTGTTAAACAATGCATATTTATAATATACATAATTTCTTTTATATTGTTTATATATCGTCAATTAGTGTGACGAAGGTGCCTTGTATAAAGATGTATGCCAGTGTAAGGGTATTTGACTGTTGTAGAATGAAAACTTCAAATTATATAAGGATTACAAATTAAAATGAAATGAAAGTGGCAAAAACCAAAGCTTCGAGTGGCCTTAACCGGGGTCCGCTAAGATCCTACATTCAATTCTAATGATGATTCGAATATCCTACATTCCTACAATTTCTTTAGCAAATGTATGGCGCTTCTGGCTCGGCGATGCTACGGCTAGACTATCGTGTTTATCGCAAACTTTTGCTACTTTCACGACACGTGGCCAAGCAATAATCACCTTTCTGTCCGTGTTTTGAAATGTGACTATTGTTTGACTTGTCATGGAAGTAGCAAAAGTTCGCGATAAGCAAGATAGTCTGGCCGTAGCATCACAGACATCACATGAAAGTAGCGCTCTCTTTGTGTAATTAGTAAGTTTAACGCTACTGTATTGTATTTGTAACTATTAAATCTATTTGTGAAAGAAAAATGCCATTGTATTGCTTATATTTCTAAAAATATTTTAAATAAAAATGTCATGCAAATACTTACCCCATTAACATAAGAAACAACTGCCAAAGTTAGCTATAGAATTTCAAGAACTTATTACGTTTGTTTTCTATACTTGCCTTATTCGATGAATGTGTGACATTATTGTCAAATATGTTGTACTGGTACTTACGTTATATATTTTTTTCTCTTTATTATATTTACAAAGTTTCAAAAAGAAATCAAGCTTTAGAAATATAGTTTTTATACTTTTCATCTACCTATAACATAAGGTGAAATATTGTTTTGCATTCGTTCTTCGCGTTTATTTCACCCTATTTAAACATTAAATAAAAAATATTTTTAAGGAATTGATATAACTTTTAACAGGTCGTCAGGCTTCACTTGCACTACGAAAACAGCCCGCCGCGCTTTAACGAGTTTAAAGGCGCTTTCAGGGTCAAAGTGTAAAGCCTGACGTGCTGCTGACTGTACTTACATCAGAACTAAGAATTATACATAGAGAACTTCCAATAAAAAATTATGATGTGATATTAAATTAAGGCAAATATATTTTTTAAGAAAGGGGTTTAGTTCGTAATTATGATTGTTCCTAATATAAGAAGTTTTGAAAACTTTTTGCTCACTTTTTGTATTCTATTGTATAAATAAATGAGATATTGTAATATTTTGTTATTATTTGTATTCCTCGCTTCTTAATTCCTATCCTAATGGACAGAAACTGAAACCACCTAAAGTCGGTTTTTTCTTACTTGTCTTAGATTGTAAACAATCTTGACAAGACTTATTATTGAATTGTAACGAAAAAAATTACACGTTAATGCCAATCTATACCTTTCATGACAAAACAACTATTGAGTATAAAGTGAATTTTGTAATATCTTTCTTTGTTTTTTGATCTAAGGAAATCTGTAAAAAGACATGTAAAGACTGTTTACATTTTAAGACAAGTAGAAAACACAGACTTTACCGGAATGTACGAGATAAGTACGTACGAGTATGCCGTAATATAATATACCTACCTACTTTTAATGCTGCAAACACACCGGGCCAACGAACGCCAGCCAAGGGGTTCTATTTCCTCTCTGTCCCAATAAGATGATCAGAGTTTGCAAATGTCCATAAGTTACCATCGAGTGAGAGTAAAATTTTGACAGATACCCTTAATGCAATTGGAATAAGGTTGAGAATTAAATTCTATTCGCAAACTGCAGCGTAAGCTAGTAAGATGAGAAAACTCGCACTAAGCAATCGAAAAACCCGCTTGCGACGTGGAATTGCTCCTAGTAATCCTTTACTTCTCTTTAGATTTATTTATTACACAAAACAGATTACAAATTAATGTTACAATATATTATTAAAAGTACCTACAGTTCTCACGTGCAGCGGGCAACGCCTGATGCCGTTCGTTGGCCTTCGTTGGGCCGGTGTGTACGCACCATAAGAATAATAACATCACATACTTAGGTAGATGATGAAGGTATATTGATCTAACTGTGAGCTAAGTAGCTTAAAGCACTTGTGTTACGGATATATCAGCTAGTTAATTATCTAACTCTGTTGCTAATAGATTTTAATTGCTGATATAGTAAGATAGTTGTCACATTGATTATAACTAAAGCAGCAATGTGACTACACTTTCAATCAAACGTTGATAGAAACAAGTTACATAATCAGGGGGCAGAACTAAACCAACTAAGGTTACAAACAACAAAACTATATAATTCACCCAGACACGGAACTACGTACGTATGTTCATGACATTTAAATGTTTAATCCCGGTTGGAGATACGCCAAGATTGGTTTTTTTAAAGTCGGTTTTTTATTTTTTTTTATTTTAGTAGAAAGCAAAATTTGGTGTGGTATCACCATGCGTTTCGTTTTAACTGTAAGTTGTCTATCATATCATCAAATTAATATATAAATAAAATTATCAGTTTATCGTCTTTTTCTTCTTGAAATTAGTTAAAGCTATGGAGAAAAAAAAATTAATAAGTCGCAAAGCGAAAACGCCTTGATTAACTAACGAACGCAACGCATTTACAAAAAAATGTTAACCTTCGTTCGTTTCGTTCGTTTTTCTATCTCGCTTCAACAACGCTTTCAAGAAAAGTTTTTCGCGGGTGTCAGCAAATTTTTTCACGGTCAAAACTCAATTTTATCAAATTACAAACCAAGTTTACAACGTGCTTGCCTCCTATTCTCAATAACAAATTAACATTAAAATGTTTCATACGTCTCTAAAATAAAAACGAAATTAGTGCAATGAATCCGAATAAAGTGAATAACGGTTGGACTTTGAATCCGTCTAAAAGTTTCCCTGGCAAATTCTATTATTTCAATGTGCTAAATGGCAAATCCGCATGGACTTCAGATCCTGAGGTTGGTACAATTTAATTCATGCCTAATAAGTTACTTAATACACGACCAAGACAATTAAGCGCATGACAGGAATGCGGTTTTGCACTGTTGGCACCTGCAGCCCACTTCTATCACCGAACTTCTCTTATTATCTGATTTATTAGCGCTACAGTGATTACCTGATTGATTACAGTTTCTTAAAATGTTGGTTTTTAGTTAGATTTTAAGTCATTCTTAGCTGTCATGCGCCTAATTGTCTTGGGTCAGATAGTACACACTCCAAACCAAACAGTTTTTAATTAATACGTATTGGTTGATGTTCAAGTTGACTGCTAAGTGTTATGACTTGCAATTGTAATTTGTGCTCCTGTTGTTTCTATGCTAGCTAAATATATTATGTCGATTACTTCCACTACTTGAAGTCCCTTCATACCAAATTTCATCCAAATCCGTTCAGTATTTTTTGTGTGAAAGAGGAACAAACAAACAAACAATCTGACATACTTTCGGATTTATAATATTAAGTAGGTAGAATGCAGAATTAATAAAACAATCACAAAATACAAGAAACATGATTTCAGAAAAATGTTTCAAAGGACTCCGACATCCATAAAATATCTGACAGAAGCTTCTTTCCTCAAGAACCAACCACTCCACCTGCCGAGTCCCCTAGTACATCTTCAGCAGTACCCTTCTTATTGAATCAATCAAAATTTATAAGACCGCCAGACAATCCAGGAGCTTCAATCAGTTTAAATCAATATCAAATGCCTTCATTCGGCAGAGCAGTCTTTCCAAATTATGTATCTAACGTTGAACCATATATACCAAATATTATCTGGGCACCGATACCTGTACCAACTGTACCGTATATGTGTAAACCTACAGAAGCTAGACAATATGCAAACATGTGTACCCAAACAGATGTGATTGGTAAAGTACATGTAAATACTTGTACCACTTCTTCATCGGAATGTTTCACGGACTACAATTCAAATGTACATGGACAAATAAATAAATTTTACGAAACATCAACACCCATTAAATCTAGATATAAAGCATCTACTTCTCAATCATTCTTCAACATATTTCACGCACCTGAAGAGACTGATATGTCTAGTAAATCTTTAAAATCACCTTATAAAAGAGTGCAAACAAAATATGAAGCTGATAATAGCACCGTAACTTCACCTGATTTTCTTGGATTTAATAAACTGGACAGCTTTGTCAATTTCAACAAACAGACACCAGTAAACCGGTCTTGCGAGGACTTCAAAACAATGTCAGTTATGAAAGAAACTTTTAAACGGGCTTGTACAATATCTGCCCAGACTGAGACCCCAGAAAGATTTGAATTGAATAGCAATGAGAGTGTATATTACTATAATGACCTTCAAAGAAGGAAATCTAACCAATTTGATGCAAATACATCTGATGCAACTCCAAAGTTAGCTGCAAACGATTTAAGACTTATGCTTATAGCCAAGAGAAGGAAGTCATTTGATTTGGGGAAATTGGAAGAATATGCAAGTATGTATCACAAAATATTAAACTACACACATCAAAAATGTCTAGGCATCAAACATGTTTTAGTCTCGGTAGCTCAGTGGCTAGAGCATTGGACCAGATTTCCAAAGGTCGTGGGTTCGAATGCCATCTGAGAATTCACTTGTGGCCGAGTTGATTTTTTACCAGAATATTTTTCTATTTAATATTTATCATAAGTTTTAGAGTATCGCCGCTATAGAGGATTATTGTTTTAACTTTTTTGGTTAATGATTCTTGTTGTAAACTTCACTGTTTGAATAAAAAGAGATTTAAAGTAAAATTCCAATCTGAAAGACTTCATTTGGTAATACTAATTGGATACTTGTTTATCGTTAAAAAAATCTTTTGATATATTTCACAGTTGCTCCCGTAATTTTCTTTTTGTAATTATTATGGTTCTACAAAATGGTTATAAGGTTTAAGGTAAACATAAGATGTATATAAAAAAATGTTGCCTTTAAAAATAGGTAAGAAAATCAAAACATACAAAGAGGAACAAGGAAAACCGAGCACAAGACAAAAACGGGTGTCTTTCAGTCTTCACCCAAAAGATTCTGATACTGAAGACCATGGAAATGAAACGGTAACATTTTGAATATAAATAATATTCAATTATTCTTTTTTTTTTATTCTTAATGGGCTTCCTCATGATCCCAAGAACAAGGTGTGATGCTACCCAACACTACCACGAATGATAACCTTAATTTCAATGTGATACACATTCATGAAAAAAAGTGTACTTTTTTATGCTATAGAGTTTAAAAAATGTTCTCTCATTAATTATAACTCGCCGTTATAACATACCTATAGGCCGTGGTCGTGCTAGGTAGTACCTTTATGGTACGACCACAATAGATTTTAGGTGTTTTGAGCAACTTTAAGATGAAAAAAACCGGCCAAAGCGAGTCGGACTCGCGCACCGAGGGTTCCGTTTAAAATTTTCAAAAATATTTTTTATTATATGATGTAACAAAAAATTTACGGTTTTCACAATTTTTCCTTTATCTGTACTATAAGACGTTACTTCGTACCAAATTTCAAGATTCTAAGTTCACGGGAAGTACCCTGTAGGTTTTGATTCCCGTGCGAGTTTCGAAAATAGGCGGAAATTTGCGGCATAAACGGCTGTATCTTTTAAATACTTTGGCTTAGAAGTTTGATTTTTTCACAGCTCCAAGGAACAGTAGACCTGAGTATTAGATATAAATTTCAGTTTGATACCTCCACGCGTTCCTGAGAAAAACGGTCTTGACAAAAGAACGGATGGGCAACGAAGTGATCCTATAAGGGTTCCGTTTTTTCCTTTTGAGGTACGGAACCCTAAAAATGAATGATCATTCTTTACCCGTTTTAAAGCGGGTTTTTTTTGCGGGACATCAATCACACAATGTCACTACATTACTATTAAAATTTATAAGTACGCAAATAAATAAATATTTTTGGCATTCACAAACTATGCCCGAAATTAGGCATAGCCTATGTATTGAGGATGTCAGACAGAGACATATTAAATATATATATATATATATATATATATATATATATATATATATACATACATATCTATACTAGTATTATAAAGCTGAAGAGTTTGTTTGAACACGCTAATCTCAGGAACTACTGGACCACGCTGGTAAAACCGCGAGGATCCGCTAGTTATTAATAAACATGAAGCGGGGAAAACGATTATCTGTCGCTTTAGATGAACAAAAATTAAGTTTTTTAGAATTAAAGGAACAATTTAATGACGTTAATATTTTTGCCGTCATGTGGGAGTGATGTGTACAAAACGATAGCAAAATGACTGTTCTTGCGTATGACTGCACTGCACTGCAACAGTCGGCATGTTGAGAGCAAAAGTGCTGCTCGCGTGTGTGACGCCTTACGCGTGTTGTTTTTTTTATACGGTCAGACTAATTGGCCTTTATCATACTTGATGTTAAGTATTGATAAGGCTGAAGATGGAAGCGAGCTTCTTCCGGAATCCTCAATCACTGAGGTGGCTATCTTATCTCTAACTGCCGGAACACAAATGCTGAAAACATTGTTGATATGGCATCAGACTTAGATAAGAAGGTGGTAGCTAGCCAGGCGGACTTACAACAAGTCCTACCACCAACCAAACCGAACACAATATGTACCCCCGATGGGAATCAAACCCAGGACCCCTGAGTCTGATACCGGTGGTTGTACCACTAGACCACAGAGGCGGTTAAAAATGTAACAGACGGACAGACTTTTTTCTTTCGCATTAATAAATATTGTTTTTACAGGTAGAAACCAATGATGAAGATACTGAGGGCATGCACTTGAAACTCCGTAAAGACTTGTGGTATGTAATGGTGGACCCCGAAACATTTTTGGATGAGTACCAGCTCATTGAAGAGTATGTTCTTTTAGGTAAGGGACTTAAACACTCGACATAATATGATACAGTATTCATATATATATATATATATTTTTATGAACGACGGACGGGCAAGCTCTTAGCCTTCATCATACCTGATGTTCAGTATTGATAAGGCTGAAGATGGAAGCAAGCCTCTCCCGGAATCCTCAATCGCTGAGGAACTGGCTATTTTATCTCTAACTGCCGGAACACAACATTGCTGAAAACATTGTTGTTATGGCGTCAGACTTGGATAAGATGGTGGTACCTAGCCAAGCGGACTTACAACGAGTCCTTCCACCAACCAAACCGAATACAATATGCACCCCCGCTGGGAATCGAACCCGGGACCCCTGGGTCTGGTACCACTAGACCACAGGCGGCAGCTTACGTCCGCGGTTTCACCCGCTTGGTTCTCGTTCCCGTGGGAATATCCGGATAAGATCTAAAGATATCCGGATCCTATGTTACTCTTCGTCCGATCGAGAGAGTCCGAGAGAGGATCGCTTCCATCTTCAGCCTTATCAATACTTAACAGCAGGTATGATGAAGGCTAAGAACTTCCCCGTACATAAGTAAGCTAATTTATGAAGTGCACATATTTTTAAAACGTGAAATAAAAAAACACTTTTGGGGTTAAGTGGGTGTTTTGTTTACAAACATTGCACTGGCATTCCTTATGGATGGATAAGGAGAACGGGCCATGGACCCACCACGCGGGCCCAATGCGACGGTTCCGGCGGAAGATCAGCGCTGGTTGTAGACTATGCATTATGCTGAGCCAGGACCGTTTTGAGACAATGTTTTTGTGTTAATTGTTTAAAATATGTTTAATTGTCCTTGTATTTGTCTCAATAAAAGAGTTTTATTTAACACTTGCAAATGCAGCCGGGGCCAACGGCTTTACGTGCCTTCCGAAGCGCGGAAGAGCTCGAGATAGTAATTTTTTGGTCACCCATCTCGTGTCAGACCATTGCGAAAGTTGCTTAACCTCGACAATCGCAGGCCAAACGCACGAACCATTGCGCCACGGGCTCCTCATTTTCTGATAGTAGTTGGCGGGCAAAAACATGTAACTTGCCGGGCCTTCGTTTAGCCAGCCTTGGTGTATTCTAATTGTGGAGGATCAGAAAGTAGACTTTGTTAAAGGGTAAAATTAATGGACAATATGGAAATAAATAACTTGGGTTCGCACTAGATAAAACTTTTTTATTTGATAGTATCTCTTTTTTTTATTCACGACGGGGAGTCTCTTAGCCTTCAACATACCTGATGTTAAGTATTGATAAGGCTGAAGATGGAAGCGAGCCTCTCCCGGAATCCTCAACCACTGAGGAACTGGCTATCTTATCTCTAACTGCCAACACAACAATGGTGAAAACATTGTTGTTACGGCGTCAGACTTAAATAATATGGTGGTAGCTAGCCAGGCGGACTCACAACAAGTCCTACCACCAACCAAACCGAATACAATGTGTACCCTGGGAATCCAACCCGGGACCCTTGGGTCTGATACCGGTGGTTGTTACCACTAGACCACAGAGGCGGTTAAAGCAATGAACAACCAAAGATATTATGTCTCGTCTTCTCAGCCACAAAACACCCACTGCTGGGTATAGGCCTCCCCCAAAAGGGGGGGTTTGCCATAATCACCACGCTTGGCAGGCGGGATGGCGATCGCAGTATGGCCAAGTTTGTAGGAGACGCTGCTGCCCGTCTCCTGAAGGCTGAGTCCCTTAGTCGCCTTTTACGACCCCCACGGGATGAGAGGGGGTAGTGCTATTCTAAGCCGACACTACACAGCTATTATGTACCATAGCTTTAATAAGCAATCATAAAGAAGGATAGGTATTTACACAAGAAGTAATGCTGACACTAATGACGCTTGTTTCAGATGAAACTTGTCGCCTCCTGTTGCCTCGCTGCCTCCAGTCGGCGATAGAGGCGATGGGCAAGGGCGATTGTCGCGGCCGACAGCGAGCCATTGTCGCGCGACAGAGCGCGAGGAAACTCGCGCAACCGCCCGCTTATATAGGTAAATGTAATTGATTACCTATGTTTCTGCCTGTGATTTTGTCCTCATCTATACTAATATTATAAAGCTGAAGAGTTTGTTTGTTTGAACGCGCTAATCTCAGGAACTACTGAATCGATTTAGAAAATTCTTAGACCATTAGAAATCTACATTTCTCCCGAGTGACATAGGCTATATTTTATCCCGATATTCCCACGGGAACGGGCACCACGCGGGTAAAACAGCGAGGATCCACTAGTCTCTATATAACGCCCGTGTTATCCATTCTAATGTTCCCTCCAGCGCCATGAGTATAACACCTACACTACTTCAAAAATCACAAAAAAATGTAGACTGCCGGAAAAATATAATAATTTTTTAAATTGACCTTATCAAGGTCAAAGGTCAGAAAAACTTGAAAAATCTGACTGATTGCACACGTGCATAGCACGCGCTTAAGGTGGCACGACTTCTATACAAACAAAATTACACAATTATTGGTTCATCATACCTTAATAATACATAAATACATGCGCAACTAACTCGTTTCAGTTATTTGTTTGCGCGAAATAATTAAAAAATTGTACATTCATTCATTCATAAAAACACGAATATACTAATTTCAATAATTTTACGTATGTGTGTGTGACCCATCGCATTTATATAGCTCTTGTATGAAAGTACATATTTTTAATAATTTCACGCAAACAAATAAATGATACGAGTTAGTTGCACATGTATTTATGAATTATTAATGTATGATGAACCAATTAATGTGCAATGTTTGTTTGTATGGAAGTCGTACCACCTTAAGTCGAGTGGTCAAATATATACCAGCGCTGTTGCGGTGTGACGATACTGCACCACCGCAATGACGTAATGCTGAGGCTGGGTCCTGGGGGCTAATTGTCTAATTTTAAAATCTATCGCAATCCCTTTCAATAAGTAATTTGAAAGATATTTACATACTTCAAACCTATTATACATTTGATAGGGATTGTGATCGGGACGCGTTTTGAAAGGTATTGAATAAACGAAATTGAACTGTCTAAGCAAAGTGACACTCGAAAATATCCTTGAAATGTATGGAGAAGTGTCAAATTAAATGTCATTTATAACATCATTCCTTCCGAAAGGGATTACGATTATAAGTAATACAATTCCATAAATTTTGAAATTAGACAATTAGGGGGTGGTTTGATAAAACTGCGTCTCTCCGTTGTTCATAAAATAAGGGGGGGGGGGGGGATAAAGCAGTTTCTTATGTCACGGGCATGGGAGTAAAACAGTTTTATTTAATTTGTACATAATTAACGACACTAGACGATTTTCATACAATCGAGGTAACTTTGGGGGCCTTGGTTCTCTGCAAAGGATTGACCGAACTGCGATCGGATAATGGCCATCTGATAATGGATCTGATCACCATTCTAAAAGAAGTAGGGATCAAAGTTTTTAGTTTCAGGAATTCCATACATTTTATGCTATTTTCGCGTTTTTCTTAAACTTGGCCATACATTTCTCGATTGATCACATCAGTTTGGCAATTGGGTTGTGTATAGCAATCTGGATCTCCTCCATTCACTCCCTAGATGGCCGTTATCAGATCACAGCTCGATCTTGGCAGAGAACCAAGGCTCTAAAGTTACCTTGTTTGTATGAAAATCGACTAGTGTCATTAATTATGTGACTACCACTGTATGTATGTAAGTAATTATGGCAAATAAATTATTAGTTTACTTTCTTATTATTATCTTTGTTTCAGTAACAATGCCCGAATTCGACATATCAAGCAACACTTCAGACATCAGCGATGTATTAAAATATTGTTTGAAAATCAACAAACTAGGAAATTTAGTGGTAAGTAAAAAAAACACACACACAGAGTAATAAATAAACTCAAAAATATTAAGAAACAACTATTGTCACCTAATATCTTTACAGGTATTAATAACAAATAGCGCAAAGTTATTAATGGATGCTAAATCATTAAACATAAATTGTCTCGATACAAAACGAATAAAATCTGAAATCCTAACAACGCCACCAGAAATCACATTTGATTTGAAAAAAGTTGAAATAAATATAAGAAACGACTGTTTCGGCGAAAATGTTTTTGTACCTCCGAGCGAGTTTAAGCGTTATGTCCTAAATAATAGATATCCAAATCCAGAAAACGTTTCAAATAAAAATTCTAATCATATTAATGAAGGTGGGGTGAAAACAGTTGATGACAATACTTCTCCAATAGGTTGTAATAATTTAATAGATATTACACGCAAAAAACGAAAGACTAATCAAATAAATGAAGAACCTACTAATTACGAAGAAGCAGCAGCCAATATAGGCATAGACATTAAAAATTTATTCTTAAACGAAGACGAATTACTTAGTTCCAAAGCCAATAAAGAAAATAAACACAAATTTCAAAAACCGAAAGCTTTGGGACATATTGATACTAAAAAGGTTGTAAGTGGAAATGAAAGTCATAAGAAGTATGGTTTGGGAAAGTTTGATGTAAAAAGCAACCTTATGGAAGAAACTATAAAGACTAGATTCGATGAATGGATTTGTTCATTGTCACAAATTGTTGAAGAAGCTCTTACGCAAGTATTGACGGTAAGTTTGTGTTGTATTTTCAATAGTTAGGGTAGCTTATGGTGCGCTACAAAGTTGCGCAGTTCCGTTTCCCCTAGTTGTGTTATAGTAAGCAGCTCGACCGCGACGCGTCATGTCATAATTCATACAAGTCAGAACGTGTCGGACGTGCATTTTTATATAGTAACTATCCAGAACTTTATGATTTACAAAATGAAAACTATATGAATACTACGAGAAAATTTTCATCCTCCATCCATCATTCAGACTCCATAATTTCTCCTTAAAGTCCTTAAACTTATGCGGAGACAAATACGTCTCTTTTAAACCGTGGCAAAAGAACATGATATTCTCCTTCTTCATATAGTCATAGTCATAGTCTTCATAGTCGTGTTTTTTTTCTTGATTGCTTTAGCCTTTAAATTTTATTGTATGTCACATCGGCAGAAACCAGCTGAACCATTTTATATATTTTTTTTACAACCATCTAATGTACCTACCCTGTGTTCTACAATAAATAATTTTGATTTTGACTTTGACTTTGACTTTTCTTCTTCCTCGGAAAGTAGTGATACTATGGCCACGTCTTCATCTATTTCATCCATCGCGTTTAGTAGTTGCCGACTGACTAACGGACAGAAGTGTCGTGCTGCTGCAGTTTCAGTGCGATATACCGGACTTCATCTTATACTGCCATATCGCTGCGCTGCAGGGCAGTTCCGCCTAGTGCGGTCTTTCTTCTTCTTCTTCATTCAATACGGGCGGTTTCCGCAACTCGACGACTCTTTTGCGCCTATTTTGCGTCCGGAGGTTGTCAGGCCGGATCACTCCAGCCATCCCAGCTCAACCAGGAATGCTCCCAGCGCCTTCACGTCAGAGACGGCTTCCCGGAGACTGCCTGGTGAGCCGAGGTACTTCGCCCGGTAAGGGGCTACTCCGTCACAATCCATCAGGACGTGAGCAGCTGTCTCTTCTTCCTCCATGCAGCCTCTGCATAGTGGGCTGTCAGTGACACCTAAATTGAAAAGGTGCTTGTTAAAGTTACCGTGGCCAGTGGCTTAGTGCGGTCGTACCTTTATTCGATAAAAACACAGACCTATATCGAGATAGACAGTAAAAGTGTAGCCTACCTTGCGTGCCAAAAGTTTGATCTACGGTCAAAGTTTTACGACCTAAGTCAGTCCGCTTGAGACCGTTGCCATGACAAACACGCGTCACTCTGAAACGAAAATGGTTAATTGTGCAGTGCTTTCTTGCAAGAGCACGTCAATATCAGTTACAGATCACTAAATCTCGCTTGTGACGTCATCGTAGGTACGAAAAATTCGACACGCTAGGTTCTCATACAGTTGAAGCGCTCTTTACGATATAGGTCTGTGGATAAAAAGTTACAACTTTTTTTTTTTGAATAAGCTTTCAGTTTATCTTTTCTGAATATATGTTTTTTTTATGAGATGTGAAACAACGTAAATTCTATGCCACGGGAATAAAGGTCATTTTCTTTGCATTTATTATGTTATATATCGTTTATGTGCCGTGTGGTGACGGCCTAAAAATACAAGTGTCACCACTTCCTTACATGCCTGGGATGTCGTAAGAGTCGACTGAGAGGCTCGACGCATTGAACACCTGTGCGAGAGAAGGAAAACTTGAAACAAACCCTCTACCAACTCGTCTGGCCAGCGTGGTAGCAGTAGGCTAACAACCTCCTGTGAATACACAATAGGCGTGAGCTAGGAGAGGCCTATGTTCAGCAGTGGCCGTCCACAAGCTGATGATGGATAGATGGATGATATCGTTTATATGGTTTTTTGGGGACGTCTTCGGTTTATAAACAGTATTTTATGGTATGTTATAGGTATCATAAGTACCTACCTATTTATAAAAAAGTAAATAAGTATGATATCCATTGTCTAGTACCCCTATTAGGGCTTAAGGTTTAATTTCTACCACCGACAGGTCAGTTCTGGATAGCTTATCCGGCAGATAATTTGACTGTTGTAATATGAAAATTATGAATTATCTGCTAGGGGGGCGATTCTCGCGCTGAGAAATGGCGAACTCGACATTTTTCTATCAATTTGGAACCGGCCCTTAATATTTCCATTTATTTATTTTCTAGTTTTAGAATGTGTTGTATAAAAATATTTTAATATTTACTTGCATTAACAAATGTATGTTTTTCCAGAGACATACAAAATTCAACGAGAGTATGATACCACCATGGGTATTGTATGACGTTGTTCACAATATCAAAAAGCTGTATGACTCCCATACAGAGATCAAATCTTTGGCAGATAAGTTCAATATCATGCTTTTGGAGCAATGCAGTCAAATTGGTAAGTTATTTTTCTTATTTTTTACGCATGCTTCCCGTTCCCGTGGGAATATCGGGATAAAATAACCTATATATTTAACCGCCTCTGTGGTCTTGTGGTACAACCACCGGTATCAGACCCAGGGGTCCCGGGTTCGATTCCCAGCGGAGATACATATTGTATTCGGTTTGGTTGGTGGTAGGACTTGTTGTAAGTCCGCCTGGCTAGCTACCACCATCTTATCTAAGTCTGACGCCATAACAACAATAAGAGTCTCCCTGTCATTCATTTTAATTCAGGTTATCTACTATCTATGCCAAATTTCATTCAAATCCGTTCAGAAGTTTAAGCGGGAGAGAATAACAAACAAAAACTAACATACATTCGCATTTAAAGTTTTTTTTCTTTTTTAATTTCTTTGGGACAACATACAATTTACCAATGTGTGTTACATAATTAAGTGAGAAATAATGAGGAATAATAATTGGTTTTTTTTTTTTTATGATTTTGTAATTTTTTCATTTTTCAATTCTATTTTTATACTTATGGTAAATTTTAAATAGAAAAATATTGGAAATAATTAACTCGGCCACAAGTGAATTCTCAGACGGGAATAGAACCCGCGACCTTTGGAAATCCGGTCCAATGCTCTAACCGCTAAGCTACCGAGACTTGCGAAACACCGTCGAAATTCTCCAATACTTTTATATTTTTAATACGCTGTAGGCCAGCGTTGTTACATCAATGCTAGGAATATCCTTGCATTCGAAAGAAACATCTCTTCAGGTGTTTAACGATCGATTAAGATGCAACTGCCAATAATTTATGATTTTGTAATTTTTGCATTTTTCAATGCTACTTTTATACTTATGGTAAATTTTATATAGAAAAATATTGGAAAAAATTAACTCGGCCACAAGTGAATTCTCAGACGGGAATCGAACCCGCGACCTTTGGAAATCCGGTCCAATGCTCTAACCGCTGAGCTACCGAGACTTGCGTAACACCGGCGAAATTCTCCAATACTTTTATATTTTTAATACGCTGTAGGCCACTTGTGGCCGAGTTCATTTTTTCCAATATTTTTCTATTTAAAATTTACCATAAATAATTGGACAATCAGCACCGTTATCCACAACTTAACTTAAACAAAAAAAATATACCTGTTTCATAAGCCAGGAATATAAACAAGAGGTCTATGAGCATCAAGTAACCCAGCACACAAATTTCGATTAGTAGCAGGCCTGTCTCACTTCCATACAAGCGGCGCAAAATCCCCGAGATATTTACCTACTATTCTGAAAAACAACCTAATTTCAACCTTTTGCATTGCGTATAGCGTTCATAGTCCAATAACTGTCTGCCGTCTCGCTTCAATCTGCTAGGGCAGCCTATTGAGACTAGTCCGGTGACCGGACGCTGGCGTTTATCATACCTAAACTCGGGAGTGAAATTTCTGTACCGTAAGGTACTAATATATATTCTGTGTTAGTAGTTAGTATTAGTAGGAAGTAGGATGAACAACGGGGAGAACCTTAGCCTTCATCATACCTGATGTTAAGTATTGATAAGGCCGAAGATGGAAGCGCGCTCCCGGAACCCTCAACCACTGAACTGGCTACCTTATCTCTAACTGCTGGAACACAACAATGCTGAAAACATTGTTGTTATGATGTCAGACTTAGATAAGATGGTGGTAGCTAGCCAGGCGGACTCACAACAAGTCCTACCACCAACCAAACCGAATACAATATGTTAACCCTCCGCTGGGAATCGAACCCGGGACTCTTGGGTCTGATAGCGGTGGTTGTTACCATTAAACCACAGAGACGGTTAAAGCAATGAACAACCAAAGATATGGCGTCAGACTTAGATTAGACTAGCGGTCGCCCGCGGTTTCACCCGCGTGGTTCCCGTTCCCGTGGGAATATCGGGATAAAAAGTAGCCTATGTTTTAATCCAGTCTATCTTCTATCTCTTTGCCAAATTTCAACCAAATCGGTTTAGTAGTTTTTGTGTGATAAAGTAACAAACATCCAAACATGCTCACAAACTATAGCTCATATAATATTAGTAGGAAGTAGGATAAATCTTAGTGATGACTTACGGCAGTGAAACGTGGTCGCTAACTATGGGTCTGATAAGGAGGCTCAAGGTAACTCAGCGTGCAATGGAGAGAGCTATGCTCGGCGTTTCCCTGCGTGATCGAATCAGAAATGAGGAGATCCGCAGGAGAACTAAAGTTACTGACATCGCTCGAAGGATTGCTCAGCTGAAGTGGCAGTGGGCGGGACACATAGCGAGAAGAACCGATGGCCGTTGGGGCGGAAAGGTTCTGGAATGGCGACCGCGTACCGGACGACGCTCCGTGGGTAGGCCCCCCACAAGGTGGACCGACGATCTGATGAAGGTTGCGGGAAGCCGCTGGATGCGGGCAGCACAGGACCGATCGTCGTGGAGATCTTTGGGGGAGGCCTATACCCAGCAGTGGGTGTCATGTGACTGAGACGACGACGAGGATAAATCCACAGACCTATATCGAGATAGACGAAAAGAGCTTCAAACTGTATGAGAACCTAGCGTGTCGAATTTTTCGTACCTACGATGACGTCACTAGCGAGATTTAGTGATGTGTAAATGTTATTGACGAGCTCTTACAAGAAAGCACTGCAGAATTAACCATTTTCGTTTCTTAGTGACTCGTGTTTTCATGGCAATGGTCTCAAGCGGACGCACTGAAGTCGTAAAACTTTGACCGTGGATCATACTTTTGACACACTAGGTAGGTAAACTTTTACCGTCTATCTCGATATAGGTCTGTGGATAAATCAGTACCAACACTGGTACAGAATGCCTAACACTTTTAAAGTATTCTGTAACTGTTTAATAAGGTACTACTTAAACACAATGTAATTATATAACTGTGTCACCTATAACAATACTGTATGTATACCATGGTAACTGATCTTAAATAAGTAAATCTTAATTTTTTTATAAGTACTTCTAATTATTATTATTATTATTAACAGGCTAGCAGTTGTAACAACTGATAGCGCCTGTATCCTGCTATCTATGCATTTTGTTCAATATTTAAATTCTAAATATCTGTCTAGTCGATTTTTGAATTGATTGACGTTAGAGGCGAGGACTACATCTTCCGGAAGCTCATTCCACTCTTTGACGACTCTGTTACTGATAAAATGTTTGCATGGGTTGTTGTTTGCGATTGAAGTACTGAGCTTGAAGTTGTGACCCCTAAGGTAACGGTTCTGATTACGCTTAAATAAGTTATGAAGATTGTGGAGGTCGTAGTGTCCATTAAGTATTTTAAAGGTCTCGATTAGGTCTCCACGGATCCTGCGGTCTCTCAGTGTCATAATTGTTTTGCTTAATTTTCAAACTCGCAGACAAACCTCTTATTAGTTTTTGCGAGATTATGTAATAATTTGTCATCTGTCATTTTAGAAAATAAATAAATAAAATAATATAAAAAATAAGTCCACCATTTGTTAATATGCAATAAAGAGTTAACAAATAAACAGAGACGCTACAGGTTACAGGTTTTAGTCTCGTCTGAGCAATTTTGAAAACTGTATTTTTTTCTAGTATAAAAATTAGGGATGTTTCGGATGTGGTTATATCGAAACCGTATTCGGAATCAGAATTTTTAGATTTGCTTTATCGGAATCGGAACCGTAATCGAAGACATAGGCAGAAGAGAGCTTAAGGCTACATTGCTTGTTGTAGCTATATGAACTCGTGACGAGGAAACCGTCCTTATTTTTTGAGAAATTTCGAAATTTGAATTCACTGATTTTGAAAAAATGCAGGCAGCTGGAAAATGGGCAGTTTTTAAAGATATTTTTAATGCGTAGTTAGGGCGTGAAAGAAGGACAAACAAACAAACAAACTAACACACTTCCGCATTTATAATATTAATATTTTGTTAAGACAGGATCATTAAATTATAACAAATTGCACCCATTACTCATCCCTAATCGTATTATTAGTTCAAGAAATTACAGATAGCTGTATGTGGTGGCCTGTTGAAAATAAAAACAATTGTTATATAAATTAATAACTCGCATTGTAAATGCAAGAATAAACCTGCTGCCTGAAAGAAATTGCTATTTTGTATGTTTCCTTCTTCTACTGCCTTTTTGGTCTATGTGTTCTTTTTATGTGAAAAGCGTTTTAGTATTAAAGTAAATAATCCTAATTTAAGTGGGTGTTTCATCTTAAAAAACATAAAATAGTATTGTGTTTTTTTTTTCTAGGAATATTAAAATCTATGTCGCCGTCAGATTTCATGGATCTATTTAAATGTGCTTATTCACTCATACAAGCATTAAAGGTGAGTTTATTACAGACTAGCCTTCCGATTACTTAATTAACAATAAAATCAATATATTTCTTACAAAAATTAAAATTCTACTGTCGTCTTTACGACGCCATTTTAGACTTCTAAACTATGCTATGCATACGATAGTAGAAGTCTTATGTGCTGACCCTGTCCGTGTGTGCGCATAATTCAATCTCGAGAACTACTAAAGCTAGAAAGCTGAAATTTTCTGAGGTGATAATAGCCATGTCAAACCTCTGAATACGGAGTTTAGAAGTCGTCTGATGCCTTCGCTACGATAGTGAAGGGCGCCGATCTTGTTTAATGTCCATACTGCCAGGGCACTGGCCTTCCTTACGCCGGCGCCATACGTTGGACTCAACATCCGCCAATGCATCGCAGTATACGGGTTTTGGTAGAAATCATGTCTAAGAGGTTCTTTCAAAAGTGTTAATGTACTATAAATTTTCCAATGTCGGGTCCAATGTGTGGCGCCGGCATAATGGATGAATAAGGAAATCGGGCCATGCCCTTCCACGCGTTCCCAATACGGATTGGTGGGTATTAACGACTGCAAATGCAGACGGGAGCAACGACTTAACGTGCCTTCCGAAGCACGGAGTAGCTCGAGATAGTAAATTTTTGGTCACCTATCCCGTGACCGACCATTGCGAAAGTTGCTTAACCTCATCAATTGTAGGCCGAGCGCGCGAATAATGTGTGTTATGTTTTGTGTTATTTATTGTTGAAATATTTAATAACCCTATGTTATGTTTTTAAAAACCTTCTTTAAAGATTAAAAAAAAGAAGGTGATTATCAATTTGTCGCGTATATTATGACGACCTGTTTGGCGCAGGGGTACTAACCCCACCTTCTGCGCCAGAGGTCCCGGGTTCGATCCCCGGACAAGACAAATATTTGTGTGAATGAACATGTCTATTTGTCTTGGTCTGGATGTTTAATATGTATATTATGTATGTATTTACAAAAAAAAAAAGTATATAAGTATGTTTATCCGTTATCTAGTATCCATAACACAAGTTCTTCATGATACTTAACGTGGGCTAGATAATTGGTGTGATTGTATGGAAATATTTATATATTTTTTAATGTATGATCACCGATTACTCGAAGACGACTTGACCCATTCCAATGATTCAAACGCTATAACATCAGGATCGTTCGCAAGTTGGTCCCATATTTTGAAATTTTCAAATCGGTTCAGTATTTTTCAGAAAATCTTGAAAATACTGTTAGAGTTGTATACACTGTAGTTCCTAATATGTCGCGAGATGGCGCTACTACTAGTAGACTGCGACGACGATTTCAGTTTGATTTGCAGTTAACTAGATGACGCCGTTCTCGACTTAAAAAATTGTGAAATAAAAACTTTTTATAAAAAATTAAACCGACTTCAAATGGGTTAAAATTAGTCTTTTGAAGTGTCGGTTTTTATTTTTTGGTTTCCCGTCGACGTTTCAACACCTTTACAGCTTTTAAGATGTCCTTAATTTATTTCAGCTAAAACAACCTACATATTTAGAGTTATCAGACGCTGAATCTCAGTTGAATCACCTTTTGAGTGAGATTGAGAATCCAACTGATGTCATATTGCCTGTTGTACCGCCGGTAACCAAGTTGTCTATAACAATAGAGAATAGCAAACAAAATTGTAAGTATTTAAGAAACGTTTTTAGCTCTCTCTAGCTCCCGATCAAGGAATATGTTTTACCGCATTGAGGGTAGGTACAGTCGTGGTCACATGAATAACGACACTAGCCGATTTTCATACAATCGAGGTAACTTTGGGGCCGGTGGTTCTATCAAGGATTGACTGAACTGCGATCTGATAATGGCCATCCAGGAAGTGAATGTAGGAGATCCAGATTGCTATACATACCCACCTGATTTGATCAACATTCTAAAAGATGTCAGAATCAGAGTTTTTAGTTTCAGTAATTCCGTTCATTTTTGTGTTTTTTTTAAACTTATATATACTTATACATACCACCTACAAGGGCTCTCGCTGACGCTATCACTTTCATACTAAAAATGCAAGAGTGAATCCTATAGATCAATAGAAATATGTTCACGCAATAATGCGATATATATGGACAGCACTATGTCGATGCAATTTGTGTTGGTGCATCCCAACACTAACGTAGCGCGTGCCGGGACGCACCTGTTGCCTTTGAACCACGGTGTGAAGCACACGCGTAATTAATTTGTATCGGGCGAAGCCTAGTCCTTGTAATAGTTTTAATTGTATTTGTACGTAGAATCGTCGCGATCCGTCCCACTATCACTGTGGCAGTGTAATATCGGTGTAGCACCCATTGTTATATAAGTAAAATATTGTGTTTGTACATATAGTGATACGGCGTCGGCGTAGACGCCGCAATAAACAGTGAAAACCTAAGTGCCGTATCATTTACTAGTGTTAACCTTCCCCCCTTCAACCGAACCCGCGATCTACCAGCTGTACGTGGAAGGCCCGGGAACGTGACGAGAGCACCAGCGACGCGCCGAGACTCCTCGCACCGAACCACCTCCCACAAGGTTCACACGGTACACGGCGTTGTCTTTACGGCTGTTGAGGGGCGGCTCTGACGACGGCCGTGCCTGCCAACCGGGCGCAGCGCTTGGGTGAACAGAAATATGTAGGAACGAGCAACCCGTGTGCGCATAATGCGCAAAAAAACACATAATAACATTCAAAAAAGTTTTTTTTTTATTTTTTTTTATTTGAGTTTTTGCTAAATTTCTCGACTTATCCGACCACTTCAGACAAATACCTTTCTAACGGTGTATTGCACTTGATTGTGCGACTTTTAGTTTAGGAGGAGAAGCAGCTTCACTGCCGTATTATATATATAGATTAGACAAAAACCCTATCGTTGAAGGGTTTTATGAGAGTTTGATAGGTATAGCGATAGCACAAGCTTTACCGTTAGGCGGTCGGGGTGCAGATCAGTTGGGTGTGTATATCGATCTGGATCTGCTCCATTCACTCCCTGGATGGCCATTATCAGATCGCAGCTCGGTCAATCCTTTGTAGAGAACCAAGGCCCCCAAAGTTACCTCGACTGTATGAAAATCGGCTAGTGTCATTAATTATGTGAACACCACTGTAAATGCTTTAATAAAAACATTTTATAAAAAAAAAACCGACTTCAA
Organism: Chrysoteuchia culmella; assembly: GCA_910589605.1. Lineage (NCBI taxonomy): Eukaryota > Metazoa > Arthropoda > Insecta > Lepidoptera > Crambidae > Chrysoteuchia > Chrysoteuchia culmella. Next base: position 7,204,485 of record OU342671.1, on the reverse strand, counting down.
AAAGTAAAAAATAAAACTTTTGGAGTCGGTGCCAGCCAAAGCATTCTACATTGCACTTCTATTAACTATATTTTTTTTGGCCTTAGCTAACTAGCACCGACTCCAAAAGTTTTATTTTTTACTTTTTTAAGTCGGTTTTTTTTTTTATAAAATGTTTTTATTTCAGATTTTTTGTTACATTATGTGCCGTTACTTACACTAAAAATCAGCCCATACACAACAATGATGTCATCTAGGTATACGACTACTTGCCAAAATTGATATTTTTCAGGATTATGAAAAAACTACTAGCCAGATCTTCATAAAATTTATATGGGACCACACATAAACCATTTTCTTTCAGATAAAAAAGAATTATAAATATCTGTTAACAACTGGCGAAGTTATGGTGGAACATACATAAAAAAAAAAAATACAGTCGACTTGAGAACCTCCTCCTTTTTTTGAAGTCGGTTAAAAAAATATAAGCAGAGGTTTACTCCCATGCAACAAATCCTTCGCTCCATTGAAGATTCTTAATAATTCTATCGGTTCGCTCGGGAAGTAACATCTTAATAGAATTATTCATTTCTTTCAAACTGCTTTATCCCCTTATTGCATAATCTATTATGAACAACGGAGAGACGCTTAGTTTCATCAAACCACCCCCTAATTGTCTCATTTCTAAATCTATCACAATCCGTTTCAAAGGTATCGTGATTTATATGATGAGTATATCGTGATCTGATGGCATTATCAGATCACAGCTCGGTCAATCCTTGGCAGAGAACCAAAGCTCTAAGTTACCTCATTTGTATGAAAATGAACTAGAGTTATTAATTATGTGGCCACCACTGTATATCTGATCCAATAATTTTACTAATATAACTAAAGTGGTTCTTTGAGAATGGTAGACTTTGCCAAACTCCCCAATTTTGGATAAAGAAATCAATAACTTATCTGTTGATATCGATTGGGCTATCTGAGATAGTTGCTAGGATATTTTTGATAATATGACCAAAATAACGATGGCAGTATATTTTCTTGTTTAATATTTATAACGACGGTTGCTAGGCAATGGAACCAGTATCCTGGGTATTTAGGCAATTATATCAGATAACCCTATCCATATCTACAGATAGGTTATTAATTTCGGGCGTTAGTATGCCTCTCAAAGTTGATTGAAATCCGTTGATAAATAATGCAACAAATTCCCCCTTTTTCTTTCCTATTGTCCCCAATAGAATCGCGATCGACTTGGAACTGGTGTGTCAATTTTCGTCAATCGGTTGAAAAATGCGACCTGTAGGCGTAACAGACTGACAGACAGACAAAAACGTTTTTCAGAAAGTAGTTTATTGCCTGAATTAAAACTTAAAATACATTTTGTCCTGATCTTACCATGAGAACGAATACCACGCGGGTGAAACAACGGAAGTAAACTAGTTTTTTTTTATGAACAACAGGGATATTCTTAGCCTTCATGATTCTGATGTTAAGTATTGATAAGGCTGAAGATGGAAGCGAGCCTCTCCCGAAATCCTCTATCACTGAGGAATTTGCTACCTTATCTCTAACTGCCGTAACACAACAATGCTGGAAACATTATTGTTATGGCGTCAGACTTAGATAAGATTATGGTAGCTAGCCAGGCGGGCTTACAACAAGTCCTACCACCAACCAAACCAAATACAATATGTACCCCCGCCGGGGTCTCATACCGGTGGTTGTTACTAGACCGGCGGCGAGAAGCGGTTAAAAGTTAGTTTGAGATAAAGTAAAGTATGGCAGGGTAAATTAATTACATTTTATTTGACATTTACATCGAAATATAAAATATTGGCACTGGACGTTTATATAAATTAAGAACAGAATAGGTCCAAAAACACTACCCTGTGGAACACCGTAGAAAGATCGGCTTCTCATGACTCACAACGATGTCAATCGTGACGCAATGATATCTATTGCTAAGTTAACTCTAGAATAATTCATGCACCAAACCACAAACATCAAATTGTTCTAGTTAATTTAAAAAAAATGACACAGACAGTATCAAAAGCCTTAGAGATATCTCAAGTCAAGACAAGAAAAATATTATTATTCAAATACAGATATTTAAGTGTTTTCAAACAGTACAAATTTTTATTCTGTCTACTGCCATTCAGGAACTGCGCCATGCGTCTTTAATTTTTTTGTTGAGGTTTTGAGCACGATTTAATTTATATTTATTTTATTTTACAGTCGTTAGGCATCCTTCAGATATCATAGATTACGTGAAAAAACATTTTGAAGACTGGAAGGATTATGAACCGTCACATACAGAAAAAATCGTTGCAAAACAGAAGGTAAGTATTAAACTATTTTTACTCATGATCATCAACAGTCAAGTCCTGGGCTCGAATCCCGGAAGCATTTGAGTATGAGTCTTAGCTGTTTATATATATTTCTACAAAAATATGCTTATCTATTTCAATGTAAAAGTCAAAGATTTTTATTCAAATAGACTTATAGATAAGTACTTTCGATTTTTTTTTTCCCTACCAGCCATTCAGGGCATCTTTTAACTGATAAGAAGAACGGCCGCAAGAAACTTATCAGCCTTAACTTATTATTGTGTTGCTTTAATGTATTGCTATTGTATTCTTCATACACACATTTGTACCTACCGGGATCCCGAGGAAACTTAAAGCAAGATAGAAAGAAAACACATTTATTGACAGACACACACACACACACACGCGCACACACACACACACGCACACACACACACACACATACGATACAGACAATGAGAATAGAAAGGAGGAGAAAAAAAAGTATAAATACAATAACCATTACAAACACTTAAAAACACACAACCTGGCAATAAACAAAAAGAAACAAAATATAACTAAGAATATATCATAATTGTGTGGGGTCAATAAAATCCTATCTCAGCGTTTTTGCCTCTTAGTGTAGACGATAGAGTAAGAATAAAGTAGACGTAACTCGGAGTAGACGTAAGTAACTTAGATTAGAGGATACTTTGAAACCTGGACCTCTATTTTTAAATCACCCGTCGCGCGAGTGGCGAGGCGAACGAAGAGGCGATCATGCGATTAGTGATCTTGCAAGCGTAGACATAGCACGCTTTTCGCTTTGCCCCTCGCGCGCTCGTGTTGGGAGGCGGTACTACAGGCGAATAGCGAAGCTATGTATATACGTGCAAGGTCGCTTTTACGGAATACGGAAACTCAAACGTCGCACGAAAATCAGTAGAATCCTCGAGTCGAGTGAATCAAAAATAGAGCTCCAGCGTACATCTCCCCTACCATGAAATGAAGTTTGTCCCAAGATACTGTCATAATCCTTACATTTTGTTTATTTTATTTCAGAACGAAAACTGTATCAATGACATTAAAATAGTCCGAACATTTGGACGTAACTTAAAACATCTAAATATAGATGGCAAAACCTTAACAGTAACAACTCCTATTGAAACAGTAGAAAAAGAAAATACTGGCAACAGTAAAGACGATAAAGTTACTTCAACAAATAATTTACTGGAAGATTTGAATTTATCGAATAGCGAAACATGTTTTGATGAAGCAAAAACTAATGATAATAAACAATCAAGTGAAAATAATGTTAACGCAATGAACAATGAACCAAAAACTACTAGACAAGAAAATAATACGAACCGAAATGTGGCAACACCAATCCATAATATAAACAATGGAGATGAAACTAATGAAACTCCAGTTACAATATTAGAACCAGAAAATGAATTGCCAACTGAACCAAAAAATCTAGATTTAGACGCTTTAGATTATTCTGAAATCAAAGAGACAGACAGTCCAAAAATAACCCCAGCAGATGAGAATAAAAATGACAGTGACATGTCGATGACAGATACTGTCAGTTTTGTATATGAGATTAAAAAAAGTACTAACACAAACAGAAAATGTTATTTTAATGTAAATAATGTAAATAAAATTGCTGCTGCAGAATCGAATGTTAACATGGTGACTAGTGACGTGTCAATTGACAGGTTTGACATATCTGTAAAGGATGACAGTGTAAATGACAGTGGATTTGAAAACGATAGTGTACATGCTCATTCTTTGGTAAAAGCGTTTTTGTTTGAGCTGAGTTATTCGTTTAAATTGATACATGTGTTTATGTAAGTATCTTATATAAGCGACTAACGGCCGCTCGCAGTTTCACCCCCCCCTTGGTTCCCGCTCCCGTGGGAATATCGGGATTAAAAGTATCCTATGTTCATAGCCAGGCTATCTACTATTTGTGTACCAAATTTCATCCAACTCTTTTCAGTAGTTTTTGAGTTTATTCGTTGCAAACAAACAATCAAATCTTTCCTCTATAATATTAGTATAGATTTATTTTAGAATTACCTATTCCACTTTAACAATTATTCCACCAAGTCGTCCCACTGGTGGGGCAATTTCCACATCAAAAAATTTAGTAGACTTCTCCACTAGGGTTGACTGTACAACTGGTACCGACTTATCCCATTAGTATCAAACGAAGATACAAACTCCTGTGCAATGTACGATGGTGAATCAAAAAGTTCATAGAATTGCCAATAAAGCATCAGTTAAACGTCAACAATAGTTATTTGTAATGCAAGGCTGGAAAGTAGGTTATTTAACGGCGAGTTCTATCCTCTATTGAAATCTGAGCAAGTGAAGGATACTCGCTACGCTCGTGGTTCAAAGATGAATCCTGAGCGAAGCGAGGATTTCAAAGGTACAAGACGCTAAAAACTTTTCTGCCGAGCGCAACACACAATTTTTCACCTCACAACAGCGAGGAACATTTTATGTTTGTTTCCGCGGTCAACTTCCGTTAAAAAAATCTTTAAACAAAAAGTTTAATCTAAATATACCTTATTCTCGTTGTTTTAATGATATAAAAAAACTAAAATAATAAAAAAGGGAGTATTATAGTTAATTCAAAGTTATTTAAAGTAGGAATATACTGTTACTTATTAATAAGAATAAAAACGATTCCGTAAATGTTGACACTAACATGAGGTACAAGACAAAGACAATTTAAAAATAAATATTTATGTCACAGTCCGAAATCCAATTATAGGTTGTGAAATCTCACCCAGCCTAATATAAAATTCTTATAACAAATAGTTTAATGTTATTGTTATTGTTTTTATGATTCAATGAACTAAAATAATATAATAAAACCAAAACGGAGTATTATAAATAATTTAAAGCTATTTAAAATAAGAATTAAATATAACAAAAAAGTCAATACTCCGATTCGGAACGCATTATGACATATTTTTAGGTATTAAATTAAAAAAGTACTTTGCCACGCTAGGCCCCAAAAAGCGATTTTCTACTACTAAACTGATTGACAGAACCTTCTTTTCAGAGCGTGTGAGGTGAAAAATAATTTATTTGTCTACGTTATCATCTTCTAACTCTATAAATTTGATGTAGTATTTCTAAAACTTTTTTAATCACTCCGAATAAAAAGAATTTCCCTGACTCTCGAAAATACCTCTACCGCGGCCATTACGGCGTCATTGTCGTGAAATCTTGTTCCATGAACATGCTCTTTCAATAAGTGAAAATCACTAGGAGTTAAATCCGGTGAATATGGCGGGTTATCTTAAATTTCAAAACAATATTGACGTATTGCCGTGATTTCAACGTCGGAGCGACGAGCTGAAGCGTTACCATGGTGAAACAAGACCCAAAAGTTTTTATGAAAATAGATTGGAAACTTATTTGTTATTACCAAATAAATACTTAAGGGTCTAAGGGTTATTTAAGAGAGTCATCAAGTACCAGTCTTTCCATTTTTTGTCATTTTCTTTGTTTAAAGAGGTGGACGTTCGACCAGGACGGGAATCATCTTCATAGCTCGATTAGCCTCTATTAAACTCGACTACCCATTAAGCGACCATGGATTGAAGTACAACATCAGTCCCGTAGTTGTAAATTTTTTGCCGGCACTGGTACTTTATCACCGCGCGTATCTCGTTTTTATCCTTGTGTTATCAATTTGTTTTACAAAATAATTAATAAAATAAAAAGGACAAGACGGAATCAATTGATATTTGGCGTAAATACTAAATGATAATGACACTTGAAAATAAAAATAAAAAACTTTCACAAAAAAATATTAATGTATCCATTTCTAAGAACTTTTTGATTCACCCTCGTATATTACAAAAAATATTGAACGAAAAGTACAATCGCGGAACTTCCCGGTTGACCAGTAGAGTCTTTTTTTTAAACTCTTTTTTAAGTAGGTACTTAGGTTACAGAAATAATTTATTATTCAAATGAATTACCTGTTAATGTTCTATTATTTGTGATATAAGCGTTTTCTACATGTCTATGTCGCAAGATAATAATTTTATAAATAATTTTAAATAAAACTACTGGTCAACCGGGAAGTTCCCCGATTGTACCACGCCAGCATAACCAACCAGGAGTTATTACACTTAAAAAGCTGCTGCTTATAAAAAAGCACACAAGGTTTACACAAACTTAAAATTGTTTAGATTGAATGACGGAGAGTTACATCGGCTAATTTTGATCCCGATATTCACGCGGGAAGGACCACGCGAGTGAAACCGCGGGCGTTTGCTCGTTGAGATGTAAATTGCGAATTAACTAATTTTTTATGCCTTTTCAGTGGTAATTGCGTAAAAGACTTCAGAGATGGCAATGTACGTGAAGATCAGAAACACCGATTGCACGCCAAAGCCGACATTTTGTTCAGCATAGTCGCAGAAGTCATAACCAAACTCAAAAAGTAAGTTTTTTTACACACGTCATCCATATATACGTGGTTGTTCATGATCGTAATTTGTCTTATACGAGTTTTGCATTGATTTTGGCATGAACACATTAATAACTAGAGCCCGGGCGCGGTTTCACCCGCGTGGTTCCCGTTCCCGTGGGAATTTTGGGATCATTTATAGCCTATGTTATTACTTGGGGTCTAAGGATTCTCTATACCAAATTTCGTCAAAATCGGTCCAGTAGTTTTGAGTTTATTCGTTACATACAAAAATACAAATCTTTCCTCTTTATAATATTAGTATAGATAACAATAACATTTTTATTTTGTTTTCTATAATCCAATATTTAAAGTATTTAACTTTAAAGATGTGTGACGAACTGCGTTTGTAACGAACCGCGTCTATAACAAGCTACGTAAATGCCCAATCGGTATTATGACTTACTGCGCAAGTGACGTACAGCGTATGTGACAAGCGGCGTGTAATCTGGAGAAGTTATTGTTTTCTACGATTAGCCTATAATCCCAGGTTTTCTTTTATCACACTTTCTACGGTCATTTTGTTAAGTCCCGTCTGTAATACTGTTTTTTTTTTTTACCGGATTTCTTCGAATACGCACCTTCACTACCTTTACCGCCGCTAACGTCCGAACTGTACCAGCCCCCCTAGCATGAACACCGCTATATCACGCGATATGATATAGTGCATCATGCTGTCTTGTTTACTCCGCTAAGATGTGAGCGGGACAGCGGCTCGTTATCGAGTTATCGAGTCGATAAAAGCCGCTCATGCTAGGCCTACAGGATGACCATGTTTCTCTCTCTCTCCGTTTCTTGAATCTTTCCCCAACCGTTTGATAGTAACTAAAGACAAAACTCAGAGTAATATTCAAATTTTTAACGAGGCTGAAAATTTGACCACAACGAAGTAAACCGAGAAACACGACCCCATCTCCTTTTACCGTTCACTCCATTGTTACAAACAAATTAACAAAATACTTAAATTTATATGCTTTTGTATTCCTCGAATGTCTTTAAATCGATTATCAAAAATAGAAAAAATAGAAATATCCCTTAAAAAATATTTTTTGAGATAAGTATAATATATGCCTTTGTTGTTATAGAATTATTCAAAGGGAATCTAATGAAAGTACTGCACTGCAAGCGATGCTGCTGAGAGCAGGGGTACAAGCTTCAGAAGATAAGAGAATAACAAGATATAAGTATGTATGATATAATTTATGTAGGTGAAGATATTTATCAGTACTCTGCATGCTTAGATACCAATGATCAGTTAGGAAGCGTACATATATCCTCGTAATCGACTATAAATAATTGGAGACTTATGAGCTGAAGAAATATAACACTGGTTGTGAACTATATTAAGAAAACTTTAAATGCAAAGATAGTATTGAACCTTTGCTCTTAGCATGTATTTGACCACCTTGTCACCTAATATCTTTATGAAGCTGACTGTACCAAACTTCATCCAAATCCGTTCAGTAGCTTCGGAGCCTATACAAATACAAACAAACAATCAAATCTTTCCTCTTTATAGCATTAGTATAGATATAACATCGTCATAGCTTTTGGCTCAAAGACTCCACATTTGACATTGGTTCGGTCTAATATTGTCCGGGAACCATAGTGACTGGTCGCCAGTCCATCCCTACATTAGTATTAGAAAATGTTAAGTCCCCTAATTGTCTAATTTCAAAATCTATCACAATATCTTTTAAAGGTATTGTGATTGTGATTTATGGAATTGTGTAACTTATAGTCGCAATCCCTTTCGGAACGAATGATGTTTTAAATGACACTTCATTTGACACTTCTCCGTACTTTTGAAAGCTATTTAATAATAATAATAAATAATAAATAAAATCTTTATTGACATAAAATAAACAGAACATAGCCAGACATATTTGCAGACGTATTTGCTTGTGTCACTTTGTTTAGACAAATCAATTTCGTTCATTCAATACCTTTCAAAACCGTCCCGATCACAATCCCTATCAAATGTCAGATAGTAACCTGAAGCATACTTCAGCCCCCCAAATTGTCTAATTTCAAAATCTATCACAATCCCTTTTAAAGATATTGTGATTATGATAGTGATTTATGGAATTGTGTAACATAAAGTCGCAATCCCTTACAGACCGAATGATGTTTTAAATGACACATCATTTGACACTTCTCCATACATTTAAAATATATTTTCGTGTGTCACTTCACTTAGACAGTTCAATTTCATTCATTCAATACCTTTCAAAACACATCCCGATCACAATCTGTATCAAATGTCAAATATTGACGGCCTGAAATATGTAAATATCTTTCAAATGACGAAATGAAAGGGATTGCGATAGATTTTAAAATTAGACAATTGCCCTCCTGACCATTGATAGGTTTTTATTATCTGCACTGGAAAGAGGCAGCTGGCACATTCTATGTTTTTCTTTCACTCCCACCATGGGGGTAAAAGGGGTTTGGTCTCTTTTGTATGGCGACTGGTCTCGTCCAAATCCGTCGCATGAGACGTCATTTTGATAATTTTTCATAATGACGTCGCACGTTAACACCTATATAAATGAACAGGACACACAAAGGAATAAAAAATGTTATGTTATGTAACGCCCTAAAGTTTCACATTAGCCAGATAATTAGAGTTAAAAATGAATAATGTTTTGTATGTGTTTTGTTTTCGTATGTATATGTACTGTAGTAATTACTTTCTGTGTTCTATGATGTTGTAAAGACTATGGAAAAGTGTGTGATTGTGTCAATAAAAGTTTTCTTATTCTTAATAATACCGACCTAAAGTATTACCTTTGTATTTTTAACTCCAATTAGCTCACTAACCTAATATTTTAGGGCATTATGTTGTCTAATATTTTTTTGTTCATCTTTACATTCGCTATTCATTTATATAAGTATTATCGAGCGGCACGATTTCGAAACAAAAAACAAAATGGCGGACCGGGACGAGGCTAAAATTTTCGAACCCCTTTACTAAGCACCGGTTTCACCACCGCCAGATAAGCCCCCCCTACCGCGTAAAAAGTATGGATATGGATATGGGCTTCATTTGACAGATGAAGCTCATAAAATGACCTTATATGGTCATGTAACTACCAAATGAACCCATGTCTATATGCATTATTTTTACGCGGAAGCCCAGGTCTTTACAGCTTAACTGGCAGATATTTTATCTAAGTTTTCAAAGGAGTTTGAACTTTTCGGCCTCGCCCCCGGTCCGCCATATTAACTAAAAGAATATAATAAAACGAGAACGGAGTATTACAATTAATTCAAAGTTATTTAAAATTAAAATAAAATGTAACATAAAAAGTCAATAGTGCAATTCGGAACGCATTATGACGTATTTTTAGTTTTTTAATTAAAAAAGGTAATTCATTTTGGAAAAAAATCAAAATGGCGTCTCATACTACGGATTTGGACAAAGCCTGCCTCATAACAAGGTTCTAACTCCTTTATTTATGTTACAATTGTCAAATAATCTTCCAGACAATCCAATGCCAGAGATATCCATAACTTATCAGTCGGTGGTGAAACCTGCTCTAAATATTTAAATTTTATTACATAGATCATCGTTTTCTTTCAGACAAGTAGTAACAAAGTGTCTGGAGCAAGCCATAACATTGGAGAATGCTCTTAAAATAATGCTCAGTTTGACTGGCGACGACTACGATGGCAGCATAAGTACCTGCACTTTAGACACTGATATAAGGTACTTTAATATATTCGGATAAAAATATAGTTGAAAGGACCATGTTACGCATTTAGTACTGAAGGAATTATGCATCGAAAACAGGTCACCATGACAACGTGAAGAAATTCAAAGTCGTACAAAGGGAATGCTAGAAGGTTTTGCAAGGGAATTGCCGCCTTACTCTTGACGCGATCGCATTGAGATCGATTTTGAATTAACATTAAAAATCTGTGATTGTGACTTAGGTAATTAAACTAAAAATTAATACTTGAAATTAGTAAATAAAGTCATTTCACACTCTAGAAGTCGATTGTAGCGCCAATCAAAATAGAATAAACTTCGAACCCCCCGTTTCACTCTGACAGAACATGTTGTTAAATATAATGCGGCCGCTGAGAGGATGTCCAATGGCTCTCGATAGGAGCTGTCAAATAATGCATTCTCTATGTGGTCGCATTATACGTTTACAGCATGTTTTCTTGTAAACGTTTCGCCGGTGGTAACGGAGGGTTAGACTGATTTGTTACAACAACAATATTTATCTCTTACTGAGGATAACCCGTTTTCGGATGTCCGAAATTTCGAATGCTTATCCGAATTCGGACACCCGAAGCTTTTCTTTTATTATAACGGTGACCTTACTAAAATCAACTCTTCTTATTATGATTGGCCAAAGCACAGATTTTGGAAAAAAAAGGTAATACATTGTTTCGGGTAAGATCAGTTGGTTATAAGCTATCAGGATCTCCTTCATTCGCTCCTTGGATGGTCATTATCAGCTCGCAGCTCGGTCAATCCTTGGCAGAGAACCAAGGCTCCAAAGTTACCTAGATTGTATGAAAATCGGCAAGTGGTGTTAATAATGTCACCACCACTGTATATGTAACAATATGAACTGTTGAATAAATACCATTGACTACGCAATCGTCTATATAAACAGTCAATCGAATGTTAGGCCTTACTCTTTGATCTTGAGAGCGCTCTTATGTCGCTCGTAATAGAGGCGGTTTTCGAAGTGCAAATGTATCGTGATATCACGCAATGTGATATAGCACATGATGCTGTCTTGCTTACCCCGCTAAGATGTGAACGTGACAGTGGCCACTGAAAAGACAGCCTTTGAAACTTGAGGAGTTTCTTGCCGGTTCTCCTCGTTACAATGTCTCCCGCCGAAGGGTTTGTGAACTGATGGCGTAGCTTCTTTGCTTGTAACAGCTGATACTGAATAAATGAAATTAATGAATTTAATTGAATTGTCTTGCTGTTGACTGTACTGTAATCTGCTAAAAATAAAAGAAAATAATAAATATTTTTCTACTACAAATAGGCTCATTAAAAATTGATTACAAATAATAAGAAAAGTAATTAGAATGAAGTCCTAATGTTGCTTGGTCTCATTGACAAATGAGGCCTAAAAATGTGGACTCAATTCTTTATTTTAATATTTTCCATGTTTTTTTTAATGTAATAAAAATTAATTATTTCAAAGAAATATATCTAAAATAAAACCTTATGCATTTCTTTTGAAATTCTACAAATAAAATTATTCTCTCAAAAATTTGTAGTACCTATGTGTTTTGTTTTCTTATTTCCATATTGTTCACGAAAAGATGACATCGCGTTATCATTCTAAAATGATTCTTATTGTTTACTTGATAAAAGTTGATCTGCTTTTGTTCAATATATAATCACTGTAAAATATGTATGATGATTTGCTTACGAAAGGTTTACGATTCGGTGAATTTTGAACCTAAACGCTGTATTAATAAGGATTAAATGAAAGTGGTTACAACCAGGAGACGTATTTTTGAATCATTCAAATTACTATTCGCATACAGAATCGCGAGATTCGCATGCGAATGCTAAAACAGTATTTTTTAAATTTCAAACGAGTGCTCTCGACAACTCTTAATATTCGAGCGGTAGAATGGTTGACGTTAAGGTGGTACGACTTCTATACAAACAAACATTACACAATTATTGGTTCATCATACCTTAATAATTCATAAAAACATGCGCAACTAACACGTTTCAGTTATTTGTTTGCGCGAAATAATTAAATAATTGTATATTCATACATAAAACACGAATATACTATTATCTTATAATTTCAATAATTCTACGTGTGTGTGTGACTCATCGCATTTATATACCTCATGTATGAAAGTACATTTTTTTAATAATTTCGCGCAAACAAATAACTGAAACGAGTTAGTTGCACATGTATTTATGAATTATTAATGTATGGTGAACCAATTAATGTGCAATGTTTGATTGTATGGAAGTCGTACCACCTTAAGCACTTAATATCATTTCTTCTTTCTTAATTAATGGCCTGCTCACCAGTGTGACCAATTGTGGCAGATTTCTGCCATTTGGGCAGATTTAGCACCTGAATTTTAAGTGTGGCAGATTATTCCGACGATTTCGAAAATTGGCAGAATTTGGCAGATTTGAAAGAAATCTTTAAAATACTTAAATTATATATTTTTTGGTCGTTTGAAGTGGAATATTGGTTTTCTGTTGATTTGGCAGATTTTTGCTCGTGGTTTGGCAGATTCGCCGTTTCTGAGATGGTCACACTGCTGCTCACGATCAACTTCGCCTATTTTTTGCCTATTTCAAGTAAATATATTTCGTAGTATAAAGAAATTGAACTGTAAAATCTAAAAAACGCTATATAACCGCGGCCGTTTTTTTCAACGAATCATTTTCAAATTGACAATGACATGACGCATAGTTTGACAACTTAAAGACGTTACGTTTCACGTGATTCAAGTCCTATTCAGTACCTATCGGTCTTTGAAAATCTATGGAAAGTTAGTTTCCGGTTTTTATTATTCGTAATATGAAATAATGTCAAGGAGTTCAAGAAAACGGTAACACCGTGTTCGAGTGATTAAAAAATGCGACAAAATGGAAGTCGGCTAATATTCAATTCGCATACGAATGAGAATTTCGAATGATTCAAAAATACGTCTCCAGGGGGCCTACCATCAACTGTAATGCGATTCATTTTAGGTTACTTTCAGGTAGTAAGTGCGGGACGCCGCTAGACGCGCCATATGGCAGCATCCCACTCTCACAACCTACAATGAATTGCATTACAGTTGATGGTAAGGCCCCAGGACTTACGGAATGGCCCCGTATTCTAAACTTACTACGCGACCGAAACATTGCAAATTTGGCGCCTGCTGCCCACTTCCATCACCGCACTTCTATTATCTGATTAATTAGCGCTACAGTGATTAACTGATTGATTACCGCTTCTTAAAATTTTGGTTTTCAGTGAGTATTTTCAAGTTTTTCTCAGCTGTCATGCGCCTAATTGTTTTGGGCAAGTAGTATATGTTGTATGTATTGTACAGTCAGCATCATATGGTCAATGTGCTCAAATATTCAGTAACATTCAAAGTGCTCAAAAATATCGTTACAACTCAAGTATAAGTATTGATCTATACAGTTATCATTTTTAAGAACACTATGGTTGCACCGATAGTTAAAAAGTCCTTTTTATAATCTGGCTGAATATTTTAATACAAAAAATGTATAGGTATAAATTTCTTAAATTAAATTAAATTTTAAAAGTATAAAGTTCTGTCACTTATAAAGTTATTTTGTGTTGCATATCTGATATGGGTATACTGTTGTGTCTTAGTTATGCATTATCACCTGCAAAATTATGTGTACACAGTATTAGCAATAAACAATATTCTATTCTATTCTATATATTTGATCACTTTGGATGTTCCTAATTATATGAGCACGTGAGCTGAGTCTATATATATGATGCTGACTGTACCCAGTTGCACTGGAGGGGGTTGGTGTTATACATTTAATTTTGAGGTTACAATGACCCTATAAGCGGCTTTTCACTGTCCCGGTCACATGTTAGCGGGGAAGCAAGACAGCATCATGTGCTGTATCATATCGCGTGGTATAGCGGTGTTCATGCTTGGGTAGGCCCCGACACGTTATCGATCTAACTGTCGATATTGTGATATGTACTATCTGACCAAGACAATTAGGCGCATAACAGCTGAGAAAAACTGAAAAAAAAAAAAAAAAAAACAAAAAGCGGTAATCAAGGATCAAGAATCAGGAATACGACTAATCCTATGTATAGTATGAAGTGTTATGTTGATAAAATGCATTGGACCGGATTGCCAAAGGGCGTGGGTTCGAGTCCCATCTGAGAATTCACTTGTGGCCGAGTTGATTTTTTTTCCAATATTTTTCTATTTAAAATTTATCATATGAATTGTTCTTTTCTGCGAAAAATAAAATGTAAATACAGTAAATACTAAGAAGGCATCTAAAAAATACTAAAAATACACTAAACTGTTTGGGTTGTATTTTTGATGCCACCTTAAATACACTCGGGTGCAAAGAAATCGTACAGTGGCGTTATTTTCATACCAACATGCTCACTTTACAGTTTCATTATTCAAAAAGTATCAACAGTTACGTAAAAATTTATCATGTATCAGTCGAATCCTCGACTCACGAATAAAAGTCCCAAGAGTTCAAAAATACCTTCAGTTTTGTGCAAAGTCATCATCATCATCATCAGCCTGTGGACGTCCACTGCTGGACATAGGGCTCTCCTAGCTCCCGCCTATTGTGGCTTTCATAGGAGGCTATTAGCTTACTGCTACCACGCTGGCCAGACGAGTTGGTAGAGGGTTTGATCCAATTTTTTCTTCTCTCGCACAGGTGTTCAATGCGTCGAGCCTCTTAGTCGACTCTTACGACATCCCAGGCATGTAAGGGAGTGGTGACACTTGTATTCTTAGGCCGTCACCACACGGCAAAGTAAGATTAACAAATTCACTAACTCCGCTTTCATACAAAATTCAAGCAAAATTAAACATTCGTTTCACTGAAAGTTTAGGAAATCAAGAAATCTTTTCAGTTGTTTTAAATGCTAATTGCTTAGTTGAACATTTGACCTTGCTATTGACATTCAAATCTTCACAGAAATAAAAATACTTTTTTATTTATTTTGCCGTGAAGTGAGCATGCTTGTATGAAAATATCGCTACTGTGCGATTTGTTTGCACCCGAGTGTATGTTTTGTAAGTTAATTAACCAATTATTGTACAGTTGGCAGTACGTCACATTAGCACTACGAAAACCGTCTCTATTACGAGATATATAAGGGCGCTCTCAAGCTCGAAATGTAAAGCCTTACATACTGTTCAATTCCAAAAAGTATTAAGTAGTAGGAAATTAAAGTATTAGGAAACGGGGGGGCGTTTCCACTGACGAAACATTTACAAGAAAACTGTTGTAAATGTACAATGCGGCCGCTGAGAGTGGGTCCCTACTTGTCTGCGAAATTTAATAATTCGATTTTCATTATATCGAACACGGTGTGTCGATAAATCAGTTGTGCGATGTTTCATTGTATCGATGCCTTTTTTGTGCGATGTAACGCTAGTCCCTGTTGCGACAAAATCCTATAGCATCTATTGCTCATTAACTCGATAGTATGTTTGTTCGTTGTATAAAAAGTTGTATGATTTTTTGTTTAGTATAAAATTCACAATAGGTAGCACTAGATAAAGCAGTTATTTGTTGAAATAAAAGGAATGATTTTTCCATAACGTCTATAATGCTAAATAAGATTATTTATAAAATATCAGGGTCAACAGTAGCCGTTTCGAACCAACATACTATCAAACTAATGAGCAAGCGCTGTAGGGTTTTTCGCACAAGCGTTACATCGCACCGTTAAGCCAACGATACAATGAAACATCGCACAACTGATTTATCGACACACCGTGTTCGATATAATGGAAATCGAATTATCACATTTCGCAGACAAGTACCCACCCGCTGAGAGAATGCATTATTTGACAGGTCCTATAGAGAGCCACTGGACATCGTTTCAGCGGCCGCATTTTATTTTACATATCTTCTTGTTTACAATGAAAGCCGATATAAGAAATTAGATATAAGTTCAAAGTTTTGCAATATTAAGAACCGGTTTCACCATCAACTTATAAGTACTGGAAAGCTTATTTGGCGGATTATTTGACATACTTTCCATAGTACAACTGTCAATTATCTGCCAATTAAGCTATCCAGAGCTTATCTGTTAATGGTGAAACCTGCTCTTAGTATACGTGACACAGATGATAAAAAAAATTATTCTTTTGTGTTCAAAGTTCCTTTGCTAATCAGTAATTGTAAGTATAAGGTATAAGTTTAAACTTTTGTAATATTTAGAGCCGGTTTCCCCACCAACTTATAAGTTCTAGATAGTTTATCTGGCAGATAATTTGAAAAATAATGTAATAAATATTTTTAAAATTGCCTGCCTAAAAACGTTGTTGTACCTAATATGAAAAATACTAGCTTCCGACCGCGATTCACCCGCGTGGTTCCCGTTCCCGTGGGAATACCCGTTCCCGTGAGAATACCCGTTCCCGTGGGAATGTCCGTTCCCTTGGGAATATCGGGATAAAAGGTAGCCTATGTTACTCTCTGTTCTTTTAACTAACTCTATGCCATAAATCAACTCGATTGGTTGCTTAGCGGGTGTATGAAGGACAAACAAACACACTTTCTCATTTATAATATTAGTTAGGATTAGGATGTCTGATTAACTGTCAGATAAGCTATCCAGGACTTGTCTGTCGGTGGTGAAACCGGCTTTTAGTTCTATCCGACCAAAACAACTAGGCGCATGACAGCAACCCATAATTTTATGAAGCGGCAACAAATCAGTTAATCACTGCTCGCGCTTATTAATCAGACAATAGAAGAATGCGGTGATAGAAGTGGGCTGCAGGTTCCAAGTGCAAAACTGTATTCCTGTCATGCGCCTAATTGTCTTGGTTGAATAGTATATACATTTCGACATAGATGATCAATAAATAGGTTCTTATGTGTCCAAAGTTCCTTTACTAATCATAAGATAATTGTAAGTATAAAATTGTATGATTGGATATTATAAGTTGTAAAGTACATAAGTATAACTAGTTTTTGTTATCTGTTATTTCTTAAAAAAGTATTTTTGTTAATACACTAAAATCTTTATAAGGTTGATTATTAATAAAATGAATAAACAATGTTTTGTATTGTTTTATTTATTTCAATATATTATTATTATTCCATTACAATCATCAATGTGATTATAAGTTGTACACACTTATCATTAAGTAAATAATTGCCATCTATTTCATTTGAATATGTCGTAGGATGACTTCATAAATAGTTTTTTTTTCGAAAAAACCCTATCTTTTTTCAGGAGGATTGAGAAATGACAACACCATTGTCTAATTATCCGTGTTTTCACAATATATTCGCAAAAAACGATTTATCTAATTATCCTGCGACAAATACATAGTTGTATAAATTAAAAACAAAGTCAGAGTTAACAGAAACTTGAAAATAAAAATAAGACTTTTATAATAAATAATAATAAAATCAGACGAAATCTGGTGCGCGGTCGCGGGATGCCGCCGATCGTCGTGGAGATCCTTGGGGCAGGCCTATACCCAGCAGTGGGAGTCATGTGGCTGATACGACGACGACGACTTGTATTTCGGAAACTACCATCCGATTCTGTTACGAAATCACGAGATCACTTCGAAACTGAACTCAAAGACGTGCAAAATAACAATCGACTTTCAATTTGCCTCTACTGCACAGTAATAGAGGCGACTTCGTTTGCAAGCTAGGAGTGAGTTCAGGGTTGAAGTGATCGCGGATTTTGTTACAGAATCGCATGGCAGTTTCCGAAATACTTGGGCAACCTAAGTATTTTATAGTAAAACGCTTTTTCGAATAACAGAAACAAAGAAGGTATTACTTATATATATATTAATAATACATAGAACCACAGACTTATATCAAAGTATTAAACCTAAGTCCGCTTGAGACCATTGCCATGAAAACACGCGTCACTCAGAAGCGAAAATGGTTAATTGTGCAGTGCTTTTCAGTGCGTCAATAACATTTACACATCACTAAATCTCGCTTGTGACATCGTAGGTACGAAAAATTCGACGCGCTAGGTTCTCGTACAGTTTGAAGCGCTTTTTACGTCTATCTCGATATATGTCTGTTCATAGAACTAAAACACAACATATGCATTAGTTCTACTTTAAGCTCAATTTACATTGCGGAATGGAAAGAAAGCGGATTTTGAAACGAAATTGTACCAACTAAAATGACGACCTGGGGCCTTACCATCAACTGTAATGCAATTCATTGTAGGTTGTGAGAGTGGGATGCTGCCATATGGCGCGTCTAGCGGCGTCCCGCCCTTACTACCTGAAAGTAGCCTAAAATGAATCGTATTACAGTTGATGGTAGGCCCCCTGTTTGGCGCAGGGGTACTAAACCCGCCTTCTACGCCAGAGGTCCCGGGTTCGATCCCCGGACAAGACAAATATTTGTGTGCATGAACATTTCTATTTGTCTTGGTCTAGGTGTTTATATGTTTGTATGTATATATTTACAAAAAAAATAAAGTATATAAGTATGTTTATCTGTTGTCTAGTATCCATAACACAAGTTCTTTATGAAACTTAACGTGGGCTAGATAATTGGTGTGATTGTATGAAATTTATTTATTATTTAAAAGGATAAGGAAGTGAAATCCAAGATGCTAACTTATCATTTCTTAGGTGATAAAATACTATAACAAAACTAATTAGAAAGAGACAGAATTCTCTAGAGCGTGAGATAACGCTTCATAGAATTTTGCCTCAGGTAGGTATTCGGAGTGATGGCTCCACCTATACCTATAACTTCATGTACACTTAATTCTGTGGACAACCTGCTTTTATAAAAGAATCGTTACATTGATTTTAACTGTAGCAGTAAATGAACTTGGACCTTAATACAAACTCGACTGTCCGCTGAAATAGTCCAAGTTCCAGAATAAGCCAAGTCTAAAGTTTGGTTACAATTTAATATTGTATACGAAAAAAAAAACAATTGCATCCTATTTGTTAAAGAGTACAAGTAAAGCGTAGACTCTTTTGACTGTACAACCAAAAATACTAGGCGTTGACAGGAATATACGTTAGTCAACGTTAGCCAGCGCCAATGCATAAAAGCAACAAGGGGAGGGTACCCCCTTTTCGTCACACATTCACAATTGGTTAGATAGTTGTCAATTTTCAACGCGTCAAAATTTGATTGGCTCCTTCAAAGACACGTCATTGAACGGGCCAATAAAAACTAGCCGACCTCTCCCGCCCCTTTTTAGCGATTTTGTTTTCATGTAGGTTCATTAACCTCTCAGACCCGAGTTATGAGACACAAAAGATAATCTAATTGTTCTCTAGACACCGGTGTCCTGTTAGCAAGTGACGTCAAAGCGTGGTATTTTTGGTTGTTTAATTTATGCATGGAAAACATACTGATAACATTGACTTTATATAATCTAAACTATAGTCATAGCTGCCCATGAAGTGATAGGAATGAGACAGTAATTGCTATTAACCGATAATAGACTAGAGTCAGCATAAGGTAGAAATTAGCATGCTGCTGCATTGGCGGGCATTTGATGTTTGCCACTTTGAATTAAAGTGCTAAGTAATTTCAACCATTTTTTTTCTACTGAATAATAAACTTTAGTCTCTTCGCTAGCACTTTGTCGGTCAGCGCTGACCGTTAGACTTAAAAAGAACAATTAGATGATAAATACTATATCTGTATTAAGGTTGCGACCGTACCAAAATACTGTTTAACCGACAGCAGCCAAAAGGAGTTGCGCAACATCCTCTCTAGGCGACCTCGCCGCCAACTGCATAGTAACTCCCGCTGCGCTCGTAACTAGCCTCGCTCTGACTAAAACAGGGGCGCCACCTCTAAATATGCCACCTCCACGGATTTCCTTCACAGCATCCCCCACGATTGCCGCTTTGGGCAACCCTAAGTGCTCACAGACAGCACTCGCCGCTTCTTTAACATCAGTTTGGGATAAAACAAAAGTGTCTGAGGCTTGGGGAGCGCTTGAAGATCGTTCCCAAGTCCCATCCCAGTCGTCAGCTGCTGCTCTCGCTCTTATCTGATCAGAACAACCCATATCGAACTCTTCAAGAGGATAAGTATCAGCGTAACCTTCTCCGGGGTCTGGTACTCCAGTATTAGGGTCACAGTCGCGCACGGTAAACTCTAAAGTAGCTCCAAAAGTGCCCAAACTGTCTAAGAACGCGCAGGGATACTCTACCACAACGAAAACACTGCCCGGCTTATCATAAACCAGCTTTTGACAAGGGACTATCGACTTTATCTCGTACTCCGGAGGGAGATCCAAGCTGACATGAACCTCTTCTAAGATTTGGTCGCTTAACGTATTAACGCACTCGAATTGTAGGATCACGTGACGAGCGTAGACATGCTTCAGTAACCTCACTCTGTATTCGGTTTCGGCTTCGGTCAGATCAACAGGTATGTTAGTCTTGAAAATAGGCCCAAGGCGTTCTATACCAGGTATTTTTGCCAGTTGTTCGGAGTACATTTCTTCCATAGACTGTAGAACTGGCTTTCGAACCTCAATCTCGACTATTGCCTCCTTGCTTTCTTTAGGCTCTTCTTCAGATGGTACCGTTTTCAAATCAAACGGTTCCTCAGGACGCGTAGCTAAATGGTCTCGCAAGGCTTTTTCAAGCAATACTGGGTTTGGTTTAGGTACGTTGATGATGTAATCGTTAATCAACTGCTGATCTCCGGAATCCAAGATGGCGCTGTAGTAGATCGCTCTGTCGCGTACCTCGTCTTCGTCGTCCAATTCGCAACGGCTCAGGAGTACTCTTATGTTTGGTAGCAGCTCTGGTCTTTGAGCTCCGAATTGAGCGACTGCGGAAACAGCAGCAGCGCGGACTGGCCCGGACTCGAGAATCACTCTGTTGTATATGAATCTGATGTACCGAGATGGTTGACGGGATTTCGGTCCTTCGCGGCCGAGTAAATGCAAGATGCGGACGGCCAAAGCCGTGTGCTCGCAATCCTCAATGAACTCGCATAAGTGGGCTAACCCTGTCTCCTTCGCATCAGGGTTTTCCTCAACCAAGGCGATGATCGCATCAGCGATCGCTGCTTTATACTCCAAACCGCCTTCATCCCTCAACATGCCGGCCAAAAACGCCGCCAAAGATTGATGTTTCCTTGGGAATTTAGTACAAAGTCTCCTAATAGCTCTTACGACGACAATCTTAAACTCATCAGATATTTCTGAGACGAAGCTTGATATTTGCTTCATCAAGCGGTCTACAGAGCTTTCTGCGCCGGTTGCCAACAATGTGGTGACTGCTAGAGTGGCAACGGAGCGATTAGGATCCGAAATAAGGTTCTCCAGATCAACAGCGCAAGCAGCAACAGCTGTAGGGTGTTTGGCCGTTAGTCTAGCAAGAGTCCTTGCTCCAGCCAATCTGAGACTAGCTTTAGAAGACCCGCAGAACAACTGCAAGACAGATACAGCAGGTGCGAGATCCCTAGCTGTCTTCCTCAGATTAACGATCGCGTGAGCGGCTTCGTAAATTACCATTTCAGACTTGTGTCGTAAGCAGCACTCTATAAACTCGATGTACGATTGTGAAGCGTCAGAATCGTCGTCTTCTACTAGTTGCGCGGCCAAGCGGATTAGTAGACAGAGAGCGTAGGGTGATTTGAGGGGGGTGCGAGCGAGACGGGTGACCAGCTTGACAGTTGACAGCTTGTCGTTCTTTCTGGAGCCGGCCACGACGCCAAGCGCGTGGTAGGACACCATCGCGTTGTCGGACGTGATTGCCTCCTGTAAGAACAGATGTTTTCCACATAAAATATATGGTTTTAATTTCAACTCGATACCAACATGCGTTCTCAAGATAAATGAAGATGGACAACAAAGTGATCCTATAAGGGTTCCGTTTTTTTTCATTTGAGATCCCTAAATACAAGTTAATACACTTTGTTTACTTATTTGCTTATTGTAAAACACATTCTATTGTAAAATTTTTAGAATTCCATTTTTATTTTCAAATAACTTCATGTGATAATATCTGTCTTATACATTTACATAGAATAGTTTAAAAACAATATATTACCAGAATTTATTCATACAAATATTATTAATTTATATTATATATTATTTATTTACTATTTATGCTAAAAAATTAAATAAAAAATTACAAAAATTGAGCATCCAGAATCGGCCTACAGTCAGATTTTTAATTCAGAAGAGTAATTTGACAGTTTCCAATGTCATTTTGTAAAAATAATGCTGCCTTAAAATGTAGGCATAATAATAATATTGAATTTGTGTATGTGAATATTAGCTGTGTAGTGTCGGCTTAGAATACTCCCTCTCATCTTGGTTTAATTTAAAGGATAATTTCTATGTCAAAATTCTGACTAATGTACAAAAACTAAATGAAATTACTAGAGATATTGTAGGCTCTTCAAATGCACTATAACTAAATTTAACCTCTCAGGCCCCTGATTATGCGACTCAATAGATATAGTATTGTTCTTTAGACACCAGTGTCCCCTTTGAGTTTGATGAATGAATTGACTCGTATAATTATTTTTATTTGTCATTTGCTAGCAGGACCGCAGTATTCAGATAACATTATAAATAATAAATAAATAATAATAATAAATTTGTTTATTTGCTTAAAACACGGTATTACAAGTTGATACAATAAATTATAGTCCACATGTTTCGCTAATAACGAATATAGCATGCAAATATTAATAATACAATTCATGTCAAAAATTAATACGGAAATAATAACAATATGAATGTCAGTACAAATAAGAAATGTCAATACAAATTTGATAATTAATTATTTTTGTTAAAGAAAGAATTTATGTCATAAAAATTATTTTGGTTAATCCATTCGTACAATTTTTGTTTGAACATATATATATTGAGCATCTTTAACTCTTTAGGAATCTTGTTATAGACCCTTACACACATACAAAGGCAACTTTTTGCATACTTATCCGACTTCGGAATATTATCAAAAATCATCCTATGTGGATCTCTCAATCTATAATTATTTACCTTTTTAAACAAATTAGTATTTTTGTGAACAAAAACGGCAACTTCATAAACGTAAAGCGAAGGAAGTGGCAATAATCCTAGACTTTTAAATAGTCCCTTGCAAGACACGTCAGGTAATACGCCACAAATAGCCCTAATGCACTTTTTTTGAGCAATAAAAGCTCTATTTTTTTCCGTGCTGTTTCCCCATAATATGATACCGTAGCGCAGAATCGACTCTATATATGCACGATAGGACACTATGGCAGTTTTTTTATCGGTTACGTTTCTGACACGTCTAAGGGCATAGACGAATTTGTTTATTTTGGCACATAATTCGTTTACATGTTTTTTCCAATCCAAGTCCTCATCTATAGTTATTCCTAAAAATTTTAAATAATGTGATTCATTCATTTTTGGCACATTAAGAGCAAAGTTATATTGTTTATGTTTTGATTTATTAAATTGAATAAAATAAGATTTGTCAAGATTTATGTTTAAATTATTCGCCTTAAGCCAGTCAATTATTATGTCAATAGTCCGATTAACCTCCAATTCATGCTTACGTATAGCGTCATTGCATTTAGAATTATTCGAAGTCACAATTATAGATATATCGTCAGCATACAGGGTACATTTATGATTTGTTATATCAGTTATGTCATTTATATAAAGGAGAAATAAAATTGGACCCAATACACTTCCCTGTGGTACGCCAGCGTCATTTTCTTCGAATTCTGATGAAAAGGTGATTTTTTTGTTTTCAATTATTTTATTAATAACAACTTTTTGTTGACGACCACTTATGTAAGATTCTATCCATGCTAATGTGGGTCCCCTGATTCCAAGGAATTCGAGTTTCTTTAGGAGAATCTCGTGTGAGACAAAATCGAATGCTTTCGACAGGTCAATAAAAAGACCAGTTGTTAAATAGTCTTTGTTTAAATTTGTCAAAATATTATTTATTAGATTAAAAATTGCTAATGTCGTTGATTTTTCTTTTTGAAAGCCAAATTGTTCTTTTTTAATAATATTAAACTTTGTACAAAAATTCATAAGCCTTTTTAACATACATTTTTCGAACACTTTTGATAGGATTGGTATCAATGTAATGGGACGATAATTGACTGGGTTTTCTTTATCTCCTTTTTTGTATAGTGGTTTGACCAATGACAACTTTAATTTATCTGGAAAAACACCAGCGGCGAACGACAAGTTAATGAGGTAAGTCACAATAGGAGCTAGTTCAGTCACGCAAACTTTTATTATTTTGGTCGATATGTTGTCGTATCCTTCCGCGGCAGTATTATTTAGGCTCATAATTTCCTTTTTCACTTCTTCAACTGTCATAGGTTCCAAATAAATTGTGTTAGCTAACGTAGCTGACTTTGGGTTGTGTTTCAAAGCTTTTGTTGAACCAGTGTTAGATGCACCAATATAATATTTATTAAATGCAGTAGCTATATCAGTGGGGTGAGTTAAGGTATCATTGTTTATTTTCAGCATTTCTATATCGTCATCTATTGTGTTATTAGCTATTTCACTTTTTATAACTGTCCAAGCAGCTTTGCATTTGTTTTTACTGTGATTAATAAATTTGATATTAGACTTTTTTTGTGAATTATAAATGCATTTTTTTAGTAATTTAGAATAGTTTAAGTATTTTTCTTTATTAGTTGCTGACTTGTCATTGTAATATCTAAACCGTAGGCCTCTTTTTGTTTTGCAACTTATTTTTAGACCACGGCTTATCCATTTTTGTTTTTTTGTTTTAGTATTATTTATTTTAATCTTCAAATTCGGGAAACATAAATTATAAAATAGGGTCAAAGTATCATGAAATTTCTGAAACGCTACGTTAGGATCAAATTCGTCATAAACTTCAGACCATGATAGATTTTTTACGCAGTCTTTAAACTTATTTATATTTTCAAAGCAATAGTCCCTCTTGAAGATGAAATGGAATTTTGGTATCTTTATTGTTTCTTTTATGGCAAAACTTAAAAGCTGGGCTGTTTCATGGTCGGATAAGTATAGTGGTAATACGGTAGCAGTAGCATCTTTAATGTTGCTTAAGATATGATCTATGCATGATTTTTTACGTGTGGGAGTGTTAATGTGCAATTTTAAGTTATGATTGTTACATAAGTCTGTTAAATAGGTACTATATTTACCTGGTCTTAACGTATCGATATTGAAATCACCTGTAATAACTATTTTTGTATCTTTCTTATAGCGTCTATGAATATCATTCAAAAGCACGTCTAATTTATTTAGAAATAAGTTAGGGTCTGATTTCGGTATTCTGTAAATACAGATTATTAACATCTTGAGTGACGGGATGTTAATTCCACAGACTTCAAATATTTTTTGGGTTGCATGGTTCTTTAGGAAATTTAACTCTTCATAAATGAAATCTGGTTTTATAAGAATACAAGTTCCGCCTCTTTGTTGATCTCTACTATAAGCTGATGCTAGCTCATAATGGGCAACATTTACATAACTTTTATGTGCGGAAGTCAAAAACGTTTCTGAGAAACAGAGAACATCTGGATTAGTATTTGACGTAATTAATTCCTCAAGTGTCATTTCTAGTAGCTCTTGCTTGGCAAGAATACTAGCTATATTTTGATGAAAAATAGTAAATGAGCTACGAGTTTGGGATCCGAAAAAAATCTTTCTTTTTAGTTGTAGGGAAGTAATCAGTGATTGTAGATTTTTTTGGCATTGATTTTATTTCATCCGGTTTACTAGTTGTAGACGCATACCTGGATTGACGAGCAAAATAATAAGGGATTGTTCCTTTCAAATACTTTGAGTTGCAACTTACTTTTGTCACTGGATTATTATCACGTCCTATCAGCTTTTTTATTTCACGTACATCCAGATATTTTGTTTTGTAGTCTATATAGTCAATAATAGAATTAATAGAGTTACACATATTCAAAACAGATTCGTCAGTACACGTAATAAAATGACAGTTTTTAAAGTCACTACAAGATTTTTGTAAATTCTTATTTAAGTCATTCACATTTAAATACATATTATTGAATACGTTTAATACAATTATGTCATTATTTCCGAAAGAATTTAACAATTTGCGAAGTTGATACAACATTGGATATCTATCTATTGCGTCTCATAACCCAGATCATGACTGGCTAAGCTTGCTAATGCATGTAAATGTAAATATTATAATGAAATAGTTTTAGTAATATTGAAGAAAAATTATAACAATTATCGAATAAGTTAAAAAGGTTAATGATGAGTATTTTAACCATTTCTAATTCAGTTTTCTGAATCAAATGATAGCTTTTCATTCAATAAACTAAAAATTATCTTTGCATTTCTCCAATAACATATTCTACTAATATAGTTAAGAAAATCAATATTTACTAAGTAAACACTTACCTGAGCTTCGTTAGCCCATCGGCGAACCAAATCCGGCGCCGTTGAAGACAAATGTAAAGCTGAAACAAGCGCCGCCGAGCTGACAGCTGGGTTCTTATCAACAATGGCCTGTTTCATATATCTCTCAATAGCTTGCAGCATTGTACTGTCCGTAATGCTGCACAGAGCTCGTATAGCCGCCGCGCGGTACAAATCCTCCTTCCCAGTCATATCCTTAGTCAAAGAAGAGGTCACAATGATAACATCTTGAGCCAAAGTACTTAACTCCTTGATACAAAGATAAACCATGCGACGCAGCATCACATCCTTCGATTGGAACAGTTTAGTGGTAGCGAAAAACGCCTCTGTAGCCTCCTGGGTCGTAAACTTCTCCCCTTGATTCAGTAAATACAGGATCTTCGTCAAAATAAGGCTGCATTTCCGTGGATTCACCGGAGACTGATTAAAGTATCTAGACTCCTGTAAAACGATTGTTTTGTCCAAATTTTGGTACGGATTCCCTCCACCTTCCTCCTCTTCCTTCTTGTCCCGCTTGAAAACGCTCATTTTGAGCTTTTTCTTGCTTTTAATTAGAAAATTATGTGGCACCGAAGAATACAGTTTACACGTCACTTGTGTCGAAGGAATAAACGTCAAAGACGTGTCAATTTGACAACAAGTGTCAAAAGCTACGTTCCGTTTCACTTACTTTCTGTACCAGGCAAACGTAGCAAAAAAGAAACTGAATGACTTCGACTCAATAATCACAGTTAAAATTTAAATTATTTTTTCGGAATTTGAAATAGCGGAGGTTTGATGAACTTGTAAGTCTGTAACAACTTAACTTGTAACATCCCGTGACCACGGCAGCTGTAAAGGTGCCGAAACGTCGGGAAAATCAAAAAACCCCTAAAAAACCTAAAAATACGGACAATTACAACTTAGTTCGTGGAAATATAGCGCGTTTGATATCCGTAAAAGTTGTTTTATTTCAATGAACAGTGCGCGCCAAAACATAAGATGTACGTATTGTAAGTCTGATTTTTTATTATTATTATAACTGGGCAAGCATTGACCACCATCGTGCTTTAATTAACAAAATGTGTTCTAAGGTGTTGCATGCTTGCCCAGGAATTCTAATTAAATCAGAAATCACCACTAGAGAAGTGGAAAAATTTCGCAACGCGTTTCAATAACAGGCCTATCTCTGTAAAATACAGGCTCTCGATTCCTGTTCGTCCACTTGGTCAAACTAATTTGTCCAACAGTCTAAGGAGGTGGAAGAGATGATGTAACAAAACCCTTGCGAACAAAGGTTTCAACTCAAGGTATAACAGTCAAGAAATAAAACACTATTTTATATAAATATTTACACTTTATTCTGGTTCGTCCCTCAACTTCGTTTACAAATTCGGCCATATTGTGTTAATCATATAATTTTTACTTAATTTTCACTAAAATAATGGTACCTACTTGCTCTAGCAACACCGCTATATCATGCGATATAATACGGCGCATGATGCTGTCTTGCTCACCCCGCTAACACGTGTGCGTGGCAGTGACACGTCATCGAGCCACGAGTCTCGAAATCGGCTTCATTTGACAGATGGATGTGACACATTACTGCTTCTTTTTGACACAAATAAAAACTTCCCAAAGAATAAGAGCAGAGTTTCACCCGAGTTCTTTTCGTATTATCACGTGTTGTGAGGCTACATTTTTAACTCAATCTACCGTATAATTTCTATAAATACAAAATATATTTACTTGCAATTGGCAAAATTTGCGAATTTTATCGCGAGCACGCCATTAATTAAGAAAGAAGAAGAATAAGAGCAATATGTCACATCCATCTGTCAAATGAAGTCGATGTCGATGCCGACGACACTTGCGCGGTAGGGGGGCAGAATCACAATACTTTAATAAGAATAACAGATTATTCCCTCAAAAGGTACCATATTTTCATTTATACAAATCAAATCTAAACACAATTTCCTAATTTTTTAAACCTAGCAGAACTAATACAATATGGTCGAAGGATTAGTAAAAAGAAATATCTATTTACATCAGTCATTACAAAAACCATATTTCTGGACAATTCGCCAAGTTAGTACGTACTCTTAATTTATTAAAAATAAATGCTGCATTTATGGAAAAATATTCAGAACATGCATTTTTGGGTAAGCCATACAAAGCTTTCGAACCCTTAAAAAATATAGGTAGGTCAAGTAAATAAAAAATACCTATTGACATTGAACTTTATGCCTAAAGGTTTCAGTGTAAAATTAATTATTATACTTATGATAAATTTTAAATAGAAAAATATTGGAAAATTATTGGCTGTTGCATCTTAATCGATTGTTAAACACCTGAAAAGATGTTTCTTTCGAATGCAAGGATATTCCTAGCATTGATGTGACAACGCTGGCCTACAGCGTATTAAAATATAAAAGTATTGGAGAATTTCGACGGTGGTTCGCAAGTCTCGGTAGCTCAGTGGTTAGAGCATTGGACCGGATTTCCAAAGGTCGTGGGTTCGAGTCCCATCTGAGAATTCACTTGTGACGGAGTTGTTATTTCCAATATTTTTCTATTTAAAATTTATCATAAGTATAAAGATAGCATTGAAAAATGCAAACATTTTAAAATCATTAATTATTATACTTTATCAATATGAATTACTGTGATGTGACAACTGACTTTAAAGGCGGTATGCAAAAAAAACACAACATTATACTATATTATGGATATAAATATCCACAGGAATACCCCATCCCATGCAGAAAAATTGACACTGGCGATTAAAGACCCCTCGTTTATTTAAAATTAGTGTACTCGTATCTCTAAAGTTTTTCAAATGTAGTGCTATTTCACACTGTGTAGTAACAACTGTGTAAAAGAGCCATATATATAAATACTAGCTGTGCCCCGGGGCTTCGCTCCCGTGGAATTTCGGGTTTAAAAATAGATAGTAGCCGATTCTCAGAACTACTCAATACGCTCACAAAATTTCATGAGAATCGGTCAAGCCGTTTCGGAGGAGTATGGGAACGAAAATTGTGACACGAGAATTTTATATATTAAGATTAAACAAGAAAATAAACTAGAAAAGAAAACCTAACTCATCTCGCCCTGACATGAGCGGTTGCTTTTTAGACTTCTAAACTATGCTATGCATACGATAGTAGAAGTCTTATGTGCTGACCCTGTCCGTGTGTGCGCATAATTCAATCTCGAGAACTACTAAAGCTAGAAAGCTGAATTTTCTGAGGTGATACAGAGCCATGTCAAACCTCTAAATACGGAGTTTAGAAGTCGTCTGATGCCTTCGCTACGATAGTGAAGGGCGCCGATCTTGTTCTATACATATATTATAAAGATGAAAGATTTGATTGTTTGCATTGAATAGACTCCGAAACTACTGAATGGATTTGAACGAAATTTGGTACACAGATAGTATATAGCCTGGTTATGAACATAGGATACTTTTTATCCTGATATTCCCACGGGAACGGGAACTACGCGGGTGTAACCGCGAGCGGTCGCTAGTCTAGTATATTTTCTTGTTTAATATTTATCACATAAAAACAGCATTGGAAAATGTAAATTTAAAACACGATTGAATTACTTATAATTTTATAATTTTAAATAAATAAAAAAAAAAATTATTATACTTCTTAGGTTGGGGTCCAATCTTAAAAAAAAATATTTACAACCAACATGTTCAAATCTCACTTACATTTAATGTTAATAAACATTTTTCCATACACGCAGCTAGGAGTATGTACTTGCATATCTGAAGACACATTTTTAATGAAATATTCAAGACTTTAAATACTGAAAATATTATGTGCATTGAGTTAAGACAAACATTAGTAATCGATCTCGGAGCCTTTCGCAATACAAAGCACTTCCACAAGAAAATGAGAAGAATTTTATTTTATACATAAGTCAGCCTACTAGCATGAACACCGCTATACCACGCGATATGATATAGCGCATGATGCCGTCTTGCTTCCCCGCTAAGGTGTGACCGGGACAGCGACACGTTATCGAGCAACGAGGGTAGATAAAAGCTGCTCTACTATACAGGGTGGAAAAAATCTATGGGCCCTGGAGGAGAACTACCTTATATATCCTTTAGTAAGCTCATTTTACAACAATCACAACAACTTAACGTGCCTTCCGAAGCACGGAGGAGCTCGAGATAGTAAATTTTTGGTCACCCATCCTGTGACAGACCATTCCGAAAGTTGCTTAACCTCAATAATCGCAGGCCGAGCGCGCGAACTACTGCGCCACGGGCTCCTCAAGTTTTATGTAAATTGTTTTAACATTCAAATTATATAGAAACCAAAATGCTTGAGAATTCCGCGCCAGAAGCCTTCCAGCGAAATATTTTTGGCTTCTTTCTAATTTGAAAGCTAACACAATAGACATAAAACTCATTATAGATTGTACAATTTCTTTTGAAAAATTCGCTTTCCTTCCATTCCGCTGCAATATAAATTGATCCTAACGCCGTTTTCACATCGACAATGCGAACCGCGAAATTCGCGGAAAACTGTGATACGATAAGAACCGCCATATTCTAACTAGGAGCGAAACAAATTTTGTTTCGCGCGAAATTATCATTTCACGTCGTCTCGGTGTGAAAACGGCATCAGGAATCGATTCACAATGACAAGTACACACTCCCAAATATTAAAAGTAAACTTCTATAATACAAATATTATTTTTGGCATACCTATAGTACAAAATGTACAAGAATATTTTATCAAGCGTAAAACTTTCAGGCAGTAAGGTACATAACCTTCATTGCTGATATTGTGATACTGTGCAACATAGTCGTATAATGAGTCTTATGTCCTTTGTATTAAAGTTCAAATTCTGTCAAAGCTGACAAGTTTCTTGAATACTAGCGGCCGGGCGCGGTTTCACCCGCGTGGTTCTCGTTCCCGTTGGAATATCGGGATAAAAAGTATCCTATGTTCATAACCAGGCTACATACTATCTGCGTACCAAATTTCATCCAAATCCGTTCAGTAGTTTCGGAGCCTATACAATCAAATCTTTCCTCTTTATAATAATAGTATAAAAAGATATTTAAGACTATTGACTTGATTCGAAATAAGCCAAAAAAATCCTCGCGTATTCCCAAAGAATATTGACTTTTATCTAATTTGAATGTTAAAACAATTGACATAAAACGAAATTGTTTGTAAAATTTCGTTTCCAAATTTCGCTTCAACGTCATCCCGCCGCAATGTAACTCGAGCCTAAATGGGTTAATAATAATTAGACATTTTAATGCCCCCACTGCTGGGGCACTGGCCTTCCTTATGGATGGATACGGAGAACGGGCCATGACCCACCACGCGGGCCCAATGCAGCTTAGTGGTTGTTAACAGCACAAATGCAGCCGGGACCTACAGCTTAACGTGCCTTCCGAAGCACGGAGGAGCTCGAGATAATACATTTTTGTCACCCATCCCGTGACCGACCATTGCGAGAGTTAACCGCCACAAACCCGCTAAAGGACGTGCTTGAGCAAGCTAATGAATTATCATTCAAGTTTTAAATGAGACTTTGAACTTTAAGACGTACGACATTGAGTTGGGAATTGTATAAGCCCATAGTAGCTGTTCTGTACTTTAGTTGCACAGTATCAATACAAGCGATAGATTGCTTTAAATCTAAACCAAACTAAGTCCAAAATACTTACAACAACTGGACAATATTACTCTTTTTTAACATATCACTTCATATCTGCCATTTTTTCTTTAATTTCATTCATGATTTTCGTTTTTAATGTTTGATATAATGTATATAAGAAAAATAAATATTATTGTTGTGAGATTTCCTTTTCCTTTTTAAATAACTTTTTTTTTAATCTTTGGCAGCAGAGCCATAAATTAACCTGTCAGGCTCCGGATTATGAGACACAATAGATATTCTGTTGTCCTCTGGACATCAGTGTCCTGTTCGGGTTTGATAAATTAAATCAAATAAAAAGGAAAGTAAATCTTACTTATTTTATGGTAGTTTTTAAAAACATAGGTAGTCGACAATTAGATATTAATTTCTAAATTAAAATGCTCATGTGATCACACTTTTAGACTTTTGACTAAATATTATGACTATCTTGATATGTTAAGAACAGAAATATATATATAACAAATAATATTATGCTTTTATTACAAACATATTTAAATAATCAGCAACGTAAACCAATGTTGAAGTTGTGAAATAAATTGAAAATAAACATAGATATAGTATTATTATATTATTTTCAGTTTCTTTAATCATTACTTGCCTCTGTTACACCCAGACTAATAAGTGCAATAAAACGAAAACGAGAATCTGACATAACTGCATCTGAAATTTTTGGTTCAGATTATTTTCACAGACTTCTTTCAGACATTTTGTTAAGAGTCCATATTTAAAAGTAATATGAAATTACAAAGCAACATGCAAGAGAAAAAGTAGAAAGAAATAAAAAAAACAGTATGCGTTTCCATTTTGAAATCACCATTGCATTTCCAGTCTTGACGCTTCATCACTTTCCATCTAACCAATGTCTAAGACACTTCGAAGAACATATATCTACAAAACTAATGTACATTAAAGTTTTTTAAACCGATACTTTACAAAACTTCACTTTAGCACACCACTTTCACTTTTGTTATAAAGTTTCACTTTTTTAATTGTTTTTGTACACTATAATTATAGTTTTTATCACTTCATTCATGCGTGTAGAAAATGAGCTGTGGATTCGAGTCGTCAGGTGACATTTCTAGTTGCACAAACTGTGGTGTGGTCCGTGCTGACTCGTATGAGTTTCCACCATTGCGGGATAGGGAGTTTCTCGATCTGTAAATATAAAGGTAGTAATTAATAAAAATATCTTTGCTTTATTCAAGTAAACTTTTACTTTAATAAACTGTGAATGTGTCTTGTGTAAATGTTATTAATGCAGTGCTTTCTTGCAAGACCTCGTCATTTTCACATCACTAAATCTCGCTCGTGACGTCATCGTTGGTACAAAAAATTCGACACGCTAGGCTCTCATACAGTTTGAAGCGCTCTTTTCGTCAATCTCGATATAGGTCTGTGAAATTGATGAATAAATCAATAATACTCACTTAGAAAATATACTAGAAAAAAGCAACTAGTCTCATGTCGCCCTGACGGGATTCGAACCCGCATCCTTGATGCACTAACCAATTATGCTACAGAGACCTATGAGGACACGTCGAATTTTTCTAGTATATTCACCGTTCTACGGTGTTGGCCACCGTCGCTTCATCAATGAGAGAAATATCTAGTATATTTTCTTGTTTAATATTTATCACATAAAAATAGCATTGTAAAATGCAATATTAATAAGTTATAAATACTCACTTAGCTTTGGCGTGTGTGAGTATGTGCGACTTCAAGTTGGTGCTCTGAGCGAATTTCTTGTTGCAGCCGTCGAACGGACACACATAAGGACGGTCACCCGTGTGGATGCGCACGTGGGTTCTGGGGAAATATACAATATTATTAACTTAAGAATGCCGTGTGGTGACGGCCTAAGAATACAAGTGTCACCACTCCCTTACATGCCTGGGATGTCGTAAGAGTCGACTAAGAGGCTCGACGCATTGAACACCAGTGCGAGAGAAGGAAAACTTGAAGCAAACCCTCTACCAACCCGTCTGGCCAGCGTGGTAGCAGTAGGCTAAAAGCCTCCTATGAACGCCACAATAGGCGTGAGCTAGGAGAGGCCTATGTCCAGCAGTGGACGTCCACAGGCTGATGATGATGATGGATTAACTTAAGGTTGAAATCTTGTGAGAGCCGTTTCCCGCGGCCCTTGAAGGTGCACTGAATCAATTGATGTCAGTCAGCAATATTATTGTAATATTATTAACTAGAGGTCGGGCGCGGTTTCACCCGCGTGGTTCCCGTTCCCGTGGGAATTTTGGGATCATTTATAGCCTATGTTACTACTTGGGGTTTAAGGATTCTCTATACCAAATTTCGTCAAAATCGGTCCAGTAGTTTTTGAGTTTATTCCTTACATACAAAAATACAAATCTTTCCTCTTTATAATATTAGTATAGATAGGTTGGTCAAATTTAGGAAAAATGTGAAAGAATTTGTGTAGGTGTTCGCTTGTTTCACTCAATTATTTTATAAGTAAGTTTATAATTTGATGCACATGTTTTAATTTTTTATTCTATTTTTATATTTAATGTATTTTTTGTGATCACAATTTTTTACGAAATGAATCTAATTCCAAAAATTTTATTATTTTGATTTTGTATTAATTAAATTATTTAGATTAAAAAAAAAAAAACATTGCTCTATACAACAAATCTATATAATTGTTTATTTTTGAATTTTTATAAAACAAATTTATTTTCTATTTGCCTCGAATTTTAATCTTATAATTATTATCGTCATTGTTTGTCTCGTTCATGTTAAAACAATATTTTTATATTGCATATGTGTAACATCTATAATTAAGATTGCATTTAGTTGAAGTTTACGCTAATATTTAATTAAGCATGACATGATGTTAATCTTGTTAAGAAATAAATAAAATTATAGTCACCTGAGGTTAAAGTCGAGTGAGAATCGTTTTCCGCAGCCTTCAAAAGTGCACTGGAAAGGTTTTTCTCCCGTGTGGACTAACTGGTGGCGTTTTAGCTTGGAACTTTCCACAAACGCCTTGCCTGTACAGACACACAACAATAAATAATTACATAACATACAGCATACTCAAATTCAATTTTACTGCTCAATTAACTATGGCGTTCACTGCGTTGACACAACGACTGTGAATTTAGCTGTGTAGTGTCGGCTTAGAACACTACCCCCTCTCATCTCGTGGGTGTCGTAAAAGGCGACTAAGGGACTCAGCCTTCAGGAGACGGGCAGCAGCGTCTCCTACAAACTTGGCCATACTGCGATCGCCAACCCGCCTGCCAAGCGTGGCAATTATGGCAACCCCCTCCCCCCCCCCCCTTTTGGGGGACGCCTATACCCAGCAATGGGTGTTATATGGCTGAGACGACGACGAAGATACTCAAATTATCATATCTGTAGGGCAAGCACGAATAACTATCGAAATAGTATCGAGCACGTAATGTCAAAAAAGTATAGGAAAAACATTTTATAAAAAAAAATCCAACCAACTTCAAAAAGTAAAAAATAAAACTTTTGGACTCGGTGCCAGCAAGGACATTCTACATTGCACTTCTATTAACTATATATTTTTTTGGCCTTAGCTAGCTAGCACCGACGCCAAAAGTTTTATTTTTTACTTTTTGAAGTTGGTTTGATTTTTTTTTATAAAATGTTTTTATTTCAGATTTTTTAGTTTCATCATGTGCCATTACTTACACTAAAAATCAGCCCATACACAACAATGTCATCTAGGTAACCGACTACTTGCCAAAAGGTGATAGATATTTTTCAAGATTATGAAAAAACTACTAGCCAGATCTTCGTAAAAATTATATGGGACCACACATAAACCATTTTCTTTCAGATAAAAAAAGAATAATAAAAATCTGTTAACAACTGGCGAAGTTTAGGTAAAACATACATAAAAAAAAATTAAAAAAAAATACCGTCGAATTGAGAACCTCCTCCTTTTTTGAAGTCGGTTAAAAATATAGTTCCGTTTACGTCCGGTAGGAACTCTGCTCAATGTCATATTGTTTTTTACTTTACTTCCTCGATACTTACTCGGCAGTTATTCGTACTAACCCCACTGTTTTTGTCTAGAAAATATGTAGTACTTTTACAGACTTTCACCGGACAATATTCCATGCAACGACTTTGCTCATTTAATGAGAAAGACTGAATCATCCTCAAACTGTGACGTGTGTGGTAAAATGGAGGATGTGCAAGACTTGTTGATGGAATGTGTGAAAAACCAAACAGAACGACAAGCACTTATGTATGATCTAGACCTGAGGGCATCTGATGTGGGCGTTTTCCAAAGTATTTTGGCTTCTCTGTGATGTGGTGCAATCACGGTTGTAGCTAAGTCATATTCAATATCATTTATTCAGTCTAGGCTGTTACAAGCACTTATGAACGTCAAAGAAGCTACGCCATCGGTTCACAAACCCTACGGCGGGAGACCGCGTAACGAGAACAACCGGCAACAAACTCGTCAAGGGCTGTTTTTTTCTCTCTGTTTTATTTCATACAGAGTCGTCAAATTGAAAAGTGAGCTTAACATATCAGTAAGGTCAATTTCCTAAGTTGTGTTTCCCCTGACTATAGCGTTCAATTCCTCAATTTACGACTTTATTTACTCATTAAAAATATTTCTTATTAAAATAGTTTCTACCACAAATTAAAATATGAAATGAAATAAAATGTAATATTACTTACCGCATTCTGCACAGACGTGCACTCTGGGTCCGTGTGTGTGTAAATGTTTCCTCATGGCAGAGTTGTCGCGGAACATCTTGCTGCAGCCCTTGTGAGGACACGCTGCAACAAATGAACGATATCTTTTGAGATTTTTTAATTTTTGCATTTTTCAATGATAAATTTTATATAGAAAAATATTGGAAAAAGTTAACTCGGCCAGAAGTGAATTCTCAGATGGGAATCGAACCCATGACCTTTGGAAATCCGGTCCAATGCTCTAACCGCTGAGCTACCGTGACTTGGGTATCATGGGGTCGATTCCCATCTGAGAATTCACTTGTGGCCGAGTAAATTTTTTCAAATATTTTTCTATTTAAAATTTATCATAAATGAACGATATCTGTTAGATATTAAACAAGAAAATATACTAGAAAAAAGCAACTTGTCTCATGTCGCCCTGACGGGGACGGGAAAATAGCATTGTAAAATGCTGTAACGTTATTAATGTAAAGTTTGCTGTACCGTTATTTATCGACGGATTGCAATTAAAATTTACAGGCAAACTAAGGACTTCATTCTACACACGATTCTGGGTGAAATAAGGGGAAGTTTGCTGTAGCGTTAGATGTTGCCAGATTTAAATTTTAGACCTTTTCGTAAATTTTATTACGCGATCCTTTTTTTAACGCATTTTGCTCAAAAGTCTACATATATACAAATATGTTATTTTAAATTTTCCTTGGACCCCCCCCCCCCCTCCCGATATTCCCGCGGGAACGGGAACCACGCGGGTAAAACCGCGGGCGGCCGCTAGTCAATTTACTTTTAATTAATTATAATAAATGTATTACATACCTATCGTTCTGTCCGATGATTCTGGCGAGGGTTTCTTTAGTCTAATCTTGTGTCCCGGTCGCGCAAACTCGGCTAACTGCTTGGGGTCCGATAGGTCTAAACCTGGTAAAGAAATAACAATAATTATTAAAAATACGTGTGGCACTCGGGGACTGCCGCGGTAAAGCTATTGCATAATTTTAATATACTTTCGAAACAGGTAAATCTTGATCTGTTTAACAGTAGCGAGGCGTCGATTTGGCGTATTTTTCGGTGATAGCTGCAAAATACAATGTGTCACTTAGGATATGAGTCATATTTTTAAGTTATGTGTACGTGTTTATTCAATAGTTAGGCTAGGTTAGTTTTAATTTTTTAATGTATCTTATTTGTGAAGACCTGTAAATGGCTTTATGTTTATATTTAAGTTTTTAAATGTATTAGGTTAATCAGTTGGTTTTCCAATAAATAAAAAATAGCATTTTTTATCATAGACAACTAAAAAAATGCGGTACCGGATTTTAAAAAGAAATTATTTTTTCAAACAAATTTTCATAGTTTTTTTCATCATTGACAATTTTGTTATTCACAATCGTAACTAAGCAACCAAAATCTATGACACGGAGTGGGGGGTGTTAGGTTTTATTTTCGTTACGGAATTTCTTGATTCGGTCGCCGCGCTCAAAGCCCGCGATAAAAGCTATGCAATCTCTTAGAAGGGCGTGGGGGCATAGAGATTAATATAATGTAGCCAACTGCAAAGCAACCAAAGTCCTAAGGTCGTTCTGAATCAATCGCAATAGAGGCAAAGACTCGCGCTACAACTGTAGCTTCATGCTCTTGACTGTACCTACAATTCAGCCGGAAAAACTCTGTTGTGGAATATTTTTAAGCTAATTTTTGTATTTTTATTTTGTGTTTTTTTGTTCCCGTATCGGATCGTCAAACCGGTCACGACGGAAGATCAGCGCTGGTCGTAGACCACGCATTATGCTGAGTCGTGACGGTTTTGAGACAAATTTAATTGTTTTTATTTTTAAGTATGTTTTTTTTTTATGAACGACGGTGAGACTCTTAGCCTTCGTCATACCTGATGTTAAGTATTGATAAGGCTGAAGATGGAAGCGAGCCTCTCCCGGAATCCTCAGCCACTGAGGAAATCTCAAACTGCCGGAACACAATAATGTTGAAAACATTGTTGTTATGGCGTCAGGCTTAGATAAGATGGTGGTAGCTAGCCAGGCGGACTTACAACAAGTCCTACCACCAACCAAACCGAATAGAATATGTACCCCCGCTGGGAATAAAACCCGGGACCCCTGGGTCTGATACCGGTGGTTGGACCACAGAGGTGGTTTATATAAGTTTACCTGGCATTGGTTCGCTGCCCAGTATATTCTTCTTGCCTGTCATGTATTCCGTGTAATCAGGATCGGGCTCCGGGTTCGAACCGTCATCTGAAAGACAAAAAAAAAATACAATTATTATGCGCTATACAAAGCATTGAACAATATTTTTAAAAATATGTCATTTTAATATCTAAAAACTTAAGTTTCTTATTCGGACGGCATTGATTACATACACTGTGCAACATTGGTTTAGATTGTTAAAACTTAAAGTAGGACCGCACTAGGCGTAACTGAACTGCAGCGGAACTGCGCGACACAACGCGTCAAAATATTCTTTGTATGAAATTATATGAGACAACACGCACTACGCGGCAACAGACACAACGCGCCAAGCAACATTGACGCGCTGTGTCGCGACGCGCAGTTCCGTTGCCGCGAGCTGCAATATAGTAAGCAGCGCGACCGAGACGCATCCCATCTGTTTCAATCAAGTCCAAACGTGTCAGACGTGCAATTTGTTTTGTAAAATGGATGAAGAAAAGTTAATTTTATTAGTTGCAAGCAAATAATATTCTCCTTCTTCAAAACGCGAATTCGGAATGTCGTGAATCCATAGTCTTGGTTTTTTTCTTGATTGCTTTAGCATTTCTTCTTCCTCGCAAAGGAGTGACACTATGACCACGTCCACATCAATTTCATCCATCGCGTTTAGTAGTTGCCGACCGACTAGGATAGAATGTCAACGACAACTCGCCCGAAGTCACACAAGATTGCGAACTGCGACGTGGTCCAAACCTACGTATATCTTGGAACTTTAATCTCAAACAATGGCGGCTGCGTAGATGAAGTCAAACGACGTATGGCCATAACCAAAACTGTGATGGAGAAGTTAAGGAAAGTATTGAGGAATCGTAACATTACCAAAACCACCAAAGTTGGGCTCGTGCGAATACTTGTATTCCCCATTTTTCTTTATGCGGCAGAGACGTGAACAGTGCGCGTTGGAAAAGGGGATGCTCTAGAGATGTGGTGTTGGAGGAGGATGCTGGGGATATCGTGGACGGAGTTCCGCACCAACATGTCCATACTCCCGGAGCTCGGCATCAGGCAGCCTTTTTCGGCCGTAGTACAGTCGCGCATATTGCAATACTTAGGTCTCATCTTGTCGCATATTACAATACATGTCTTTAGGTGGGATAAAGACTCCATAGAGTGATTGGTCGTACAGGGCAAAGTAGAGGGTACCAGATCACGTGGCAGGTCACCGATGCGCTGGACTGACCAAGTGAAACCCGCTGTGGGAAACCGCGTATCTGACTACGCCAGACAGTCTACCAACCGGGAGAGATGGCGGGAGATCGTGCGGCAAGCTGTGTCCGCCTCTACCACCGACGTGGACGCCTCAACGTGACCACGACCGCTCTGCCAAGAGCGAAACGACAAAGAAGAAGAAATCTCGCTTGTGACGACATCCTAGGTCCGAAAAATTCGACAGGCTAGGTTCTCATACAGTTTGAAGCGCTCTTTTCGATAGGTCTGTGCTCCGGTCAGTCGCCACTGTTTCAATACAAGACTTATTTCCAAGAGAGTCGTAATCTTTATGTATGTTACCTTACAAAATAAGCCTTATTCCTAAAATCATAAGGTTCAAATAACTCACCATCGTCATCGCCGGTCGCCCACATGGTGACACTAAATTCTCCCTCCATAGTTTTGATTTGTACTTGTTTCTGTTCCCAACGACGCGTTCCGCGACCACTGCCTGTGTTTTCCATCAGACCCATTGGTACTTCACCTGAAAAGAAGAAATTTAAAGTTAAAAATGGCCTGAAAGGAGATAATACAGGCTCCATACATTTTTGGGCCTTTTCTGAAAGTACTGACTAAGAAAAATAATTGCTACGTATTGTTAGAACTAGTCGTTTGGAGCAATTGTTGATATGGCACAAAAGTTGTAGGATTACTCAAAGTCAAGGTAGTCTAAGACGTCGACGTACGACGTAGACGTCGTCATCGAAATCGGCTTCATTTGACAAATAGATGTTACACATTGCTGCTTCTTTCTGACACAAATGAAAACTTACCAAAGACTAAGAGCAATAAGTCTCATTCATCTGTCAAATGAAGTTGATGACGATGCCGACGACACTTGCATGGTACCTCTGTTTGATTGTGAAACAGTGGCGCTATCGCTTAAGTGTCGTCGAATTGTCGAATATGGGTGCGACTCTAAAACGCGAGCGCTGTCTCGGTCGCAGACAAAGTCGAATATTAACTGACTATGGAAAAGGAATCTTATAATTAGGACGATAACGTTGCAATAGGCTATTTGACAATGCGAAAAATAAAGTGTCAATTACTGTTATCAGTATAAATTATGAGTTTAAAAATGGTTTTTTATTAACGTAAGTTGAAAATAATTATAAATTTATTTAAAAATCCGTAAATAAAAATGCATTTTTTAAACGTTTTGTCACGTGACACAAAACGCTCCTGATTCGTCGAGTTTATAATGACGTCACCTGCTTGTAAACATTGTTTGACTACGTATGTGGATGATATGCAGAATACAGGCAAGTGACGTCACCGAACCCATTGCAGCGCCATATTGTCAAAGTAGCGTTTTGGCGCGCTATTTAAATATTGAATTTTTAAGTTGATATTTTTTAGCAAATATGTACCAGAATTAAAAAAAAACAACTTTTACTGGGTTCCTTAAACTCCACTACATAATATAAAATGGATTTTCAAAACCTGTCAAATAGCCTATTTCGTTGTACGGAAATGCCGTCAGCTGTCAGAGTGAAGTTGACAACAATGCCGACGGCCCTTACGCGGTAGACCCACTGGCCCTAAGGAGCGTATTACAGAACGTGACTCAAGCAGTGATTACTTATACTCTATTTAACTTCCTCTGAGACAAAAGGTAAACAAACAAATCAATGATTCTCAAACTTTTTTATTATTATTGGTTCCTATATCATTTATAAGAGCAAACAAATAACTAAAAACTTAACAATAATAGGAAACAACAAGAATTAAACGAAATTATTTGAAAACCGGCACGCACGAGTCAACAAGTTGAACGAGAGTAAAGATGGCCGGTGTAACCAGACTAATTACAAAATTTCTCATTTTTACGTAAATTGTTTGATTGATCACTACTCCTCAATTTAGTAGTGTTATAGTACGTTAAATGTTTTGGAACAACTACAGTTTTAGGTGCTTTTAATGTCACTTTTTTTAATAGATTCTAGATGCATATAAAAATTGATCTATTAAAGATCTTTTTTCTGGTTTGTTTACCTTTTGTATCAGTGGAAGTTGAATAGACTATCGGTCGGTTTCAATAACTTATCTACAGTAAGAATAGGCTTACTAGAGCTTTGTTGCCTAGATATTTTTGTTATTCAGCCCAAAATAACCCAAAATAACAGCGGTTGCTAACTAACGTAACTAAGATAAGCCTACCTCTTGTTAGGGATAGATTATTGAAACCGGCTGTATAAGTACAGTTAGCAAAGGACGCGCTTATTCATCGCATGTAGCGACGTCGTCCCTTTCAACCGGTTTCAAGAACAGTGGGGTTAGCACGATTAACTATCGAGTAAGTATCGAGCACGTAATGTCAAAAAATGTATAGGAAAATGTAGTTCCGTTTACTTGGTAAAAAACGAAATATACGCAATACCAGCACCGAGTCGGTATTGGTACTGGTATTGCACGGTCTAACAACTCTTGAGGATGCTCCATGTGTGGGTGAAACACGTGTAGAGTAGTCGGTGAAGGTGCAAGGTGTGTCACTGTGCTGCATCTGCATTTATTTGCAGGCGGGGGCGGTGCATCTTGCAAGTAAGTTTTTTCTTGCGGAATTATGCTACATGTTTTTCGTTTTCTACTAAGATATGGATTTCCGCCAGGTAACGCCTGATTCTATCAAATAGTTCCTTTTACGTCCGGTAGGAACGCTGCTCAATATATCATACATTTTTTACTTTACTTCCTAGAAAGTTATTAGTAGGCCTACAGAACACTACTCGAGTAACATTCTGTAATACGGGCCTAAGTTGACGACCTGTTTGGCGCGGGGGTACTAACGCCGCCTTCTGCGCCAGAGGCCCCGGGTTCGATCCCCGGACAAGACAAATATTTGTGTGAACATGTCTATTTGTCTTGGTCGGGTGTTTAATATGTATATTAAGTATGTAGTTACAAAAAAAAGTATATAAGTATGTTTATCTGTTTATCCGTTATCTAGTATCCATAACACAGGTTCTTCATGAAACTTAACGTGGGCTAGATAATTGCAGTGATTGTATGCAAATATTTGACGACCTGTTTGGCGCAGGGATACTAACCCCGCCTTCTGCGTCAGAGGCCCCGGGTTTGATCCCCGGACATGACAAATATTTGTGTGTATGAACATGTCTATTTGTCTTGGTCTGGGTGTTTAATATGTATATTAAGTATGTATAAGTATGTTTATCCGTTATCTAGTATCCATAACACAAGTTCTTCATGAAACTTAACGTGGTGGGCTAGATAATTGCAGTGCAAATATTTATTTACTAGCGGATCCTCGCGGTTTTACCCGCGTGGGGCCCGTTCCCGTGGGAATATCGGGATAAAATATAGCCTATGTCACTCGGTAGAAATTTAGCCTTCTAATGGTCTAAGAATTTTCTAAATCGGTCCAGTAGTTCCTGAGATTAGCGCGTTCAGACAAACAAACTCTTCAGCTTTATAATATTAGTATAGATTTATTTTAAGTATAGTAAATAGTTGTAAAGTAAAGCATCGATACTAGTTACCTTGTAAGGACTCACCTATTGGCATAAGGTGGTGGATGTTGGCGGCGTTATTTGCATTGCCTCGGGGCCGCCCGCGACCTCTTCTGGAATAAATTGTAGCATGTAGATTGTTTAACGTGACATAAATAAGGATAAATATATCGTCGTCATCGTCATCAGCTATTTTTAATGTTTTTAATGTCCCCACTGCTGGGGCACTGGCCTTCCTTAGAGCTAGCGCAGACGACGGATAACGGAGGACTTTTTGTCCGCGACACGTCACACACACACAACCAAATATGATTGAACTTTGATCGCGTATATCCGTGAAAAGTACGCGATAGTCCTCGTTATATATTCAATTTTATGTTCTTAGTAATAAGGTCGTGTCGCGGACAAAAAGTCCTCCAATTTCCGTCGTCTGCGCAGGCCATTATGGATGGATAAGGAGAACGGGCCATGACCCACCACGCGGGCCCAATGCGGATTGGTGGGTTTTAACGATTACAAACGCAGCCGGGACTAAGGGCTTAACGTGCCTTCCGAAGCACGGAGGAGCTCGAGATAGTAAATTTTTGGTCACCCATCACGTGACCGACCATTGCGAAAGTTGCTTAACTTCAACAATCGCAGGCCGAGCGCGCGAACCGCTGCGCCTCGGGCTCCTCAGGATAAATATATAGCATATAATATTTATTTAAATCTTTACTGTACAATAAATATAAAGTTAGGTACAAAAGGCGGACTTAATACTAATAGT
The DNA here is from genome assembly GCA_910589605.1 of Chrysoteuchia culmella. NCBI lineage: Eukaryota > Metazoa > Arthropoda > Insecta > Lepidoptera > Crambidae > Chrysoteuchia > Chrysoteuchia culmella. The sequence goes on along the minus strand of OU342671.1, from coordinate 7,159,505 downwards.
ATTCTCTACCAGTCAATCTTTAGGGAAACAGAGCAGCGAAAGCGGTACAAAATGCGGTTTGTTAACATTGATATATAAAAGTACATCACTTTAATACTACATAAATTAACAAATTCATACATACTTTACTATACAGGGTAGAAATTTAAGACGGGACAGTAAGTCAGGTTCAGTCAGTGTTCCGGCAGTTAGAGATAAGATAGCCAGTTCCTCAGTGACTGAGGATTCCGGGAGAGGCTCGCTTCCATCTTCAGCCTTATCAATACTTAACATCAGGTATGATATCAAAACCTACTTAACATCTTGAACTGCCGGAACACAACAATGCTGAAAACATTGTTGTTATGGCGTCAGACTCAGATAAGATGGTGGTAGCTAGCCAGGCGGACTAACAAGTCCTACCACCAACCAAACCGAATACAATATCTATCCCCGCTGGGAATCGAACCCGGGAACCCTGGGTCTGATACCGGTGGTTGTACCACTAAACCACAGAGGCGGTTAGGCGGTTATGTACGGAGCCTTCGCCACTGTAAGGCCCATTAGCGACAAGCTAGGTTAACAAATTTAACCCACTAGCTAGTAGAGGGTGTAGCGGGGTAACCTCTTCCCCCAATATACCCACCCGGCAGGAAACCCTTATAACTCTATATCCTATGTAGACTTTATATTCTATAAATAGAATGTACTCGTAACCTACACGACCAAGACAATTAGGCGCATGACAGGAATGCGGTTTTGCACTTTTGGCACCTGCAGCCCACTTCTGTCACTTCCCTTATTATCTGATTTATTAGCGCTACGGTGATTAACTGATTAATTAGCGTTTACGGTTTTGGCGCGCACTGTTCATTGTAATAAAACAACTTTTACGGATATCAAACGCGCTATATTTCCACGAACTAAGTTGTAATTGTCCGTATTTTTTGGTTTTTTAGGGGTTTTTTCATCCCGTGACCACGGCAGCTGTAAAGGTGCCGAAACGTCGGGAAAATCAAAAAACCCCTAAAAAACCTAAAAATACGGACAATTACAACTTAGTTCGTGGAAATATAGCGCGTTTGATATCCGTAAAAGTTGTTTTATTTTAATTAGCGTTTCTTGAAATGTTGGTTTTTAGTTAGATTTTTTAAGTTTTTCGTAGCTGTCATGCGTCTAATTGTCTTGGTCAGATAGTATGAACAAAGAATGCAATAAAAACCCAACTGCTGGTAGAGGGTGTAGCGGGTTAAACCGGCTCAGACTGGTTGTCGACGCTCGCGTGTAACACCTCTTCCCCCAATATACCCACCCGGCAGGATACCCTTATAACTCTATATACTATGTAGACTTTATATTCTATAAATAGAATGTACTCTTATATGAACAATGAATGCAATAAAATCCACCTGCTAGTAGATGGTGGAGTGGGGTAAACCTGCCCGTACAGGTTGCCGGCGCTCGCGTTTAGCACCTCTTCCCCCTATATACCCGGCAGGATGACCTCATATGTATTTATTTATGGGCAACTAACCTATATTTTACGCTATTAGACTTTACTGGATAGCTTGTCTGGCAGATAACTCACGTGTTTGTTTATAACTGTTAAATTATCTGTTAGATAAGTTATTCAGAACTTATCTGTCGGTGGTGAAACCAGTTCTAGATGGCAGCCTTATTTTTACAGTGAAGTGACTAGTATGTATGAACAAGGAACGCCATGAACGCAATGAACAACCCACCTGCTCGTAGAGGGTGGAGTGGGGTAACGGTTTACCGGCTCATAGGGGTTGTCCACACTCGCGTGTACCACCTCTTCCCCCGATATACCCGGCAGGACGACCTTTTAGTTATTTATTTATGGACAACTTAACTATAATGTATAAACAATTAATGCAATCAAAAACCCACCTGCTCGTAGATGGTGGAGTGGGGTAAACCGGCTCATAGGGGTTGTCCACACTCGCGTGTACCACCTCTTCCCCCGATATACCCGGCAGGACGACCTTTTAGTTATTTATTTATGGACAACTTAACTATAATGTATAAACAATTAATGCAATCAAAAACCCACCTGCTTGTAGAGGGTGGAGTGGGGTAAACCGGCTCATAGGGGTTGTCCACACTCGCGTGTACCACCTCTTCCCCCGATATACCCGGCAGGACGACCTTTTAGTTATTTATTTATGGACAACTTAACTATAATGTATAAACAATTAATGCAATCAAAAACCCACCTGCTTGTAGAGGGTGGAGTGGGGTAAACCGGCTCATAGGGGTTGTCCACACTCGCGTGTACCACCTCTTCCCCCGATATACCCGGCAGGACGACCTTTTAGTTATTTATTTATGGACAACTTAACTATAATGTATAAACAATTAATGCAATCAAAAACCCACCTGCTCGTAGATGGTGGAGTGGGGTAAACCGGCTCATAGGGGTTGTCCACACTCGCGTGTACCACCTCTTCCCCCGATATACCCGGCAGGACGACCTTTTAGTTATTTATTTATGGACAACTTAACTATAATGTATAAACAATTAATGCAATCAAAAACCCACCTGCTTGTAGAGGGTGGAGTGGGGTAAACCGGCTCATAGGGGTTGTCCACACTCGCGTGTACCACCTCTTCCCCCGATATACCCGGCAGGACGACCTTTTAGTTATTTATTTATGGACAACTTAACTATAATGTATAAACAATTAATGCAATCAAAAACCCACCTGCTTGTAGAGGGTGGAGTGGGGTAAACCGGCTCATAGGGGTTGTCCACACTCGCGTGTACCACCTCTTCCCCCGATATACCCGGCAGGACGACCTTTTAGTTATTTATTTATGGACAACTTAACTATAATGTATAAACAATTAATGCAATCAAAAACCCACCTGCTCGTAGATGGTGGAGTGGGGTAAACCGGCTCATAGGGGTTGTCCACACTCGCGTGTACCACCTCTTCCCCCGATATACCCGGCAGGACGACCTTTTAGTTATTTATTTATGGACAACTTAACTATAATGTATAAACAATTAATGCAATCAAAAACCCACCTGCTCGTAGAGGGTGGAGTGGGGTAAACCGGCTCGTACGGGTTGTCGACGCTCGCGTGTAGCACCTCTTCCCCCGATATACCCGGCAGGATAACCTCCTCGCTGCCTACTGAAATTTTGTAATCTGTCAGCGAAGCCGACAATTTCCGTCAAGTTAGAAAACTGAATTTTGAAAAGTAAAAAGCTATGTTTCTTTTAAGCGTGCCAATTTATGTAAATTAAAAGATTATTAGTAAAGCCCATTTTAATTTTCAGTTAGATTATGAAGTTAGAGAACCTGAATATATAAAAAAAAAAAGCTTAATTTGTATAATCTAACACACCCATTCAGCCCCCTAATTGTCTAATTTCAAAATCTATCACAATCCCTTTCAAAGGTATTTTGATTGTGATAGTGATCTATGGAATTGTGTAACTTATAGTCTCAATCCCTTTCGGAATGAATGATGTTTTAAATGACACTTCATTTGATACTTCTCCATACATTTGAAATATATTTTCGTGTCATTTTGTTTAGGCAGTTCAATTTCGTTCATTCAATGCGTCCCGATCACAATCCCTATCAAATATCAAATATTGACCGCCTAAAGTATGTTTATTCAAATGACGAATTGAAAGGGATTGCGATAGATTTTAAAATTAGACAATTAGCACCCAGGTTATATTTGAAAAAATTAAAGTCTTCTTTCTCTTATTTTATTACTCCAAAAATTATCCATACAGGTCTAAGTGATGAGGAATAAGTGAGGGTCCACAGACAAATATCAAAATTTAAACTTGTGCTGGAATCGAACCCGCGACCTGTGAGCAGTTTGCAGGTATTCTTGCCCCTTCACCACACAGGACCTCAAATATTCTAGTCACAGCACAAGAGAAAGATGTCAAGAAGAAGCAATTTATCCAATTCGTACACAAAGGGTCCATTCATTCTGGCGCAGAGTTGAAGCGCATCGAAACGTCAATCTGACACTTCGTCGTCTCAGCCACATAACACCCACTGCTGGGTATAAGCCTCCCCCAAAAGGGGGGGTTTGCCATAATCGCCACGCTTGGCAGGCGGGTTGGCGATCGCAGTATGGCCAAGTTTGTAGGAGACGCTGCTGCCCGCCTCCTGAAGGCTGAGTCCCTTAGTCGCCTTACGACCCCCACGGGTTGAGAGGGGGTAGCGCTATTCTAAACCGACACTACTCAGCTTCTGACACTTACCACATAGCAAATGCACCCTTATCTCCACAACGTAATGCACCTATTTCTTCTGAGAACGAGGTGTGTTAAAAAAACCGACTTCAAAAACTAAAAAAAAAGTCTTTTGGAGTTGGTGCCAGCCAAGGCAAGCAAAATAAAAATAGAATGAATTAGCTGGAACTGACTGCAAAAGGCTTATTTTAGCTTTTAAGTTTTGGAAGTCGTTTTTTTAACAGAGTTTATAGCTAGCGCAGACGACGGATAACGGAGGACTTTTTGTCCGCGACACGTCTTTATTGTTAACCAAACAAGATTGAACTTAGATCACGGATATCCATGAAAAGTACGCGATAGTCCTCGTTATTTATTCAACTTTATGTTCTTAGTAATAAGGTCGTGTCGCGGACAAAAAGTCCTCCAATGTCCGTCGTCGGCGCAGGCCCTTATACTCTACTACTACAACTTATAGGTCTCTGTAGCATAATTGGTTTGTGCATTGGGCCGGATTCCCAAGGATGCGGGTTCGAATCCCGTCAGAGCGTTGACATGAGACAAGTTGCTTATTTCTAGTATATTTTCTTGTTTAATATTTATCACAACTTCAAAAGACTTTATTTTTTTTCTAACCTTCCTCAAGAGCTTGCATTCCAATAACTTGTTCCTCCACCTCTTCATATTGGTCATCAGTAATGTATTCTTCGTACTGCCCAGTCTCTATCTCTTCATACTGTTGGGGAAATAATAGAAAGAAATAGAGATATAAGCCTTCTATATAAATAAAAAAAAAACAAAGTTTGCAATTGTATGTTTGTTTGCCCTCTATGCTTTCCGAAACCATTGACTGAATTGTGAGGAAACTTGGCATGTGGCAGCTGAGAGGATGACCAATGGCTCTCGACGGAAGCTGACAAATAATGCATTCTTTCAGTTGCCACATTATACGTTTCCAATACGTTTTCTTGTAAATATTTCGCCAGTGGAAACAGGGGGTTATGAAAGCAATATTATTAACACGGCATCGGCACCGTGCCACGGTACGGCATTGTGTCGTTCACAGTGACGGCACTGCGCCGTGGTGATGGGTCTACGGCGGTATTCTGTAACTTTGACACCCATTTGAACTTAAGAACCGCCTATGACTATTCTTATCTTTCTTAATCTGAATAAAAATTGCTTTGCACTAACCATAGACGTTCTTAAAATCCACTAAGGCAATTCTTAACTTATTGGCCCAATATTAAGCGCCTAAAGCTTAAGCTATTTTTAAAATTCATTTATTAACGCCAGCAAGTTAGGATAAGTACATTATTATTCGTAGAATTATAGTAACAATCCAAAATAAATTAAAATTGCAGATTATGTATAGAAAATTACAATGATAAATAGGTACAAAATTTACACAATACTATTTGTCAAAGGGGCATCTTGAGAACTATGTCAAAAAATAATAATATTAAAGAATGCAATGTAGAAATACCTTGGGTGATTCTTAAGTTTAGCGCAAATGGGTTAGACATCTCCAGTGAACAACCAAGTGTAAGTAGCTACATTGGCTGTTACAGTAAATATTATTTAATTGTTAGGTAATTTTGCATAAATAAGCAGCAATGCACTAACACTATAATTATGCCTAGTGATGGGTTTCTGCCCGGGCACTTACGGACATTTTGAATAAATGCCCAAATTTCCATATCTCCCGGAATCCCCAATCTCTGAGGAACTGGCTAAACGTAAAAGGGCATTGGGCATTTGGGTGTATGTTGGGCATTTATTAATAAATGCCTAGGCAAAAACCCTTTATGCCAAATTCAGTTGCCCACTAAAGCTGTTAAAGATAAAGGCTATAAATTAACAAATAAAAGTATAGAATCTTACCTTGACTCCAACTTGGTCATCTCCCTCGATCTCAACCATGGACCCATGGGTGCCGATCTCCACCTCACACATTATCTCCTGGTTCATCATCTTGAACCAGCTCCCCTGCCTGTTGACAATTATTTATTGGAATAACAAAGAAGTTAATGAGTCTGAAACTCTGAAGTGACTGGAATCGCAGTATAGGAAAGACCCGAAATCAAAATAAACTAGCATCCGCCTGCGGTCATACCCGCATGGTTTTGGGTGAAATGGTTCCAACTAGGGAGACTGATCACAAGTCCGGCCTTGCTGGCGTCCCCTCTCCAAAAATAATAAATAATAATACCCGCATGGTTCCCGTCCCCGTGGGAATATTGGGATAAAAAAGAAGCGAGACGAAAAGAGCGAACAAACTCCATGTCAAAAATCAAGTTGATAGGTTGCCTAATTAGGGACTGAAGGAAGAACAAACAAACACATTCTCGCATTTATAATATTAGTTTAGGAAGGCTGGGAACCAGACATCCTAGCAGGTTCACAAGTCCTATCTGAGAGCAACTTGTGATTATGACGAGATTTTTTATTAATTAGTAATTTGTAAGGTTTAATCAAAGAGATTTTACTTTCTAAAAGAAATGTGGTTATTAAACTCAGGTACATCAGTACAATATTTGGTTAAAGTGTAGCAAAGCACTTTTAAGAATTTAAATCTACCAATTAGTGTTAAAGTCATGTAAAATCAACTTTGAACCTTAACTCTTCTTCTTCTTCTTTTTTAATTAATGGCGTGCTCGCGTTAAATACGCGAATTTTGCCAATGTCAAGTAAATATATTTTGTAATATATAGAAATTGTACGGTAGATTGAGTTAAAAATGGAGTCTCACAACACGTGTTGTTACGAAAAGAACTCTGGTGAAACCCCCTTAACTCTTAAGCCATTGAGTTTGAAATTGTCAAATTGAAATGTTAGAAATTTGATATATTGTATATGGTGTAGCTTATTAGGTGTTTACAGTTTACTGTACATTGTTGCGTCTTGAAACTGCATATAAACCTACTGTACATTGTTAATCTTGAAACTACATAAACATATGTTTTTTTTGTTAGCCAGTGTAATGATTATGCATAAATATAAATCAACCTTATCACATGAAATGAAGCTCAGTATGTCCAGAAGTCAATACTTATTAAACCCATCAGGTTCAGGAAAATAAGACATAATAGATATTTCATTGTTGGACGACACCAGGGTCCGGTTGGTATTTTATTAATGAATGTGATATAGTTCTAAAATGCACATGCAGCATTTTTTCAGTTAGCATTTATAAGCATGTTGCTCTCAACGAACAAGAACAAAAACAGTATTTTTTGAGGATGTCATGTAAATAGTAATAAATAAAATTATACCATAGTGTAAACAAATGCCAACAATGTTATCTTTATTCAAGTTTAATCTGTGTCACTGACACTGACCATTGACCAAGAGCTATAGATATTAGTATTTATCTTTCGAAAGTTATTTATTCATTTAGATAGGTAGTTAAATTATTACTTAATTCAAATAAAAGTGTTGGATGTATGTTACTTTAAGCCCTTCACCTAGCTTGGTTAGGTACTTAAAAAAAATACATATTGAATGACAATGACATTTGTTTTGTTTGTTTGTTGTTGATTTTTGTTGATTGACAAAATAGATGACTTTTGATATACAAATTTACAATGTAATCTAGATAAATAAATATTTCATACCATTATGTGGCAGGAAAACGTGTCCCGTGCACCGTTTGGATGTTATGAATGCAAATGATTATTATAATCGCTATCACTCATTTACGTATTACATATGACGTGCTTTGAAAAATATTATTTTTTACTACAGATATCATGTTTCGTGCGACGCAAAACATCGTTTTACTCATTGAAAGGGAGTAATAAAGGTTTTTTAGTTGTTATTATGATACTTCTAATATAAATAGTGGATGGAAAACTAGCAGGTGCATACAAAGAAACCGGCCGGGGTTCAACTATCATTTTTGTGTTAAATATAACGCGGCCACGCCAAACGGCGTCAAGACAAAAAGAACATTCCATGACCTTCCTTAATTATACAATGATGACTAAATTTTTATCGTAATTTCACAGAAAAATGAAAACACTTGTTACGATATGTCAAAAAGTACGAAGTGTTTATTGAAATTATTTTACCTCTATTTAACTTGTAACAAAAGCTGCACGGCCCCCTGGAGATAGAAACGGTCTGCTGCGTAGGCACAGAATTTTTCCGGTCAATTATCACCTCAATCAATGCCACAGTTTTCAGTGAAAAAAAGTTCGCTATTTAGGCTCAAAAATATTTGAAAATTACGCGAAAATGTTTATAAAATATGTCCGACTAAACATGGCGTCCAAAGATGTCCGACCAAATTCAATATGGCGAAGCAAAATGGACGCCCGCTCTTCAGCCGCTCGCATTCGAGAAAGAAAAGTTGTCACACATGTCACTATAGTAAAAAAGATTATTATCGTTTGTTGCCATACGTATTTATAAGTTATTGCACAAGTTTGTCAAAAAACTGTAATTTATAGTATTTGAGTTCAAAACACATCAAATAATACAATTGAAACTGGTTTTGAAAGTCGTAACTACTCGTTAAAAATGATTTAACCGTGAAAAATAGTATTGATTGCTATTAATGACATTAACGTGTATGATGGCTTTACATTTTGTCTGTGCAGAGCGAGCGCCATCTATTCGAAACTTTGACATATCGCTGCCCGCCAGAGCCACCTCGCGGAGAAAAGGCTCAGATCAATTTTCTGCTTTCCACTTCCTGTGATTATTTAACATCTGTCATCTGAAAAATAAAGGATTTTCCTGGCCTTGTGTGGATAAATCAGGATGGCAGTAAGATTGTTCTCCAAGTTGAGGGTTCTCCCTGAGATTAAGGCTGCATACGCCAGCTCAGCGGCGGCTGCGGCGCCTGCCCAGCTATCGGATTTCGATCTTCAGCACAAAACTCCAGTTATCAGGAAGCAGCAGCTGATTCCGAAGGCCCAGTATGGTGGAAGGCACGCAGTGACGATGCTGCCAGGTGGTGGCATTGGTAAAGAGTGTATGGGTTACGTCCAGGAAATATTCAAGTATGTATACGTGTGTATAACCTTACCATTCCAACATCTAATTTGTCAATAAATTCAGTAAATTTTCAGTGTAATAATGAATAATAATTTTGATACTTTTGTATATCGATAGGATATGATACTGTAATAATATAAATCATATTTGTTAAAATAACATTAGTAACTCAAGGTTTTCCCTATTCAGCGTCTCAAGTAAAATATTTTTAAATGGTGTATTATTACTAGAAGCAACATAGCTTGATAGAAACACTTCTTTCTGTTTTTTTTATTATATACATATTAAACATACAAAACACCCACTACAATAAGACAAATAGATCTGTTCAAGACACAAATATTTATTTTGTGTGGGAATCAAACCCACAACCGTTTAAATCCAGGTAGTTTTCTGAATTGTTATCATCTCTTTTACTCATACATAGAGAGAGAGAGATATTAATTACATATCTGTCGAAATGGATACTGCTATCTGAGATAGTAGCCTAGGATACTGGTTTCGTTACCTAGCAATCATTGTTATTTTGGTCATATTATCAAAAATATCCTATACAAATACAAATGACTTTATTTGCAAAATATGGGTACAAAAAAATATGCAACTATCTCAGATAGCCCTATCCATATCAACAGATAGGTAATTAATTTTGAGCGTTAATCATATTGCATATTAATGGTCATGTTAGGGGGCCAGGAAGTGGCTTGTCAGTAAATGACGCTTACCTTCGTTACAGATACATAGGCGCACCAGTAGACTTCGAAGTGGTGGACATCGACCCTACCGTAGACAATGATGACGATGTGTTGTATGCCATCACTACAATTAAGAGAAACGGTGTAGGCCTCAAGGTATGTAATTTCATCCGCTGGTTTCATTTCTTATTCATAATAGGTCCAGGGTTGCCTACTCATTGTAGAAAAAGTAGAGTACAGATACCAGTTTCTAGGAAACTTATTAAAAAATCAAATAATTCATGCAAATAAATGGGTAGTTTTTTATGTATGATAGAGAGACTCTTATCCTTTGTACATTTGATTTAGTAACAGCGAAATAATATAACTTACTGACAGAAAAGTTTCAGTGTATCTTAGTTCACCTAAAACCACTAAGAACAGTATTTTAGGGAGCTGTATTAGAGCTGAGTAAAAACTATTCAAGTTTAAAGTATAAATACTTAGAAAAAGCTTTTTGTAAGTACATAATTTATTATCTGGGTGTCAGACAAACAAACAACAAATAACTTGCATCTGTAATCTTACTATGGATCAATGAAATAATTTGATGATCAAGAAAATGTCAATTTAATTTATCTAATGAAGGATTATGGCTTATCAGAAGTGGCAGGTGATTGATTTATTTGATAAAATGTGATTTTATTAATAAAAGTAATGTTTCTTTCATGAGATGCGGTCAGTGTCGCGCAATACTGGTCTCATAAAATCTAAAGCCAAAAAATGATCGACACGATAATAATAATAATAATGAGATATTTTGTGTCAATATGATTTCAGCTATATGAGATAAATAAGTTAGTCTTCGAAAAATGCTCTTTTATCACAAAAAATCTTACAATCTTTCAAATCTTTCAAAGCGAGTCTTGTTATGACTATAACACATTGAATATCATGCACAACATGATCCAGATATCGAATTTCTTGTCGTCGTTTTACTGGTCTTCATGTTATAGACCATAGTGCATTGTGGCAGTGAAGAAAAGCCATGACATATTTTGAAACTGTACCTGAAGCTTTTATGGACACTCGTAGCTCGATGACGTGTCACTGTCCCGCTCACATGTTAGCGGGGTAAGCATCATGCGCCATATTATATCGTGTGATATAGAGGTGTCCATGCTAGGGTACGGGCCTGGCTTTGATGGGCCTGAAGGCGGAGTTACTGCGCATTATGTTACAGTACAGTGTATTAATACAGGGTGTTAAAAGACCCATAACGAAAACGAAAACCACGTATTATCCCCATCATTACTATCATTTCTTGTATGAAACCAAATCTGGGAAACGGATAGTAAAGGATTTATTGAGGATTATAGTCATTAATTTTTTCTAAAGATTATCGTTTAAAGTAACAAAACTGCAATGAATATCAAAACAACTCGATGTGACGGGGCCCAAGCAACTATTTAGTGTTCTGTGGCCCCGGACACCTACTCGCTCTCTTTAGACACTGACACAAGGAAAAATTGTTGCACACGTTCCATTGCGTGTAAAAAATAACACCCACTAACTAAAAATAAAAGTGTTTGCCAGCACTTATTTTCACATAATCAAACCTATTTTACAATTTTTAAAGAATGTATGACTTATATAATAAATTCATTGTTTTTTTTTAAACTTTGGTTTGGGTACAAGCTTCCCCCATATCCCTCAGTGTATTTCATCTTATTTTTTCGCAGGGTAACATCGAAACCAAGAGCGAAGCTGCGTACGTAACCTCCCGCAACGTGGCCCTCCGCAACGAACTCGACATGTACGCTTACGTGCTCAACTGCAAGTCCTTCCCTGGTGTGCCTACCAGGCATAAGGATATCGATGTGGTTATCATCAGGTATTTTTTAAATTAAATCTTATTAGATTCTAGAGAACTTTTGCAATAGTCTGTTATGGGATGGGTTCCAAAAATGTATATGTTCGCTTACGTGCTGAACTGCTAGTATTACCCTGGAGTGCTGTCGAGGAACTTCCCGGTTTATTTTTTAGGGAGCTTTATATAAAAAAGTAAGAGATATATAGAAAAACAGGTATATCATTTAAAAATAAATGATTTCTTTGACCTTAGTACTTTCCAAGAAAATATTTCCCCGATTGTACCTACCAGGCATAAGGATGTGGTTATCGTCAGGTAAATTATTATATTTATTAAGGATTTTTTTATTTAGCTTCGGTCTGCGAATGTAGCAGTTAAGCAACTCCGTGGCGACAGTTTCATCGCCTAAAGGACAACCCCCCTTTGGCATTGGAGGGGGAGATCAAAGTCACGTACCGCCCGGCTTGATACCGAACATTATAACTGTCCATGTTTAGCTAAAAGGTCAATTTTGGTATCATTTTCGTATAAATGCACAAAGGAAATCGAAATCCTTGTAGAACTTATAAATTAAAATATGTTCAACTGACGGAGGTAAAGGTCCAGACTGATTTAGGAGTAAAGATATCTGAGGATTTGAAATGGGAAGATCATATTACTACTATAGCAAAGAAAGCCAAAGCTTAATATACTTCATAAGAAATGCTTTTGGAAACTTGACTCCTGAAATGAAGTTAATGATCTACAAAACATATGTCAGACCAATTTTAGAGTACGCGTTTCAAGTCTGGAGTCCATATTGTGCCAAGGACATTGAACAGTTAGAGAAAGTGCAAAGAAGTTTCACTAAGATACCCAGAACGCTAAGAAGACGTCCTTATGAGGTTCGTTTGGAAGTGCTCAAACTTATAACACTGAGAGACCGCAGGATCCCTGGAGACCTAATCGAGACCTTTAAAATGCTTAATGGACACTATGACCTCTACAATCTTCATAACTAGTTTAAGCGTAATCAAAACCGTTACCTTAGGGGCCACAGCTTCAAGCTCAGTACTTTAATCGCAACAACAGCCCATTCAAACATTTTATCAGTAACTGAGTCGTCAAAGAGTGGAATAAGCTTCCGGAAGATGTAGTCTTCGCCTCTAACGTCAATCAAGTCAAAATCGACTAGACATATATTTAGAACCTAGCGAATCTAAGAATTCTAAGATTTCTAAGTTTTTATATCTATAAGATATGTTTTGGATCTTATAATCTGTATAAGTATTTAAGAACTAGCGGATCCTCGCGGTTTTACCCGCGTAGTGCCCGTTCCCGTGGGAAAATCGGGATAAAATATAGCCAATGTCACTCTTGAGTGTAAATGTAGCTTTCTAATGGTCTAAGAATTTCGTAAATCGGTCCAGTAGTTCCTGAGATTAGCGCGTCCAAACAAACAAACTCTTCAGCTTTATAATATTAGTATAGATTTAAACAGTGAATAAAACGCATAGAAGCGGGATACAGGCGCTATCAGTTGTAACAACTGCTAACCTGTTAATAATAATAATATCTCCGTCAAAGCCTCAACATCATTGACCTGAAACCTAACATAATATTGATATATTACAAACCTGCATATATATTAAAAACACCTGCAGAATGGTACGAAAGTACTTTCAATGGATGAAAATAATCAAACCACATTAATTACACCATTAACTCACCTCACCCTATAATTTACTTGGCCTTGCTCGTAATTGTAGGTAAACCAGCGGATGCTGAGAAAAAAAATCTAGATAATAATAATAATAATAAATCGATGATAAGAAATTTATTTCTGAAGTAAAGCCGTTGGTCCCAGTTGTGTTGTATTTGCAGTCGTTGAAACCCACAAGGTCGCATTAGCGATGTGAGGAGGGTTTTCTCCTTAACCACCTGTATGGAAGGAAGGCATGTGTCAACTCATTTATTTATTCCATACAATATACATTGTGTTTCAATACAAAACATCAACCAATTCAAGAACAGACTTGATAAATACCTACAATATATGGATTAAATAAATTATGCCACTATCAGGATACAGGCGGTATCAGTTGCATCAACTGCTTGCCTGTTAAATAATAATAATAATAATTTTAGTGTGATATGGCTGCGCCACTTTACGCGACGATTCTGCCAATGTCCGAGTTAAAAGAAACTAGTGTTGAGTGAGATATACAATGGTTCGGTTTTAGTTTAACTGTGCAGTTGCATGGTTGATTTCAACTTTCCATGAGACCTAAAACAAAACAAAACACGGGGCGATAGACATTTACAAAACACGGGGCGATAGACATTTACAAAACACGGGGCGATAGACATTTACAAAACACGGGGCGATAGACATTTACAAAACACGGGGCGATAGACATTTACAAAACACGGGGCGATAGACATTTACAAAACACGGGGCGATAGACATTTACAAAACACGGGGCGATAGACATTTACAAAACACGGGGCGATAGACATTTACAAAACACGGGGCGATAGACATTTACAAAACACGGGGCGATAGACATTTACAAAACACGGGGCGATAGACATTTACAAAACACGGGGCGATAGACATTTACAAAACACGGGGCGATAGACATTTACAAAACACGGGGCGATAGACATTTACAAAACACGGGGCGATAGACATTTACAAAACACGGGGCGATAGACATTTACAAAACACGGGGCGATAGACATTTACAAAACACGGGGCGATAGACATTTACAAAACACGGGGCGATAGACATTTACAAAACACGGGGCGATAGACATTTACACAACACAACATTTGATTTTTTTTAACGAGCCTTCGTCATCATGTACTTACTTATTGTCAATCCTTAAATTAATTATTTTTTCCTATCAGACAGAATACAGAAGGCGAATACGCCATGTTGGAACATGAGTCAGTGCACGGAGTGATTGAGTCTATGAAGGTGGTGACCGCTTCCAACTCGGAGAGGGTGGCCAGGTTCGCGTTCGAGTTCGCCAAGAGGAATAACAGGAAGAAGGTACTGTTATACATACCTAGTAGTTGGTGGCGACATAATTAAGGACAAGGACCAGCCCCCTTATTGTCTAATTTCAAAATCTATGACAATCCCTTTCAAAGGTATTGTGATTGTGATAATGACTTATGGAATTGTGTAACTTATAGTAGCAATCCCTTTTGGAAAGGATGATGTTTTAAATGACACTTCATTTGACACTTCTCCATACATTTGAAAGATATTTTCGTCTGTCACTTTGCTTAGATAGTTCAATTTAGCTCATACAATACCTTTCAAAACGCGTCCCGATCACAATCACTATCAAATGTCAAATAGTGACCGCCTAAAGTATGTAAATATCTTTCAAATGACGAATTGAAATTGAGAGCATTGGACTGGATTTCCAAAGGTCGCGGGTTCGATTCCCGTCTGAGAATTCACTTGTAGCCGAGTTAATTTTTTCCAATATTTTTCTATTTAAAATTTACCATAAGTATAAAAATAGCATTGCAAAATGAAAAAATTACAAAATCATAAATGATTGGCAGTTGCATCTTAATCGATCGTTAAACACCTGAAAAGATATATATTATTATTTCACAATATTTTAAAATATTTATTTGACAAGGCAACCGTCCATATCTATGCACGACGGGCCTCTCTTGCTTAATTTTATTAAAAACAAAACCAGCCAGCAACGGCGGTGTTGAGGCCTCCTTGTAGTGCGGAGACATGTACGATCTCCACAGTTCTTAAGGTACCTCTAGATTAGATTAGGTTAGAACTGTGACAAAAAGACGCGCGAATCGAAGTAGAAAACCGAGTGTGCCGCGGCAGTGGCCGGCGAAATTCCAGAGATGACAGTTTTTTTTATGAAAGTACTAAAATATACCCATTTTTGCAACATTTGGATTGCGAGTCCCGGATTATTTTATAATAAGTACCATAATGCCTAAGTCGTTGTTTCCACACTATGTTATCGACTACTTTTGCATTCCCGAATTTTTTGGAATCCTGGGATTAATATTAAAAAAAAAACAAAATGTTTTAAGAAGCTGCTTCGGCAATTTTTCAGCCAAAAATTAACTTTATCCGATCACTGGTTATGGTGAATATTAATGAAGTAGAAAACGAAAAATATGTAGCATAATTCCGCAAGAAAAACTTAAATGCACCGCCCGCCCGCCCGCAAATAAATGTAGATGCAACACACACCTTGCACCTTCACCGACTACTCTACACGTGTTTCGCCCACACACGGAGCATCCTCAGGAGTTGTTAGACCGTGCAATACCAGAACCGAGCACCGAGCACTCGGTGGTAAGATATGGATTTCCGCCAAGTAACGCCTGATTCTATCAAATGTTTATGAAATTTAAGGAAATTAAAATCACGTGAATGATGAAAACATTCTAATTATTTTTGAGCAGTTGCGTCAAAACGAAAAGCAACTATAATTTAAATATTAATAATAAATTGTTAAACTTCGCCTAATTAAATTCCCAGTTTTACCGGAAAAAAAATAGTATTAAGGAAGTCTCCGATTTTTGTCTTTGTTCTATGAACTATAGGTAAATATACTCAGCCTATTCCGATCACAGAATTAATAAGACAGAAAAAAGTATAGTTAGGTACAGAATTTATAATAGTGTATTTCGCTCTGGTTATTTTCAAGCAAAAGCTTTATTTTCTGTAAAAATTATGATAGTTAATAAACAAGAAAATCAACAAATGTTGTGAATTTTCTAACACTAACATTTAAAAACTACGTACATCTTATGTTTTGGCGCGCACTGTTCATTGAAATAAAACAACTTTTACGGATATCAAACGCGCTATATTTCCACGAACTAAGTTGTAATTGTCCGTATTTTTAGGTTTTTTAGGGGTGCCGAAACGTCGGGAAAATCAAAAAACCCCTAAAAACCTAAAAACACGGACAGTTACAACTTAGTTCGTGGAAATATAGCGCGTTTGATATCCGTAAAAGTTGTTTTATTTCAATTTAAAAACTACTTCATAAGAGAATCAGATAGTTTAATTATAAGTAACTACCACAGATGGTTTGTAATTAATCAGCGTAGATATATCGGACCGCTCCGTCTAAAATTCTCAAAACAGAAATTAAAACGATCGAAAGCGCAAATTAAAGTGACTCGAATTAATACTAGCTGTTAGGTTCAAAGTCGATTGCAACAGTGTAGCGCACGGAACGGCAACGGCGCTTTAGCTGCGTCCGAGCCATTTATTTTGAATTTTTTGGGGGGAAACCAGTTTGTTTTGCCTATAATTTTGAAACTAAGAAGCCCAGTGATTTGAAATTTTGCATGCTGTGTGCACCTATATTATAAGGTATCATTTGATTCTTAATACGAGACTCTTAACTTATACAGTTACAGTGATTCAAAACGTGTTACGTGTCTCCAGCTTACACATGCTTATCGGTTCGTAGCTCAAAAACTATTCAAGCTAGAGATTAGAAAAATTTGGAGCTTACTGCTTCAATTCGACTCAAAAATTTGAGGCATAAAACATAATCATACCTCAAATAATTACAAAGATACAGGTGTGTGTAAGCCAGAGACACGGGTCTCCAGCTAACACACACTAATGATCTTAGTTTCAACAGCATTTGAGTGTGACGGTTAGTTTTTTTGGTTCTCATTGCACCTATTGTGCACTAAATTTCTGACTATAGTCTAAAGCCCTAACTTCACTGGTTTTCCTTAAAACGGCATGTGTCAGCTGGGGCCACGTTTCTCCAGCTAACACACAAAAAAAACTCCTAGTAACGAAGTTATGGTTGCACTTAAAATATCACTGACACGTCTGATTGATATCACTAAAATATGGCATGCTTAGAATTTCTCTATTTCTTATGAGGAAGCTGTAGACCCACACATTGTATGTTCCACGACTTGTCACGGGCCTCTAAGTATTACATTAGATTAGATAACACTTTATTTTATTATAGGCGGCCTTATCGCTTAGCAGCGATCTCTTCCAGACAACCCTTTTTTGTTGAGACTGGTCAATGAGTTAAATAGGGCAGGGCGGCAAAAAAGAAATTAAAATAAAATGAATATATTATATACAGCTTATGCAAAGTTGATGTAATGCGAGAAACCCGAGTAAAAATAAAATAAAAATCATGACCTTTTAAGGGTAGGACTCATGGAAAGAACTCCTTAACCTGGGATTTGAACGATTATTTTTGAAGTGAAAACTTCTCTTGCGGCGACGTTGTGCACATCAGAGTTTGAAATTTTTGGGATGGGTAAAAAGTGTTTAAAGTCGCGTCAGGACACGTGACCCTGATCGAAATTCGTAAGACCATTTACCGTTGACCTATTTCAAGTTACATAGTCTCGCACTTGAAAGATCTACGTATATTAGTTAATAACAACCATTATATAAAGATCTCTCATTACTACCAACTTTCATATTGATGCCAGGTCAGTTTTAATGGATTTACCTGCCAAATCAAGTTGGTCTCCGTTTTCATCAACTTTTTATGAAATTGTGGTCAAGATATAGTGGATTTTGATCGTTATTTTCGTTTAAGCGGTTTTCACTTCAGCCGGCACTCCCAGAGTGCAACCCGTTGTTTTTTTATTTTAACTTATCCCTTTAATTCCAGGTGACAACAGTCCACAAGGCCAACATAATGAAACTCTCAGACGGCCTGTTCCTAGAAACGGCCAAACGGATGGCAAAAGAGTACCCTGAAATTGAACATAACGACATGATCATAGACAACTGCTGCATGCAGCTCGTGGCCAGGTGTGTACCATATAGTTTAAATATCTTTTTGTTGTTAACCAATTTCAAAGAACGATTTTCGCGTATATTATTTCTTATGTATATTCACCGATTATTCAAAGCAGCTGCAGCGATTGAAAAGATTGAAACGAATCAGTTCAATAGTCTTCAGGAAATCTTGAAAATACTTATAACTTTTTAATTTTGCAATTTACAATGCTATTTTTATGTGATAAATATTAAACAAGAAAATTAACTTGAAAAAAAGCTGTTTGTCTCATGTTTCTTTCGAATGCGAGTATATTAATTCTCTCATTGATGGAACGGAAAATTTTAACCGCCTCCGTAGTCTAGCGGCACAACCACCGGTATGAAACCCAGGGGTCCCGGGTTCGATTCCCAGCGGGGGTACATATTGTATTCGGTTTGGTTGGTGGAAGGACTCGTAAGTCCGGATAGCTACCACCACCTTGTCTAAATCTGACGCCATAACAACAATGTATTCAGCATTGTTTTGATCCGGCAGTTTGAGATAAGATAGCCAGTTCCTCAGTGGCTGAGGATTCCGGGAGAGACTCGCTTCCATCTTCAGCCTTATCAATACTTAACATCAGGTATGATGAAGTCTAAGAGTCTCACCTCGTTCACAAAAAAAAATACTACACGACCAAGACATTTAGGCGCATAACAGACATGCGGTTTTGCACTTTTGGCACCTGTAGCCGACTTCTATCACCGTACTTTTCTTATTATCTATACTTAATTCAGCCAGCGTAGCATGCGCACCGCGACTCGCTGTCGACGCTTATCTCGCGATGTCTCTCCCGCTCATGTCAGAACGGTGTGAGCGGGACAGACAACACGCTCGCGCGAGAAAAGTGTCGAGAAAGCTGTGTCGAGGTGCTCATGCTACGCATGCTGGTTCGCAAAATTTGTGACGACTCGATAGGGACTTTGGCGCGTAGTACGCGGCCAAGTAAGGTATCAAATTAAAGGTACTCGAGTCTATTTGTTCCGAAAACTATAAAATATACAAAATGTTAAACGTGATGATCACAAACTGCAATTAAAGATTTTCGCATAATTTGGAATTTTTCCTCGATCGACGAACCCGAGTATCGGGTTGTAACCGCCCTAGTTTGATTTAATAGCGCTACAGTGATTAACTGATTGATTACCGCATCTTAAAATTTTGGTTTTTAGTTAGATTTTTTAAGTTCTTCTCGGCTGTCATGCGCCTAATTGTCTTGGGCTGATAGTATGCATTTATTATTTGTCCACAGACCCCACCAATTCGACGTGATGTTAATGACGAATCTGTACGGTTCCATCGTGTCTAACGTAGTTTGTGGTCTGCTGGGCGGCGCCGGTTTGCTATCAGGAAGGAACTACGGCGATCATTATGCCGTGTTCGAACCCGGCACTAGGAACACTGGTAAGTGTTATGCACTTCCACCCTAGTGAATACTATCTACACAAAACGACATAACATAACATCGTAATCAGTCATTTTTAATGTCCCCACTGCTGGGGCACTGGCCTACCTTGTGAATGGATAAGAAGAATGGGCCATGACCCATCACGCGGGCCCAATGCGGATTGGTGGGCTGTAACAACTGCAAATGCAGCCGGTACCAACGGCTTAACCTTTTCGCGGAACTGCTATAGCAGTCATAACAATAAAATGTTTATTGTGTCGCGTTTACTGTCAGCGGAAGTGTTAACCTGCCTTCTGAAGCACGGAGGAGATCGAGATAGTAAAATTTTGGTCACCCATCCTGTGACCGACCATTGCGAAAGTTGCTTAAACTGAACAATCGCAGGCCGAAGGCGCGAACCACTGCGTCACAGGCTCTTTGATAAAACATAATACTAGGCTTAGAATAGGCTCGCCACAGTAAACAAATGCCTTCCGTATCAAAAGGACAAATTTGTAAAATGTCCTTGTGGGATAAACAACATAAAAGTAAAACGACTGAAATTGTAAATCGTCGATTGTATGAAAATCGGCTAGTGTCGTTAATTATGTGACCACAAACTTTTTGAACGTGTTTGAACATTTTTTTTAATCGCTGTAGTTTTTTAATACGAAGTGATTTTGTGTTTTTTTGCCTAATCTGCAAAATCGGTCTCGCTCCCGTGCGCGTCGCTTTTTTTTAGCTATCTCGCTTCAGCATATTTTTGTCGAGTATCGCCTTAATATTGGATACGTAAACCCATTGGCACGCCCACACCGTAAAATAGTATTGTATAGCAATAACCCGGCGTGAACTACACACTTTGTATATAATAACTTTATCGGATATATATATTCTATATAAATATATTAGTTAGTATTAGGATATACTACACTAGGGTCACAATAGATAAAACCCTCAATTGGCTCGTACCCCTTCCACGTGTTGATATTAACTATCAAGGTCATCGATAACTACCGGATGCACTGTTCATGTCGGTAAAAGCAGTCGATGGATATGAAACATAATGAGTGCTTAGTACGTGTTTTTTCTACTCACGGTCGAACGTGTAGTATTTTGTATGAAATTAGCGGCCCGCCATCTAGCGGATTACGGCAAGCACTACACCAACGCCATACAAACAAAAACCCTGACGCGCTCGCGATCGACTGTGTCACTGTGAGTAGAAAAACTCGCACTGAGCACATTGAGCGATATCAATACAATATTTAATAATTTATATTAACTGACATAAATATTTTTTCCTCAGGTACCGCCATCGCCGGTAAAAACGTAGCCAACCCCATAGCCATGATCAACGCGTCCATAGACATGCTGGAACATCTTGGCCATCACTTCCACGCCGACTTATTAAAGCGCGCAGTCAACAAGACCATTAATGTCGACAGAATCATGACGCCTGACGTGGGCGGGACTGCGTCTTCGACGGAAGTCGTCAACGCCATCATAGGTAATATCGGATTGGATAACTAAAAAGCAAAAAAAAATAAAGGTTTAAATAGTTGTCGGATGTAAGAAAAAGTGATAAAGGGATTGATCTAAAAAAAAAAACAAAAAATTATGTGGATGTATAGTAACTACCGAATATCAAAAACATCTTGCGAATGTAAAAAAATGTCAACGAAAACCAAATAGCTACGCCTGATTTTAAAAACTAATATTAACTAGATTTTTAAACAAACATACTTGTAAAACGAATTCAAATTCAAAACAGAAATAAGCCAACATTCATAACGTTTGTTTAAGATTGCACTAATTTAAATATTCGTTTTTTATATTTATGACATATTTATGTAAAAAATCATTGTTTTCCGTAAATTCATTTTCATGTAGGTATATACCTAAATTGTATGTAAAAATCATAATGCGACAATAATTGAAATTTTCATCATTTTTACTTTATTCTTGTTTTAGTTAAGTAGAAAATTGTAAAAATACTTAGAAATTAAGTATTCTTGTAGATCTTTCCTCATCATCATCATTATTTAGTTGTAAGAAAAAAGCTAGTAGCATTTTTTCATTATGAATGAAATTTTGAATTTATTGCTGGCAACACCCTTTCAGGCTGTTACAAAATGTTACCAGATCAAAGTATTATGTAATTTATTTATTACTTGTAGTTGTTTAAACTGTTGAAATAAACCATTTTCAGTTTTAAATGTTGTTTCATTTATTAGATTTCATTACATATTTAGTGAAAATTGTACTCTATGCACATGATAGAAATAGTTTTATTCACATATATACATACAAGTACTACATCACTTTAATTAAAATATTTATAGATTGCTTATAAGTTTTAGCAATAGAGTTGATTTTAGAATGATGTAGACGACAGCCGAAATTAATAACCTATATCTATAGATAGATTGGGCTATCTGAGATAGTCTCGGATACTGGTTTCGTTACGTAGCAAACGTCGTTATTTCAGTCATATTAACAAAACTATCCTAGGCAACTATCTCCGATAGCCCATATCTACAGATAGGTACATATATAATTTCGGGCGTCAAGAGGTTTTCGCATGAAACGGACTATAAATATAAAATTTTTGACAATTAGATAGGTATGTAAATATCGGACGACATCTCACAAAAAAATCTGAATCCGAAATGAGTACCTAGCTTCAGAACCAAGCAAGGTATCAAGTTGATATTAAAAAACCTTAGCATAGATCGGCTCAATAGTTTGAGCTGTCACCTATCTATGTATGAAAAGAGAGTCTCGTCGTTTAAGGATTAGTGGCCACTTCTGGTATCAGAGTATATCAAGCCACCTATAGGGCCTTTTTTTTATTTAATCGTATGATAACATGAAATAGGCAAAGGAGTCATATATAAAAGTCAAGATTTAGTATTAACTAAATCTCATAAAAATCTAATTCATAATTATAAGTCAATGTCCAGGTCTCGGAGCCAATTAATGAAGTCGGGTGTTAGCTCGTTCATATTACTGCTAGGTCCTGCATACGCGCGAATAAGGCATCGCTCCACGATGTGTTCCATAGTCTGAGCCTCCTCACCACAGTCGCAAATTGGGCTATCTGACCATCCCCATTTATGTCGACAGGCGTTGCAACGACCGTGCCCTGTTTTTAACCGGTTGAGACGGCACCACAGTTTACGCGGCAGATTAAATCCCTTTGGTTTAGATGTGGGGTCAATGGTCTGGGCATAAGTGCCATCTGTCATCGCCTCGTTCCACTCTCTTTTCCAGAAGTCGTTAGTTATGAAGTGTCTGAGCGATTTGGCAGATGCATATGGAGGATGCCTTGATTTTAGTCTATGCGGCGGTGGGTAGACGAATTCCTTATGGACAGGTAGTGCAGCCTGGGATTCAATCTTATCGAAATCTTTATAGGGCCTTTGACTTGGCTTAACGACTGTAAACAGATTACAGCAGCCGGACCGACGGTGTAACGTGCCCTCCGAAGTACGGAAGCGCTCAGTTGTAATGCCACTGTACGGTCACCCATCCGACAACTGGCCGGAACGAGCGTTGCTTAACAAACGTGATTGAATACCAGCAGTCTTTCAAGCGTCGCTGCTCTTCTATGAAGAGAGGTGAAACGATGCTCGCTCGCCCGCTGCTGGGGCTATAGGTACCGCGTAAAAAACATGAATATGGACATGGGCTTCATTGACAGTTAAATGACAATTAAATGAATGTAATTTTATGAGCTTCAACTGTCAAATGAAGCCCATATCCATATATTTTACGCGCCGTGTGGCCTGCGTGTCCAGTCACCTTAGCCAAAAAAAAAAAGGTTCAACCACGGAATGAGAGAAGCAAGCTGTATCCTGTTCCCCTAGGTTTGGGGTTGTGTGCTGCGGGCTGTCTGCCCTTTACCTCAAAATGGTGGGGCGTATGAAATTTTTTTTTACACAAAATCGGTCACGAATTCTGTGTAATTAGGTATGAGGTATACAACGTTATTTTATGTTTACCCAAAACCTCAAAACCATTTGTAGAACCCATAATTACGAACAACTTTTTGTATGCAAGTAACCCTTAAATCACGAAAAAAAAATCAGCTGTTTCATACATTTTAGCAGAGTTGAAATAAAATTTTCTATGGATCAGCTGATTTTTTTTCGCGATTTCAGGGTTGCTTCCATACAAAAAGTTGTTCGTAATTATGAGTTCTACAAATAGTTTTGGGATTTTTGTTAAACATAAAATAACGTATAAATGTAAATTAAATTGGAGCTACAGGAACCGAAACTTTTGTCATTGAATAACTGACGGCGCAAAGACCAGCCCCCTAATTGTCTAATTTTAAAATCATCCCTTTCAAAGGTATTGCGGTTATAAGTGGATTATGGAATTGTGTAACATATAGTCCCAATCCCTAACGCAACGAATGATGTTTTAAATTAATGACACTTCTCCATACATTTGAAATATATTTTCTTGTGTCACTTTGTTTAGAGAGTTCAATTTCGTTCATTCAATACCTTTCAAAACGCATCCCGATCACAATCCTTATCAAATGTCAAATAGTGACAGCCTGAAGTATGTAAATATCTTTCAAATGACAAATTGAGAGGGATTGCGATAGATTTAAAATTAGGCAATTAGCTTCCTGATTTTATGAGGCTTATTTATTTATTTATTCTATTTTAGGAAGGTTTACAGCTCTCGATACAGTTTAGTAAGATGTATAAAAACTAAAAGCCTATTACAACCTCCACAATTACGTAACAGTTTACCTATGAGAACAATGAATAAATTGAGTTAGGCATTCCATAGCTAACAATAAAATATTATGAAAAGAGAAAAAAAAAAGAAATATCTCAGGAAAAACAAATAATAAATTACAGTATCTAGCTAGATCTTATACAATAACTATTTAATATGAGACAACTTTTAGAAAACCAAAATGAAGGTGTATACAGCTTGCTCATTCAGATGTGAAACCTTAATATGACTGGACTTCACAGATCTATATCGAGATAGACGAAGAGTGCCTCAATCTGTACAAGAGCCTAGCGTGTCGAATTTTTCGTACCTACGATGACGTCACGAGCGAGATTTAGTGATGTGTAAATGTCATTGACGAGCTCTTGCAAGAAAGCACTGCACAATTAACCATTTTCGTTTCCGAGTGACGCGTGTTTTCACGGCAATGGTCTCAAGCGGACTGACTTAAAACTTGGCCGTGGATCAAACTTTTGGCACGCAAGGTAGGTACACTTCAACGGTCTATCGCGATATAGGTCAGTAGGCCTAGCATGAGCGGCTTTTATCGACTCGATAACTCGATATCGTGCCGCTGTCCCGCTCACATCTTAGCGGAGTAAGCAAGACAGCATGATGCGCTATATCATATCTCGTGATATAGCAGTGTTCATGCTAGGGGGTCTGTGCTGGACATACTGCGTATAGCGCCATCTCAATAATACTAACATATTTGAGCTAGTGCTAAGTCCCTGTCAAGTCACTCGATCTTGGAGGTAATCAATATTTTATTATTCATTTTTTTTTACAGGGAATTGCAGGCTTTTAGTGAAATCTTAGATAACAGAAAAATGAAAAAAAGTATGTTAAATATTAATTTCTATACTTAGAACAAATAAATATGTACTTTTGAAATGAACCTAGTCATTTTGATTTAAAGGTTATACTTAATGCATCGATATGAAAACTGGGGCCGTCGGCATCGAAATCGGCTTCATTTGACAGAAGGAAGTGACATATTGCTCTTAGTCTTTGGTAAGTTTTCATTTGAGTAAAAAAAAAACAGCAATGTGTCACATCTATCTGTCAAATGAAGCCGATTTCGATGCCTACGCCACTTGCGCGGTACGGCCTCTGGTATTGTTGATTATTTACCTAAGAGCAATATGTCACATCCACCTGTCAAATGAAACCGATTATGATAACGACGACTCTTGCGCGTTACGGCCCCTACCGCGCAAGTGTCGTCGGTATCAACATCGACTTCATTTGACAGATGGATGTGACATATTGATTGCTCTTAGTCTTTGGTAAGTTTTCATTTGTGTCAAAAAGAAGCAGCAATGTGTCACATCCATCTGTCAAATGAAGCCGATTTCGATGCCGACGCCACTTGGGCGGTTTTACCCCCTGTGATTTCCGTTCCTGTCGGAAAATTGGGATCAAATGTATAATGTTATAATATTGGAAGAATGTGTTGATACGTAAAATAAAACAAGAAACAGGGGTATTTAACGATATATTGAATACATTGTTTTGTTCACACTTGAAGTAGAGATATGACATCAAAAACGCGCGCTCATCGCATTAACTACTTATTAATAAATTACAATAAAAATAAATCAATAACTATAAATCATTCGTTACACAAATCTAGAATCAAATCCATTATCAAATAAAATGTAGAAATTAAATGCGGTCAATAGTTTTAACGGTTTCAACTGTCTGCGATTTTGACGCCAATTGATCGTGACTTCAGAGTCGTATGTGACTACGAAGTCGACTGTGACTTCGAAGTCGACTACTCATGACTTTAAAGTCGGGTGGCTTATAGCAATGTTCAAGTCTTCTAAGACGGTAATTGAGAACGAAATAATATTTAATAAATACTCATACTGTTTAAATCTTATTCAATATGTATTGCACTTAGAAATAAATATAAAATGTTTTTTTTTAAATAAGGTCGAGTTTTGATTACCTTAAAGATCTTACCGTTAGGTGGTAAAACTTACTTACCATACTATAGAAAATAAATAATAATTGAAAAAAATACCAAAATAATTATAAAAATACTTCTTATCGTATGAGGATTAGTGGCCACCTCAGGAGTTTATCAAGCCGCCTATAAGGCGTCTGACTTGGCTTAACGACTGTTATCAGATGACAACAGCCGGGACCGACGGTTTAACGTGCCCTCCGAAGCACCGAAGCGCTCAGCTGTAATGCCACTTTACGATCACCGATCCGATACCTGATCGGACCGAACGTTGCTCAACAAACGTGATCGACTACGATCAGTCTGTCAATCGCAGCCATGGGCGCGAGAAAACTGAGAAGTTTATCATAAACATGTAAAATCAATAAATTTCAGATCTGATAAATGTTCAGATTACAATGTAGTCATGGAAATGCCATTATAAATATAATAATAATACGATACTATTTTACTACAAATAATCGACGATTAGATATTTTTTAGAAAAAAATATGTTAATAATAAAATAACATTGTAAATGAAAAATTTAAAGTCATAAAAATAATAATTACTTATCTAAAAATTTATTTCAAAAGTTGGTAGGTGTAATATTTTTCCCGGATTCTAACCACCAAGGAAATGGCTATCTTATCTAACTGCCAGAACACAACAATGCTGAAAACATTGTTGTTATGGCGACAGACTTAGATAAGATGGTGGCAGCTAGCCAGGCGGACTTAAGTTTTTTTTTAATGAACAACGGGAAGACTCAGCCTTCATCATACCTGATGTTAAGTATTGATAAGGCTGAAGGTGAAAGCGAGCCTCTCCCGGAATCCTTATCACTGAGGAACTGGCTATCTTATTTCTAACTGTCGGAACACAACAATGCTGTAAACATTGTTGTTATGGCGTCTGGCTTAGATAAGTTGGTGGTAGCTAGCTAGACGGACTTACAAGCCCTACGATCAACCAAACCGAATACATTATGTACCCCCGCTGGGAATCGAACCGGTGGTTGTTACCACTAGACCACAGAGGCGGTTTAAAGATCTCTAAAAGTTTAAATCCAAAATATAATTAAAATAACTCTCAATTACCGCCTTATTAAGATTAGTATACAACTACGATTCGCTTAGCATGATTATTGTTCACTGACTTCATTTTTTACTTATTTATACGATTTCATATTCACAGACCTTTGATCTAAAAAGACAATCACACACACTGATCTGGTTGAAGTGGCTTCAGCACTTGCGTTATAAATGTCGAAGGTATATTGTAGAATTTGCCGTTTTACAAAATGCCTAGGTAGATTGTAAACTCAAATCTGCCCCCTAATTGACTATTTTCAAAATCTATCACAAGGTATTGTGATTGTGATAGGGATTATGATTTTGTGTAACTTATAGTCGCAATCCCTTTCGGAACGAATGATGTTTTAAATGACACTTCTCCATACATTTGAAAGATGTTTTCGTGTGTCACTTTGCATAAACAGTTCAATTTCCTTCATTCAAGACCTTTCAAAACGCGTCCCGATCACCATCCCTATCAAATGTCAAATAGTGACGGCCTGAAGTATGTAAATACCTTTCAAATGACGAATTGAAAGAGATTGTGATATATTTTAAAATTAGACAATTTATGAATTAAGTGTTTTGTTATGATACTTATTATCATAACAATACAGTTAATTCATCAATCCCGAACCGGAAACCGGTGTGTCCAGAGAACAATGGAATATCTATTGTGTCTCATAATCCGGAGCCTGAAAGGTAAAACGAATCAAGGGGCTAATTGTCTAATTGATTTGGGTTAGAATATGTCGTTTGGTTCCCTGGTGGTACTCGTCTCAATAAAGCTTTTAAAATCATATTTAACAATCTGCCTAAACATTTTGCAAACCGGCAAATTCCACAATTTGCCTTTGACGTAGGCAAGACACGAACAATGGAGGTATTAAAAACATTTGAAACACAAAAGTGTTCATCACATGTCAAATGGCTAAGAAATCTGAATGTTGACATTAATAATTCATGTATCCACCATCCACCTATTCCTGTGACCGCCATACAATTAAATAAACATGTCAAAATTTGAAATAATTGTTTTGACATTTTGACAAGTAATTGACCAATCAAAAGAGTTTGTTGGGTACAGTCAGTAGTGGCGCAGTTCTGGTAAATATTTCGCCAGTGCAAAAGTACAGTAACAATAATTTCTGAAGTCAGTGACACAATTTAATGATCTATTTCTGTAATACCAATAATGTCAGGTCGTTAATTCTTTTACACTAATAGATATTACTTCCATGTTGTTCAAAAGATATTCATAGACAATATTTTGCTATCTACTTGGAAATTGTAATAAAATCTATTGGTATAGAAAAAACATGTTTTCTATTTATCGTTTGGTTATTATATATGTGGTCGTCCATTAATCATGTAATGTTTTAGCCACTTTTTAATCCCCCCTCTTTCCCCTAGGTTCAAGACTAAAAATGTCCTCCCCTCCCCTCTACCTAAAATCACGTGTATTTCTTTGTACTTGAACAACTACTACTTGTACTAGAAAACTGACTCTTTTCAGTTTGCTGTCGTAATCTTGCATTGATCACTCGTTCCCAGATGTTAACGACGTGTTAGAACAATTTTATTGCACGCTTAGTTAGTTATTTCCGTTTATTAAAAATACAAGTGATATCTCATTACACTCCCCGTCCCCCCTGGTTTTTTTTCGGGACCCCCTCCTCCCTTTCGAGCCTCACGTGATTAATGGACGGCCCCTATGTATATAATTCTGTAAGAATAAAGCTCATAATAATGATAATGAATAACGTTAGCCTTCTGATGAATAATCATACCTGATTATAAGTAATGATAAAGCAGAAGGTGGAATGGATCGCGCTTTTTTCGGAATCATCAACCACTGAGGAACTGGCTATCTTATCTCAACTGCCCGAACACAACAATGCTTAAAACATTGTTGTTACGGCAAAAAACTTAAATGAGATGGTGGTAGCTAGCCAAGCGGTCTTACATCAACCAAACCGAATACAATGTACCACCACTGGGAATCGAAAGGGACTTGTGTATCTGATACTAGTGGAATTGACCACAAAAATGGTTCAAGCGATGTGTTATGTGTCGTAGGATAATTAGATAAATTGAATTTTCGCGAAAATTCTAGGGATATTGCGAAAACACGGATAATTAGACAAAGGTGAGGACATTTCTCAATCTTACTGAAAAATATGAGTTTGTGCGGAAACACTGGTTGTGTTAGTAAAATTAGATATTTTAACGCTGACTGGCTAAATATCTGTTTTCTTGCAAATTTGTATTCTGATTGGTTCCTAGTTTTACTCTGAAGAATTGAGGTATTTTATCATAAACATATAAACCAATCAGAATAAGTGTTGACCACCAAGGAAAAATCAAGCCAATCAGAGTAAAGGTTACTAACGCAATTCGTGTTTTCGCAAAGATCCTATTAAGATTGAGAAATGTCGTCACCATTGTCTAATTTTCCGGGTTTTTCGCAATATCCCTAGGATTTTCGCGAAAATTCGATTTATGAAATTATCCAACGACATATGTACGTACGGTCAACAGCAAGGTTTTTTACAAAACTGACAAATATCTTTTTGTCAAATATCTTCATACAACTTTGAACTTTGGGACGTATCCCGTTAAGTTCGAAATTGTCTGAAGAAATTTGACATTTTGTATAATTCCTACAGCTCGGTTAACTAAAGCTGGCACGTTCAACACAATTACCTACACGTAGTGTCTATAAATGAGCGCGGCTTGACGTTGCACTGCTTGGTCGTCTGTCTGTCTCTCTCGCGCAGTCTAACTTACGATTACGGAGACAGTTATTGTCATGCTTCTGCTAAGAACTTTTTGTATTTATCTATTCCTCTTTTTTAATTCTGTTCCCTTAAAGGTTGATTGGTAGAAAATACTTTTAGTATTAAGTCCGCCTTTTGTACTTTTGAACTTTGTGTTTATTGTAAAATAAAGATTTAAATAAAAAAAAACAAAATTGCTAATGCAACTTTTAAATTATTTAGATTCTTTATCAAATTGCTAATGCATTGTTATACTATAACATACTGATAACGCGCCAGTTTTCGATAACCGACCTATAGCTGGCGTTGACTATATTTCTATTAATGATGAACGCGAAGACTTAGCCTTCATCATGCATGATGTTAAGTATTGAAAAGGTGAAGATGCCTCTCCCGGTATTCTCAACCACTGAGGAACTGGCTATCTTATCTATAACTGTATATGAAAATGTGATGGCAGTAGTTAAAACTATAATTAAACATTATCTCTACAGAATTATATACAATAATAATAATAATCCTGTTTTGTCCCGTGAAGCGTCGAGCAAGAGTAAACAAGATAGAGAACATACAAACAGTAAAATTTAGCGTTATTATCAATAAACTAACGTTTTGGCATTCTGAATACTAATTTAGCACCGAATTTTGGCTAAATTCGCGTCGTGGTAGCTTTCGAATATTGAATGAAAAATGAAAAGAATAATACTTATTTGGGGACCAAAATTTAGATTTTGAAATTAGACAAGTAGGGGACAGGTCGGTTGACTAAAGCTGGCATGTTCAACACATTTACACGCAGTGTCTATGAATAAGCGCGCGGCGTGACGTTGCACTGCATGGGCAATAAGAATAGTCAGCCTGACTCTCTCGCGCGCGGTCAAACTTATGAGTATGAAGGTATGCTACAATAGTGAACTTTTTTGTATTTATCCATTCGATTTTTGAAATTGCATAAGTGTGAGTGCATTGCCAGCTTTCGTTAACCGACCAGTAAAGCTCCCACTGGATTAGGTAAAAAAAATATATAGATAGATACACAATTGCATTAAATCACTGTTTGGAGAACAAATCTGCCCCTAATGGTCTAATCTTAAAATCTATGCAATCCCTTTTAAAGGTCTAGTGATTGTGATAGCGATTTCTGGAATTGTGTAAGTTGGAGTCGCTTTTGGAACAAATGATATTTTGAATGATATTAAGACGACTATCTATCCCATATATCTAAACGATATTTTTGTGTCTCACTTTGCTTAGACAGTTCAATTTCGTTCATTTAATAATTTACAAAACGCGGCCCAATCACAATCCCTATCACATGTCAAGATACAGATACAGAGGAAGAAATAGATAAATAAAAAAATAACGTATCATGACGTCTTGCTTACTCCGTTACGATTTGAGCGGGACAGTGACACGTTATAGAGTCGATAAAAGCCACTCTTGCTAGGCTACTAGTGTTACAGTTTATCGGCCGCCTATAAGGCCTCTGACTTGGTTTAAGGGCTGTCATCAGATGAGAACAGCCCGGACCGACGGTTTAAAGTGCCCTCCGAAGGAAGCGCTCAGTTGTAACGCCAATTTGCGGTCACCGATCCGACACGTGGCCGGACCGAGCGTTGCTCTATCAACACTAGTGAAACACCAACATTCAAAAGCTACCACGCTATAATTAATCAACAATTAAATTTAAAATATTGTCACGCCAAATTAGAAGAGAGACGGTGCGAAAAGAGTCTGTTATATTTCATTTAAATAACGATTTATTTTAATTAAGTACTTACTTGCTGGTTAATTTTTGCATAATATAAGTGGGGTAAGTTTTAGGGCCGGTTTCACCACCGTCAAAGTTCTGGATAGCTTATGACATATCATTTGACAGATCTAATACGAAAAATATGTCAAATTATCTGCTAACTCCCAAAATTAATAACCTATCTGTAGATATGGATATGGCTATCTGAGATAGCTGCTTAGGATACTGGCTTCGTTACTTGCAACCGTCGTTATCTTGATCATATTAACAAAAATATCCTAGGCAACTATCTCAGATAGCCCTGTATATATCTACGGCCGATTTCAATAATATATCCCTAACGGAGGTAGGCCTATCTTGGTTACGTTACTTAGCAACCACTGTTATTTTAGGTTATTTAGGCTGATTAACAAAATTATCTAGGCAACAAAGCTCTAGTAAGCCTATCTCTTACTGAGGATAGGTTATTGAAACTGACCGCTAGAGGTTGGTTTTTAATTTTGGCCGTTAGTAAGCTATCCAGAACTATCAGTCGGTGGTGAAACCGGCCTTAAGAAACTTTTCCCCAAACATTTAATAGACAATACATTTGTTTTTGTTGATATATTGTTGCCAATATTGTTATTTAGGGTGCGGTTCCACTGAAGCTGAAAAGAGCACAGCAGTGCTGTTTTTTATACATTTCACAGTAGAATCGAGTCCACCTAAAGACAATTTATATTTAAAATACAGCACCGCCACGACTCTCAGTGGAAAATCATAATAATTATTTTTAGCAATAAGTAACAAACATAAAATCTCCAATTTATAAACTGGCATGAAACATACCAGACTCATCTCGACTAAGTTATAGGTAACATAACAGATAGTTAGATATTATAGTATCTAAATATTAAATAAATAAAAAGATTTATTCCTCATTGTATGAGATCATTTTTTGTGAATTAACATCAGTCTATCCAAATTGTTGGTACGATTCTAAAATTTGTTCAGAGGTCGCTAGTGTCTCTTGGCAGATCAAAATTAAAAATACATATTATAAAAACCATAGACAACGCTCCAGAACTATCTATGACGTTTCCAAAAAAGCAGCAATGATGAAATGCAACTGCAACTCGACCGCCTAACGGTATAGTTTGTGCTATCGCTATAGCTATCAAACTCTCATAAAACCCTACAACGATAGGGTTTTTGTCTAATTCCTACATATTTCTATTGGATTCACTATTCATCATCATCATCATCATCAGCCTGTCGCAGTCCACTGCTGGACATAGGCCTCTCCAAGTGCACGACACTGAGATCTCTTTTCGGCTTCTCGCATCCAGCTCCTACCAGCCGTCTTGCGCAAATCATCACTCCACCGTGCCTGAGGACGTCCTATACTTCGCGGTCTCCACTCTAGAACTCGTTTACCCCAACGGTTATCGGTTCTACGGCTAATATGGCCAGCCCACTGCCACTTCAGCTTGCTAATCCGGTGGGCTATGTCGATAACTTTGGTTCTCTGACGGATCACCTCATTTCTGATACGATCTCTCAGAGAAACGCCGAGCATAGCCCTTTCCATAGCCCGCTGAGCAACTTTGAACTTGTGGACCAGCCGTGCCGTCAGTGTCCACGTTTCGGCTCCGTAAGTCATAACGGGTAGGACGCACTGATTGAAGACTTTCGTCTTTAGGCACTTCATATTCACTATTAGATTTTTAGTATGCAATGCAAGTGATAGAGTCAGCGAGAGCCCTTGTAGGGGGTTTGAAAAAATCAATAGCTATAGCGATAGCACGAGCTATACCGTTAGGCGGTCGGGGTGCTGGGCAGGACTTGTCTATCGCACATCGGGCGACGCATGTCGGACGACTGCTTGCCAAAATATAGATCCAAATCCTCGGTCAAATGTCCGCGTGACAGACCGAGACGGCGATGGAGGGATGATCTTGACTCGTATTTGAGTGACTGGTGCACAATAGCCCAAGACCACGTGAAATGGAAGGAAGCCCTTTGCCCAGCAGTGGGAAAATTTTGGCTATTATTAATAAAATAATAATAGGCTATTCAAAGGTTCCAAGTTGTTTAAAAACAGAATATCAAGATCACTGTTCCAGTTTTTTTTATTCTTTGAAAAGTGATAGTAAAGATTTGGACCAGCTCTTTTTTAAGTACAACCTGTAATATTTCTCCAATTAATTTTGAACTGAATGTCTAAGGCATAAAAGTTCAAAGTCGATTTGAGAAATTTGATAGATGGTAAAACCTCAGGCTTGTCAGGCCTATCTTTTGTATGGAAATTATTGAGAATGACTATTGGTCTCAAGACCAATAAAACAAAACAACTGATGTTGCATATATTATTTATGGTTGGATTAAAAAGGACTTTTTAAAGATGATTGTTTTTATAATACATATTTTTTTAATCATCCACCAAGATCATTAGCGATCCCCACAGGCTAAAAATAACCGGCATCACAATAAGACGTCTATGGCATTGAAGTCAAAGACGAACAGACAAACTAAAATTATAAAACCGCTTAGAGGGTACATTAAAATTATTTTAATATCAAATGGCATCATAATCACAGACAAGTATGTAAACCATAAAACTAGTTTAGGAATCACATTTATAATTATAAAAAAATTATAATAATAACAATAAATAATCACAGGTAAGATATCTACGCTTAAAACTAATGGGTAAGAATAAGTAAACATTTTACCGTACCTCACAACTATTGTATGGGCCCATACAAACACTAAATCACATACAACTCCATACAACTTCACAATTTGAACACACTCCCTTTGCCCAGATCTAATACTGTTCACCAGCTGCCTTAATAGCTTAAAATTAACAATAAATACGGTAAAATAACAAACCAACATAGGTTTAAGTGTTGTCCACGTAAAAAAATCAGTTACGGTGAAAAGCGGGTAAAAAAACTGCGAATCACGCGCTCTTATACTAACACATACACGAAACGCACGCCCGACTACCGTAGTGCTTCCACATCTGACATGTGTCAAAATGACGCGAGCTGTCAACGTCAAACGAGACGCAAAGCGCGCCATTATGAGTGTCAGACTGCGGAGAGCGCTATTTATGTTTCTAATTAGTTTCGCTAAAAAGCTATTTAACCTAGTTGTGTGAGTTAAGTATTTAAATGCCTCCGCTGTTACTTTAATAGTTAACTTGTAAACTGCCACTCTGACGTTTACAGTTAAAGCTGTCATATACGTGATCAATAGAACCGCGTTAAACGCGACTTCATTCGAAGCTAAAACAATGCTAGCTAAATATATAATGTAGGTAAAAATAATACGAATCAACAACGCAACATGAACGAATGTTACAAAAGACAACGCGGTAAACGCCAAAATCATATTAATTGTCGCTATAAATTTCGTCAAAATGACAGCTGCTGTCATAACAAGTTGAATGGTAATAAAGCCAATGTAATGGCCACATGTCAAAGTCACATCTGTCAAACTATTAAGAATAGTTGCCACTTTATCGCTTTTAATTAAAGCTAATATTTTGTATATTATCGTCGTTACCGTGAAATCGACGTCAGTCGAGCCTGTAAAATCCATGCGAACTCTTTTCGAGTCCGCTGCCATGTGATCTGTCAAGATGACAGCTGTCAAAACGTTGCGCGCATACGCGCTTGTCAATACCAATGGTAAATCAGTCGAAATTGTGCAAATATCAATGAGATTCAATAACAAATGACTAGTAAAACGGATTACGCGCGTCAAAAAACACGTAAATACGACGATTATAACTACACTAAGCTTAACATTAAGAGAATTCACATTTACACATTTAGGGATGGCGCGATCGCACTCACGCAGCGAATTTTTACTACAGTTCGCGCGTTTACAGTAACAGTTCGCGCGTGAGTGAGTTATATCGCGCGTTGAGTTAACTAACGGGCGTGCGGAGTAAGGGGCTAAGGCGGCGCGGGGGGCCGCTTTTAAACCGTACTGACGTGGTTTTAATGGTTAAGGGCAATGCTGTTTTTTGGGTTTCTTCAAGTGTTCCTCGTCGATACCGGATTTTGGCACCTAGAAGTCGAAGTGTGGTGAAAATTGTGTACACGATTGAAAGTTTAAAATCAAAACAAAACAAATTGAAATAATGTATAACTAAAAATGGTTAACAGAAACAAATTTTAGTAAATACATTAACAAAGACTGTCAAGTTATTAGCGCCCACGTCGCAATTATTTAATCAGACATAATTTATTTAAACACAAGACTTTTAATTTAGTTTTTCGATTCAGTATGCAATTTTATAAAACTTTTATACCACTCTCTTAACTAATGAGTGTATGATGAGATTGATGAGTAACTCATCTCACCTCAGTGTCTGAACTATAGAGGTTAATTGACTAAACAGACCTAATATATATTAAAATAGAACTAAAGAACAAACGAAACGAACTAAAGAAGTAAATGAACTTAAAATAGAGTTAGAATTTGCTTCACGAAAGAAGTCCCTAGGAAAATGGCTAAAACTAAAATGTGATTTGCTTATTACCATGTTATAGAGCTCATTATCGAATGTTGAAGGCGACTGTAGGGCCACTTCAGGGAACTTCCTACGTGGTGTTGAAGTTAAGGAACTAACAATAGAGTTGTTTACTATAGAACGAATGAATGAACTGAAGAACGAATGAATGAACTGAAGAACGAATGCATGAACTAAAGAACGAATGAGTAAATGAACGGTGACTCACCTCAGTGTACCGCTCGCCCTTCAGAGAGACGATCTTATTGTCCCTGTAGCGGACCATCTTCTTCGGCTCGATCTTCGGAGCCAGCGGCTTGTGCTCCTTCATATCCGAGTTCTTATCCACGTAGGAGTAACTGGAATAACGTTAAATCGGTTAAATTTCATTTAACTTCACATTATTGATCTGCCATGCGATTCTGTAATAATAATGTTTATGTTCATAAGTTAAGTATATCTACGTACATCTTATGTTTTTGCGCGCACTGTTCATTGAAATAAAACAACTTTCTCGGATATCAAACGCGCTATATTTCGCGAACTAAGTTGTAATTGTCCGTAGTTATTTGATTTTCCCGACGTTTCGGCACCATTTCAGCTACCGTGGTCACGGGATAAGTATATCTTTACTAATATTATAAAGAGGAAAGATTTGATTGTTTGTTTGTTTGCATTGAATAGGCTCCGAAACTACTGAACGGATTTGGATGAAATGTGGTACACAGATAGTAGATAGTAGGGTTACGAACATAGGATACGGTTTATCCCGGTATTCCGGACGGGAGCAGGAACCACGCGGATGAAACCTTGAGCGGCCGCTAGTATAATATAAAGTCATATAGTATGTAAAAATTATCAATTATGTATTCTTATTCTTATACCTATAAGATTTTTGTTGATAATTTCCTATATTATATCTAACATAATAAATATTTAGTTGTCAAAAATTGTACTTAAAACTCGATTTGAAATTTTCCTCGGCCAAAAGCAAAGATTGACATAATTATGTCATTCTAATCAAGCTATTTCTTATAGACTGTAGAGACTATAGTATCAACAAATTTGTAATTATTTCATTAATTTTGTTGTTATATTTAATGCTTTAACTTGTATTGCTTTATCTAAGTGTATCCCATGACGATGATGATGATAATGATCACTCTATGATGCGGCTCTTCAGCTCGGACTCGTCGCAGCGGGCGCCGGGGCGCGCGGCTAGTAGCGCGGGCGCCAGGGATTGTCCCTGTGATGATGACGATGATGATGACGATCACTCACCGCGCTATGATGCGGCTCTTCAGCTCGGACTCGTCGCAGCGGGCGCCGGGGCGCGCGGCTAGTAGCGCGGGCGCCAGGGATTGTCCCTGTGATGATGACGATGATGATGACGATCACTCACCGCGCTATGATGCGGCTCTTCAGCTCGGACTCGTCGCAGCGGGCGCCGGGGCGCGCGGCTAGTAGCGCGGGCGCCAGGGATTGTCCCTGTGATGATGACGATGATGATGACGATCACTCACCGCGCTATGATGCGGCTCTTCAGCTCGGACTCGTCGCAGCGGGCGCCGGGGCGCGCGGCTAGTAGCGCGGGCGCCAGGGATTGTCCCTGTGATGATGACGATGATGATGACGATCACTCACCGCGCTATGATGCGGCTCTTCAGCTCGGACTCGTCGCAGCGGGCGCCGGGGCGCGCGGCTAGTAGCGCGGGCGCCAGGGATTGTCCCTGTGATGATGACGATGATGATGACGATCACTCACCGCGCTATGATGCGGCTCTTCAGCTCGGACTCGTCGCAGCGGGCGCCGGGGCGCGCGGCTAGTAGCGCGGGCGCCAGGGATTGTCCCTGTGATGATGACGATGATGATGACGATCACTCACCGCGCTATGATGCGGCTCTTCAGCTCGGACTCGTCGCAGCGGGCGCCGGGGCGCGCGGCTAGTAGCGCGGGCGCCAGGGATTGTCCCTGTGATGATGACGATGATGATGACGATCACTCACCGCGCTATGATGCGGCTCTTCAGCTCGGACTCGTCGCAGCGGGCGCCGGGGCGCGCGGCTAGTAGCGCGGGCGCCAGGGATTGTCCCTGTGATGATGACGATGATGATGACGATCACTCACCGCGCTATGATGCGGCTCTTCAGCTCGGACTCGTCGCAGCGGGCGCCGGGGCGCGCGGCTAGTAGCGCGGGCGCCAGGGATTGTCCCTGTGATGATGACGATGATGATGACGATCACTCACCGCGCTATGATGCGGCTCTTCAGCTCGGACTCGTCGCAGCGGGCGCCGGGGCGCGCGGCTAGTAGCGCGGGCGCCAGGGATTGTCCCTGTGATGATGACGATGATGATGACGATCACTCACCGCGCTATGATGCGGCTCTTCAGCTCGGACTCGTCGCAGCGGGCGCCGGGGCGCGCGGCTAGTAGCGCGGGCGCCAGGGATTGTCCCTGTTCGCGTCGTAAGAGAAGAGTGGCGGCTGCCCGTTCCACGTCTCCTCCGCCGATGGAGACGCAGTGTTTGATCTAATGAAAATAAAAACAAATATATTTAAAAAAAAAACAAAAATAATAGTAATACTAATTTCAAATCGTCCAATAAGTTTTCCTACCATCCATCCTTTAGAGCTCAGAAAAAATTGATTGAATTCAATCAAATTAGAAAACTCCTAGGGCCGTACCGCGCGCGCATCGAAATCGGCTTCATTTGACAGATGGATGTGACACATTGCTGCTTCTTTTTGACACAAATGAAAACTTAACAAAGACTAAGGGCAATATGTCAAATGAAATCGACGTCGATGCCGACGACATTTGCGCGGTATGGCCCTGGCGCAAGTGTCATCATATGGCTTCTTACAATTTTAGTACTCATTCGTTATTTTGAATACATTTTATATTTTTTTGTATATAGGTAGGTATATATACAAAAAAATATATAAAATAGTCGACTGGTTGCAGGTTCTGGTGATGATGGAATTTTAGTTTAATTTTAATGAGATTTAATTTTTTGCATATTATTAATTTAATAGAATTTATTAATTTTGAACTGATATTAATTTTATAATTTATTAGATTTTAGACTCACTTTCAATTAATTTATTCAAGGCATGATAATATATTTTATTTATATTATATTAATCGCTCAAATTTTTTTGTATTAAAAATTATTTTATTATTTATGATTATTTGCTGCACCTATTTTATTTTATTTGAAATGCAAAATTAAAATGTTAGAATCTTTTTTAAATTAATAACAGGGCGTCCGATTTTGTTAATGCGTCTCTCGCGTTTTTCTACGGGTGAAAGCTGAAAACCAGTGTTTTGTTCCTTCGGGCCAAAAATATACGCTGAGCTTTTGCCTCTTTGCATCGCTATGACACACATGCACAGATATAGGTACTTGTGAAATTAAACAATAGTTTGATTTCATGGGTAGGTCTCTATACGAACCTATGTGCCCGCTTATTTTTGTTAGTCCGTAAGTAGTTTGTTTATTTTTCTTTTCTTTTATTTTGTTTATGTGCATGTATGTTTGTGATGCGAATAAATGATTTTATCTATCTATCTATCTATATAAATAGCATTCTGCTAGAAGTTTAGTTAACTTTATTGTTGAAAATTTTCCTTTTTTAGGGTTTCGTAGCCTAAAGGCAAAAGCGAAACCCTTATAGATTCGGCCAAACCGATGTATGTCACACCCTTTTTATTCCAAAACTATGAGGATTACACAGTTGAAACTTGATAGGTAGATGTATTCTGTAAACCGCTTTACGGTTTTTTACACAAAAATTAAAAAATATATGAATTAAGGGGGGCCTCCCCATACATGGAACTGACACTTAAAAATATTTTTTCATCAAACCTATACGTGGGGGGTATCTTTAGATAGGTCTATAAAAATTGCATTGAGGTTTCTAGAACGATTTTTTCTCAAAGTCAACCGATTGAAAGATGTACACTTCAAAAGTGGAAAAATGTGTCCCCCCCCCCCCCCCTCTAACTTTTAAAATAAGTGAAAAATTAAAAAAAAATTATGATGTAGATATTTAGTAGTTCCAGAGCTATAGCACATTTTGCAAAACCGCAAATAAAACTTTGTCATTCATACAAACACTATGAAAAACAAACTTATTTTTGCAGACGAAAAATTATAATAGCATTGTGGCTATAATAATTATAATAGAAACTTTATTGCACACGAAACAAAAACAAACACATACAGAGAAAATGTCAAAAAAGAGGTACACACAATAGGCGGCCTTATAGCTACGTAGCAGTCTCTTCCAGGCAACCTTGGGTGAGAGGCGAAACCCTTCATGTGCGAGTTCGACTCGCACTTGGGCGATTTTTTTACATCTTTTTTCTGCATGTACCTATATGTTCCTATTTGTGAAAACTGATAAAGACATGTTTGTGCTATTCTTTATATATATTTTATTATTATATGCTGTTTGTTTTCCATGTAAAAATAAATAAATTAATTATTCTTCTCAATAGTTGCCATCCTCAGTTTCGACACTAAAAAAACTGATGATGACGAATAATTCTTCTCATCTCCATAGAGCAGGGATTCCAAAGCATTAATGACATTAGCCCATCTATAAGGAAATATTCTGCTCCAGTAAAGACACAAACATGGCTGATTTGGTGCACCATTTTTCTCAAAAGTTCCTTAAAGCAGAGGGGAATAGGCTATTTGACAATGCGAAAAATAAAGTGTCAATTACTGTTATCAGTATAAATTATGAGTTTAAAAATGGTTTTTTATTAACGTAAGTTGAAAATAATATTAAATTTATTTAAAAATCCGTAAATAAAAATGCATTTTTTAAACGTTTTGTCACGTGACACAAAACGCTCCTGATTCGTCGAGTTTATAATGACGTCACCTGCTTGTAAACCTCGTTTGCCTACGTATGTGGATGATATGCAGAATACAGGCAAGTGACGTCACCGAACCCATTGCAGCGCCATATTGTCAATGTAGCGTTTTGGCGCGCTATTTAAATATTGAATTTTTAATTTGATACTTTTCAGCAAATATTTATTTATTTATTTATTTATTTTTTTATTTTTAAAATGTGTACCAGAATTAAAAAAAACAACTTTTACTGGGTTACTAAACTCCACTACATAATATAAAATGGATTTTCAAAACCTGTCAAATAGCCTATTGGGACTCTACTTACCTCCATAGCACAAGTATTGGGAAGCAT
Source organism: Chrysoteuchia culmella (assembly GCA_910589605.1). Classification (NCBI taxonomy): domain Eukaryota; kingdom Metazoa; phylum Arthropoda; class Insecta; order Lepidoptera; family Crambidae; genus Chrysoteuchia; species Chrysoteuchia culmella. The sequence goes on along the minus strand of OU342671.1, from coordinate 7,117,495 downwards.
CTCATGCATCTCCACATCTCTAACACCATAACATCTATGAAGACCTGTGTTCTAGTAAGGACACTAAATAATAATAAAGAAATAAATAAATTAACCACCGGTATCAGAACCAAGGGTCCCGGGTTCGATTCCCAGCGGGGGTACATATTGTATTCGGTTTGGTTGGTGGTAGGACTTGTTGTGAGTCCGCCTGGTTAGCTACCACCATCTTATCTAAGCCTGACGGAATACCAACAATGTTTTCAGCATTGTTGTGTTTCGGCAGTTTGAGAAAAGATAGCCAGTTCCTCAGTGGCTGAGGATTCCGGGAGAGGCTCGCTTCTATCTTCAGCCTTATCAATACTTAACATCAGGTATGATGAAGGCTAAGAGTCTCACCGTCGTCGTTCATAAAAAAAAATCCTACACTCACACCAATTAAAGTACTTAAAGTTTATAAATTTTATAATGTGTTTAAATAATTTTGTTATGTAATTTTAATAATTTTATTTTCTTAGTGTGATACTTTAATAATGTGCTCGAATAATTTTGATAATTACTTAAAATAATTTTAGCTTCAAATTGTTAGATTTTAATTGTTTTGCAACTTAAAGGGTGTCTTACGTTATGTATACCTACAATATAATACTTTGTAATCGTCATCAGCCATTTTTAATGTCCCCACTGCTGGGGCACTGGCCTTCCTTATGGATGGATAAGAACGGGCCATGACCCACCAACGGGCCCAATGCGGATTGGTGGGTTTTAACGACTGCAAATGCAGCCGGGACCAACGGCTTAAACGTGCCTTCCGAAGCACGGAGGGGCACGAGATAGTAAATTTATGGTCACCCATCCCGTGACAGACCTTTGCGAAAGTTGCTTGACCTCAACAATCGCAGTCCGAGCGCGCAAACCAATGCGTCACGGGCTCCTCATACTTTGTAATATTGTAAAGCATTTGTGAGTGACTTGCGATAAATAAAATATGAAATATCTATTAATCTAGCCCAATGGCAAGCAATATAAGACGTGTGTTGTGGGATACTAGGGTAACGCATAATTATATGAATTATACATATATATAAGTATATTTGTGTAGAAATATATATTAACGTCCATGGTACAAATGCTCGTATTCATCATACAAACGTTTGCCCCTTGGATTTGAACCCGGGACCTCAGAGTAGACGACACTTTTGAGACCGGTGTACGTACCACTTACTATTAAGTATTCTGTGGTACCACTCGACCACGGAGGTCGTTTATTGATGATATTGTCCTTTTGTATTTCTTCATTCATATCATCGCTCTCTAATACAGTCCATCTATCCAAACATCCAAACAAACATTTTTTCTTACATAAAGACAACTTGTAATTCCTAACCAATTTATAAATGCTTAAATATGTGCCTAATTGACAACTGTTTATGCTGTTTTTATTATTATTTGCATGCTAAAATATAGGCAGAATGTACAGGAACCAAAAACTTTTTTTACCATTGTATGTACTTACCTACATTCTTTGCAAATAAAATATTATGATTATGATTATTATCTATGAGGAAGACCTGTGTTCTTTAGAGAGGGTCACTACAATGACTGAAAATTATGCATCATTCTTCTCAACAGCAGTCAAATCATTGGTTAATCCAGACGTATATCGAGATAGACGGTAAAAGTGTACGTACCTTGCGTGCCAAAAGTTTGATCCACGGTCAATGTTTTACGATCTAAGTCAGTCCGCTTGAGACCATTGCCATGAAAACACGCGTCACTCAGAAACGAAAATGGTTAAGTGTGCAGTGCTGTTACAAGAGCTCATCAATAACATTTACACATCACTAAATCTCGCTCGTGACGTCATCGTAGGTACGAAAAATTCGACACGCTTGGTTCTCATACAGTTTGACGCGCTCTTTACGTCTATCTCGATATAGGTCTGTGGGTTACTCAAATTGCTGAAGTTGATGAATCTGTGAGGACACTAAAACGCCGATAACTATGACTCACCTCCATAGCACAAGTATTGGGGAACATCTCGTGCAAGGCGGCACACTGCGCCGCGTGTTCATCACTCTCACACACGGAGCGACGTCCGCCGTCAGCTGACTCAGAGCTCTCAGAGTTGGAGTGGGACCTAAAATGAACGTAAATAACAATTGGTACTAAAATTATAATAAAATATGAAACGACGCAGTATATGTAAAGACTTATGATAAATTTTAAATAGAAAAAAATTGGAAAAAAACAACTCGGCCACAAGTGAATTCTCAAATGGGACCGTCTATCATAAGTATAAAAATAGCATAAAAAAATGTAAAATAAAAAAATCATAAAATATGTAAAGACGTTCAATATCGAATAAATGCAGAATAATCATATCTTAAGTCTCTTCGCACACTCGTAATTGAAATACACCCTACATAAATAAGCACTCCATTCTTAAAATTAGTTTTCGTCGACATTTACGTCTTGCTAGCTTATTATTTGACATAATTAAATTTAATGAGCTTGATCTTTTTTCCAAGCTTAATTTTATTCAAGGTTGTGGTGGTGACTGTAAAAGACCCAGGCGCTTAGTGTTATCTACTCAACAGCACCGGACGGTGGCTTTTACTGGTAGTTTCCGATACCAAGCTATAAAATGTTGGAACAACATTCCACCCCCTCTAAGACGTATGAGCAAGCCCTCTCTCTTAAAATATCTCAAAATTTAATATTTAAATAAACAGAAACTAGGATTAGTCAATGACTAACATTGAGAGCTTCATATGTCTAGTAAGTTCCAGTATTTAGTTGGGAGTTCCCAAAACTAATATTAATGTTATTGTAATTAAGTCATATTTTGAGTATAATTTTGATGCTTCTGCCTATTTCTTGTTCACTGTGCTTTAAGTATTATTTGCTTAAATTATATTTTATTATTTTTTATTAATGCACATATTTTATCTTTTTTTATATGTGCCTCGTGGTTTGACAACACTTATATGTGTATGTATTTAAGTACACTTTTTTGCATTGTGTTATTGCTTTGCTTGCGACCAAACGATGACAGGGACGCAGCTGAAAATCAGTGTCTGGTTCCTTGGAACTATTAACACTGAACTGAGTTCCTTTTCAGACTGCCGCTGCTGCACACTCCGGTATATTACTTTTAAGCTGAATGTCTTAGTTTTAAGTTTTGTTTGTTTTCTCTTTTGTACTTAAGTAATGCCTTAAAAATGTATTTTGGTTGTTATGTGTTGTAGTGGTTTCTGAAAAAATATTTTATCTATCTATCGATCTATCGAAATAAAATAACTTTTGCGGACTTTTTTATGAAAGCGCGAAGAAACTTAAGCTGAGCTTATTTTAATAACTCGACATCGACAGTTAATATAACAATGTATTAATGGCATAATAATCCTGTAAAATGATGTATGTACATGGTCCTTCGAGCCGGATAAGTTACCATTAATAGGATAGGATTATCCGGAAAAGTAAGATACCTGTTTGAAGTAGTAGGTTGTTATACAAGGGGCTAAAATTACCCATTGTTACGAGGTATTTTAACTCCCGAGCTTTAGCGAGGGAGTTAATAGAAACCGAGCTATAATAGGAATACAATATTAAAAATAATTTATATGTACGGTCACCAATTCAATTTGTTATTTAGTAAATAATTCTGAAGAAAAGAAGGCAACCTTATCTTTTTTTTTTTCTGTAGCCATAAAGGAACGCAATGCACGCATCCTAAAGTACCGCCATGTTGGTACCCCAGTTTATTTCACTTGTGATATATTTTTACACAAGAACATATAGGGAGGCCAACCCAATGCAAGGGTTCGAGTCCCGATTGAGCGATATGAGACAAGTTGATTACTACTAGTATCTTTACTTGTTTAAAAATTTATCACAAAAAAATATATAGACGCGACGAATTGATAACCTCCTTCTTTTTTGAAGTCGGTTAAAAATTGCTTCACGTGAAATGCATAAATAAGCATAATTTCTAACTTTATTTACTTCATGTAGAGAACAACAAAGAAAATCTATTGTGTTTGATATGTCATATTTTTAATACGTATGGTGTTTTTTTTTCCATTGAAAATTTTGCATGCCGAATGGTTAAATATGGCGTTCTTATGACTTGTAAGACGTTAATTATGTACCTACCCATATTTTGCAAATAAATAAATTTGATTTGATTTGAAAAGATGTGCTGATGACATTGTCAAGGTCACAGGCAAGAAGTGGATGGAGGAGGCTGGATACGACAGATATAAATGGAAAAGGCTGGAGGAGAGGAGGCTTTTACGCTACAAGGGGAACAAATCATGCAGCACGCAGGACTAATAACTAGATTAAGAATTACTAACATAACTAATAATTAAATTTTTAAATATATTTTTTTTATAACATTTATTTTCTATTTGCCTCGTATTTTAATCTTATAATTGTTATCGTCATTGTCTGTCTTGTTCATGTTAAAGCAATATTTTAAATTTTTATATTGCTTATGTGTAACATATATAATTAAGCTTGCATTTAGTTTAAGTTTAAGCTAATATTTAATTACGCATGATATGATGTTAATCTTGTTGATGTTAATAAATAAACTAACATTATTAATTTTATCATACCTGTATTCTAATGTAACCAACCATGTTGTGATCTGGTAAATACAAAGTTTAATTATTTTTATTATAAAGAACAATAATAAATACCGGTTGCTCTTGGTGGGTACTGAGGTTGGCAGCATCTCGCTGAGGCTCTGCAGCGTCAGGCTGATCTTATCGCTGCACGCTGAGTCATCTATAACGAAAATGTAGTGAAAATAAATATAAATGGAGGTGTTTCTAAAGGAAGACAGGAACAGAGTATAAAACGCTGGGGGTTTACTCCAAAAACTAAACACAATTATCGGAATCGCAAATTCGTGGTCGTTATATAGTATGGTTTGAGTCGCGACGACAGCCAAAATGTATGAACATAGCTAGGTTGGGGTGTAGCGTTATGGTACTATGGTAAAAACGACAGAAAAAATTCGACGAAAATTAAAAAAAAAAAAAGACTGACAACCCCCCCTTTTTTTTGGTCTTATTCGATTAAGAGTACCTAGATGAGCAATTTAGGTCATATATATTTTTTTCATAAAGTGCATATTTACAGCCTTATTACGAATTTTAAAAAGTTGGGACTTGTAAGACGACACTCTGACAAAGCTATTAGCGCGGACGGTGGGTAAGCAAGTTTATTCATACATTTCGACTGTCGGCGCCAACGGTAAGCGCGACTCAAACCATACTTTTTTTTAATGAGGAGAATTCATTTACGCATTATAAACGGTTATGCTGCGCTCACCTAGAATACCGGACTCGCGAGTCCAGCACCCTATCCCCCGCCGCACCCCGACACCCCGTTAAGCCTAGGCTCGGCGGGGGTTCGGGGTAGGATCAAACCAAGCTCCTGTCCCCCCACCGAGAACAAAAGCTCCGTGGAAGGATTCACTCCATTCAGCCTCGAAAGACCATCTTAACGAAAATTCGTGATTTTCGTGCGATTATTGGGTTTAGTTTCTAGAGTAGACCCCGTGCGTTTTATACTTTGTTGCTGCCTTTTCTTAATAACCAACCTTAATATTGGCCAAAGGCACAGAATTATATAAATAGTACAGCGTAGGGTAGAGTAGCACAGGTCGCACAATGCTCTCTTCTCATCTCAAATATTATAAACGTACATTCGCCAATTCGTTGCCTCTCTTTCTAACGCGTAGCTCTTATCCTTTCTGACGAGACGTCAGCCCTACTGATTCCGTCGTGCGCTGGCCTATCGATTAGGACGCGAGCTGTATGCTATTATACGAGCCTAAACGCGTGGCAGACCCATTGGTGACAGACGAAAGACCGGCTGGAAAATATTACTTTGATATCCAATGAGACATTCCACCCAACCCATCGTCTTTTAAACAGAAATTCAAATTCAAATTCAAATTCAAAGATTTTTATTCAAATAGACTTATAGATAAGTACTTTCGAATAGTCCAAAATTTTTTTTCCCTACCAGATTTCGCTTTAAATAAAAAAAACCGGATCTGCAATTTGCCGTCTACGCATAGGTCATGCCTGTACACCCACCCATCTGGAAATATTGAGAATTAATGTGGGATGGAGGAGGGTTCCATGGACTATCTATTCTTTAACTGCCCTAATCTACATAGATCCCTTAACGACATTGTACCCTAAGATATTCCTCGCCCTATCAATATGAAATCCCTGTTATGTCTCATTAATAATAATAACTCTTTATTGAAAATATTGCCAAAATTTATCTCCTAAAATATTAAATAGGTATATACTTCTCCCTTATTATGTTAAATATCTGTGATGTTTACTGTACTCCGAAACACGGAAGCGCGCTGTTGTAATGCCCCTTAAGGGTCACCCATCCGACACCTGACCGAATACAATCAGTCGGTCAGGCGTGCTTTGTTATCCGGCTATAAATGTCGATAAAAGACATTTATGGTAGCCTTACCAAGGCTACAGGTTCCATATCCCGAGTGTTACGATATCATCATTGTTTCCATATTCTGATAAAGCATAGACAGACATACATTCGCCTTAGCAACTTCAATATGTATAACATACCATTGTTAGACATTGAATCTGATTCCTCCCTGCGTGACAGCTCAGCTTCTAACTCCAGCACCCAGGAGCATACCTGTCCGGCATTGATACGGGAAAACTCTGGTATGTACGCTGCCATCATCTCTATGAACCCTGCAACAAGATGACGACTGTAGTACAGACTTTATCATAATCATAATAATATTATAAAAGTAAACGTTCCTGTATAGGTATCTTCTAGGCAAGCACGTTTCATCCTAGATCGCATCATCGCTTACCATCAGGCGAGATAGCGGTCAAGCGCTAACCTATACATAATAAAATAAAATAAAATAAAGTTTCTAATATCCATATGGAGTTTCACTCAAGTTCTTTTCGTAATAACACATGTTGTGAGACTCCATTCTAACTCAATCTACTGCACAATTTCTAAAATATATATTTAATAAAAACTGTATCCTGGCGAAATCCAAAAGGGCACACCATTAAATTTAAGAAAAAGAAGAATATACATATTTCATAATTTTTAATGTTGCCACTGCTGGGACACTGGCCTTGGCAAATGGATGGATAAGGAGATATCCATATTTGATTACAATAAGAAAATATGAATAATAGCAATGATTATAATCATTCACATGTTGAATTACTTTTATTTAAATTACTATTACAATATTATTTTCCTATTCATAAATAAAACATCATTTTTAATCCAACTATTGCCTAGGTAGTCAAGTTTTGAGAGCGAAACAAGGCTTTTTTAAAAACTACTTTATTAATACAAGGTTGCCGATATTGAGGCACTAATACTATTGCCGAATTTGAGGCACTAAAACTAGGGTGAGAGTACGTCCGACCGATTCGGAGGTCTGAACAAATCTACTCGCAATATTCCTTATTTTTAATATGTCTTAAAAGCTAGACTAAACAAAACGCTACTAGGAACTCGAGGAGCGACGCAAGCATTTACTTTGTAAGCCCCTTTTGTTGCAAAGTAAGCCTTCTTAATCTAAGACGGAGGGGTGAGGGGGAGCCATAACTCCTCCATCCCCAGATGGAAAATTATAGGAATGTTCATGTTTGGATTTCCGATAATTTTTCATAAAAGTCACTTTTATGATTTTAAATTTATATAAAACTTGAAAAATGATTATAATAAAAATTAAGGTAAACAAACTTAAAATTATATAAAATAGCACATGAAAATCAGTTTCCTTCTTATTCAAACCACTGGTTAACACTTCACTATTTCTTACATGGTGTAACATGTACTTTACTTCATCCAAATTGATTTCTTTCATGTTGAGTGCACTTGCACCGGATAGCGTTGCCTTCTGTGGTATTTTAGGTAGATTTATTACAGGTACTGCAGGTATATGATCCTTTTCAGTGAAAACTTGATGTTGTCTAATTCGCAATCCAGATATCTCCACTTCGCAGAGTTTTTCCATAGTAAGTATGTATGTCCCGGAGATTGAATACTTATGTATTTCGCCATTACACTTTTCTGTCAGAGTTTCCTGAAGTTTGGTATGTATTATCCAATTTCCTGGCTTTATGCGTTGTAGTTTTATATCTTCTATTTGTATGGGGTGTTGGATACAGCTGCTGAGGTTACTCTCAAATTTCATAAGTTGCTCTATACATGTGACATCTTGATACAGCGCTTGATCATCGTTGGTGCATAGGAAGTTATCTCTCGTAGCAAGGCCGCGACATTGTTTCATGATCGGTAAGTAATTTACACCTTTCGCCAAAAGGTAGGGAAATTTGGGAAATATGGTAAGGGTTACATTTTCAGATTTATGGAAAACAGGTAGGGAATACAATTTATAATAGTTATAGGTAATGTTGTCTATTAAAGGAATTTCCATGATAAACGTTATCTGATCTTTCTTAATATATGACTTTACACAAATAGTCTGTTCTCATGGAAATTCCTTTAAAATCGTTGCTGTGGAATTAATTGATGATACTTATCTATTGTAATATCGCGAAGATATTCTGCGTGTTCTAGGATGCTGATAAAATCGTGAGGAAATGATCCATTTGAGGTAACTAATATTTTTAATTCATTAAATTTATTTACTGTATATTCTAAATCATTGTAAACATTACTTAAATTTATGTTTTTAATAATTGTCCATTTATCTATTTCTAAATATGCTTGACCTTCTTTTACAGGTAGTATTCCTGGATTCCCGTCAAGGTTTTGAAGTTGAAGGGCCCGCACCGGCATCGCTACGGTCAGTAAACACCACCTGTGGAGGGCGTTTTATATTTTTAATTGGTGCTTTAGTTTCCCTATCACCTATCTTGAGTGGAACTATATTTCTACTTGTTTGTCCTGTAACCTTTGCTTTGGAATATCTCGGCTTGTCTTTACTTTTACGTTTGTTAACGTCTTTTACATAAACGGGATCATTTTCGGAAAATACCAATTCTTCTCCTCCTTGTTTATTTCTAATTTTCTCTTTATTAATAAGCATTTTATCGGACAAATGTTGATATAGAAATTTAGTTCTTTTTAAATGATCTTTGACTAATTGTTGGGTATAAGATTTTTCAAACTCTATGTTAAATGGATTATTAGAATCAGTATGTCCGAAAACAACATCGAATGGGGTTAAGCCCGTAATTGAGTGTATGGTGTGATTATACGCCATAATAGAATAAGTCATGACTGATGACGCATCAGTGCATTTCCTTTCATACTTGGCTATTCTGTATATTTCTATTATTGTAGAGTGTAGTCTCTCTATCAAGCCCATTGAATTTGGGTTATTAGGTGTACCAATGTGCAGTGTAATTTTATGTAAATTAAGGAATTCTTTCAAAAGTTCATTGTTAAATTCTGTACCAGGATCGGAACTGATTTTATTAGGAATCCCATAAAATGAAAAATACTTCATTAACGCTCTTACTATTTCAGGTGTTGATTTGTTTGAAATTTCTATGGCTTGACCAATCTTGCTAAATGCATCGATAAGTGTTAAGTAGTATTTTCCTTCTATAGAAAAGGTATCTATAAAAACTTCTTGGAATGGAGCATTTTGTGTTTGGGTAAGTTGTAAAAATGGTTTAATTGGTTTTCTGTCATACTTCATTTTACGGCAAGAATCACAACCGTTTATAATTGCAGCTACTGTTTCAGGCATGTTTTCCCAGTAATAATTTCTCCTAATTCTGACTAACGTTTCCTTTATTCCTCTATGGCAGGTTTTTCCATCGTGATGTTTCAGTACTATAGCCTTTTGTTCTCCTTCATCATCAACGTAAACTACTCTTTCCGTACATTCATAAAATTTTACCGTGTCTTTTTTAAACAATTCTATTATAATTTTGCTAAATAATGAGCGATGTTTTTCTTCTTTAAAGTAAATGAAATATTTAATTTTTGGTCGAATATATTCTTTTAAAAATGTTTTTACTAATTCTGGATTGTTGATAGGCATAAATACTTCTAAGATCTTTTGTTTTTGTCTGGAAACATCCTTAACATTTAGCTCGTTTTTAAACCAAGAGAAAATTAAAATTTGATTAGGTTTAGTGTCAATTGCTTCGTGCAGGATTGGGATACCTGTTGACTCTAGATCTATGGCTGAATGTATTGTTTGTGATTTATTACTTTCCGTGGATGGTGTTTTAATTGGATATTCTAACTCGTTATCATCTGATATTGTAATTGGACTAGCTGAGGTAGTTTTACTGATATCTGAAATTGATAAGGTTGAAGAAGAATTACGTTTTTGTGCTTTTGATAATTGTTTTATATTTTTAACTACATCTTTAATATGGTCTTGTAAACTTATTTCATCTTCATCTACATTTACTTGCATTGATTCGCCATCATCATCTGAATCTAATGCGTTAACTTTAATACGTGATAAGGCGTCGGCATTGGTATTTTGTTTCCCGGATTTATATATAATTTCAAAGTTATAATCTTGCAATCTCAATCTCCATCGTGTTAACTTACTGTTCGGATCTTTAAGTGAATTTAACCAAGCTAAGGGACGGTGATCAGTATAGATGTAAAATTTCTTTCCATATAAATATGGTCGGAAATGTTTTATAGCCCAAATTATGGCAAGGAGTTCACGTTCTATTGTACTATATCGTGATTCAGTTTCACTCAGGGTTCGACTAGCGTAAGCAATTGGCTTGTCGTTTCCAATCGTACCTTGCGATAGTACGGCACCTAGAGCTACGTTAGAGGCATCCGTAGTAAGTATAAATGGTTTATCATGATCAGGGTATTGAAGTAACGGAGCATGTGTTAAAAGTTCTTTACATTTATTAAAGGCGTCTATGTAATTTTTATCTGCGATAATTTTATTCCGTTTCTTTAAGCATGATGGTAATGGCTTAGTGACTTTTGCAAAATCTGGAATAAATCGTCTGTAATATCCTACAAGACCTAGGAAACTTTTAATTTCTGTTGTGGTTTTGGGTAAAGGGAATTTTAACACTGCTTCAATTTTATCGTTGTTGGGTTTTAATCCATGCTCAGTTATAACATGTCCAAGGTAAAGCACTTCTTTCCGTAAGAACTCAGTTTTGTCCAGTTGAATTTTGAGGTTATTAAGTCGTAATCTGTCAAATATTAGTCTTAACTTTCGGATGTGTTCTTCCAAACTGGTCGAAAATACTATGACGTCATCAAGATACACCATACAATGTAAGCCTTGAAGACCTCGCAGTACGTTGTCCATTGTACGTTGGAAGGTAGCAGGTGCTGTCTTTAGTCCGAACGGCATTCTTTTAAACTCGTAATGTCCGTTCGCAGTAAACGCGGTTTTTTGCCTATCTGCCTTCTCAACTTCAATTTGGTGATAGCCACTGGCTAAGTCTATTGTGCTAAAGTAAGTACTTTTCCCTAATTTGTCCAGAAGGTCGTTGATGTTCGGTAAAGGATATTTGTCGTCAATTGTTATGTCATTTAATCGTCTGTAATCAATTACCATTCTGTATTTAACTTCCCCGGAAGCGTCCATTTTTTTTGGCACTAAATGTACAGGAGCGCTCCACGGTGAATGTGATTCTTGTATAATATCTTCGGATAATAATTTGTTAACCTGTCTATTGATTTCTTCCGCTTGTGCGGGTGACTGTCTATATTGCTTTACATAAATAGGGTCTTCGTTTTTTGTTCTAATTTGGTGCTTTACTTGATTCGTGAATGTTAATGGTAGCTGATCACAATAAAAAATGTCCTTATAGTCTTTACATAGGTTATATATCTTATTTCTTTCTTCGTCATTAGTATGGTCGAGTCGGAGTTTCTGTAAGTTAGTTTCTAATAGTTGGTCAGTGTCTATTCTGTCTGTCGTATTTTGAAGGAAATTTGTATCACAGTTAGTACTTTCATACTTAGTTGCGGTCAAAGGTTTAGTCAAAACTAGTTTGATTGCCTTATCAGATATATTTTGTATAACTGTAGATGCATAGCCCTTTTCACATGTTACTAACGCACTTGGCATTCTAATGTGGGAATTAAATTGAGTGAAATTTAAAATAGCTTCACCGGAATATTGGTCTGTCGGTATTTTTACGCGTTTTTCGCATCGGGAAGGTAAGTGAATAGAATACTTTAGATTATTTACTATTGGTATGCAAGTAGTTTTAGTTTTTAGAACAAGAATTAAGTCGATTACTGCATCTAGACTTTGTAATAAATCATTACCAATAAGACCATCGTACTGGGTGTCTACGTCATAAAGGTAAAACTTGTGAAATTCATTACTTTGGAAAGTGGGTAAAAGTGGAATATTAATAACTTCGTTATGTTTACTTGAAGCGTGCGTGCTGACAACTTCAAATGGTTCATGTTCAATAAAATCATAGTATACTTCATAAGCTATATGTGGACTGAGAAATGATCGAGCACTACCGGTATCGATCATCATTTTTGCGTTTATTTCTGGTAAATATATGTACGGTAATTTTAAATTAGGGTTACAATTTAACTCTATGATTTCGGTTCTGTGGTAGAGGCTTCTGTGTGAAAATTTTCAGACGTAGTGTTTTCTGAATTTTCAGGTTCTATTTCGTAACAATATTGCTCATCATAGTCGACGAAGTTTTCATTGTAATATTCGTCGCCTGTCGGGAACATGTTATCAGGATCATGTAATTCACTGATATCTAATTCATTTAACTTAAGTTGATTAGGTATTCTAGGTGGAACGGTTCTCATAGAAATGTCAGTAGTTTGATGTCTCGGGTCCTGTATTTGTGGCGGCCTATAACCGAACTGTTGACTATTAAAATTTGGTCTGTAACCAAACTGCTGGTTGCTAAAATTTGGTTTATATCCAAATTGTTGCGGCAACATATTAGGGCGATAACCGAACTGTTGCTGCGGCAATATCGGTTTATAACCAAATTGTTGGTTTGTTACATTAGGACGGAACCCAAATTGTTGCGGTGCCGATTGAAATTTATTAAAAGGTGGACGGTACCCTAACTGCTGTGGTGTAGATTGAAATTTATTAGATGTTTGTGGAATACCAAAATTAAATTTCTGTGAGAATCCAGGATTTAAATTTTTGTTGGGTGTAAAATGCCCGAATTTAAATCCCTGATTTTCTGCTGTAAAAATCGGTTTGGTATTTGTATTAGTATTAGCACTGATTTTATTTCTAATTTTATACTGTTCATGGAAGTTAACTTCTTCCAGAACAATCTTTAAGGCGTCTTCCAAGGTATTTGGCGAACGTAATCTAACAATACGGACCATTTCCTCAGGAAGGTTATATAAAAATACTTTTAAAGAAATGTCATTGTAAATTGTTATCTTTGCTGTTTTCATACTGGCATCTGAGATTAAATTTACTTTAGATATAAGAAGGGACCTAACGCTTTGTATTCGGTTACAAAAATCTAAATACGTTTCACCAGATTTAAGCTTCAGTCCTTCTAATTCTAGGCTAATGCACTGTTCACTTCGAGGATCTCCAAAATGCTGTTCTAACAACGTGCGCAACTCGGACCACGATAAAACATCCTCGCGTTCAGATAAAAGAGCGGCAGCGTTATCCGTAAGTCTGCTGGTCACGGCGTGATAAACATAGAGGTTCTGTACTTCAGATCCTCTATATTTACTAATTACGTATTCGGATTTCCGAAGGAACAAGTTGAGTTGCCTCTTATCGCCACCGTATAAAGGAATAAGTCTCAGAATTTCATTTGGAATCGCGATTATTTCATCCATGGTGATTTATTAAAATTTAGTATTCTTGTAAAGTGGTTGATGTTAAGTAAAAGGATTAATATTGTAAAAGTTGTAAAATTGTAAATATCTGTGATGTAGAATGGAACGAAAAGTAACACAACGCTATTCTTAATATATATACTTATAACTAACACAATTGTATAACACGTTAAGCTTAGAACTAAAATTAGCTGCGTTTGAAATTATTTAAAATATATATTTTTTTAAATTTTATAAATTCACTATAAGATTTTCACTTAACTAATTGGCACTTTCAGAGTTGTATGTAAGTTACCGTATTCTAATTTAAACTTAATAAATAATCATTTACAGAATTGCATGTAATATGATCAGATAAACGCTTTTACAGAACACAAGAAAAACACAGGGATTATGGAAAGGAAGGCGAAAAGTTTTACTCACCAACCGATCAACCCCATGCTCAGGAACTGTTGAAACTCTTCTTGACAAATTTGTTTGGTTCGCGGATTTACCCGTTTTAGCTATTTCGCGACGCGATCACTTCAGGCGAATTTGGACACCCGTTATTAGCGATACGTGCAGCCTTGAGTAAATCCTACCGGCTGCGCCAGTCAAGTTTTGAGAGCGAAACAAGGCTTTTTTAAAAACTACTTTATTAATACAAGGTTGCCGATATTGAGGCACTAATACTATTGCCGAATTTGAGGCACTAAAACTAGGGTGAGAGTACGTCCGACCGATTCGGAGGTCTGAACAAATCTACTCGCAATATTCCTTATTTTTAATATGTCTTAAAAGCTAGACTAAACAAAACGCTACTAGGAACTCGAGGAGCGACGCAAGCATTTACTTTGTAAGCCCCTTTTGTTGCAAAGTAAGCCTTCTTAATCTAAGACGGAGGGGTGAGGGGGAGCCATAACTAGGTCTTCAGTACAATTGACAAACAATAACAAAGCTTGTATTTTACTGAACAAAACATTCACTTGATCAAATGATTCAAATGTGAAAAACATCATTGGTTTTTGAGACCAAATAGGTTATCAAAAATTTCTAATTACTCCGAAACTAATAACCCGGTCGTTTTGAATACATTCTATTCATAAGATTATAACCGGACACCGGAGTCCACACAATAACTAAATATCTATTGCTATTTGTCTTATTTTCCTGTACCTGACTGATTGGTTACTATGTCAAATAATTTAAATTCTTAAATGCATAAACATATGGTATCAAAGTATATAAGTTTCAGTAATACTTCTTGCTATCTCATAGTAACAAGGATTCTTAGAAAATAGGCCACATTTAAACTATAAATAAAACAAGTTTTCCTACGAATAAGAACAATAGAATACGAAAACAATGGCCCAAGAGCGAAAAATTAACACCCACAGGTAAGTTTAAGTGCAGCCTATGTAAATCTTGTTTGTTGTACTCTATGGTTAAATTTCCAATTAAAATAGATAATAGATTATTCTAGGATAATTTTGGAAGCATTCTTACCGTCTACATCGAAGCAGGGGTCTTGCGAGGCCTCCTCCAGGATTGATATCACATAGGCGAGGACGATATCGTCAATAAGTTTTAAATTCGCACTCGGGAAGTTTTTAGTGATGAACTGAAATAAACTCTCCTTGACGAGAGATTCCTGCTGCGCTATAGCACTCATTTTCACCTAAAACAACGTAATATTGTCTGAAACACTGACTTTATAGTAAATGTATTCACACTACGCGTTACGGCTGGGCTAGCAATTATTAATGAGAGCGAAAAGCAACGTATAGCTTTAGCTTTATTCTATAACGTTCACCTTTTCTTTGGCCCTTACACCACAAAAACCAAACACCAAAATAAAATTATTTCAGACTTTTTACAAGAAAATTGCCAGACAGCGACAAAAATCAATACAAATGAAGTTTTTTTTATAAACAACTTTAGTTGTTTTTCATTGCGACTCTGACATTTAGCTATTCAGCCATCTGTTAAATATGAAGAAAGATAAATTCTAAAACACATTTTGTGTAGAAATAATTATTTTGATAAAGTTTATTGTAATATAAAATATTAAATCATACACTAATAATAATTGGTTAATATTTGAATTATTGAAAATTGTTTACTGTAAAAATAATCTGTAGAACGGAACGTTTTGTCTCAAATGCGCGGGACGTTTGAAAAGTAATTTGACTATGGTCTCAGGGTATCAGATTATTTTAGAAAATAGGTCAGTTTGGGGATGCTACAAACAATAGACTTTTAATCAGGGTTGCCAGATTGCGCGAAATGTCGCATTTTGTGCTACCTAGCTACCGAAATTGCGACCAGTTTTACGTATTTTGCAATGGTCGCAATTTGGATTATTTGTGATGCACCTTACACCAATGAAACACCGAAAATAGCCTTCCTTCATTTAATTGAACACCAAACAGTTTATCTCAATTTTACTTTCCACAGTTCACAATACTTAAACAGTCTTATTTTTAGAATATCACTGGTACTTTATGCATTTGACCTTCTCAGTCGATTATTCGTATATTACCCTACTCACTTTTCTTTTTTTTTCCCTGCTATATTTTTTTCGAACGAAATGCGCGGGAACCAATGACGTTGGAAGTCAAATGCATAAGTCCTAAGGCATGAGTTACTTTTCACACAAATCATGGTATTAAATTACTAGTTTTGTTTGTTTTTATAAAGTTATAATTATTTTAATGCAGATAACATCAGTTTTTGGCTTCATTATTTTATAATAATTTTAACATCATATTAGTATCTTATTATAACTGACATACTCTTAAAAAGTTCTTAAACAATGTAACAATGAAAAGTAACAATTAACTATATATTTAATATATTTATGTTAATAACTCTAACAGCTCGTCCATCCTGATTTCGGTTCACGTCCTCGTGAACATCTCATAAAAATAAATCTAAATTAAATACATTTTTCGACAAGGTAAGTTGTACATAATTTTAATTACATCCAATAGCTTTGTATTTCAACATTTGTTTAACAAACTTTTAAGATAGTTGACAATTAAATTGCACACTTTGTGCATTATACATTTAATTATTATTATAATGCTGGTAGTACCCTTTTTAGCACACTTTGTGCTTTACCTAGCACACTTTGCGCCGACACACTTTATGCTTCTATTTGCGCACTTTGCGCTAGCACACTTTGTACTTTATTTGCGCACGTTGCGCTAGCACACTTTGTGCTCCAATGGGCGCACGTTGCGCTAGCACACTTTGTGCTCTTAACTTGCACACTTTGTGCTTTAAATTGCGCACGTTGCGCTAACATTATCTGTAATTTCATTTGTGCACGTTGCACTTAAACAATAATTATGATCTACACATGTTGCATTCGTTTATGTAATTAATAGACATATTGGTCGAACTAATAGGTTTAACTACTTCCCAGCTCGTATGAGCGATATGAGACAAGTTAATTTACTTTCTTGTTGAAATCACATAGAAATACAATTTTAAATACAAAAAAATAATAAAATCCTAAATTAATCTTAAATACTAAGTACCCGTTGTAAATTCTGTACTCATATGCCCTTAAACCAGTTAATCACAAAAGTAGTATTAAATTAGACTTAAAACTACTAATAACAAAATTATCAATGTTACCATTTTAATGACTATTGGTATCGTCCTCATGTTCCTCGCTACCTGAACTATCGGATTGGGAATCATTTCCCTTGTTACTATAACACAGCCATGGGAATATTTTGTCTACCGCATAAACTCCTGTATAAGTTTTAGTCCCCTTTTTTGTTATAGCTGTATCGCAGATTTCGTACCTATCATTGGCTAGTATCTTGGTAATCTTATACGGCCCTGATAACTTAGGTAATAATTTCCTACTTTTACCTACACTATGAATAACCTTTTCAACTCGCACAAGATCTCCCACATTATAGTTTCTAGCTGATTTTCTTTTTTTGTCAAAATTACTCTTTTGTTTCCCTTGAGACTCCGTTACAAAATTATCTACTTCAGATCTGATTTTAATTATGTCAGTTTCAGAACTTAAAGCGCTATGATTTTCTACAACTAGTCCATCTAATTCTATTTTATCTAAAGAATCATTAGTATTTTCCTCATTAGTTTGAATTTGAGACGTTGTAACATCTAAATTTGTTTCCCTTTGACTAGACCTGTCAGCTTTCTGATTATGCGTACTACTTGAGTGACAGTTACTATCATCTCTTGCGGTATCCAAAGTGTCTGTCATTAAATCCTGTTCAATTTCTGGCACGATATGACCCTCGTTTGAGTTCATAAGCTTAAGCCCAAACAAAACTTCAGATGGTGATTTTCCCGTACCCTTATTAACGGTATTATTTAGGCCCCATTGAACCTGCAACAACCTGTCATCCCACAATTTCTCATCAAAACCATGGTTTTGCGCAGCTAATGAGTCAAGTATAGTACGGTTATACCGTTCTACTTGACCATTAGCGCGTGGAGAAGCAACTGCATTTTGAATGTGTCTGACTCCCAACTCTACCAGAAACTGCTTAAACTTTACACTAGTGAAAGATGTACCTCGGTCGCTTATTAGTCGTGTAGGTAATCCAAATGTGCCAAAATAATCTCTGAGTACAGCTATACTAGTATTTGATTTAGTGTTTTTAACAGCTTTAAGGACTATGAATTTCGTGTAAGCATCTATTATAACTAAAATATAAGCATTTTTACGTTTACTTGTGACAAACGGGCCAACATGGTCAATGTGTATCGTGTGGAACGGTTTAGAAACCTTAGGGATAGGATGAAGATAACCTTCCTTTTTACCAGCTGGAATTTTATTATGAGCGCATTCGAGACATGCATTAACGTATTTTTTTACAAACTTCCTCATTTTTGAAAACCAATAATGTTCCTTAAGTCTTTCGAGAGTCTTTTCAAAACCGAAATGACCTATTTGGTCATGATTTTTTTGTAAAATTTGCCACCTACAGCCCTTTGGCACGACCCATCTTAATCCAGCATCAGTATTTCTATATACCCTGTCCTTCTTAAGCACAAAATTCTTCTTTATCTCAATAATATCGTCATACTGAGGATCTGTTAATATGTCTTTTATACGTTTAAGCTCCGAGTCATTTGATTGGACGGTAACTATCCAATCGTTTTCTATATTCATTACTTCGTACTTTTCGATAACTTCCATAACGCCTACTTCTCCTTGAACTGGGTTTCTACTCAAAGCGTCTACGTGAGTCATCTTATTGCCTGACCTATATACTATGTCGCAATCATATTCCTGGATTAAGCTCCACCATCTTGCTACCCGCGGAATCATATCTTTCTTTTGAAAGGTTGCCCTAAGTGAATTGCAGTCTGTAACGATAGTAAAATTTGATCCCAGAACGTACGGCCTAAATTTCATTAGTGATGCTATGACAGCGAGAGTCTCTAATTCATAAGACGAAAAATGTGATTCTTCTGGAGAAGTTTGCCGACTGTAATAAGCAATTGGTTTAAAGTTGGAATCTTCTTGTTTCTGTAACAATACCCCGCCTATTCCGTGTTTGCTAGCGTCAGTGGGAATTTGTGTCTCAGCAGTTGGATTATACAAAGCTAAAACAGGTCGCGATACTAATACATGTCGAATCTCATTAAACGCATGTTCTTCCTCGATTCCCCAATTCCAAACAGCATCCTTTTTTAATAATTTAGTTAAAGGTCTACTAATTTGTGCAAAACCTTTGATGAATCTCCTAAAAAAACTAGCGAGACCTATTATTTGCCTTACGTTATGGACATCTTTTGGAGTAGGGAAATTGCTAACAGCCTCAACTTTTCGTAACCCTGGTTTAATGCCTGACTTAGAAACTTCGAAACCTAAATATTCGACCTCTTCTTTGAAAAAATAACATTTTTGAGGTTTAAGAGTCAGTCCCGAATGTCGTAATTTTTCGAAGATTGTACGTAGTCTATCTAAGCCTTGTTCAAAAGAATTCGATGGAACTAAAATATCGTCCATGTATGCCAAAGCTGAGTCAAAACGCGTATTCCCCAACACCATATTAATCGCCCTCTGAAAAACAGCGGGTGCGTTTGCTAACCCAAACGGCATTCTGTTAAATTCGAACTGACCGTCGGGGGTTACGAAGGCCGTTTTGTATTTAGAGTCCTCACTGATCGGGATCTGATAATAGCCAGATGCAAGATCTAATGTGCTAAAGTAGATGTTACCAGATAACCGATCAATTTGGTCCTCAATACGTGGGATGGGGTAATGTTGTTTCACTGTTTTATTGTTTAGTGCTCGATAATCTACACATAGGCGTTTATCACCGGTTTTCTTCTTAACTACTATAATTGGTGAAGCATATGGAGAGGAAGATTCCCTAATGATTTGATTTTGCAATAGCTCATCTATCATTGTCCTGACCTCGGCTCTTTCTGTGTGACTGAGGCGGTATGGACGATGAACTACAGGATTCAAATCTTTTAGCTCTATGTCCATTGTAGTAACATTAGTACAACCTAACTCTGATAAATGTTTGGCAAAACAATCCCTAAATTCATTAACCAGGCTTAATAATTTATTCTTCTGATTTTCGTTTAAATTATTACCAATATTTAGGTATGCTAAGGTAAGTATTTCCTTTTCGCTACATATTTTATTGACTGTTTGATATTTAAAATCGTGTAAATTTTGTAAGAATAGAGTACCCCGAGAGATGATTTGATCAGTTGGAAATTGTAATGTCAAACATCTACTATTAGATATATGTATGTATCCTACGCCATTATTAACCTTCATTTTACAACCCACTATCTTATATTTAGTTCTTTGACTATCCTCAATATATATTTCTCCTGTGAGAGGACAGTCTGTCTTAACTTTAATCATTGCACTTCCATATAGGTTGATTGCACTACACGACCTAAAAGTGAAACGCTGCCCACTAAGTGGACTCTTAGTTTTTATAATTAGATTCCTGTTATCCTTGTGTATTTCAATATGAGATTGTTCTGTCACAGTTTGACCAATTAGAACATCATAACTAAGAAAACGATCCGGTACTATTATTAATTCTACTGTAACTTCGACTTGGTCTATTTTTAATTCTACTGTGCACGCGCCTACAGGTTGAATGAGCGAGTTACCAAAACCACGCAAACACGGCAAATTCTCTGTCTTCCAATCAGAACAACCAACCACTTTCCTAGCTACCGATTCTTTAACTAAGGTACACTGGCTGCCAAGATCTACATATGCATTGCAATCGCATCCTTTTAAGTTAATTTTCTTTTTAAATTTTTCGTCAAGTAACTCATCGGCGCTAACTAGTCATAATGTCTTAACCTCTGACTTGTCCTTCCAAACTTCTCTTGTACAACTAGGATCATTGTGACCAAGTCGTAAACACTTTTGACATTTAACTACAGGTTTTTTACAATCATTAAAAGTATGACCTATTCCATGACAATTAAAACATCTTAAAACACGATTTAGTTCTATTTTTCCCGGTTTTCGATTTGATTCACTATTTATTCGTATAATCTTTCTATTACCGTCAAATTTCTCATGCTTTACACTTCTTAAATAACCTAACAATTTATCAGCATCTTCGAAACCTACAGCTTCTGCACCATAACGAATCGATCTATCGTCTATACCAAAAACGATACAGTCAATAGCGTTTTTCCCTACTATACTACATCGGTTCAAAGCTATTAATTTCTCGTAGAAATACTCTTCCAAGTCTTGTCCAAACTTAGCTCTTATATTTAGCATTTCGGTAAGTAGTCGACCGTAATTCTCGTATACAGGAAAAGCAGATTTAAGTTTCTCTTGCCACTCTTCCCATGTATGCATCACTGATTGTTGACCTTCAAACCATCGTTTGGCCGTACCCATAAGTTTTGGCAATGCATAATGAGCGGTTTGCCTGCTATCCCAACCATAAATCTCCGCACACTCATTAACTTTAGTTAACCAAGTAATAATCGTTTGGTTTTTAATCTTTGGGTCAAACTCTGGGACAACATTCATAGCAGAAAACTTTTCTTTATTGAGTGGGTTTACAGTTGAGACAGCTTGCAACACCTGACTAAGGCTATCAATTAAACTCTTGTTTATGCTTGCTTCGTTTTGCACAGATGGTAAGGAAGGTTCAGAACTTCTACCACTATTGACGATTTGAACAGAACCAATAGGGTTAGCTGATTCTTTATTAGGAACTATATCAACTTGATTAGTACAACTACTAGAACCTCTTGCGACATTGTTGGTTTGATTTTCATCCGGTACATTATTGCGTGAATCCCTAATAACGCTTGGTAGTTTCTTTTGACTATCCCGGGAGCGAGCCAAAAAAGCCCCAGAACTACGAGACCTACTCTCATGCAAAGCTGACCTTGAGTTTGATCGGGACCGGTGTTGCTCCTGCCTCGCTGATCTCTTGGTACGTGACCGGCTGCGCTTGCTTCGTCTGGAGCGGGACGGCCGCCTCGTTGGAGATCGCGATCGTCGACTTGTAGCGGAACGTGACCGCCGCCGTCGAGTGCGAGCCCGTCGGTCTCGTGAAGATCTCTCACGTGGCATTGTGTTAAAACAATGATTTAGAAACTTTTTTTGTTTGTTTTAACAAACCTATGTATCAAACCTGGATGTCCAGCAGCGTGTGATCCCACTTCTGAAATTGATGCACCTTACACCAATGAAACACCGAAAATAGCCTTCCTTCATTTAATTGAACACCAAACAGTTTATCTCAATTTTACTTTCCACAGTTCACAATACTTAAACAGTCTTATTTTTAGAATATCACTGGTACTTTATGCATTTGACCTTCTCAGTCGATTATTCGTATATTACCCTACTCACTTTTCTTTTTTTTTCCCTGCTATATTTTTTTCGAACGAAATGCGCGGGAACCAATGACGTTGGAAGTCAAATGCATAAGTCCTAAGGCATGAGTTACTTTTTACACAAATCATGGTATTAAATTACTAGTTTTGTTTGTTTTTATAAAGTTATAATTATTTTAATGCAGATAACATCAGTTTTTGGCTTC
Organism: Chrysoteuchia culmella; assembly: GCA_910589605.1. NCBI lineage: Eukaryota > Metazoa > Arthropoda > Insecta > Lepidoptera > Crambidae > Chrysoteuchia > Chrysoteuchia culmella. The sequence continues at coordinate 7,094,654 of OU342671.1, read as the reverse complement.
ATTATTTTATAATAATTTTAACATCATATTAGTATCTTATTATAACTGACATACTCTTAAAAAGTTCTTAAACAATTTAACAATGAAAAGTAACAATTAACTATATATTTAATATATTTATGTTAATAACTCTAACATTTGGAAAAATAAATTGCGCGATTTTTGGGATACTGACTTCACTGGTACTTAACAACAAATTGAAAAAGACCGTTTACTGAAAGTTCCCGTTCCCGTTCCCGGGGAACTTCCCGTTTGAACAGTAGAGAGAGGACCGGTTTTCTCAGAAAGGACTAAGGTTAAAGAAATAATTCATTATTCAAATGAAATACCTATATCTGTTACTTTTTTAAATAAATCTCCGTAAAAAACTATACTGGTCAACCGGGAAGTTCCTCGACTGTACCTCTTGCTCCAGGGGTCGAGGGTTCGATCCCCATCCGGGACAAATGTTTATTGTGATGACTGAGCATTTGGGGCCGTTAAAGTATTACGTAAGCAGTTTTTTGCAATTATTAACCCACCCCTCTTATGCTTACGTAAACATTGGTACAATTGGTTGATTTATGATCAGCAGTTATAAGTCTAGAAATAAGGAATAGGTTTGGAATAGAGGACTGTACAAGCGTGCGTTGCGATATGTGTAAAAAAGTACTGCTAAATAATTACTGCTGACGTAATCACTATCTAGATCCGCCACCCCCACATGTCATCAAAAATAAGCAAAGCAAAGACACCCATCGTCATTACGTAGGTACTTGTGCGTTATTGTAATGTAAAACGCACGGTTTAACAAGATGCTCCGTCTAAATCGAACGGTACTTTTCTTAGCGAAGAATTTTTATGTCAGAAAAGAGAGAACGGAGATAAAATATAATAAATAAACATACTAATTCTGTAATTTAATTCATTTTGACAATAACAAAACAAAACAGTAACAAAAACACAAAAAATAATATTTTATGAAAGTCCGAGTTTTCTTTATTTCCTCGCAAATATGTTATAAAACATCGTATGACATACGTGCACTTTGATAATCACTTAATTAGCAAGTAATCACTTGTTGATAATTACAGCCTCTGCTTTCTTGTACTTATATCTGCTTTATTTCAATATCGCCTGGCTGTAATTTTCAACTTACCGCACTTATATCATAATGTACTATATTGATATTTTTATAAATAATAATAATTATTCTAAGAGTACAACCGCTTTCTTTTTATTTATTATTGTGTGAATAAATATGGCTTAAATTATGTAAAAGGAAAATAAGTAAAAAACAAATACATTTTTAAATTAATATATTTCAATTAAATTTGTTAAAATATAACGAACAATCATATTTTTTTATAATTTCAACTTTATCTAATTATGACTGATTAACACAACGCCAAATTCACAACTACATGTTTTTATCTTTCCTATAACAATGATTTTTAATTTTTATTCTGATCAAAATCACATGGATATTTTGGCGGGTTTTAATCCTATTCTAAATAATTTGCGTGTACTTCGTATATATAGTAAAAACACAATGAAATCATTTATGTCTGTATAATATGTACTTATTATAAGTAACTATTAATATAATATAGGCATAATTGCTAATAAAAATTGTTGATTAATTCAATTAAAACTTGGTAAGTACCTATACATTAAGGACAATAAATAATTATTTCTGCATAATAATATTATTTCTTCAACCCAAAGTGAAGTGGACTTTGTAAAAGTTTGGAAAACTGATTTGATTTTGTGATATAAGTATTATATTATACATAACAAAAATTCTTTCAGACTCTAATTCAAACCATTGTGTGGGTAATAAAATATTTCAAGAATCATAGAATCATTTCACAGTTAGGTACACGGATTAAAAGGCAATAGCGGTCTGAACAAAACATTTAAAATTTAATCTAAGCATTCGGTATTCGATATTATCACAATTATAAAATACGTCAATCAGTTATTATAACCCACGTTCATATTATTATTACAATAATAACACATATAAAGTAATGAAATAATAACACAATTTGTTACAGACACTAATATTCTCGATACACACTCATTTTGAATAATTATTGCATACGTAGAAAATAATTTTACCTGCGACTACGAAAAAGTTAAAAGATCAAGATAGATTCAATATAGGTAGTGTAATTTATTTTCTTTCAATGGGTGAAATAGCCTAATATCTATACATTTATCCACATGATTAAAGAATTTAGTCTTTACTAAGTCGCAAGCAATTATTAACAAAATATGATAGATACATCTAATAAGTGCATTTACTTACTAAGATTGCTAGTGTTTAAGTGTGAAAGATAGAACGTTAAACGTTAATTTTATCGAGATTTGAGTGTTGTGGGTAATCGTTATGTTAATGTGAAAAATAAAACAAGATGAAAATGTCAAATTTTTGTCACAGACCTATGTATATCGATATAGACGAAAAGAGCGCTTCAAACTGTATTGTACTTACTGTATGTAATCTAACGTGTTGAATTTTTCGTATGTACTATCACGTCACGAGCGAGATTTAGTAATGTGGAAATGTTATTGACGAGCTCTTGCAAGGAAACACTGCACATTTTCGTTTCTGAGGGACTGGCGTAGGTCAGAAAACTTTGACCGTGGATCAAACTTTTTACACGCATGGTAGGTACACTTTTACCGTCTATCTCGATATAGGTCTGTGGTTTTAGTGCTGAAGTATTAAGTATGTATTATTTATCAAAGAATTGAGGTTTTAGTTAGAACTAAAAGATTCTTGGAGAATAAAGTAAAAATTACCTACTAGTACTTTGATGACTTTTTGATGTATCGTACACGAGATAAATATTTGGTTATTAAATCTGAGAGTTTTTAGTAAAAGCTTTTGATTACAAAAAAAAACAGTATAACCTATTATAAATTGTAATTAAAAGCTGTCACTGTTTAAACTTATAAGCAGAAGAATTCCCAGCCTTCAAAAACTGACCAATGGATGATATTTTAGACAGTCAGCTCTTTTTAAAAAAAATTTGAATATGGCTTATTAATATGGCAATTTGTATAAAACCAAATCAGTTAAGTACAAACAAACCATTAAGGTGAGTGTAAGATTTTTTTTGAAATTATATTCGCTTTTATACTACGCTACGTATTTCTGAAAACTGTAAAATGTAAGTCTGTTATACATTAAAAGAAATTAAGTTTTCTAAAATAATATTATAATATTTTAAGTACATATACAGTTTACAATAATAGTATATTTTAGGTGCAGGTACGTACATTCGAAGGACACAGTATTTAGTAATATAATTTGTAACAAGAGTTAATTCACAATAAAACACTGTTAAATATTTTTGGAATAGGCACATAAAACCACACTACTTTTCACAATTATTTTTAAATAGCTGTGCCAAGTGCCATTGTATAGTTAATCTTGTTATACTTAGGTAGGTACTTTAAAGGATCTAATACTCACTTGACAGATCTATTTAGTTAGGTATTTTTATATTTATTTAATTTTCCTATCTAATACTTAAATGTCATAATAGGCTAAATAGAATAAAGGTTTGGTATTACTTAAACTTAAAACTATTGAAGAGCATAGAGCACTTACACCTGTGTCGTACCACCCGCCGGCACCGTAACAAAATTGTTCTGTCAAGTAGGTTAATTATAAAAAAAAGTTGAAACTTATTGCATATTCTCGGAGCTAAAAACCCTTAAAAATAAAGTATTTTTCGAAGCAGGACATTTTTGCTCTGACGAATAGGATGTTGACTTATCAGTAAATAACTTTGATGTATAATAAATGACACAGTAACGTATAAAATAGCGTAATAGGTACTTAAGGTAATAGTAAACTCAGAATTCGGTACAATAAGTTGCAACTTTTTTAAAAATTCAATGCGATTCAATTTCGTAACTCTAACTATGCATCTATCTTATATATTTTTATATTCTGTGCTTATTAAATAAATGTTAAACGTCGTATTCTGTTTAATAAAGATATAGTGTAACCAATAATAAATACAATCTTGATCATTCATGTAAAATTAACATTTACAGTCTTTGAACAACTCCACAGGAGATCAAAATGGAATGTAATAACGATGATAGACTTTATAATATTATAGTATATTTCTCTCTATTTTCTATAATAAATAAGGTGATAGGAGTAGTGTAAAAGTCAAAAACGGATGGCAGATTAAGGACCACATAATTTGTCTTATTAGTAAATATTCAATAAAATTATTAAAATGCATTTTTAATCAGCTGGAAGTATTGTGTTAATCGGGTAAGTAAAATGTAATTAGATCGTCAGAGTATCGAGTAATATAATGTACCTATGTAGATAATATTTTTTTAGATATTCAATAATTCATATACAAAATATCTATTGTACTACGGTAAAATATTATGTATATTCTTTATTACTCTAACCAGTAATATAGCACAAATGCCTTCGCCATTGATATAAAATTGCAAAATAACACACAAAATATTTCACAAGCTAATTACAATAATAATTATTATGAGTAAGTATAATATAATAATTGTAATATAATAGTATAAATATAAATACCCATTATGGTTACCCATTTTTTTTGCTCATACACCGCAATCAGTGGTGGTACCATGAGCTATATTTTTACAGCTATAATTTTGCATTTGCAATAAAGTCATTCAGTTAACGCAATGTCCTAATTCAGTGTTTCCCAATTAGTGGTACGCGCACGCATAGGGGTACCTACGTGACGTAGCATCAAAGGGTCATAATTACATCATCATAATTACATATGGAATATAATTTATGAAAGGGGAACGCGAATTCGAAGTTTTTTTTGAAGTGGTACGTAATAAACTAATTGGGAACCACTGTCCTAATTTAATTATATCATTTTTTTTAACTAATCGTTAATACAATATGATTTTTGATTTTTTTGCATTTTTCAATGCTTTTTTCATAATTATGACAAATTTTAAATAGAAAAATTTTGGAGAGCATTGGGCCGGATTTCCAAAAGTCATGGGTTGAGTTGTTTTTTTCCAATATTTTTCTATTTAAAATTAATCGTTTATAATTTGGAAATATTAAAAAAATATATATATGACTGTAATAACCGGGAATAATAAAGAGACATCATACATAACAGAGGTGTGGTGAGACTTCTCGCCTCACTTTCACAAATTCAATAATATTTACTGTAAATTAAGTTCATGGTACGAACCCTACTGTATTTTTAAAAACTTTTTCACTACTCCGAATTTGTGCCTTTTGTGAAAACCAGTGCAACTAGGTATTTGACTTTATTTTTTTTATATAATATTTTTTTGTTATTCATGTGTTTTACTTCTTAATTGACCATACTTATATATTTGGCAGTTTGTGATATTTAGCTCTGGGATTACTACTATCCATTTAATGCAAATGATTTAAGTTACATCTAACTGCATTTCTATAGAAATGCATAATAAATTTTGCATAATATGTGTTTACTTTAGAGTTTCATAAGATTCAATGTCATTAACTATTAAATCAAATGAAACTCTTACACTTCTACTTACAACAAAACGTATGGGTAGATCACTTTGCAACAAATATTTATTCCATTAATATAAGCGTATAATCTCATCGTAAACAATAGTCGTACAGTTATTAAGTGTAATTAACATTCAATATACATACACCAATACTCAATAATTTATTTATTTATATATTCATAGATATTAAATTCTCCGTACAAAACAAAGGTAATTTTTTAATAAAGCGTATCTTTAAAGGAATCATATCCTATAGTAATACTTAATTTAAAAAAGATATGGACATTCGTTCCTTCATTTCGTTCGCAATTCCAACTGGTTTCTTTCCTAAAATAAAATTCAGATATTTAAACGTCAGAATTACTTTTCATAAAAACTTCATAGGTATTATGTTTGATGAAAAGTAGTTTTTTTTACTTATTGCATTTGCGGTTTCCATTCCATTTTTGCTATTAAAACAAAATGCTAATCTAAGCTAGGCTGTGAATTTATTTACTTCTATTGTTGCAATTTTTTTTAAATATTATTTTTATCTTGTAAAATAATAATTCACTAACTTTCGTTAATTTACCGTAAACCTTGATTTTATTGATGAACAGAAATAATTTGTATTTAATTCCCGCCAAAAGACACTTTTCCACTATAGGGAATCAACGGCATCGGAATTATGGTAGGTATTCAAAAAAAAAGAGACAATATATTATGATTATTAGTTTGTATGTACTCATTCGTATGTATGAAAAAGGAATATGCATTTTCAAAAATTGGATTAGTCTCTTTAAACAAAATTCATTAACATATTATTTATTCTGTTGTCTAACTTTTGTTGGTTGATGTAGTTACAGTGTGCTCAGTGCGAATTTCTTCTACTCACGGTCGATAGAACGTTAGGATTTTGTATGGCGTTGGTGTAGTTTGTGGCGTATTCCGCTAGATGGCGGGCCGCTGATTTCATACAAAAATCGACGCGTTCACGACCGATTTCGACCGTGAGTAGAAAATAACTTGCATTAAGCACTCGGAGTGCTTAGTGTGAGTTTTCTCACCTTAATCGCTTACGCCGAAGTTTGCGAATAGAGTTTAAATCTCAACCTTATTACCATTGCATTAAGGCTATCTATAAAAATTTAATTCTTGTGCGATGGTATCGTTTAGATATTTTCAAACTCACACTAGACCCTCTGGAGCTCTAATTAAGATTCACTCGTCTCGCGAGTGCTCTCGTCTGCTCTCGTCAGGCAAATAGCAACCTCGCCTGTGTAGACTTAACCTCGTTTTTCGCTAGACACTCGTGCGCTCACTTTCGGAGGCGGTATTACAGACGGCAAGCGAGCTTATGTCTACACTAGCAAGGTCGCTATTATGGAAATACGGAAAGTACGGAAATTCAAATGTCGCACAAAAATCAGTTGAAACCTCGAGACGAGTGATTCAAAAATAGAGCTCCTGGACCTCTATTTTTTAATCACTCGTCGCGCGAATGTGGCGAGGCGAACGAGGAGGCGATCACGCAATTAGCGACCTTGCGTACGTGGACATAGCACGCTTTTCGCTTTGCCCCTCGCGCGCTCGCATTGTGAGGCGGTACTACAGGCGAAAAGCGAAGCTATGTTATGTATATACGGGCAAGGTCGCTTTTACGGAATACGAAAACTCAAACGCCGCACGAAAATCAGTAGAATCCTCGAGACGAGTGAATCAAAAATAGAGCTCCTGATCATGTATTGACATGACACAGGTGCGTTGCAATATGAAAAAGGCATTTAGTACGCGATATGAGCTTGTTATTTTAAGTTAAATCTCATTTTTTGTGTCTTCGTTTTCCATTTCAAAGGTAAAAAATCAAATGCGTAATCCATGGTGTAGTTCAAACGTTCAAAGTAAACAAACTTACGTACGTTACACTTAAAGTAGGTAATTGAATAAATTAGACGCTCGAAGTGGCTTGCTGACTGCTGTGGTCCGAGAATATCGAGTTGAGGTCCGGATCTCGGAGCATTGGGGGCGTGCCGAAAGGGAAGTCCTGGAAGAAGAATAGTACATTATTGCAAAGGCCGTGAAATAGGCAATTGCAGGTCGAGTATGAGTTTGAAGGCCGAGCCGTAGGCGAGGACTTCACTAATACGAGACAGGCAATTGCCATTTCCGCCGAGGCATATATAGTGCTTTTCTCAAAAGAATGCAGAGAAATAAAACATACTTTTTATATTATGCATTTAATAATTACTAAAAGAAAATCAAATTCATTGCAGGAGCGTCTTTTGAATTTAGAACATTAAAGCGCTCCAGCAATGTTGTATGAAACGGCGTGCTGGAGTTGTTAAACTCTTTGTAATGTTCCAAATTCTCAGCCCGTGACGACTTTTTTGCCGGTTCTTCTCGTTACAAGGTCTCCCGCCGTAGGGTTTGTGAATCTTCTTTGACGTTCATAAGTGCTTGTAACAGCCTAGACTGAATAAATGATACTGAATTTGAATCGTTCAATCTTCGTGCGCGCTTCATTTGTTTCTTCAGTAATCATCTACCCTATACATATTAGTAAGTAACTACATTACCCGCTGTGGCGAATGCCTCGGTGCAGGTAGCGCGGGTGGCGAAGTATATGGAGCTCTCGGAGAAGCGCATGAAGTACATTCTGTTCATCCTTCAATTTTCGTGCGCGCTTCATTTGTTTTTTTTATTATCTACCCTATAGGTCATCATTAGCCTGTGGACGTCTACTGCTGGACATAGGCCTCTCCTAGCTCACGCCTATTGTGGCGTTCATAGGAGGCTATTAGCCAACTGCTACCACGCTGGCCAGACGGGTTGGTAGAGGGTTTGTTTCAAGTTTTCCTTCTCTCGCACAGGTGTTCAATGCGTCGAACCTCTCAGTCGACTCTTCCGACATCCCAGGCGTGTAAGGGCGTGGTGACACTTGTATTGTTAGGCCGTCACCGGCCGGCCCTAGCGGTAGTTACCTGCTGCGGTAGATGCCTCGGCGCGGGCGGCGCGGGCGGCGCGGGCGGCGGGGCGCGCGGAGCCCGCGGTGACGCGCACTCTGCGCATTCTGCTCCGGCGATATTGGCACCGCGCCCTGAACGGCGGGACCAGGATTCCGGCATGCAGCTGCGGGAGGGTTAAGTTACATTTAACTAAGTGTACATAATAAAATAATACACAGAATTCGGATCAGGGCAGAGCCGTCGGTTGACTCGGGTGCGTCTGCTGACGACTTCTGGCAGCGCGGGCGAGCCAAAAGCGTCTAAGTAGCCGTAGACTGCGTGCTATGGAGATCTGATCTACGGGATGGGCCCGTGACTGATTATTGTTAAAGTTGCTTAATCATAGTCGCAGCTCACTATTATTTTGACGTCTCAAAAAGATTACTAACCAATTAAAGCGAGTCGATGACGAGCTAACCAGCCGACCTCTTCTATCGATCACTTTGCACTTTTAACGATTTTGGTTTTCATCTCGAAACTCATTTAGTTACATTTCGAAGCCCGAAGACTATTCTTACCCATAACCTTAATAGAACATCCATCCATCATCAGCCTGTGGACTTCCACTGCTGGACATAGGCCTCTCCTAGCTCACGTCTATTGTGGCGTTCATAGGAGGCTATTAGCCTACTGCTACCACGCTGGCCCGACGGGTGGGTAGAGGGTTTGTTTCAAGTTTTCCTTCTCTCGCACAGGGCCCGTATTCACTATGACCACTTACCGATTCCTTGCTCAAACCACGCCAATGTCGTATTTGGTTTTGACATTTTCAAAATTCGTTTTCTCTGTGACACTTACAAATTTTAAAATTATTCAACTTGTTTAATAATTATACAACTTGTGACTTGTATATTTGTACAATAACTCTATAATATAATTGAATGCGTCGAGCCTCTTAGTCGACCGTTACGACATCCCAGGCACGTAAAGGTGGGTTCCCACGGCCCGTGTTATTACAGGCCAGGCCGGATCGCGTCACGCCTGTGGATGCCGGTGCAGGCCTGTTGCGTCTCGTGCCGAGCCTTTCCCGCGGTGTGTGTCGGCCTGTACCCGCCTGTCGTTACCTCAGTCCAACATATGTGATATGTGAATGTGTGCGTGTACGCGCATGCGCTATCCCAGATGAAATTAACCGACGCAGACGCGCCCCTACAGGCCGCGACAGGCACCGCCGGGCCGCGCTGCGCCACGCCTTTGAACTTACCGACTCCCGACGGATCGGACGGGCGACGTCAGGCGACCACAGGCCTCATCGGATGCGACTGTTCCCACGGCCTGTCGGTCTGCCCTGCGTAAAGACAGGCCGTGGGAACCCGGCTTAAAGGAGCACACGGCGACCACTCGCCCCACCTATAGCGATATACATACGCGTGGTGCACTATGTGCGCGCAGGGCAGCGCCGCCAGCGGCTCGGGCGCGTCGGCCAGCACAGCCGTAGTGTATGTCTCTCGCCCCACCTATAGCGATATACATACGCGTGGTGCACTATGTGCGCGCAGGGCAGCGCCGCCAGCGGCTCGGGCGCGTCGGCCAGCACAGCCGTAGTGTATGTCTCTCGCCCCACCTATAGCGATATACATACGCGTGGTGCACTATGTGCGCGCAGGGCAGCGCCGCCAGCGGCTCGGGCGCGTCGGCCAGCACAGCCGTAGTGTATGTCTCTCGCCCCACCTATAGCGATATACATACGCGTGGTGCACTATGTGCGCGCAGGGCAGCGCCGCCAGCGGCTCGGGCGCGTCGGCCAGCACAGCCGTAGTGTATGTCTCTCGCCCCACCTATAGCGATATACATACGCGTGGTGCACTATGTGCGCGCAGGGCAGCGCCGCCAGCGGCTCGGGCGCGTCGGCCAGCACAGCCGTAGTGTATGTCTCTCGCCCCACCTATAGCGATATACATACGCGTGGTGCACTATGTGCGCGCAGGGCAGCGCCGCCAGCGGCTCGGGCGCGTCGGCCAGCACAGCCGTAGTGTATGTCTCTCGCCCCACCTATAGCGATATACATACGCGTGGTGCACTATGTGCGCGCAGGGCAGCGCCGCCAGCGGCTCGGGCGCGTCGGCCAGCACAGCCGTAGTGTATGTCTCTCGCCCCACCTATAGCGATATACATACGCGTGGTGCACTATGTGCGCGCAGGGCAGCGCCGCCAGCGGCTCGGGCGCGTCGGCCAGCACAGCCGTAGTGTATGTCTCTCGCCCCACCTATAGCGATATACATACGCGTGGTGCACTATGTGCGCGCAGGGCAGCGCCGCCAGCGGCTCGGGCGCGTCGGCCAGCACAGCCGTAGTGTATGTCTCTCGCCCCACCTATAGCGATATACATACGCGTGGTGCACTATGTGCGCGCAGGGCAGCGCCGCCAGCGGCTCGGGCGCGTCGGCCAGCACAGCCGTAGTGTATGTCTCTCGCCCCACCTATAGCGATATACATACGCGTGGTGCACTATGTGCGCGCAGGGCAGCGCCGCCAGCGGCTCGGGCGCGTCGGCCAGCACAGCCGTAGTGTATGTCTCTCGCCCCACCTATAGCGATATACATACGCGTGGTGCACTATGTGCGCGCAGGGCAGCGCCGCCAGCGGCTCGGGCGCGTCGGCCAGCACAGCCGTAGTGTATGTCTCTCGCCCCACCTATAGCGATATACATACGCGTGGTGCACTATGTGCGCGCAGGGCAGCGCCGCCAGCGGCTCGGGCGCGTCGGCCAGCACAGCCGTAGTGTATGTCTCTCGCCCCACCTATAGCGATATACATACGCGTGGTGCACTATGTGCGCGCAGGGCAGCGCCGCCAGCGGCTCGGGCGCGTCGGCCAGCACAGCCGTAGTGTATGTCTCTCGCCCCACCTATAGCGATATACATACGCGTGGTGCACTATGTGCGCGCAGGGCAGCGCCGCCAGCGGCTCGGGCGCGTCGGCCAGCACAGCCGTAGTGTATGTCTCTCGCCCCACCTATAGCGATATACATACGCGTGGTGCACTATGTGCGCGCAGGGCAGCGCCGCCAGCGGCTCGGGCGCGTCGGCCAGCACAGCCGTAGTGTATGTCTCTCGCCCCACCTATAGCGATATACATACGCGTGGTGCACTATGTGCGCGCAGGGCAGCGCCGCCAGCGGCTCGGGCGCGTCGGCCAGCACAGCCGTAGTGTATGTCTCTCGCCCCACCTATAGCGATATACATACGCGTGGTGCACTATGTGCGCGCAGGGCAGCGCCGCCAGCGGCTCGGGCGCGTCGGCCAGCACAGCCGTAGTGTATGTCTCTCGCCCCACCTATAGCGATATACATACGCGTGGTGCACTATGTGCGCGCAGGGCAGCGCCGCCAGCGGCTCGGGCGCGTCGGCCAGCACAGCCGTAGTGTATGTCTCTCGCCCCACCTATAGCGATATACATACGCGTGGTGCACTATGTGCGCGCAGGGCAGCGCCGCCAGCGGCTCGGGCGCGTCGGCCAGCACAGCCGTAGTGTATGTCTCTCGCCCCACCTATAGCGATATACATACGCGTGGTGCACTATGTGCGCGCAGGGCAGCGCCGCCAGCGGCTCGGGCGCGTCGGCCAGCACAGCCGTAGTGTATGTCTCTCGCCCCACCTATAGCGATATACATACGCGTGGTGCACTATGTGCGCGCAGGGCAGCGCCGCCAGCGGCTCGGGCGCGTCGGCCAGCACAGCCGTAGTGTATGTCTCTCGCCCCACCTATAGCGATATACATACGCGTGGTGCACTATGTGCGCGCAGGGCAGCGCCGCCAGCGGCTCGGGCGCGTCGGCCAGCACAGCCGTAGTGTATGTCTCTCGCCCCACCTATAGCGATATACATACGCGTGGTGCACTATGTGCGCGCAGGGCAGCGCCGCCAGCGGCTCGGGCGCGTCGGCCAGCGGCTCGCGGCAGCGCGCGCAGCCCGGCGGCGCCCACGTGCCCGCCGACCGCTTGAGCTTGCCGGCCGCGTTGTTGTCGCCTAGCGCCGTATAGATCTCCGCTAGGCGAAGGCGGACGCGGCGGACTAGCATCTGGAATTATTATACGCGCCTAATAAGGATTACGCTGCACCAGCGGGCCTACCATCGTCTATTAGAAACCATCATGTCATAAGAACGTTTTGTTTTTATTAAAGTTGTCACATTTTGTCACACTTAGGAGGCGATGGTTGAACGAAGACGTTACAAAACAAGCTTATTTTATGAGACTCGTTGTACGAAATAGCATGGTAAGGTAAGATTAAAACAATACTGCGCTAAGAGATGGCGGTAAGCTCCCAGTGCGTCATAGATCGAATAAGTGGACTACGGACTGTGGCCTGCTGGTATTAAAATCAGCTACATGTTGGGCGCCAATCAACTTTATCAACATCTAGACACGAATAAGCTACACCCTGAGCGTTTATCAACATTATTAATATCGTGACATAAATCGGCTACACGCTGAGCGCCAACTGACATTATTATTACCATAATGGCACAAATCGGCTACACGCTGAGCGCCAACTGACATTATTATTATCATAATGGCACGAATCGGCTACACAATGAGTGCCAATAATCTTTATTTATATGATGCCACAAATTGGCTTCACGTTGGGTACCAATCAACTTTAATAATATGATGCCACAAATGGGCTACACGTTGGGCGCCAATCAACTTTATTAACATCTATGCATATCGGCTACACGTTAGGTGACTTTCAACTTTATTAATATAATGCCACAAATTGGCTTCACGTTGGGTACCAATCAACTTTATTAATATGATACCACAAATGGGCTACACGTTGGGCGCCAATAACTTTATTAACATCTATGCATAGCGGCTACACGTTAGGTGCCTTTCAACTTTGTTAATATGATGCCACAAATCGGCTACACGTTGTGCGCTAATCAACTCTATTAACATCTTGACAGAAATCCGTTAAAGTTTGGGTGCCAATCAGTTTTATTAACATGATGACACAAACACTGTCAATCAATTTTATTTACATCTAGCTAGACATATCGGTTACGCATTGGATGTCAATAAATTTGTTGATATCATGACACAAATACTGCCAGTCAATTTCATTACCATCTAGCTAGACATATCGGCCACGCGTTGGACGCCAATAACTTTGTTGACATCATGACACAAATACTATCAATCAATTTTATTAACATCTAGCTAGACATATCGGTCACACGTTGGGCGCTAATAACTTTGTTGACATGACAAATACTGCCAATCAATTTTATTAACATCTAGCTAGACATATCGGCCACACGTTGGGCGCCAATAACTTTGTTGACATGACAAATACTGACAATCAATTTCTTAACACTTAGCTAGACATATCGGCCACACGTTGGGCGCCAATAACTTTGCTGACATGACAAATACTGCCAAACAATTTTATTAACATCTAGCTAGACATATCGGCCACACGTTGGGCGCCAATAACTTTGTTGACATGACAAATACTGCCAATCAATTTTATTAACATCTAGCTAGACATATCGGCCACACGTTGGGCGCCAATAACTTTGTTGACATGACAAATACTGCCAATCAATTTCTTAACACCTAGCTAGACATATCGGCCACACGTTGGGCGCCAATATCTTTGTTGACATGACAAATACTGCCAATCAATTTCTTAACACCTAGCTAGACATATCGGCCACACGTTGGGCGCCAATAACTTTGTTGACATGACAAATACTGCCAAACAATTTTATTAACATCTAGCTAGGCATATCGGCCACACGTTGGGCGCAAATAACTTTGTTGACATGACAAATTCTGCCAATCAATTTTATTAACATCTAGCTAGACATATCGGCCACACGTTGGGCGCCAATAACTTTGTTGACATCATGACATAAATACTGCCAATTTTGTGAAAAAACTAAAGCGTTGTACGCTAATCAACTCTATTAACATCTTGACAGAAATCCGTTAAAGTTTGGGTGCCAATCAGTTTTATTAACATGATGACACAAACACTGTCAATCAATTTTATTTACATCTAGCTAGACATATCGGCCACGCGTTGGACGGCAATAACTTTGTTGACATCATGACATAAATACTGCCAATCAATTTTATTAACATCTAGCTAGACATATCAAGCACACGTTGGGCGCCAATAACTTTGTTGACATCATGACATAAATACTGCCAATTTTGTGAAAAAACTAAAATATGCACTTATAATACCTTAGACCCAACAGAAGTGGCGACCTCTAGCAATCGCGTGTTGAACTCCAAAGGCCGACAGTTACAGATGCGGCCCTGCCTTCGGAGGGCTTCTAAACAACGCGCAGCTCCGTCCATGGCTTCCATTTGTGCTAAACGATCGCCTAAGGCTTGACCAGCTCCCATTGCTACTTCGTAGTGCCTGAAAGAGAACAACTTACTAAGTCTTTTAAAAACCTGAGAAACGGCCATTAACATACTTTTTATTATACTCTTTAATTGCACATACATACTAAATAATGTTTAGGAGACATGTTCGCAAAGGTGGGCTTATCTGTAAAAGAGATCTCTTTCAGCCAACCTAGGACGTGTAAGAGAATGATAAATAAGCAGGCGATGTAAAATGCAAAAGTAAAATGCAAATAAATAATACATGTGTATACATCTACTTACCTAATACATTTCGACTTAGGAATTTTATAGGTTTTTAAAAAGTGGACGAATGTAAGATTCAACTGAATGAATGAAATCTCCAATCGGGACAATAGTTCTTATTAATCTTCGAACATCAATACCGAGATATTTCATGATCGAAGTTAACGAGTGTAAAAGTACCTCAAAGCCTTTCCAATATCACATTTTCTTCTGTAGACGTCTCCCGCTATCCTCACAGCTCGAGCGTAACAACCCTGGTCGCCAGCTACCGCTGCCAACCTTAGCGCTTCCTGTAAATAAAAAGCGATTTTAAAATACGTATCATGCTGAACTGGGAGTGAAAGAAAAATAAAGTTTTTTTTTTATGAACGACGGGCCTCTGACTTGGCTTAACGACTTGGCTTAATCAAATGACAACAGCCGGGGCCGATGGTTTAACGTCCCCTCCGAAGCACGGAAGCGCCCAGTTCTAATGCCACTTTACGGTCACCCATCCGACACTTGACCGGGCCTAAGTCTGCTTAACAAACGTAATTGAATACGATGAGTCTGTTAAGCGCAGCCATGATACTTATATAAGATGGTGGTAGGTAGCTAGCCAGGCGGACTTACAGCAAGACCACCAACCATAATACTACCTTTCCAGATCAGATAGCAAAAGCCTTTTTCTCAAACATGCTAGGAAATATGAGCATTATTTTAACAAACTTCAACCAGATAAATCGATATTGCTGTACTGGCCACATACATGCGAGAAGCGCTCGCAAAAGTTGTATGAAAATTCATATCTGTCGTGTTTAGCGGCCAAATAAATTACATAGTAAGCTCATATCTGTCGTGTAATTTAAAAATGGAACGATCTTTTACCCAGAATATCGCAACCAAGGAGGTAACTTATCAAAGTTTTTATTTAAATTTTGAACTGGCTTGCAAATAGAAAGCTGTATTAAAAAAAAACAACAAATGAACACTTTAACGCGGGAAAAAATGTTTTTGTTCGTTGGTCGTCTGATTTCGAAAAGTAGTTTTAATTTCCGCGCATTATTTGAGAAAAGTACTATACAAGCCTTAGCCACAACTAGGCATTGATGGACTTACGTATGCGTGCACGTTACACGTTTGTCCATCAATGACTTTTTTGCTGGCCGCTGCAGTATTCTATTAATGGACATTCGAAATTAGGATATTCGAAAACTAGGTAATAGGTATGCGATGGGCGGCCAACGTGTCACTATTGTATTTCCGGACAACATCTGAGATCGAACCAACCGATAATAATAAAGGGAATCCGACATTCTACCTGTAATTTATATTTAAATTAACAAAAACAATCTTGAGATTTTTTTCCTAATTCTCAAATAATAATGAATTAATTTACTCTTATATATTATACATTATCTTTACCTGTTTTTGATATATTTTCAACAATTAAGGTATTTGAATTGAAATAAAATCTGTTCCCATTCCCATTGGAGCTGGTCCCTATATCACAGAAATTATAAATATAATACTTACGTTACAATAGTCGTGGGCGTCTCCCAGTTCATTCCTTGCCCTTAGTGCCGCCGCCATCTGCAATAGTGCCGTGCGGTGGTGCCTAGTGTTGAGGTCGGCAGATCTCGGGCCCCTTCCCAAATCGCAAGCGCGAGCGGCGCAAGCGACTGATCGCTCGAAATCGCGGAGACGACGCCATAGCTCGGAGAGGCCGACGTATACCTTAGATAAAGAGAGAAGACTTTCAGAATGTTCAGAATACGCTACCGGTTTCAAGAATTTGAATATTGGAACTGCATACGAAGTACGAACTCTTATAGATAGTAGATGTATCCCTTATTGCAATCTACATATCCCTATTTTGCTTACTAATCATTCCCACTCATAGCTGCCTGTACTATGCATCCATCCATACATTAGACATGAGTCTCATTCTCATTCCATCATCCAATCCAGACTGCTGCCTTTAAAATCAAATATAATTTCTTTAAAAACCTATTTTTCCCGAGACTCATAACATAACGTACATCCCTCATCTTTTATTATGCGCACAGCCAGGGAGTGGAATTCCCTGCCTGCGTTTGTATTCGCGGGTGCCTACAATCCTGGTATATCTAAAGCTTGTGTGAATATGCTTTTTCTAGGCAATTATGAACCGCAGGCACTACATAATAGCCCGGGTGTGGCAAGTCACTAGGGCAGTTTATTTAATAATCTGGCGCCCTAGAAGTTCTAGGTGATCATAAGCAACGTGTATTTTCAGTAAGATTGAGAAATCTTACTGAAAACACGGCAGCTGTAAAGGTGCCGAAACGTCGGGAAAATCAAAAAACCCCTAAAAACCTAAAAATACGGACAATTACAACTTAGTTCGTGGAAAAATATAGCGCGTTTGAAATCCGTAAAATTTGTTTTATTTCAATGAACAGTGCGCGCCAAAACATAAGATGTACGTTTATCAAATCATTCTTCGAAATATATATTATTTGGAATCATAAGCCACAAAGAGATTTACCTGAAGCAGTAGCGTGTTATCATTGTGAGCTTGCGCCGCCGCCAATGCCTTCTGAAATCCGTCCATGGCCTTTGAGAAGGCTCCTAACTCCAGGCTGACGCTGGCCACGGTCAGATGTACGCAGCCTGCGGTGGAACCGCCTCCGCAATCGTTGTAGAGGGCGTGCCGAGCGTAGGAGAGTGCCCTTGAAAAGATTGAGAAAAATATAAGTAAAATATGGGCTGCATTTCATATCCATAAAGATTTGAGATTATTTAAAAGAAAGAATCTCAACTTTATGAATATAATCTTAAAATAAATATTGTTGTCATTGGCATAATGACTAGCTAACAGCGTAATTATTATCAAAAGAGTTTACTCGTAGTCATAGTCATAGTCATAACATTTATTGCAACATGTTGGTTATTATAGATGGTAAATACATAAAAAATTACCCATAAACATGACCCTGCAAGGGTATGGCAATTTAAATATTTTAAAAGTATGTGTTCTTAAACATAAACATTTTAAGTATAATCAAAAAATTCCTTCAAGGTATAATAACATTTTTGTATTAAATATTCCTTCAGTTTTGAGCAAAAGATCTTTTCTGTTTGTATTTCCTGGAATTCCTTTGGTATTTTATTAAATATTTTAATTGACATATGGTAAGTGCCTGAGCTCACCATATGTAGTTTTGCGAAAGGTAAAGCCAGTCTATTTTGGTACCTTAGGTTACGTGGATGTTGGTAAAAATCTTTTGCTTGTGAATACAAATGTATGTTCTGTTTGACAAATTTACATATTTCAAATATATATAATGAGACAAGTGTTAGTATTCTAAGTCTAATAAAATGAGGTCTACATGTTTCCATATTGTCTATATTTGCGAGTAATCTTATACATCTTTTTTGGAGAATAAAAAGCTGATTCACGTGTGCACTATTACCCCAAAGGACGATTCCATAGCTCAGCCATGCATTAGCGTAAGCATAATAAGCAGTCATAGCGGCACTTAAATCGGTACATTTTTTTAATTCATATAAAGCGTATGTAAATTTCGAGAGTTTCGTGGCAATTTTTTCTACATGTGTTTTCCAATCAATATTCGTATCTGATTCTAATCCTAATAAGGTGCATGAGTTTTCAAAGTGTATATTATTATTATTATATGAAATATAAGAATCTATTGGTTGTTTTTGTCTGGGTTTAAACTGCATTAATTTTGTTTTTGATATATTAATTTTTAAATTATGGTCTTCTAACCATTTATTTATATTTTGTAGTGTGTTATGGGACTGTATTTGCAGATCCTGGGCACAGGCACATGGGAATATAACTGAGATGTCATCCGCATACAATATACATTGTTTATCTATGCTTTCAACTATGCTATTAATATACATTAAAAAACGAAGACATCCCAATACACTTCCCTGTGGGATGGAATGTTGAATATCTAATTTGTCAGACCTAACATTATTAATAGTATTATTTTTATCGTCATAAAACTCTACTTGCACAAATTGCTGACGGTTATTTAAATAAGACTTAAGCCAAGCGTGTGCTGGTCCACGTATTCCTATTTCATATATTTTTTTCAAAAGAATTTCATGAGACACTCGGTCATATGCTTTACTCATATCTAACATAATTGCTATTGCATATCGATTGCTGTTAATTATATTTAATATTTCGTTCATAAACTTAAAAAGTGCCGTAACAGTTGATTTTTGCTTTCGAAAACCATGCTGACTTTCGTTAAAAATATTGTATTTTTCACAAAATGACTTGATACGGTTTGCCATAGCAGTTTCAAAAATTTTAGAGAAAGTAGATAAAAGGGCTATTGGTCTAAAATCTGGAGGTTCTTTAGCGTTTCTTTTCTTTGGTACAGGTTTGACTAATGTTATTTTTAATAAATCTGGAAAAACTGCTTCGGTGAACGACTGGTTGATTAAAAATGTTATAGGTGTGACAAGTTCTTCCCTACATTGTTTAATTAAAGTGGGTGGGAATTCATCAGAGCCATTGCTACATTTTTTTTTAGTAATTTTATAATTTTATCGACCTCATTTTTGCTAACAGGAGCCAAATAAATTGAGTTATTTATAACTTGGCAATTAGGGTTATTTTGAGGGTCATTACTGGTATTTTTGTCTGATCCCACTGAAACAAAGTAATTATTTAATGTGTTTGATATTATATGAGGGTCTTTAACGTCCTGGCCTTGGTTTTTTAAAGTGATGTTTTTATATGTATTTTTATTTATTTTATTTGTAACTTCTTTAATAATTTTCCACATGGTTTTAGTGACATTTTTTGATGTTTTAAGTCGTTTTATATTTTGGCGTTTTTTAGATAAATTTACAATGTTTTTTAACATTTTTACATATTTTTTATAGTAATCATTTAAAACATAACTATTAGTTTGTAATTTTAGTTCTTTAAGTATGCGTTTATTTTTACATGAGACTTTTATGCCCTTGGTTAACCAAGATTTATATTTAATTTTTATAAATATTTTTCGTTTTGGAATACAAATATCAAGTAGATTAGTTAATTTATCATGAAATGCTTTATAATTTTCGTTAATATTTCTGTTAGATTTGATAATATTTCCCCAATTTATATTTTTTAGTTTCTCCTTGAATACTGTAATATTACAATTATTATATTTCCTTTTTTCTATATAATGCCCTTGCTTAGTATTTATACTTACTCCGGGTTTTTTGTATGTAATGGAAATGCCCCTATGATCTGAAATGTGGTAGTAGACAGTATAGTAGATTTCGACGGATCCTCATAAGTATCAGTAGCTTGGACTGGACGTTCAAAGGTGGCGTAACCCACAAACCTATATCGAGATAGACGAAAAAAGCGCTTCAAACTGTATCAGAACCTAGCGGGTCGAAGTATTCGTACCTATGATCATGTCACGAGCGAGATTTAGTGAGGTGTGAATGTTATTGACGAGCTCTTGCTAGAAAGCACTGCAAAATTAACTATTTCCGTTTCTGAGTGACTCGTGTTTTCATGTCAATGGTCTCAATCGGACTGACTAAGGTCGTAAAACTTTGACCGTGGATCAAACTTATGGCACGCAAGGTAGGTACAATTTTACCGTCTATCTTGATATTGGTCTGTGGCGTAACCCGTCTAAGTGCCCTGGCAACTTCAGCTTGCTACATTGATGAATCACATGCGTCACTTTGGTCTACCCCCGAATGACCTCATTCCGGATTTTATCCCCGACATACCCAGCATTAACTTTTCCGTAGCTCGCTAAGCGACGGGCTTGTTGTCAGTGGGCCAGGTTCTCTGTCATATTCCACGTTTCCAATGGATTGCACGCATTGATCTATGACCCTAACCGCCGATTGATCTTAACCGCCTCTGTGGTCTAGTGGTACAACCACCGGTATCTGACCCAGGTCCCGGGTTCGATTCCCAGAGGGGGTACATATTGTATTCGGTTTGGTTGGTAGGACTTGTTCTAAGTCCGTCTGGCTAGCTACCACCATATTATCTAAGTCTGACGCCATAACAACAATGTTTTCAGCATTGTTGCGTTCCGGCAGTTAGAGATAAGATAGCCAGTTCCTCAGTGATGGAGGATTCCGGGAGAGGCTCGCTTCCATCTTCAGCCTTATCAATACTTAACATCAGGTATGATGAAAGCTAAGAGTCTCCCAGTCGTTCATAAAAAAAAAAGCCGGTTCTTCAGGTATTGTGGTAGTGGCAACGAAAAGATACTTATGGTGCAGATGTCCAAATGCTTCACAAACTTTATTATTATCAGGGTCCTATAGACCTGCTCACCTGTCCAAGCTGCCCAAGGTCTGATGAGCGCGTGCTAAGTTGAGGTAAGCTTCTGCGCGCATCGGCGCTGAGTCCAGCTCCTCTGATATGCCCAGCTGGCTCTTCGCGTACTCCAAGGATTCCCTGGAACAGGATATCATTATCAGTTAAGTTTTTTTTTGCTTAGTCGAAAACGAAAAATATGTAGCATAATTCCGCAAGAAAAAATTTACATGCAAGATGCACCGCCGCCCGCCCGCCAATAAATGCAGATGCAGCACAGTGACACACCTTGCACCTTCACCGACTACTCTACACCATTGCACGGTCTAACAACTCCTGAGGATGCTCCGTGTGTGGGTGAAACACGTGTAGAGTAGTCGGTGAAGGTGCAAGGTGTGTCACTGTGCTGCATCTGCATTTATTTGCTTCGGTGCATCTTGCATGTAAGTTTTTCTTGCGGAATTTTGCTACATATTTTTCGTTTTCTACTAAGATATGGATTTCCGCCAAGTAACGCCTAATTTAATAAAAAAAAAAATTTGAATTTTAATTGATTTTTCTGTTAGAAAAAGGACGGACGGAACCTATTGTGGCGGCACCTACCTAACGCCGCACATACAACTACACACGGAACTTACCTACCGTGACAACAGATGGCGCTGATAGCAACTCTGCATGGGATCATCGGGATCTCCCGCTCTAGGCGGGTACGGGTTCAAGCTTCTGCTCCTTCCCCGGGTTTCTTCTCATGGGGCCACTGCCCCACGGTGGTTTGGTGCCGCTTAGCGGCCGTCAGTGACGATAGGAGTGCCCCCGCCGGAGTTTGCTGCGAGGCCCTCTGCGCGGTCTGCCGCACCCCCATAAAGGGGGAGGTGCATGGGATACGAAGAACATGCATGGAATCCTACATCGCGCTGACAGAAGTTTCACCAGCCACAATCAATATATACCAAGTGCGACGCACATCAGTCGGACCGCGGTCCCCGGGCTTCCTTCCTACTTACCATCTACCACCCTTTTCCATACCTCCACCATCATGTCGACACTATTAAGTAATGTTTTGTTTACCTGTATTTCCCCTGGTCCATGTACGCCCGATACAGGTGCCCGAGCAGCGCGAACTTGTCGCTGCGATGCCGCACGCCGCGCAGAGCCGACAGCCATACTTTCACCGCTTGGCGTTGTTCGTTGGAGTTGTATAGGCGGACTCCGCGCTCGATCTGAACGTAGAAGATGATACATTAGGAAGATCATGATCCTGACTACCTACTGTAGTCGCTGAAATTCCCGGTTTCTTCGGTCTAGGGATCAGGTGGGTCATTCTTGTTTAGGTCCAATTATATTTTGAAAAAATATAAATGGATTTCTTTTATTTAGTAGATACAAATTATAAAAATATTAACTTGCTAGCGGCCGCTCGCGCTTTCACCCGCGTGGTTCCCGTGGGATTATCGGGATTAAAAGTATCCCTATATTCATAACCAGGCTGTCTACTATATGTGTACAAAATTTCATCCAAATCCGTTCAGTACTTTCGGAGCCTATTCAATGCAAAGAAACAAACAAACAATCAAATCCTTCCTCTTTATAATTGAGTATAGATAACACTAAATGCGATAGTTTTTCCTTTTTTTTTAAATATAGGTATTGCATAAACACTTAAATTAATGGTAACAGAAACCATTAAATGACAGTAGATAATATAATTAGAAATATAATCAACAATAACGAAGTAACCAAATTAACTTCTATACAGGGTGGAAATTTAAGACGGGGCAGTAAGGGTACCTTAACCGATGTTGCTACATGGAAACGTTCTTAGTAAACCATTCTTAATTTTTTGAGAAATATGGAACTGCATTCACGGATTTTGAAAAAAAAAACAGTCAGCAGGAAAATAGTAAATTTTCTAAAAAAAATTTTTTTTATTCCAATCGATCCTGTTTCTCATGAGGATCAAGACACTCTAACACACCAACTGAGGTATGAGTACTAGAAAAGTCAGAAATCGCGAAAAACGCAAAAGAACACGTCCCGCGCTCGCACCACACGCTGCCGTATCCGCTTCACCGACGAGTACCTTCGTTAACGGAACTTATTTTCTTAGCGAATATACGTAAAAATACTTTCTCGCGATTTCCAACTTTTCTAGTACTCATACCTCAGTTGTTGTTTTAGACCGTTTTGATTCTCATAAAGGATCAAAAAGTATTTTAAAATATTAAAATAAATTCTGCAGACTGTATTTTTTTTTTCAAAATCCTTGAATGTATTTTAATATTTTTTAAATGTTGAAATTTCATTTATAATTTTTAACAATTATAAATGTTGGATGGTTTCCTAAGAACGTTTTCATATAGCTACAACGGATAAGGTACCTGCCTTTCGTGCCCCGTTTTAAATTTCCACCATGTATAAACAAAAATTTTCGTCATTGATTACAAAATCTTTAAGTAGCTAAGTGTGAACGTCAGCTAGAAATGCCGTATACAGTGGTTACATTTAATTTTTTTATCATTATTTAAATTTCAACTACTTTCTTATGTTCATTTGTTATTTCTTCATAATACAGACCTTTCTCCTAGCCAAGTACTGGTCAACTCTCGCCCTGCATACGTTGAAACAGTCCAGCACCCCAGCAGTAGGCCGATATGCTGGGCCAAACCGGGAACCCCACCGCAACGCCCCGTTCCTCGAACCGTAGTCTTCTGTGAATTGGCACACTTCTGCAAAAGACCGCTTTTAGTGTGCGACCGTTTTGACCCTATAGGATTGGACTTTATCTGGCAGCACGGAACCACATCTTCCTTTGCTGCTATCCTTTTCTGTCATTCGGAATTCTGTCTTTTGCTAGAGCATAAATATGACAGAAATCCGAGACTTCATCCCTACATTTTGACGGTCACGAGAAAAAGAGCGCGAATACGACCGCACTCGGTGGAATCGACGATGCGAGAGCATTCTACAATATTTCTTGCTATAACAAATTACGGCTTTTGGCGCCAAGAAAGGATAAAGCGACGGAAAATGCAAATTTATATTATAAAGGATGAGAAAAATATTAATTGTAGGTACAGTCAAGAGAAAGAAACTACACTTGTAGCGCGAGTCTTTGCTTCTTTGGCGATTGATTTAGCACGGCCTTAGGAGTTAGGACTTTGGTTGGTTTTTAGTTGGCTACATTTTAGTCTCGCTGCCGCCCCTTGAGTGTCTGTATCTGAGTATTTGTGTATACTGTATACATACCCGGTTGTTCTTCCAGATGGTGCCGAGACGGATCAGGAGAGCTGAGCAGCCGCGTCGCCGACAACTGATGCGCCGGCGCCCCGCTGACAAATATAATACTATTTGAAGGCATTTTCGTACATGCAGTGGTGGTCACATAATTAACGACACTAGTCGATTTTCATACAAACGAGGTAACTTTGGAGCCTTGGTTCTCTGCCGAGGATTGACCGAGCTGATAATGGCCATCCTGGGAGTAAATGAAAGACGTCCAGATTGCATATACACCCAACTGATATGATAAATATTAAACAAGAAAATATACTAGGAAAAAGCAAGTTGTTTTTTGATATAATGTAAAAATAGCACATTTAGCACATCTGACGCCATATTTGTTTTGAGACTACCAGCGCCCAAGTGTCAAAAAATAATAAACTAAATTTGAATCACGTGGCTGAATTAACATCAGCCATCTTCAAAAACTTACAATAAGCCAACTAGTTGAACGTAAGTGATGCTAGTTCAATCAACGATCGGCCTAGGCATTAGACACAAGAAACAGGCTACAGCTAAGTACAGTCAACAGCACGTACGGTTTTACATTTGCACTACGAAAACCGCCGCTATTACGAGCGAACGTAAGGGCCCTTTCAAGGTCAAAGTGTAAAGGCGTAACTGCTTTTGACTGTACTCTGCTTTTAAACTAATAACTGCTTTGGGCAGCGTAGGAGCGATCGTCGTTGAGATCTTTGGGGAGGCCTATACCCAGCAGTGGGTGTCAAGTTGCTGAAATGATGATGATGAATCCGCGGTTCGGGAGTCAAATACAGTGGTGGTCACATAATTAACGACAATAGTTGATTTTCATACAAACGAGGTACCTTTGGAGCCTTGTACGTACATCTTATGTTTTGGCGCGCACTGTTCATTGAAATAAAACAACTTTTACTGATATCAAACGCGCTATATTTCACGAACTAAGGTCTAAGATCTAATTGTCCGTATTTTTAGGTTTTTACTACTTAACTTGATAAAAGTTGTTTTATTTGGAGCCTTGGTTCTCTGCTAAGGATTGACCGATCTGTGATGTCATAATGGTCACCCAGGGATGCGAGTGAATGGTGGAGATCCAGATTGCTATACACATCAAACTGATCTGATCTACATTCTAAAAGAGGTAAGGATCAGAGTTTTCAGTATCTTGATTTCTATATAAAATAAATAAATAAATATTTCCATACAATCACACCAATTATCTAGCCCACGTTAAGTATCATGAAGAACTTGTGTTATGGATACTAGATAACGGATAAACATACTTATATACTTTTTTTTTGTAAATACATACATAATATACATATTAAACACCCAGACCAAGACAAATAGACATGTTCATGCACACAAATATTTGTCTTGTCCGGGGATCGAACCCGGGACCTCTGGCGCAGAAGGTAATTTTACGGTTTTTTTTAAACATTTCCACATATCTCTAACAGTGTTGATCAGATCAGTTGGGTGTATATGCAATCTGGATGTCCTTCATTTACTCCCAGGATGCCCATTATCAGCTCGGTCAATCCTTGGCAGAGAACCAAGGCTCCAAAGTTACCTCGTTTGTATGAAAATCGACTAGTGTCGTTAATTAACGACTTAACGGCGTATATATATTTTTTTAATCTTTATTTTTAAAGGGGTTTTATCATTTTCGATATGCCAACCCCATCATACCTTATACAAAAATCTAACCACTACACTAAAGTAGGTACTCTATAACTATGCCTATGTTAACTTAAATTAGTAACCAGGCTACATAATCGTTTTGCTATTTCAGATTTAGGATCTGACAGAGCACTTTGGATAACTCCTACATCAAGGCGGTTTATGTTGAAGGTTTTAAATAATGCTTCTCTCTTATCCTTGTTTCTTACACAATCCATCAATAAATGTTGTACATCTTCCACTTTATTACAAGAACGGCATTTATCTGAGTCAGCCTTTTTCATTAAAAATGCGAACTTAGCCGAAGGATAGTGACCAGATCGGAGTCTTAAAACTAACTTTATGTAATATCTGCTCAAGTTACAATTCTCA
Source organism: Chrysoteuchia culmella (assembly GCA_910589605.1). Taxonomy (NCBI): domain Eukaryota; kingdom Metazoa; phylum Arthropoda; class Insecta; order Lepidoptera; family Crambidae; genus Chrysoteuchia; species Chrysoteuchia culmella. The sequence goes on along the minus strand of OU342671.1, from coordinate 7,067,920 downwards.
AACCATGTCTTATGAGGAGGCTGACATTGAATGGTCCTAAACCATATAACCTTTTTCCTAAGATTTAGCGTCATAATTATGTTTCCAAACATCGTAACATTTAATTTTAAATTTTGGTACGAATTCGAAATAATCTAGTTTGATGTCAAAGCTGTTGCCATGATGTACTGCTAGCTTAGAGATTCTGTCAGCCTCCTCATTTCCTTTCAAACCAACATGTGCCGGAACCCATTGCAACCTGAAGTTTACGTTCTTTTCATCTAAAGTTTTGATATAATTGCGTATATTTAACGGGCTAGACCTCCAATTGAACAGCTGATTTAACCAGTTGGCTGCGACATATCCATGACCTGCCTTTTAATCGCCATTTAATCGCCTCTGTGGTCTAATGGTAACAACCACCGAAAGTCTAAAACGTCTTACCTGAGGAATTCTCGCGACTCTATGGAGTCTCATGACGTCACCTGGACGTTGCGTGCAAGCTCACTAGAAGGAAAGAGACGGGAGATAGTCTATACTGTGTCTATACGTCTTACCCGAGGAAGTCTCGCGACTCTATTGAGTCCCATGACGTCACCTGGACGTTGCGTGCAGGCTCACTAGAAGGAACGAGAGGGGAGATAGTCTATACTGAGTCTATACGTCTTACCCGAGGAAGTCTCGCGACTCTATTGAGTCCCATGACGTCACCTGGACGTTGCGTGCACGCTCACTAGAAGGAAAGAGTCGGGAGATAGTCTATACTGAGTCTATACGTCTTACCCGAGGAATTCTCGCGACTCTATGGAGTCCCATGACGTCACCTGGACGTTGCGTGCAAGCTCACTAGAAGGAAAGAGACGGGAGATAGTCTATACTGAGTCTATACGTCTTACCCGAGGAAGTCTCGCGACTCTATTGAGTCCCATGACATGTTCCGCGGGTGCAGGCGGCAACGTCACCTGGACGTTGGGTGCATCGTCGCCTCTCGCTCGCACGTGGCGCAAGCTCACTAGGGGGAAAGAGATGAGAGACATTAGAGGGTAGAAAAAACAGAATAATCTTGGTTTTACACAATTTAGATTAGCTTTCTATCAAAAAGTCGCGAAAGTTCAATTTTGATCATTGAGTATCTTCAAGAACAACAGGAATCCCCCTTCTTCCATTGGACATCCAGACGCACTGCGGGCTACCACTCTTTCTTGGTTCATATTCCACTTATAATCTTTTGCTAGCAAAGGTGTGGAACTCCCTCCCTGCGTCTGTATTTCCGAGTACTTCCATGTGTTCCCCGATTCCTACAACCTTGGCCTCTTCAAGGCGAGAACCGTCCGCCGTCTGAGAATAACTTGTGAACCGAGTAATTTTTTTTCTCATATTTGTCTATTAAAAATTAATCTAAGTATAAAGATGGCATTGAAAATGTAAACACTTAAAAATCATAGGTATTACGATTTCGGTTGTATGGAATGCCTAGAGACTAGAGGCAGTAGGCCCCTAGTCTCTAGGTCTAGGGTCTAGAGCAGGGGTCACCAATTAGTTTCATTGCGGGTCCGTTTGTAACAATATAACTCTATCGGGGTCCGTTTGGTTTATAAATAAAAATAAAAATAAATAAATATTTCCATACAATCACACCAATTATCTAGCCCACGTTAAGTATCATGAAGAACTTGTGTTATGGATACTAGATAACGGATAAACATACTTATATACTTTTTTTTTGTAAATACATACATAATATACATATTAAACATCCAGACCAAGACAAATAGACATGTTCATGCACACAAATATTTGTCTTGTCCGGGGATTGAACCCGGGACCTCTTGCGCAGAAGGTGGGGTTAGTACCCCTGCGTCAAACAGGTCGTATGATAATAACTAGCAACCAAGACTTGAAATTCATACTAATGGGAAAGTATGTCAGTTTGTTCGTTTGTTTGCAGAGACAAGACAAAGCGCGGCGGACTTAATTCAATTATCACACATTTTGATACTAATAGGAGGTTTCACCCGAGTTCTTTTCGCAACAACACGTGTTGTGGGACTCCATTTTAACTCAATCTACCACACTATTTCTATAATTTTAATTTATAAAAACTGGATATTGGCGAAATCCTAATGAGCACCGCCATTAAATAAAAAAAAATAAGAAAATAGTGATATTCTCAGATTTTTCTGGGTCCGCACAAGAGGTCGGCGGTCCGGATGTGGACCCCTGGTCTAGAGCATTCAAATATGCTATTTTAATTATCCCTAGGGTCTACGAAACGTTGATTTTCTCTACTTTTCATAGATTATTTTAATTCTCTTTTGGTGTTTCATTTTAAATCTATGGCAATAAATAAGTTTTTTTACTTACTTACCTGATTTAAGTAAACGTCAAAGGGAGGGGAGCAAACACGTAATACATCGTTCCAGTCCCAGCATTACTCTTGCGCTTCAGACTGTAAATAAAAAAAAAATAGGTAAGTACTAATTTAAAAGGCTGAATGGTAGGTACTGTAGCGCGGATGAAACTCAAGATAAAATAAGCACTCGCTTGGATTGTTATTATCGTTTTATTCAATTAGTACATTACTGCAGCGGCCAGCAAAAGAGGCATTGATGGACGAACGTGTAAATACGTACGTGTACGTACGTAAGTACTATGCAAGCCTTGGCCACAACTAAGCATTTATGGACTTAAGTAGGTATGTGTGTCTCGGCTTCGCCTCGGTCCACATTTACACGTTCGTCCATCAATGCCTCTTTTGGTGGCCGCTGCAGTAATGTACTATTTCTCAAATAATGCGCGGAAATTAAAACTACTTTTTGAAATCAGACGAACAACAATATTTTTTCCCCCCGTTAAAGTGTTTATTTGATTTGTGTATATCTTTAAAATACATTTACAAAATGGCTTTCCCTTTTTATACTAGTACACTTTGATTACTAATCCAAGTATTTAGTAAGTTTTAAAATGAATAGGTTGTAAGGACAACAATTTATACCCATTTGATTGCGCGCATGCCTCACGACCACAGTGTAGGGTGTTTTTCGCAACTTCTATTATTTTTTCTCATAACTATATGTAAGAATTGCTTTTCTTTTAAACGGTTGTACCTTATAAGGGTCAATTTATTATATAAAAAATACATTCAACACATTTTGATCATTAGTAATGTTTTTAAGACCCTGTGACGCCTAAAAATCGCCTGTTGTATATCCACCCATTAACGCGGGAATGTAGGTACTTATTATGAAATAAAAAGTACTGTTTCGGTATAGTTTTAATTTCCGCGCATATCCACAACTAGGCATTGATGGACTTACGTATTTACACGATCGTCCATCATTACCTCTTTTGCTGGCCGCTGCAGTAATGTACAGGACCACAGTGGCTTTGACTGTAGATTACATTCTTATTTTAAATAACTTCGTGTAGTAAGTAATTACTTATTATTTTCAAACTTTTATTTGCGGAAATATGTGACCGGCAACTATATTATGCATCTTGCTCTAGGTCTTGCGTATAAAATCACACAGAGGGTCTAAAAATGATACTAAAGCTATATTGCTAATTGAATTCCCTGACAATTCATTTATTTGTTTTTTGTTGGCTTTTAGAAAGTTTTCTTGCCTTAAAAAATTTAAAGGAAATTCTGCTACACTGATACTCTTCTAAATTCCATAGAAAATTAACAATTAAATTATAACTTTTTAATTTTGCATTTTACAATGCTATTTTTATGTGATAAATATTAAACAAGACATTGGACGGCGTATTTTTGTTATAGTATAAGATTTTATATTTAACGGTTTCTTGTTTTTCTACTAATTTGTAAATATTAAATTGGAGTAAGTATTATAATATATAAACTTTGAATGAATAATATACAATAAACAAGAAAATATACTAGAAAAAAGCAACTAGTCTCATGTCCCGTCAGGTTTTAAATGGTCAGGAATTAAATATTTTTTTTTTAGTAATAACTGGGCAGGCATTAGACCACCATCGTGCTTAATAAACAGGATGTGGTCTAAGGTGTTGCATGCCTGCCCAGGAAATGCCTATTCACTCTCGCCTTGAAGAGGCCAAGGTTGTAGGAATCGGGGAACACATGAGCAGGCAGCGCATTCCATTCTTTAGTGGTTCGCCTAAGAAGTTGTTAATTGTTAGGTAATTAACTTAGCAATATTGTGTTGGCGCCCTTTTTAGACGCTCAGACTGCAATAGCACACATAAGTAAATAGTTGCAATATTTGCCAGCCAGAAGTTGACAACATGTCATAAAAGTCCTATTTCTTATTTGGAAGTTACATGTAAAAATACGAGATATGTATTTTTCCTGTTCCAATTTTTTTATTTAGTCGTCATAAGATTAGGAAGGAAAAATCTTGAAATGGTTTTCGATTTAAGCTAGTATCTAAACTGGGGGCTTTGTCTAAATTTAAAATCTATCGCAATCCCTTGCAATTCGTCATTTGAAAGATATTTACATACTCCAGGCTGTCACTATTTGACATTCGATAGGGATTGTGATCAGGGGGCTAATTGTCTAATTTTAAAATCTATCGCAATCCTTTTCAATTCATCATTTGAAAGATATTCACATACTTACTTCAGGACGTCACTATTTGACAATTGATAGGGATTGTGATCGGGACGCGTTTTGAAAGGCATTGAATGAACGAAATTGAACTGTCTAAGAAAAGTGACAGACGAAAATATGGAGAAATGTCAAATGAAGTGTAATTTAAAACATCATTCGTTCCGAAAGGGATAATGACTATAAGTTACACAGTTCCGTAAAACACTATCACAATCACAATACTTTTAAAAGGGATTGTGATAGATTTTGAAATTAGACAATTAGGGGGCTGGACACGTTTTAAAAAGGTATTGAATGAACGAAATTGAACTGTCTAAGCAAAGTGACAGACGAAAATATCTTTCAAATGTATGGAGAAATGTCAAATGAAGTGTCATTTAAAACATCATTCGTTCTGAATGGTATTGCGACTGTAAGTTAGACAATTCCATACATTTTGAAATTAGACAATAAGGGGCTGGTTGAAAATTAAAGTATTGTCCCGTCTAAGGGAACACTATACTAGCGTTCAAACGAAAAGCCATTTCAGTAGGGCTGATTTCCATCACAAGTGAAAACCAGACACAACACATATGACAACCTAGTGACTTTTTTTTTAGAAAACATTTATTTTAATAATAATAAGGTTAAGATATTATTTATGATTTAAATTAGTTACATAATAATGTACGGCGTATTTTTTTGTTAAAGAATAATTAATTATATACCTATAACGGTTTATAGTTTTTTTCACTAATTTGTAAATATTAATGCCTAAGTATATAACTTTTTTAATCTGCATCATCAGCCCATTATCGTCCACTGCTGGACATACGCCTTTTTAGGGTTCTTTAACCCAAAGGGTAAAACGGCACCCAATTACTTAGAATTACTGTCCGTCCGTCCGTCTGTCTGTCCGTCTGTCACCAGGCTGTATCTCATGAACCTCGATAGTTAGACAGTTGAAATTTTCACATGATATATTTCAGTTATAAATTAAAACAACGGGACTAAAACGCGACATTTGTTATGTAGTACAACTATGTACTTACAGCTTGACGTTTCGGCTATGTTGCAATAGCCGTGGTCACAAGCAGACTGGCGGTGCGCGGCGTCGTCGGGCTTGGAGATCTTCAGCCACCCTCATATTGGCTGAAGATCTCCAAGCCCGCCCGAACAGACGACGCCGCGCACTGCCAGTCTGCTTGTGACCACGGCTATTGCAACATAGCCGAAACGTCAAGCTGTAAGTACATAGAAAGAAAGAAAGAAAAAAGTTTTTATTGACAAAAACATTGTACATAGTTGTACTACATAATAAATGTCGCGTTTTAGTCCCGTTGTTTTAATTTATAATCATAATGGAACGCAAAAGTTTAAAATCTTATGTTTTTCTGTTGCCGCTACAACAAAAAAATAACATTTAAGGGGGCTCCCATACAACGTGATTTTTTGGCGTTTTTATAGATAATGATACGGAACCCTTCGTGCACGAGTCTGATTCACACTTGGCCGGTTTTTTAATAACACTTCCTAAATAAACTGGACCATCTATTCGAAAAACGCTGATTGATTCGCCTATAAGTGCGAGCAAAGTAAGTCTTTTCTCCAGGAGACTTTTTCACGGGGCAGTAATGAGATTTGAATTTCGAACATTAACATCGTCCCTTAGTGATCCGTGGCCAAAGAGATCGCACGAAAATATTGTATGAAAAAGTCACTGGCCGATTATTAGGTGACCGGCGCGTGCAGCGCCGCAAAAGAAAAAAGAAAAAAAAAGAAAACGCGCGAACTACGTATTACCCTTGTATTGGACTTTATTGGAGTAAACAGTGTTTTGCGATATTTGCAGTGCAATAATTGCGAAAAATGAGTTCCACAAGCAGCGAAAGTATTATTATTTTTTTCTTTTTTTAACTATGACTATAATATTTCAAAATTGCACATATGTTTCTAATATTAATATTAATTTTTAAGCTGTTACTTTATATTTTTTTTAACATTATAGGTATTGGTGTTTAATATTTTTTTTTATAATTACATTCATTCGTTGTATCTAGAAACGCCTCTTATTTCTTTTTCTCATAGAGGGGGATGAAAAGTAGAGTGTAGTGATACACTCTACTTTTCAAAATATTCGGCCACAAAATATATTTTTGGCTCGGGCGACGTACTTTGAATCCCTCGCTACGTTCAGGATTCTACTCTAGAATCCCTCACTTCGCTCTGGATTCAAAAAGCGCCCTCGCCGTAAAAATATTATTTTGCTCCCTTATGGTACAATCTACTATTTCATTACGTTTTCATGTTAGGAATAAGCTGAATAATCAGAATGATGCCGAAATCCCAAAGGCCGCGCATTTCTTATCTTTAGATCTGAATCATTCCAAAATAACCGAATGTTGACCCTTGGGCGGGTATTGGACACACCGATTATGAAGAAAAACCGTCGTGATTAATGATCGTGGCTGTCCGAGTGGCCGTGATGGGTAGAAAATGGGTTTCCATATTATCATCTGGACAAGAAAGCACGGCCAGGGCTTTCGAATTTTTTCAATACCGGTATTTATTCCAAATTTTCTCAATATCGGGATCTCAAACAAATAAGGTTTTTTTAGATTTATCATTCTTTTTGGATGTAGGTATTTCTGTAGAAGCTATTTTCTCAACTAAATAAAACAAATAAGTTTTCAATGCAAAATCATTTATCAACGTGTTTTTAATCAGATTATTTAACGTAAAGATTAAAATGGCATGTATTTTTTTAAACTTTAATTTAAACTTTTTTTTACAAATTCATTCCGCAAAGAGATTATAGTAAATTAGGTACATTAAACATTAATTTAACCTCTTGCAGCGAATAAAAACACTTTTCTTTAAGATATTTACTTAACACTGACTTAAGTAATTTATTTAAAGTTTTTTTGCTCTATAATATTATTAAGTAACTTGTTATTAATTTTCACGCACATTGATAAGGGTCACTTATCAATGTGCGTGAAAATTTATAACAATAAGTTACTTAATAATATTAATAATTTTGCTGTCTCACATAGCAAAATTGGAGGTTGTTTGGGCTAATTTGTTTTGTGGTCTGAGATTTTGTGGTGATATGGGACAAAATCAGGGTAATTTCTACCAAATTTACAAGCGGCATTTATGTACCTACAGGGAAGGTAACGTTATATTAAATTCTGTGAAGTAAGGTTTTCAGCTATCCCTAACACATAAATTTCCCATAACTCTTATGCATCTTTTTTGCAGCCGAAATATTTTAACCACTTCTGTACTTTTACCATTTGTAGTTGCCATAGTACAACCACGAATGTGCATAAGCGTAGTAAGGACTTTAGGCTCGTAAATTTTAAAGAAGAAAATCTTGATAACTTTATTGCGACCTTATTAATATATTCCTTTCAATTTGTGTTAGAGTCTATGTTTATTCCTACAAGGGGGCAATTATCTACTTGTTCAAGTTTAGTATTATTGAATTTAATATTTATGTCTAGAAGTTTTCTTTGGTGAGGTCTAAATTCTATTAATTTCGTTTTATTTAAAGTTACTTTGCAAGTTATGTTCATTTAACTAGGTATTTACTTTTGACAAGGTATTGTAAATTGGACTGTTTATATCAAGATTTTGGTTTGTTTCAAAAGGAATTATGTCATCTGCAAACAAAGAGCATGGCATATCGATCACATTCACAGGTCGTTAATGTAGATAATAATTAAAATACATCCGAGCACACTTCCCTGTGGGATCGACATTGTCACCTCAGCTCTTTGAGATCGTATGGTAGTTGAGTAACCTGTCGTAGTATCATGATGCCCTATGTCTACACATGGACTTCTGTTTTTAAGTATGAAGCAAACCACTTGTTTGATAAAGCTATACACCTATCCCTTACAACTGAGATAATAGTATGTCATATTTTACCCTTTCATATGCCTTACCCATATCCAATAACAGGCCGATTGCACGCTCATTAATGATTGAAATAACGCTTTGTATGTAATTATATTTGGAAAGAGTTGTTGTATGGTTTCTTGCTACCAAACAAACTTTTACTGAAGTGAATCTTGAAATATTGAATTGAAATAAAGTAACTTGAAAATCTTGAAATTAGAAGTCCGAACTGTTTTCTTTTGTTTATTGAAGTAATGAGTCACACAATATGAACATATCGATATTGAATGCGAACTAATTAGTTGTAAAAAATCAAATAAAATATTCATTTACCAGAGTGTTGATAACGCGCTAGACGCTCGCTAGGTAACAATAAAATTGAGCGGTTAATGACCGTTTAGTTGTTGAAATCTCATTTAAAACATTAAAAATATCACAATATGAATAGAGACGATTAGACAGCGCTGTTTCAAAAATTTTAGAGATAGTTTATAATATTTAACGCTATTGGTCGGTGATTCCTAATGTCATAATGATCGTCTTTTAAATAGTGGCTTTACGATTGATATTTTTAATGAATCTGGAAACACACGTTCGTTAACATTCGGAAACATTCGTTAATTAAAAAGCTAACGGTGAGGCTGATTTATAAGCACATTTTTTTATTAAAACCGGAGGCAGCTCTTCGGCAAAGCTTCTTTTATTTTTTAACTGACGAATAATTTCATATACTTCTTTTTCATCGACTGGTGATAAAAACATCTAATTTAAGGAAGGTTTGAAGACGGGCCGGACGATACCGAAGAGGGCGCCGCTTTTAGTTCCAAATTCAAAAATAAAATGTGTAATTAACTATTATTCGTTATTAATTACCTATGATTTACTATCTTTGTCCGTTCGTTAGTGTCAGACAAAAATAAAAAAAAGATCCTTTGTATTGAACGCTACAATGATGAACTTAAAAAACAATATTTTAATTAACTATTAATACTTCCTTTGAAAACATATTAAATTAAAATGATTTTCATGCCTACATCTTTAAGTTCATTCTCTAATCAGGTTTTAAGTTAAAATTAGTTAAATTTAATCAAATTCTGTGCTTGTTTATGCTAAACTTACCTTTCGTATACAAAATTGAATTTAAACAACTAACAACCAAAGAGTTACTTTAAAACATTAACTTTATAACACATAATAATAATATATCAAAACCGTTAAGGTTCAAAACAAGCTATTTTGTGACCTAAAATCAATCCAGAGTAATCTGAATGACCTAGGTCGCCTATCTACTAGGTAATGTCATCTTGCAGATTTAGGTCACACTTACTTCGATTCACGCTAACATTATGTAAAGTAGATGCAACAGAATTTTACTCACATTTTTAACAAAACTATTACTTTTATAAAAAAATATATATTAGATCCTGTAGTTTAAGACCTCTTTTCTTTTCAAATTAATAAAATAGAAAAAGTAAAAATAACGTGTAACTTTTTTAATTGAAAGAGGTAGGATATATTTGCTGACGTTTAAAAATAGGTTTTAATCTAGTTTAAAAATAAAATTTGGGAAAAATCGTTATCATACCTTCAGCATGTTTCTGCATGTCCAATGATTATTCTTAACACTTCTTTTGCACCGCACATGAATTGCAAAAACGAGTGCACTGTTTATTTTGATTAGTTTTAAAGGTTTTGTTTTTCACTACGGTGTTTTATTGTTAATTTTATAGCGCCTATGTCCTTGCAGTCGGTTCACACCCCAATCGTCGGGATGTTGTGTTGCGGAACGAAAACCGACATGGAGTAGCGCCGAACCTAATATTTATTGATAGAATATTTTTGTATTCTACGATAACTACTGACTTGCCTCTACTGACACAGGTAACTAGAGGTTTTGTAAAGTGCAGTGACGTGGATTTTTTTTATTAGAAAAGAAGCGATAAATAAATACTTTATTGTTAATGGTTTTTGGCGCCCAACGTGGTACTAACTTACGTATAAAATAAAACTACAATTATTGCTCACACCTCCTGTTTAACAACCGGTAGTTCAAGACATGGGCGTCTTCAAAAAAGGCATTTTTTGTGATGTTGATGTTGCTGGGTAAACTCGGGTGTTCGTACGGTTCAGTATATTATGCGTCTTCAGGTTTCAGATAAAAAATACAGATTTAAGTATAATAAACTTGAAATAAAAAAAATACGAGTTTATTGGCTGGATTGCTGGCGCCCAACGTGGTACTCAGTTCCAAATTTAGCACAAAAGTTTCCCATATGTTTTTTAATAGACACACCTATTTAGCTTTAAATTGTTATTGGTGTTTTTGATCGTCTTTATTACAGTTATCTGTAAAACTACATTATATTTGATTGATACGACAAACGAATTAATTGAATTTTAAATAAATCATCTAATAGTCGTTTTATTATTCTATGTTTTATTTTCAAATTTATCGAGCAAGGTGGAATGATCGTAAGAAAACTTGCAGAAAATATATTAAGCAGTTAGAAAATCCGACTACTCTACGCTTTCCACAGTGCCGTCACAGCCTCCGTCTTTCTCATCCGCGTTGCGCGCATGCGCGCTCCCGCCCTCACGCCCGCCATCTTAGCACAGTGTCTGTCAGAGTGTTTTCTTTTTTAATTTTTCTAACTGCTGCTGTTGTGATCCTGTACAGCATTATAATTTTGATTCTGAAAATTAGTAAAATTTACTCTGACTCTAGTTTAGCAGTTACGAGGCGTTTATTATGTGAGGAATTCTTTAAGTAAATGTCAATTTAAGTAACTTTAACTAAACACATTATAGGCACTGTCTTAGTTTGTAATAGTTTTAGATTAAGTTTTCCAAGAGCATCTTATTGGCCACACTTAACCATTTAAAATATGTTTTATATACGTGAAGACCTATTATTGCCTTACTGTTTTTATGTCAAAATCAACTCTGTCTACTCGGTGTTGGTCTTCCAAACATTAAATAAATAAATAAAAAAATAATATTTTGAGTTCAAATATTAGTTAGGAATTTTAAAAAGCAACTACGTGTCATAAATTCCATATCTGATGGGTGAACATTATTGCATTTGTCTCTAAAGTAAATTATTGAACCACATTTGCAGAAGCTAAACTATTTATGCTCTAATTTAATAGAAATACATGTTCAATAACCAGCTTCCGGAAAACACACTTAAATGATCATCTGCAAAATATAGTTGATACATAATCTATCACTGGAAAATAAGTAGTTTTAAACTGATACCAATTTATGACTTTCAGACCGCGTGTTAAAAATCGATCCACAAAACGAAAACGAGAGACAAACAAAATAAAAATGTCCGGACGCTTTCAACGCTACAAATTCAGAGGAAAAATATTGCCGGCATCAATTTCAATCCAAACACTAATAAATTGGCATCTCTCAACGACGGTTACAAGCTAGACAGTGTATTAATAGACGGGCATATTTTCTCAAATCCCACCCTCGATTCAGTGTCGTCTTTGCCGCGACGCGCGGCACCCGAAAAAAAAAAAGATACGCGCGCGCGCGTGAACTGTCACCCGTCAAAGTTGGCGGGAAACGCCATTTTAGAAAACCGTTTTTCTTTCTTTTCCTAAATAAAACCTATTTCTTGTGTTAGATCTAATATAATAGAATGCCTGAATGTTTTTTTTTTTTTATTAAAACGAAGTGCTGTAATAAAATTAGATGTAAGAAAAGTGATAAATAAAAAAACGACAATGAGTTACAGTGCGATCTACGAAAACTACACAAACAGTTACAAAGAGTTGGAATTCGAAAAGGCTGGTCGCGAAAAAGTTTCGGCTGAGTGTTGCCAAGTGAAAAATGAGAATAAAGGGAATGAAATTCAAAATGGGGACGAGGGGGAAGAGGAGCATGTTCAGCATGTTTTGGGCCCAAGCAGGAGGTGCTTGGCTTGGGCCTGTAAGGCTTGTAAGAGGAAAACTGCCGCCGTTGACCGGAGAAAAGCGGCAACGCTGCGAGAGCGACGAAGATTACGAAAAGTAAGAACAAAATTGCATTCTTAGGGCCGGTTTCACCACTCACTGATAAGTTTCAGATAACAGATCGTTTGAAAGTTGTGATATAAAAAATATGTCAAATCATCTGCTAAATAAGCTATCCAGAACTTATCAGTAGGCCCTTTAACTTTTGTTTTGACTTACAATCTGTTTTTTTTTTCTATTTTTCACGTGGTTAATAGGTCTTATATCTCAGTTTTCGAGCCTTATTATAACAGACTAAACTTAAGCGCGTGCTACGCACGTGTACTCACTAGCATCACTTGAGGAAAAGTTTTTCTGACCTTTGACCTTGATAATGTCAATTTAAAAAAATAATTATATTTTTCCGGCCGTCTACATTTTTTTAGTGATTTTTGAAGCTATTAGTGAAGGCTGTAGGTGTTATACTCATGGCGCTGGAGGGAACATTAGAATGGATAACACGGGCCTAATATATAGAGAATTTTGAAATTAATGTTAACAGTATCTTATCAAAATCGCAATTACAAGACACAAAATAACTTTTATTTTTATGAGCGACGCAAAATTCAGGCACCTAAACGGCTCTGTCAGTTACTCATTAAAATACGCTTTTACATTTCGTATCAGAGTGCGTGTTATCTTCATTATACCTACTGGTTATTTAATAAAAAGCGCGCAATAAATAAAACACGAAAACTTAAGATAAGTAGTATGCTTAATAATTATAACTTTATATAGGTACTTATTAAGCATACTACTTATTTTAAGTTTTCGTGTCTATTCTATCATTTTACAATAAAACGAGCATTTTAGAGCGTAATCTAACCTATATTACGCTCGAAAATGCTCGTTTTATTTATTGCGCGCTTTTTATTAAATAACCAGTAGGTATAATGAAGATAACACGCACTCTGATACGAAATGTAAAAGCGTATTTTAATGAGTAACTGCTCGTTTTATTGTAAAATGATAGAATAGACACGAAAACTTAAGATAAGTAGTATGTTTATAACTGTTTAATTTTGCATTTTACAATTCTATTTTTATGTGATAATTTTTAATCAAGTAAATATACTAAAAAAAAGCAACTTGTAGGTCTCTGTAGCATAATTGGTCAGTGCATTGGGCCGGATTCCCAAGGATGCGGGTTCGAGTCCCGTCAGGGCGACATGAGACAAGTTGCTTTTTTCTAGTATATTTACTTGATTAAAAATTATCACATAAGTAGTATGCTTAATAATAATAACTTTATATACTTACCTAAATTCTACAACTGTGTAATCTGTGCCAGTTTATCTGTATACCGTTTGCCAGTAACACGGAACAGACAAAATTAACTCTTTAATCCCTTGTCCCGAATGGCGGAAAGGCACGTTCCGGGATTAAGGGATTAGTGTTGGGACGAATAGTGTTTCCATTTAGTGGGGATTTTATTTTATTAATTTATTTTTCAATGTCCGGACTTGACGAACTACTTAATGACGGTTTATTTTATTTGTTGAACTAGCCACAGCTACCAAAGATACCTATAAGAATTAAAATGTTGTAAAAATTAAAACTTATGTCCCGGCTACACGCAACGTCTTAACTAAGAACATGCCTGCACAAACCTCTTTGCGCAGGTAAGTCGCAAAGGGTTGTCCCGCAGGCTGATTATCTAAAATAAAATCGCCTAGCAACCAGGGCCCCTAGCCAAAGTAACAATTCAAAAACGATAACGAAGTTCGAAAACCTATACTAATAAGTACTATTATAAAGCTGAAGAGTTTGTTTGTTTGAACGCGCTAATCTCAGGAACTACTAGACCGATTTAGAAAATTCTTAGACCATTAGAAAGCTACATTTCTCCCGAGTGACATAGGCTATATTTTTTCCCGATATTCCCACGGAAACGGGCACCACGCGGGTAAAACCGCGAGGATCCGCTAATAATTACATATATGGGACTGGCGGATAGTCATAGGCCGCGCTAAGTCTCATGGTCTTATCGCAAGTTAATTGACGAATATAGACAATAACGAATCGAATAATCGTTTCGCTACATAGCGAAGTTACATAGTCTACGGGCCCAGCCCTCTGGCTACACGCTCCATTTTGCCTGCGCAAACCAGTTTGGGAGGCATACTTTCAGGTAAGACAAAGCGTGTAGCCGGGACAGCCGTGTAGGTTATCGCCCGCCGGCGCCATCCATCGTAATCAAAAATGTCATAAGTCCATCTGCAGGGTTCAAATTATCTCCAATCCAATTTCATTAACAGCGGTTCAGTGCTTTACGCGTTAAAAGTTCTTCATCTTCTCTTTTTTTTAAATGGCGCTTCCCTTTTGGATTTCGCCACTGTCCAGTAAATATTGATTAATATTTAATATAAATTATACGGTAGATTGAGTTAAAATGGAGTCTCATAACACGTGTTATTGCGAAAAGAACTCGGGTGAAACTTGCGTGAAAAGTTATTTGAGACAGACAGAGTTACTTTCGCATATTTATAATAATAGTATGGATTTACACCATTATTAGTTTGACCACCGTTGGATTGACACCACTATTGGATAGCATATCTGGCAAATTTTTTTTTTCATATTTACATCTGTCAAATTATCTGCTAGATAAGCTATCCAGAACTTATCTGTCGGTGGGGAAACAGGCCCACATTACTTTTAAAGTATTTTTCCACCTTAAAGACGACAGTCGTCACATAAAACGTTTAATATGTTGTGACACTCCGCCCTTAGGAATTAAAACAATATAGGGTGTTAAAAGACCCATAATATTAAGCCGTAATATTTGGGTAGTGTTCATCTAACAAAATAAGAATATGTGAAAATAATTGCTGGGAAACGACTTTTATTTTTCGTTTTAAAAAAATGGGTGTTATTTTTACACGCAAAAAAAACGCGTGCAACAACGTATGCGTGTCTAGAGGGCACGAGTAGGTAGCCGGGATCCAGATTATTTGATTGGTTTTGATATTCATTGCGGTTTTGTAACTATAAACGATAATATTTAAAAATAAATAGTGACTTTGATCCTCAATAACTCCTTAACTATCAGGTTCCCAGATTTGTCCCCATACAAGAAAATGATTGTAACAATGGGTAGAATACGTGGTTTTCGTTTTCGTTATGGATCTTTTAATACCCTGTATAATATTAGTATGAATTTCCACCGGACGAAGTCGCGGGCTAACACTAAGTAAGAATGAATTACAGAACAAAATAAATACTACCCTAAATAAAATCGATAATTGGCTTCACAACCATAATCTAGAATTAAATATGAAAAAACTAAAATTATACAATTTCAACCCGCACAAAAAGTTCCACTAAAACTTTCCTATAACTTCAAAAATATTGAGCTAGAAATCGTTAGTGTACGGCTACATTACTAGGAATTGATTTAGATACAAATATGACATGGAAACAGCACATAGAAAAAATAAAAAACAAACTATCCTCTTTCTCCTACGCTCTATACCAACTTAAACTTAAAATCTATACTGATTTCAAGAGTGCATTAGCAGCCTACTATGCATATGCTTACTCTATAATGTCATATGGTATATACTTTGGGGAAACTGCTGTGTAGTAAACGACATATTCATTTTGCAAAAAACTGTTTAAGGATACTAGCGAACATTAACCAGATGACATCCTGTAGATCCTATTTTGTAAAAAACCAAATGCTGACCCTTACATCCATTTACATTTTATAAGCTTGCAAGTTTGTGAGGAAGCATGGAGAATTATACTCCCCAAAGGAAAACATAAATAATAAAATTAATAGAAACCTTACCAAACTAATCCAACCACTCACCAAAAAGGAACTTGTCTCGTCTAGCCCTCACCATATGCTAATAAAAATTTATAACCACATTCCTAATAATCTAAAAATTTTAAAAAAGCCTAACCTATTTAATATACACCTCAAATTATTTTTAATAAATAAATATTATTATGATTTTTTTAATGATAAGTTTTTAGAAAAATGAATGTAAGTACCAATTTATAAAAGCTCACTCTGATTTCTCTAACAAAATAGTAATTTTAATAATAAATAGTAAATTTAATAGTTTATATATCTGTTTTCAATTTAATTTATTTAATGCATGCGATATTTTGAATATTATTTTATTCTATTTAATTTGAATTTATAAGAAAGAGGCAATAGTTGTCCCTCATGTTCGCTGTGCCCTAGCAGGGCGTCTCTTGTACCTTACCAACTCTGCAACACCTTCTGTACCCTGTGACTTGCAAATAATAAATAAATAAATTGTTACCGCCTCCGTGGTCTAGTGGTACAACCACCGGTATCAGACCCAGGGGTCCCGGGTTCGATTCCCAGCGGGGGTACATATTGTATTCGGTTTGGTTGGTAGTAGGACTTGTTGTAAGTCCGTCTGGCTAGCTACCACCATCTTATCCATAACAACAATGTTTTCAGCATTGTTGTGTTCCGGCAGTTAAAGATAAGATAGCCAGTTCCTCAGTGATAGGGGATTCCGGGAGAGGCTCGCTTCCATCTTCAGCCTTATCAATACTTAACATCAGGTATGATCAAGGCTAAGAGGCTCCCCGTACTTCATAAAAAAAATAAAAAATAAGTCATCTGGTATCTATCAAATATCTAAGCCAGTTCCTTAGTAGCTGAGTTATCCGGAAGCGGCTCGCTTCCATTTTCAGCCTTATCAATATTTAACATCAATATTGAACATCAGGTATCAATATTTATCATCAGGATGATTCCCCACACTTAAAACAAAAAAAAAGGTATGATGAAGGCTAAGAGTCTCTTCGTTGTTCATAAAAGCAAAAAATCTAAAAGTGAGTATCCATCCTAAAGGAGACAGTTGTCACGTAAAGCGCTTAATTTGTTGTGTCACCCCGCCCTTAGGGGATAGAAACATTTAAAACGCGTTTAAGAATGCGAAATATTATATTACTTAGTTAGTACGCGAATTTCCATCGCACGAAGTAGCGGGCTAATACTAACGGCCGAAATCAATAACCTATCTGTAGATATGGTTAGGTCTATCTGAGACAGTTGCCTAGGATACTGGCTTCGTTGCCTAGCAATCGTCTACAATAGTATGCTGCCAGGTAAGTTTATATTGTGCCACATACGGCCGGTTTCAATAATATATCCCTAACAAGAGATAGGCCTATCTTGGTTACGTTACATTAGCAACCACTGTTATTTTAGGTTATTTTGGGCCGATTAACAAAAATATCTAGGCAACAAAGCTGTAGTAAGCCTATCTCTTACTGAGGTTAGGTTATTGAAACCGACCGATAATAAATTTTTGGGTATGCCCATATGCTTCCTTTCAAATAGTAAATGACTTTTAAGTTTTCAATTTAAGCAAATTAAATAACATTGTTTTAGTAAAGCTAAGTATTAAAACTTTTGTGGTATGTATTTGCATAATTCATGGATTTGACAATTATTTATTTTTGAGACACATAAAATAAAATTAAATGTTGGGTACTACTATAATGAATGATATTTATAGAACAACTTACTGACTAAAGTGTAATTTTTTAGATCCCTCTATTCGGTATAATGTCATCAGACAGCGCGGATCAGAACCAATACCTTGGCTGACTGACAGACAACGCACAGCCCAAACGCCTGAACAGATTAAGCTGAAATATAAGCATACAGGATCCTATTACGCTGTAGACAAGCACTAAGAAAGGATTTTTTGATATTCCCACGAGATAGAAAATAAAACGAGATTGTATTGTTACCTAATTCCTCGCGGACGAAGTCGCGGGCGGAAGGCTTGTAATCTCTATAAGTGTGGACTCACCCTAAGGTGACAGTCGTCGTCATGTAAAACGGTTAATTTGTTGTGACACCCCGCCCTTAGGGGATAGAAACATTTAAAACGCAATTAAACGCGCCACTCGCGCGCACCTCGGGAGTACTATTTATAGAATAATGGATTTTTTAGAGCATCGTTTATTTTGGGGAGTTTTTCTTTATATTTATTTGGCTTAGGATCTCCTAGAGTGCATAACACAAGCAGAGAATGTAACACAAGTGAGCTAGGTAATGCACGTAATCGTAAAAAAATATTTAATTATTGTAAGAGGCTCGACGCATTGAGCACCTGTGCGAGAGAAGGAAAACTTGAAACAAACCCTTTACCAACCCGTCTGGCCAGCGTGGTAGCAGTAGGCTAATAGCCTCCTATGAACGCCACAATAGGCGTGAGCTAGGAGAGGCTTATGTCCAGCAGTGGACGTCCACAGGCTGATGATGGATGAAGTACCTAATATAACAACAGATCATCATATTAAGATTTTCAGTTTACATTATTCTACAGCGACATAGCAAGGTTTGGTTGATGGCCGTGCGAAAAAGACACCATTTTCGACATTGTCTTTTGACTTTTTTCTAATTAAAATTCAAAAGACAATAATCTGTTTTTTTACGAATTTGAACTTTGAAATTGTTCACACAAAGGAAAACGTCAATGAAGAACCATAAAAATTAAGTTGGTGTATTTGCTGCATGTTGCAGTAAGTATATCATTATAATATTTATTTTATTGTCCTTTTTCTCTTAATTAAAACAATTTCTGACTGAAACAATTTTTAACATTATTCGATCAAACTCTTTAGTTAAATAAAAAAAACCAACGAAGTGCGAGTCGGTCTTACGCATAAAGGGTTCCGTACCATTATCTATAAAAACGGCTAAACAATCATGTTTGTTGTATGGGAGCCCCCCTTAAATATTTATTTAATTCTGTTTTTAGTAATTATTTGTTGTTATAGCGACAACAGAAATACATCATCTGTTAAAATTTCAACTGTCTAACTGTCACGGCTTATGAGTTACAGCCTGTGACAGATGCATAGACAAACAGTGAATAGGGTCCCGTACGGTACGGAACCCTAAAAACCAAAAATCAAGCCACTTCTCTCTATCTCTGTGGCTATTTAACATTAAAAATAATAACATTTTTCACTAAAGAGGTGAAATATTGAAACAGTTTCCATCTGAAACAATTTGAATAACCGACCAAACTCCTAAGTTTAAAGAAATAACATAATATCAACCACTTTAAACCGGTTCTCTACACTTTATATAGGTCTCGAACTAAGAATTAAAATTTAAAATCAGACTAAGTAGAGTCTCAAAAGCTTTTCGATGCAGTTTCCATAAAAAACAATTTGAGCAAACCTTTCGTAAAAAAAAAACAAATAGAAATAAACCACATCCCTATTTTTTTTTTTTTGAAAGATTTGGCTACATGACCATCTGCTTAAACAGTAACAAAAATAAATAAAAACAACAAACCACATCTCTATCCGTGGCTCTTTGACACTTTATTTTTTTTTCTCTAAAGGTTGACTGCCGCGATTCATTATCCACTTTACGCACTGACGACTCTCGCGCATCTGAACATCCAGTTTAAATATGGCGCCTGACAGTTCGCACTCATATAAAATTTATTATGTTAGCTTGCTTGGTAAATTTAGCAATTTAATGTATAAACTTCTGGTAGGTATATTTAACAGACAATTTTGATTTGTAACCTTTGTGATTTATCTTCGAATTTATTTCCTTCTAATTCCACTTTCGATTAATAGTTATTGCAATAAATAATAAATATATTAATAAAAACATAGCGGACTTAGTGCCATTAGATGCGTCTGTATTGTGTATGACTTAATTTTTTTTAAAACTCATAAAAATTCAGACGCATTTTTCATTTCATTATCTTCTTTTACATTCTTTCCGATTGACTGGTAGATAATGCTTTTAAGGGCACTAAGTCTGCCATATGCTATGATGTGCAATAAAGTATTCAATAAATAATAAAAAAAACAGAACAATCAGAAAATCTACATCAAAAGACAAAAGAATATCAAAGCTCGAGAAATGTTAAACCATTAGAAGTCTCGCTTATTACAAGAAGTTAGTGAGTCGTAAAGACGCAAGTTTAGCTACAAAGCTACCGACTATTTCTTGCAAATAAGGCTGAGCGAACACTTGCGACAGCAGTGTATAACCAAGTTGCATAGTTCCGGTAGTACTGGGTGCTAAGTGCGAGTTTTTTCTACTTACGGTAGATAGTGAGCGCGTTAGGTGCAAAAATAAAGTAAAGAAAGATAATATATATATATATATATATATATATATATATATATAACTGGATTCAGGCCATTATCAGTTATCTCATCTGCTTGCCTGTCAATTAATAATAATAATAATAAAAATTGACGCGTTCACGATCGACCGTGAGTAGAAAAAACTTGCACTAAGCACTCTGAGTTCCGACAAGACGCATCTCCTTTCGGTTTGGTTAAGTTAGAACTATGACCAAAAAAAGCGCGAATCGAGCGAGCGAAGCGAGCATCTAAATTGTCATTGTCATCGGGAACGAGAGCCTGCTGGTGCTAGCGAAGTAAACTAAGATAATATTTAATAATATACCTAACAAAAGTTCATGATCAATGTTGACCTTTTTAGCCGACTTCCAAAAAGGAGGAGCTTGGTTGGCTTGGAACGGTTGGTATGTTTTTTTATGTATGTTTAATTTAATACCTACTTACTCGTCTTTTTTTTGACAACAGAATCGCACGTGTACAGCCGCTCGTAAAATTATAAAAATAACCCAAACCATAGTCAATAAACATTTGAATTTACGACGAACATCTTAATTCCACATAAAACGTAATTTACTGTCCACTCAGAAAGCGATGCGACATATTTTTATTTCTGAACGAGTGTCGTTTTGTCGGAGACGTTAAATATTGTGATTGTTGTACGATAAATCTGTCAAGTCTCGTGTATGGAGGACTAATTTGTAAAGATGGCTGCTGTTTTTAGATCATTAAATTTGACTTAGGAAACGTTGAAAATATTTCGTAGCAATAAGCTGATGTGACTATTTTAAAACGACTTACGTCAATAACTATAACTTATATTGTTTTGGCGACGAACATATTTTCCATATAATAAGTGTCCGTTCGTAAGTCATAGGAACCGGTGTTTAAATGTATAAAAATCAAGGCATCGATGGTGCATTCTACATTGAACTTTTAGTTTTCCGGAAAAGCCTGGCACCGACTCCAAAAGGCTTATTTATTACTTTTCAGTTGGTTAAGAAGTTTTAAAATGGTATCCTTGGAATATCCTCTTTCAAACAATAAAAGAACAATCGCCTAAATTGGTTCTTATACAAAGCTAGAGGACATCTGTATAAAGGTAACAATAAACGATAGTCATGTCACGTCACGTCATGAGCCAATTTAACGTTCCCACTGCTGGGGCACTGGTCTTCCTTTTGGATGAGCAGGGAGAATGGGCCATGATCCGCCATGCGGGCCCAATGCGGTTTGTTGGGTTTTATCCACTGCAAACTACTACGCCACGGGCTTCTCAAACGTCATATAGTATTTTCTGAAAACTTAAACGATAGTATTTAGTATGTAGTAACCGCCTCTGTGGTCTAGTGGTAGAACCACCGGTATCAGACCCAGGGGTCCCGGATTCGATTCCCAGCGGGGGTACATATTGTATTGGTTGGTGGTAGGACTTGTTGTGAGTCCACCTGGCTAGCTACCGCCATCTTATCTAAGTCTGACGCCATAACAACAATGTTTTCAGCATTGTTGTGTTCCGGCAGTTAGAGATAAGATAGTCAGTTCCTCAGTGGCTGAGGATTTCGGGAGAGGCTAGCTTCCATATTCAGCCTTATCAATACTTAACATCATTGAATAAGTTGGTAGGTAATAATAAGTCATGGAATTAATAGGTACATACTACTAGTATTCAATAATTCCATGATGTAGCGAATTTTCATTATTTTATCTCTCTCGAAACGGCTCAAAGTAAAAATCTGATAAAAATACCATTTTGTATTTATTATTTTCCTATAATTAGTGTTTTTTTATTAATGTTATTTGTGAAAAACCTAAAATTTTTAACATAAAAAATATAACTACCTACTTACTTACCTATCAAATTTTGTATATATTTCAGAAAACACGTGGCTTTTTCTTACGTTATTTGCGAAAAATAAACTTTTTTTTATCATTCACCTAACATCTGTTCCAATTTATTTTTAACTTACTCGCTTCGTTAAAGTTTCCTGTAAATCATCCATGGCACCATAGCTTATTAAGAACGCTCCGTTTGACCTAACTGACCCGTTTAAAAGAGGAAAAAACAGTTTTTTAGTTTTATTACATATTTTTATTTTTGATGTAAATATAGATGTTTGACTTTTTTAGAGCTGCGAGTAATTAATTTATAAAAACAAAGAATATGTGCCTTTTTACCGACTGCATAGGGTTATGCTTTTTATTTAGAGTGTTTAGCTAGAAAAGATGCAATCCAAAAATGAAGGCAACAATAAGAAGTTAAATTTTACGATATATATACTTCTATACTAATATTATAAAGAGGAAAGATTTGTATTTTTGTATGTAACGAATAAACTCAAAAACTACTGGACCAATTTTTACGAAATTTGGTATAGAGAATCCTTAGACCCCAAGTAGTAACATAGGCTATAAATGATCCCAAAATTCCTACGGGAACGGGAACCACGCTGGTGAAACCGCGAGCGGCCTCTAGTTATTTATATTTGTAAACAAACCTTATTAACCATATTTTTTTTATTACACGTTTTATGAAATGGGCACGTAATATTTTTAAGACATGACATGACATTAATTAACTGAAACGGAAAATATCCTAAATCCTAACCATAACTAATCAACTATTGATGTAATTTGCGAACACTAGTCTTAAGATGTGCCGTGTGGTGACGGCCTAAGAATACAAGTGTCACCACTCCCTTACATGCCTGGGATGTCGTAAGAGTCGACTAAGAGGCTCGACGCATTGAACACCTGTGCGAGAGAAGGAAAACTTGAAACAAACCCTCTACCAACCCGTCTGGCCAGCGTGGTAGCAATAGGCTAATAGCCTCATATGAACGCCACAAATAGGCGTGTGCTAGGAGACGCCTGTGTCCAGCAGTGGACGTCCACAGGCTGATGATAGTCTTTTTTTATGAATGACTGGGAGACTCTTAGCCTTCATCATACCTGATGTTAACTATTGATAAGGCTGAAGATGGAAGCGAGCCTCTTCCGGAATCCTCAGCCACTGAGGAACTGGAAATCTTATCTCGAACTGCCGGAACACAACAATGCTGAAAACATTGTTGTTATGGCGTCAGGCTTAGATCAGATGGTGGTAGCTAGACAGGCGGGCTTACAACAAGTCCTACCACCAACCAAACCGAATACAATATGTACCCCCGCTGGGAATCAAACCCGGGACCCCTGGGTCTGATAACTTGGTTGTACCACTAGACCATAAAGGCTGTTAAGATATTGTTACTATCACTTAAAAGGGGTTTGCCTAAAATAAGTGATTTGAATGGAATTAACTATTATTATTATAAATGTGAAAGTGTGTTTGTTTGTCCATCCTTAACGCACTAACCAAGCAACCAATCGACTTGATTTTTGGCATAGAGGTAGTTGAAAGGCCGGAGAGTAATATAGGCTATTTTTTTTCCTGATATTCCCACAGGAACGAGAACAACGCGGGATGAAACCGCGGGCGGAAGCTAGTTTAAGATAAATGCAGGAAGTTTCCATAGCAAAAACTCTATTCGTAAGTTAGTAGTAATACTTATGAACTTTGATAGTAATTGAATAAAAGCTGTAATTCCAGCTTTAACTCAAATAGAAATATTACGGTGAGGTCAACAATCAGAACAAAAAAAATAAATAATCTGAATAGTGCTATAAAAAAAAAATAGGTAGTCAAATACCCTTTTTTGTCAAAAAGCGCTTCAATCTTTGCACCTTTTTAACCGACTTTCAAAAAGGAGGAGGTTCTCAATTAGGCCGCTGTCTTTTCTAATGTATTTTCACCGATTACGTCGAGATTTCAGAACCGATTTAAAAAAAAAAAACATTTATAATCAGAAAAGTATTACAGCGTGGTGAATTACAAATAAGTCCCCAAACTAGGTAATCCTGTATCTCAGGGACTTGAGTATGAGATTTGCAAGTAAACTTGTTCAATGCCGTTGCAAGGTTTACAAACATTGAGATGTTTTCTTTAAATGTACAGAAGGTAATAAAAAACAAAGAAAATAAAAAACACTTAATATTGAATAAATAAAGGCAATGTTTTATGATTTTTGTAATTTTTGCATTTTTCAATGCTATTTTTATACTTATGGTAAATTTTAAATAGAAAAATATTGGAAAAAATTGACTCGGCCACAAGTGAATTCTCAGACGGGAATCGAACCCGCGATCTTTGGAAATCCGGTCCAATGCTCCCGTTTGAGTTATAATGTTTTTCTATTTAAAATTTACCATAAGTAAAGGCGATGTGTTTGTGATTTACGTGATTCTTTTTTTGTTCAATACGGAATATTTGCCATTAGGTCCCAAAAAAAATTGATTCAGTTCGGTTCAGTAGTTTTTATTTATATGAATCAAAATCAGAATCAGATATGAGCATATTTGCTGACCAGCCCCCCTACTGCTTAAGTGTCATCGACATCGACTTCATTTGACAGATGGATGTGACATATTGCTCTTATATTCTTTGGTAAGTTTTCATTTGTGTCAAAAAGAAGCAGCAATGTGTCACATCGAATTGTCAAATGAAGCCTATTTCGATGCCGACGCCACTTGCGCGGTACAGGCCCTGGAGGGTGTAGATTTCACGATACTTTATTTATTTAATTCTAGGAAGACCAACAGCAACAAACAGTAATAAATAATACAAATAAAAGTATATGGCCAATTAAAGGTCCTCACAAATAGTAATTTAAAAATACTAAATACACACGAACTAAGTCACACGCATCGTATAGCACACTGGAATCGCTACACAAAAAGAAAGAAGTAAAAAAATAAATTTGTTCATAATATACATTAAACCTATATTAATCTAATCAAAATAAATCCTACTGTAGTTTACAAAAAAACATATTACAGACACTAAAAAGTTAAAGTAGGCATTCTACTTTGAACTATGCTACTTTTAACTTGCCTCGGTTGGCACCGACTCCAAAAGGCTTATTTTTAGCTTTTTAGTTTTTGAAGTCGGTTTTTAACGCATTTTTTTAAAACTAAAGTTGCCTGTAAGAGATTGCTGCTTAGCCATGAGACCGCCTTTCGTATAACTCCTTATTTTTGTTCATGTCAGCTGTAGATAACTAACCTAGTACCTACTATACACTAACCAAATTCAGGAAGTCTTAAACATTTAATTTTCGTCAAATTAATAAGTTATAATCTACACTTGGCTGTGTATATCGATAAGACTGCCAACTACGTATTAAATTAATTCGTTATTTATGCCAAAACAAAACTGCATAAATGATTTTCAAAGGTTGTAACTGGTAAGACAGCCGGTGGCGGTTCTTCCATTATATTAAGCAGAAAACTCACGAAAACTAAAAAATAACTATTGAACACTAATTGACTCTCATCGATCTGCCAAACTTAATGTTGGACACATTATTAAATGAACATATACAAATATACAATAATTGGCCAAAGCACGAAATGCCGGCGCATCGTGATGTGCTCAGGACAGACCTCGATTTGGGGGTGATTGCGAATCCTACTACCCCCCGTGACCAATGGCGGCCTAGAGGGCAAGTACTAGGAGTTTTAGTTGGTAGTACCCGCCCGTCTTCCGCCCCCCCATCTAGTCTTGGGACTCGGTGACTCGGTGGGGGAGGGATGCGGTACTTCAGGTGAGTCCAACATTTCGAATCGCTGCACCCGGGGACGAGGGATGCGTAAAAGCATTTCTCCTAGTATAAAAAAAAGGTTAGACCTCGATAGGCCCACTTCAACGATTGGCCATCGACATACTAAGGTACAAAACAAATACTACTTTGCTTTCATTCATTTTCGATAAATTAATCCTAAACTTAAGTTCAAATCGTCAAAACAAAAATGGACTATTATTTTACCACTTGTGCAATGGAGGCAATTCTCGGTCGAAGAGTAAAGTTCTTTTCGTGAAACGTGTTTTCGGAAACAGCAGGTTAAAGCAATAATTTATTACTTTTGCTACTCTACTGGTCTACCGGGAAGTTCTTCAAATGACTAGTTTATTAGTGTAATTTATTAAGGATTAGCTTCCGCCCGCAGTTTTACCCGCGTGGTTCCCGTTCCCTTGGGAATATCGAGATAAAAAATAGCCTATGTTACTTTCCGTCCTTTCAACTAACTCTGTGCCAAAAATCAAGTCAACTGGTTGCTGAGGGCATAGAATACTAAATAGTACAAGTGTTAGGGTGACAAGGAAGGATAAACAAACACACTTTCGCATTTACAATATAAGTTAGGATTTTCTTTTTCTTGTGACAGGTAAATGCAGCATTCGAAGAGCTCAGAATACGCGCTCGGGCGGGCAGCGGGCGGCTGCCCAAGTTGGAAATACTGCGCGCGGCCATACAACACATCGAGCGACTGCAAGCTGCGCTACGGGCAGCTGCCGTAGTAAGTCACTTCAATTAGAATTAGATAATACTGCAAGAATCTGCTACGACGACGCTTACGAGTGCTACGACACTGACCAGTGCTACGACCGTAGCGTTCTATCGGTACTTCAAGCTGCGCTACAGGCCGCTGTAGTAGTAAGTCAAGTCACTTCTTTTAGTTAATACTGCCAGAACCTGCTACGACACTGACAAGTGCTACGACACTGACCAGTGCTACGACCGTAGCAAAGCATCGCAACTTCAAGCTGCGCTGCAGGCAGCTGCCGTAGTAAATCAAGAAATAACTAGACGCTCTGTTTGTAGCCCTAGCTTCAGCGGCTTTTAAACAATCGTTGCAGTCGGCCGATATGACGCGCTCACACACACACGCACCGCTCGCTATCGCTACACGGCCGGCCCCTTGATCTCACTGGTTTTCGCTGTAAATCAGTGAGATCAAGGGTCTGGTCCGCGCCTAAAACAGTAGCGAGCGCGCGTGTAGCTGCACGTATCTGTGCGAGTTCATTTCGATCGCTTGTAGGCAGAGCATAGACTGTTTGGATTGTGTCGATAACGTTTGTGACAACGTGTCACTGTCACTCAAATCTTAGCGGGGTAAGCAAGGCAGCATCGCGGGGGCGGGCGCAGCGGGCGACTGCCCAAGTTGGAGATACTGCGCGCAGTCATACAGCAGATCGAGCGACTACAGCTAAGTTTGTACTGCTGTCACCTGGAGTCAGCCAACACATCGAGCGGCTGCAAGCTGCGCTACGGGCAGCTGCCGTAGTAAGTCAAGCTACTTCTTTTAGATAATACTGCAAGAATCTGCTACGCTGCTTAGAAGTGCTACGATACTGACCAGCGCTACGACTGTAGTAAGTCAAGTCAATACTATTAGATCATCATCACAGCCACTGTTACCTACTGCTGGGTATAGGCCTCCCTCAGGGATATCCACGACGATCGGTCCTACGTTGCCCGTATCCAGCTGCTTTCTACGATGAGAGAGTATTTTTGAATCATTGGAGACACATTCGCGTACGGAATCGCAAGATTCGCTAATATAATTCCAATGATTCAAAATACGACTTTAATAGAGTTAGCACAAAAAACTATCGAAATAGTATCGAGTAAGTGTCGAGCACGTAATGTCAAAAAAAATATAGGAAAATGTGGTTCCGTTTACCTCCGGTTACGCTGCTCAATATCTATTAAATTTTTTTACTTTACTTCCTCGATACTTACTCGAAAGTTGTTCCTGCAGATTGTGTCGGTCCACCTTTCCGGGGCACTAGGTATTATTCTGTAGGTATTATACTGAAAAAAGCTGCTACGACACTCGTATGTCAAAACGTTTTGGTTGTCAAAAGGTTTTCCCAGTTCAAATGAATTGTTTCTGATGTAATCCTTAATAAAATGGTCCTCAACCTAAATCTACAAACGTCTCAATCTCATTACAAAGAAATTACTTAAATTCTCAAAATTATTATTGTTATTTTCTTTTTTGTATTATGATTGTGATTGGCTTTTGTTTTGTTTGATTTATATTTTTTTCTGTTATTTATTTAAATTAGAACACGGTTTTGTTTTGATCTAACTTGTTGTGTACACTACTTATTTATTTATTTATTTGTTTATTGGGCAGTCAACAAAAACATGTACTAACAATATGTAATAAATTAAATGTACAATCTTAGTCTAAGTACAGTTTCTAATTATAGACAGCCACGGCATGCAATTACGAACTTCAAAAAATAAAAATAAAAAAGACAAAGATTATGGCCTAGATTAAGTATTCAATCATTTTTGTTTAATCATCTATTGACTCTAATCTGTTTGTGTACCTAAACTAAATAAATAAATAAATAAAACGTGTCCGTAGGACGACTGTATAGAAGATACATAGTCAAAGTTTACTGCTACAGTGTAAAAGGCACAAATGAAACACTTCATTGAGATAGTATTATGACTAAATGTTAGTAAAATGACAGACTGATCGTATTCGATCACGTTTGTTAAGCAATGTTCGGCCCGGTCAGGTGTCGGATGGGTGACCGTAATCTGGCATTATAACTGAGCGCATCCGTGCTTCGGAGTCGGTCCCGGCTGTTGTCATCTAACAACAGTCGTTAAGCAGAGAAGTTATACGGGGCCTGATAATCTGTGACACTAGAGGTGGCTACTAATCCTCATACGATAATAAGATAAGATACATAAGTTTCTTGGTGGTAGGACTTGTTGTAAGTCCGCCTGGCTAGCTACCACCATCTTATCTATGCCTGACGTCATAACAACAATGTTTTCAGCATTGTTGTGTTCCGGCAGTTCGATATAAGATAGCTAGTTCCTCAGTGGCTGAGGATTCCGGGAGAGGTTCGCTTCCATCTTCAGCCTTATCAATACTTAACATCAGCGGGCCTACCATGAGTTTTTCTTTCCGTTTACTGTACAGTAAACGGGAGACATTTTGTATGCGGATCTGTACAGCGCCTCTAGTGGGCAGTAGCAGAACTACAGATTCTCATACAAAATGTCTCCCGTTTACTGTACAGTAAACGTAAAGAAAAACTCAAGGTAGGCCCACAGGTATGATGAAGGCTAAGAGTCTCCCCGTAAGTCATAAAAAAAAGATAATAATAAGTAGAATGTATCTTCACGCGGAAAGCATCAAGAACGAAGTACAACTTGATATACTACGACTCCGTAGAAGCTACGGAGTCGTAGCAGAGGGTCTTACACTGCTACGGCAAAGAATATCTACGGTTCCGTAGCAAGTCATTATTTCTTAATCGTTTTAGTAGCCACTTACTAGGTATGTCTGATATCTTTCTAATTTAATAGACTAGTGGTCGTCCGAGGCTTATCCTATGATTAAATTTTGGCTACAAAATAACTTTTTTTCATTCGCATTTTTTCCGCGACAACTGGAAAAAATGCGGTATCAGATTTTAAAAAGAAATTATATTTTTACACAGTTTTTTTCATCATTGACCATTTTGTTATTCACAATCGTAATTATGCTACCAAAATCTATGACACGGAGTGGGGGGTGTTAGGTTTTTTTCGTTACGGAATTTCTTGATTCGGTCGCCGCGCTCAAAGCCCGCGATAAAAGCTATGCAATAGCTTAAAAACAATTTTTCCTAATTGTTTGACTCGTGCCATTATTACCATTCGACCTCTTTTCAGACATCATAACTTTTACGGATGCTCACTTTGGAAATACTCACACATATCTATGTCGGTTTTGTATATTTTCGGTTTGGTATTATGGTTTTTCTTGTGTTGTATCGATCATTTCATACCTATTTTATGCTATTTAATAAGTAATGTTTCAACATGAAGTTTCGTTCAACAATCAGCTGTTTGCGGCCGCCATATTGTATTTGCGCGTCGGTTATTTTCGCGCGCCACGCTCTACGCTTGCGTCCATCTTGTTTAATAACACGAGCACATGTCATAAATAATGGCATCGCGATTTGCTCATAAATGCAGTTTCATTTTTAGAACTGGCAAATTAACGCATTCACTGCGGCCCGTCGTGGTGCTTAAACTCCGTGCGGACGGTAAGAACCTAGTTTTTTTTGTATATTCGCTTTATGAGTCAAATATAGTTTTCGGTTTGTGAGTACAAGTGTAGAAAGAAATCATCAAAATATTGCGGCGGGCCTTTATTGACCCCCATCGCACCAAGCATAAACCGTTTAGGGGCTACTCGACTGAAAAAGGATGCGTGCGAGAGCGAGACCGATTTTGCAGATTAGACGAAAAAACCACGAAATCACTTCATACTAAATAACTATAGCGAAAAAAGAGAAAATTAAACTATACGATCCTAATTATTATTGGTGTCCACGTTTTAAACCAATTTCCAATAGTTTATGGAACCCCATTTGATAATAATCTTGAAAAAAAACGTATTATAAGGGGTCATTTTGATAAGAAAAAGTGTCGAGGCAAAATCATAAAATCGTGTTTCTGAACTATACAAATCTAGATAAAGGTATGAAGAAATATATATCTAATTCCCAGATTGGTAAAATAACTAGCTGTCCCATAGTTTTATACCAAAAAGTACGTACTTTTTTAACCGACTTCAAAAAAAGGAGGAGGTTCTCAAGTCGACTGTATTTTTATTTTTTTTATTTTTTTTTATGTATGTTCCACCATAACTTCGCCAGTTGTTAACAGATTTTTAAAATTCTTTTTTTATCTGGAAGAAAATGGTTTATGTGTGGTCCCATATAATTTTTACGAAGATCTGGCTAGTAGTTTTTTCATAATCCTGAAAAATATCAATCACCTTTTGGCAAGTAGTCGTATACCTAGATGACATCATTGTTGTGTATGGGCTGATTTTTAGTGTAAGTAACGGCACATAATGTAACAAAAAAATCTGAAATAAAAACATTTTATAAAAAAAACCAAACCGACTTCAAAAAGTAAAAAATAAAACTTTTGGAGTCGGTGCTAGTTAGCTAAGGCCAAAAAAAATATAGTTAATAGAAGTGCAATGTAGAATGCTTTGGCTGGCACCGACTCCAAAAGTTTTATTGTTTACTTTTTGAAGTCGGTTTTTTTTTTATAAAATGTTTTTTCTACAATGTTTTCAGGGTTGCTATGTGCCGGCAGTTAGAGATAAGATAGCTATTTTCTCAGTCATTGAGGGATGAACATCAGGAAGGCTGAGCGTTTCCTCGTTGTTTACAGACAACAGCAGCTACAACTTTACACTTTGAGCTTGAGAGCGAACTTACATTGGGCGGTTTTCGTAGTGCAAATGTAAAGCTGTACGTGCTGTTGACCGTACAAACTAAAAAGTAAACAGAACCGACTCTCGTACGTCGCAAGTACTCTCGCTAGCCCGAATTCTGTGTGTTTTAAGATTTTTTAACAGTAGCTCGATGTCAACTTGTTAACAAAATAAAAATAAAAATAGGAAATTTTAAATACGTCTTGTATAAAAAATATGGACGTACAGTGCGACAGAAAAGAGTAGAAAAAAATAGTAGGTATAAAATCCTACACAACCAATCTGCAACTACCTAACGAACCTATCTGCAACTACCTAAAAATTGAAAGAAAGAAATAATTATCTCTTTTGCTAGCAGATCTGTCACAAATAGATTATATAAAACGCTCTGGTACAAAGTTTCAATCTTTATTTAAACATATTATCCAAGGATTCGTAATCCAAACACTTAGGTTGGTTCTTCACACCTTCCATGCATTCTTGCGACTTTTGTTGAGATGTTCTAGCAACTTAGTTAATGCTTACATGAAGTAAGCATTAACTAAGGTGCTAGAACATCAATTTTTGTCAATTAGTGATTCATCATAAAGTTCATCACCTAGTCTTCACCAACAATACCTACAATTAATTTTTATTATTCTCTCACACAATAAATACACTTATAAAGTGCAATAAGAATGTAATGGACTGGGATCTGTATATTATGATCATAATCAAACATTAAATATTTAATTATTACGTAGTAATTTAAAATCCTCAAAATACTTCAGTCACGCTACAAAATAACGGGTTTTTGTTTTCTTCTGTAACCTCTAAGGTAAGAAAAAAATTATAAATATGATACTTATGAGGGAAATTCTTTACGAATTAACTTCCATGATGATTTAATACTTCGTGAATACGTGTCGTGCAAATTTCTGTCTTTTAAAATTCGCTACTCGTTTGTAAACATCGTCGAGATTGCTAAGCAACTTTCCGGTTTGAATTTCTGCCAAGCAACGCAAAAAAAGGGTTTTATATTACATCACAGGGACGACTAATTTAGTTAATAGCCTTGGAATTTGTCACAATTTCCACTTCTTATACGAAAATAAGTATTTAATATGAAGACGCTAAAGGTTTGACAGTAAAATTACCAACTTGACAACCGGAAGTAGTGCTGCCATATAGTGTAGTTGGTTAGTTCCTCAAAAATCCGTTTTCTACTATTTTATGTCGCACTGTAAAGTCTGAAAGGTTTCGGCCACGTTAACCAAGCGCATTACTCAAGTGGTTTGAAGCCGACGACACAATCACCTCTATCTTAATTCTAAATAATACTTAGTTTTGCCTTTGCGGAGCGAAAGAAATCGAAATCTATGTACTTTTGCCACTAATATGAAAGAATAGCTCAGTGCCCAAGAGCGCGAGGAGGTGACTGATTTGTGAGATTCATAAAAAGGACCTCTATACTTCAATGTAAAGCTCGAGATGTACGCTTAACCTAAACATTAGCATACAGATCTTTGCAGAAATGACGACCTGTTTGGCGCAGGGGTACTAAGCACGCCTTCTGCGCCAGAGGTCCGGGGTTCGATCCCCGGACAAGACAAATATTTGTGTGCATGAACATGTCTATTTGTCTTGGTCTGGGTGTTTAATATGTATATTAAGTATGTAGTTACAAAAAAAATATATAAGTATGTTTATCCGTTATCTAGTATCCATAACACAAGTTCTTCATGAAACTTAACGTGGGACGAGATAATTGGTGTGATTGATTGTATGCGAATATTTATGTATTTATTTATTTATTTATATGTTGACATTTTTATATAATAGAGTCGCAAAGTGAGCATATTTGTATGAAAATATATAACGCCTTCGCACCACAAACACCTTAAAATTGGTATTATGGCGCGCCTCCAGTGTCTGAACTCTCAAGCAGAAGTTGGTTTTCTGCTTATTGTACTGTATCACGTCCTGCGCACTGGTGGTGTATTGCATGCGGTCGGTGTGGCAACTCGCAGCAGGAAGTTTGGCCCTGTCGGTACGGTGCCATGGCAATTCAGGCTCACTCGCTGTCGACGTCGCTTTTTGTTCCGAACCTCGATAAAACCGCCTCATCTCGGCCCAATACGACCCGAATATTGCGAACGCCCATATGTCGCTCGTAATAGCACTGGCTTTCGAAGTAGAAGTGTAAAACAAGACGTACTGTTGACTATATGTACTGTATGTACAGTCGGGGACATTTCCGGTTGATCAGTAGAGTTTTTTTGAGAAACATTTTCTCGAAAAGTACTAAGGTTAAAGAAATAATTTATTATTCAAATGAAATACTTCTTTATTGTCTATTATTTGTGATATAAACCTTTTCTATATATCTTTTACTTTTTTAAATAAAGCTCTTTGAAAAAACTCTACTGATCGACCTGGAATGTCCCCGACTGTACGTAGACGTAGTGTAATTCAATGATTGAGTAAATGCATTTCGTCTCAGTCAGTAGTTCTTTGTTTATCATTAGTATGAAATTTATAAATAATCCGATACTAAATTAGCACAAGTTGGAAATGTCCCTTTTTGCGCGATTACATTTCGATGAGAGCAAGCATTTATAACTTGATGTAGGGTTGTCAAATGCACGATAAAAACGTGGCTTTATAGGTTTTCACGATTTATGTACCTAAAGGTAAGTAATAATTGTCTTATTTGTTTGTATCTTAACCCCCGACGCAAAAGAGGGGTGTTATAATATTGACGTGTGTATCTGTCTGTCTGTCTGGGGCAAAGTAGCTCCTAAACGAATAGGTGGATTTTGATGCGGTTTTTTAATGAAACACGTAATTACAAAATATAAATTGACGAACTATCCAAATGCGTGTCGAAATTATAACTAAAGCCAACATGCTAAACCTGGCTTGGCGGTTTCCGTTCTTTCTGTCCGTTATAAAATCAGAGAATGTGAAAGTTTTACGGGGTCATGGCGGAACCTTGGCGTGACACACAACTACCCCTGTTTCTGTCTGACGGCTTCTGTTGACTAGCTTAACATTATAAAAACATAATTTACTAAAATTAAAAAGAACACTGTAGAAATACTCGCTTTTTCGCGCTAATTTTGAATGACAAAAAACTGAATCAAAAATTACCGTTTCGACTATTAAATTAACCTCTCAGGCCCTCAGTTATGAGAGACACAGTTTAATATTCCATTGTTCTCTGGACACCTGTGTGCTGCTAATGAGGATTGAATCCATTAATCAATTGAGGATTTAAAAAAGAAATAGTACTTATTGAAAAGATAATTTTAAGGTATAAGTAGGTACTTGCGTACAAAATAAAGTTTATTTAAACAAAGTTTGTTTCTTACCCGCCAAAAACTATTCTCCGCGCAGCCCTACAGCAAAACGTCGCGATGCAAGATCTTGTATGATGTTAACTCCCGATTAATCCACGTCTCGAGATTATCTATCCGGCTCGTTCAGAAATAGCATGGTACCGCGAACCGACGGAATTATTTTAATTGCCGTCACATTTCCGACGCGGGAAATGTCTCTGATTTGGTCGCTCTTTTGTTTTTTTTTGCTTGTGACAGTTGTTTTTTTCTTCGGCTATTTTGGTGAAGGAATTTGATTTGTGGGGCTTTGTATTATTTATCGAGCTGTGTTTTATTGAGTTATTTGTATAAGTGACTTTTGATTTATTGTGGTGATGGTGTATTATAAGAATTTTAGCGTGTTACGAATAACTGTGACTTTAAACAATAGTTTGAAAATCATCCTTCATATAATGTGTTAAATTAAAGCCAGGCTTACGTAAATAAAATATTTTCCAAAAAACTCCACAAATTACAAATCACACATAAAAAGAAAAACGTGTTCAAATTACCTATACCTACATTTTCAATATTATTATTACTCATTACATTTGTAATTTCATTGGATTCCATAAGATTTGATAAAATTTTTGTTAAAGTAGGTAATCGTCAAATTCAAAAAATCGAAGACGATAATAAATTATGAATTTTCTAACTATGAGCTTGCCTTTCAGATAAATATTCTCTCATATAAAATGGGTAGGGTTAGGGTAAAAGCAGACGATCTCAATTCCAATCTAATATACAGGGTGGAAAAAATCTATGGGCCCTGGAGGGGAACTACCTTAAATCCTTTCGTTAGCCCATTTTACTGAACGGAAACATTCCTTTTAAAAGAAACAAAACTGCATTCAATGATTTTGGAAAATTTTTCAAAAGAGCCTTGAAGAAAAGTGCTCTATCCGTCCCATTGAGTTTATAAGTTGAGTTTTCATGTGTTTCCTTTAATTTAATTTACAATATTTGTTAGAGAGAGTTGATCCTTTTGATTGCCCCTATCAATTGATGGTATGAAAGTACAGAATGTTATTTTTTACAGATTTTAGGTGGTTCGATTCCTGGGTGAGGGAAGCGTATTTTTCAAAATGTTTCAATGCAGTTGTGTTTTTTAAAATAAATAAAAGAATGTTTCCTTTCAGTAAAGCGAGCTAACTAAAGGATTTAAGGTAGTTCCCCTCCAGGGCCCATAGATTTTTTCCACCCTGTATTAATAATAATAATTTCATACATACACACCAATTATCTAGCCCACGTTAAGTTTCATGAAGAACTTGTGTTATGGATGGAATATATACTTTATTGTAAATCCATACATAATATACATATTAAACACCCAGACCAAGACAAATAGACATGTTCATGCACACAAATATTTGTCTTGTCCGGAGATCGAACACGGTATCTCTGGCGCAGCAGGCAGGCTTAGTACCCCTGCGCCAAATAAGTCGACGGTATATAAGTATCTTAAATGTCAACCCCTCTCATTTGTTCCCAGTTGGAGTCAGAGTCTTACAAGGGGTACATCGAGCCCCCAGCACCGTCCAGAGACGTCGTCAGGGAAACGAAGGCTGATAAAGAGAAACCTTTCATGAGCAGTGAGTGAATCAGTTGTCTTAAGTTTATAATTTTAGAATTTTTTGCATTTTTCAATGCTATTTTTATACTTATGATAAATTTTAAATAGAAAAATATTGGAAAAAAATTAACATGGCTACAAGTGAATTCTCACCCATGACCTTTAGAAATCCGGTCCAATGCTCTCACTCTCTCTCTCAAGAGCATTAGACATTAGAGGTCATGGGTTCGATTCCCATCTGAGAATTCACTTGTAGCCGAGTTAATTTTTTACAATATTTTTCTATTTAAAATTCTCTTAAGTTTTTCAGTACCTATCTACAGAAATATTTCACAACGCAGACTCAAGGCAAAGGTTACAAGGACACCTGTGCGCCTACCATGAGTTTTTCTTTCCGTAGCAGCACTACAAATTCTCATACAAAATGTCTCCCGTTTACTGTACAGTAAACGGAAACAAAATGTCATGGTAGGCCCACAGAAATTAATAACGTATCTGTAGATACAGTGGTGGTCACATAAGTAGTTAACGACACTAGCCGATTTTCATACAAATGAGGTACCTTTAGAGCCTTGGTTCTCTGAAAAGGATTGACCGAGCTAGTTGAAAAAAAAACGTGAAAATAGCATAAAAATTTATGGAATTTCTGAAACTGAAAACTCTGATCCTTACGTTTAGAATGGTGATCAGGGGGGCTATCGCGTAAAAAATCTGGGTATGGATATGGGCTTCATTTGACAGTTGAAGCTCATAAAATTACCATATATGGTCATTTAACTGTCAAATGAAGCCCATGTCCATATCCATATTTTTTACGCGATAGCCGGGCAGATCAGTTAGGTATATATAGCAATCTGGAATAATCTGGATCTCCTCCATTCACTCTCTGGATGGCCATTATCAGATCACAGCTCGGTCAATCCTTGGCAGAGAACTAAGGGTACAAAGTTACCTCGATTAAATGAAAATCAGCTAGTGTCGTTAATTATTATGACCACCACTGTATCTATTGGGCTATCTGGGATAGTTGCCTAGGATAGTTTTGTTAATTTGACCAAAATAACGATGTTTGCTAGGCAACGAACCCTACTGGGTTTCGTTGCCCATATACCAATACCATAGCCCAATACCAACAGATACTTATGATAAATTTTAAATAGAAAAATATTGGAAAAAATCCCATCTGAGAATTCACTTGTGGCCGAGTTAATTTTTTCCAATATTTTTCTATTTAAAATTTACCCTATTATAGTCCGATTTTGTTGAGTTGAAAAGCGTTAATGTTTTGTAATTTAGTAAAAAACTTAAATTGTAATTTTTGCATTCACAATGAAATGAGTTTTTTTTTATTCACGACGGGGAGACTCTTAGCCTTCATCATACCTGATGCTAAGTATTGATGAGGCTGAAGATGGAAGCGAGCCTCTCCCGGAATCCTCAACCACTGAGGAACGGCTATCTTATCTCTAACTGCCGGAACACAACAATGCTGAAAACATTGTTGTTATGGCGTCAGACTTAGATAAGATGGTGGTAGCTAGCCAGGCGGACTCAATACTCAATACTCAATTATTTATTGCATTCCATAATGTACACGAAAGATGGTGAACATAAATAAAGAATCATCATGGACCCTGACGGGCACGCAATAGGGTTTAGAAGAGAGGAGGCGCTTATTAACATTAGATAGCAAAGTTTTACATCCAAAAATAAAAAAATATAATAATTAGAAAAATAAAACAATTATGACACAAAGTAATTTTAGATGTTAGATTTTTAAATACCTTTTTTTATTTAATAGTGTCGTTGAAGTATTCATGTAAACTGTAATAGCATTTATTTAAAGGATTTTTTTTTATTGGTTTATAAACAAAGAATGTTTACTTTCATTAATTATTAAAGATGGTAATTGATTATATATTTTAATATACTCACAACAAGTCGTACCACCAACCAAACCGAATACAATATGTACCCCCAGCTGGGAATCGAACCCGGGATCCCTGGGTCTGATACCGGTGGTTGTTACCACTAGACCACAGAGGCAGTTATTAAAACATGGATATATGTGCTTTTGTTCCACCTGTGCGCCATTTGGGTCCGTTATTAACATCCGTTTTTTACCTTACTTCATTGTTTCAGATGAGACAAGTGGATGTGGTGCAAACAGCCTAGCCAGATTACGATGCATTGTGCAAGCACTATCCGTCAAAGACCATACGCCATGACACAGAAAAAGAATAAAGTCCGACTTCACCAAAAATGGCGCCAAAGGTCGCCATACTGTAACTGTTGCACAGACTGGAATGTAAAATTTCATCTTTGCTAAAAAGCTGAATCATTTTAAAACTCTTAAAGATTTTTGTAACTAAGTATGAAATAGCGAATAATTTTGTATTTTTTTGGGATATTTCTTGTCTAGGGTCTGTGTATATAGATTTAGAGACAAGTTTCTTTAAATAGTTTATTTGTAAAAAAAAAAGGTAATAAAAGGCTGCGTTACACCAAACAATTTTAACAATTATTCTATAGTTGTATACCTACAATATCTTTTAATCTTTAAAGTAATAATGATAGTATTACGTTAGGACAACCACGACCCTTGAAAAGGTGGAAATACAAAGAAACATTAACCTTCCTATACCCGCGCGTTGGACTCCGGAGACCGACGAACTAATAAAACGCAGTTTTTACAAAAAGCATTAAATATACGCATTAGAAAGCCATATAAAACTGAGCGTGCAAATAAAAAGACTGTTTTAATCCGAAAAAGTTGTTACATTTCTTTGTTGAAAGTTACCGCTAAAATAAGATAGTGCAATTCGAAACCATGAGATTTTATTTGAGTGCTCAATACTTATTTGCTCAAAAAGCTATAAAGTCAGCTTATTTCAAGCTCATAACTTAGTCATTTTTATATCACGATTTTTTATTTTAAGTAGTAAGTAGGTACCTAATAGAATTTTTTTATCATTATAGTATGTACAATCACGACCAATAATATTTATAGACAACCTTACCACTTTGAAGTATGTACATACATGGAAACAAAGCTCTATGTGTCAGCAAAAGTCATTAATAGACCCATCTGAGAATTTACTTGTGGCTGAGTTGCTTTTCTATTTCAAATTTATCATTAGTATAAAAATTGCATTGAAAAAAGCAAAAAAATTAAAATCATAAAAATGACATTAAGTAACACAATTTGACAAGGTTACATAAAGTATGGATACGAACTAACCTGCATCCATCTGTTAAATGGATGAAAACTACTTTATATCAAATTTAATATTAAATTGACGACCTGTTTGGCGCAGGGGTACCTACTAACCCCGCCTTCTGCGCCAGAGGTCCCGGGTTCGATCTCCGGATAAGACAAATATTGGTGCATGAACATGTCTATTTGTCTTGGTCTGGGTGTTTAATAAAAAAAATCACAATATTTTTTTTTATTATTTAATATCGCACTCACGTGGTTAACGGTTAAATTTAATACCAACCGAAAGCATGAAGCAT
This sequence comes from Chrysoteuchia culmella, assembly GCA_910589605.1. Classification (NCBI taxonomy): domain Eukaryota; kingdom Metazoa; phylum Arthropoda; class Insecta; order Lepidoptera; family Crambidae; genus Chrysoteuchia; species Chrysoteuchia culmella. The sequence goes on along the minus strand of OU342671.1, from coordinate 7,027,753 downwards.
ATAGAATACAAACGTTGGGTTCTCTATTTTTTTCCTGGCGTTACTACTGGATTGGCAGGTATAAACAGGGGGTCAATTCTGCTAAATTTTTGTCAAAATCGTCTCATAATGGTGTTTCAATTGTAGTGTTTATTTACACTGTTGTAACAAGAACTGTGTAAAACAGGACGGCCATTGAAACACCATTGGAATACGATTGCGACTTAGCATTAGCAGAATTGGGCCCCTGGTAAATTGATAATAGTTTTTTCACCTATTCATAGTTCATCAGCTTCATATTTTCGGTTGGTATTAAATTTATTCGTTAAACACATAAGTGAAATATTTAATGAAAATGCGTTTTTTTAGTCTGGCCTGGAATTTTTTAGACAATCCACTCAAGATATATTTTCTAAAATATTCAATTTGATATTAAGTACTTTTCATCCATTTAACAGATGGGTAAAGGTCGATTCTAGTTTGGATCGTCATCAGTCATTTTTAATGTCCCCACTGCTGGGGCACTGGCCTTCCCTATGGATGGATAAGGAGAACGGGCCATGACCCACCACGCGGGCCCAATGCGGATTGGTAGGTTTTAACGACTGCAAATGCAGCCAGGACCAACGGCTTAACGTGCCTTCCGAAGCACGGAGGAGCTCGAGATAGTAAAGTTTTGGTCACCCATCCCGTGACCGACCATTGCAAAAGTTGCTTAACCTCAACAATCGCAGGCCGAGCGCGCGAACCACTGCGCCACGGGCTCCTCTAGTTCGGATCAGAGACTATTATTGTTTACATTATTATTGCTCGTGACTGCACCTATGTATAGCAGCAGCGAAAGAACACAACAGAGATGTTAAAAGCACAGACCTATATCGAGATAAACGAAAAGAGCGCTTCAAACTGTATGAGAGCCTAGCGTGTCAATTTTTTCGTACCGATGACGTCTCGAGCGAGATTTAGTGATGTGTAAATGTTATTGACGAGCTCTGGCAAGAAAAGTAAGCACTGCACAATTAACCATTGTTGTTTCTGAGTGACGCGTATTTTCATGGCGTATTTCACAGGTCGATACGCTTCTACCGTTTACTGTTTTATCTAGATATAGGTCTGTGGTTAAAAGATATACTTAGTCAAACAAGTACACACAACAGCACCTCAGGTTTGCAATTTGAGAGCGCCCCCCTATGACTTGCAATAGCGACGGTTTTTGTCACAGATATCAGAATGAAGTGCTCTGTGGTTTTTGTAGGGAAAGTTTAAAGCCCGATCGTGCTGTTAACTGTACCTCCGTGTAATAGACCAAAGCTTTATAGAAAAGTGCCCTAAATTATTTTAGTATTTTCTTAAATATTACGTATGTAGATAGCTTTATTATGTTCCTAGATAGCATTTTAATAATTTTAAGTATAATTGTTATAAAAGTGATACATTTGCAATTTAATAAAAAAAGATATTTTTATTCAAATAAGTATGTGTTTTTTTCTGAGTAAATCTTACTGCCCCTGATAAGATGATAAATTAAACTGTACCATGTCCGTTTACACCAGTAGATAGGAAGGTACTTAGGTATTTAATTATTGCTGGTATTGTATCAAAAAGACAAGAATTCAGTACTTATTTAAAAGATTATGATTCAAAATGTTGCATTCACAATACAATATTTTTAAACATCCATCATCCATCTATCCATCATCAGCCTGTGGACGTCCACTGCTGGACATAGGCCTCTCCTAGCTCACGCCTATTGTGACGTTCATAGGAGGTTATTAGCCTACTGCTACCACGCTGGCCAGACGGGTTGGTAGAGGGTTTGTTTCAAGTTTTCCTTCTCTCGCACAGGTTTTCAATGCGTGAGTGTAGACTCTTACGACATCCGACGCATGTAAGGGAGTGGTGACACTTGTATTCTTAGGCCGTCACCACACGGCACAAAACAAACATATTATTATTAGAAGAGAAAAAACGAAGACTACATTGTATACTAGAAGAAACAACTACTCTCCAACTCGGAAGGGACTATTATCATTACTCCTTACTTTTTTTTTTACACGATAGCATTCATTAACCGACTTCCAAAAAGGAGGAGGTCTTAATTTTATGTATACCTACACCGATTACGCAGATTTCTATTATTTTATTTGTAATCTAAAATATTTATTTACGTTCAAATATCATTTTACATAGCTAGTGGCCAGTCTCCTTTTAAGCATAAAATACCTACTTGTGGCTGCCACCGACTCCAAAAGGCTCAGTTCTTGCTTTTTAGATTTTGAAGTCGGTTTTTCAACGTAGTTTTTTTATTTTTTTATGGATGTTCTTTAAATTACAGAAGGATTTTTCTAGATTAGTTACGTTTCTAGAGTTACATGCCCTAGTTGACATATATGCTCATAAAATAAAAACTACTGTACCAAACTGAAACAAATGTTTGAGACCAAATGGCAAGTATTCCGCTTCGAACAAAAGAACATCGCAGTTTGTTATATGAAGAGCAGAGCCTTCTGATAATTCTGTATCAGAAGGCATTTAACATTGCGATTAATTCAACTTTTTATTTTTCTTGATCAGTTTGATAAAGAATTTAATTTGGTACATAATATTCATACTATGAAAACGCTTAATTTTCGAACTCTCGCTTACTAATGGGCGGTGCCCACTGGCTGCCAAGCCACGCCCTCAAGCGCTCGCGCTTAAATCCACTAATCTTTAATGACGGCGGCTAAAACCCTAAAATAAACTATCGTGTTATTATGGTACGGATAAATAGTCAAATTTCGCCAGGATATCAAACATGATGATTTTATTACTTTTATGTGATAAATATTTTTCATCATTATCAGCCTGTGGACGTCCACTGCTGGACATAGGCCTCTCCTAGCTCACGCCTATTGTGGCGTTCATAGGAGGCTATTAGCCTTCTGCTACCACGCCTTGGTTTGTTTCAAGTTTTCCTTCTCTCACACAGGTTTTCAATGCGTCGAGCCTCTTAGTCGACTCTTACGACATCCCAGGCATGTAAGGGAGTGGTGAATAAAAAAAAACAAAAAAATATAGGTACTAGAAAAAAGCAACTTGTCTAATTTGGTTAGTGCTTTGGGCCGAATTCCCAAGGATGCGGGTTCGAATCCCGTCAGAGCACATGAGACAAGTTGCTTTTTTCTAGTAAGTTTTCTTGTTTAATATTTATGATGACTATACTCAAAAATTGTTAATGTCCCGTTATTCCTGCTACTGGGGAACAGGCAATGCTTATAGATGGATAAGGGAAACTGGGGATTTTTTTATTTAGGAGAGTGATTTGACAGGTTATCAATGTAAGTTTGTCAAAATAATGCTGAATTAAAATGTAGCTATATTGATAATGATGAATTTGTGTGCATGAATTGAATCAATACTTTACTGAACTGGAACTGGATCTGCGCAAATCATTACGAAAAACAGTCTTCTTCTTCTTTCGTTATAAATGGCGTGCTCGTGATAAATTTCGCGAATTTTGCCAATGTCAAGTAAATATATTTTTGTATTTTATAGAAATTGTACGGCAGATTGAGTTATAAATGGAGCCTCACAACACGTGTTATTACGAAAATAACTCGGGTGAAACCACCCCGAAAAACAGTATAAAGCAGGATTTTTTTTTTAAACCACCTGTCAAATTAATCTACTGAAATAAAAATCCGACTATCGGTATTGCGATGGCTATAGCTATCACTTTCATACTAAAAATTGCAATTGTGAATAGTGAATCCAATAGATGAATATGTAGAAATTGAACAAAAACCCTATCGTAGAAGGGTTTTATGAGAGTATTAAGTTTAATTGCTATAGCGCTAGCGATAGCAATTAGCAATACCGTTAGGCGGTAGGGTTGCTGGCCATTACCCGAAACGTGGGGCCAATGTAGATTTGTGTATTAACACCCAGCCTTATTCAAGTAGCGAATTTTCTATTTCATTGAACATAACAGTTCAAAAATAGATCAATAACTCCTTTTTTTATTAATCTCGTTCATCATTAATCAGTCTCTTTTATAATTGCATAGACCCACCCACTAACTATTGTCGTTTGAAATAGTGGCCGCATCACAACCCGTGATCTGTCAGCCATTTTTTATATATGCCTGGCGCCTCCCACTGGAGTGAATGAACAATTCTATTTTAGTTTAGACTAATTAATCGTAAGTACAGTCAACGGTTACTCCGGCTTGTACAATGTCTAATTTCTTCGATCGCGATTTAAAACGCGACAAGAGTACGCAGGAGTTTCACCCGAGTTCTTTTCGTAATAACACGTGTTGTGAGGCTCCATTTTTAACTCGATCTACCGTACAATTTCCATAAATACTAAAAAATATACTTGACATTGGCAAAATTCGCGAATTTTATCGTGAGCAAGCCCTTAATCAAGAAAGAAGAAGAAGAAAATTACGCACTAATTATTGTATTGCTCTTGGATTGGTTGGAATCAACATTGAGATAAGATTCAAGAGTAAGTCTAGATTTTTTTTATGATTTTTTAATTTTTGCATTTTTCAATACAATTTTTATGCTTATGATAAAAAAAAATTAATAGAAAAATATTGGAAAAAAACCGGCCAAGTGCGAGTCGGACTCGCGCACCGAGGGTTCCGTAAAATATTTTTTATTATATGATGTAACTAAAAATTTACGGATTTCGCAACTTTTCCTTTATCCGTACTATAAGACGTTACTTCGTACCAAATTTCAAGATTCTAAGTTCACGGGAAGTACCCTGTAGGTTTTGATTCCCGTGCGAGTTTCGAAATTTGCGGAAATTTGCGGCAGAAACGGCTGTATCTTTTGATTGATTTTGCTTAGAAGTTTGATTTTTTCACAGCTTCAAGGGACAGTAGACCGGAGTATTAGATATAAATTTCAGTTTGATACCTCCACGCGTTCCTGAGAAAAACGGTCTTGACAGACGGACGGACGTACGGACGGACAACGAAGTGATCCTATAAGGGTTCCGTTTTTTCCTTTTGAGGTACGGAACCCTAAAAAACAACTCGGCCACAAGTGAATTCTCAGATGGGACTTGTGGCCGAGTTGTTTGTTTCTAATATTTTTCTATTTCAAATTTATCTTAAGTAAGTCTATGACAGTTTTGTAAAACCTTGCCTGCTGTTAACTGTACCTACTATAAAGTGTAATTATGGAGGTTTGTAATAGGCTTTTAGTGAAATAAAACAACTTTTACGGATATCGAACGCGCTATATTTCCACGAACTAAGTCATCCCGTGACCACGGCAGCTGTAAAGGTGCCGAAACGTCGGGAAAATCAAAAAACCCCTAAAAAACCTAAAAATACGGACAATTACAACTTAGTTCGTGGAAATATATCGCGTTTGATATCCGTAAAAGTTGTTTTATTTCAATGAACAGTGCGCGCCAAAACATAAGACGTACGTAGGCTTTTAGTTTTTATTCATCCTACTAAACTGTATCAAGAGCTGTAAACCTTCATATAATAGACTAAATAAATAAATAATGTTTTCACCCACCTGGTTCCCGATCCCACCGGAAAATCGGGATAAAAGGTAGCCTATACTTTAATCCAGGTTATCTTCTATCTGTGTGCTAAATTTCATTTAAATCGGTTCAGCGGTTTTTGGCGGAAAAAGTAACAAACAAACATACATACTGACATCCTTCCACATTTATAATAATTATAGTAGGATAAATGCTGCCAGCATTGCATAGCATAGTTTGTGTTTTGATACCTGTATTTGAGGATGAAATATCGTTATATATAGCGTTATTTAAAAAAAATGCATATTAAAGATAAATTTTAAATAGAAATGTATTGGAAAAAAACAAAGATAGGACCGTTTATGTCGCAAATATACGTAGATTTCTACTCTCAAAGATAATCAAAATTCATAGGGTACTTTCCCGTTGACCTAGAACTATTAAATTTGGCATGTAATATCGTCTTTTACTACAAATACAGAAAAAAACTGAAAACTAAAAAAAAACATTAAATCATAAGAAAATAGATAGTCTTTAGTTTTGGAACCTGCATTTCGGGAAAATCTTTGAAACGCGTGGAGGGATCGAGATATATTCAGATCAACAGACTCGTGAAGCTGTGAAAAAATCAAACTTGTAAATTAACGTAAAAAAGATAGGGCCGTTTATGCCAGAAAAACGTTTATTTCGACTCTTTCAAGGGAATCAAAATTCGTAGGGTACTTCTCGTTGACCTAGAACTATGTGTAATATCATTTTTAGTACAAGTAGGTACAGATAAAGACTAAAAACTAAGGACCTAGGTGGACCACTAATTAAAATTTTTAAACATAATGTTTTTATATTTTTTGTCATAGATTTTATTTAAGTACTACTTCCAATACTTAATTGACTTTTTAATTTTACCGCGCCACTGCCACGGCCGCCATCTTTCGTGTGACACTTGCGCGCGCTTTGTTAGCTAGACCCAAGTCAATCATAACCACATCATAACCCTTTCGACGAAAAATACCAAACACGCATAATGCCAAATACGCATAACGCCAAAACCAAAGAGTATGTAATCACTACGTTCTAGCCAAAACACATTTACGCGGAATGCCAAATACGCAAAACGCCGAAAGACGAAAACGAAAAAAAATTCATCCCTATAATTTACGAGTACTGACACAATTTTTCAGGATTTATCCCTCCCTGGTTTGTCCCTCTGGTGGGTCCACGGCTTATTTTTCTTCCCTGTAGACCCACTGCCCAAGAAATGTCCTACTCGAACTACCCACGGGCAACGAAGGGACCGGTACGAATATATCAAATTAAAATATTATTATCTGAAAGTCCCAGGATCACATATCTAACGAGGAGTTATTCTGGATGTTTCGAGTTCATTATGGGCAGCAGCCACAGACCTATATAGCAGCTTTTTTTAACTCGTAGTTGGTTCAGGGTGAATTTTAAATAGAAAAATATTGGAAAAGAAATTAACTCGGCGACAAGTGAATTCTCAGGCGGGAATCGCCTTTCAATTCGTCATTTGAAAGATGTTTCCATACTTCAGGCCGTCACTATTTGACATTTGATAGGGATTGTGATAGGGACGCGTTTTGAAAGGTATTGAATGAACGAAATTGAATTGTCTAAGCAAAGGGATAAACGATATTATCTTTCAAATGTATGGAGTGTCAAATGAAGTTTTATTTTAAATATAATTTATTCCGAAAGTGATTGCAACTATAAGTTACACAATTCCATAAATCACTATAACAATCACAATACCTTTGAAAGGGATTGTGATAGAGTTTCAAATTAGACAATTAGGAGGCTGGTACTTTTCGTTCAATATTTTCTTATTACCACGGTTAAAAGCGTTAATTAATCGTGGGACAAGCTGTGTGGGACCACACACAGGCGGGAACTACTGTTTTAAAATAAATTATAATATTGATTATATAAAATTTTGTATTTTTCTTAATTACTTGACTGTACTGATCATCAGCTGGAGAGCCTAGTTGAAGCATAGGTCTTGGCATTTTGCGTTTTTGGCGTTATGCGTGTTTGGTATTTTGCGTAATTAAAGTTTCACTATCGCAAAACGCCAAATGAAAATATTTTGGTGTTTTGCGTTGTTGGTATTCGAACGTCGAAAGGATCGGAACGACTAAACTTTAGTAATAAGATAACAAGTTAAAACTTTAAAATTACAATTATGTTAGTGTTCTTAAAAGTTGTTGCTGCAAATTCATTACATGAATATGGAAAGTAAGTAATCAGTTTCTTCATACCACTATCCATGGTGACAAATGTCCCCGAACTGTCAAAGTCGCGAAACGTCAATGGTGACAAATGTCCCCGAAATAATTTCAGTACGGCGCAGTTCAGATTAATTCTAATAGCAAAGCACAGAGAGTTCGTAGTTCAATCAAAAAAATGTAGATGTCTGTGTGTGTGTGTTTTCAAAGTCTATAGGTAGGTATTTATAAGTACAGTACTTGCATTTATTAATAAAATACCTATTTTTCATTTGTATCTATTAACAAAACTAAATTATAACATCTTGCGACTTGACCACGACGGTTTCAAACTTTGTCTCGATCTACCTCTAGAAGATTATAAGTATAGCGATCTTTATCGTTTTGCAGTTTCGAGCGAAATTTGCGTTTCGCAGCGTCGTCGTCGCGTCGTATGAAAACGACGTTAGCCTGTCATCAAAATGAGACACAATAATAATAATAATAATTATAACCGCCTCTGTGGTCTAGTGGTACAACCACCGGTATCAGACCCAGGGGTCCCGAGTTCGATTCCCAGCGGGGGTACATATTGTATTCGGTTTGGTTGGTGGTAGGACTTGTTGTTAGTCCGCCTGGCTAGCTACCACCATCTTATCAGTCTGACGCCATAACAACAATGTTTTCAGTATTGTTGTGTTTCGACAGTTAAAGATAAGATAGCCAGTTCCTCAGTGATTGGGGATTCCGGGAGAGGCTCGCATCTTCAGCCTTACCAATACAAGAAAATTTTCCTCTTATATTAAATATGTTTCAAGATTGTAGATTTGTGTTTGGCAACGACATGTTCCTTTGTAAATGTTGTTGCTTCTGTTAAAGCTGATAAGTTTCTTGCGGCCGTTCTTCTTGTCAGTTAAAAGATGTCCTGAATGGCTGGTAGGAAAAAAAAAATTGGACGATTCGAAAGCACTTATCTATAAGTCTATTTGAATAAAAATCTTTGACTTTGACTTTGAATACTTAACATCAGTTATGATGAAAGCTAAGAATCTCCCCGTAGTTCATAAAAAAAATACGTGTGGCACTCGGGGACTGCCGCGGTAAAGCTATTGTATAGCATTTTTTATCATAGATTTTGGTTGCTTAGTTCATCATTGACATTTTTGTTATTCACAATCGTAACTAAGCAACCAAAATCTATGACACGCAGTGGGGGGGTGTTAGGTTTTCTTCGTTTTCTACGGAATTTCTTGATTCGGTCGCCGCGCTCAAAGCCCGCGATAAAATAGCTATGCATAGCTTAAAAAAACCTAATCTATACTAATATTATAAAGAGGAAAGATTTGTATTTTTGTATGTAACGAATAAACTCAAGAACTACTGGACCGATTTTGACGAAATTTGGTATAGAGACTCTTAGACTCCAAGTAGTAACATAGGCTATAAATGATCCCAAAATTCCCACGGGAACGGGAACCACGCGAACGGGAACCACGCGGGTGAAACCGCGCCCGGCCTCTAGTAATATTATAAATGCGAAATTATGTCAGTTTGTTTACTTGTTTCCTATGCTACTCTTTCACGCTAAACTAATAAACAGATTTGGATGACTTAAGGCATAGAGATAGTAAATATTATAGCCTGGATTAAAATAGGATACTTACTTTTAATCCCGATATTACCACAGGAACGGGAAACACGCGGGTGAAACCGCGGGCCGCCGCTAGTAATAAATGTTTCTTATAGCTAGCGCAGACGACGGATAACGGAGGACTTTTTGTCCGCGACACGTCTTTATTGTTTACCAAATAAGATTCAACTTAGACCGCGTATATCCGCGAAAAGTACGCGATAGTCCTCGTTATTTATTCAACTTTATGTTCTTAGTAATAAGGTCGTGTCGCGGACAAAAAGTCCTTCAATGTCCGTCGTCTGCGCAGGCCATTACACTCACATACCAATTACACTAGCCCCAAGTAAGCGACTTGTTAAGGGATACTAGGATATGATACATTTAATTATTATCATATATATTTGTGTAGAAATATAAACTAACATCCATAACTCGGGTGCAAACATTTGCCCCTACCAGGATTCGAACCCAGGACCTCAGAGAAGGACCGCGGAGGTCACAGACTTATATCGAGATAGACGATAAAGGTAAACCTACCTTGCGTGTCAAAAGTTTGATCCATGGTCAAAGGTTTCCGACCTAAGTCAGTCCGCTTGAAAGAGAGAAAGAAATAAATAAAATTTATTCGACTAAAAAAAACAAGATACAAAAATGACTTGCATTAATACACACAATTTAGTCGAATTGGTCCCAACCTCATCTTTTGATTGATGATTTTCAGGTGGAGACAGTAACAAATAGATAGCACTCTACACACAGAGAACAGTTACAACAAATAATTAAAAATTTAAAGAGGTAACAGACAAAAAAACACACTTAAAATGACATAATTGAGATCCTTGCCGTGAAAACACGCGTCACTCAGGAAGGAAAATGTTTAATTGTGAAGTGCTTTCTTGCAAGAGCTCGTCGATAACATTTCCACATCACTAAAAATCGCTCGTCTCATCGTAGGTACCAAAAATTCGACACGCTAGGATCTCATACAGTTTGAAGCGCTCTTTACGTCTATCTCAATATAGGTCTGTAGCGAAGGTCGTCAAAAGAATATTATAGATATTTCATTGTTGGACACCGACTGCACCTCTACCGCCTAACGCCGCCGGAGGAGGCTCGCTTCCATCTTCAGCCTTATCAATACTGAACATCAGGTATGATGAAGGCTAAGAGTCTTCCCGTCGTTCGTATAAAAAAAATTACGATATTGCTATCGCTATCGCTATTAACTCTCGTAAAACCCTTCAACTATAGGGTTTTTATCCAATTCCTACATACAACACGACCAAGACAATTAGGCGCATGACAGGAATGCGGTTTTGCACTTTTAGCACCTGCAGCCCACTTCTATCACCGCACTTCTGTTATTATGTGATTAATTAGCGCTACAGTGATTATCTAATTGATTACCGCTTCTTGAAATTTTGATTTTTTACTTAGATTTTTTAAGCTTTTCTCAGCTGTCATGCGCCTTATTGTCTTGGTCAGATAGTAGTTCTTTTCATGTCACCGTTAGGCGGTGGGGGTGCGGTTCCCCGTGGGACTTTATGAAATAAACAAAGATTAGTTTCAAAAACATTTTATTCAATTAAAAATGTAACATTTACAAAAATATATTTACATGTGTAATAAGTAGGTATACTGTTACTTGGCGCAACTTATACAATCAATATATAAAAAAACTACCTTTGCTTACTGAAAAAAATAACATTTACATCCCTTTTTTACGTTAATTAAGTGAAATAGAGAACAAATGCACGATTAAAACTATATAAAAATTATTTATACAAAACTAAGGCGAATATTAAAAACTAAATGTCATATTAATATTATGTTAATCTCGAGTACATTTTAATGAAATATTTAGAATATCAAGGCATTTGGCAGTTTGACTGCGATTTTAATGTGTAAGCATTAGGTATTTCCTTGGTGTCTCCCAAAAATATATGGACATCCGAATTTAAACATAAACATGTTTCAAAGTTATTATTTTGTTGTTATCTGTTGGCCTGAAGGTTGACTGCAAAGATGCTATGGCCAATAATGACTGATGATGAAGGTTGACTTGCAGAGAATACTTTTAGAAATTGAGTCTGCCTTCTGCAGTGGAAGGGTTATGTTTTTCGCGCGTATCTTGTATGTTTTATGTTTATATGAATTCTTTATTTGAAAATAAATAAAATCTTTTTTCAATTGAGCATATTACATGGATTTTTGAATAGTCAGTTTTGTCGTACCACCCGTATTATTATTATTTCTATAATTAAGATATCGTCAGATTTGTCTTAACAGCACAAGTGTTCTTAGGTAAGTGATGTTAAAAAAACCAACAAACCAACCGTGATGAACAGGTGCATTTATCTCAAAATGGATACGGTATAGAAATGTGCTGTCTCAATAACTATTGTTTGTACATACATACTACATCGATGGAACAAGCTTTGAATGGTGTATTGTGCAGCTATTTTCAATTTTCAAAAAGGCGCCAACCATCCATACGTTCGTGGCATGTCCGTAAAGGGTTGATATTTAAGATTTTAAAAAGGTATATCATGACCAATAAATAACTAAAAAGATATAAATAAAATAAAAAATAAATAAAAAACTAAAAACCCGCCTGCTTCAAAACAAGCCAACTGAAAAGATGGAAACAAGATCAAATATAAAAATATTTTGTTCAACATAATGACATGCAGGCATGACATTATGGATGATTCGATTTATTATTAAATTCTATGCCTCCGAATGCATGTTATTATGTTGAACATAATATTGTTATATTTGCCTTTTATATTTGATCTTGTTACCAACTTTTCAGTTGCCTTTTTTAAATATCTAATATTCTTTCCGGACAGCACCTTAGACTCAACTAATGCCAAATGAGTGTTAAGGTGTGACTGATGAGAGTGATGTGATGTATGTCCTTTTCTGATCAGCGTCAAAAGATCGAAGCATTCAAACCTACCAAAATACCGGATCATTTGACAAAAATCAACCTTATCTCAATGTTTTAAGATGCACTTTCATTTGTTCTGAGACACCAAATGAAAGTGCAGCTTAATATCTGGAGATAAGATTGATTTTGTGAAATGACTCGATATTTTGGTAGGATTGTCTAATGCATCTCTGTTACAGATTTTATCAAAATGGGTTCAGTGGTTTAAGCATGAAATGCCCACAGAGTTTTTTTCACATTTATAATATACCTAAGTACGGATAGATTGTTAAGTTTTAGTTACAAGAACTGTCACCCATTTGCAATAAACTTAAGAATCGCCTAACTAAGGCTTTTGTTATCTATCAATATGATAAATATTAAACACAAGAAAATATACTAGAAAAAAGGAACTTGTCTCATGTCATCCCGGGCGACATGAGACAAGTTGCTTTTTTCTAGTATATTTTCTTGTTTAATATTTAACACATAAAAATAGCATTGTAAAATGCAAAATTAAAAAGTTATAATATCTATATGACATTCATAATTAGAATAGCTTCAGCCTTAGGCCCTCGATATTGGCCCGTAAGTTACGAATTGCCTTAGTGGATTTATCAAGAAATTTTAGATAAGAATAATAATAATCATTATAATAATGATTTATTTCAGGCTAAAACCCATAGTACATTCAAATACATTCAATAGTATGGCGATTCTTAAGTTTAGTGAAAACTCAGTATTCACTACGATAGAAACACAATTGAGACACGATCAATACTTTAACAGAGACAGTGCATTGCTATTCCAAGGAAACTTTTTAATTGACGATATTATTTTCAGAAGCTTGCTCTTGGTAAAACACTTAAAAAGACATGGAATAATGATTTTTATGCTATAAGACTTACAGTTAGTATTACATCAGCAAATTTTCGAATCGCAATTCGTTAACAAAATGTCTTTCATCTAATTTTATTAATACACGTGAAGATATTAACACTATCACGTTTTATACCGTATTGTTTAATTCATTGCGTTCATTTTCGTTTGAAAACGCATAATGCTGGGGCCTCGGCAGTTACTTGCCATATTTTTTCACATCTTATGTGGTAAAGAGAGATTTAAGCTTCATAATGTATTGAAATTCTTACTTTCCTGTTACATTTTTATCATATCTTTAAGTATAATATAAAATAAAAATCAAGGCCTAATTCTCGTAAAAAATGTAGTAAATATCTAATATTAAAAACTACTTTAGCAACTTTTTACAAAAATAACACAATATTTCTAATTTATTATTATTTTTACGACCAAAAGGTCAGAATGACATTTATTATTACGCATAAAAATCTAATTTATATTCTAAAGGTACGACACTGTTGACAGGTATTTAATTCAGAGCAATTTGTGCTTTATTTCAAAGGGATACGTCACATATTTGAAATAGCGAAGAGATACACCTGTGACATACATTTTCATTCATTTTTAAACCAGAAAAAAAGAAAAACAACCATTTATACAAAAAAAAATGCTTCTTTTTATAGATTTTAAAAAATTTGCATTTTCAATATCTTTTATGATAATTTTCTACAACAATATTATAAAAAATCGAATTTACTCACAAGTCGTTGTCTCAGGCGGTCAAGTTGTGAGTCAAGTCGGGATTCTCTTAATCTGGTGTTATTTGTATATTCAAAGTTAATGCATCACTTATTCAAAATAAAATTAATACTTGGATATAATAGGTCTTTACCTATGAAATTGACGATTTTTTCTTACACTTCTAGAGAACCCCACTTGATATATGATTAAAATGTACAGCAATTGCTTGATTTTATACTGAATTAAGATCAGAACGGTCAAGTTATTGCTTTAAAAAAAGAATCAGTAATAATAAGATGATTATTTTCATTTCTTTGGCGATAAAAAATACCTCAAAAATTATCAGTTTTTGTTACCAGAAATGGCCACATAATTTAAAATAATATTTAGATAGGTATTCATAATTTTTAACATTAAAATATTGCATTTGATTACTCATACAATGCTTGTACTTAAAAAAATTGTGATTTGAGCATTTGAGGTATTAACTTTAATACCAATTTTTTGTATGGAACTTTCTTTAAAATTCTTCATACACATTGGCAATTTCATAGGTAAAGACCTTTTTTTTACGTTTTTGCTTCTTCCGTTTTCCACAGAAATTCCGCCAACGTCCCGTAGTGAAAGAGACACGGTTTATTTGCTCGGTGAAAGGTAGATACCGAATATTATACCTTAGATATGGATAGACAGGTCCGCGCCTGTTTTCTTGGGTTTCTCAGACAGTACAAAGTTGTGGCACAAAAATCCTTATTTCAATCTGTCAAAAGTGTCATTTTTAGATTAACAACATTCACACTATAATCTGGGTGGTTTTAGCAGGACGTTTTTATACACATTCAATGCAACTTATCAAAGGCATACGAATCGATAAAAAAAAATGTAACTCTCAGTCAGTCAATATTTTCAAAGCAATTCCTAGAAATATCGAGATTTTTAACATTCAATTCGTTTCCCACTACTTAATTTTAGAATTTAGACCTTATTTCAATGTTTAATAAAAGACATTTTAGATTATCATAAGTTTGGTACTAACGGGGTCATTAATATCAGACAGTATTTCGTTATTTAAATATAAATTTCACAGATTTTTTTTCTTATAATGAATAAATCTTTCACAGCTTATTATCAAAATTCAATAATAAAAGTCTAAAAACAATACAACGTAAGAAATTAATTTCCAAGGCGTCATTTAAGTAATCCTGTATTTCTAATGTGTATATATTATCTAGCTGTCTTTCTTTCGTACAGAAAAATAGTAAGCTATAAAGAGAACGAATGCGCTACCGTTTATTTTATAGTGACAAAAAAGTTTGGATATTCACTAATACATATTGCATTTCTATCTAGTAAGCAATACATTTTAAGTAAATAAATATATCGTATAAAACTCTTTTATTTTTGTTATTTTCAGCATATAATAAATTAAGATTTGTTTTGCCTTATATTTTTTTATAGAGGCCAGTTATATAAATACACTCACCGGCACATCTAATGGCCCACCCCGTTATTTTCATACAAACATGCTCACTTTGCGAGTCTATACATAAAAATGTTAACATATTTCTGCAATGATCTGTATGCTAATGCTTAGGTTCAACGTTCGACTGTCCAATAAGCATTTTGAATGAGTACCGAAACCACTGCATTTATCCATAAAAGCAGAACAATGACTGCTTCATTCACATGTTATTCATCACATTTTAAGTTTTTCGCGCACTCATCATTGAAATAAAAAAACTGTAACGAATTTATACTATATAGTGCACTTAAATCCGTAAAAGCTCTTTTATTTCAATGCATGCATCATCAGATTCCATACTATGTGATATATCGATACATTTAAAGGAGGAAGGAGAGGAGGGAAGAGATTTTTAAAACTCTTTAAAGTGCTCATTGGACAGTCAAATGCTTAACCTAAACATTAGAAAATAAGGTAAAATAACGGGGTGGGAGATTAGATGTGCCTGTGAGTGTATTTGGTTAATATGCTTCTTTTGATATGATTGTACGTAAAGTTTCAAATGAATTAATTAGCTATATATTACAGGAAAACTAGCCGCACACTTGACAATATCCTATTGGAATCTCTTCTTGACGATCTACATAAAAGTGAGATGCAAATAAGCACATTGGGAAACATATTTAGAGTGCGCGGCCAGCGTTAGAAATGAAAATATACAATTGGCATTATAAGTTCAATGAATTCAAAAACCATACTTTCTACGGATTCTATGTTAAAATTGGTTTAAAGTAACGATTACTTTATACAGGGTGTTATAAAAAAGTAGTGTGCTTTGTGCGAGTTTTTTCTACTTACGCTCGATTTTGAGCGCGTTGGGTTTTTGTATGGCGTTGATGAAGTCCATGGCGTAATCCGCTAGATGGCGGCCCGCTAATCTATACTTACATTATAAAGCTAAAAAGTTTGTTTGTTTGAACGCGCTAATCTCAGGAACTACTGGACCTATTTAGAAAATTCTTAGACCATTAGAAAGATACATTTTTCCCGAGAGACATAGGCTATATTTTATTATTGTAACGGGCACCACGCGGGTAAAACCACGAGGATCCGCTAGTTTTATACAAAAATAGACGCGTTCACGATCGCCCGTGAGTAAAAAAACTCGCACTAAGCACTCAGGAGGACTCGCACTTAAGAAGAGAATAAAAATCGATCAAATAACACATGCGAAAATAAAATAGATAAGAGATCAAGGGGGCTAATTGTCTAATTTTAACATCTATCGCAATCCCTTTCAATTCGTCATTTGAAAGATATTTACATACTTCAGGCCGTCACTATTTGACATTTGAAATGGATTGTGATTGGGACGCGTTTTGAAAGGTATTGAAATTGAACTGTCTAAGCAAAGTGACAGATGAAAATATCTTTCAAATGTATGGAGAAGTGTCAAATGAAGTGTCATTTAATAAATCATCATCTTTCTGAAAAGGATTGCGACTATAAGTTACACAATTCCATAAATAACTATCACAATCACAATACCTTTGAAAGGGACTGTGACAGATTTTGAAATTAGACAATTAGCCCCCTGTATATTTTCAATGATTAATATACATTTCTTCGATCGTCGGTTAATCTGTTTAAAGAGATTAGGTGAAATAACTTACGGACTTAAAGCTAGTATCTATACTAGTATCACGTGATATGAGCGTTTGTGGATCATGCGTTGCCTAGGAGCTCACTGGAACAAAATAATAAAATAAGTAGTCGATGTGCACTGACCTTTAAATTGTATTTATCTTTGTCCTTTGTATGGGATTGCGTCACAAAGAGACCTCCTGTATTAAGACGCTATATGGAAAAAGTACGTACTAACATCGGGGTATCAGACGCAGGTTAGCTTATCACCCGTACGTCGTTCTCATTCCAGCGATCCGAACCAAGCGCTTTGCTGACACATTTCTAATGCGAACCGCTAAAGAATGGAAGGCGCTGCCTGTTCATGTGTTCCACGATTTCTACAACCTTGGTCTTTTCAATGCGAGAGTGAATAGGCATTTCTTGGGCAAGCATGTCACATCTTAGACCACATCCTGTTTACTAAACACGTCGGTGATCAATGCCTGCCCAGCTACTTGTAAAAAAAAACTCTTTTTTATAATGCTATAGGAAGATTAGAGATATTTTTTCATACTTTTATCTAAATTTGCAAAGTTCAGAAACACGATTTTATGATTTTGTCTCGATACTTTTTCTCTTCGAAAAGACTCCTAAAAAATACGAAAATTCAATCGGTCTTCTATTTCTCATTGCCAACTTGGTTCAGTCGTATAGCGCCTTAAGTTGTCCCCTCAAAACGATTTGTAGAACTTATCATCAAGACAAGTTGTAAACGTATAATACGGCCACTGAGAGAATGCATTATTTGACAGCGTCTACCCAGATAAATTGGTCATCCTCTCAGCAGCCGAATTATATTTTTCGTCATGTTTTCTTAAATGTTTTAACAATGGAAACGGGGGGGTTATGAACGACATTTTTTATAGGAGCAGGCCTGAAATCGCGACATAAAATCAGGTGATTTTGTATATTTTAGATCAAATAAGTTTTTTCTTTATTTTGTGATTTCATGGTTATTTCCATCCAAATATTTGTTTGTAAGGCGTCCACTAGACGTTCAAACGTCACTTAATTCGACCAATGACTGATGGTCGCATGATGCAATAATCATAGTATGCCCACAACTTCATGCAACCGTCAGTCAACGCATTAGACGGTACTGTGCTATTCAAATAAGAATAGAATGAAACATGCGCCATTTTGTGACGTCATTCTGTCAAAGTAACTATAACTAAAGTAAAGTAACTAACTAGTATGCAAAAAAGAAATCACGGAAAATAAAATAAAAAAATTAATTCATTAAAGTATAAATTGTATGTAAGCCAAATTTACATTGCTAAACTACACTAATTTCATCAACAAATTAACGTGTAAACATCAAGTTTAACAATGCATTCATTAATTTTGCGACACTAAAAAGTTTCGTGAACTCACGACAATAGTTTCGTAATGTAAATTCGGCTTTAGCGAAGTCCTATCTGTAAAACAGTGTTACACTGGTAAATTATGATTTTTTTTGCAAACGGTACTTTCGCGTCTGAAGTTAGCCAACGGCCCGTCCTAGTCTTATCTGAATCGCATAGTAGGTTATTCGTCAGTTACAGCCGTGATTATCTACTGTACAATGGACTCCAAATGATAAGTTCTCCCAATACAAATGATTTTGACATTTCGAGTAAGTATACCGTAAAATAATGTTAGTTAAGTCGGATTTTAAATTCAGTAGAATAAGACAGGTGTCAATGTCATTTTGTAAAATTAACGCTGCCTCAAATTGTAGCTACAACGAAAATAATGAATTTATGTACGTGAGTGGTATAAATACTTACTGAACTGGAACTGCAAATCATTACGAAAAATTGTTTAAAGCAGGATTATCAATTTACTAAGTGACATTGGCACGTGTCACATTAATTATGACTCACGCTGCACCGTGCCGGGCCCGGGCCGAGCCCGAGCCGAGGTACTTAGTCTACTGAATAAAAAACCGCCTATAGTAACGCGTCTTAACCACCAGAAAATGGTGCACTGGAACAAAATATATAGCTATATTTTATAGTGTTACTCACGTTAGTTCCCTTGTGGTCATGGCGCCAGTCAACCCCGATCTCGACCGGGACCTACTCAGCTGTGCTCGTCGCTCAGCTGTGGAGAAAAACACGTGTTACTATCTCCACTTTTATAAAAAAAATATGTTTATTTAGTTTAATGTAGTGTATTTCAGACTGGTTTCTTACTTGATTTTTTTCTTTGTACCAAAAATACCACTAACGATCCGAAAGATTTGAAATATATTTGCATTTGATAGAATAGTCAACAGCAACTAAGGTTTACACAAAATGTCAAGTTTCTACAGACAAATCTGAACTCAACAGCATATGCCTTAAGTTCCAAAGTCGATTAGAAAAATTTGACAGATATGTAAAGGCGTAGCTACTGACTGTACAATTCTTATGGAAATCTATAGACGCTTAAAATCAACGAAGTTATTGCAAATTATCGTATTTATTTATGATAATACACGGCTATTTTTAAACAGTATCTAAAATTTTTAAGTTCTGCTCAGAATCGGTAAGTGAACAACTCTCTCCTAGAAACATGGGTCGAAATACGAGAACAATTCTTGGACTTCCCATACTAAATCGATCACGTGATCAGTCTGATACAAATCAGACTCTTCATTTTTTCAACTCCTTATACAAATAAGGAGTTGAAAAAATGAAGAGTCGTTATTGACTCTGACATCTCTTTATATTTTCGATGTATGCGTATTTGTAATGCAGAATAAGCATTTATTTAAAAGGGCATGTGACATCTACCCATGAAATACTAGAGATCCGAATAGGTTAGTGCTTTAGATAACGTGCCAAAAACGATGCAGTATAACAAAAGTTGTACGATAATGTGTGTAACAATCTTTAATAAAATACCCAAGGAATTTAGGACTCTAAATATTATTAAATTTAAAAGACAATTGAGGACATGAGACAGACAGTTTCAGATTTGTGTGAGTCAGTCAGTTTGAGATTAAAGATAAATTATTGTTATAATATTTATTTTAAATGAACTATTTAATAAATTGTATATTTTGCATGCTAATTAATTTTGACTAAACATGTTTTAGTGCTTATTATTATCTGTGGCATCTGTTAAATACCGTGTTCAATTTCAAATAAAGATAATGATTATGATAAAAAATGTTCATATTTCGATCCGAGTTTCTAGCAGAAAGTTGTTTACTTACTGATTCTGAGTCAAACTAAAAAAAAATAGATACTGTTTAAAATTAACCCTGTGTAACACACAGCGCAAAAAAAAAAAACAAATGTTTGTGAGTGAGGTTCGAAGCTATATCTATGATATACATCTAAACTAATATAGTTGAACTCAGTGGCATCATAGGTCATTGAAGCCGATCGTTAATGAATAATCTGTCATAAAAGATGGGTTTAACGAAACATAAAATAACAAAACACGAACGAGACAACATCAAAAGCAGAACGACGTCTATGAAAAAAAGCGTGGGTTTTTTTTAAGAAACATTAAAAACAGAAAAGAAAGATGGATTTGTAAAATCATAATCAATAATATAAATAGTTACTAATACCTAATGTTGATTGTTTTGTTAAATAATACTCTAGTATGTTAATACTAAAATTATGAAATATTAACACAAATAAAACATATAAGATATAAAGAAAATACTTAAAATAGATGACCGTCCAAGCTATATTGTAGAAAACTGGTCAATATTATCTAAAAGGGAAGAAATAAAAAAATATATATAGAAAACTAAAAGATAGATATTGTTGATTGTAGTAATTAATAAATTAAATAAATATCACCCTTAAATAGAACTTACGTTTCGGTTTATACGATGGTATATGTATACCTATATACATATCATGCATATCATCTATATGTATCTATATATATAGATAGATACATATAGATGATAACTACACTCACCGGCACATTCAACCACGCACCCCGTTATTTTCTTACAAACTACTGCAAACATGCTCAGTTTGCGACTCTATACATAAAAATGTCAATATATTTTTGCAAGGATCTGTATGCTTATGTTTAGGTTAAGCGTTCGATTGTCCAATGAGCACTTTAAAGGGTTTTAAAAATCTCTTCCCGTTTCTATACCTTTGTCTAAGCAAAGCATTAATTTATGGCCATATCACATTGCATGTAATAAAGCATTAATTGAAACATTTTTATACGGATTTAAGTGGACTATATAATGCACAATAATGCACTTAAATTAGTAAAAGTTTTTTCAACGTCAATCGAATGATTAACCTCAATACTCAATACTCAATTATTTATTGCATTCCATAATGTACACAAAAGATGGTGAACATAAATAAAAGATCATCATGGACCCTGACGGGCACGCAATAGGGTTTAGAAGAGAGGAGGCGCTAATTAACATTAGATAGCAAAGTTTTACATCCAAAAAATTAAAAATTATAATAATTAGAAAAAATAACAATTATGACACAAAGTAATTTTACATGACAGATTTTTAAATACCTTTTTTTATTTAATAGTGTCATTGAAGTATTCATGTAAACTGTAATAGCGTTTATTTATAAAAAAAAAAATTAATTGGTTTATAAACAAAGAATGTTTACTTTCATTAATTATTAAAGATGGTAATTGATTATATATTTTAATGGACGCATGCAATGTACTATTAGATGTTAATTTTAGTCTGGAACCGGGTAACATTAATTTAACATTAGTTGCAGAAATATATTGTCATTTTTATGTATAGAATCGCAATGTGAGCATGTTTGCAATAGTTTGTATGAAAATAATGGGGTGGGCCGTTAAAGGTGCCGGTGTGTGTATGTTCATATGACATTGGACACCGATCCCGTGACCGACCATTGCGACAGTTGCTTAACGGCTACTACCGCAGGCCACGCGCGGGAACCGAGAATACTATTAGTACAGTGCGCCAAGGCTTATAATGAACGTGACAAAAAAAAGAACTAACATGAAACGTCATTTTTGACAGTTGTGCAGAGCCTCCGCCAGCGTTAATTATAAGCCTAGTTGCACTTGCGATAAGATCTTTAATGAACGCGGCAAAAAAAGAAACTAACACCGCCATCTTGTGTTTACGTCAATTTTGACAGATACAGGCGACCTCGTCCACGTTCATTATAATCCTTGTCGCACTGCAAACTTTTATAATTGTTATTCAATGCTATTGTTAAAGATCAAAAGCGTTCTTATTCGTATTCCAAAAAGTTTTAATGTTAACATCTTAAGCAGACGACATCTATAAAAAAAATATAGACTTGTCTATATGTTTCTAGTTGTGGAGAGGACGTCTTCTTTCGTCTCGCTCTGCGACCGCATTGCATGACATAATCTGTGTTTTTATAATACAAATAATACATAAATATCAGACTCACACATATAGATCTGATTACGAAATAGTTGGGCACTTGTGCTACGGCTATAAGGAGCGTTACTTTTGAATCGCTCGTACGACATAGCGTTGACGCTCGCGACTTAAGTAACGCGTTGCTAGCCTTATTTCGCTCACCTACAGCGAGTAGGTGGGTAAGGGCACTCGTTGTGGTCAAACGATTCAAAAATATGGAAATTCAAATGCCAAACGAAAATCAGTAGAAACGAAACGCTCGACGCGAGACGAGTGATTCAAATTAGAGCTCTAGAACTAACGGAGGTATTAAGTCCAAAGTTTGTTTTGTAATACAAACACTCAAAGTTATTAATGTTTACTCAAAACCTCAACATTATTTGTAGAACTCTCATAGCGAAGTTTTTGTATGGAAGCAATCCTAAATCCCGAAACAAAAACTGCAATTTCTCACATACATTGTAGCAGAGTTCAATTTTTTGTTGTTGCATGAAACTGCTGTTCTACGAATCGTTTTGAGTTAACATAAAATAAATTTGTATGTTTCAGTAGGTTTAATTCACGGTCATATGTCATAGGTCATACTTAATTCACGTATTCACTATGACCACTTAGCAATCCTTGCTAACCACGCCAATTTCGTACTTGGTTTTGACATTTTCAAATTTCGTTTCCTTCATAATATTCACAAATAGATTTATTGCACAAGTGTACTTGAGAACGCCCTGACGTCGCTCGTAATAGCGGCGGTTTTCGTAATTCAAATGTAAAGCTGTTGACTGTACATTACAGTAACAAATTATATAATAATTAAACAAGCAAAATAACTCTAAACCATGTAAGTGTCACAGAGAAAACTAATTTTGATAACGCCGAAACGAAATACGACATTGGAGTGGTTTGAGCAAGGAATCCGTAAGTTATCATAGTGAATACGGGCCCAGCATGCGTAGCATGCGCACGTCGACAAAGCTTTCTCGACACTTTTCTCGTGCAAGCGCATTGTCTGTCTCGCTCACACCGTACTGATATGAGCGGGACACACATCGCGAGATAAGCGTCGACAGCGAGTCACGGTGCGCATGCTACGCTGACTGGTGATATCACACGGGTACATTAAGTCCACCAAATAGTATACTTAAAGTGATGCTGACACGATCATATTCTTATCATGATTGCATATTATAAAAGTAAAAATACTAACACAACATATTCCTTACAAAAAAATGCATAAAAATACTGCAAATAAAATGAAAAAATAAACCTATAAAAAACAAAAACTTCAATAATCCCAAAAAGCACACTTCTACCTAAAATAAACAAGCGATTTTGAACCTTACGTCCGTTATAAAAAAACGTTGACATTTAAACCAAAAGTTTACCTTCAATACGGTACAGAATCGCGTGCACTAATCCCTCGTCATCACTCAGCTCCTCTACTAGTGTGCGTGAAAATGATTCGAGTACAGTGAACAACACATTGTGAATGACATAAATGTAAGAACAAACTTCACATAATTGAATTTTTCATCAATGTAACAAACACATTAACTATTACATCAACGCACATACGCTTTAAAGTAACAACATAAAGGCGTTTTCAAGGTCAACACGATTTTTTTAATGGAGAACGGGGAGACTCTTAGCCTTCACCATACCTAATGTTAAGTATTGATAAGGCTGAAGATGGAAGCGAGCCTTTCCCGTAATCCTCAACCAATGAGGAACTGGCTGTCTTATCTCTCACTGCCGGAACACAAAAATGCTTAAAACATTGTTGCGATGGCGTCAGCCTTAGATAAGATGGTGGTAGCTAGCCAGGCGGACTTCTACCCGTAACCAAACCGAATACAATATAATAACTTTTTAATTTTGCATTTTACAGTGCTAATTTTATGTGATGAATCCCGTCAGAGCGATATGAGACGAGTTGATTTTTCTAGTATATTTTCTTGTTTAAGATTTATCACATAAAATAGCATTGTAAAATGCAAAATTAAAAACATATAATTAGATGACTGTTTCATCTTAATCGATAGTCAAACATTTGTAAAAATGTTTCTTTCGAATGCGAGGATATTATTTCTCTCATTGATGAAACGACGGTGACTAACACCGTCGAAAGGTTATACTAGAAAAAATCGACGTGTCCTCATAGGATTCCCAAGGATGCGGGTTCGAATCCCGTCAGAGCGACATGAGGCAAGTTGCTTTTTTCTAGTATATTTTCTTGTTTAAGATTTATCGAATACAATATGTACCCCCGCTGGGAATCGAACCCGGGACCTCTTAAGTCAGATACCGGTGGTTGTTACCACTAGACCACAGAGGCGTTTAAAAGCTGCAAAGTAAAGCTAACTGCGTCGTCGATTATAAACACGACAGCAAGTCAACTCTACAGTTTAACCTTGAAATCACCCTTATGTCGCTCGTAATAGCGGCACTTTTCGTAGTGCAAGTAGAGAGCCTGGAGCTCTATTTTTGATTCACTCGTCTCGAGGATTCTACTGATTTTCGTGCGACGTTTGTGTTTAAAGTATTCCGTAATAGCGACCGTACACCTATATACATAGCTTCGCTTTTCGCCTGTAGTACCGCCTCCCAACGCGAGCGCGCGAGGGGCAAAGCGAAAAGCGTGCTATATCTACGCTTGGAAGGTCGCTAATCGCCTGATCGACGCTCGTTCTCCTCGCCACTCGGGCGACGAGTGATTCAAAAATAGAGGTCCTGACGCGCTATTGACGGTACATGTGAAGATTATTATGAGGATTATGTAGTGCCGATACCCGTAGAGAGTCCTAGAGACGATTGCCTACTTTTTCCTTCTGAGATATTGTTTCGGCCGATAACGTTTCCACCCCTCTAAACCTTTACGAAATGGGGCAATTTTGGTGTAATTTATTTTTTATGAACCACGGTGAGACTCTTAGCCTTCATCATACCTGATGTTAAGTATTGATATGACTGAAGATGGAAGCGAGCCTCTCCCGGAATCCTCAATTACTGAGGAACTGGCTATCTTATCTCTAACTGCCGAAATACAACAATGCTGAAAACATTCTTGTTATAGCGTCTATAACTTAGAAAAGATGGTGGTAGCTAGCCAGGGGGACTTACAACGAGTCCTTCCACCAACCAAACCGAATACAATATGTACCCCAGCTCGGAATCGAACCCGGGACCCCTGGCTCTCATACCGGTAGTTGTACCACTAGACCACAGAGGCGGCTAAAATTCGATTCGATTGAGTAAAGAAAGAAAGAAAAATCAGTCAATCAATCACAAACAGTTTTACACATAGAAACAATAGTAACAAATAATATTATGGTAGCCAAAATAACCTCAGATTCTGTCACATCACATACTAATGTGACGCTGGTTTTCAGGCGGAGCCAGAGTACAGAGGCACAGCTAAACAATGAAAGCTACTCAAATGAAAACACACCTTACTCTAGGGCTATACGGTTTTCTCTTTTACTAATTCGATTTAGTTTAAATTGAATAAGTAAAAAATATGGATCTTAAAATGCAAATATTTTTTTTACAAGCAATATTTCTGTAAAATAATACCCCGCTTATCCGATATATCAACAACATGTAAATAATATATCAAAATTGGATTATGTTTAAGGGGGGAAAACGTTATTGCTTTTTGTATGAAAATGTACAGCTACACAATCCTCTTAAATAAAAACACAAAAACATGAACTGAAATGAGCGTTCTGCACGTAACAGAGTTTTGGAGTTTAAGTTATGTATTATTCTTTGTTGATGATGATGATGAAATGACGAAATTGGTCCAGAAATAATGAAGTTATTAATAGTAGAATGTTTTACCAAGGGCTGTATGACACCCATAACAGTAGAGTGTTTTGGCGCCCGAACGAAGTGAGGGCGCCGATAGTTCGAGACTGTTATGGGTCCATACATCCGAAGTAAACACTCTACTTTTCATTTTGAATACGAGGAAAGTAAAAACAAACAGAATATTCTAAAAAAAAATTTGTAAGGTTTCTACGATTTTAATTATTTTATAATGTAGCAAAATAAGCTGTATAGGCTTCTGTGCCTTTGCCTACATACCTTTGGTAAATAAAAGTCCAAAGAGATTACAGATATCGATTTGACATGACAATTTCAGATTTGACACGCTTAATTTGAAACGCGCGCGCTACCGCCCGCCACGAGCGATGACGTAATTTGTCACAACGCTCGCGTTATTTCAATAATATTTTATGTTTGATCGTGCTTGAGTTCTTCATTCGGGGATCGATTTTCATAATTCTTCTTTTGTTTGAAAGAGTTTTTTTGTGAGATGGTCCCATAAATTTGTTAACAAAATAGGTTCAGTCGTTTGGGTTCTAATCAAAATAGTTGACTTAAATTTGTCTTCCAAGTAATGCGTAGGTATATTGCTTTCCTGTGTTTCCATCAATCTTTTATCTTTCACCGTTTTAATGTAATATGTCCCCTCTTCTTAACTCCATACCTGCCTTCCAACATGGTAATCAAGATAACATCATTAAAGTCAAGATCAGCCTTAGTAAAATTTGTTTATTAGCTAACCATTGCACGAGTTTTTAGTTGTTTTACGGATTTTCGGGCAAAACGTCTTTGTTTATTTTACGACAATCTATGGAGAATTTTTTTTTAACAACAAATGGTTTGCTATTACACAATGGGGAGCTGGGTGGCGCAGTGGTGGGCGCGTTTGATCTGCGATTGTTGAGGTTAAGCAACTACCGCAACGGTCGGTCACGGGATGGGTGACCAAAAATTTACTATGATGAGCTCTTCCATGCTTCGAAAGGCACGTTAAGCCGTTGGTCCCAACTGCATTTGCAGTCGTTAAAAATCACCAATCCGCATTGGACCCGTGTGGGCCTTACATTATAGTAGATTCCCTTATCCATCCATAAGCGTCATAATGCCCCGACAATGACGAAAAAACCCATTACAGTAATCTTAATAATTATGAAAAACGGTCAACAAATGACGAAATTATTCGCGATCAAACTTAAAATAATATTGAAGGCGAGCGTTGTGACAAATGACGTGACGCAAATCGCGCGCTATTAACTATGCGTTTTTAAATCTGCGTTACTAAAATCGCTGTAGCATCGTGATTTTTTGTCGGATCGATATATTTTTTTCACTGTAGGTAATCGATTTATCAGTTCTATAGTTCTACATACTTAGTTAAAATCATGCGGAACGCTCATTGAGAAAGAGTGATCTATTTTGATTAAAATGTAGTCGAACTTATTTATGTCAAAAAAATATTGAATAAGTTAGTAATTCACACTAAATTAATTGAATAAGAAAGTGATTCACGCTAAATTACTTCTAATTAGGTCGCAGATCATATCCTGTCACTATTGTTTTCGAATAAGTTGCATCTTAGGGCCTATGCATACCACGTTTTATAAACGGCGCGCTTTTATTTATTTATTTAAGGTACTCCAACAATGTACATACAATAATATGACATATGAGAAACATTCACAACTACAATACATGTATGACATTAATTACAAGTGTACTCGGCATTTAAAAAAAAGGCCAATTGTTGGTAAATATAAAAGGGTAAAAACCCATTGACAGAAGAAAAATACTAAGTATTTCAAGCTTTTATCTGTGCTTCCTACTAATATTATAAATGTGAAAGCAAATCATTTTGTTTGTTTGTTTGTTACTCTTTCACGCAAAAACTACTGAACGGATTTGGGTGAAATTTGGTATGTAAGGACTTCAAGTAACAAATACTAACTGATAGGCTACTTTTTATCCCGATATTCCTACGGGAACGGGGACCACGCGGGTGAAACCGCGGCAGCTAGTTTATCATACAAAGCAGTCAGCTAGCCTAGCATGAGCGACTTTTATCGACTCGATAGCTCGATAACGTATCACTGTCTCGCTCACATCGTAACGAGCTAAGCAAGACAGCATCATGCGCCATATCTCTGGCACAGGTGTTCAATGCGTCGAGCCTCTTAGTCGACTCTTACAACATCCCAGGCATGTAAGGGAGTGACACTTGTATTCTTAGGCCGTCACCACACGGCAATGTAGTAGCTAGTTTATCATACAAAGCAGTCAGCTAGCCTAGCATGAGCGACTTTTATCGACTCGATAGCTCGATAACGTATCACTGTCTCGCTCACATCGTAACGAGCTAAGCAAGACAGCATCATGCGCCATATCATATCGCGTGATATAGCGGTGTTCATGCTAGGGGGGCTGAAACGCGTGCGTATCGCGTCTGTATCGCTACAAACGCGCGTCGACGGCGCGTTTTAATCACAATCGCGCGAGTGGTGAGGCGAAAGGGGAGGCGATCAGGCGATAAGAGACCTTGCAATTATACACATAGCTCGCTTTTCGCTTTGCCCCGCGCGCGCTCGAGTTGGTAGGTGGTATTACAGGCGAAAGCGAGGCTATGTATATGTGCGCTAGGTCGCTATTACGGAAGTACAGAAAATAAGGAAACTCAAACGTCGCACAAAAATCAGTAGATACCTCGAGACGACTGAATCAAAAGAAGAGTTCCAGCATGCGTAGCATAAGCACCTCGACGAAGCTTTATCGACACTTTTCTCGCGCGAGCGTATTGTCTGTCCCGCTTACACCGTACTGATATGAGCGAGACAGACATCGCGAGATAAGCGCCGACAGCGAGTTGCGGTGCGCATACTACGCTGGCAGGGCCTAAGTGTATGTACAGTAGGGGAACTTCCCGGGTGACCAGTAGATTTTTTTAGGGAGCTTTATTTAAAAAAGTAATAGATGTATACAAAACATTTATATTACAAATAATAGAACATCGACAGGTGTTTCATTTAAATAATACATCATTTCTTTAACCTTAGAACTTTCCGAGTAAACGTTTCCCAAAAAAACTCTACCGGTCGACCGGGAAGTTCCCCGATTGTACCAGTGACGAAGGGTCCATACAAACCGATCCCCCCCCCTTCCCTTTTAGATATCCCACCCCACCGATTCACCATACAAATAGTTAAGTGATTTTCAGGAGGTATTTATGGTCCGGCTTACCTTTGCCATATTTCGACCCCTCATCACTGATATGTATAAAAAGTATATGTATGTATGTCCATCCATCCATCATCAGCCTGTGGACGTCCACTGCTGAACATAAGCCTCTCCTAGCTAACGCCTATTGTGGCGTTCATTGGAGGCTATTAGCCTACTGCTACCACGCTGGCCAGACGGGTTGGTAGAGGGTTTGTTTCAAGTGTTCCTTCTCTCGCACAGGTGTTCAATGCGTCGAGCCTCTGAGTCGACTCTTACGACATCCCAGGCATGTAAGGGAGTGGTGACACGTGTATTCTTAGGCCGTCACCACACGGCAATGTATGTATGTATAAGTATAAATATATAATATTAGTATGATTCTTCTTACCTCCTGCTACTCTCGGGTTGGCTTTCTTACGCGGCCGCTCTCTGCTGAACGCTGAGCCGCTTTGCAATGCCTCCATCAAACTGTACACAAAAAATAAAGAATATAATGAAAAATATATAATATATAGTATATAATATAGTAATGACACGGAGACCACACCAAATAGTTGATTTATACGTATTTAAGTATATTTAGTAATCAACTGAATATTTTTGTATTATAGATTAGTTTGGTGAGCAGTTAAACACAAGCCAAATAATATGAGACTGTCATCGACGTTATTGAAAACTATAGGATTCACTGCTCATGATGGTACAGCAGTCGACGGATATATATTTTTTACGCTTAACACTTACGACTTAGTTCATAAGTGTTGTTGTTTTAATAAATATTAAACAAGAAAATATACTAGAAAAAAGCAACTAGTCTCATGTCGCCCTGACGGGATTCGAACCCGCATCCTTGGGAGTCCGCCTACCCAATGCACTGTTGTTGTTTTATTTTGAGGACCTTTGATTGGCTAGCTGCTTGTATACATCATTTATTTCTGTTTGTTGCTGTTGGTCTTCCTAGAAATAAATAAATATCTTACCTGTTCATAACCCCATCCTGCGCCCTAACCATATCCACGAGCAGCTTGTATCTGTGTTGTCGATCCCTTCGCTCGTGCTCTGCTTGTGCTATATTGTAATTAAGGTGGTACGACTTCCATACAAACAAACATTGCACATTAATTGGTTCATCATACATTAATAATTCATAAAACTCGTTTCAGTTATTTGTTTGCGCGAAATTATTAAAAAAATTACTTTTATACATGAGCTATATAAATGCGATGGCTCACACACACATACATAGAATTATTGAAATTATAAGATATTAGTATATTCGTCTTTTATGTATGAATGTACATTTTTATTATTATTTCGCGCAAACAAATAACTGAAACGAGTTAGTTGCAAATGTATTTATGTATTATTAAGGTATGATGAACCAATAATTGTGTAATGTTTGTTTGTATAGAAGTCGTACCACCTGTAAATGGAAGCTTGTCCAAACCTGTTAAGAAGCCATCCTGCATTCCATACTTATCTACCAGCTGCTTGCATGTTCACCACAATGTCATCCTAATTTCCACTAATATTATCCTACCATATAACATCAAACTCGTAGTTTAGTCAACGAAAGTTTTGAGGATGGACGGATGGATGTTTATTCCTCTTTCACGCCAAAACTATTGAACGGATTATAACTTTTTAATTTTGCATTTTACAATGCTATTTTTATGTGATAAATATTGACCGCAATGATATTGAACGCAAAAAGCAACTGGTCTCATGAGACCAGTTGCTTATATTTTCTTGGTATATTTTCTTGTTTAATATTTATCACATAAAAATAGCATTGTAAAATGCAAAATTAAAAAGTTATAATTAGATGGCTGTTTCATCTTAATCGATAGTCAAACATCTGTAAAGATGTTTCTTTCGAATGCGAGGATATTTCTCTCATTGATGAAGCGACGGTGGCCAACACCGTAGAACGGTGAATATACTAGAAAAATTCGACGCGTCCTCATAGGTCTCTGTAGCATAATTGGTTAGTGCATTGTGCCGGACTCCCAAGGATGCGGGTTCGTATCCCGTCAGGGCGACATGAGACCAGTTGCTTTTTTCTGGTATATTTTCTTGTTTAATATCTATTGAACGGATTTAGATGAAATTTAGCACACAGTTAGTAGATAGCCCGTATTAAACATAGGATACTTTTTCTCCCGATATTCTCACGGGAACGGGAACCACGCGGGTAAAACCGGGGGTGGTTATTAGTTATAAGTAATTTTATTTCTATACATAGTAACAATAAGTAAATAAAATCTATCTTACCTGTCCATAACTCCATCCTGCGCCCTATCCATATCCACGAGCTGCTTGTATCTATGCTGTCGATCTCTTCGCTCGCGTTCCGCTTGTGCTCGCGCTTCCCTCGCTCGCCTCGCTCGCTCTTCTGTTTCGCGAGATACTACGTTCTCTTGGTGGGCCGTCTGGTGGAGGAAGAAACATTTTTCAATTTATTTGTGTTTTTATTGTTATTATAGTCTCAGACTACAGGTGTTTGGTAAAGAGTGATGCAATCACAGCCTCCACACACTCCTTGGTTCTGCAATATTGAATTAAGTAGAAACTTTATTGTTATTGCGCATAGACTTTGATCGGGGCACATGCCACTTAACAAATTAGGACATCTGATGAAGTTTTTTTTTTTTATTCACACCAATTATCTAGCCCAACGTGGGCTTCAGTTTCATGAAGAACTTGTGTTACGGATACTAGATAACGGATTAACATACTTATATACTTTATTTTTTTTGTAAATACATACTTAATATACATATTAAACACCACAAAGTTGGCTCCCCTAATTGTAATTTATGCGGTAAAATCAAGGATGTTCAACACTTGTTGGTGGAATGTTCCCGGAATCGAACACTGCGAGAAAACTTGGTTGCGAAGCTGAAAATAACAATCTTGATATCGGTGTGTTCCTCAGTATTCTTTCCGACCCCTGGTCTGAAGAAGCATTGTTGATTTACAGTTTCGCAGCCCAAAGTATTAAAGTAAGATTAGATATAAGTAATTAGATAGGTAACACATGTATAGTAACAATGGGGCCGGCATGTACAAGGTACAAAAGGCCCTTTAAATAAATAAAGAGAGAAAAAAAAATTGTTATTAATCAGTCTGCTAAACAGTTGGTGAACTCGGGCCTTACTAATTAAGCCTTATCGAATCATCAAAACGAAATAATTGTGGTTTTCAAAAATGTTCTGCCACATTAAACTTCAAACAAATTACGAAAATCGTAAAAAAAAATATATAATAGAGAAAGTGAAAGTCACCCTTAATACTTATTTTTACACCTAATCAGAAATTTTCAATTAATTTCCACTATACTATGCAATAAATTACACATATAACTTAATAGTTAATAGCTATTGAACAAATAAATATCAAAACCTACTACTGTACTCTCAGTGGTCTAAAAACGCGCCGTTAAACGTCTTGATATCAGAGAAGACCTTTACCCCTATTACGAGTTTGCTTAACATGATATTTACAGGACTCGTGAGCGTAGACTATCGGATACACTGCTCATGTCGGTAAAACAGTCGCTAAATATAAAAGAGACAGAGCTACATTTTACATTAACGTTTACTGCAACGTCGAGTTTGCCAAACTCGTAATAAGCCTACTTGTCTAAGTTTTAACGTATACTTCTGTGGATATTCTGCTAGTTGCGGTGTATAAAGCCGCCATTTGCAGATGCGTCATGCTCGTGAACGGGTGCCGCCAGCGAAAATGTGTCTTCTTCAGTCTGCTTGTCTTAAAGTTGTAACATGCGTCATGCTCGTGAATGTGTGCCGCCAGCGGTAATGAGTCTACTTCAGTCTGCTTGTCCTAACGTTGTGCTTAGAGCTAAAATATTTTCATCTAAAATAAATTGCTATTGACCTGTATGTACGTCACAACTTGCAGTACAGTAATCTTGTAATGCGAGAAATGTTATAATGTATGGTAAGTCCTTCCTTGCGAGTTGAAAATTGTTTACGGTTAGTATAAGCATAAATGTACTTTTATTTTTGTTTTTCTTGTGATGAACATTGATCTTACCCATGTGTTTACGGTCACTTTTCAATTTGACGACTCTATATGAAACAAAACAGGGAGAAAAAAATAGCACTTGACGAGTTTCTTGCCGGTTGTTCTCGTTACGCGGTTCCCGCCGTAGGGTTTGTGAACCGATGGCGTAGCTTCTTTGACGTTCATAAGTGCTTGTAAGACTAAATAAATGATATTGCATTTGAATTTTACAAAGTAAACTCTATTTTCAACGCTTAGAAATTAATATGGGTTATACTCATCACTATTCACTTAACTTAAATTTAAATAAATATCAACTTTATTCCAATACATTTAGTGTCTATTTTGCCTTGTACTCACCATAAATGAGTCTTTAAACGTCTTGATATCGGAGAAGAACTCTTCTAACGTATACTTCTGTGGGTCGAATACGTAATATTCTGCTAGTTCGGTGTATAAAGCCGCCATCTTGCGGAACATTGAATGAAGGAGGTCGGATTGCTCACGAGCCTCTACGGCGAAGGACTGTTGTATTGAGTTAAGGTGGAACGATTTTCATACAAAAAACAGTCGAGATAATCTTGGTAGATTAACAGAATTAATACTTAAATATATGTGCAACTATTTATTCTCGGGTATTCATTTGCGCTTAATTAATAAACAAACATTGTTTCATTCAGAAATCACCTATAAATGAACACTAAATTATTGCAAAAATTACGACTGTGTATGTGACAAATGTCGTGTACGTATACAAAAATCGCGACGTTGCCATTCCATGCGGCTAAGACGCGCAACGCGCGAAGTTGCCGCTCTTACGTTTGTCTCGATTTAATAATTGTTTAAATTTCTCTTTACTAGATTTTTCAGCTGTGTTGCCGTTGCGTCCCAAAAGAGATGAGTTTCGTCAGTAATAATTTACTTTGGGATTATGATATAAAGTTGTGATTTGTAGGATTTATCTTGACTCCGATTTAAAAAAATGCTAAACACGACTTATATTTTGTTTTTTATGCGTAAATCTTTTTTTCTCTCATCACTGTAAAAAAATAGAAAATAAGATTTTATAAAGGAAAAAAAAGAAACGAAAATTGTATCTGCTTCGTGCAAATAAAATTTACTTGTATTATGTAACGTACTTACTTAATATTTTTATTTTTTTTTATTTAGACAAATGTCATGTGGTCCCTTTTCAAATATTAAATTGTCCGCAATCACATCTACGTACTGACAACACCGTTCCGTATTTGTCATTTGTTTGTAGTGTTTTTTCATTGTGACTAGGGAATGGGTCCAGTAAAAATTTCACTGAAATGAAAATTAAATATAAACGAAATTTATGAAATCTTTCAAAACGGGTGGAAATCTTTCAGTTTTGAGTGAAATTTATTTTCTGACTAGAAATGATTTATTTTACGTAAATCCTAATGATTTAACGATCTTAATGATTTATTTTATTTTTAATTTTACAATTTTAACGTATTAAATGTTCACTTAGCTATTCAAAACATCATAAGAATGATGATAGCATAGAGATAAACATAGACTAAGCCAAATACAAAACATGAATTTGACGTCACATATCACTTGACTATTGTTGTTTCGACTATGAATCAGGACATTTGCGCGAAAAGCTAATAACGCGAAAGACTCTTACACGAAAAGCCGTTTGCTCGAATAAACATTTGCGCGAATAATGCACAAATGTAATTAAATTTGCCTCAATTATTGGTCAGTTAGCCTTCAAAAACATTTTCACCGTACAGCGCATGAATGAATGTTAGCGCTATCTCAGCACTTTTTTTCTAGATTGTACTTAACATTACATAATACATATTTAAGATACACAAGAGGTTAGCACTTTTTATTTTATAACCTCTCAGGCATCGGAAAACGAAACACAATAGATATTTAATTGTTTCCAACCCCGGTGTTCGCTGCGCTGCTTTACGAATTAAGTATTTGTTGAATAATACAATTTCATTTTGAGGTAAGTACTTAATAGTAATTTTTTTGGGGCATTTTTGCTTACTTACATGTTTTATGTATTAATATTTTATAATATCAGTATCTTTATAAATTAAAACACGAAATTAGTTATATGCACATAAGTGCCTTTAAAGACTCAATCCTCAGAAACACGTGAAGTATCAAATTGATATTAATAAAGATTAAAGTTTATGGTTCTCCCGAACTGTAAAAATCAAGCTTCTAAGTTTTTACATCACCATAATAAATTATCGCAGTAAATTAAAGCTTTAAAGGTAGAATTTAACAAGATTTACAAGATGTAAAATTTCACCACATAAGTAAACAAAACGAGTAAGTATAAAAATGGCGTCTCGAGCTTGATTCCAAAACATTATAATATAAAATGGAGATTGTAACTAACAAACAAGTAGACAAAATATGATCATTTGCGCAAATTTATATACGCGCCAATATACCGAAAGGAGCTAAATGTATTGATTTTAAATAAAACTAATATAATAGTATTGTAGTATTGTACTAGCGGATCCTCGCGGTTTTACACGCATGGTACCTGTTCCCGTGGGAATATCGGGATAAAATATAGCCTATGTTAATCAGGGATAGTGTAGCATCCTAAAAGAATTTTTGAAATCAGTCCAGTAGTTTTTGAGTTTATTCATTACATACATACATACACATCTTTTCTCTTTATCACTACATAGTATAAAGCAAAGTCGCTTCCCGCTGTCTGTCCCTATGTATGCTTAGATCTTTAAAACTACGCAACGGATTTTGATGCGGTTTTTTTTAATATATAGAGTGATTCAAGAGGAAGGTAAAATAACCTTCAATATATAGTAGAGAAATACTGTAATTTTTAAGGTTTCTAATGTGATGTCGTAAATGATTACATTTTTTCCGCTTACATTGCAAACGCAGGCTGAACCCTACGAGATTTATCAATATAAGGTAATAAGTATTTGTACACCTTGAAAATGTCTACAGAAAACTCCGCGGTGGTTTATGTAACGAAAGAGTTATTATTTATTTTACTACAATGGAAACTTTATTCCATAAACTTCATGAACCATTGACAGAAAAACAAAAAATTTAAATTTTAAGACGGAATTTAAGACCAGAGTTCGGTCACAGATTAGTACCTAATGATTTATCTTCAGTAAATACATTACTTGAATCTTGTAAATGGTTTGAAAACTGTTTAGAAGTTTCAAATTCTAACTTTAGTGATTTTTCCGATATTTTACGCGGGCGAAGCCGCGGGCGGGAAGCTAGTAATATTATATAGTATAGAAGTATAGAAAACGGTAACATGATGATCCAACAACCACCACCACTTTTTTTTTGATTGAGGAAACACTGCAATTTTAATCAAAATCTGTTCAGCAGTGGTTTAAAAAAAAGATATTATAATGGGCAAACACACTAAGAAATCTTAAAATTTAGAGTATCAATTACATTCTTGTCACTTGTGCAATTTAAAAAAGTTGCAATTGCATTTGTTGCAATTTATACATCAAAATAATATTGTGATGTTATTTAAATAAACAATAATATAAAATAAATAATAAAAAAAAATCTACCATCAGAAGTCTCGAACCTTAACTCTTTGATATCTAAGCCGAGTACGTAGACCGCTGGGCTACTTTATCATTTTCAGCTGGGTCGAAATATTCTACTACAAGAAACTCAGAAATAAGGTATGCATGTGTGAGTGATTAGTAAAATTGGGAGACAGAAACACTCTCTCGAGATATTTGGATGATTTATGTACTACATAAAGATAAATGTTGGTTTCGAAAATTCAATATTTATTTATAGAATGCGCTAATAGTATTTTGAGTTAAAAAGATACAAAGAACAATTAACAAATAAATAAAAACTACTAAATAGCGAAAGTAGCGCCATCTAACGACCGTTCAGCTTTTTGTAACTTAATCGTTCCACCTTAAAGGTTTGTTGTAAACATACGTAATCAATCAATACTAATATTATAAAGATGAAGAGTTTGTTTGTTTGAACGCGCTAATCTCAGGAACTACTGGACCGATTTAGAAAATTCTTAGACCATTAGAAAGCTACATTTCTCCCAAGTGACATAGGCTATATTTTATCCCGATATTCCTACGGGAACGAGCACCACGCGGGTAAAACCGCGAGGATCCGCCAGTATATTATACTTACGAAAAGGATTTTTGCCGTATTTACATTTGATACTCCGTAATATAGCTGTGTAGTGTCGGCTTAGAATAGCACTACCCCCTCTCATCCCGTGGGGGTCGTAAAAGGTGACTAAGGGACTCGGCCTTCAGGAGACGGGCAGCAGCGTCTCCTACAAACTTGGCCATACTGCGATCGCCAACCCGCCTGCCAAGCGTGGCGATTATGGCAAACCCCCCCTTTTGGGGGAGGCGTATACCCAGCAGTGGGTGTTATAAGGCCGAGACGACTCCGTAATATGATAAAAGAAGAAATATCAAGTAGTCGATAGCAAATGACGACCTGCGGCCCGACCGCCTAACGGTATAGCTTGTGCTATCGCTATAGCTATCAAACTTCAAACTCTCATAAAACCCTTCAACGATAAGGTTTTTGACTAATTCCTGCATATTTCTATTCACCTATTGGATTCACTATTGCATTTGAGTATGAAAGTGATAGCGTCAGCGAGAGCCCTTGTAGGGGGTTTGAAAAATCGATAACTATAGCGATAGCACAATGCTGTTTGGCGCAGGACTACTAACCCCAACTTCTGCGCCAGTGTTCCCGGGTTCGATCCCCGGACAAGACAAATATTTGTGTACATAAATCACTATCATAATCAAAATACCTTTGAAAGGGATTGTGATAGATTTTGAAATTAGACAATAAAGGGGCAGGAAAATGTTGTATCCCGGTCATAAATCCCGGAATATTATATAAAGGGAATTTCCAAATGTTTACTTGGACGAAGTCGCGGGTGGAAGCTAGTGACGATATAAACAAAAGGATACGCTCATCTTCTCGTGGAACAGATCGTCGGGACACTGCGGCACCCTGGAGTTGTTCAGGTCGGTCTCCAGCGCTCTGATGTCGTTCTCCATCTTCTTCAGCGACTTTTGAAGGTTCTCCATGGAGACGCGTGCGGCTCTGATGCAAGCAATGAAATAAAATAATAAAATCAAAATAAATATAATTATGTTTCTTAATAACAATTCCTAAATTAAACGGCGGGGGTATTACCTATCTTTGCCTATCTTCTAACAACAGCAACGCGACAGCAGAAATTTTAATATTTAGCACTGAGTGTAGGGTCCATACTAAGATATGGGTTGATCATGTGGGGAAACTCAACAAACATCAATCGGGCTTTCATATTGCAAAAAAAATGTGTAAGACCTATTTGCGGCGGTAATTACAATGCGTTTCTTTTATATGTAATTTAATTATAATTAACTGATGGTGATTTTGAAATTGTGCTAGTTGTGAATAACTCTTTTGGCAAAAATATTTTAGCGGCATGCATATTCCTGCATACTTTTTAGTGCATACCAATAATACGATGTCTAATAATAAGCACACGTTTTTATCTAAACCGATACCCAATCGAACCAATACCAAGTAAATGTATGGTGAGCGATATCGTTGTGCTATGAGCTATAAGCTATATGCTATCATATTATAGCGTAGTCTAAAAGCGCTTAAAGGTATAGAGCTGAAATTCAAACTGCATACAGTTTTTTATAAATGAAATTTTCACCTGTCTATATGCGGCATCTCTTCTGCGAACGTGAGCACGTCGGGGAACTTATTCTCTATGGTCTCTACTAAATAATGGAGAAGAGTTTGCTTGTTTTCCAGATCTTTCGTCGCTGTGAGCTGTAACAAACAATAATACCGATATAGTAATGGTATTAGTTAATAATTTAACTAGTAAATAAGCAAATAAAAATGCTGTATTCACCTGTAATGGCATGTCTTTTGGCCTAGTCAGGTTTTAATTTTTATATTCAAATGTGTACATGTCGTTGGTGAATCTTTTTCAATAAATAAAGAAATTGTAAATAAGGCTGTTTACTAAACGTATGATATTAGGTCTTTACCTATGAAATTGCCGATTTGTATCAAGATTTTCAAAGAAAGTTCGTTTTCCATACAAACAGTTTTTATGTTTTTTTTTATGAACGACGAGGAAACTCTTAACCTTCATAATACCTGATGTCAAGTATTGATAAGGATGAAGATGGAAGCGAGCCTCTCCCGAAATCCTCAATCAGTGAGGAACTGGCTATCTTATCTCTAACTGCCGGAACACAATAATGCTGAAAACATTGTTATTCTGGCGTCAGACTTAGACAAGATGGTGGTAGCTAGCCAGGCGGACTTACAACGATACGATCGTGATATGATAAATAATAAACGATGTGATAAATATTAAACAAGAAAATATACTAGAAAAAGCAACCAGTTTCATGTCGCCCTGACAGGATTTCAGAACGAATGACGTTTGAAATGACACTTCTCCACACATTTGAAAGATATTTTTGTGTGTCCCTTTGCTAAGACAATTCAATTTAGTTAATTCAATACCTTTCAAAAGGCGTTCCGATCACAATCCCTATCAAATATCAAATAGTGACAGCCTGAAGTATGTGAATATCTTTCAAATGACGAATTGAAAGGGATTACGATAAATTATAACTTTTTTTAGAGGTCTCGGGTTCGATCCCCGGACAAGACAAATATTTGTATGAACATGTCTATTTGTCTTGGTCTGGGTGTTTATTATGTATATTATGTATGTATGTATTTACAAAAAAACGTATATAAGTTAACCTGACACTATAGGGCATTATGTTGTAAAATATTTTTTTTGTTATCTTTACGTTTCCTATCCATTTATATAGGTATTATAGTGCGACGCCATTTTGAAAAAAAAACAAAATGGCGGAGACGGAACGAGGCCAAAAGTTTCAAACCATTTATGCTGTAAATTTATCACACATCACGCAACTGTAAAGTTGCTATTCTTTTTCTCTTATGTAGTGTTAGATCGTAAACAAAACTTTTAAGAAAAAAGTGGGTGCTCTGTTATTTTAAGTAATTCAAGTTATAGATAGATTAGACTTAGATTATTAAAGATGTTTAAAAATATTACATTAAATAATTACATTTATTATAAACGAATAGGTATATATCATAGTCTTGTTCATTTATCTTTTTTATTCCGCATCATTTCATACCTTTTTCCGGTACATTGTAAAAGATGATAGCCTCTGACACAATTTTGTACAATGATTTATTGTTTGTATTTAAGTTAGGGTACTTTAAGGTCTGTTTGTTTCTAAGGTTATATTTAAGAATGATTGTATACGACTGTTTGTTACCTAAATAAATAAATTTAAAAAAAAAACTGACCTTAGTAAGAAAACTTATCTCGAACCCATAAGCGCCCGCATTATTCGATCCGGTATTCATGTAGTTGCCCAAGAGTAATAGTAATTCGAGAATCTGCGCGAATTTACCGCTGGATTTCACTTCTTCGCACGCCGCTGTGCCGGATACTATGTCCTGAGGAAAATAAAATAAGTCAAGAGAAAGCTTTAAATATAATCAAGTTTTAATAAAAGAGACACATTTCAATGGGTTTTTTTGAAATGGTGACGTTTTGTATAATATCTAGCCGTACGGTACTAAAGTTAAAGAGTTCGACGACCTGTTTGGCGCAGGGTTAATAAGCCTGCCTTCTGCGAGGTCCCGGGTTCGACCCCCGGACAGGACAAATGTTTGTGTGCATGAACATGTTTATTTGCCTTGGTCTGGGTGTTTACTATGTACATTATGTATGTATATAAGTATGTTTATCCGTTGTCTAATATCCATAACACAAGTTCTTGAAACTTGGTGTGATTGTATGAAATTTATTTATTTATTATTTAATTATTATCCAAACAATGTCATCAAGTTCGATTAAATTAATTAGAGATTAACACAAATAAAGAAACAGCCTATTGCAACACGTTTCCAATCTTTAGATATGAATAGGGCTATTTGTGATAATTATTAATTTCGGCCGTTACGTATTCACTTTTACGCAAGTTAAAATCTCGATAAAGTATATCTCCAATGCCAATCTCTAGATTCTTGTATTGTAATTAGATCTTTGAAGTAACAAGAATATGGAATAATCAACTATACTCACCGGTTTTATCATCGTTTAATATCGGCCGCAAATTATTTCCTATGACTTAATACTTAAAGGTCATTATTGCTTACCGGTTTGACTTCCGATATAATTTCCGCATAATGCTCTCTAAAGGCTATTAGCTTCGTAATCTTGGCACTAGTCGTTAGATATTATCCATCGTGACGACCAATTTAATTATAAGTCTTATTGTTACACATTCAAAGACCAATTTAGACTACTTACCGGTTTAACTTCCGATATAATTTCCGCATAATGCTCTCTAAAGGCTTAGTTTCGTAATCTTGGCACTAGTCGTTAGATATTATCCATCATGACGACCAATTTAATTATAAGTCTTATTGTTACACATTCAAAGATCAATTTAGACTACTTACCGGTTTAACTTCAGATATAATTTCCGCATAATGCTCTCTAAAGGCTAAACTCCGTAATCTTGGCACTAATCGTTTGATATCGGCAACCGTGGCCGCAAATTGCTCAGCTTCCGTCAGCTCTTCACTGTTGCCTTTCAAGTCCGCTAGTTTCTTCATCTGATCCGCTGGGGGTAGGTACTGGGGAAAAAAAATGTACAGTTAGTTGCCATTCAAAAACAGGTAATAAATAAT
This sequence comes from Chrysoteuchia culmella, assembly GCA_910589605.1. Taxonomy (NCBI): domain Eukaryota; kingdom Metazoa; phylum Arthropoda; class Insecta; order Lepidoptera; family Crambidae; genus Chrysoteuchia; species Chrysoteuchia culmella. Next base: position 6,985,543 of record OU342671.1, on the reverse strand, counting down.
AATTTTACATTAAAATAAAAAAATAGTTAAGATTACAATACAATAACTCTTATAACACTATGTACATATTACATTTACACTAGAGTTTTAATGAATTGAAGCGTTATAAGGGCGGTCTTATCGCTTAAAGCGATCTCTTCCCGACAACCCACAGTACGGAGATTGACAGAAAAAAAAGCAAGCAGGGTGTATAATAATGGACGGAAACAATTATAAATATTTTTTATAAATAAACATACACATATATACATAAAGTTCTAAACTTACATAAATCTATACTAATATTATAAAGAGGAAAGATTTGTATTTTTGTATGTAACGAATAAACTCAAAAACTACTGGACCGATTTTGACGAAATTTGGTATAGAGAATCCTTAGACCCCAAGTAGTAACATAGCCTATAAATGATCCCAAAATTCCCACGGGAACGGGAACCACGCGGGTGAAACCGCGCACGGCCGCTAGTATAAAATATTATACATCAATGTCTGCAAACTAAAAAGGAAAATAAATACTTGATCAAAATGCATGGACCAGCTGTTTTTTGGGACTCTTTTACGATGAGACTGTATAAGACCCGCTAAACTTTTTCAAGACTGGTAAGATGTGATAACACGTTATCAAGCCAAGAATGTCGATAAAGCAGCTCATGCCAGAGCTATTTTAAGTTTTAAATCATATAATATTATCTGTATCTGAGAGGGATTGCGCTGCTTTGATGTCTAGAACTTAGATATACTTTACTTTGATGTATTGATAGTCTGATTTACTTTGATGTAGTGATGGCACCAGTCGATTATCATACAAATGAGGTGATTTTAAAGCCTTGGTTTGCCGACAAGGATTGACGGAGCCATGATCTGATGATGGCCATTCAATGAGAGATTGGAGAAGATCCAGATCATGACCACCAGATCACCAGATCCAGATCAGATCAACAGTCTAAGTGATGTAAGGATTAAAAAAAACAACGAAAATAGTTTTTTTTTAATGAAGTACGGGGAGACTCTTAGCCTTCATCATACCTGATGTTAAGTATTGATAAGGCTAAAGATAGAAGCGAGCCTCTCCCGGAATCCCCAATCACTGAGGAACTGGCTATATTATCTTTATCTGCCGGAACTCAAGAATGCTGAAGACATTGTTGTTATGGCGTCAGACTTAGATAAGATGGTGGTAGCTAGCCAGGCGGACTTACAACAAGTCCTACCACCAACCGAATACAATATGTACCCCCGCTGGGAATCGAACCCGGGACCCCTGGGTCTGATACCGGTGGTTGTACCACTAGACCACGGAGGCGGCTTATAAATGTATGGAAAACCTGAAACTTAAAACTATGATCCTTATGCTGTCTTGGTTACCTCAGGAACAGTGACAAGTTATCCAACTTCGATTGTTGACAAAAGCAGCTCATGATAAGAGCTACATGAAGTCTAAAATCATACATGAATATAGTACCTACATCATACACTTATATCATACATGGGTATATTACCTGTATTAAAAGATCTAGCACATTCGCGGTGAGCACGTCGGTGTCACAGCGCAGTATGCAGGTCCGTATCCTCTCGTACGTCATGTGCTTCAAGGACCCGCCTAGTAGTATGGAGAGGGATTGCGCTGATTTGCCGTCTAGAACTTTGAGGTCTTTCACTTTCTTCAAAGTGTGGACTCTGCGGAGAAAGATGGTTCATTGAAAATGCAAAAGGCGTTTGAAGATTTGTGTATGGAGCCTGTGGCGTGCCCTGAATGCCTAAATACAAGTGTCACCACCCCCTTACATGCCTGGGATGTCGTAAGAGTCGACTAAGAGGCTCGACGCATTGAACACCTCTGCGAGAGAAGGAAAACTTGAAACAAACCCTCTACCAACCCGTCTGGCCAGCGTGGCAGCAGTAGGCTAATAGCCTCCTATGAACGCCACAATAGGCGTGAGCTAGAAGAGGCTCATGTCCAGCAGTGGACGTCCACAGGCTGATGATGGATGTATGGAGCCTGGTATACCTAACCTATAGTCTGATAGTGTACTTTTTCAAAATCGCAGCCAAAAATGAAATCTTTGTAAATAGATTGTTTATCGCCTGAAATTAATAACCTAACCTAGAAATCCATATCTAACCTATCTGTAGATATGGATAGGGCTACCTGAGATAGTCGCCTAGGATATTTTCGTTAATATGACCAAAATAACGACGGTTGCTGCAACTATCTCGGATAGCCGTATCCATATCTACAGATAGGTTTTTAATTTTGGCGTATATCAATACAAACACAAAATCCATATCCCCCCACGCAAGTCCTTAAGGACCGGGTCACTTTTAACCCGTGAAATCCAAAGCGTACAAATAATAATTATTATTATTATATTTTTCACACCACAATCAACATATAAACAGGGACGATTCAAACAATGAGATGTATGGAAGAGAAGTTATAGAAAAACCACTTATAGGATTTTCTATCAAAGTTCATAAACATTTTTACGTCTAAACCAAAATACAAATTATTACTCACTTGTCTACGGCATCTTCGTTCTTTTTGGCGACTGGTTTACTAGAGAACTTCAGAGCTAACCCGGACAGGATATCCGGTGACGCAAATTTGTCTTCTTGCACCTAAACAATATTGATTATAAATTGATATCAGACAACATCACATACATCACCCTCACTCAGAGATAAGAAGCTGTCACAATGACATATACAGGGTGGAAGTTTAAAACGGGGCACCGTTGTAGCTACATGAAAACATACTTAGGAAACTATCCTTAATTTTTTGAGAAATATTGAACTGCATTCATGGATTATGAAAAAAAAATACAGTCAGCAGATAATATGAAAAAGTTTTTTTTTACTTTTAGATGCTAATCGATCCTGTTCCATATGAGGATCAAAACAGTCTAAGACACCAACTGAGGTATGAGTACCAGAAAAGTCAGAAATCGCCAAAAAGTATTTCCACATATTCGCTAAGAAAATAAGTTCCGACAGCAAAGGTACTCGTCGGTGAAGCGGATACGGCGGCGTGTGGCGCGAGCGCGACAAGTGTTTTTGCATTTTTCGCGATTTCTGACTTTTCTAGTACTCATGCCTCAGTTGGTTAAACTGTTTTGATCCTCATGAGAAACAGGATCGATTGGCATAAAAAAATATTTTTGAAAACTGACCAGTTTCCTGCTGGCTGTACATTTTTATCAAAATCTGTGAATGCAGTTCAATAATTCTCAAAAAATTAAGAATGGTTTCCTAAGAACGTTTTCATGTAGCAACAACGGTGAAGGTACCTGCCCTTCGTGCCCCGTTTTAAATATCCACCCTGTATAGATAATACACCCAGACACGAAACAAACACAAATTTTAATCCAAATAATTTCCTAACCTAACCCTAACTTTTTTTTTTTTTTTTTTTTTATTAATGACGGGGAGACTCTTAGTTTTCAACATACCTGATGTTAAGTATTGATAAGGCTGAAGATGGAAGCGAGCCTCTCCCGGAATCCTCAATCACTGAGGAACTGGCTATCTTATCTCTAACTGCCGGAACACAACAATGCTGAAAACATTGTTGTTATGGCGGCAGACTTAGATAAGATGGTGGTAGCTAGCCAGGCGGACTTACTACAAGTCCTACCACCAACCAAACAATATGTACCCCCGCTGGGAATCGAACCCGGGACCCCTGGGTCTGATACCGGTGGTTGTACCACTAGACCACAGAGGCGATCAAATTATAAATGAAAAGTGTGCTTGCTTGTCCTTATGGCAAAAATTGAGTCGCTTGATTGCTTAATTAAGGTGTGAAACCTTAATTAAGCAATCAAGCGACTCAATTTTTGCCATAGAGTTAGTTGAAATGACAGAGAGTAACATAGGCTAGTATTTATCCCGACATTCCCACGGGAACGGGAACCACGCGGGTGAAACCGCGAGCTACTAGTCTAAACTTACTTATATAATATTACTAGAGGCCGGGCGCGGTTTCACCCGCGTGGTTCCCGTTCCCGTGGGAATTTTGGGATCAAAGCTATCCTATCTCTTAAGTTGGACCAGACTGCTCACGGTGTGCCAATTTAATTTAAAATCGGTTAAGTAGTTTAGGAGGCCATCGCGGACAAACATCGTGACAGGAGATTTATATATATTAAGATAAAGAGGAAAGATTTGATTGTTTGTTTGTTTGCATTAAATAGACTCCGAAACTACTGAACGGATTTGGATGAAATTCGGTACACAGATAGTAGATAGCCTGGTTATGAACATAGGATACTTTTTATCCCGATATTCCCACGGGAACGGGAACCACGCGGGTGAAACCACTAGTCACAAATATGTTTGTCTTGGGTGGGGATCGAACCCGCAAGCCTTGGCAAAGTAGTGTTGCCTACTTTGCCAAGGCTGCTCAACGAGAAAGGGATATTTTTTTTTAACTGTATTTTAAGAATCACAAAAACACTGTAAAACGATTATTCGTTCCTTATTGACGACCTGTTTGGCGCAGGGGTACTAACCCCGCCTTCTGCGCCAGAGGTCCCGGGTTCGATCCCCGGACAAGACAAATATTATATAATATTAAGTATGTATTTACAAAAAAAAAGTATATAAGTATGTTTATCCGTTTTCTAGTATCCATAACACAAGTTCTTCATGAAACTTAACGTGGGACTAGATAATTGGTGTGATTGTATGCGAATATTTATTTATTTATTTATTTTATTTAAAAGTCACAGAAAACGGCAAAATAGTTTGTGTTCGTCATAAAAATATATGTTTTCAGATAATCCATCAGCTACTAAATATATGGAGAAAACCTTTAGAGACTAATCTTAAATACCTATCCGCCTACTAGAGATATTTTGATGAAATCGACAATACTTAATGAAAACTACTCACTTTAACCCAAAACGCTTTCTCAGACATCTTTTGAGGCACGATAGTCTTCCAGTTGGCTCGCTTTAGAGGCCCTTCGACCTCCCACTTCTTCTTTGGCTTGAGGCCGTACGGTAGGATGTCTGGCTGGGGCTGTAGAAAGATATTCAGTAAAAGTAGGGAAAAAACTTTAAATGCACCATCAACAGTACAAACGAGGAAATTCCAAGTAGAGTTTTTTCGAAATATACTAGCCTTCATCATACCTGATACCTAAGTAATGATAAGGCTGAACATGGAAGCGCGCCTCTCCCGGAATCCTCAACCTCTGAGGAACTGGCTATTTTATCTGTAACACAACAATGCTGAAAACATTGTTGCTATGGCGAGAGACTTTATGAGATGGTGGTAGCTAGCCAGGTGGACTTAAAACAATTCCTACCGTCAATCAAACCGAATACAATATGTAGCCCTCTGGGAATCGAACCCGGTACTTCTGGATCTGATACCCTAATTTTCTGTCGCACTATAGTTTTCCAGTTGGCTCGCTTTAGAGGCCCTTCCACCTCCCACTTCTTCTTTGGCTTGAGGCCGTACGGTAGGATGTCTGGCTGGGGCTGTAGAAAGATATTCAGTAAAAGTAGGGAAAACTTTAAATGCACCATCAACAGTACAAACGAGGAAATTCCAAGTTGACCAGTAGAGTTTTGTTCGGCAAACGTTTTTTCGAATTGTTCTTCATCATACCTGATGTTAAGTAATGATAAGGCTGAAGCGCACCTCTCCCGGAATCGTCAAAAAACTTAGGAACTGGCTATCGTATATCTAACTGCCGGAACCGGTTTTTCCATTCAGCCCCCTAGCAAGAACAACGCTATATCACGCGATATGATATGGATATGGCGCATAATGCTGTCTTGCTTACCCCGCTAAGGTGTGAGCGGGACAGTGATATCGAGCTACGAGTGTCGATAAATGGCGATCTTGCTATGGCTGCTGGAATGGTTCCGAGTGTAGCACTCGGCTACAAATAAATCGACCCAATGCGTTATTTTCATACAAACATGCTCACTTCACGGTGTAATAAATAAAAAAATATGTGTACTTCTGCAAATATTTGGGTGTTGATGGTGGGGTCAAATGTTCAACAAGCATTTAAAAGCCTTAGCAAATTTCCTTAAATTTCAGTAAAACAATCGTTTACTTTTCATTCCATATACAGTTATAGGAAACCGGATTGAGTGAACTTCTCTTCCTTACTTTGCACAAAACTGAAAGTTTTATCGAATTTTTGGGACTTTTTCACACGTCGAGTATTCGACTCATACATCGACGTACAAACGTTTACATAACTGTTTATACTTTTTGAATAATGAGACAGTAAAGTGAGTATGATTGTATGAAAATAACGTAGTGGTTCAATTTCTTTGCTGCCGAGTCACAAGTTCACAACTAAAATAAAGTGATCTCCTTTCTTCTTCTAACATTCAGACACTGATATATGAAATAACAATTAACAAACTACTATAGACTCACCATTCTAGGCGCCATATGAGGTGGCGGTGGCCCCATCATGGGCGATCACCGCCCGGCATGGAGGAAGAGGTGACACTAATCTTAGTTACCCCAGTCTTGAAGTAGGTTATTGTTGCCTAATAAAACGTTGAGTAAAACACATAAACTCACCATTCTAGGTGCCATCGGTCCACCCATCGGTGGTGGCGGTGGCCCCCCCATCATGGGCGGAGGGGGAGGAGGCCCACCACCCGGCATGGGGGGCGGGGGTGGCCCACGAGCCACTCCCGGCATGGGGGGCGGTGGAGGAGGCGGTGGCCCGCCACCTGGGACGACACAGTAAATTAATTTAACAGTCAAAGGAGCTGGTACACCTACGGTTTCACCATTTTAATTTTTATTCAAAATCGCGGCCACAGATGAAACCTTTGTAAATCGATTGTTTATATCAATACAAACACAAAATACAACTTGACATTCATGCTAAAGTGTCGCGTTTCAAAGTTATAAGCAATTAAAGCTGTCAAAAGAAGGTCAAAAGAGCCACTGTACAACTTTGACAGCTTCTAACTTGTAAACGTGACACTTTAGGAGATTTTGTACGAGAATATTTTGTATTTGTATTGACATAAACAATCCATTTAATACGTTTAAATTGTTGCCGCGATTTTGTAAAATAATGGTGGAACCTGTAGCTATACCAAAATCTTTAAACCCCTTTAAGTGTCTGTAGCAAAATGACCCGCACCCCGACCCCGCCTAACGGCATGTGCTATCGCTATAGCTATCACTTTCATACTAAAAATGTTTACATACTAAAAACGACCTATTTGGCGCAGGGGTACTAACCCCACCCCAACCCGGGTTCGATCCCCGGACAAGACAAATATTTGTGTACATGAACATGTCTATTTGTCTTGGTCTGGGTGTTTAATATGTATATTATGTATGTATTTACAAAAAAAAAAAAGTATATAAGTATGTTTATCCGTTATCTAGTATCCATAACACAAGTTCTTCATGATACTTAACGTGGGCTAGATAATTGGTGTGATTGTATGGAAATATTTATTTATTTATTTATTAAAAATACAATAGTGATTCCAATAGATGAATAGAAATATGTAGGAATTAAATAAAACAGTCGGGGTGCCGTTAGGCCGTCGGTACGTAAGTTATAGGAACCTGGTATAAGAGACCAATTCACTGACTGTCGCTTAAACAATCGTAGTGTAAAATATCGTTCTTAACCTTTAAACTTTTAACAAACAACCAAAAGCCAATGACATTTAAATGACGATTAGCGTTAATTGTCGGTTAATAAATTGGGGCAATTGGGCCCTAGACTGAATAAATAATATCGATCTTTAAGTTGGCCGCATATGGCCAGCTGAATACTCTCTTTTCTTGTTGTTATATCATAAATCACAACGAAAATCAACACAAGAGTGGCGGCTGATACTTTTTATTAATAAAAATATTTAGACAAATACCACATGTGTGTAAGTATTTCTGTTATCATTATTGCAACAAAAAAAACATTGTCATTATCATGTTGTGCAATAACTACAAATGGTTTTGTCATTCTTTGAAAAAACACATTATCCTATTTAATGTTAAAATCATGCAAAATAAAGTTACCAAGACATAAATAAGTACATGAAAAACAAAAAACAATAAAAAAAACACCCACCAGCAGCACCAGGCATCGGCGGCGGCGGTGGTGGGGGAGGTCCGCCTCCTACACCGACAGAGATAAATATATAAAACATGCGTGGGTGCGAGTGAGATGACAAATAGTGTTTTATGATTCATTAATAAAAAAATATATAAATAGATCTTAAAATATTTTTTTGTAAATGAATGAATTAGTGTATGAAACCATGCGACTATACAACCAAAAAGACTGAAACAAATGAGCCTGTTGCACCAAACATTCATTTTACGTAATTTGCTTTCAAGCGTGTCAAATTCTATTAATTTTTAACAATTTTGACAAGCAAATTACGATTGCTTTTTATGAATATGTGAAATGAATTTTGGTGCAACCGGCTCACAGACCTATATCGAGATAGACGGTAAAAGTGTGTACCTTGCGTGTAAAAAGTTTGATCCACGGTCAAAGTTTCCGACTTAAGTCAGTCCGCTTGAGACCATTGCCATGAAAACACGCGTCACTCATAAATGAAAATGTGCAGTGCTTTCTTGCAAGAGCTCGTCAATAACATTTGCACATCGCTAAAACTCTCTTGTGACGTCATCGTAGGTACGAAAAAGTCGACACGCTAGGTTCTAGGCATAGAACATTTCATGAATAGCATGTGAAAAATCGTATGAAATGATTTTCATTAGCTGTCATTCATCACAATTCATACTTCATTACGAGGACCAAACAGTAGCAAATGTGAAATTAGCCCACTGTGGAACAAAAATCACTGTCTGTGAAATCATATGAAAAACAATCATTTCATTGAACTTCATACCCAGACTTCATACATTTTTGGACATCACCTTTGATGTTCTTACAACTCCGATATCAAGTTCGACGTTTTAAAATTTGTTGCAGCCTACAATCAATCTCCAATCCGTATTTCCTTCCCCATACATTTCCAAACGCATCTTATGCCTGCTGCAAACTGTCAAATGAATATCACATCATTTTGGCATTACACATAAAAATCGAGAGGGGAAACGCCCCGTGTGTGGTTTATAGTGAAAAATCTTCAAGCAGACTTCATGAAACCTCACTGAAGAAGCGACGTCAGTAAACTAATTCAGAGACAATCTAAAATCCCAAATCGTGGTGGTATAAAGAAGTAGCAACCTCCAACACAATTCAAGGTTTTGTTTTCGTATTGAATATTGATGTTCATTCTATTTGGTTGTATAGTCTGTCGTCGTATGATAAAAACAAAATATTTAAAAAAAACATGCTAGTTGTTATAACCAGTAAAGTTATTTGAATTAAATTAATAGTAAGAGCGGAAGTTAAACGCGTGATTATTATGAAAATACCACTTACGGAAATACAAACAAGAAAATATACTAGAAAAAAGCAACTAGTCTCATGTCGCCCTGACGGGATTCGAACCCGCATCCTTGATGCACTAACCAATTATGCTACAGAGACATATGAGAACACGTCGAATTTTTCTAGTATATTCACCGTTCTACGGTGTTGGCCACCGTCGCTTCATCAATGAGAGAAATATCCTCGCATTCGAAAGAAACAGGGCGACATGAGACTAGTTGCTTTTTTCTAGTATATTTTCTTGTTTAATATTTATCACATAAAAATAGCATTGTAAAATGCATAATTAAAAAGTTATAAATATTGAAGAATTTCGACGGTGGTCCGATTCTGAGAATTCACTTATTGCCAAAATGCTTTTTTCCAATACTTTTCTATTTAAAATTTATCATAAAAATAATTTTAATCGACTTACCTCCTGGCATAGGCGGAGGGGGGGGCGGCGCCGGCCCTCCAGGGCTGCCAATCGCCTGTTAACAATAAAAATAAGATCAGGAAAGATGGCATTCGCAAATTTATAAAAGCGCTCAGGTCAGAAGTCTTAATTAAAATCAAAATTTTGATTTATATTTGTTAAGCTTGCCTTATTTAGTATTGTTTAATTTTAATAATTTTAAACTTTGACCACCTGTTTGGCGCAGGGTTACTAAACCCGCCTTCTGCGCCAGAAGTCCCGGGTTTGATCAAAGTCAAAGTCAAAGATTTTTATTCAAATAGACTTATAGATAAGTGCTTTCGAATCGTCCAATTTTTTTTTCCTACCAGGACATCTTTTAACTGATAAGAAGAACGGCCGCAAGAAACTTATCAGATTGATCCCCGGACAAGACAAATATTTGTGTGTATAAACATGTCTATTTGTCTTGGTCTGGGTGTTTAATATGTATATTATGTATGTATTTACAAAAAAAGTATATAAGTAAAGTTTATCCGTTATCTAGTATCCATAACACAAGTTCTTTATGAAACTTAACGTGGGCTAGATAATTGGTGATGTATGCAATAATTGATTATTTATTCATTTATTAAAACTCATTTTCTGTATTGTAATTTATGTGGTTACTTCTTATGTGAATGAGGTCTTCACCTATAATTGTAAGAGCTAGCGCAGACGACGGATCACGGAGGACTTTTTGTCCGCGACACGTCTTTATTGTTAACCAAATAAGATTGAATTTAGATCGCGTATATCCATGAAAAGTACGCGATAGTCCTCGTTATATATTCAACTTTATGTTCTAAGTAATAAGGGCGTGTCGCGGACAAAAAGTCCTCCAATGTCCGTCCTCTGCGCAGGCCCTAATAGCATTAATCTGAATTATCTCGCAATTTATATCTCACTCCCCCCGGCCGTTGTGGACTACTACTCTGTTTCAGATGATCTTCTAAATGAGCGGCTAAAATATATTCTCACCACACACAGATACTCCACCACAAATATTATCACATTATTTCTGCTTTAAAAACTACTACCACTACTAACTACATTAGGTAATTTTTCCCAAATTTCTTTAAGATTATTATTCAACTCCCTTATTTAGTAACAACAGCTTATTACCTATGATTTTAAGCACTATTTCAGACGATATTCTTAATGAGCGGCTCACGCTTCCAGTACCTATCGGGCCGCGATCGCTGCTTCTAATAATAGTTCTAATAATAACTATTTCAGAAATCTTGTATGCAAATATAGATCTTCCTAGCTGTGCCATAACGGCTATATTCCCCTGCGACACCCCGCAGGACTTGCTGACTGTTATTTTGTTATCTTATTATCCGTCAGTACACAAAGACCTTCCTAATTTACCAATAACGGCTATATTCGTTTGTGAGAAATATCTCCTGATTATTCTTATGACTAAATTGTTTCATTTACTCAACTATAATCCTTCCTTCCTTAGCGATACTGGCTATATTCCCCTGCGACACTCACTCCAGCCCTTGTGGACTATCACTTTGTTTCAAACGATCTTTTGAATAAGCTTCTTTGTACCTTACTCTGTCTGATTTTGTCGGGAAAATTTTTACACAATTTTGAGTCTTCCTACCTTAGCAATAGCGGCTATATTCCCCTGCGACACTCCTCCTGGCCCTTGTGGACTACTACTTTGTTTCAACCGATCTTCTAAATGAGCGGCTCTCGCTTCCGCTTCCTGTCGGGCCGCGATCGCTGCTTCCAGTTTGGTTTTTAACTCTTCCACTTTACGTTCTTCTTCCGCTCGAGATTTTTCTAGAATAAAATTAGTGTAAGTTAAATGTTTGCATTAAGAATTTCAATTTGCATAAAGTCTAATAACAAGAACCCACTCTTTTATACTTAAGAATCCGTTTCTTATAATTGTTTTTTATCTAATTTGTGTTGCCAGATGTATTCGTCATCTGAAGATGTTTTTGGTAACATCAAAAACAGTGCTTCTTGCCGTAATTTTTGTTTGATGATTGAAATTGTATTATTATATTTATATTACTCACTGTTTGCCCTTAAAATCACGTAATAAATTTAGCATACAGTTGTTTTTTTATTTAATGTAGGTACTTCATTCAACCTATGCTTCTAGAAAGATGTTCTAACTATATGAACCGAAAACTCCCTTAATGTAGTATGTTTCTGTATCTCTGTTATTACGAAATGTTAGCGTATAAAGTGTATTGTATATCCCTTCGTTCCACACATAAATAGTTATATACAGTGGTGATCACATAATAAACGAGGCTAGCCGATTTTCATACTAACGAGGTAACTTTCGAGCTTTAGTTCTCTGCCAAGGATTGACCGAGCTGTGATCTGATAACGGCCATCCAGGGAGTGAATGTAGGAGATCCAGATTGCTATACACACCCAACGATCTGATCTACATTCTAAAAGATGTAAGGATCAGAGTTTTCAGTTTCAGAAATAACAAACATTTTGATTTGACAATTAGGTATGATAAACATTTGACGACCTGTTTGGCGCAGGGGTACTAACCCCGCCTTCTGCGCCAGAGGTCCCGGGTTCGATCCCCGGACAAGACAAATATATGTGTGCATGAACATGTCTATTTGTCTTGGTCTGGGTGTTTAATATGTATAATAAGTATGTATTTACAAAAAAAAAAGTATATAATTATGTTTATCCGTTATCTAGTATCCATAACACAAGTTCTTCATGAAACTTAACGTGGGCTAGATAATTGGTGTGTTGTATGCAATTATTTATTATTTATTATTATGATTATTGATGCTATTTTCACGTATTTTTTTAAACATTTCCATACATCTCTCAGAATGTTGTTCAGATCAGTTGGGTGTGTATAGCATTCTGGATCTCCTCACATTTACTCCCTGCATGGCCATTATCACATCACAGCTCGGTCAATCCTTGACAGAGAACTAAGGCTCCAAAGTTACCTCGATTGTATGGAAATCGGCTAGTGTCGTTAATTATGTGACCACCTCTGTATGTATAATTGTATGTATTTATATCCGTTCCCCAGTATCCCATAACACAAGTCTAACAATGCTTACTTTGGGGCTAGGTTAGTCGGTGTGAGTGTGAGAATATTTATTCCTGTTGGTTGCCAAATAAATAGATAATATTTAAAAAAAAATACGAACCTATCAGTCCATCTATAAGCGGTTGAACATCGATGTTGAATCGCTGCGTCGCTCTGAAGTCAGGGTCGTATCCGTTTTTGTGTAAAACTATTTGGGTCACACACTCTTCTACCAACTTGTAGTAGGCTGGTCTGAAAATAAAGATTATACAATTATAATTTATTAAATGTAATACTTAATGCATTCACCACGTATTCTATTCACATAGCTATATCGAGATGACGAAAAGAGCGCTTAAAACTGTATGAGAACCTAGCGCGTCGAATTTTTTGTACCTACGATGACGTCACGAGCGAGATTTAGTGATGTGTAATTGTTATTGACGAGCTTTTGCGATTAACCATTTTCGTTTCTGAGTGACGCGTGTTTTCACGGCAATGGTCTCAAGCGGATTGACTTAGGTCGTAACTTTGACCGTGGATCAATTAAAACTGTATGAGAACCTAGCACGTCGAATTTTTCGTACTTACGATGACGTCACGAGCGAGATTTAGTGATGTGTAAATGTTATTGACGAGCTTTTGCGATTAACCATTTTCGTTTCTGAGTGACGCGTGTATTCATGGCAATGGTCTCAAGCGGACTGACTTAAGTCGTAACTTTGACCGTGGATCAAACTTTTGGCCCGCAAGGTAGGTACACTTTTACCGTCTATCTCGATATAGGTATGTGTACCTATCTATCCCTGGCCACAGATAAATTAGTACCTCATGCCGGCGCTACACATTGGCCAACATTGTAGCCAATTCATCATACTGTACTGGTTTTTGTAGCAAATAATGTTTTAATAAATCTTACCAAGGAGGTAATGTACATTGCATTGACCACAATGTTGTCCAATGTGTAGCGCCGGCATTACGGTACAGAAATTTCACTCCCGAGTTTAGGTATGATAAACGCCAGCGTCCGGTCACCGGACTAGTCTCAATAGGCTGCCCTAGCAGATAGAAGCGAGACGGGAGACGGTTATTGTACTATGAACGCTATACGCAATGCAAAAGGTTGAAATTAGGTTGTTTTCCAGAATAGTAGGTAAATATCTCGGGGATTTTGCGCCGCTTGTATGGAAGTGAGACAGGTCTGCCTTGGCCCTTTCCTTTTTTTTAGCTAAGAGTGTACTTTTCGGAGCTTAATGTATGGTTCAGTTACAAAGTGGAGTAGCGTAACAAATGCGTTTAATAAACTTTTGAATATGTATGACTCAGAGACGCACATTTACTGTTAAAGAAAAGGCGGAAAACATTTCAAATAAGAAGGTATATCTATACCTTTGTATGTAATGACTTCCGGATATAAAGACGAAATTAGAGTGGTCCCCTCATCGACGTTATCGACGAAATCCACTGTATATTGAGTTAATTAAATTTAATTATGATTTTTGTATCGCTTTTAAATCCAATAATTTTTGACTTATAATTTTCAGTTATCCTATCACATATTGTCTGTTTATTTTATTTTAATTTCAAGTAGGTAGGTACCAATGTGGCGGCACCTACCTAACGCCGCACAAACTGACACACACGGAACTTACCTACCGTGACAACAGATGGCGCTGACAGCAACTCAGTATGGGATACGAAGAACATGTATGGAAACCTACATCACGCAAGCAAAGTTTCACCGAGCCACTCACATAAATACAGCATCCGACGATCATCTGTCGGACCGCGGTCCCCGGACTACGGTAGTCCGGAGGAAGAGCTCACCATTAGACCTTCCTACAAGTGGCTTACCATCTACCACACCCTTTTCCATACCTCAACCATCATCTCTACACCAACCTAACTCGGTAATGACTTATTTCCTGTAAAATTTATTTTGACCTACCCAGTATAACTTACTCTGTTACAAGGTTAATTAAGGAGTTTCATCCGAGTTCTTTTCGTAATAACACGTGTTGTGAGGCTCCATTTTTAACTCAATCTACCGTACAATATCTTTATATTACGAAATATATTTACTTGACATTGGCAAAATTCGCGAATTTTATCGCGAGCACGCCATTAATTAAGAAAGAAGAAGAAGGTTAATTATTGATTTGATTTGATTACCTGATTAATTCATCGTCCCGTATGAACAGTAGATGTTGCAATATCGACAGTAGATAAGGTTCAGCTGGTGTGTCCATAACCAAGTTCTTGACTAGCTCGAAACATTCGTTGGCGTCGTGGAAATCCACTCTGAAATAAATGGGAATAGTTATTTTTTTTTTTTGATACTAGAGGCCGGGCGCGGTTTCACCCGCGTGGTTCCCGTTCCCGTAGGAATTTTGGGATCATTTATGGCCTATGTTACTACTTGGGGTCTAAGGATTCTCTATACCAAATTTAGTCAAAATCGGTCCAGTAGTTTTTGAGTTTATTCGTTACATACAAAAACACAAATCTTTCCTCTTTATAATATTAGTATAGACTAGCGGATCCTCGCGCTTTTTCCCGCGTGGTGCCCGTTCCCGAGGGAATATCGGGATAAAAAGTATCCTATCTTCATAACCTAATTGTCTAATTTCAAAATCTATAACAATCCCTTTCAAAGGGTATTGTGATTGTGATAGTGATTAATGGAATTGTGTAACATATAGTCACAATCCCTTTCGGAACCATTTGACACTTGATAGTAATACATAAAAATCAACTCGGCTCACTCGAGTTATTCTCAGGCGGGACTCGAACACGCAACCTTTGGGTACCCGGCCCACTGCACTAACCATTGAGCTACGGAGAAACATTGTGACATGTTTCTTCAATGCGAAAAATATTGCATAACATTACATTCGAAAGAATCATTTTAACACAGACATTTAATTGATATTTTTTTATGTTTGATAGTTATAATATTAAGTTGATTAAATTAATAGTTACTTTATTGTATTGGCTTAATCCTGTAATAATAGATGTAAGTGTGAAAATAAATGAATAAATAAAAAAATTAGGAAAAATAATAGAAAAAGTCGTATCAATTGACAACTTGGGAGTCGATTCGATATTTTAAATTTATCGATGACTAGGTATTTTCTTTCTTTCTTTATAAATAAATAAAAAAAATAATAAATATTTCCATACAATCACACCAATTATCTAGCCCACGTTAAGTTTCATGAAGAACTTGTGTTATGGATACTAGATAACGGATAAACATACTTATATACTTTTTTTTTGTAAATAGATACATAATATACATATTAAACATCCAAACCAAGACAAATAGACATGTTCATGCACACAAATATTTGTCTTGTCCGGGGATCGAACCCGGGACCTCTGGCGCAGAAGGTGGGGTTAGTACCCCTGCGCCAAACAGGTCGTCAAAAATAATAAATGTTAAAACCGGTCGACTAAAAATTACTAAATTGAGTGATTAAAAATCTAGGTAGGGTTGCGGAAAGAATTGGGATAGGTTAGGTCAGATTGGCAACTAACGGCCGAAATTAATAACCTATCTGTAGATATGGATCGGTCTATCTGAGATTGTTGCCTAGGATACTGGGTTTGTTGCCTAGCAACCGTCGTTATATTGGTCATATGAACAAAAATATCCAAGGCAACTATCTCAGATAGCCCTATCCATATCTACAGATAGGTTATTAATTTCGGGCGTAAGTCGCTCACCTCGTATTTTTTTATCACTCAGAAAGGTTTTTTATCGATCTGTTAAATACTACCCTTGATAAATTCTCACCTGACATCATCAAATTTAGCTAAGAACTCATCTTGGTCGGCGGCCGCGTGTGTGTCGAACACATTCATTTGTATCTGTCTGGAACCTTCCGCGCCCGCTCGGAGCTCATCTGGAAATAATACTTACTGGTTTAAAATAAGGTCTATTTTTGTTTGGCGATTAGGTTACATGGTGTCATCTAGAAATAATACTTATCGCTTTAGAATAGGGTCTGTATTTTGTGGCAATTTACGTATGAGGTTGGACTTATCTAGAAAAGACACGTGTTGCTTTAACATAAAGACTGTTTTTGTCTGGCAGTTTAAACATTATTTCAAACTTTATTCATTAATTTGTGCTCTACGTATTAATCAATTTATATTCTCAATGAATCTTAAATGATAATTGAAGAAAATAAATTTAGAAAAAACACATGGGTTTTTTAACTAGACAATATGAACCTTGTGCCACATAAGTCGAATGCCAATAACGAAAATAACTGAAAAAAAAAAATACAGAAGATTTATGGTTTACTTAACTGAAGAAAAAGAAGAAACTGCTTTTTAGGCAAGTAAGAATTTATACTTATGGTAAATTTTAAATAGAAAAATATTGGAAAAAATTAACTCGGCCACAAGTGAATTCTCAGACGGGAATCGATTAAAAATTTACCATTAGTATAAAAATAGCATTGAAAAATGCAAAAATTACAAAATCATAAATTATTGGCAGTTTGCATCTTAATCGATCGTTAAACACCTGAAGAGATGTTTCTTTCGAATGCAAGGATATTCCTAGCATTGATGTAACAACGCTGGCCTACAGCGTATTAAAAATATAAAAGTATTGGAGAATTTCGACGGTGGTTCGCAAGTCTCGGTAGCTCAGCGGTTAGAGCATTGGACCGGATTTCCAAAGGTCGCGGGTTCGATTCCCGTCTGAGAATTCACTTGTGGCCGAGTTAATTTTTTCCAATATTTTTCTATTTAAAATTTATCACAAGTATAAAAATAGCATAGAAAAATGCAAAAATTACAAAATCATAAAGTAAGAATTTAATTAATTAATTTAAATTAATCGTGTTCCATCAAGTTCGTTATGCAACATTCGGCCCGGTCAGGTGTCGGATGGGTGACCGTAAAGCGGCATTACAACTGAGCGCATCCGTGCTTCGGAGGGCACGTTAAACCGTCGGTCCAGGCTGTTGTCTTCTGATAACAGTCGTTAAGCCAAGTCAGAGGCCTTATAGGCGGCTTGATAAACTCTGACAATAACACCCTTAGCATGAACACCGCTTTAGCATCGTGCTGTCTTGCTTACTCCGCTAACATGTGAGCGGGACAGTGACACGTTATCGAGTCGATAAAAGCCGGTCCTGCTAGGCCTACAGAGGTGGCCACTAATCGATACGATAGGAAGAATAAGAATAATTATAGACCTTACCGATCAAATCATAAAGTCCAGTTCTCATAAACTCGCTCCGCAAATGCAGTCTGAACTCCAGCTCCTCTGGTTCTGTGATGATGGCGTTCATAAGTTGCATACAGCCGTTCTGTAAAATAATTATAATATTAATAAACTTTAATAGAGAGAGAGGTGGGGATAGAGATAGTAGGAGGCGGCAAGAGTAAGAGAGTGAGATTTCTTACTTTCCCTTTCCAATCTTGAGAGATATTTATAATAGGTCTTTACCTATGAAATTGCTGATTTATAATTCTACTAGAGGCCGGGCGCGGTTTCACCCGCGTGGTTCCCGTTCCCGTGGGAATTTTGGGATCAAAGCTATCCTATCTCTTAAGTTGGACCAGACTGCTCACGGTGTGCCAATTTAATTTAAAATCGGTTAAGTAGTTTAGGAGTCCATCGCGGACAAACATCGTGACAGGAGATTTATATATATTAAGATGATTTTAAAGTACATCAATTTTATATTAAATTAAGATCATAACGGTCAAGAATCAATATTTTTTCCGTTTCTTATACGATAAAAAACATCTCAAACTCTTTATTTAAGCATTAACATTCTATGATTTTTGCTTGACTCTCCCGCCGCAATGATCGCTTCTAGAACCTTCTGGTAGCATAGATGTTGATATTACTCTTTATTACCTAAGCTTTCAAGTCCAAATTCCTTTACTTTTCAGTTCTCAGAAGCTTTAGTATCGAGTCCTTTCACTACAGGAGACATTCCCATCATGATCACTTCTAGAACATTCTCCGTCCGGAAATGTATATACATTTATACACTTATATAGATGACGACATTGGTCTTATTACCTAAGCATTATGTGGAGCATTTTTTTACTTTTTAGGGTTCCGTAGGCTAATGGCAAAAAACGGAACCCTTATAGATTCGTCATGTCCGATGTATTGTCCGATGAGTCTAAGCCTTCATCATACCTGATGTTAAGTATTGATAAGGCCGAAGATGGAAGCGAGCCTCGCTCGAAATCCTCAGCCACTGTGGAACTGGCTATCTTATCTCTAACTGCCGGAACACAACAATGCTGAAAACATTGTTTTTATGGCGTCAGACTTAGAGAAGATGGTGGTAGCTACCCAAGCGGACTTACAACGAGTCCTACCACCAACAAAACCGAAAACAATATGTACCCCCGCTGGGAATCGAACCCGGGACCCCTGGGTCTGATACCGGTGGTTGGACCACTAGACCACAGAGGCGGAACTCGTGGCAATTCTGTCGTGTCCAACATTTGTCACTGTCAAACTCAACTCATTTTTGCTGCATCATTGGGAAAAGTGCTGAGAGCGTTCTGCCGATTCAAAATATTTATTTATTCTTTGTTCACATATTATATATTGTAGTATATAGTTTCATAAGTTTATGTATTTATTGTGTATGTTGAGAATTCTCGTCTTCTGTATCTATCTTATTTATTATTTTATCGTCATCTTCCCTTCCTATTAACCCTGTCAGAATATCAGCGTCTCTGTGTTCATTCGGCCCACCTGTGAATGACACAGAGGCAAAAAACGCTGAGATAGGGTTTTATTGACCCCACACAAATATGTTATGTTCTTAGTTATATTTGTTGTCTTTTTGTTTATTATCATGTTGCGTGTTTTTAAATGTTTGTTATGGTTATTGTATTTATATATATTTTTTCTCCTTTCTATTCTCATTGTCTGTATCATAAGTGTGTGTGTGTCAATATATGTGTTTTTTTTTTGAACGACGGGGAGACTCTTAGCCTTCATCATACCTGATGTTAAGTATTGATAAGGCTGAAGATGGAAGCGAGTCTCTCCCGGAATCCTCAATCACTGAGGAACTGGCTATCTTATCTCTAACTGCCGGAACACAACAATGCTGAAAACATTGTTGTTATGGCGGCAGACTTAGATAAGATGGTGGTAGCTAGCCAGGCAGACTTACTACAAGTCCTACCACCAACCAAACCGAATACAATATGTACCCCCGCTGGGAATCGAACCCGGGACCCCTGGGTCTGATACCGGTGGTTGTACCACTAGACCACAGAGACGGTTTCTTTCTTTCTTTCATTATAGACGATATTCCCTCACCTTCAAACTCTCAGGTGCTTTAGTATCGAGTCCTTCAACTATGGGCAGCATTCTAGGTTTTCTGCTGGACTCTCCAGCCATCGTGATCGCTTCTAGAACTTTCTCGTGGCCGTTCGGGATCAGGCATATCGCTGCTAAGACCTGTGGCAATGAAGAAGTTATTGAAGATGGATGGAAATAAAAAAAATATGGAAAGAGATTTAATTTTGGAAGCATTTTGTCAAATATATGATAAATATTATATCCAATAAGGTATTTATTTTCAATAAAAAAAAGGGAAAGTACTTGTAAATTTTTACGAGTATTCATATAAATATAATATGTGTATATATTAAAACAACGGAACTAAAACGAGACATTTGTAATGTATGCCTGTGACCATGGCTATCACAACATAGCCGAAACGTCAAGCTGTAATGAAGAATGTTCACTAGTTTCGATTTTTAACTTTTCTTATAGTCCATATGAAATAAAAAAAGTGTGTGTAAAAATTATTTCGATATGTCACTTAGTTCCCGAGATATTGAATTTTAAACATCGCGAGTGTCGGCCGGCCGGCGCTCATTGCGGTGACGTCACAGGTCATACACTCACGCAGTACGTTGCGCGCTCTGGTACGGTTTACTACGAAATAACGCAAATATTGTTTGAAATGTCGAATTCAAATACAAGAAAATCATGTGTTGTGCCAAAATGTAAAAGTACTACCACCAATGCACCCGAAAAGCTATTTTTTTTTTGTTCCAATGGATATTAAAATACGTAAGAAATGGCTAAAAGCTATGAAGAGGTTGGATCCATTTGAGATAAAAGCAAAGTATATTGTTGTGAAGATCATTTTGACGTAAGTACATTGACAATCTATTATGTTATTTGTATTATAGGTAGTTTGTTATTGTATTTTTATAGTTTGCAGTAGGTTAGTAGGATCTAGTTTGTATTTGGTTTGTACAAGTAGGTATAAGTGGTAACTGAACCATCATTTCTTGGAATCACGAGCCGATTCCAAGAAATTATGGTTCAGTTACGTAGCACAAACAAACGAATAAACTATAGTCGTCCAAGAGATCGCATCACAGGTGCGAAACAATAAACGCACGCAGGGCCTGCCCGGGCGCACCGAACGTCACTCGGAGTCGGAAACATAGGCCTTCCGTGCGCCGCTCCTATTTATTTCCCATTCATTTAGTACCTACATAACATCTTTCGTTTCACGCGCGAGAAAATTTCTATCTTCTAACAATAGTTTGTATGGAGAGACGTACTTTAAAAGCACTCCGCAAATTTGAGCCAAACAAAAATGGATAAAGTTGTAAAACTTAAAGATGTAGTCGCACAGTGCGTGCACGAGTACAGTCAAGGAGCGGCCGCTGCCAGCAAGAGTACCTACCTAAATATATAGGCACTTATATGTAAAATCAGACCAGAGGTGCAAAACCTTTGGTATCAGTTTAAACGTATCTACCTAAAATTTAAATAAAAAACAACAAATTTTACGTCATACCTTGTTTATTTAATCTACTAGCTATCGCCCGCGGTTCCGCCAGCGTTACTGTCGATCCCTCGTGAACTGTAATTATTTCCGGGATAAAAGCTAGCTTATATCCTTCTCCGTGTTCTTGACAATACCAATGCTAAATTTCATGAAAATCAGTTCAATATTTTTTGCGTGAAAACGTAATAAACAAACAAATAAACGAACAAACTCACTTTCGCATTTATAATATTAGTTAGGATAAGAACCTACAAGTATTAGTGTATCAATACGAGCCAAAACCTTTTGCTCCAAACGCTTCAAATCATAACCTAAAGCATTTATTCTTTTTTCAGATTGAGAAACTACATTAAATATAAACTGGTTGGGGGCAAACTGCAACTTAAAATAAACATAGTACCTCACAAAATGTCAACAAGAAAACAGTGATAAATCTGAAAGATCTGCAGTAAAAAAACGTCCTAATAAAATAGTTAGATTTTTCTTTTTACTTTTTCATTTTTACTCCTCGCATTTCAGCAGCAACAAATTCACTATTTTTTGCAAAATAGTGGGCAACCATTAGTCCATCTATTTTGGGTAAATTATCCGATTGCCCTTTTTCATATCCTTCATCCATGTTGTGAATTTCACTATGAAGATAACAGTACCTAATATACTTATATCAAAAATGAAATGAAACAACAATTTACTGACAAGCGTTAAGTATGGTTAAGTACGTTATCACTTATGTCTCCGGCCGTGTACTGCGCGCGCGCGCGGGCGGAAGGAGTGTATGACCTGTGACGTCACACCAACGCAGCGCCAACGCGCGGCGATTGCAAATTAACGGATTTTTAAATGTCTATAAAATCTAAACTATTTGATATTTTGGCATGAAACAAAAAATAGTGTGTTTATATTCACATAGGCTTTACTGTGACAAAGTTACAAGCGATTTCGCATACCCAGTAACATTCTCCATTATTGTACATAGTTGTACTACATTACAAATGTCGCGATTTAGTCCGTTTGTTTTAATATAATAATTATAATGGAACGCGAAACTTTAAAATCTTATAAATATATGAGTATTTTAATAAGTTATTATTACCAATCAAACATCTTTTTGTGTTTATCAGGGTACTTTTAGTGTCGCTATACTGACACCAAATTGCCCTTAACGCTTTCATACTACAGTCCAAGTTCACATGGTAGTCAAGTTCCATGGAACATGTAAGTCCCAAATCAAACATGATTATGATAAGTCAAAATGCAAAGGGAGTAAGGCCATACAAACATGGTATTATGAAAGATCAAATTATAACATCATCAGCATCATCATCATCCTGTGGACGTCCACTGCTCTCCTAGCTCACGCCTATTGTGGCGTTCATAGGAGGCTGTTAGCCTACTGCTACCACGCTGGCCAGACGGGTTGGTAGAGGGTTTGTTTCAAGTTTTCCTTCTCTCGCACAGGTGTTCAATGCGTCGAGCCTCTTAGTCGACTCTTACGACATCCCAGGCATGTAAGGGAGTGGTGACACGCGTATTCTTAGGCCGTCACCACACTGCGGTGACTGCCTAAGAAAATAACATTGTAAGTCCAAATTCAATTAAGTGCTTCATTCAAAGATGATAAGTCCAACAAATTCAGTACGGGTTATCATCCTTAAAACTAATTTTATTACAACGTCAATAAAGTCCAAATTGACTCACTTTAGCAGCCTCCATAGCGCAATGAGGCTTCCTTGCCTCCAGACTTCTAGCCAGGACCGGGAGAGCTTCTCTGCACTCGAACACGGTTCGAATCCCGACTGTGTTGTTGAGTATGGCGGAGAGGCATCGAATACATTCATATTGGACGCGGTCGTAGCGGGAGTCACTGTAAGGAAAACGTATTATTATTCATACTAATATTATAAAGATGAAAGATTTGATTGTTTGTTTGCATTGAATAGGCCCCGTAACTACTAAACGGATATGTATCAAATTTGGTACACAGATAGTAGATAGCCTGGTTATGAACATAGGATACTTTTTATCCCGATATTCCCACGGGAACGGGAACCACGCCGGTGAAACCGCGACCAGCCGCTAGTTACTAAATATTCAAATCATTTATTTATTCACCACATACACAATCATAATCGTGCGTTTGCACTGCCGAAACACTTACTAGAACACATGTTGTAAACATGCGTAATAATGAAAAACATTTCCAGTTGTCCATTAAATTCTCCCTCATTGAAATCAGAGACCCTACCGCGCAAGTGTCGTCAGCATCGACATCGACTTCATTTGACAGAGGGACGTGGCATATTGCTTTTAGTCTTTGGTAAGTTTTCATTTGTGTCAAAAAGAAGCAGCAATGTGTCACATCCATCTGTCAAATGACGCCACCCGCGCGGTATGGCCCCAGGTCTAGAAACATCTTCACAAGGAATAAACAATGATTCTAAGACAACTTACCGATAAAAACCACTTCCACTGAAGGCGTGTAAAAAAATTAACGAATTTGTAGAACAAATATTTATAACAATACGTATATAGATAATAACACCTAGACACAGAACAAAAACAGATCTTTATCATATGATAAATATTAAACAACAAAATATACTAGAAAAAACTAGACCATTAAAATGCAAAAAATAAACCTTTTGGAGTCGTTGCCAGCCAAAGCATTCTACTTTGCGGTCCTACTATTTTATTTTTCTTGCCTTGGCTTGCACCGACTCCAAAAGGTTTATTTTTTGTTTTTTAGTGTTTTGAAGTCGGTTTTAATTTTTTTTATAAAAAGTTTTTATTTCACAGTTTTTAAAGGTAGATAATATCATGTCATCCAAGTAACAAATATGTAATGAAATATATAAAAATGCTCAAAACATAAAAAGTACTGGGTCAAACTAAACCAAATTTTTATGGGACCAATGGGCAACTATTCTGCATCGAACAAAAAAAGAATCACGGAAATCGGTTCAAAAATCTCGGCGTAATCGGTGTACATACAAAAAATATACCTTTTTAAAAGTCGGTTAAAAAAAGCAAATTGTCTCATGTCGCCCTGACGGGATAATATAATGATAATAGGGACTTGTTTAACATTTATCACATAAAAATAGCATTATTAATGCATAATTAAAAAGTTATAATCTTTATCATATTATGTTAGTCCCACTTTAAAAAGAATTGACTTTTTTTCATATTTATTATTATACCGATAACGTCTTAGACCATTGGTTCCGAATCTGGGGTAAAATACTAGCTCTATGGGGTAACAGAGGTGTGATGAATAGACTGATTTTATAATTTATTGAATGTTTAAAATATCAATAGGTACGCGGCATGCGCCTCTTTTGCGTTCACACTACCAAATGTTAATTGTAAATGTGCATGTTTTATGAATAAAGATATGTTTGCTTGTACCCATGGGGGCGAGGGATGCGTAACAGCATTTCTCATAGGAAAAAAAAAGAAGTAACAGTTCTGATAAGGTTAGGCATCACTGTCTTAGACCCAAGCATAATACCAAATATCTGTCGTTGAGTTGTAGCCATGAGAATGCTGTTTATACCTTTTTTACTCTGGGACCACACCTTTGATGATCTACCAACCTCGCATAGCGTGAAGTAAGTAAATGTTACGTGTATGTAAGTATTTTACAAAAGTAGTAACTCACTTGGTATAACAAAGATTGAGGGTGCTCAAGAGGGTCACTATCCCCTTTGTCCCGAACTCCTCTATCCATGATAGAGGATTGTTGGTCAGCGCTATCCTGAGATTCTCCAGACAACTGTGGAGTTTCCCTACTGATAACTCAGGCTGTGATAGGTATGATACGTAGTCTGACGGCTTCTCGAATTTTGAGCGGCCTTCCTGTGGAAGAGAAATAAATAACTATAAATGTGTTTCTTGCTAATACTCTTACTGGAGCTCAGAGATGCAGTGGATAGAGCGTTTACCTCGCCATGCTGGTTAAGCAACTCTTACAGTGGTCGAACACGGGATGGCTGATCAAACAATTATTACTCCTATCCTCTATGCTTCGGCACGCACGTTAACTACATAAAATGCAGTCGTTTACATCAAATAAATAAGTCAATCATTGGGCTCTGATGTTGAGGGTCATGTTCATGTCATGCTCCATTCTCCATTGACATTCATAAGTAAGACCGTTGCCTAGCGCTCAGTAGTGAGGACATTAAAATGGTTGTTGATGCCACCTAGCCCTAGGTATGTTTCAAGAACATGTATTTTTGATATTAGATACGGGATAGCTCAAATTCCACTGTTTCAGTTTAGTACATAATTACACATTCATTCGCATGATCTGCCTACAAACCCACCCAGAACAGGACAAACAGAGATATTCATACACAAAGAACAGAGAATCAAACACGAGACCTCTGAGCAGAGCATGTATTCTATATCCGTAGTATTTAAGTCGTTAATCGTAAATAAATGTACGGTCAACAGCAGATCAGGCTTAATAAATTCAATTTCTACAAAAGACACCGAACTAGATTATGAACGTAAGGTTTAAAATCCAATGGAGAATTTCGATAGTCTTGTAAATGATACAGCGCGTCACAATGCGCTGTTTACTATACTTATATACTTACTTGTGCGTTGACGAATTTGTAGGCTACCAGCATCTGCTTCTTCTGGTCTCTTGAGTATTTTCTAAGGGGCGCTTTCTTCTCCTCGCTGAGGTTCATGTCCGACTGAAAAGAGAAGTTATAAAAATATAAATTCCTGGCCCGTAGTCCCAACTTAAATCAAAAATTTATAAAAATTGCCAAAAAATGGCAGTCTCTTAGACTGCACTTTCTCTCATATGCAGCTTTTGAAGCATTGAAAATCTATTGAAATATGAAGTCTATCAATAAGCGCAACAAAGAAATTAAGAAATAGGCATAACATTCCAATGGTGGGTCATTATGGCCCATTCTCCTTATCCAACTTTGAGGAAGATCGAAGACTTGCACGCTAGGAGTGGGGTGGACGATCATAACTCACCAGCATCTCCTCAAACCGTTGCTGCAGCTATGTGTCGTCCAACGCGTCCACTTTGCTATATACTATACTCGGCCGCGGCACCTTCTTCTATTAGACGACAGACCCATGTATCTATCCACTAACCCATATGATAATGACAGTCTAGAATCTCCTCGGTCGCGTCGCTACGGCTGCTTCTGATAGCTCATATCATAACCTACTCTTTATTTATTTTTGAGGCAAGTTGTTTCTGTTCAAACTGGTGTTGCAGCTTTGTAATCGATGGCGGCATCCCGCAATCTTTAGACGTCCGAACCATGTATCTAGACAACAGCCTACATTGGACCTGCGTGATGCATACTCTCTATCCATCCATAATGAAAAATCTATCTATACCCTAACCACGGTGGCTGACTCACCAGCATTTCCTCAAACCGTCGCTGCAGCTGCGTGTCGTCCAGCGCGTCCACCTTACTCCTATACTCGACGGCGGCGGACGGCTCATCGTCGTCGGCGCGGGTCTCGGCGCCGCGCGGTACTGTGTCGTAGCCGCGCTCGACGCCGCCGCCGGTCTTCTTCGGGCGCCCGAACCATGTGTCCAGCTGTTGACAATAGACAGATTGCATTAATACGATGATCATACAAAGGTGAGAGTATGGATGATTGTTACTCAATCTTACATAAACGGCTTTTAATGAAATTTGGAGTCCGAAAATACTTAAGTATTTTTTATAGCCTAGACTAAAACGTAGGATAGTTTCATAATCCTTATCCAATGTTCACTTGCGATATTCTCCGGGCTCTCTATGATTCAGTGTTAGATCAGGTCAAAACATCAATCAATATTGGCGACATTTTGAACTGGGCAAAAGGTTCACATTTTGCTTAAACAGTGTAATCGTTTTCAAAATCAGATAAAAATGTTGACCATATATCATTGACTCTATGCAGAAATAACGAGAAAAACCTTCCTAGTAAGTAAAAAGAAAATTCATCTATTTGCTACTTGGACGAATGTCCAAGATGAAAACAAAACCATAGCCTATTTTAGTAAAACAAAAAGGAGGTATGATTGTTCTATTGTACTATATCTAGGTCACGAACCGTTTACTAATATAAATACTTATTGTTTTTATTCATATAACACATATCAATACGAAATAACATCACGTATTAGGCTCAGTAATCGATATTTTTAGTATTACGAAATGTAAATTAAAAAGTAATACATTAAACAAAACAAAATAAGCTCGAAACAAGTTTAGTCAGTCAACTTTCCCTGTATTTTGGAAGCCCGATTGGTCAGTCAGGGTTATTATTTTTATACTAGTGCAAGGAGAAAACCTCACGTAGGTTCTCCTGATCTCACTTGCGCACCAGCATCCGACTTGTCATCATCATCATCCAAAGCAAATAAATCTTATCCATTTTAATGACCCCACTGCTAAGGCATTCATTCACCATCCTTGTGGATGATAGAGACGGAAATTAAGAAGTAACCCGCCACGAGGACCTAATGCAGATTGGTGGATACTAAAATGAGAACATGGCTTCGTTGCACGGAAGTGTTCCAGATAAATCATTTTTGGTCAACCATCTCGTGACCGACCATTGCGATAGTTGCTTAATAACCACAACCGCAGGCCGATCGTACGTACCACTGCGCCACCGACGAAGTGAAATACTTCCCCTTTATATTGATATTTTATATTTTTTTACTTACTAACATTATAATAAGTTGTCAAAGTAACAACAACTAAACGTTTTAATTAAGTAGACAATCGAGTTGAAACGCGTCACGAATCGTTGTTGCATTGTGAGCTATTGTCGGATTGATACAGCTGTTGTTCAGCTAGGGTTGCCTGCCACTATTCTATTGCCAGTTGACACCTGTGTGATGTGACATGCAATGCAACGTTTGAGACTTTAATTTAATGGCTGTTTCATCTGAATCGATTGTCAAACAATTAAAAAAATACGTTGAATGCGCAGAATGAGAGGTCATTGATGAAGCAACACGCGACCACCATTGCTTGGTTGAGGTTCTTATCAGACCGCTTGGTCAACTATCAATAAAAAAACAAAATACATACAAATACACAATACATATACATATAATACAAAATTTTGGTTGGTGGTAGGACTTGTTTTAAGTCCGTCTGGCTAGCTACCACCATCTTATCTAACCCTGACGCCATAACAACATTGTTTTCAGCATTGTTGTGTTCCGGCAGTTAGAGATAAGATAGCTAGTTCCTCAGTGATGAGGATTCCAGGAGAGGCTCGCTTCCATCTTCGGCCTTATCAATACTTAACATCAGGTATGATAAAGGATAAGTGTCTCGCCGTTGTTCATATAAAAAAAAACTAGGACTACCCTGTATGTGGAAAATGTGACAACCCTAACAACAATCGATAACGTAATCGATTACGGACTAATCGATTGACCGGAATAGGTACGAAGGTTCTCAGTGGTCTGAAGTTCTGAACTATTGTTTATACATAACTGATTTTTATCTCTTTTATTTAAATAAGTATTGTCGAAATGCTATTGTCCTATGTGATTGATCAGGGCTATTAAACCATAGAGTAAGCCTATAGTTTTTTTTCGATTGCTCGTGGCACGTGGAGTAGTAAAACGTGAGAGCGGCGTAGAATAGTAGAAATTGTACGCTTTTTTGCATTTTTACGGACTTTAAGACTATCATAATCCTAACCATAATTTTATAAATGCGAAAGTGTGTTTGTTATTTCTTGACGCTCTAACTTAGCAACCAATCGACTTGATTTTTGGCATAGAGTTAGTTGAAAGGCCGGAGAGTAACAAAGGTTTATTTTTATCCCGATATTCCCACGGGAACGGGAATCAAGCGGGTGAAACCGCGGGCGGAAGCTAGTAGGCATAAACTGATATATGTGGGAGTAGAGGCAAATTATCAAAAAAATACTAAGTAAAAATAAACCACTAGCTCTAGAGTCGCTAGACGAATGAAAATGCACCTTATTCTTATGAGCGTAAAGTGAATTTTGCTTTGCGGCCGGTACGGATAGGGAATGATAGAGGCCTGCTAGAAGTGCTAGAGGAAGCAAGGATATGGATAAGGGGAAGGTGATTTTGGCCGAATTTTCAGTGGGCGTTAGATGATGTTAAAAGGAGTAACATTAGAACAATGTTTTCAGCAATGTTGTGTTTCAGTAGTTAGATATAAGATAACCAGTTCTTCAGTGGTTGAGGATTCCGGGAGAGACGCCGTTCCACCTTCAGCTTTAACATTACTTGACATCAGGTATGATGAAGGCTAGGCGTTTCTCTGTCATTTATAAAAAAAAAGTAACTTGTGGAACTTTTGTGTAAGAAATAATGAATTAGGGTAGCACTTGGAACTTGGATTTGGAAATCAGTAAAAATTCATTTTCTCAAACATGTTTGGAAATATGAGCATTATTTTGACAACCTTCTTCGAGATAAATCGATATTGCTGTACTGGCCACATACATTCGAGCAGCGGCCGGCAAAAGTAGGATGAAAATCCATATCAGTCGTGTTTAGCGGCCAAATAAATTACATAGTAAACTCATATCTGTCGTGTAATTTAAAAATGGAACGATCCTTTACTCCGAAATATGGCAACCAAGGATGTAACTTATCAAAGGTTTTATTAAAAATTTCGAACTGACTTGCAAATAGAAAGTTGTTTTAGAAAAAAACAACAACAAATGATCACTTTAACGCGGGAAAAATATTGTTGTTCGTTGTTCGTCTGATTTCGAAAAGTAGTTTTAATTTCCGCGCATTATTTGAGAAAAGTACTATACAAGCCTTGGCCACAACTAGGCATTGATGGACTTACGTATGTATGCCTCGACGTCGCCTCGGCCTACATTTACACGTTCGTTCATCAATGCCTCTTTTGCTGGCCGCTGCAGTAATTTATACTAATATTATATAGCTGAAGAGTTTGTTTTTTGAACGCGCTAATCTCAGTAACTACTGGACCGATTAAGAAAATTCTTAGACCATTAGAAAGCTACATTTCTCCCGAGTGACATAGGCTATATTTTATCCCGATATTCCCACGGGAACGGGCACCACGCGGGTAAAACCGCGAGGATCGCTAGTGTACTATATACTTACATGCAACTCGTAAGGAAAATGTTATAAATGTTACATAATCAAACTCACCGAAAACGGAGATTTCTCTTTTACAAAGTCACCAACTACTTTAATCGTATCCATCATGAACACAACACTATCATATCATAATACACACAATATGACACTATAGTAAACCTTGTAGCACCTTAACCAACAACTAGATATCACCAATAAACAGATTCAAGTACACATGACAGCTGGCCGTACTGTTTGACATTGAGAGTGCCCTTGTTTTCTTTTTATTATTTGGATTAAAAAATATGTAATAAGCTTAGCAAAGAGATCTTGTGACTACAGTTCTCAACGGAGCTGCAAAACCCCTAACTCTCAATAATATAGTAGGTAGTAGGTATATATAGTATTTATGTATGTGTATTAGCGTGTGTACCGTGTGGTGACGGCCTATGAATACAAGTGTCACCACTCCCTTACATGCCTGGGATGTCGTAAGAGTCGACTAAGAGGTTCGACGCTTTGAACACCTGTGCGACAGAAGGAAAACTAGAAACAAACCCTCTACCAACCCGTCTGGCCAGCGTGGTAGCAGTAGGCTAATAGCCTCCTATCCTACGAGTATAATAGGCGTGAGCAGGAGAGGCCAATGTTCAGCAGTGGACGTCCACAGGCTGATGATGGACTGCTGGGGCACTGGCCTTCCGCATGGATGGTTGAAAAGAGAATAGGCCATGGCCTATTGTCGTGTTGTCATGACAAACAGCTGTGGTTAAGAGGCCTCAGTCAGGACAGGACCAATGGCTTTACGTGCCTTGCCAAGTTCCGAAACGGGGAGGAGCTCAAGATGTGTTTGGTCTGGGCCCAATTCTTTAAGCTTATTGTCGACATCCGCGGTAGAGTGGTACGTACACCGGTTTCAAATTGTCGCCTACTCTGAGGTCCTGGGTTCGAATCCCGGTAAGGGCAAGTGTTTGTATGATAAATACGTGCCTTTGTACCCGAGTCATGGACGTTTATATATATTTGTACACATAAATACTTATGTATAATTATATGTATTTCTATCCGTTACCCTAGTATCCCATAGCAAAAGTCTTATAGTGTTTACTTAGGGGCTAGGTTTATTGGTGTGAGTGTAAGAAATATTTATTTATTATTCATTGTATTACAGTTTAAAAACTAAGTACACTAAATTACAACTGCAATACGGTAGAGATAAACATAATTATGACTACCTAATAGCTAGCGCAGACGTCGGATAACGGAGGACTTTTTGTCCGCGACACGTCTTTATTGTTAACTAAATAAGATTGAACTTAGATCGCGTATATCCGTGAAAAGTACGCAATAGTCCTCGTTATATATTCAACTTTATGTTCTTAGTTATAAGGTCGTGTCGCGGACAAAAAGTCCTCCAATGTCCGTCGTCTGCGCAGGCCCTAAAACTTAGCAGAATTGAACACCAGCGGGCCTACTATCATCTATTAGAAACCATCATGCCATAAGGACGTTTTGAACGCGTTTTGTTTTTATTGAAGTTGTCACATTTTGACACATTTCACACTTTGGAGGCAATGATTGAGTAAAGACGTCACCAAACTTCCATAAAAAACAAACTTACTTTAAGGCGATACTCGAAAAAAATATGCTGAAGCGAGATAGCAATGAGAAAACGACGCGCACGGGAGCGAGACCGATTTTGCAGATTAGGCAAAAAAAAACACAAAATCAATTCGTATTAAAAAACTACAGCGATTTAATAAAAATGCTTCTATACGATCCTAAATATTATTGGTGTCCACTTATTAAACCAATTTCCAATAGTGTAAGTAACCCCATTTAAAAATAATCTTGAATTTTCGTCTTTTTTAGAGATCTTTTCGGAGAGAAAAGATGTCGAGGCAAAATCATAAAAACATGTTTTTGAAACTATACGAATCTACGAGTAGATAAAGGTATTAAGAAATATATATGTTATTACCAGATTTGTAACAACTATAACCATGCTATAGTTTTATATCAAAAAGTCCATACTTTTTCCGAGTAGCGCCTTAACAGATTCGTAGTACAAAATAGCACAGTAAGATTGAAACAATACTGCGCTAAGAAATGGCGGTAGGCCCCCTAAAGTCTGACCGGCTGTCATGTGTACAATTTTTTTTTTACTGACGTTTTAAATTTTTTAAACACGGAAAACACTGAAATAACTTCCACAACACCAGAAATAGAACGAATGTCACTAAACGACCTCCTACAGAGAGACCACGTTTTGCACTGACACAAATGAAGTCACTTAGAGAATAATCGCCCGAAATAATAAAGCTGATGCAAAACTATTATTAACACAGCTGCGATGTGTGAAAGAAGATGGGTGACCTTCAAGATAATGGTGATGACTAAGTTGATGACTTGTTTACTGGTATGTCAGAAGTAGTGACAAAAGTGACGCTATAAATCAATCAAATATTTGATTAAAGATGTTTTTCTCTCACTCCTAGATTCTACCGCTTAAGGCGTAGAGTAAAAAAATATATATATCATTATTAAAATAAAACAACTTTTACGGATATCAAACGCGCTATATTTCGTGTTCACGCGGCCACGGCAGCTGAAAAGGTACAGAAACGTCGGGAAAATAAAAAAAACCGAAAAATACGGACAATTACAACTTAGTTCGTTTGATAGCGCGTTTGATATCCGTAAAAGTTGTTTTATTTCAATGAACAATGCGCGCTAAAACATAAGATGTACGTATATTATTATTATTGTTCGGGGTTCGAGTCGTGCAAGTCTTTTTACGGGGAAACGCTTAAAACCTTCATCAACCCTATTCTTTTATTATAGAAGAAATGCTTCGGGCACTCCATCCCACGCCACTTCTATGCTTTGGTCGTAAGGGGTATCTATCCCCTTGTATCCCTGCCTTCCCATCCTACTGATAAGAAAGCGGGGGGAGCCGGAGGAAAGCCACCTTCCACCCCCATCAAACCCTACGGTTCAATTGGGGGCCAGTAGGTGGGTGGCTACACTGACTACTAAACCTTGGTCATACCTGACCTGATGTTAAATAATAAAAAATTGCATACAATCACACCAATTATCTAGCCCACGTTAAGTTTCATGAAGAACTTGTGTTATGGATACTAGATAACGGATAAACATATTTATATACTTTTTTTTGTAAATACATACATAAGATACATATTAAACACCCAGACCAAGATAAATAGACATGTTCATGCACACAAATATTTGTCTTGCCTGGGGATCGAACCACCTCTGGCGCAGAAGGCGGGTTTAGTACCTCTGCGCCAAACAGGTCGTCGATAATGACAAGGCTGAAGGTGGAAGCGCGCTTCTCCGTAATCCTCAATCACTGAGGAACTGGCTATCTTATCTCTAACTGCCGGAACACAACAATGCTGAAAACATTGTTGTTATGGCGTCAGACTTAGATAAGATGGTGGTAGCTAGCCAGGCGGACTTACAACAAGTTCTACCACCAACCAAACCGAATGCAATATGTACCCCCGCTGGGAATCGAACCAACAATGCTGAAGACGTGCTGTTATTACTTACCGGTGAGAAAACTACTTTTACCGCTAATAGCTAAATATTAATTTCATTTGTATTTATTTGGTAATCACTCAGTAACAAATTGAAATAAGATTGAGTTCCTCCGTAACTTCGCGGTAGGTATGCCTGACTTAATTTCCATCGCATCGTCGTCGTCATCTGAGGTGTATAGTACTTCTATATATGTTTTTAGAAAACGTCTACGACAACATCTTACCGATGGGCAGCGGGAGCTGGGAAATATTAATATCGATATGTCCTACATTTAACGATACACGCGCATATAAAAACACTCTTTCACACGCACGCACAGAGATGAATGAACACACACATTCACACGTACACACACATGCACATATATTCTCATTCAAACATACCTATGCAAAACCACACACACAATCGCACATCTGCACTATTGTTTATACATCTTTATGTATATGACATCCAGGTGTCAATAAACTAAAAGCGGTCTAGTTGAAAACCAGCGTCAGTGTAATACTGACACAATGCTGAACTAGGTCCCTTTTAGTGCAGCCGTGGGACAATTTATTCAATACTGCAACTTAAAATTAAGTATTTTTATTGTATTATGTTAATATCACTTCTATGTCCTTCGCCTGTATAAATAAATGTTGTGAGTATGAGTATGAGGTGGCGAATTGAGATTTCCAGGACCGGTAATCCAAAAGTTGTGGGTTCAAGTCCCGTCATGATACCATAGTTGTTCATTTTTTGTAAATAGGTTTATTTATTTATTTTTTTTATAAAAAAATACATCGTGAGTGTATAAGTTAATAGTAGATTGTTTACCAAGGGCTGTATGACACCCATAACAGTCGAGTGTTTCGGCGCCCGAACGAAGTGAGGGCGCCGATAGTTCGAGACTGTTATGGGTCCATACACCCGAAGTAAACACTCTACTTTTCATTTTGAATATGAGGAAAGTTAAAACAAACAGAATATTCTAAAAAAATATTTAATAAGAAAAATGTTACAAAATTATTTTATAATGTAGCAAAATAAGCTGTATAGGCTTCTGTGCCTTTGCCTACATACCTTTGGTAAATAAAAGTCCAAATAGATTACAGATATCGATTTGACATTCTTTTTTCAAATTTATTACAGCCCTAGGGCCGCCACATATCACTTTCAACCCGCATTTTAGGCAAGTTATGAGTTACTTTCAGAATATGAGACATGAAAAATTATGAAAATACTTAATTATGGATTTGTGTGCATTTAAGTAGTGTGTTAGTAGTCCTATCCTTATAGTTCAATCCTACTATGTTACTTCCAATCCTATCCTATTTCCTATTCTATACTATTTTTATGTTTAAATGTTATTGTTTGAAATTTTAAATGTTTAGAGATGTTTGGATACTTGTTATTCAATCACTCAAAAATTACTGAACAGATAAGGCAGGCAGTTTATTTTTATTACTTAATAGTTTATTTATAAATTGATACATAGGATACTTTTTATTCCGATATTCTCACGGGAACGGAAACAACGCTGGGCGGTCACTAGTATAAAAAATTTGTACATACATAACTCATCTCATATGGTCAAAATAGATTTCATCCAAAACATCATCACTTATAATATCTTCAAACATTTGTCACACGCCCAAAAGCAATAATGATAAACAAAATTACTTCATTCATCTGTTGACTTAAATATAGATCTTATGTTTTCGGAATAAGTGCCAAATCACTTTTAACAATTACATCACCGTTTGTTTCTTTATTTACTAATGACAAAACAGGTCGTTGACTGGTTTGTGAAATATCAGTAGTTGTTTACGAAACTTAAGACAAAAGTAAATCATAATTATCAGGCAATATCACATAATTGATCTGATTCTGAGATAAGTATCTTATGCAGTTAAACTAACAATAGATATCACAAAAATAAACATATACAGGGTGGAAATTTAAGACAGGACAGTAAGGGCAGGTACCTTAGCCGTTGTTACTACATGAAAACGTTCTCAGTAAACCATTCTTAATTTTTTGAGAAATACTGAACTGCATTCACGGATTTTGATAAAAATTTACAGTCAGCAGGAAAATGGTTAGTTTTCAAAAATATTTTTTTTATGCCATTCGATCCTGTTTCTCATGAAGATTAAAACACTCTAAGACACCAACTGAGGCATGAGTACTAGAAAAGTCAGAAATCGCGAAAAACGCAAAAAACTTACTTCCCGCCTTCGCGCCACACGGCGCCGTATCCGCTTCATCGACAAGTACCATTGACGGAACTTATTTTCTTAGCGAATATGTAGAAATACTTTTTGACGATTTCTGACTTTTCTGATACTCATACCTCAGTTGGTGTCTTAGACCGTTTTGATCATCATAAGGAACAGGATCGATTAGCATCAAAAAGTTTAAAAGAAAAAAAATCTGCAGACTGTACTTTTTTTTCAAAATCCGTAAATGCAGTTCAAAATTTCTCAAAAAATTCAAGATGGTTTCCTAAGAACGTTTTCATGTTTCCTTGCCCTTCGTGACCGGTTTTAATTTCCACCCTGTATACAGGATGGCCTGGGAGTTGCAGTTGACTTCCAAAGGTGACGACCTCCGCGGTAGAGTGGTTAGTACACCGGTTTCAAGGTGTCGCCTACTCTGAAGTCCTGGGTTCGAATCCCGATAGGGGCAAATGTTTGTATGATGAATGCGAGAATTTGTACCTGAGCAATGGACGTCTATATATATTTCTACTCATAAATACTTATATATGTATTTATATCTGTATCTCTTGTATCCCAAAACACAAGCATTACAGTGCTTACTTTGGGGCTAGGTTGATTGGTCTGAGTATCGAGAAATATAAAAAAAAAGTTTTTATTTTTATTTTTATTTTATAATGGCTTTCTTCTATTCCTCACTGAAATTCTGCCAACGTCCCGTAATGAAAGATACACTGATTAATTTTGATTTTTCTTTAAATTATTCTGCCTTTAGCTTTCTCTATATTTAGAAGGACAAATAAATATAAGGAGATACACTATAGTTTGATGTTATGATGTTTTAAATATTTCAGTAAACGAAAAAAAGCCGGTTTGTCAGAGATAGTTAAAAGGGTATTAAGGTTAGTGGGGCGGGGAGTAGAGGCAGGGAGTTAAAAGAGGTCTTATTACAATGTGGAGTATCCATATCACAGACATAGATCTGTCTGTCACTGAGATAGCGGTCGGACGCGGACTGAGCCGTCATAAGTGTTTTTGGCTTATGCTGGGCACGCGAAGTAGATACAGTTGCGTCGTCTATTTAGATCTATGTCTGTGATCCATATCAACCCCATGTACGGTCTACGATTTCGCGTAGTTATAATTTTTTCTTCATTTTTCATTATCAGTGTTGGCAAGAGAATCAAAAAGTTTAGCTATTGATATTATCTTGGTATCAAAGAAGAAGATTATGACAAACATAATATTTATAATACCATAAGAAGTATAGAGCAATTTGCTCTCAGGTTAGCCAACTGTGGTCGGTCGACGACCTATCTGTAAACAGAATTTCCTCCAGAGGAAGAGAAATCTCCTCAGGCATTTACTGACCTGCCGTGGTTGAATGACAAACAAACAAATATTCTTATTTATAATATGATTAATAGATTACAAGTCACTGTTATTTACGTAATCGCACGAACAAAGAACGCTCATTTGAAAAATAAAAAATATTAAACAACCAAAAAAAAATTACCGAACATCGTTGCAGACGAAACCGTGGGCAAACCGCAATCCAATGGAACACTTTGCGAAACCCCGTCATCGGAAACACCATGTTTCCAACATCATAAACACAACACTTTTCCAAAACAATCACTATCTACAACAATAATGTGACACCAATTCTATAATAATAATAATAAAAAAAAACAAGAATTCGCACGCAAACTTTACACAACACCACCCTTTAAGTATTTTCCAAATAAAAAAAAAAAGAAAATCTAAACTTGGCTGGAAGAATCCAAAGCCGTAAACAAAAACAAATCACACGCAGTTTTTCCAACCAATCGAGCATCCACGGCTCACTGAAAAACAAAACACCATCGCAAAAAGTTTCGCGCACTTATTTCATTATCGCAATTTATCGATAAACCCAATCAATCATTACGGGCGTAGACTGCAACCGATCCCGTGATTGCTACTGCCAAGCAAGCAATGGTAAGCAGCGGTTTACGCGCGCTCGTGACGTCACTGACGTATTTCAATGGCCGCCGAAGAATGCCCGGTAAAGTTTTTTAACGCATTTTTCTATACACGGAAATCTAAGAGCCTATTGTTTTAAGAGGGTTTGATAATATTAAACCTGTCGCATTGAAATATTAATGTTTATGAGGCGATAACAATTAGTGTATTCATAATAGCGTTTATAAACTATCCAAACAAAACAATCTAAAATCCAACTGAAATCGGTGTTTTTTTTTTCTTATCAAACTCATTGTAGTATTGAATACTATATATATACATAATTACATACCCAAGACCTGCCGGCCTAGCATGAGCGGCTTTTATCGACTATTGACGCATGATAAAGATCCTATATCTCGCTTACACCTTAGTGGGGTAAGCAAGACAGCATGACGTATCATATCGCGTGATATAATGATAGTCATACTAGGCAGGCAGGCCGTCACTATTTGACATTTGATAGGGATTGTGATCGGGACGCGTTGTGAAAAGTATTGAATGAATGAAATTGAACTATCTAATCAAAGTGACAGACGAAAATATCTTTCAAATGTATGGAAAAGTGTCATTTAAAACATCATACGTTCCGAAAGAGATAGCAACTATAAGTTACACAATTCCATAAATCACCATCACAATCACAAAGGGCTAATTGTCTAATTTTAAATCTATCGCAATCCCTTTCAATTCGTAATTTGAAAGTTATTCAGGCCGTCACTATTTGACATTTGAAAGGGATTGTGATCGGGACGCGTTTTAAAAGGTTTGAATTAAACGAAATTGAACAGTCTAAGCAATATAACAGACGAAAATATCACAATCACAATACCTCTGAAAGGGATTGTGATAGATTTTAAATTAGACAATTAGGGGGACTTTGAAAGGAATTGTGATAGATTTTGAAATTAGACAATTAGGGGGCTGTATAAAAAAAAAAAACTATTATACAAAATTATTATGAATCAGAGCTGATGCCAAACCAAAGCATAATTTACAATAGAATTCCCTCTAAAGGAGATTCCCCTTTAATGAATATGCCCCCTGAAATCATGATTCTAACGATAATATGTTAAGGTGGTACGACTTCCATACAAACCAACATTGCACAATTATTGGTTCATCTTAACTTAATAATTCATAAATACATGCGCAACTCACTACATGAGGTATATAAATGCGATGAGTCACACACACATACGTAGTATTATTGAAATTATAAGATATTAGTTTATTCATGATTTATGTATGAAAGTACAATTTTGTACTTATGGTAAATTTTAAATAGAAAAATATTGGAAAAAATTAACTCGGCCACAAGTGAAATCTCAGACGGGAATCGAACCCGCGACCTTTGGAAATCCGGTCCAATGCTCTAACCGCTGAGCTACCGAGACTTTTTTTTTTCTATTTAAAATTTACCATAAGTATAAAAATAGCATTGAAAAATGCAAAAATGACAAAAATCATAAAATACAATTTTGTAATTATTTCGCGCAAACAAATAACTGAAACGAGTTAGTTGCACATGTATTTATGAATTATTAATGTATGATGAACCAATGAATGTGCAATGTTTGTTTGTATGGAAGTCGTACCACCTTAATAACCATTATGACACCAAACAAAGGGCAACCTACAACATGTTGCCAACTAACATTAAGTTAAAAAATAAAAACAGCAGGGGACAATGTCCTAATGACCCAATTTCATTTGCTACGTTAAATAGAAATAGAGACAGAACGGTAACATCACAAGTTCAGAGCGGGACAGATAACGCCATTTGATTGGTTTAATCACTCGTGTAATTATGGATATGGACTAGTATTGCAGAAACGGTACGTAGAATGAGGTAACTGCATGTTATTTATAGAATAAACAAGGTAATATTTTTTTTACGGCAGAAACAAAATTAACGACTCTATTTGCAACCTTTTGTATCATCTCAGCCACATGGCACCCACTGCTGGGTATAGGCCTCCACCCAAGGATCTCCACGACGATAGGTCCTTCTTCTTCTTCTTCTTATCGAGTGAGGATTAGTGGCCACCTCTGGTGTCAGAGTTTATCAAGCCGCCTATAAGGCCACTGACTTGGCTTAACGACTGTAATCAAATGACAACAGCCGGGACCGACGGTTTAACGTGCCCTCCGAAGCACGGATGCGCTAAGTTGTAATGCCGCTTTACGGTCACCCATCCGACACTTGACCGGGCCGAACTTTGCTTAACGAACGTGATCGAATACGATCAGTCTGTCAAGCGCGGCCATAATGCTTAGGTAGATAGATAGGTCCTGGGCTGCCCGCATCCAACGGCTTTCCGCGATCTCCACCAGATACTGTTTGAAATACCGAAGGTTCATTCGTCATCAGCCATTTTTTATGTCCCCACTGCTGGGGCACTGGCCTTCCTTATGGATGGATAAGGAGAACGGGCCATTACCCACCACGCGGGCCTAATGCGGATTGGCGGATGCAGCCGGGATCAACGGCTTAACGTGCATTCCGAAGCACGGAGGAGCTCAAGATAGTAAATTTTGGGTCACCCATCCCGTGACCGACCATTGCGAAAGTTGCTTAACCTCAACAATCGAAGGGCGGGCGCGCGAACCTTTCAAAAGGCAGTTTTAAGTATTCGTAGTGGCCATCAGGGATGGAAAAAGCGGTATATTGGACAGAATCTTCTGAAACGGGAATTTGGTAGATATACTCATATTCATATCTATTGAGAATTTGACATAAATAGATTTACCCAGTTCAAAGACACATTTGGTCTTCGGTGAGAGGGAGGGGTTAATGTTTCTTCTGTCTCAATCATGAATCAATCTCTATGCCAAATTCATTAGCATTAGGTTAGGTGCTTAGGCGTGAAAAAAGGTAACAGACGGAATAAGATACAATTTTAATTTGGCATTTAAGTATATAATTTTTGTGAGTTCCCTTCCATTCTTCTCAAATGCCATTGGGTACTACAGAGCCCAGCAAAGCGCAGTCAAACGCCATTGGGTACAAGTGGATACGCAGTCAGTACGCACGTTGTTTTGAGGATAAGTTGCGCCAAGCTAGGTTAACATTAAACTCCGAAACCGCCTCTGTGGTCTTGTGGTACAACCACCGGTATCAGACCCAGGGGTCTAGGATTCGATTCCCAGCGGGGGTACATATTGTATTCGGTTTGATTGCTGGTAGGATTTGTTGTAAGTCCGCCCGGCTAGCTACCACCGTCTTATCTGAGCCTGACGCCATAATGACTGTTTTCAGCATTGTTGTGTTCCGGCAGTTTCAGATAAGATAGCCAGTTCCTCAGTGGCTGAGGGTCCGGGAGAGGCTCGCTTCCATCTTCAGCCTTATCAATACTTAACATCAGGAATGATGAAGGCTAAGAGTCTCACCGTTGTTCATAAAAAAAAAGATGTATGCAAAAGTACCACTAACTCTGAGTTAAATGTGTTAACCCAACTTGGCGCAAGTGGGCCTAAGGGTATAAAACAATGTTTAAGCCCAATTTATTCTCCAAAGTTTATAGTCTAAACCGAGCCCTACTTATATGTTTTTTTTTCGGTTGGTTAAATATTTTTGCTTTTTTCATGTATTTTTACAAGGAGCGATTCCGCCAGGAAAAACGCTAGTACATTATACCTCAGTGGGAAAAAACGACAAATATTCTGGCATGTGACGAGAACTACTGAATGAATTCCTTATCGCGTCGACTGCGGATATAGAGAAACTGGCTAAGGCCAGAGAACTTACTGCATAGTCATCACTTATGTTCCCATCATAAGTTTTAACATTTAATATAAGTATACATATGATGACAGCTGTCAATTCAGGCCTATTATTTTGTGACAAGTTTAGTAGCGGCGTTGTTTATGTTACAAGGTTATGTCGTCTTTTATTGCATGCAACAGGACGTGCCGTGGTCTGCAATGTTTTTGTTGCAATAGAAAAAATGAATTGACTACTAATTAGATTAAGTAATTGTACTTGTATCAAATAGCGTACTATACCTATATTCAAGGAATAATAATATATATGTTATTATTGAACAAATATGTCTCGGTTACTGGAGGCTTATCCATATTATGGATAACGTTATAATTGAGATTAATTTGGTGTATGTTGAATATAAAAGTGTTGTAAAATATGATTGAGAGCTG
Source organism: Chrysoteuchia culmella (assembly GCA_910589605.1). Lineage (NCBI taxonomy): Eukaryota > Metazoa > Arthropoda > Insecta > Lepidoptera > Crambidae > Chrysoteuchia > Chrysoteuchia culmella. The sequence continues at coordinate 6,942,809 of OU342671.1, read as the reverse complement.
TGGATTGTCAAAAAAATACAATAAATAAAACATACTATGGAGAGACTATGGACCGCCATTTCAACAAAACTAAGCATTTATTATTTCAAACAAACTGATATTGTTGATCTCATAAGTTAAATTTAATGTATAAGAAATTATTTTTTATGTTACCTTTATAGGGGTGACATGATCGGAGTCGAACAAACTCCTTCAATAAATAGAAAAAAAACTTGCAGTTTGTAATATTAAGGGCCTGTTTCACAATCGAAAAGAAAGTTCTGAGTAGCTTACTTGACAGATTTTTTGGCAGATATGATATGAAAAATATGTCAAATCAGCTGCCAACTTAGCTACTCAGAACTTACTTTTAGATTATGAAACAGGGCCTAAGTGGAATATTAATCTACTTACTAATCCATACCAAAACATAATTTATATTTATGAAAATTTTTAAATAGAAAAATATTAAAAAAAAAACAACTCGGCCACACTGAATTCTCATCAATCAATGGGTTCGAGTCCCATCTGTGAATTCACTTGTGGCCGAGTTGATTTTTTAGACCGGATTTCCAAAGGTCGTGGGTTCGAGTCCAATCTGTGAATTCACTTGTGACCGAGTTGTTTTTTATCCAATACTTTTCTATTAAAATTTATCAAAGTATAAAAATAGCATAAAAAATATCGTAAAAAATATATAAATAAATATTTTATATGACTGGTATTTGAACCAGAGAATTTTAAAACTCATCAATCAATATAATTATCACCAGTATCACCACACTCACTATGACCTATAAAATTCCTAAAGGATCAGGAAATTTCAAATTCTTTAGCCAGCCATTAATTACCAACTAAATAGCTTACACCTTATTAATAAGTAATAAAGCCTATATTAGGATGTGCCCGTGACATGTGACCTTGATCCGCGGACGCCGGTTTGAAGGCGCGCATGAGTAACTTGAATGACACAAGTCTTACGTCACCGTTAGCGATAGAGAAACGGTTCATTGGTTTTAGAAACAAATGGTTTGATGATCGAAATTATAAGTCTAATAGCCACGACGGAACTTCAGAGCCTCAGTCACCGTCGCAAATTTGCATGTCTATCGGTCTTTTATAGGATACACTTTGGAGAGTGTGCGAGAGAACTGCACGACCTTGTTCCTCCAGCCCCTTTCCACCATCGGGGCACCAGACACAGGTCAGCTTACCAACCGTACGTCGTAGACATTCGAACGGTCCGTACCAAGCGCTTCGCTGACCACATTTCTTATGCGAACCGCTAAAGAATGGAATGCGCTGCCTGCTCATGTGTTCCCCGATTCCTACAACCTTGGCCTCTTCAAGGCGAGAGTGAATAGGCATTTCCTGGGCAGGCATGCAACACCTTAGACCACATCCTGTTTATTAAGCACGATGGTGGTCAAATGCCTGCCCAGAACTTATTAAAAAAAAACTCTGATTTTTAATTCGATGGCATTCTGACAGTTCTGAAGTGTGGCCATAAAAAAACGGTCCCGCCAAAACCGGAACGCATTTGAACGAATTTAAGTTAGGTAATAAATCAATTAGAAAGACTAGGACTTAAAATTGAGTTATGATTTATATTTCAGATTTTTTTATATCAAATTATCGAGGTTACAACAATCAATGTGGAAAATACTTATATACCTTTCACTGGAATCCCTGACCACTAGAATACCCTGATGCATAAGATACAAAAAGATCTATGGTATGAAATTATAAAAAAAAACTATGATATTTGAATTTTTGCATTTTTCAATGCTATTTTTATACTTTTATTTTTTACTTTTTACCGTCTATCTCGATATAGGTCTGTGCAAGCAAGTCAGCATCATGCGCGATAATATCATATCACGTGAAATAGCGGTGTTCATGCTAGGAGGCTAAGCTGTTACAAGCACTTGTGGACGTAAAAGGAGCTACGTCATCAGTTCGCAAAACCCTTTTTTTTCTTTTTAACGAGTGGAAAATGCGTTACGCATACCTATGTCGCCTGGGAGAGCAAACAAAAGGTTATGTGGGACTCTCCCGCCGATGGGCCTACCCACTAAAAACCACTCGCCGTGTCCTTCTTCCCATAGTGACTAGGCCATGGCCATCGTTGTAGCATTGATCCATAGCCCCAACTGGGTTGCTCGCCGAAGCAAGCCCACCTCGGGATGCAGAAACTACTTCTGCCATCCCATGGGATTTCTCCCTAACGCCAGAAAGCGCACCGCACCAACCAGCTGGGGTCCATAAACTACTCATTGAAACACCTTCTGCTTTTTCCTTATTTTCTTAGCATAAATAAATTCGACTCTAAGCAATAATAATAGAGTTTAAAATCGCGTAGCGCGTAAAGTCGAGCGCGGTCCCCGGGGACCGCTTAGTGCTGAATGGGTAGGGTGACACTGCACCTGTAAGGAGAAGAGAAGCTGGAGAAGAAACTCGTCAAGGGCTATTATAAATAATTATCATCACATCAGTTATTTCAATGTCCCATTACTAGGGGCACTTAGGAAAGATAAGGAGAATGAGCCATGACCCACAACGCGAACCTAATGGACACCTAACCTAATTTATTTTTTGTTGATTCTGCCACATGGCAATCTGTTCCAGGAACAATAAGCCACTTTCTTGGTCGATTAATTAATATCTGTTAAAATGTTATATACGAGAGTCGTAAACTGTTGAAAAATTTCTTTTCAGCAAACTCTCATTATGTCTCTAAGCTAGTCTTTTGTAAGGAGTCTTTTCGTGAGATTAGGGATGTCACCTAACTTAACAGGCTAAAATAATTTAAGTCATTTGACAATTGTGCACAAAAATTTAGGCCTATGATATGTGTGCCAAAGGACCAGAGGCCATTAGGACAAAAAAAAGGCGTTCCAATATATACCCAATGGCTACAAGCATCTTTTCAATTTAGGCGTCACTGACAGCCCACTATGCAGAGGCTGCATGGAGGAAGAAGAGACAGCTCACGGCTCACGTCCTGTTGGATTGTGACGGAGTAGCCCCTTACCGGGCGAAGTACCTCGGCTCACCAGGCAGTCTCCGTGAAGCCGCTCTGACGTGAAGGCGCTGGGCGCATTCCTGCACCCTGACCGCCTAACGGTATTGCTTGTGGTATCGCTATAGCTATCAAACTTCAAACTCTCATAAAACCCTTCAGCGAAAGGATTTTTGTCTAATTCCTACATATTTCTATTCATCTACTGTATTCACTATTGCATTTTTAGTATGAAAGTGATCGCGTGAGCGAGAGCCCTTGTAGGGGGTTTAAAAAATCGATAGCTATAGCAGCACAAGCTATAACGTTAGGCGGTCGGGGTGCTGGTTGAGCTGGGATGACTGGAGTGATCCGGCCTGACACTCTCCGGACGCAAAACAGGCGCAAAAAGTCATCCAGTTGCGGAAACCGCAAGTATTGTATGAAGAAGAAGAAGTATATACCCAATGCAGATCGATGGGTGATAGCAACTGTATATGGAACCGGGACCAACAGCTTAAGGTGCCTTCCGAAGCATATTAATTTCGAGATATTAATTTTTGGACACCCATCAATCCCGTGACGTAGCTAAGGTTGCTTAATCATCATAATAGTACCCGAACAGGCCAAGCACTGCGCCGTCGTAAATAAAATAAGCACTGAGCATTCCTAAAGCAAGAATTTTGTATCGCAAGACATTGATCAAATACACAAGGAAAGACATACAGACAAATATGTTTTAATGTGACCAATCAATCTAATAAGGAATTCTGTATTGCAACTGGATAACCTTTGAAGCCTCAAGTTGTTTGTATAGTAAACAAAAGACAATAAAATATACAGGGTGTAACAAAAATGACAACATTTAAAGTTAAAACACGCTGTAGGGGAGTCCTGTCGCGGGAGTACGGTGGATGGATCTATTTCCTTGAGATTATATGTTAGTATAAACAGAGCATACTATATATCTATGTATATAGAATCAGTAAGTATGTAAGTATGTTTATCTGAATTAAGTTGGGTTGGGATACATAATTGGTTATTGCTCAGTCACATGACACCCACTGCTGGGTAAAGCCCCCCCCCCCCCCCCCAAGGATCTCCACGATGCGCTGCCCGCATCCAGCCGCGACCTTCACCAGATCGTCGGTCCACCTTGTGGGACCTACCCACGGAGCGTCGTCCTGTACGCGGTCGTCATTCCAGAACCTTTCCGCCCCAACGGCCATCGGTTCTTCTCGCTATGTGTCCCGCCCACTGCCACTTCAGCTGAGCAATCCGTCGAGCGATGTCAGTAACTTTAGTTCTCCTGCGGATCTCCTCATTTCTGATTCGATCACGCAGTGAAACGCCGAGCATAGCTACTAGCATAGTAATTTATTACATTATTAGTATAATAAATAAATAATTGCATAACACCTCACCAATCATCTAGCCTACGTCAAGTTTCATGGTAGAACTTCTGTTATCTACTACATAAGCGAAGAACCTAGCTGGGTCGTGTAGGACTAATTTTTTTATTCTCTGCATTTCACGACGCCAGACAACAGATGGCGTATTCGGACGCAATTATTTTAGTTTAATTGATAGTATAAATGCTGCTAGATGTTACTGCACTTAGTGCAGTAACGGGCCCTTTTCTAGTGGATACTAAATAACGAATGAATATACTTATATACTTATTTTTTAAATACGTATGGACTTGGTGTTTAATATGCTTAAACATAATATACATATTAAACACCCAGACCAGACCAAGACAAATAGAAATGTTCATGCACATATTTGTCTTGTCTGGGGATCGAACCCGGGACGTCTGAAGCCGAAGGCGGGTTTAGTACGTCTTCGCCTAACAGGTCCTCAAATTATATTAATGGAAATAGCAGCCAATAGCACGTGAGGCATCACACTTCGACCTTTCGAGTTTTCGGATGCATAAAGGAAGAAGTGATGTTGACTGTACAAATCTTCCATACTCATCCATACATGAGTATAAACATTGCAATATGACATCACTGTGAAGTCACCAATGTCAACTTGAAATAAAGTGGGTGTATGTATTATTGGTTCTTGGTTTAAGCCATCTAATTATTGAGAATCTCTATACTTACAGAAAAAAATACGGAAATTGGAGGGGAAGTACCGTAAATATCGATAATAGCAAATTTTACTTAAAAGAAACATTCCATTATTTTCAAAAACAAGTAAAATAACATTCAGAGATTTTTGAAAAAATCACTTGCCTGTTTAAGGAACCCAGGGTCCTTATTCAATATGACCAATTAGCGACTCCTTGCTTACCACAACAATATCCTTGGTTACGACATTTAAAAAAATTGTATTCTTCATGACACTCAATAAGTTTGAGTAACACTGTTCTAATTACTCAAACTTATAGCCTCATGTACTCCTGTAACCGTGTTCAAGTTCCCAGACGACAGCGCCCTATAAGATTCTTAAGCTATAAAAACAATTTATAGCTTCTTCGGCAGTGGCACAGGTGCCTAATCGAAGGCTACGCATTGACGACAGAGTGGTATCAATAATTGCACAATGGCCGATGCGTTTCGAGTCGTAGCACGTATCGAATCGTCTGAAGGTCGATGAATTGTGTGGAAATTCGGAAGTATGCATATTATATTTTGTGGACGTCATTGATGGCCGATGATGTCAGTAGCTGTATAGTGCTTAGAATAGCACTACCCTCTCTCATCCCGTGGGGGTCGTAAAAGGCGAAGATGACTTTATTATCTCTGAAGTCAACACCGTACAAACGACGCGACGTCTAAAGGTGACTAAGGGGCATACTTCGAATGGTTTAGTCGTGGATTCGTGACCGGTTTGAGGTCAAATACTTTTGTCGATAGTTTAATTAGTTTATCACAGATAGTGTTATATGATAACTGTATCATTGTAATTATGGAGTCTTGAATCGCATTTGAATCAAAATTATGCCATTATACAAATCGACAAAACATTATAGGAAATATTTGAATAATATGAAAAAGTTAGTGGCGTCATTTTTTTTTTCAGCAGCCACTTAATTTTTATTCCTTTTTTTAAAGCATCACAATCAAACATATATGTAAGTTATTAACTTACCTTGCCTTCAGTAATGTCGGAGCTGAGATATGTTTTTTTGTTTATCTTTTTACCTCAATAAATACTGTAGAAAGTCAATATATGTCTAAAATCTCGGTACTGCGGAGATCGTATATTATGTCTCCGCGCTACAAGGAGGCCGCTACACCGGCGTTGCTGGCTGGTTTTGTTTATAATAAAATTAAGAAAGGGAGGCCCGTCGTGCGCAGATATGGACGGTCGCTTTGTCAAATAAATTATTGATAAAATTGTAAAAATACTAATATAATTACTGAATATAAAAACAGTATCGAGTTAAACATCGTTTTAATTCTATGAAAAGCACGGCCCCGTTATAATACCGACATAGTTTAGCTAAAATAAATAAATAAATAAATATAATATACCTATGTTCCATTATGAGATTTGTGTCTTTTAAAATTTACGATTTCTGTAATTGGCCATCATTTTCTATTTATAGTAGAAAATTGAAAATGACACCAACTTTGAGCAATCTTAACATATACTAATATTATAAAGCTGAAGAGTTTGTTTGTTTGAACGCGCTAATCTCAGGAACTACAGGACCGATTTAGAAAATTCTTAGATCATTAGAAAGCTACATTTCTCCCGAGTGACATAGGCTATATTTAATCCCGATATTCCCACGGGAACGGGCACCACCGGGTAAAACCGCGAGGATCCGCTAGTTACTAAAAGTGGTGGTTACCATTTTAATATGTTAACCAACCTACTACAATGTCGAAAGAAACCACAAAAATTAAGAAAGAGCATGTCATGTATTTGACAGATAATTTGAGTTTTGAGTTAAATTTGAGTGTTTTTCTAAGATGGCGCTAGTGCTAGTTACCAAAAGTGTTGGTTATCATTTTAATATGTTAACCAACCTACTACAATGTCGAAAGAAACCACAAAAATTAAGAAAGAGCATGTCATGTATTTGACAGATAATTTGAGTTTTGAGTTGAATTGAGTTGAGTTTTTCTAAGATGGCGCTGTGTACACCCGTCATTTTCTCAAAGACGTTGTTGTTTCATTGCATTTTCTTGTTTGCTAATAATTTTTGAATTTTGGAAGCGAAATAAATGTGAAATAAAACAACTTTTATGGATATCAAACGCGCTCTATTTTCATGACGTGAAAATTAGAGTATTTTCACTGCCGTGGTCACGGGATGACGTGTTATCCCGTGACCACGGCAGCTGTAAAGGTGCCGAAACGTCGGGAAAATCAAAAAACCCCTAAAAACCTAAAAATACGGACAATTACAACTTAGTTCGTGAAAATATAGCGCGTTTGATATCCGTAAAAGTTGTTTTATTTCAATGAACAGTGCGCGCCAAAACATAAGACGAAATAAATAAGTTTTATATAAAAATAAATATTAACTCACATGCACAAAAGTAAACAACATTTGACAGGTCTACATCTACAGCAGCGCCTTATTACGATTACTTCTTCTATCATCTTGCCATTGGTACTGACAATTAAGCCTCGTCAAGGGCTGTTTTTTTCTCCCTGCTGTATGAAATAAAACAGGGAGAAAAAAATTGCCCTTGACGAGTTTCTTGCCGGTTCTTCTCGTTACGCGGTCTCCCGCCGTAGGGTTTGTGAACCGATGGCGTAGCTTCTTTGACGTTCGTAAGTGCTTGTACCAGCCTAGACTGAATAAATGATATTGACTTTGACTTTGACTTTAAGAACACCAAAAAAACCCTATTTATACCCTACCCCCCAACCCGATTTGTACCCTATTTACAGCAAATAAATTATTTGTATTTGAAATGAAATGTCACATCGAAACCAGGCACTTTGATATAAAGAAATTCAAAAGGGAAACGTATAGATTGCTTGTGCTTTTAACCCAGTTGTTACTGAATTATAATATTGCATTCGAACTTCATAATTTTTTGTATGCGGTTTAAAAAATACTAAATAACGTGAGAAAAAAATTATGAAAATATATTTTCCTAGTAGAAACTCGGAAAATCTGCGTTGTAACGCTAGTAAAATAGCGCTAAATACCCATTTTAATCAATACCCATTTAAAAAATTATGTGTTGTACTCATGCGTTCTTTTAAAAGGACGGTAGTGGGTTAACGCAAAAGGATAGCATATTTCTAACGTCTTTCTTGTGTTAAATGTTAAAAATATGTCATCCTAATCCTAACTAATATTATAAATGCGAAAGTGTGTTTGTTTGTCACGCCCGCGCCCTAACTAAGCAACCAATCCATTTGATTTTTGGCATTGATAACTATTTAATTTTGCATTTGACGACCTGTTTGGCGCAGGGGTACTATCCCCGCCTTCTGCGCCAGAGGTCCCGGGTTCGATCCCCGGACAAGACAAATATTTGTGTGCATGAACATGTCTATTTGTCTTGGTCTGGGTGTTTAATATGTACCTATACTAAGTATGTATTTACAAAAAAAAAAGTATATAAGTATATTTATTTATCCGTTATCTAGTATCCATAACACAAGTTCTTTATGAAACTTAACGTGGGCTAGACAATTATTGGTGCGATTGTATGCAAATATTTATTTATTTATTTTATTTTTATGTGATAATTTTTAAACAAGTAAATATACTAGAAAAAAGCAACTTGTCTCATGTCGCCCTGACGGGACTCGAACCCGCATCCTTGGGAATCCGGCCCAATGCACTGACCACGTTGAAATTCCCTAGTCAGTATATTCACCTTTTCTACAGTGCGGTGTTGGCCACCGTCGTTTCATCAATGAGAGAAATATCCTCGCATTAGAAAGAAACATCTTTGCAGATGTTTCACTATCATCATCAGCCATTTTTAATGTCCCCACTGCTGGGGCACTGGCCATCCTTATGGATGGATAAGGAAAATGAAAATGAAAATGAAAAAATGTTTATTTCTGTAACAAAAGTAGTTTAACACAGATTTAAAGGTGGGCTCCCTCTTTTAAGTGCCAAGGCACCTGTGCCAGAAGGAGTCACTCTTCCTTAACAAAGCATACATGTACAGAATTATAAACCAGTACAGTTATAATCAAGGAGAACGCGGCCCATGACCCACCACGCGGGACCAATGCGGATTGGTGGGTTTTAACGACTGCAAATGCAGCCGGGACCAACGGCTTAACGTGCCTTCCGAAGCACGGAGGAACTCGAGATAGTAAATTTTTGGTCACCCATCCCATGACCGACCATTGCGAAAGTTGCTTAACCTCAGTAATCGCAGGCCGAGCGCGTGAACCAATACGCCACGGGCTCCTCTATAGATGTTTGACTATCGATTAAGATGAAACAGCCATCTATTTTTGAATTGAATTAGTCGAAAGGACGGAGACCAACTTAGGTTACTTTTATCCCGATATTCCCAGAGGAACAGGAACCACGTGGGTAGCTTCCGTCTGCGGTTTCAGACGGAAGTGTTTAAATAAATATTTGTCTCTGATAGGAATCAAACTGCGCTATCTGACCGGACCTGTCAAACCCACTGAGTATTCTACTTATTTTGGTTACGTTACGAAGCTAGTGTTTAAATAAATATTTGTCTCTGATAGGAATCAAGCTGCGCTATCTGACCGGACCTGTGTAACCCACTGGGTATTCTACTTCTTTTGGTTACGTTACGAAGTTAGTGTATAAATAAATATTTGTCTCTGATAGGAATCAAGCTGCGCTATCTGACCGGACCTGTAAAACCCACTGGGTATTCTACTTCTTTTGGTTACGTTACGAAGCTAGTGTTTAAATAAATATTTGTCTCTGATAGGAATCAAGCTGCGCTATCTGACCGGACCTGTCTAACCCACTGGGTATTCTACTTCTTTTGGTTACGTTACGAAGCTAGAGTTTAAATAAATATTTGTCTCTGATAGGAATCAAGCTGCACTATCTGACCGGACCTGTGTAACCCACTGGGTATTCTACTTCTTTTGGTTACGTTACGAAGCTAGTATTTAAATAAATATTTGTCTCTGATAGGAATCAAGCTGCGCTATCTGACCGGACCTGTGTAACCCACTGGGTATTCTACTTCTTTTGGTTACGTTACGAAGCTAGTGTTTAAATAAATATTTGTCTCTGATAGGAATCAAGCTGCGCTATCTGACCGGACCTGTCAAACCCATTGGGTATTCTACTTCTTTTGCATGGTTACGTTACGTCGTAGTATTGGTTATTAGTTGGTTCCTGTATTGTTACATCCACAATATCAGCATAATTATAGGCAAAGGGATTGCGACTATAAGTTACACAATTCCATAAATCACTATCACAATCACAATACCTTTGAAAGGGACTGTGATAGATTTTGAAAATAGTCAATTAGGGGGCTGGATAAGTAATGATGACCTCCGTGGTAGTGCGAACACCGGTTTCAAAGTGTCGCCTACTCTGAGGTTCTGGGTACGAATCCCGGTAGGGGAAAATGTTTGTATGATGAATACGAGCATTTGTATCTGAGTCATGGACGTTTATATATAATTCTTCACATAAATACTTATATACAGTGGTGGTCACATAATTAACGACACTAGTCGATTTTCATACAATCGAGGTAACTTTAGAACCTTGGTTCTTTGCCAAGGATTGACTGAGCTGTTATCTGATAATTCAGGGAGTGATTGGACAGGTATAATTTTATACCTAAAATGTATAAAAACGATTAAATTGAGTAATTCGATCAATATTTACAATTCATTAATTCAATGTTGTCTCAGCCACATAAAACCCACTGCTGGGTATAGGCCTCCCCCAGAAAGGGGGGGTTTGCCATAATCGCCACGCTTGGCAGGTGGTTTGGCGATCGCAGTATGGCCTAGTTTGTAGGAGACGCTGCTGCCCATTTCCTGAAGGCCGAGTCCCTTAGTCGCCTTTACGACCCCCACGGGATGAGAAGGGCTAGTGCTATTCTAAGCCGACACTACACAGCTTTAATTCAATTAAACAAAGAAAAAAATAGTCGAAAACTAAAATATATTGTAGGTCTACAATATATTTTGTATGCCGATTGGCGGGACATAGCGATCTATTTAAATAATGTATCAACTGGTTATATATGTATACCTATGTGCACAGAATAAATAATTATGATTATGATATATTTATTTATTATTAAAAAACAAAACCAACCTTTTTCTTCCGCCATGTTTCTTTCCTCCTCAAACGAGGCAATGTTTGACTGGAGTACAGTTTTTGGGGTTCACTCATTGCGTCAGTATTTCACTACACTAACCACGTCACTAGTGTCACCACTTATAAAAACACTTATCATCACTTGTCAAAGAGTCATTTATTCGATTTTAATATATTTTTTTTGTCAGATAGTAAAAATCCTGTCTTTCTACATTTGATTGTGAACCTAATGTGTAATAAGTTAATAAAAGTGGATTGGGAAATTTGTCAGTTCTGAAAAGCTGTTGACTGTACGATCATATCACTATTGAATAGATATGGTCAATTAGTTTAAAAGATGGTTATAATTTTAAAGTCCGGTCACATATATCATTTATAACCGTCTTCAAAAAAAGGAGGATGTTCTTAATACGTCGTTTTTTTTTATAAAAGTGAGTCCACGGTTTCAGAGTACTCACTTATTGAGGAATAGGAAATAAAGTAACTAAATAATAAGCTACTTGTAATTTTTTAAATTTATGAATAATTTTAAATAGAAAAATATTGGAAAAAAAACCAACTCGGCCACAAAATTGCAAAAATTTCAAAATCATAAAAAAATACTTTGTTGTTTAAATATCAAAGTATTGCAAAATAATGCTTTACTATCTCATCGGTTATTAACATTGTTTATTTATCTTATCCAATATTTCTACACATAGCTGAAATGGGAGTAACCTGACATAGGAATACACTTGATTTTGTTCGGAAAGATAAATAATGAATCATGCATGTCACAGATAAATAAAAAAAACACAACGGGTTGCACTACGGGAGCGCCGGCAGAAGTGAAAACCGCTTAAACGAAACAGCAAGAGCAGGCATACATTTTCGCCGCGCGGTAGAGTGAGAGGGGGATATTATAGTTCCTCTACTACGCCGCGCCGGCACTCTACTCTTCCTCAGTCTTACGAATTTTCGATCAGGTCACGTGTCCTGACGCGACTTTAACATTTTTTACCCATCCCAAAAATTTAAAACTAATGTGCACAACGCCGCTAAAGAAGGTTTCGCTTCAAAAATTAAACAAAATATGTAAGCTTTAAATGCCAAGAAATGTGAATATTATTTCACTTTAATTTCGAAAACTAAGCTCAGCTACACTTTTAGAACCTCTAAATTATAAATACTTACATAAAAAAAAAGATCATTTAACGTAAATTAGTATTATAATTCGTATTGACGTTTCTCTACTATAGATCAATTTAGGGAAATTCAAAGCTGTGCTGTGGCAGAAGTTGTGAAGTTGCACGAGTAATCGAGTCCAATATATGTGATTGATTGATTTGATCAATTGCGAAGATAATTTTAGCACAAATATTTCGTATCACTACGTCCCTCTTCAAAGGATATCATAAGTCTATACTATAATATTATAAAGTTAAATAATATTAAAAAAAAATAAAGAGGAAAGATTCGATTGTTTGTTTGTTTGCATTGATTAGGCTCCGATTTGGATGGAATTTGGTACACAGATAGTGGATAGCCTGGCTATGAACATAGGATACTTTTAATCCCGATATTCCCACGGGAACCACGCGGGTGAAACCGCGAGCGGTCGCTAGTATTCAATAATTTAACCAACATCACTATGACTTATCAATAGTTAATCCTCTATTAGGGGAGCAGAGGACTCGAAATCAAAATGCTTCGGGTCCAAATCCTGTCTGATCAATTTGAAGACTAGTTTTTTTTTTTATTTAGATTTTAAACTTCACTTAACTCACTCCACTTTAAAATCAGAATACTATAACGTCACAACTCAAATTCACTGATAATGTTTTAGGGAATTGTACCGGACTCTGCGGAGGTTGTGGGATCGAGTCCTGTCTGAGCGATATGAAGATTTGTTTTTTTTTCTATTACAAAACTTCACCTATTTATTTATTTAACTCACTCCACTTTCAAATTCAGTATGCAATAACGTCACAACTCGAAATTCACTTGAAACCATATTTACTGATAAACTTTTAGGGCACTGGACCCGACTCTGCGGAGACTGCGGGATCGAGTCCCGTCTGAGCGATATGGAAACCAGGCAAGTATTTGATTTTATCCAGTATAAAATATATTAAACTTTTAACACTTAACTTAAAACTTTTAGAGGCAAAAACACGTAAATCATTTGCGAAGTCAAAACGATAACTAGCCGGAGTTTACTCTGATATAACTGATAGTGCAATCTAAAGATAGCTCATGATAAATAGTTGATAAAATCGGAATGCTATTATTAAATTTTTTGTGACAGTTCCAATGAAAAGAATCTCGGAATTGATTGAGTGAGTGAGAGCAATGAACTGGATTCTACTTAAAATATGTATAAAAAAAAACTGTCTTCTCATTTTTTTTTTCATTTTCGCGGATCTAGTTGGAAGCTTTCAATTTTGAAAGTAATAAGCACGGAATCCTTTGAAAATATTCTAAATCATACATTTGACTACTACTGTACTAAAGTTTATTTATAAAAGTTATTTACATACTGTCTTTTTTGGATTTATGACGCATTTTTTATATATAAAAAAATACAATCGAAAAATAAAAAACCCTTTGACATTTGACGCGAAACTACACTCACAAGCAAAAATATGGCATCACTTTTCTTACAAGTTGAAATACAAGTGATTCCATATTTTTGCTCCTAAGTATAGATGTAAAAATCCTACATTTGAATACAATATGCTATAACGACACTTAACAAAAAAATTAGTTATATTTTCACACTTATCTTCTTTTTTTCAAGTTTATGACGCGTTTTCATAAAATTTATTAAAAAAAATACAAATAAAGTACAGATTCCTTTGAAAATTGCAGAGATACTGAATATTAAGTCATACATTTGACTACTACCAAACAGATAATTGTTTACAAACACATCTCGTAGTGCAATGTCGTAACGTAATCTATGAAAATAGTGTTTAGCAAACATTACAGGGACGACATTTGTTGAAAATTGAGTCAACAGGGCTGTGACAAGTCCATGCAATGATAGATTACCAAATAATTACAACGTACGTACGATTTTTTAATGAACGACGGGGTGACTCTTAGCCTTCATCATACTAGATGTTTAGTATTGATAAGGCTGAAGATGAAAGCGAGCCTCTCCCGGAATCCTCAATCACTGAGGAACTGGCTATCTTATCTCTTACTGCCTGAACACAACAATGCTGAAAAAAATGTTGTTATGGCGTCAGACTTAGATAAGATGGTGGTAGCTAGCCAGACGTAATTAGAAGAAGTCCTACCACCAACCAAATCGAATACAATATGTACCCCCGCTGGGAATCGAACCCCTGGGTCTGATACCGGTGGTTGTACCACTAGACCACGGAGGCGGTTACGTACAGATAAATTACTTCTCTTTTGACTATTTATGTCGCTAGAAGCTGCTAACGAAAAGGCACCTTACTTTACGACAGTAAAGTAAGTTTTGTAACAAATACGTATTAATATTATAAATGCGAAAGTTCAAAAATACTATTTTTTTTGTATTTTAATGAGTGGGTAAGTAACTTTTGAGCACCCATCCCGCAATCAACCGTTGCGAAAGCAGCTTAACCACTACAATCACAGCCCTACCAAGCTTCTTACATAATATTTACGAGTATTATTTACATCAAACGAATCTTAATCATACTTTTGGTAAGGAACCCAAGGTGCATTTTTTTTACAGACAGACATGCAATTTCGTCGCTTTTGCGAACCCTACCAGATACTACAGGCTCTGATGCAATAATGACGTAAGTCCAATATTGTCAACTTTTGCCAAATGTTTATAAAATCATGCTTACTATAATGGTGATTTTCGTTTGTTTTTGGTCGGTGGTAGTAGTAACTGCGCTAGGCCTGCGATAGTGGTAGCTAAGCAACTTTAGCAATGGTTGGTCACAGAATCGGTGAGCAAAAATTTACCTACTCTCTGTTCCAGCCAGCCATCGCAATTTTGTGGACAGGTAGGCCTTTCAAATTCAATTTCATTTACTCGGTATTTTTTTTTATAACCGACGGGGAGACTCTTAGCCTTCATCGTACCTGATGTTAAGTATTGATAAGGCTGAAAGATGGAAGCGAGCCTCTCCCGGAATCCTCAGATACTGAGGAACTGGCTACCTTATCTCGAACTGCCGGAACACAACAATGTTGAAACATTGAAGAATTGTCTAGGCTGTTACAAGCACTTGTGTATATCAAAGTAGCTGCGCCAATGGTTCACAAACCCTACTACGACGGGAGACCTTGCAGCGAGAAGAACTAACGACAAACTCGTCAACGGCTGTTTTTTTTTTCAAACAAACTCATTCCTATTATATTAGTCTAGAAATGAGGAGATCCGTAGGAGAACTAAAGTAACTGACATCGCTCGAAGGATTGCTCCGCTGAAGTGGCAGTGGGCGGGACATATAGCGAGAAGAACCGATAGCCGTTGGGGCGGAAAGGTTCTGGAATGGCGACCCGCACAGGACGACGCTCCGTGGGTAGGCCCCCGACAAGGTGCACCGACGATCTGGTGAAGGTCGCAGGAAGCCGCTGGATACGGACAGAGCTGGACCGATCGTCGTGGAGATTCTTGGGGGAGGCCTTTACCCAGCAGTGGGTGTTATGTGGCTGAGACGACAACGACAAGTCTAGAAATCAAATTTAATTCATCAAACCCAAAACGGACACCCGGTGTCAAGAGAACAATGGAATATCTGTTGTGTCTCAGAATCCAGGGTCTAAAAGTTTAATTTATTTAATAAATGAATATCCTCATACATGTATAGTATGACGTACTGTAGGTATGTATGTTTAGTAATGTAATGACCTTGCTGATAACGTAAATGAAGGCAAGGTTTATTTGAACGAACTAAACGTGGAATTTCGTGAAAAATAACGTCCTTTTTATAATTTTAATACAATTTCGCGCGAATTCCGAAAACATTGCTGTGATTGGCGACAGACTTAGATAAGATGGTGGTACCTAGCCAGGCGGACTTCGAACAAGCTTACTTGGAATCAAACCCGGGACCTCTGGATCTGACACCGGTGGACAGAGGCCGTAAATCCCAAACTCTGTTTCTAAATTTCGATCATCATCATTTCGTTACCCTGGGGCTTCACAACTGGGGCACAAGGGCAAACGCCGCACACACATGGGCACAGGTGTCCTTTATGGATGGATGAGGAGAATGGGCCATGCCATGACATGACCCCGCGGGCCCAATGCGGGGTGGTGGATGTTCACATAGCTAATGCAGCCGGGACAAACGGTTCAACGTGGCTTCCAAGCCAGTGTACCTACGGTTATGAATGAAGGAGAATGGCATGTACGCGGGACCAACGCGGATTGATGGATGTAATACTGCAAATACAGCTGGGACCAAAAACTTAACGTGCCTTCCGAAGTACGTTATGAAGAAGAATGGCATAAACCCTTACGCGGGTCCAACGCGGATCGATGGGTGTAAAACTACAAGTACAGCTAGGTCCAAAGCGTCCAGAAGTACGGATAGCTCGAGATATTAAATCATAGCGAACCCCACCCGTCTCAATATCTACTTATATTTTCACAACTTTTTTATTTTCTTCTTGTATCAAGTTATTATTTTTTCGTAAACAAGGAGTAAGCCAAATATTTCAGATTCTATTTAAGTAGCCAATATTAATGTAATTGTCACTTTTGTATATGTTGACCAAGAAAAACTGCGCGTCACGGGTTCGATTCCCGTCTGAGAATTCACTTGTGGCCGAGTTAATTTTTTCCAATATTTTTCTATTTAAAATTTACCATAAGTACAAGAAAAACTGTTCACTGATGGATAAAAAAAATACAGTCAAAACGGTACCCACTAAACTTAAACAACACAGTTTTCAGTCGAATTTTAGTGCCATAAGTGTAGATTCTGCATGAAACTGAACAACATAAGATCACGATTTTATCAGCAGCGTGTCCTACCGGTATGGTTAGCAAAAAAATATGATATTACAGTATCGCCGATACATATTATAACGCGCATTATTTATTGCTTACGCTATTTTAACCCCAGCCAGCGTAGCATGCGCACCGCGACTCGCTGTCGACGCTTATCTCGCGATGTCTGTCCAGCTTATATCAGTACGGTGTGAGCGGGACAGACTATACGCTCGCGCGAGAAAAATGTCGAGAAAGCTTTGTCGAGGTGCTCATGCTACGCATGCTGGACCTCTATTTTTGAATCACTCGACGCGCGAGTAGCGAGGCGAACATGGAGGCGATCAGGCGATTAGCGACCTTACATGCGTGAACATAGCACGCTTTTCGCTTTGCCCCTCGCGCGCTCGCGTTGGGAGGCGGTACTACAGGCGAAAAGCGAAGCTATGTATATGTATAAGGGCAAGGTCGCTTTAACGGAATATGGAATGGAAACTCAAACGTCGCACGACAATCAGTAGAATCCTCGACACGAGTGAATCAAAAATAGAGCTCCTGGGGCGCCGGCGCCGATGGACACCCCCGTATCCCCAAAAAAAGTACCGTAGAGCGCCGGTGGGAATCCCCTATGTCCCAACCAGATATACATGTAAATTGTTTACTCCATCGTATTATTTTAGCCAATAGGAGTGTTACATATCAACCGATTCTGCTGTCTATGCTCTCTAATAATTAATTATGGTTGGCTGTCACTTTCATAGAAAAATATAATATTGGACGTTGAAAAAAGTTTGTGACGCCGAATCGTCATGGCGTGTCGAGTACTTTCAAAATAAAAGTGGGGCTACTAGGGCATGTGGGGTATCACATGAAAGAGCGCCGCTTGAACATTTTCAAAAATTTTTTCTTTTGTTTTTAGGCCGCATAGTTTTCCCCTTATCAAAAAAACCTTTTCCCCTCCCCTTATCTCTGAAATTTACATAGAGAAAAATCTGAAATTATTCTATGTGATAGAAGTTAATGTAAAGATTACAGGGAAAATAAAACAATGTCTCTCATACTTTACAGAAATAAAAAAAGTGATTTTATACTTATTTGCGTTTGGTAAGCTACGTCAGTTTACCAAACGTACGGAACCCTCGCCTCGGTGCGCGAGCCCGACTCGCTCTTGACCGGGTTTTTTCATTCTTTCTTTTCGTAGTTACGTTAAGGTGGTGTGCATATGAGAGTGAGGTTTTACTTGTAGCCGAGTTAAATTTGTATTTAAAATTTATCATAAGTGATTTAATTGTAATGTCCATATGTCAGGGCTTTCACAATATTCCTACGATATATATACATTTTTAACTTAACTCTCAAGCTGCACAATTTGCCCTGCAGACCCTGCAATGGATAATATAGCGTGATGTATGTTTTGTATGTACAGTGGTAGTCACATAATTAACGAGACTAGCCGATTTTCATACAATCGAGGTAACTTTGGAGCCTTAGTTCTCTGCCAAGGATTGACCGAGCTGTGATCTGATGATGGCCATGCAGGGAGCGAATGGAGGCGATCCAGATTGCTATGTACACCCAACTGATCTGAACAACATTCTGAGAGATGTATGAATGTTTAAAAAAACGTAAAAATAGCATCAAATTGTATGGAATTTCTGAAACTGAAAACTCTGATCCTTGCATCTTTACGCTAGTGTCGTTAATTATGTACCACCACTGTACTACACGACCACGACAATAAGGCGCATGACAGCTGAGAAAAACTAAAAAAAGCTAACTTAAAAACCAAAATTTCAAGAAGCGGTAATCAATCAGTTAATCACTGTAGTGCTAATAAATCTAATAAGATATTAAGAGAAGTGCGGTGATAGAGGTGCCAAAAGTGCAAAACCGCATTCCTGTCATGCGCCTAATTGTCTTGGTCGTGTAGTAAATAATGTATGCATCAGTGACGTCATCCAACGTTATATGGCGGCACTCCGTAATCCTACGAAATCCGAGCTTACGATGCTTCACTGCCTCCTCTCTTCTTTACTTCCACTTTTTGGTAGTTCTCTACCACAAAGTAATTTTTTTCTTGTCTGGTTTACTTTTTATGCCAACCTTATTTAATTTCTGTATATTTATGTATGGATGAAGTCACAGGCGTGTCGTGTTTAAGTCGTTAACAAGTACTGGCGAAGTAATAAAATATTACTTATGAAGGTTTCATGTATGAATGCAAAGAATTAAATGGGCGTAAGAAGATATTATAGATCTAGGTGTATGAATAATAAACTGCTTGTCTACCTAATGGATAATGCATATTTATGAAGTGTTACAAAATAGATAGCTGTGTAGTGTCGGCTTAGAATAGCACTACCCCCTCTCATCCCGTGGGTGTCGTAAAAGGCGACTAACGGACTCAGCCTTCAGGAGATTTCAAAACTTAACAATACTGCGATCGCCAACCCGCCTGCCAAGCGTGGCGATTATGGGAAACCCCTCCTTTTGGGGGAGGCATATACCCAGCAGTAGGTGTTACGTGGCTGAGACGATGACGACGACAAAATAGATTGACAAGAATAGTTCTTTGAACAATTGTGTTGATTATTTTACTTTAACCGCCTCTCTGTGAATATTTTAAATGCATTGCGAGTGTTTGTTTGCCTTCACGCTCTAACTAATTGACTTGATTTTTGGCATAGAGTTAGTCTTCTTCTTCTTATCGAGTGAGGATTAGTGGCCACCTCTGGTGTCAGAGTTTATCAAGCCGCCTATAAGGCCTCTGACTTGGCTTAACGACTGTAATCAAATGACAACAGCCGGGACCGACGGTTTAACGTGCCCTACGAAGCACGGAAGCGCTCAGTTGTAATACCATTTTACGGTCACCCATCCAACACCTGACCGGGCCGAATTTGCTTAACGAACGTGATCGAATACGATCTGTCTGTCAAGCGCGGCCATGAGCGCTTCAAGATAAAGTTAGTTGAAAGGACGGAAGTGACATAGGCAAATTTTTATCCCGATATTCCCACGGGACCGGGAACGCGGGTTGAACCGCGGGCGGAAGTTAGTTTGATTATTCTAACATTTCAGACACTGAAGTTAAATTGCTTAGATAATGCAATGACCTAGTGGTTGGTCGTTAATGGTCAAAATTGTATGGTTCAATGTTCAATCAAAGTATACAGTTGTATTTAGTTATAATTATTCAGCACTATCATCATATTAAGCATATGACGCCCTCGACAGAACATCGTCCACTGAACAGGCACCTGTCAGTTATCAAAAGGACAGAAGATCCCCATCTGTCCACAATGTAAAGAAAAGGATGAAACAAGCTACCACTTCATGGCAGAATGCCCAATGTATGCATCGCTTCGCTGGGAGCCCTTTGAAGCGGACAAGCTAAAAGAAGAGGATCTAAAGCAGTTGACGATAAGTCAACTCAACAGGTACAGTAAGCGCACAGGAAGGTTCGAGGGTCCGACGCCGCCGCCGGTGGGGTGAACGATAACCCGCCTCCGCCTGCTTTCAGGGGACTTTTGGGGAAATGGTTCCGACTAGGGAGACTGATCACCCGTCCGGCTGGTGTCCCCTCTCCAAAAATAATAATAATATGACGCCCTCAGGCACATAGGCCCACTCTCAGATTTCCATGACTATCGGTCCAGCCAGCGTAGCATGCGCACCGCGACTCGCTGTCGACGCTTATCTCGCGATGACTGTCCCGCTCATATCAGAACGGTGTGAGTGGGACAGACAATACGCTCGCGCGAGAAAAGTGTCGAGAGAGCTTTGTCGAGGTGCTCATGCTACGCATGCTGTCTGTGCTTTGGGGTAAACCGGCAAAAGAATATAAAATTGTACTTACAAAGCCACTCTTTGCTTTCTCATGGCGGGACATTTTTCTCTTGTTGACATTCAGATGAACCATTCTGTAAAAAAAACATAAATTAAACAAATTAATCTATGCAAATCAAAATAAAGGCGATTGGGCAAAATTCACCCAGAGACCAACAGAAGAGTTATATGTTAGTTTTTTTGTCATGCTTTAAGCAACAATTTTTTTTTTTTTGTTTCGCTAGGTGCTGTCAAACATATAATCAAATAAAACAAAAAAAAAACTAATATCGTCATTTATTTTCGTAGATTCAATGATTTCCAAATAAAAAATAAAGTTTTGACCTTAATCAGTCAAATACAGTTTATTTCGTTCGAATCCAAAAAGTAGTTTTGATGTTATGTACTAATAATCTGCGCCCGCGCATTTTCGGTGCTCGAGTCCGCGATCCATGACGTCATCACAGGGGTGAAGGGAGGGTTAAACATATCTTTTTGGATTGCAACCGAATGGCTCTTCACAACGATTTAACTATTATTTTTGTAACTTTTGGAGTATGAAGCTTTCAAAAGTACCTACATGAATTATTCTGCAATGCCTGTCAGGGGGACGAGAAAAAAAATTGCCTTTCGATTTGTTTACATGGTCCGATTAAAACCCTAAAGTAATTTCTTTAGGTAAGAATAATATATCTAACGCGTTTTTTATATCCCATAGTATATAAATAACACATTGAATATATTTTTCTTTTTTATGAACAACTGGGAAACCCTTAGCCTTCATCAAACCTGACGTTAAGTATTTATAAGGCTGAAGTTGGAAGCGCACCTCTCCCGAAATCCTCAACCACTGAGGAAATGTCTATCTTATGTCTAACTGCCGGAACACAACAATCTTGAACACATTGTTGTTACGGCGTCAGACTTAGATAAGATGGCGAGACAGGCAGACATACAACAACCCTACCACCAAACAAACCAAATAAGTACAATATGTACCCTTACTGGGAATTGAATCTGGGCTGGGACCTCTGGATCTGATACCGGTAGTTGTTACCACTAGACCACTGATATTCTTTGCTACAGAGGCGGTCAAAATAAAGTTACATAAAAACACATTATATTGTTTTCTATTGATGAAACTTTGGGAAAGCGTTCTGGGGGAGCCA
Organism: Chrysoteuchia culmella; assembly: GCA_910589605.1. Classification (NCBI taxonomy): domain Eukaryota; kingdom Metazoa; phylum Arthropoda; class Insecta; order Lepidoptera; family Crambidae; genus Chrysoteuchia; species Chrysoteuchia culmella. The sequence continues at coordinate 6,920,679 of OU342671.1, read as the reverse complement.
CTTATGGCCAGAAAGAAAAATATATATTTTTCTTTAGACTTTACGTGTGATTTCAATGCATGCGGGGCACAGCTGCAGCTAGTATTAAATAAATCAGCATGCTAGTACAACTTTTGTAAACTAAAATGCATTTTTAATTCATATTATTTCATGATTTTTATTTCACCACCTTTTCAAAAGCCAGGGTCATGACTTGTGTTTTTGTTTTTTGTGGATGACGGTGAGACTCTTGGTTAGCCATACCTGATGTTAAGTATTGATAAGGCTGAAGATGGAAGCAAGCCTCTCCCAGAGGAACTGGATATCTTATCTTAACAGACAGAACACAATAATGTTGAAAACATTGTTTTTATGATGTCAGTAGCCAGGCAGACTTACAATAAGTCCTTTCATCAATCAAACGGCATAGAATATCTACACCCAATGAGAATTGAACTCAGGACCTCTGGGTCTAATACGAGTGGTTGTACCACTAGATGATATGACTATACAGATGGCTATCTGGTGTTTAGAGACAAAACCTGAGTATGTACTGCATTTAAGTCTCATGACAATCCTGGTACTTCTATGCATTTTTTAAAAAGACTACCTGTACTGCAATTGATGGTAGGTATATCAAGTCATAATATAATAAATTTACTTTCTTTAAGAAACAGTTGATATTCAAGCTATTTGAACCTTATTTCTATTAATCTAGTCAGTATTAGTCCAGTCATACACTAACAACACTGCTGGTAAAAAAGTTGACAAACAAAACTTTTTATGAGTACCTAAATTTATTCAAGAATTGAGTAACGTCTTCTTTTATATGGATTTATGCAGGACAGACTATGAGGTTCCGCTCTGTCGAAGGTCATTCATTCATGAAAAACATAACATTTAGGTCACATATTAAGTTCATCATTTGACGAAAGTTACTTCGGATTCCAGTAGCTCAATTTTTTTTATTCGAGACTATCATAACATAAAAGCTCTACACAAAGCTTCATATGTTGTCGTTTTATCGCATACCAAAGTCATTTCAAACGCAACGAAGCCTTTCTATGACAAAAATGCAAAAACATAGGCTTGTCTCGAGACCAGATACCAACCGACATAACCTATGCGAACTCTTAAATACTCGCGTCTTATCAAACAAAAGGACTATGATAAGATAAGAAATTAACTTTACCACTGTTAATGTGTTGATTTTATCCAAAACAAGTCCGTAAACATCACTTTTTTGATAAAAACATGAAAGATAACACAAACAACGAACTCCACTACACACATAGGCATTTACTAGTGCTGCCCTAATCAATGAATCGACGTTACTCGTCATTCCAGCCTAGTGTTGTACCACATGGATGGTTTAGTCAATAATATGTTTACGAAGACAGTTTTATCTCAATGTCTAAGTATTTAAGTCTTAAAACTCTAAACACTTTTGCTTATGGCTGGTATACACTTTGATTAGTCAAGTGCCAAGTGTTTAGTGTTAAGTGTGTAGAGTGATTAGTGTTAAGTGATTAGTGACGTCCTATACTGTTTAGTAGGCGGTGTTTAGTTCATTAAAAAAAAAATTAGACGACATTTTGCCTGTATACTTTGATTAGTAATAAGTGTTTGTTTTTATATTCAGGACATTTTACATTATATAAACACGCATTTTGTGGGTTACGGATTCGAACCACCTAGTAGATTTTTTTTTAATATTTTTATTAATCACAACAACAGGAGAAACGAACACGAGACTTTGTTGATATAAACTAAACACTTAACAGTCACGTCCAGACGTGTTTAGTTCGTGTTTAGAGCAAGTGAGGGGTGAAGGCGGGACGCGCGGGAGGTGCTACTCGCAGAAAAAATAGAACGCGCTGTAAATACTATACTTCGCTAAGCACTATACACTTAACACTAAACAGTAACTGTCCGAACGTGTTTTTTGCTAAACACTTAACACTAAACATGCCACTCGCACTAATCACTAATCAAAGTGTATACCAGCCATTAGTTAAATGTGACAATAGTAAAGTATTAAGTGCTAAAATAAATATTTATAGAAAATCAAATGTGTAAGAAATATCAGATAATTGTTTTGTTTGTTCAAATTAAATGTAAGAACCTATTTTCATATATTCTATAATTAATGTATTAGCTATCTCTCTGAGAAATAGCAAAAACCTTATTTATCCGGTTTTGGCTACTTTGAATCCTAACGCTATCGCCATATAAACTTGAAGATAACATTTAAGTTAAAAGTCGTGTCGCTTGTGACCATTGTAAGCCTTCCACTTTAATTTTATTCTTATTTTCATATCGTTAAGGCTCAATGTGGCCGCAACCGGGTCTGTGACAAAAGGATTTAAATTAAACTTGTCATAACCCGGGCTTAGAGTGGCCACGCCACGATCCTGAACTTTCATTTATGTTTACTATACTAATATTATAAAGAGGAAAGATTTGATTGTTTGTTTGTTACTATAAAGAGGAGAGATTTGGTTGTTTGTTTGCATTAAATAGGCTCCGAAAGTACTGAATGACTATGGATGAAATTTGGTACACAGATAGTAGATAGCCTGTTTATGAACATAGGATACTTTTTATCCCGATATTCCCAAGGGAACGGGAACCACGCGGGTGAAACCACGAGCGGCCGCTAGTCGAGTAATAAAATTTCTAACTAAATTACGTACTGCCAGCGTAGCATGCTCACCGCGACTCGCTGTCGACACTTATTTCGCGATGTCTGTCCCGCTCATATCAGTACGGTGTGAGCGGGACAGACTATACGCTCGCGCGAGAAAAGTGTCGAGAGAGCTTTGTCGAGGTGCTCATTCTACGCATGCTGGCTACCACAGAGTAATATTATTGTATTTCATAATTATGAAAAGAGTTTACAACAAAATATATACGTGGTACCTATTTAAAAAGGTACCCAAAAAAAATAATTCAAAATATTCTATCACAGAATTTCGTTCTTCTTTTGTTCCATTCTATATTTCACTCAAACCTGTCATGGGTACAGCTTGCTGATTCTTTTACTAAATTGTATCTTAGAAGTATTTATTATTAAATTTTTATTCAAAATTGTGAGGTAAAAAAGTAATGGACAAATCTCAGGAACCGCCGAAAAAGTGCTTCTGCGCACGATGCTTCCTACCTATCGATGGCGATGACAAAGTTGACATAGATGGACAACACTTCCACAGGATGTGCAGTACATGCTGTAAGTATATAAATTTTTGTCTGTAAGTAGGTATTTGAACTTTGCTACGAATTCTAGTATGTACCTACAGTCAGCAGCGACTCGTGTTCATCATCATCGTTATCATCTTCATCATTCATTAGAAGTCTACTGCGTAATTTACCTTGATATAATTCTTAAAAAATGGGTCAATGTGAGGTGGTTCCCAAGGCATCACACCTGCCTGACCTGAGATCAAAAAGTTGTCTCTTACATTGCTACAGCGTTGTGTATAAGAAGGCACTGATGATGAATGATGTTCCATTGGAAAATTCATTCTTTTTACAAAAAAGAAAGTATAACAACACCCAGACTGTATAAACGTTCAACTGCCACTAATAATCGGTTTGCCTAAAGGTTGGCTTGCAGAGAAAACTTTTAGTGTTAAGTCCGCCTTTTGTACTTTTACATAATTACTAGTATTTTTGTACGAAGAAGTTAAATAATCCTAGGTATCTGCCGGACAATCCCAACATCCCTGAAGATGTTCTACGGCCATGTGTTCTGCAGCAACTGTTTCAAGAACCACGTGATGTCAAGATTCAAGGGCGACGCACCTAGGGTGTTTACCAACAACTGGTGGATGCAATGGGCGCCTGGGGCAAAGCCTCAGGAGGAAAATGACAGTAAGAAGCCTGAAGGTGAGAGAAACCTACTTATGGACACATCTTCTTCTCCAATGTCTCATCTAACGTTCGACGTAGCAAAACGGCTCTTTATGAACCAATTCGCGGCCTTGCCTTGATACTGCTATAATAGTCCTCTGACCTCCGTGGAAAAGTGCTACATACACTGGTTTTATGGTGTAGCTTACTCTAAGGTACTGGGTTCGAATCCCGGTAGGGGCTAACCTTTCTATGGATAAGAGTGGGCAACATGGACCCAATGCAGATTTAATGGGTTCAACGACTGCAAATATAGCTGGATCAACGACTTAAAGTGCCTTCTGAAATACAGCAGGCCCGAGGTAGTAAGTTTTTGGCCACCCATCCCATGACCAACCATAACGAAAGTTTCTAAAACGCTACAATTGCAGACTGAGCGCATTACAGAACAAAGTCCTTGTTCTGTGGAGCGTACGACCGAATCAGTGCGCCAGCAAGATCATCATTTACAGCTTTACTGTACCGTAATGCAATGTCCACCCATGGAACTCCCATCAAAGCATCTACAAGCGATGAAACTGTTATTTTATGCTGTACTCTAATAAGCATTGCCTTTAATTTAAGATCTATATCTACAGAGCCGAAGAACCCGTCGCAGCCTGAGGAGCAGTGCAAGCGTTGCATTTGCGCTCGGTGCCTGCAATCCGTGAATGACAGTAACAAGGTTGTGATTGGTGGCCAGAGTTTCCATTCTCAGTGTGCAAAATGCTGTAAGTAATAAAACGAGTATTTTGTGGTTATAATTAAGGCAGTCCCCCCTATCATTAACACCGCTGTATCACTACAGAATACTAAATAGTACAAGTAATCACGCACGCCATATCTTTACTAATGTTATTAAAGAGGAAAGATTTGTTTGTGCTATTGAACGGATTTGGATGGAATTTGGTACGCAGATAGCGGATAACTTGGTTATGAACATAGGATACTTTATATCCCGATATTCCCAAGGGAACGGGAACCACGCGGGTGAAACTGCGAGCGGCCGCTAGTGAATAATATGCCGCATGATGCTGTCTTGCTGTGTTATGGCCACAGACTTCGATAAGATGATTGTAGCTAGCCTGGTGTACCACTGGGGATCAGACCCGGGACCTTTGGGACTGATGCCGGTGGTGCTACCACTATGGAGTCGCAAAGGGGGTGCATCTACCACCTCTGTCTAGTGGTAACAACCACCGGTATCCGACCCGGGTTTGATTCCCAGCGAGGGGTATATAGTGTAATCGGTTTAGTTTGGTGGTAGGACTTGTTGTAAGTGGCTCGTGGCATAGTTTTGACCTAGAGTTACTTTCGTACTTTTTTCGTAACTGACGGCTTCTCCGCCCCCCCGTCGCCCCCGCTTTTGAAAGCAGTGTTTTTCGTCATTTTATAAAAAAATAAACCAACTTCAAAAAGAAAAACATAAAACTTTTGGAGCTAGTGCCAGCCAGGGCATTCTACATTGCACTTCAATTAACTTTAATTAAATTTTACTTGCCTTGGCTGGCCTGGCACCGACTTTAGTTTTAGTTTAGTTTTTTTACATTTTGAAGTTGGTTTTAATTTAATAAAAATCGGCCATTACAATTATGTCATCTAGATAAACTACTATTTGCCAAAACGTAACTCATATTTTTCAGGATTATGAAAAACTACCTGCCAGATCTTCGTAAAAAATTATAGGACCACATTTGAACTATGTTCTATCAGATAAAAAAATAATTATTAAAATCGGTTGACAACTGACGAAGTTCTGTTAAAACATACAAAAAATATTTATATATACAGTCCACTTGAGAATTTGCTCTTTTTTTGAAGTCGGTTGAAAAGATAGTGGTTTTTTGCTCGAAATGTTTGCTCGAAATGCTCGAAAAAGTCATGTACTCCCTTTATAACCTTATTATCATCATGCCAAACGACGCTGGTTTCTATTCTGAATACAAAAGTAACTAACGTAATGTGTTTTTTTACCCAGGTTTCTGCCACGTAGTGCCGAAAGACAATGTCAAAATTTACTACGGCCAAGTATTCTGCGAAGAATGCTTCCACAAGTACGTGATGAATCGTACAAACGATAGCCCTGCAGAGTTCTTCAAGAATTGCTTCGAGCAGTGGCAGTCAAATGCCCAATTTGCTGAAACGATGCGTGACATGATGGCGGGAAACAACTCGGCGCCTTTCGTGTTCATGATGCAGCCGCCTTTTGGACGCTGCGGTAATGCGCCTGAGTGGACGCAGCCCACCGAGGCTAGGAAGTGTGAGTAATACTAGTTTTACTGTTTCACTAGGAACGCACTTTGGGGGCATGCTGTTAATTATCATGAAGCATGGACCCCACGCTATGTCTGGATTTCCAGGCAGTTTTCTGAAATTGCTATAATGCCATCCTTTTTTCTTTGTACAATGAATACATAATAGATATGCACTGCGACCTTACCATCAATTCTTTGCCTAGAAAGGTTGTGAGAGCGAGATGCTCTTATACGGCGCGTATAGCGGCGTCTCACTAAAAAACCTAAATTGAATCGCATTACAGTATATTGTAGGCCCCTGATAGCTGGAATTAAGAGATAACTGGATTACTACATAGTTCAAAGATCGGTTCAGTAGCCACCCACCACAGGGTCTTCTACCCAACTCCCTCTTGGATTAAAAAATCTGGAAGCATGGTAACACACCCATGGATCATGGCTCTTGCTTTTCTTTCCATTTTTATTAGTTTTTACTTCAATAGGTAATATCTACTTGTCTTTTATAGGTGCGTAAGAGTTAAAAATTTTCACAGCTGCGACTCCGGCCCTGTCGATTGGGGACGATTCGCTCGGTACTTCGCTAAAGCACCGGACTGAAGTCTCCACGCCAGGGTCCTATGAATCAGCAACAGATAACACCAAGGCCGCAGCTGAAAAAATCGAAAAGCTTACAAAGTACCTACATGAACGATCGACGAATATTCCAGAAAAAAAGGAAAAATGGAAAACTTTTGAAGAGTCGATGCAATGCTGGGTCGATTTGCAAGACCCGAAGATCCACGTTGGCTGTCCTAAGTGTTTGTGGCAATGTGGCACTATTTATATTAGATAATAGGGCGCTGTTGGACGATGTGTCGAGGTGAGCTTGTACCTGAAGTGGAAATTAATAAAATGTGAGGTCTCGTTTTTTAATGATTTGTTTTATTTTTGGAAACCCTTTGATATTGATGTAGATGAACTCTTGAAGTTTACTTAACAAGGGCAGGGGCGTGCATTCCATATAGGCAATTAGGCAGTGCCTACCTCATTCAAAACCTAAATAAATATATAATAAAGTTATTTTATTTTAGTTTAAACTTCTACTCGACACACAACACTCGCTCGCCCACTAAGATATACGCTAAATACTGAATTCCTACCGGTAGGCAGTCTCGAAATTGCCTACTCGAAACAAGCAGCGTTTGATACAAGAATACAACTTATTTAGAAAAAGTATTGCTCAAGTATAATATAAACCGCCCACGGCAAGAAGTTTAAGCTAGTACGTGTAACGTAAACTTCCGGAATATATCAGTATAAAGTAAGCATGCCTACCTGACGAATGAATTTGGTCGCGAATTATTTTGTTGAGGACAAAGAGTATGTAATCACTACGTTTTAAAACTATCATATTTCCTAAGATATTCATTAAAATTAAATGATGTAAAGGACAATTTTGGTCAAAATTAAATACTTGTGATGATTAACGTATTTATTTAGATAAGGATTAATATCATGTTTATGAAAACAGCTTCTCAAATAATACATTAGTTTGGAACAAATTTTATTATCTTAAAAATGGTTATAGTGAGTTAACCATAAAACATAGACATATGCTGTCGCGGACTTTTTTTTTGAACTTTTGATGGGGAACAATTTCGTCACACATGATTTTTACGTAACTTTAACCGTTTACACACCGTCCGCAACGGAAGCTCCCAGAAATAATATTTTTTCCCCGTTTTTGCAACGTTTTATATTAATGCACTGCTCTTATTATTCGTAGCGTGATATTAAATATCTTATTATCTTCAGAGACAATGGATTATTACAAAAAAAAAACAATTCGAACTAGTAGTTCCGGAGTTTAGCGTGCTCAAACAATCAAACTCGTCAGCATTTTAATATTCCTACTAAATATTACGAACCTTATCATTTATGACTAGCGGCCGCTCTCGGTTTCACTCGCCGCGTGGTTGCCGTTACCATGGGAATATCAGGATAATTATAAATATTTGCATACAATGTCTTTTTCTGATGTATAAGCTGCTAAGTTGCTGTAAAGTTTCATCTTAATCAGTTCAGTAGTTTTTGAGTGAAAGAGTAACAAACATTCATCCACCCAAATATCCTCACAAACTTTCAAACTTATAATATTCGGTAGCAGGATAGGATAATTGCAAAGTTACTAGTTAGATCTACAGTGCCTACTAAGCTGGAAAACCAATGCACGCCCCTGAACAAGGGTTATGCATAATACAGGGTGGAAAAAAAGACGTTAGCTGGAGGGAAAATACAGTGACGGGGACGTAATTCTAGATTTAAATAAGTATTCGCTTGGATCAACAATAGTATTTCACAACAATTTATAAATATTTTGTCTGACAAGGCGACCGTCCATATCTACGCACGATGGGCCTCGCTTTTCTTAATTTTGTCATAAACGAAACCAGCCGCCAGCAACGGCGGTGGTGTAGCGGCCTGCTTGTAGTGCGGAGACATTATACAATATCCTCTATTCCCAGTCATCACCACTGGCTTTGTCACCACTAAATATGACACTAGTGGGAACGAAGAAATAAGGATAGATCATTTACAAATGATACCTCCTTATATCACTTGCACCAACGTTTCACCGATTTCCGAAATAACTTTATAACCGTCTCTTTTTGGACTTTTTTCATTTGCCATAGGTATTACTGGGAACAAAAATATTACGGTTGAACTCAAGTTGAACTAATCATTCTAGTAGGAACATAGAGGGAAGGAAGGGTCAGTGGTTCAACATTTAAAATAATTCCCCTATTCCATCTATCCCTACTAGATAAATCCTGGTAGGGATACTTGTATTTTTTTCCACGTATCCCCACCGGAAGGGATACTTTTTCACCTATCTCCACTAGAAATATGTATACGTAGATGTAGTGCTACTGACCCTAGATATACTAAAATCCATTGTGCAGTAAAGATCCAGTCCTTGTACTACTGAGACAAAAGTCTCGCTATCAGGAATCTGCCCCCTAATTGCCTAATTTCAAAATCTATCACAATCCCTTTCAAAGGTTTTGTGATTGTGATAGTGATTTATGGAATTGTGTAACTTATAGTCGCAATCCCTTGCGGAACGAATGATGTTTTAAATGACACTTTATTTGACACTTCTCCATACATTTGAAAGGTATTTTCGAGTGTCACTTTGCTTAGACAGTTCAATTTCGTTCATTCAATACCTTTCAAAACGCGTACCGATCACAATCCCTATCAAATGTCAAATAGTGACGGCCTGAAGTATGTAAAAATCTTTCAAATGAAGAATTGAAAGGGATTGCGATAGATTTTAAAATTAAACAATTAGCCCCCTTGTTTAACAATGGAATCAGTTATTCTGCTGTTGTTAATAGAATATATACATAGCTAAACTACTGGTATATAAAGTCTATAAAGTTGGGGGACAAACCAACCAAGGGTATAATAGTCCAGTCATTTAAGCCAAAAAAGGGGTCAATCTCGGAATGAGAGAAAGCAAGCTGTAAACTCGTATACACATTCATTTTGGTCATCTAAAAGTTGTCTCAAGTATCTCATAAAATCTGGTCCCTGCGCCGTCAGTTATTCAATGTCATAAAAAACAGTTTTTCGCGATTATCTCGGGTCCTATATAGCTCCAATGATGTTTATATTTATACAATAATTGTAAAGCGCAGACTTTGTGACCAATTATGTTAAAAAAAATATTAAACGCCCCACCCTTTTTAAGATAGAGTGCACCGCAGCACTCAACCCCATACCTGGGGCGTTAAATCATGCCCTAACCATTTTTTAATTTGGTAATACCTAAACAAGATTCTTGACTTTTTTTCCATGGTTCCCATTAGTACCACCTGAGTACCACTGAGTAGTTCAACTGCTGAACTAGTGAGAAAGTTTTGTCCCAGTACCTAGTTCTTGTATAGTTTATTTTAGTTTTTGACCTACTGAGACCCTCCGTTCCCACTTTTACACATGATTAATCTAGCCCTTGAACTACTTAGACAAATTCCCAGTTTCAACGAAATATAAATTCTTTTTAATTATTGATATAACTCGTGCTTTAATATCTATCAATTCCCGACGGACTATTAGTGTGATTTTGTTTTAGTTTTGTTAGTTCAATCATAAAAAAAAAAAATTGGGAATTAGGTGTAAAGTGGGAACGAAGGATCTCAGTGGTGGTGTCAAGAATCCAAATGGAAATAATTCATACGTGAGTGAACTATACTGGGACAAAAATGTCTTTCTAGTGTGAGTTACAGTTGTGAACTATTCAAGTTTACTAGTTGGAACGAAGGAAAACTATCGCAACTAATCAACTGGGGCCTTACCATCAACTGTAAAGCACTTCATTGTAGGTTGTGAAAGTGGGATGCTGTCGTATGGCGCGTCTAGCGGCGTTCCGCACTTACTACCTGAAAGTAGCCTAAAATGAATCGCATTACAGTTGATGGTAGGGCCCCTGTACTGTTGACTGATGTGATGAGCGAGCTTATTGTGTTCAAAGTAAAAATACAAAGTATTTTTGTTTGCTTATTTATTCACTTCCTAACTATGTAAGTTACTGTTTGAATAAAGGCTATTTTTATTTTTATTGTATTTATTCACTTCCATACTTATCAATCTCATTGCATTATTCAATGGCCGAATGGGGTACGTGCAGTCTTCAGTTTTTCTACTTCTACAGAACAATCGCATTTTGTAGGCATGAATATGTACTTGCGAAAGCACTCTACACAGAAGACACGACCGTAATACATTCTGGAGTTTGACAGCAGAGAGCGGCAAACACCTGAAATAATGTAAAATGGTCGTAAGAATTAAGGGTGAAGGTGTAATGTATGTGGGTATAATTATAATTACAATATTAGTTTTAAGTGGGTAATGTAATTTATGGTTTATCAATCCTCTCTCTCTCAATGGACGGTCTAACGAACGGTTGTGTTTTATTCCGCTCCAAGTAGTTTCCTGCAAGTTAGTGATACAGCATTCCAAAAATATCTCAATTTTCAGTTTCTACAGAACAGTGTAAGTATACCATCACGCCTGTCTTCGGTATGCCCGGTTCGCTGTTCCAGTAGTACAGTAATCCAGCGAACCAACTCAATCCAGTGCTGGAATGGGTTACAGCTCGGAAATTCTCCTACATCTCGGTTAATCTAATGCCATTTTTCGTTAGAGATTGTTAGTTACCATACGAGGAGGAGAGTACTGCTGTACTACACGACCAAGACAATTAGGCGCATGACAAGAATGCGGTTTTGCACTTTTGAAACCTGCAGCCCACCTATCACCGACTTCTCTTATTATGTGATTTATTAGCGCTACAGTGATTAACGGATTGATTACCGTTTCTTGAAATGTTGGTTTTTAGTTAGATATTTTAAGTTTTCTTAGCTGTCATGCCCCTAATTGTCAAGGTCAGATAGTACTGAAATAGTTGATACTGGCTCCGGCTTAGTTCAGGCACCAGTATCTTTCAATCTTTGTCTACCATCTTACCCTTAAGAGTCTTAGATCTAAGTAAGCGTTCACATTTTTTCATATACCTAGTCACTGGGACAGCTGGGACTGGATTGCCAACTGGAATGGGCACATTCCATTGTAGGTCCACATTATTCCATTTCCCATAAATATTCCAGTAGCCCTAACTTCGCTCAGGCTAGGGCTACTGGAATGCTATTGGTTATCGACACTCGTAGCTAGATAACGCTTCACTATCTCGCTCACACCGTAGTGGGGAAAGCAAGACAGCATCATGCGCCACAGTCCCCACCCAGTGCTGACTGCTGGCAAATACTAGAGACACTCTAGCGCTACTGGATTCAATCGCTGAGCTGGAAGTCTGGAATGCTTCTGGATAATGTGAACCGAGCATTAGCATCATAAAAAAAATACGCTGTTTTCACACCTCCACCACAGAACGCGGAATCCGAGCGAAACATTAGTCTCGCTCTAACTTTGAAATTTCAATATTATGGCGATCCTTATCGTTTCACAGTTCCGCTCCGGTTTCCACATCGGAGGTGTGAAAACAGAGTTACTCCTATGCGTCCTATGATATGAAGATGACTTCGGCGAAGAAAAATAATAGGGTAGAATTAGTTTTACTAGAACTTACAACACAGGCCACAGTTAGTTCGAGGAGTTTGACCATCCATATGTTTTGAATCATTGTATTCGGTTATGTAATTATGTTCTTCCATTTTTTTATATATTTTTGTATTTTTATTTTATTGATTTGTAGGAAAACTATTATCTAAATGTCATTATTAGTCGATATTCTCAAAGAGAATTTAATCGCAGTATCACAGAATACTATTACTCCTAGCGGAGCTCATTATTCTCTATATAGTCTCTTATCTTTGCCAAAGCAAGAGTATAGGGAAATTGTAACAACTTATGCAACTTCTCCTCGCTTCTCCGTCAAATTAAATCAAAAACAGTCAACTGCGCTTTTTTAGACATGAGAATAATTCGTCCAAGATGTGAATGTTTTACAATCGAGATTTTTATAAAATACAATCGAGATTACAACTGGCTTTATAAACGCTTCATTGACTAATATGCTACCAAATTAAAATGTTCAGCTAATTGACACCAATTGCTCAGATTTATCGTAATTTTTAAATATCCCGTTTTTCTTCTGTCAAATTATTTGCATCAAACAACGTTTTCAGGCGTGGCTTTTTTCTTGTTTTTGAATGAAAACAAATATATTTTTATAGAAAGTCGCTAGAAAAGTTCAAATACTGTATCAAGAATGTTGTATTAAACGAATTTATCGAAATATTCGCTGTTTGAAGGGGTAATCAAAGCTTTACATTATAATAAACTTGGGCGTCAATAGTGCTCAAATTATTGGTGAAACAAGTGATAATTCATCATGTACGGACGTAAAACACCTTCTACATATCGTTCGACGCCCTCTGTGTATTCCCATTACACAGGAAAGTAAGTAAAATACCAAAAATCTTTTCCAATAAGACTGAATCATTCTGGCCTGTCGCCTGGTTTTATGCTATTGTATATAGATTAACACCGGCACTCCTACCGCTAATGGTATTGCAATCGCTAGCGCTATGGCGTTCAAACTAAACTCTCGTAAAACCTTTCTACGATAGGGTATTTGTCCAATTCCTACATATTTCTATTCATCTATCGGATTCATTATTTCATTTTAATTATGAAAGCTTTAGTGAGAGTCGTTGTAGGAAGTTTGAAAAATAGATATCTATATCAATAGCGATAGCAAAACCGTTAGATGGTAGGGGGTTTATACCCTACTAAAGATCACTTTAAAGTTCTGACCACTTAGTTAAAAATGCATAACTGTTAAAAATGAACTAGCCATGGTTTCTCAATGATAAATGATCTACTATTATAATTATTATTAATCGTCTAGACTACCTACCTATCATGGAAAAAATCATTTAATACGGCTAAGATGTGAATTGTGTTTTAATAAAGTATTTTATAGTTGTGAGTTCTCCGTATTGACAATAATTAAATCTTATTTTAAAATCTATTGCAATGCCTTTCAATACATCATTTGAAAGATATTTACATATTCGATTTGACAGATCGGATGTGTTTGGAAAGGTATTGAATGAATGAAATTGAACTGTCTAAGCGAAGTGACTCATGAAAATATCTTTCGAATGTATGGAGAAGTGTCAAATGAAGTGTCATTTAAAACACCATTCGTTCTGTAAGGGATTGCGACTTTATGTTACACAATTCCATAAATCACTATCAATAAATTTAACCCTTTCGCGGACACTTAAAGGCTATAGCAGTCATAACAATAAAAATTCTATTGTGCCTCATTCAGTGTCCGCGAATGTGTTAAAAGGGATTGTGATAGATTATAAAATTAGACAATTAGGGGGCAGGGTTTAGTAAACTTATAATATTGCAACCAAATGTTGTTCTTTCTTAATATCAATAACATTATTTTCGCACCAGTTTACTATTTTTATTTATTAAGCCTTTATTTACTTGAAGGTACTACATAAATTTTTTATTATTTATATAAAGTTACAGCTAATTTGGGTTTTGATCTTTTGATTTTGCAGCAGCATCCTTTGCAAGTCTGCCCCTTCCGGACACAAAGGCCTCCTCCAGTCTGTCCCAATTCACCCTATCTCTAGCCAGTGTTGGCCAGAGTGGGTCTATCATGTTACGATATTCATCTGACCATCTTCGTATTGGCCTTCCTCTTTTCCTATTTGTTTTTTCTCGAGGGGTCCATTCAACAAGCTTCTTAGTCCATTTGTTTCTTGGATCTCTCATTATTTTTCCAGTCCATCTCCATTTTTGTGATCGGACTTTGGTTTCCACGTCTTTCCATTTTGTAATTTTCCTTAGATCACTCGCCCTCTTCCTGTCCTCCCTTGTATAGCCCAATATGCTCCTCTCCATACTTCTTTGACATGTTGCCAACTTTTGAATATGGCTTTTTGTTGTAGCCCAAGTTTCGCATCCATATGTGAGTATTGGAAGGATACAGGTGTCATATAACTTCTTTTTTGTTGCAAGGGAGTAATGCTGGTTCTTCATTATGGTTTTAAGTGACCAGAATCTTTTCCAGGAGTTTGTGACTCTTCTTTCTATTTCTTGGTGCATTTGATCTTTCATAGATATTAGTTGTCCCAGGTATATATATTCCGTTACATATTCAACTTGTTCCTCGTTTACTGTGATTGGGTCACACGATCTGTTTGTCATGGCTTTGGTTTTTGTTTGATTCATTGTCAGGCCGACTTTTTTACTCTGGAGCGCTAATTCCTGGATCATTGATTGCAGAGAATCTGGGTTGCTACTAATGAGTACAATGTCGTCTGCAAATCTCAAGTGGGTGATGTTTTCGCCATCTATATTTAGTCCTTGATCATCCCATCGCAGTTGTTTAAATATTTCCTCTAATATTGATGTAAATATTTTTGGTGACAATGGATCTCCTTGTCGGACACCTCTTTTAATTGGGAAAGTGTCTCCTTTGGATTCTAATTGGACTTGAGCTGAGCTGTTTAGATAAATGTTTCTTATAATCCTTATATATTTATTTTCGATGCCTTGTTTCTTTAGTGCTTGCCATATAT
The DNA here is from genome assembly GCA_910589605.1 of Chrysoteuchia culmella. Taxonomy (NCBI): domain Eukaryota; kingdom Metazoa; phylum Arthropoda; class Insecta; order Lepidoptera; family Crambidae; genus Chrysoteuchia; species Chrysoteuchia culmella. Next base: position 6,905,441 of record OU342671.1, on the reverse strand, counting down.
ATCCATGATCGAGGCAATCAAATGCTTTGTTGTAATCTACAAAGGCCAAGTACAAGGGGTAACCATATTCTTGACATTTCTCTGTTATTTGTTTCAGTGTGAGCATGTGGTCGAGGGTTGAGAAACCTGATCTGAATCCAGCTTGTTCTTTAGGTTGTTGTTCGTCTAGCCTTGATGATATGCGATGGAGAATAATTTTTGCAAATATTTTGTACACATTGGACATGAGACTAATAGGTCGGTAGTTGGCTATATCGTCTTTGTCTCCTTTCTTATGGATCAGTACTATGTTGCTGTTTGTCCATTGTGTTGGAATGTATTCTGATTCTAGGATCTTGTTAAATAGCCTTGTTAGTTCTGTTAAGGTCGCAGGTGGTAAAAGGTTTAGCGTCTCATTTGTTATGTGGTCAGGGCCTGGTGCCTTGTCGTTTTTCTGAGTTTTGATAGCCATTGTTACTTCACTCTTGAGGATAGGCGGAATTGGGTCTTCATCTTCCTCATCTAAGTTAGTTGTTATGTTTGTGTCCCTGCTTGAGTATAGTTCCTTGTAGAAGTCTGTTGCGACTTCGATAATTGCTTTTCTCTGCGTAGATATCTTGTTATGTTTATTCATCATAGTCGGTATCCATGGCTTAGACTCCTGGAGTTCCTTTAAGGCTTTTTGTATTCCTCCTGTCTTTGCAATATGGCGGTTGATGCAGTCGAGTTCTCTCTTAGTTTTGTCTTTTTTTATACTGGCGTTTATTTCCTGGCTTATTTTTGCTATTCTTTTTAGGATGTGTTTGTCTTTTTTACTCTTAAATAGTGATTTTCTCGTGTCTAGTAATTGCCTTGTTTTTAGGCTTATATAATCTTTTTTATTGGGTGATTTTGGTTTCTTGCATTTATATATTTTCTCTATTTCCATGTTGTATATCCTCTGTATTTCGTTTGTTGTGTTTGTTTGTTGATTTTCCTCTTGATTTGTTGTTTTACTAGATTCTGATCTATAAAGTCTCCTCGATTTTTTGCTTTGTTCTGAGTGTAAGGTTGCTCTGACTAATCTATGGTTGCTATTAAAGTTAAACTGGTTAATTACTTGTATGTTTTTAAAAGCTTTTGGGTGGTTTGTCAGTATTAGGTCTATTTCGTTGCGGTATTTGCCGTCTGGTGATTGCCAGAAAAGTTCAAATACTGTATCAAGAATGTTGTATTAAACGAATTTATCGAAATATTCGCTGTTTGAAGGGGTAATCAAAGCTTTACATTATAATAAACTTGGGCGTCAATAGTGCTCAAATTATTGGTGAAACAAGTGATAATTCATCATGTACGGACGTAAAACACCTTCTACATATCGTTCGACGCCCTCTGTGTATTCCCATTACACAGGAAAGTAAGTAAAATACCAAAAATCTTTTCCAATAAGACTGAATCATTCTGGCCTGTCGCCTGGTTTTATGCTATTGTATATAGATTAACACCGGCACTCCTACCGCTAATGGTATTGCAATCGCTAGCGCTATGGCGTTCAAACTAAACTCTCGTAAAACCTTTCTACGATAGGGTATTTGTCCAATTCCTACATATTTCTATTCATCTATCGGATTCATTATTTCATTTTAATTAAAGCTTTAGTGAGAGTCGTTGTAGGAAGTTTGAAAAATAGATATCTATATCAATAGCGATAGCAAAACCGTTAGATGGTAGGGGGTTTATACCCTACTAAAGATCACTTTGTAGCAGATGTAGCCCGAGAGACTCGTGCGCAGTAGGTAACGTTTTGACTTATCGACGAGGCGAGGGCAACGAGGTGGCGAAAATAAGAAGGTCACGTAATCTATCTGCACATCTTGTATTTTCCATAATACAAATATCAGATATCTGTCAATGAATATCTTAAGATTACACAGGATTTAAATGGTTTCTATTTAATACAGGTAAAGCGAGCACGGAACAAAAAGACATGAGAGCGATTTTGACAAAAGGAAATCGAAGTAGTTCAGTGTTGCCAATATAAAGCATATATTTCTAACACTTCCCCTTATGCTTTACATTGCAATTTGAAGACAATGTCATTTCAAGTTATTACATTTCGTCACGAAAAGTTCTTAAAATGACTCTACATTCATGACATAACGACTCTACATTTGTGACAAAGTGACTCTATATTCATCAAAATGACTCTACATTTACATGATAAATAGCTTAATGCCAACAAAAAAACATTATACAAAAAAAATATTCATGCATAAGAGAATCAACAGTAAAGCATAACATACATCATATCATGCCTATCACTCTATCACATTCTAAGTTAAATAGATAAAACACATGCTAGTTTACATACAGTGCTCTTATTATGTCTCAAATTAACATTCGGGCCCATTTTTAAAAATAAAAAATATTAATAAGGCTTTACATTTAAGTCATTAATAAAATTATAATGTTTAATTCTAGCTATAGGTTTAGTGAGGACATCGGCTATCATGCTATCAGTAGGTACATACTCAATGCTTAAGAATTTATTGTGTACCAAGTCCTTTATGAAGTGGTACCTTAAGTCTATGTGTTTTGTGCGTTTATGACAATATTCCTTTAACAACAATAATTTTTGAGCACTTTGGTTATCGTTTAATATTTTAACAGAAATTTCTTTATCAACAATTTCAGACAAAAAGTTTTTCAAAAATAAGATATCTTTACATACATCACTTATTGCAAGATATTCAGACTCAGTGCTCGATAACGCTACACATCTTTGTTTTCTGGCTTCCCAGTTGACAACATTTGATCCCAATTTTATTGCAAAGCCCGTATATGACTTCCTATCATTGGGGTCATTGGCCCAATCCGCATCTGTATAGGCAGTTATATTTAAGTTTTTACTTTTATAAAAATGCAAACCATAATTGATGGTGCCAGCTAAATATCTTAAAATTCTTTTAGCAGCTAACCAATGGCTTTTATCATAGTTATTATTAAATTGAGATAACTGGCTACAAGCAAATGCAATATCAGGTCTTGTACATATTGATAAATACATTAGACAGCCCATTAACTGTCTGTACTGATATTCATTTTGAGTATTATTAGATTCAGATTTTTCAGACTTATATAATTTACAATTTAACATCATAGGTGTGGATACTGATTTACACTCTGACATTCCAAAACGCATTAATAATTTTTTGATATAGGTAGATTGTTCTAGAATTAGAGAGTCTTTGTTACGAATGACATTCATACCTAAGCAGCTCTTTAGCTGACCGAGATGCTTCACATTAAAAGCTTTCTCTAACAGATTCAATAATTTGTCAGTAGAACAACTCGAAAAAATATAGAAATCATCTACGTAGAGAGCTATAACGGTAAGATCCTTGCCATTCTTTTGCACATATACACACGGCTCACACTTACTCTGAACATACCCATTATTTGAAAGTAACTCATGAACCTTGATATTCCACTGCCTACTGGCTTGTTTCAAGCCATAAATGCTCTTTTGCAACAGACATACTTTACTAGCGTCTCTCACAAAACCTTCGGGTTGCTCCATATATATTCTCTCATCCAAATCGCCATTTAAAAAAGCTGTGGCGACATCTATATGCTCAATAGACATATTCATCTCATTTGCGAGAGAAAATAAAATTCTCATAGTGGAGTGTCTAACCACAGGAGAAAAAGTTTCCGTATAGTCGATACCTTCGCGCTGAGTAAAGCCGCGAGCAACTAAGCGAGCTCTAAAGCGATCGAAGTTACCTGACGCATCATGTTTGGTTCTATATACCCACTTACATTTTATGATATTGGCAGAGGAGGGCTTGTCTACCAATTTCCAAACATTATTATCTAACAATGATTGATACTCACTCTGCATGGCTGTTTTCCATTCTACACTATTGGAGGAAGACATAGCCTCTTCATAAGATTGTGGATCCTCAAAGACAGACTGATAGGTATATAAAGAAAGATCATAGTCTTCATACCTTATGGGCATTTTACCTCTAGCTGCCCTCACAGGCCGACCACTATCAACTACAGGATTTTCCGTAGCAGAAGCGGGCGCGCCGGCTGGCGACGGGACAGGCAGCCGCTGAATCTCAGCACAGGCGCCATCTCGTGACTGCTCGAAGGAGGAGTCCTCTCCGCCCGTGATGAAGTCGTCTGGGTCACTATCTGAAATTTTATCAGAGCTTGAATTTAATTTCATAATAGAATTGTTATTAGAATTATTATTCATAGAAATATGATTATTAAATTCATTACAGTTCATAGGCAATTCATTATTAGATTCCATATTTAAATTATTTTTCTGATAAATAAAATTGTCATAAATTTCAATATTATCAGTTTGGCATGTGTCAATTAAATTAAAATTATTATAAAATTTATTCTCTAAAAATTGCACATTCCTAGCTATAATTACTTGTGATGGATTGGATGGTTTAATAAGCCTATATCCTTTAGACGTATCACAGTATCCCACAAAGATGCACATTTCAGACTTGGCATCCAATTTACTACGCTTGCAGGCTGGCAAAAGACAGTATGCAAGGCATCCAAAAACCTTGAGGTGACCGAGGCCAATTTTATGACCGGACCAAACCTCTTGGGGTAGACGGCCCGTCAAAGCAGATGTAGGGCTTCTATTCTTTAGATAGATGGCAGTCATGACTGCTTCTCCCCAATATCGCTGACTGAGGCCTGATTCCCTAAGCATACATCTAGCCTTATTTAAAATGGTACGATTTAAACGCTCAGACACACCATTCTGCTGTGGCGTATAGGGGACTGTGGTCTGGTGAATGATACCATTCTTTTCAAGGTAATTAGAGAATTGAGCGTTACAATATTCTCCACCATTGTCTGATCTTAGGCATTTAATTTTTAAACCAGTTTGTTTCTCAACTAAAGTTTGAAACTTAAGAAAATAGGACATTACCTGTGATTTGTGCTTCAGTAGGTATCCGAAAGATTTTCTTGAGAAATCGTCGGTAAAAGTAAGTAGGTAACGTGCACCACTCCAGCTGCACTCTCTCATGGGTCCACAGATGTCAGAGTGCACGATCTCCAGCTTCTCAGTAGCTCTTTTGGCCTCTCCTTTCGGGAACGGTTTAGCTGACTGCTTCCCCTCAATACAAGGGATGCAATTCTTAATTTCTTCGTCCTGAAAGAGAAGATTTGGCATTGCATGTTTCCGAAGATCGTACATACCTGAAATACTCAGATGACCCATCCGTCTATGCCACAAGCTTCCAGATATTGCATGCGCAGCAACCTGTGCATCCTCTCGTGCCCCCTGCACTGATTGTAGGAGTGCCGAAGAATGCTGCTCCTTTTGATGTGCAACAGACCCACTTAACTTGTAAATACCTTTCTGTAAAACGGCACGACAAACAGGCTTGCCTACCATTTTACATTCATCGTAAATTAAACATCCATCACTATTAAAAATCACTGTCATGCCCTTCTCAGTCATTTTACTTACAGACAAAAGGTTCGAGGATAATTGTGGCACATGCATAACATTCATGACCTTCCTTTCATCACCGTTTAAGAAACTCATACTTACATTTCCAGTACCGCAGCTCTCTAATGTAGAATCATTGGCAATAGTTATTAAATTTTTAGAATTTCTATATTCACAAAATAAATCTCTATTATTACACATATGTGATGAGCATCCGCTGTCCACAATCCATTCACTATTGTTCGCCAAAGCCATGAAGCTCGAAGCAGTCATCGTTTTCTCAATGTTTTTGCTTGAATCTTTCTTCTGTTTTCGGAGCTTGAAGCATTTTGCTTTCACATGACCCTTTTTGTTACAGAAACTGCAGATTATGGGCTTCTTTTTAGCTAGCGAAGTTGAAGTTAAAGCAGAATTCAACGATGATGCATCACTCATATTTTTTCTATGCTCTTCTTGAATAAGCCGGGTCCGGACGAGTTCGGTCGACAATTTGTTTGTCATGCAGGCCGTTTCAAGGCTAGTCACAAGAGTATCGTATTCGGCTGGAAGTCCACTCAGTAGAAGTTCTGCTACCTCTTCGTCTTCAATTTTTCTTCCCATTTCGCACAACTGCTGGACAATGGTCATAGAATGGTTTATGTATTCTGACATATTGCTAAATGTGTTGAGCTCAACTTTGTGTAGTTGACGAAGAAGTGCCACCCTCCGATACAAACTTTTGTCTTCAAATGTGGTTTGTAAATTTTGCCATGCTTCCAAAGGCGTCTTGGCATTAATGACATGCTGAAAGCAAGAAGGCTTGACAGAAAGGCAAATGCGTCCTAATGCTCTAGCTTGTATTTGGGGATCTGCGACGTGGCCCTCCACGCAGTCCCATAATCCTTCCATCAGGAGTACCATTTTCATTGCAAATTTCCATGTAAGATAATTTTGTACGCCTTCTAGTTTTTCTAGGTTATAAATATTACCTGGCGCGCTTGTTGTTGTTGGCGCTGGTCGATTTTCCATTTGAGGGTTTTCATTTCCCTCTGGGTCCACCATTTTTCTCACCTCGTGGATTGTGCTGGGCCCATAACCTTTGTAGCAGATGTAGCCCGAGAGACTCGTGCGCAGTAGGTAACGTTTTGACTTATCGACGAGGCGAGGGCAACGAGGTGGCGAAAATAAGAAGGTCACGTAATCTATCTGCACATCTTGTATTTTCCATAATACAAATATCAGATATCTGTCAATGAATATCTTAAGATTACACAGGATTTAAATGGTTTCTATTTAATACAGGTAAAGCGAGCACGGAACAAAAAGACATGAGAGCGATTTTGACAAAAGGAAATCGAAGTAGTTCAGTGTTGCCAATATAAAGCATATATTTCTAACACACTTTAAAGTTCTGACCACTTAGTTAAAAATGCATAACTGTTAAAAATGAACTAGCCATGGTTTCTCAATGATAAATGATCTACTATTATAATTATTATTAATCGTCTAGACTACCTACCTATCATGGAAAAAATCATTTAATACGGCTAAGATGTGAATTGTGTTTTAATAAAGTATTTTATAGTTGTGAGTTCTCCGTATTGACAATAATTAAATCTTATTTTAAAATCTATTGCAATGCCTTTCAATACATCATTTGAAAGATATTTACATATTCGATTTGACAGATCGGATGTGTTTGGAAAGGTATTGAATGAATGAAATTGAACTGTCTAAGCGAAGTGACTCATGAAAATATCTTTCGAATGTATGGAGAAGTGTCAAATGAAGTGTCATTTAAAACACCATTCGTTCTGTAAGGGATTGCGACTTTATGTTACACAATTCCATAAATCACTATCAATAAATTTAACCCTTTCGCGGACACTTAAAGGCTATAGCAGTCATAACAATAAAAATTCTATTGTGCCTCATTCAGTGTCCGCGAATGTGTTAAAAGGGATTGTGATAGATTATAAAATTAGACAATTAGGGGGCAGGGTTTAGTTAACTTATAATATTGCAACCAAATCTTGTTCTTTCTTAATATCAATAACATTCTTTTCGCACCAGTTTACCATACATAAAATATATAATATTTAATTCAAAATCAAAATGAAACTACAGAAAAGATACAAAGACTATAATAAAAATGGTATTTGAAATTCTTATATTTTTCTTTACAAAGACAAAGTATCTTAATCAAGCTATGTCATAAGCCATTTTTATATGTCCCCACTACTGGGGCACTGACCTTCTTGTGGATGTATATGGAGAATGGGCCATGACCCACCATTTGAACCCAATGCGGATTGATGGGTTTTCAAGCTATATTTTTATGTAATTGTTGCAGATCATCAACAAACTTACGATCATCGAAATCAGTGCGCTCATTACGATTGCCATGGTATCAGAAGCCCATACTTCATGATGCTTACTTTCTAGATCTTCAGCGAGGCTCATTATTGACTGGGTTCATTTCTCTTGTACGTATAATAATATCATTATCACGCTTCCATGATTTAGTATATAGTTAGATAAAACACTATATTATTATTAACTAGTGGCCGCCCATGGTTACTCCCGTGTGTTTCCTGTTCCCATGGGAATATCAGGATAAAAAGTATTGTATGTTTTAAACCAGGCTATCTACTATACTATCTCAGTGCCAAATTTCATCCAAATCCATAAAGTAGTTTTAGCGTGAATTAGTAATATGACATAATAATGACATACTTTTGCATTTATAATATTTGTTGTATCAGCCACATAACACCCACTGCTGGGTATAGAGGGGGTAGTGCTATTCTAAGCCGACACTACACAGCTATTTTTAATAATAATAGGATATAATCTAAAAAAAATTGAGATACAGGAGCAATTCAATGTATTTGTTAATAAGAATTCTTCTACTTTACTGCAAGGTTAACTGGGTTGCTACTTAGGAATAAGGCCGCTGTTTATGTTTCCTTCTTCTGCAAAAAAATATACATTTTGAAAGCAGAGTTCCAATAAAATTTTGTATGAAGCAGCAGTTACTTTTTCACAATTTTAGGGTTTATTTGGGATAATAAATTTTCAATGCTATTTGTAAATCAACTCTGCCACAAGTGAATTCTCAGATGGGACTCGAACACCGACCTTTGGATCCGGTCCAATGCTCTAACCCACTGAGCTACCATCTGAGAATTCACTTGTGGCCGAGTTGATTTTATCCAATATTTTTCTATTAAAAATTTATCAGAAATAAAATAACATTTTATTAGATGATGCTTAGGCCGTCTGTCCTCTGCTGCCTTTGATAAACGACCTAATCCTAACTAATAATAAAAATGTGAAAATGTGTTTGTTTGTCCTTCATTCACACCCTAACTAAGCAAACAATCGACTTGAGTTTTGGCATAGAGTTAGTTGCAACACAGGCTACTTTTTATTATTATTATTAATAATTTCTTTATTATTATTAAAATTTTCCTTACTGAAGAACTGCTTGTGCGGGCCTTTAACAGTTTGACTCCTAAGTGTTTATTTTGGCAGTACTGAAACAATTCTTGATCTTTTTTTTTTTTTTTTAATGAAGTACGGGGGACTCTTAGCCTTCATCATACCTGATGTTAAGTATTGATAAGGCTGAAGATGGAAGCGAGCCTCTCCCGGAATCCCCAATCACTGAGGAACTGGCTATCTTATCTTTAACTGACGGAACACAACAAATCTGAAAACATTGTTGTTATGGCGTCAGACTTAGATAAGATGGTGGTAGCTAGCCAGGCGGACTTACAACAAGTCCTACCACCAACCAAACCGAATACAATATGTACCCCCGCTGGGAATCGAACCCGGGACCCCTGGGTCTAATACCGGTGGTTGTACCACTAGACCACTGAGGCGGTTAATCGAAATTTTTGAGGGTGAAACCGCGGGCGGAAGCTAGTAGTGTTCTAAGTTAACCAATAATATTTTTGTTTTAGTTCATAGCGCTCTTCACATTCGCTCACAGCGTATTTGATCTGTACTGCCTCGGTATGGCAGCTCCAGGATCAGTGCATTACGGCTATTACGTCATCAGTTTCCAGTTTGTGTATGTTGGAAGTGCACCTGGTAAGTAGAATAACCATAAATCATCATCATTTTAATGTCCCCACTGCTGGGACACTAGCCTTCCTTAAACGAAAATGGCCAATGAGGCCATGGGTCCGGTAGTGGCTAAAGTTCCACAATGGAACTCGTATTTTTTTTTTTTTATAATGGACAGAGAGACTCTTAGCCTTCATCATACCTGATGTTAAGTGTTAATAAGGCTGAAGATGGTAGCGAGCCTCTTCCGGAAGCCTCTGCCACTGAGGAAGTGGCTATCTATCTTCGAAAATGACTGATTTTTCCGTATTCATCTTCCCTGGTAAAGCAGAATTAAAAAACAATTGAAAGTCAAACAATCAAATGTCTATATTTTTTGCAAAATAAATATGTTATAGTTGTCTTGTGAAAAAGTTTCACTTTGATATTTGATACCAAGCAGGTATAATTTTAAGTGATAAAAAGATTTATTAATTTTTAATTTTGCATTTTTCAATGTCATTTTTATACTTATGATAAATTTGAAAAAGAAAAATATTGGATAAAATCAACTCGGCCACAAGTGAATTCTCAGATGCGATTCGAACCCACGATTTTTGGAAGTCTCGGTACCTCAGTGGTTAGAGCATTGGACCGGATTTCAAAAAGTCGTGGGTTTGAGTCACATCTGAAAATTCACTTGTGGCCGAGTTGATTTTTTTCCTATATTTTTCAATTTAAAATTTATCATAATGATAAAAATATTATGTGAAACGGCAATTTCATATTAAAACCCCTATTATTAGATCTATACTTGTGTAAATAAACTGTGCACTAGTGATCCATAAAAAAAGCTGTTTTATTTCAATGAACAGTGCGTGCATAAATTTAATATGTGTTTAAAACTGTTTGTGTTTATACATATAGGGTGTTAAGACACCCATACCGAGGCCGTAATATGTGCGTAGTGTAAATCAAGCTGAATAATACGTGAAAATAATTGCTGGGAAACGACTTTTAAGCAGGGTATTCATTTGGAAACATTTGTTATTAAACTGTTTGTTAATTTGATCATCATGTTTAGAAACAAGTTTACCGTAAACACTGTTTCTGAAACTTGGCAGTCCACACTTATCAGTTGTTGCTAGGATGCCGCGCCCGAGGAAGTAGAGATGCTCTGAAACAACTTCCATGTTTATAAACTCGCGCAACATACGTCCACACCTGTCAACTTTAGTTTAAAAACTAGATGTTTCGTCTTGCTCTCCACTCAAGGTGGGGAACATAACAACATGTTTACAGAAACAATGTTTCTTCACTTTTGTTTATAAACTGTTTATAGAGATGATGAAACATCGAGAAACACTGTTTATTAACAAATGTTGCGTAATGAATACAAGTAGGCGACCGGGATCCAGTTTCTTTGATTGGTTTTGATATTCATTGCGGTTTTGTAACTTCAAACGTTAATCTTTAAAAATAAATATTGACTGTGATCCTTTGTATAACTCCTTAACTCATCAGGTTCCCAGATTTGGCGCCATACAAGAAAATTATAGTAGATAGATAGATAAAAAATTTATTTGCATCTTTAACACACATGAAAAAAATAAACAATTACATAAAAAAAATGATCTCCTAAAAACAAACAATTATAAGAAAAAAAAAACATACTTACAAATTACATTAACATGTGTGTCACAGCGATGCAAAAAGGCAAAAGCTCAGCGACATATTTGCCCTAAATTAGAGCAATTAGTAGCGATGCGGAGAATATGTAGTTTTCGTTATGGGTCTTTTAATACCCTGTATACCTACTTACTGTATACACCGAGGAGCCCGTGGCGCAGTGGTCCGCGCGCTCGGCCTGCGATTGTTGAGGTTAAGCAATATCGCAATGGTCGGTCACGGGATGGGTGACCAAAAATTTACTATCTCGAGCTCCTCCGTGCTTCGGAAGGCATGTTAAGCCGTTGGTCCCGGCTGCGTTTGCAGTCGTTAAAACCCACCAATCTGCATTGGGCCCGCGTGGTGGGTCATGGCCCGTTCTCCTTATCCATCCATAAGGAAGGCCAGTGCCCCAGCAGTGGGGACATTAAAAATGGCTGATGACGATATCTACTTAATTCACAGCGCCTCTGTGTTCATTCGGCCCACCTGTGAATGACACAGAGGCAAAACGCTGAGATAGAGTTTTATTGACCCCACACAATTCTTCCTATTAGTTATATTTTGTTGTGTTTATTAAATTTATACTTTTTTTATTTTTTTATACTTTCTATTTTTATTGTCTGTATCGTATGTGTGTGTGTGTCAATAAATGTGTTTCTTTCTTTCTTTCTTTCTTTCACTGTTTTTGTTCCAGTTCGCAATGTTCTCATAGTGTTTGCTCTGTTCTCCTGGGTTGGATCGGTCGCCGTCATAGTGACTAGTATCATTCTGATCAACGCGCTGCGAAAGGTATGTGTATAATCTTCTTATATAATTTTTCTATTTGACTACTCTGTACGAAATTAAAACAGGGAGATCTTCAATAATTTTTCAATTTAACTACTCTGTACGATATTAAATCGGGGAGAAAAAACGCTTGACGAGTTTCTTGCCGGTTCTTCTCGTAGATATGGATAGGGTTATCTGAGATAGTTGCTTAGGAAACTGGTTTCGTTGCCTAGCAACCGTCGTTATTTTGGTCATATTAACAAAAATATCCTAGGCAACTATCTCAGATAGCCCAATCCACATCTAAAGATAGGTTATTAATTTCGGGCGTTAGGGTTTGTGATAACTGATGGCGTAGCTTCTTTGACACTTCTGCAAAGGAAAGTGTTCCTTACGTCAATGGAATACAAGTCAGGAAACCAGCATGGAGTTTCACCCGAGTTCGTTTCTTAATAACACGTGTTGTGAGGCTCCATTTTAAAATCAATCTACCATACAATTTCTATATTTTATTACAAAATATTTTTACTTAACATTGGCAAAATTCGCGAATTTTATCACGAGCAGAGCAAGCCATTAATTAAGAATAATAAATAAATAATAAATATTTCTTACACTCGTACCGATTAACCTAGCCCCAAAGTAAGCACTGTAAGGCTTGTGTTATGGGATACTAGGGTAACGGATATAAATACATATATATGTGTAGAAATATATGTATAAACCTCGATGACTCAGGTACAAATGCTCGTATTCATCATACAAACATTTGTCCCTACCGGGATTCGAACCCGGGACCTCAGAGTAAGCAACACCTTGATACTGGTGTACGTACCACTACCACGGAGGTCGTCGAAGAATGAAGAATTAAGAAACCAGCATCTGTTATTTTTGGGTTCTTTACTTGAGTTCGATGGTAGTTAGTTCGATTTTCATTATATCGTAGGAAAGTATCTCTACTTTTGATTCACTCGTCTCGAGGATTCTACTGATTTTCGTGCGACGTTTGAGTTTCCGTATTCTGTAGAAGCGACCTTGCATTTATATACTTAACTTCGCTTTTCGCCTGTCGTACCGCCTCCCAACGCGAGCGCGCAAGGCGCAAAGCGAAAAGCGTGCTATGTCTACGCTTGAAGGTCGCCAATCGCCTGATCTCTCCTCGTTCGCCTCGCCACTAGCGCGACGAGTGATTAAAAAATAGAGGTCCTGGACTTAGGTTATTTGGTTTCCGGAAAGTTGCCGTCTACCTTCAAAAAGGTAAAAAAATATAGTAAACTAGCGGCTGCTCGCAGTTTCACCCGCGTGGTTCCCGTTCCCGTGGGAATATCGAGATAAAAAGTTCATATGTTCATAACTAGGCTATTTATTATCTGTGTACCAAATTTCATCCAAATCCGTTCAGTAGTTTCGGAGCCTATTCAATGCGAACAAACAATTCTTTCCTCTTTATTAATATTAGAATAGAAAAGACCCAAAAATATAGTATATGAATGAATATAACTATATGCAGTTAAAATCCGTAAAAGTTACGTACTTACATCTTATGTTTTGGCGCACACTGTTCATTGAAATAAAACAACTTTTACGAATATCAAACGCGCTGTATTTCACGAACTAAGTTGTAATTGTCCGTATTTTTAGGGTTTTTAGATTTTCCCGAGACGTTTCGCCACTTTTTCAGCTGCCGTGGTCACGGGATGACAGTCATAAAAATCAAAAAACCCCTAAAAGTACGGACAATTACAACTTAGTTCGTGAAATATAGCGCGTTTGATATCCGTAAAAGTTGTTTTATTTCATCCGTAAAAGTTGTTTTAATTTAGACTAATTCTTTAGAGTGTGCTATTTTAGATTTAGTAATTATTAACAATCATTCACTTTAATTCACCTTGCACTCTCCATGCTGCCAGTATGTGATTCATAACAAGAATAAGGTACCACCATTCATTCATTTAGTTTTGAGATGCACGTCTTTAATAAAGTCATTCGCCATTATTACGTGCCACCTTGTTTCCTATAATAAGGACCGGTTTCGCCACTGACTGTTAGATAAGTTCTGGATAGATAATTCAACATATTTACAGATATGATAGAATCGGGCGTTACTTGGCGGAAATCCACATCTAAATTTATATGTAACGAAAATTATTTGTTAATATTCGTTTCATGTATTGTCTTCCAGAACTTATCTGTCTGTGGTGAAACCAGCCCTTGCCCTATCACTCTCATTATCATACGCGCTAATCCGCATTGGCCCGTTCTCCTTATCCATCCTTAAGGAAGGCCTGTGCCCAGCAGTGGGGACATTCTAAAACTGATGATGATATAATTATAAATAAGCAACATCCTATCAGGGTTGTATTCAGTCCATTACAACATGCATTGCGTAGAGTGCGTTATATATATAAAACGAACGCAACCCCGTGGTTCATATATATATATATATATATATATATATATATATATGAACCACGGGGTGACTCTTAGCCTTCATCATACCTGATGTCAAGTATTGATAAGGCTGAAGAGGGAAGCGAGCCTCTTCGGAATCCTCAATCACTGAGGAACTGGCTATCTTATCTCTAACTGCCGGAACACAACAAAGCTGAAAACATTGTCGTTATGGCATCAGACTTAGATAAAAAGGTGGTAGCTAGCCAGGCGGACTTACGAGTCCTACCACCACCCAAACCGAATACAATATTTACCCCCGCTGGGAATCGAACCCGGGATCCCTTGGTCTCATAACGGTGGTTGTACCATTAGACAGATGGCACAGAGGCAGTTAAAATAGTTCTCTCCTTTTGCGTTATGTTGGCTCCACTGTTTTTGTTTGTCAAGAAGGTAAAGTTAAGACGCGTTGAATTTTCAGATTTTTTTAAGTTTGAAACATCCGAAATAAAATATGGGTATGGATGTGGGCTTTAACTGTCAAATGGAGCTCGCAGACAATTATATTAAGGGCTTCAATTCAACTGCCAAATCAAGTCCATAAGCTCTATTTTTTAATTCACTCGTCTCGAGATTTCTACTGATTTTCGTGCGACGTTTGAGTTTCCATATTTTCCGTACTTCCGTAATAGCGACCTTGCATGTATATACATAGCTTCGCTTTTCGCCTGTAATACCGTCGCCCAACGGGAGCGCGCGATGGGCAAAGCGAAAAGAAAGAAAGAAAGAAAGAAAATTATATTTATTTGAGACAAACACGATAATGATACATAAAAATAACACACAAAAGGCACAGGTTTGTCCCAAAACGGTACCGACTCAGCATAATGCTTGGCTTTTTGGCCAGCGCTGGTCTTCCGTCGGTACAGTTTTGGTGGGGCTGAGAGCCATGTTAACCGGCACAGTATAAAAAAAATATATAATTTAACTAGTTTTTGCCGTGTGGTGACGGCCTAAGAATACACGTGTCACCACTCCCTTACATGCCTGGGATGTCGTAAGAGTCGACTAAGAGGCTCGACGCATTGAACACCTATGCGAGAGAAGGAAAACTTGAAACAAACCCTCTACCAACCCGTCTGGCCAGCGTGGTAGCAGTAAGCTAACAGCCTCCTATGAACGCCACAATAGGCGTGAGCTAGGAGAGGCTTATGTCCTGCAGTGGACGTCCACAGGCTGATGATAGTCTTTTTTAGAGGTCCATATCCATACCCATTTTTTTTTGTAGGGGCCCGGTATGCCCTCCAAATCTACCGGTAGACTACTGGTACGCCACATAAGCTACAGTAGGAATCGTAGGTTATTCATTAATAGAAAGCAGTATGGGTAAAGTTGACATACGTAAATAGTCAATTAAAATAAGAGAACACATTCAGGCACACAAATCTCATAATGGAACATTTAAAGCTAAACTATATCGGAACCGAGATTTCAGAAGTTTATTGGCGTCAGCCGTTAATTGGATTCAGCCTTTTTTGCGTTCTGGGAGGGTTAATGCTTTTTTGACCACATGATCCCCACCTCTCCTCATCACATGTTCGTACATACCATCTCAAGCGAGTCTATTAACTTTTCGGTTATAGGGGCAACTTTAAAGCTACGTCGTATATGTTCATTGCGCACTTTATCCAATCTTGTTACTCCTGCCGACCACCTCAGCATCTTCATGTTATTGTGCTATACTAGGGCGGTTACAACCCGATACTCGGGTTCGTCGATCGACGAAAAATTCCAAATTATGCGAAAACCTTTAATTGCAGTTTGTGATCATCACGTTTAACATTTTGTATATTTTATAGTTTTCGGAACAAATAGACTCGAGTACCTTTAATTTGATACCTTACTCGGCCGCGTGCTACGCGCCAAAGTCCCTATCGAGTCGTCACAAATTTTGCGAACCTGAATTAAGTATAGTGCTATATAAACAAATATTAAAATCTAACCTCTTCCCACAGGAATACGAGAAACGCGTAGTCCCTTGGCTCTACTGCTTCGGAGTGTTCATATCATTCCGCCTCTTCGCATTCATCTTCGCATCCATAGTGAACGATATGATCTTCGCGTACAACGTGCTTATGTGCCTCATATGGATCGTGTTTTGTGTGGCTGGCGGGTATGGCTGGTTGCTGGTGTACAGCTTATATCTGGAGCTGTCTGATCTGACGAAGTTGGAAGATCTCGCGCATTTGAGGGTGAGTTTTCTTTTTAAAGGAGCTGGTTTGATCCTACCCCGAACCCCGCCGAGCCTACTAGGCTTGACGGGGTGTCGGGAGACGGCGAGGGATAAGGTGCTGGACTCGGTTTGGGGCTGTACTTCTTACACGGTCCTGCGGGTCTGGTATTCTAGGTGAGCCCAGCATAACCGGCCGGTATGTGTAAATGCATTCCCCTCGTCATCAGCCATTTTTAATGTCCCCACTGCTGGGGCACTGGCCTTCCTTATGGATGGATAAGGAGAACGGGCCATGACCCACCACGCGGGCCCAATGCTGATTGGTGGGTTTTAACGACTGCAAACGCAGCCGGGACCAATGGCTTAACGTGCCTTCCGAAGCACGGAGGAGCTCGACATAGTACATTTTTGGTCACCCATCCCGTGACCGACCATTGCGAATGTTGCTTAACCTCAACAAATAAAAAAAAGGGTAAGCTTACAGTAGGATTTTGAATTCAGTTGAGTAATTTAACAGGTGCCAATGTCACTTTGTAAAAATAATCCTGCTCTAAAACTGTTTTTCGTCATGATTCACTCAGATCTCTAGCGGCCGCTAGTACTTACTAAACTAGAACTACATCTATGTAGTTCTAGTTTAGTAAGTACTAGCGCCGCTCGCGGTTTCACCCGCGTGATTCTCGTTCCCGTGGTAATATCGGGATAAAAAGTATCCTTTGCTTATAACCAGGCTATCTATAATAATAATAATAAATAATAATAAATATTTCCATACAATCACACCAATTATCTAGCCCACGTTAAGTATCATGAAGAACTTGTGCTATGGATACTAGATAACGGATAAACATACTTATATACTTTTTTTTTTTTGTAAATACAGACATAATATACATATTAAACATCCAGACCAAGACAAATAGACATGTTCATGCACACAAATATTTGTCTTGTCCGGGGATCGAACCCGGGACCTCTGGCGCAGAAGGTGGGGTTAGTACCCCTGCGCCAAACAGGTCGTCAATTATCTATTATCTGCAATGCTATTTTTATTTAAATTTTAAATAGAAAAATCCGGTCCAATGCTCTAACCACTAAGATACCGAGACATGAGTGGTTAGAGCATTGGACCGGATTTCCAAAGGTTTAGGTCCGAGTCCCATCTGAGAATTCACTTATGGCCGAGTTGATATTTTCCAATTTTATTCTATTTTAAATTTATCCGTCTATAGCTGTAAGGACTACGTTATTGTACACAATTACACAATTACGTTACGTAATTGTGTAATTGTGTACAATAACGTAATTCAAAGCTATCCAAACTCCAAACCTAAAACTCCAAACCTACACAATTACGTAACGTAATTAAAATATTAACGGAAAAAAACCCAAAACCCGTGGCACCATCATGGACTACTCTAAACATGTTTATTGGTTTGAGTCATGTCAAAACTTGACATATTTATCATTTGACAAGTATGCAATTGTCCAATAAAATCAATAGTTTTGGATACAATCGTTGTCACGCGTTCTCAGTTTCTCGCTCCAATTCTATAATTATTCTCATCTATCGTATTAAATGAGGAGCCCGTGACGCAGTGTTTCGCGCACTCGGACTGCGATTGTTGAGGTCAAGCTATTTTCGTAGTGGTCGATCACGGGATGGGTGACCATAAATTTTATATCTCGAGCTCCTCCGTGCTTCGGAAGGCACGTGAAGTTAAGTTGGTCCCGGCTGCATTTCCAGTCGTTAAAACCCACCAATCCGCATTGGGTCCTTATCCATCCTTTTTTTTATGAACGACGGGGAGACTCTTAGCCTTCATCATGCCTGATGTTATTGATAAGGCTGAAGATGGAAGCGAGCCCCTCCAGGAATCCTCAGCCACTGAGGAACTGGCTATCTTATCTCTAACTGCCGCAACACAACAATGCTGAAAACAATGTTGTTATTGCGTCAGACTTAGATAAGGTGGTGGTAGCTAGCCAGGCGGACTTACAACAAGTCCTACCACCAACCAAACCGCATACAATATGTACCCCTGCTGGGAATCGAACCCGGGACCCCTGGGTCTGATACCGGTGGTTGTACTACTAGACCACAGAGGCGGTTAATCCATAAGGAACGCCAGTGCCCCATCATTGGGGACATTAAAAATGGCTGATGACGATCGTATTAAAATCATTCCCAACGAGTTAGTGTTATTATCAATATTACAATAGTTGATTTTTCTTCACAGATGGGAACGATGGCATCTCTCAACGCATCCCTGGCCGGTTCTAGACCGACCACACCCCATAGCACAGTCTCTACCATGCCAGCTTCACAAATATGATGCGAGGGGCCTAAAGGTCACGCCTTCGATGCTAAGTCTAACACCAAACCAACTGGGGTCTATCAGACCCCAGGGGTTTCTAAGATCGGGGTCGATAAGACACCAGAGCTTACTAAAGATAACGATTTTGTGGCCTCTAGACCATCTTATAGCGGGGTTCTTGAGACTGGGGTCTTTCCGACCCCAGGGCTTACTAAGTCGGGGGTCTTTGAGACCCAAACCGAAGTCGAGTCCTCAGATGTCGATGAGACTACGCCTCTCTCGCCTGACGCTGAAAACAGTTTGGAAACACCTGTGTAAGAAAAAAAAGACTTTTTAGTGATATAAGTATATTTTGTGAGTGTTTTGGAGTGACATCACCATGTTTTTAGAATTATGTAGTAAAGTCTGTTTTTTCTTACTTGTCTTAAAATGTAAACAATATTTACATGTCTTTTTACAGGTTTCCTTATAACATAATACAAATAAAGATATTACAAAATTATCTTTGTACTCAATAGTTGTTTTGTCATGAAAGGTATAGAATGACATTACCATGTATTTTTTTTGTTACAATTCAATAAAAAGTCTTGTCAAGATTGTTTACATTTTAAGACAAGTAAGAAAAAACCGACTTTAGATTATTAGGTGATTTTCTATGTTTTCAGCTCAGAACAACTGGGCAGTGTGGAATGGAAAAGAATGCAAATCAAACTTGTTATTTGATATTAGACTTTATTGTCATTCACATATGATTGAAATTGGTTTGCATACAAATTCGTTAGCGTGCATTTGAGGCTCGCTGTCCTTCAGTTACATCAGCCATTATCAACCTTATTATCAAACAACTAAAGCCCAACAGCCAATGGGTGGTTGTAAAAAATATTTGATGATACAAAAGTACCTATTTATAAGTTATTTCGAATAAAAAAATCGTTTGATTTCTGAACTTATGATCGTCATTTGTAACTATATACAGTGGTGGTCACATGATTAACGACACTACTCGATTTTCATACAATCAAGGTAACTTTGGAGCCTTGGTTCTTCGCCAAGGATTGACCGAGGTGTGAACTGATAATGGCCATCCAGGGAGTGATTGGAGAAGATCCAAATTGCTGTAAACATCCAACTGATCTTATCAACATTTTATGAGATGTATGGATATGTTATGTTTTAAAAATACACGAAAATAGCATAAAAATGTATGGAATTTCTGAAACTGAAAACTTTAATTCTTACATCTTTTAGAATGTTGAGCAGATCAGTTGGGTGTGTATAGCAATCTGGATCTCCTTCATTCACTCCCTGGATGGCCATTATCAGATCACAGCTCGGTCAATCCTTGACATAGAACCAAGTCTCCAAAGTTACCTCGATTGTATGGAAATCCAATTGCTCCTCAGTGTAATCATAGTATTTTCTTAACTACTCTGTTGTTCTGTGCTGACTCAAAAAGAGGTCTCAATCGCTTCTATAGTTACCTTTCTTTCAATCTTATATACACCTTCTATAAGACAGAAAGAGATGGATTATTGAAGTGTGCCTGAAGAACCGTCCGGTCTATAAAAGACTAATCAAAAGACTTTGAATCTCGAGTGACTTATCAACTTATCATAGATAGTAGTAATAACTTTACATATGACTGTATGCGAATGCGTTCTCATTTTTATTTTCGCGAAAAAGATAAGACTAATGTACTTTCCTTTCTTGACTTTTTCTTTTTTTTTAAATGTGGTAGGTAGGCAACACCTAGAGTGTCTTTTGTATTTGGTAACAGACAGCTATTATAATATGATACAGAGTATAGTTTGACGACCTGTTTGGCGCAGGCACTAAACCCGCCTCCTGCGCCAGAGGTCCCAGGTTCGATCCCCGGACAAGACAAATATTTGTGTTCATGAACATGTCTATTTGTCTTGATCTGGGTGTTTAATATGTATATTATGTATGTATTTACAAAAAAAAAATAAGTATGTTTAACCGTTATCTAGTATCCATAACACAAGTTCTTTATGAAACTTAACGTGGGCTAGATAATTGGTGTGTTGTATGCAATTATTTATTTATTTATAATATAATATTTCCAGTATTAAATATACATCACAGATTATTTTAAAGGCTTGCGCATATTAATAATTTTTACACATTTAGGCTGAGTTGCACCAGTTAATTTTAACCGAATTATGTTTGTCAAAGCCGTCAAATTATATACATCTTTCCACTGTTAGTTATCGTTAAAGTTATTTGCACCATCTAACCTTAGATATAACGATAACCGTGGTTAAATGTTTGGGATTTGACAGCTTTGACAACCATAAATCTTTTGAAGTTAACTGGTGCGATTAACAATACCTACCTACTGCCTATGTAACTATTGTCATATATGTTATCACAAAAAAAACATAATTTCAATTTGTAAACTATAACTTTAATAACCTCCCACCAATATTTGTTTAAAATATATCATAACAACCAACATTTTCGTAATCATTATGTACAGTCACACACACACATCAAAAGGTAAAAATACTGATTTGATGCTTATAGTCCGAGCCTTAAAGAATATTGTATTACGATTTGCTATAAGTATATTACTCTGTTTAATCAATGTCATTTTCGATTTGTTAGAAAGAGAGATATTATCATCGGAAATATCTTAGCATGTATAGTACTTTATACTTTCAATATGATATTATTTTATATCTTAAAGAATTTTATATTAAGCATCACGAAAATCATTTATATTGTCTTAAGTTTTTAATTAAGACAGACTTATTATAATAATTAAATATCTTAAGTTAAATTACAAAGGGTCAGTTTTACCACCTACTGACTGATGAGTTCTGGATAACATACTCGGGGGATAATTGAAAAAAAAAAAATTTGACCTATTTAGGTACTTGTGTATAGTTTACCTTTCGTTTTGTGTTTCCTTTTACGTGCATAATTTACTTAAGTTGTAATCTACCGCTCTGTACACACTGTTAAAGCACAATAAACAATTTATTTATTTTAATTTGACATATTTCTCATATTACAACTGTCTTACAGTGCGACAAGGATTATAGTGCACGCGGACGGGGGCGCTGTTACTGTCAAAATTGACATAAACACAAAATGGCGGTGTTAGTACCTTTTTTTGCCGCGTTCATTGAAGACCTTATCGAAAGTGCGACAAGGTCTTATTAACGCGGGCGGAGGCGCTGTACAACTGTCAAAATTTACATTTCATGTTAGTTCCGTTTTTTGCCACGTTCATTATGAGCCTTGTATAAAGTTATCCAGAACTTACCTGTCAGTGGTGAAATAGGACCTTAACATTATTATTTCTTTTAAAAAATACGCCCTTGTTTGTTATGTACTTCCGTCCAAAGCGTTTAAGTAAATATCAACGTTAATATTATTATAATTATTCAATTGGTTTGACTTATACACTTTTGTAGATTTTAAGTTTTATAAAATTGTTTACAAATATTATGTGAATATAATTAAGTCACATGTCATGTAAAGTTCATTTCTTTGTCACATTCTTGTATTTTGTAAATAATGTCATTTTTATAAATTACATTGTAAAGTCACTAAGTAGAGAGCAGTCTTCGTGTGTCGCTATCTAGCAAAAGTTTGTTATTTTTTTTTATGAATATTTAATTGAAGAGTTACTTTGACATACATACATAAACTCACGCCATACATCCCTTCCGGGGTTGGTAGACCATCAAAGGTGCTGCTTGAGAGTAAAATGTATATCATTCTCTTACGGTCTGGCTACCTGCCCCGTCTTACCTGATTGCATGTCTGCACAAACCGCGGTGCGGGGCAACGCGACAGCAGAAATTGCGCGATAATTGCTTTACGTCACGTATCAACAGTGCGACCTCTACCGAACAAACGATGAACTACAATGTGCATTCATTTAGTTGCTGACTATATCGAGATAGACGAAAAGACCGCTTCAAACTGAATGAGAACCTAGCGTGTCGTCTTTTTCGTACCTACGATGACGTCACGAGCGAGTTATATGGAAATGTTATTGACGAGCTCTTGCAAGAAAGCACTGCACATTTTCGTTTCTGAGTAACGCGTGTTTTCATGGCAATGGTCTCAAGCGGACTGACTTAGGTTGGAAAACGTTGCCCGTGAATCAAACTTTTTACACGCAAGGTAGGTACACCTTTACCGTCTATCTCGATATAGGTCTGTGGTTTTAATAAAAGTAAGAATCGAAGAAATGAACTGTAAATGTTTGAAAAAGTATTAAAATGGTGTGCCTTTGTAGTGCCTTTCAATTAATAAGTAATGTATTCTTTGTGTCATCATCTCAGCATTCTCATGTTACTAATTTATTTGAGATAAGGAACTCTTATGGTATATTTATTGTACAGTCAACAGCAACAACGGCTAATACAATGTGTCAAATTTCTTCACAAAATCCGAGCTCTACGGCTTAAGTCTTAGGGTTAATTTTTCCTAGACCGGTAGGGGCAAATGTTTGTATGATGAATACGTGCATTTGCACCTGAGTCTTTATTGTTTATAAAAAAAAAAAATTTACATATGTAATTATTAAGATGTATTTCTATCCGTTATCCTTGTATCCCATAACACAAGCCTTACAGTGCTTAATTTGGGGCTAGGTTAATTGGTGTGAGTATAAGAAATATTTATTTATGTCGGTCGAGTGCCAGGACTGTTTAATGTTCCGAGATATACATAATGGCGTTTTCTTAAAGCGCGCGGTTTGAGTGATCCACTTTATTGACCATATGATTTTTAACTCCGGCTTAACAATTTTTTTACTTCGCCGTAATGTTTTAGCTATTATTTACCAAACTAGGGCGGTTACAACCCGATACTCGGGTCGATCGACGAAAAATTCCAAATTATGCGAAAATCTTTAATTGCAGTTTGTGATCATCACGTTTAACATTTTGTATATTTTATAGTTTTCGGAACAAATAGACTCGAGTACCTTTAATTTGATACCTTACTCGTCCGCGTACTACGCGCCAAAGTCCCTATCGAGTCGTCACAAATTTTGCGAACCTGAATTAAGTATATAGATCTTCCTCAATTTTTGTTAACACTGTGATAAAGTTCAAAGTCGATCGGAGAAATTTGACAGTTTTGTAATGCATGACATACGGTTGACTGTACAGTCTAAGCAATATCGGAGGGTCTATAAGTTTGGAAATGTTCACACGTTACCATCGCGAAAGAGTGAAATTTTGACAGATAGCCTTACGCAGCGTCCTACGTGAGTGACTGGATGCGAACGCGTAGCGAAAAAAATACCGCCAAACATTTTGACCCACGTGTGACGTGCGGCGAGAGTCGAGACAGAAGAGGTGCAATGTTTTTGTAGTTACTGCGCTAATCTTTTGTTTCGCCACGCCAGTGACAATTAATTTTCCGGGACTACAGAAACCTGCGGGTCACATGGGACATTTCAATAGGTATCGACTGTTTATTGTTTACGCGCCGGATCACACCGCTTCGCGTTCGCATCCAGATCGCTCACGTAGGAAACCGCCTTAATGCAATGCATTAAGGTTGAGAATTAAACTCTTTTCGCAAACTTCGGCGTAAGCGAGTAAGTTGAGAAAACTCAAACTAAGCACTCCAGGCAGGTTTTCCGCTTGTCTGGATTAACTTAACCAGTTAGTGTTTGAGTTTATCAGTTAAGTAACTACATTTCAAAGGTCATGGTTATATTCAAATTGAAATTTCATCTTCATCATTTAATTATTAAAAAAAAGCTTTAAAACAGTACGCATTTAAACTTAACACAATATACAATAAGTAGTATAGTTTACAATTTACTATAAATTAAAATTTTAACCTTTTCACTTTCTGTATTATTGGATGTGTAAAATAAAATGATTTTTTATAAGAATAAGCGTTTTCTTTTATTTCTTTCATTTCCGAGCAGCCTTTTCAGTAAAATCGACACCTACCTAAGACATTATGGTCTTAATAGGTTCACAGTCCACAGCCCACATATGGGCTGTGGACTATCTACAGCCACCAGTCCGCAGCCAATATGTGGGCTGTTCACCTGAACATTTTCTATGCTTTTTTGTGAGTTTGGACTCATAAGGTTTGGATTTGTATTGGACTTGGGGGTCGTATCTTACGATTTGGCATGGACTGTGAACCTGTTAAGGGTTGGACTACATCTGTCAGCACGCTTTCGCCTTACAGTGGCTGGACCGATACCCATTCTGCCACTCCCATTCAGCCAACTGCGCTCATGGGTAAGACAGCGTACTCGTGCTGCACATAATAAGCGTTGGGTAGATCAAACAAGCTGTAGACAGTCCAAGTTGGCGATGACTGCAGTCTCGCCGCGTTTGACCTGAAGACTGCTAAGCCTTAATCGTGCGGACCTCCGAATAGTTGTAGGCACACTTACAGGTCACCTACCTTTAAACCGACAACTATTCATCATGAATGCGACAGACAGCCCCCTATGTAGGGGATGCCTGGACACAGAGGAAACAGCCGCCCACGTAATCCTGGAGTGCGTGGGTTTGGCCGCAAAACGGGCAGAAATCCTCAAAGACGTGAGGTCGCTCCTAGAAGCCTGTGAACGCCCCAGGAGGCTTCTGCGCTTCTGGAAGGAGCTGGGATGGCTTAACTAGCCATACCGATGCTATGTTCACGCATAACGGACCAAATGAGAGTCTAAATGCGGAGAAAAGAGCCCATCACCAATACCAATACCAATACGCTTTCGCCTTTTTTTGTCGCCTCATCCTTTTCTACCGCACAGAACCGTCTCTTGTCAGAGCGAGAAAGACTGACGGAACGCTATCTAACGCATGCTGTAAATAAACAAATATTTGCATACAATCACACCAATTAAGCTCACGTTAAGTTTCATGAAGAACTTGTGTTATGGATATTAGATAACAGATAAACATACTTATATATATATACTTGTTTTTTGTAAATACATACTTAATATACGTATTAAACACCTATGTGTTTAATACGTATATTAAGTATGCTATTTGTCTTGGTACATACGAAGACAAATAGCCATGTTCCATGCACACGAATATTTGTCTTGTCCGGGGATCGAACCCGGGACCTCTGGCGCGGAAGGCGGAGTTAGCACCCCTGCGCCAAACAGCACCCCGACCGCCTAACGGTATAGCTTGTGCTATCGCTATAGCTATCGAATTTTCAAACCCCCTACAAGGGCTCCCGCTGACGCTATCACTTTCATACTAAAAATGCAATATTTGATCCAATAGATGAAAACAAATATGTAGGAATTAGACAAAAACTCTATCGTTGAAGGATTATATGAGAGTTTGAAGTTTGATAGCTATAGCGATAACACAAGCTATACCGTTACAGCCGTTCCCAATAACCTATCCAAAGTAACAGATAGGGCTACTATAGTTTTGTTGCTTAGTTATTACTGTTAAATGACAGGAAATAACAAAGATTGCCTAGCAACTGAACCGCGGTAGGCCTATCTCTAACCGACGATAGATTATTAAGAATGGCCGTTAGGCGGTCGGGGTGCCGGTCGTCAGGGTTGAAAAAATCTATGGGCATGGAGGCGAACTACCTTAAATCCTTTAGTTAGCTCTCTTTACAGGCAGGAAACATTTCTTCTTTTTTAAAACGAGCAAAATCCAACTGTATATGCTGTAGCATTCCGTGCTGTTAGATATCGTCCAACCCAATGATGCTTTTAAACATAAAGCAACGCAGCGGCTTCCTACTACTCGTTGCATGTATATCGGTCTTTTATAGGATACACTTTGGAGAGTGTGCGAGAGAACTGAATGACCTTTTTCCTCCAGTCCCTTTCCACCATCGGGGTACCAGAAGCAAGTTAACTTACCACCCTTACGTCGTTGACATTCCAGCGATCCGTACCAAGCGCTTTGCTGACACATTTCCTATCACACCACCACATCGTTTATTAAGCACGATGGTGGTCAAATGCCTACCGTTATGATAAAAATAAAAAAAAACTTCGACTAGAAAGCCGCGTTGCTCTATGCTTTTAAAGTGTCAAATGGTATTTTACTATACTTTGATTGATTTGTGTTTAGTAATGAATATTGTTTGTAAATATCGTTGCTTACATTTGATAAGCTGGTGAGTTTTATTGCGCCCGTTTTTTCTTGTCAGCTAAGAGTCTGAAACGGGTGGAAGCTAAGGCAAAACTGACAATTCAAAAATGCGTGTAATTTTCTCAATTGAATAAAGAATATTTTCATTTCATTTTTATAGTTTATTTTCGAGTGTAATCGAAATAGTTTATCTCATCACATAAATGTTGGTGGGGATCGAACCCACGACTCCCGAGTCAATAGGCTGTCAATTACACCGCGCCATCGGGTCCATATATCGAATGGGACTTATCTATACAGGGTGGTCTAAGCCTGGTGGTTTTTTTATAGATAGTTGAATCAAACGGCAAGCGGCCTATCAGAAACTGCAAGAGAAAAAAAAACCGTCCTCACCAGTTTCCTGATAAAAAATTAAATAAGTACTTACTTTAGTTTTTTACACATATTTTTTGTCATTTTCTTTGTGGTATGTGTTTACCTGATAAGTCTTTTCTTCAAAAACATAGATAATATAAGGCTGATTGGTTGTTTAAGGTTAACAATTTTTTGATAGGTCTATAAAAAAATCCTTATTTTTTCCTTGCAGTACTTACTAGGCAGCTTGGTAAACTATCTAAAAATATATATATCCACCAGGTTGGACCACCCTGTATTTTTTCAAATGGTGATTTCGATTACAACCTATTTAGATTCCATAGATCTTCTGCATGTTTCTAATCAGTTAGAAACTAATAAAGTTTGATAAAAAATTAACAAAAACACATTCAAATATAATTTCATATATTTATAAAAAAAAACATTTACATCTTATGTACCTGTGTATTATATACACTAGCATAAAAAATGCAAGATTACAAAAATACATTAAAAAAACTAATACTTTCCAGAATAATATCAAAATAATATCATTACGATTACAATCAAACAGTTTAATACTAAATCCAGAACAGCAAATTTTGATACATATTTGAAAATTAATAATATATTTAGATAACTTTTTAATTTTGCATTTTACACTGCTATTTTTAGGTTACTTCTTTTTCTAATATATTTTCTTGTTTAATATTTATCACTTAATCATATGTATTTTAAAATACAAAGCTTTAGGAAAAAAAATATTACAATCATTAAAAAAAACCCATTTTCTTCAATTTACCTTAACAAACAAATTACATGTAAAAATTTCCAATAATTTATCACAATGATTTTAAAAAATATAAATGAATCAAGCAAGAAATAATAATTGAGATTACAAAAATTTTGAAACACATACACAGTAAATGTAAACTGAAAAAATGCAAATAAATTACTACTTTTACCAGTATAGCTTAACATCAGCAGTTCAGCACAAGTACCGTCGGAAAATTTCCCGGTCGACCAGGTTCTTTATCCTTTATGAGCACTTGTCGATTCCTTGCGCAAACCACGCCAATGCCGTTCTTCGTTTTGACATTTTCAAAATTCGTTTTCTCATAATACTTGAAGACCCTACATACCATTTTTTTTTTTATGAACGACGGGGAGGCAGCCTTCATCATACCTGATGATTTGATAAGGTTGAAAGATGGAAGCGAGCCTCTCCCGGAATCCTCAGTCACTGAGGATTCATCAATTTCATCCAATTATGTTGTGGTTTTTGTGTGAAAGACGAACAAACATACTGACATACTTTCGCATTTATAATATTAGTAGGAGGATCGTCATCAGCTATTTTTAATGTCTCCACTCCACTGCTGAGGCACTGCCCTTCCATATGGATGGATAAGGAGAATGGACCCTGACCCACCACGCGGACCCAATACGGATTGGTGGGTTTAACGACTGCAAATACAGCCCGGACAAACGGCTTAACGTGCCTTCCGAAGCATGGAGAAGCTAGAGATAGTAATTTTCTGGTCACCCATCCCGTGACCGACCATTGCGAAAGTTGCTTAACATCAACAATCGCAGGCCGAGCGGGCGGATCACTGCGCCACGGGCTCCTCAGTAGGAGGATAGGATGTTTATAACACAAATAATAGAACATCATAGTAATTTAATTAGAAAAATAAATAATTTTTTTAACCGCCTCTGTGGTCTAGTGGTACAACCACAGGTATCAGACCCAGGGGTCCCGGGTTCGATCCCAACAGGGGTACATAATGTATTCGGTTTGGTCGGTGGAAGGACTTGTTGTGAATCCGCCTGGCTAGCTACCACCATCTTATCTAAGCCTGACGCCATAACAACAATGTTTTCAGCCTTGTTGTGTTCCGGCAGTTAGAGACTTATCTCTAACGCTCGGAATCCTCATCACTGAGGAACTGGATATCTTAATAGCCAGTTCCTCAGTGATGAGGATTCCGGGAGAGGCTCGCTTCCATCTTCAGCCTTATCAATACTTAACATCAGGTATCATGAACGCCAAGAGTCTCCCCGTAGTTAATTAAAAAAAACCTTATTATTTTTCAAAAACTCATTTGCCAAAAAACTACTAGTCGACCGGGAAGTCCCCGATTGCACATAAATATCAGTATAGAAATGGCGCCCACCTCCTGCTACAGTGCGACAAGATTTATAATGAACGTGGTAAAAATAGATACTATACTTCTGCCATTTTATGGAAAGAATGTTTGTTAAATTAATTATTATTTATGATATATTATATATTAGATAGATGATATTATATCATAAATATAATATATAAAAATATTATATTTATGATATTATATTTTTCTATTTAAAATTAATAGAGAAATATTGGAAAAAGTCAACTCGGCTACAAGTGAATTCTCAGATGGGACTCGAACCCACGACCTTTGGAAATTAGAGAGCATTGGACCGGATTTCCATTATAAAAATAGCATTGAAAAATACAATAAATAAAAAATCTGTAATTATTATTATTAATGACATTAATGATATACAATTTTATTTTATTTGCAATTACCTATCAATAATTCCTTCTTATTTTATAGTGACATTTCACATGACCTTTGTTTGGCAAAATGGAAGATCAACATTGTATACGACCATCTGTAACTTACTCCGTTTTATGTGATTATAGATGATTTGATTTGAAACAAACCGCCCTTACTTAACTTCAACACTACTTCATAATTAGACGTTTTAAAAATATTTGCGCCGTCCTAATGTTATTTACGTTGTCCAAAGTAGAATGACCATTGAAGTATGGAGTTTGGTTTCAATTTGTATGACATTGTGCCCGAATGAAACCCACCATTTTGTAGTGTTTTGAACTTAAGATTCAGTTAGAAAAAACACCATTACTGAAATTCGACGGATTCATGAGAAATTATGCTTATGAAGTTCATCAATTTATAGGTTATTTTATTGAAAACTGCCTACATGATTTGATTTGACTTTGTCATATTAGTTTATGTACATACTAGGTAGGACTTATTTATAGCATTTAGTCAAAATAAAATAAAAAATTGAAAAAGATTTGATACTGATACAAAGCGGAACCATGTTTGACCATTCTCCTTTAATATATGGCATTAGTTAACTGAAATCTATTGTATTCGTGGGATAATTACGGAAAATGCAGTAATGTTTGTTCACAAACATTCTCTCAGTAAGTTGGAACATGTAACGTCATTTTTGCCAGTTATGCAGCGCCTCCACCCTCGTTAATTATAAGCCTTGTCACACTGCGATAAGGTCTTTAAAGGAACACGCCGCCATCTTGTGTTTACGTCGATGTTACGCGTTCGTTCAAACCTTGTCGCACTAACAGGGTCTAGCGCTTTCAGACTACGGTATAATATAATAGCATATAGTTTATAGCTGATAGCACAACGATATCGCTCACCATACATTTACTTAGATATATAGTAAGGCAGTAATATATATTAGTGTGAACGTGTTCTAAGTAAATGTATGATGAGCGATATCGTTGTGCTATGAGCTAGAAGCTATATGCTATCATATTATAGCGTAGTCTGTAAAGCGCTTTATTTTTAAACAGTATCCAACATTTTTAAGTTTGACTTAGAATCTGTAAGTAAACAACTTTCTCCTAGAAACTCGGCTCGAAATATGATTTTTTTTTCGATTCTTCATGCAAATCAGACAGATCACGCCATCGATTTAGTATGGGAATTTCGTTCTCGTATTTCGACCCATGGTTCTAGGAGAGAGTTGTTCACTTACCGATTCTGAGTAAAACTTAAAAATTTAAGATACTGTTTTAAAATAGCCGTGATTATATCATTCTCAAACAGTTAATTGCTATAAAGCTCTCTCGTTCACACTTAGATCAGTCTATTTTATCGCCATTTCTATATATTTTTTTCTAATTTCAAGGTTAAAAAACTAAATGAATCAAAAACCACAGGTACGAAATATACTAGAATATAATACAAAGAAATTCATATATCATACTTATATGATAAATTGTGACAGAATTAACAATAAAAATGTAAGTAAACTAACTAATAAGATAGCCAATTCCTCAGTGGTTGAGGATTCCGAGAGAGGCTCGCGTCCATCTTCAGCATTATCAATACTTAACATCAGGTATCATGAACGCCAAGAGTCTCCCCGTAGTTAATTAAAAAAAACCTTATTACTTTTCAAAAACTCATTTGCCAAAAAACTACTAGTCGACCGGGAAGTCCCCGATTGCACATAAATATCAGTATAGAAATGGCGCCCACCTCCTGCTACAGTGCGACAAGATTTATAATGAACGTGGCAAAAATAGGAACTATACTTCTGCCATTTTATGGAAAGAATATTTGTAAACATTTGTAACGAATGTTTGTAAAATGAATTATTATTTATGATATATGATATATTAGATAGATGATATTATATCATAAATATAATATATAAAAATATTATATTTATGATATTATATTTTTCTATTTAAAATTAATAGAAAAATATTGGAAAAAGTTAACATCAGCACCCCGACCGCCTTTTGTGCTATCAGTATGTAACGATGCCATTTCGTTCTAGCCTTATGGATGGATGAAACCTCCATAATGGCTGGAAACTCCGTAGTTTCACTCTATGGTAATCAAATTATATTTTTATCTGTTCGTCTAAATTAAAATTTTCTCCGTTCCACGATTCCTGTTCAGCTCATTTTGACGTAATCTTACAGAAACCAGCAAGCTAAACGCTACTATTGAACCATTATTTATCTAAAGTTGAGTTTATAATATATTTTTCATATTACATCAGGAACCCGTGTATCGGGGTAAGCATAACTACCTACTTTTTTACTCATTGTTTAGATTAAGTATTTATATCTAAGACTTTGCTATATCTTTGTATTTTCATATTGTTGAACAAATTGATAGCTATAGCGATAGCAAAAGCTATACCGTTAGGCGGTCGGGGTGCAGGTATGATGAAGCCTAAGTCTCCCCGTCGCGAAAAAAAACTTCTTTTATATTTCACCTTAATTTTTAACACAAAAAGCGCTCCGGTAACTGAAATAAATTATTAAATTAAACAACATACACCTCAAGAACAGTTAAACTGTAGAGTTTGTAGTTTAGAACGAGGAGATAGTTCAACAAAAATTGATATATTGATCAGCATGCTTAGCACAAAAACTTCGAGTAGGTATCGAGAAAGTAAAGTAAAAAAATGTATGACATATTGAGCAGCGTTCCTACTGGACGTGAACGGAACTACATTTTCCTATAAATTTTTTGACATTACGTGCTCGATACTTACTCGATAGTTTTTCGAGCTAGCCATACAAAATTATCATAACAATAGCTAAATATGTTTTCTTAATGGTACAAAAACATTGAAATTGATTGTAATTCGGTTATAAAACTAATTATTTATTTAGAAAGTCATCTTCTTCGTATACAATATGAAAAAATATTCCCAAGCTATTCTGAATACAATGTCTTATAAATTAAGGTTCAAGATTGTAAGATCTGTGCTTACTAAATGTAAATACACAATATATAACACTGAATAATTTTGTTTAAAAATTACACAATAAGATTTTAATAATTTTATTTTAAAAGGCCACACATTCAATAAAATTTTATTTCTCTTGATAATGAACTAAATGTTCTATAGTGAATCAATTTTAATTTTTTTTAAATTTTGAATTCAACCACTAATGAGGAGCCCATGGTGCATTGATTCGCGCGCTCGGACTGCGATTGTTGAGGTCAAGCAACTTTCGCAATGGTCGATCATGGGATGGGTGACCATACATTTTCTATCTCGAGACCGTGCTTCGGAAAGCCCGTTAAGCCGCTGGTCCCGGCTGCATTTGCAGTCGTTAAAACCCACCAATCCGCCCGCGTGGTGGCTGATGATCAAAATCGTATAAGATCTACAACTAGCATGTATATTTACGAAATGTGTATGGGATTTAGAATATAGAGAGATATATTGAAAAAAAAATTTCTCAAATTATTTGAATAAAGTACAGTACGGTCAGTCAACAGTTACTACGCTTAATACAAAATGTAACTTTTCTATAGACAAATCTGAACTCAACGGCATACTTACGTCTAAGTCCAAAGTCAATTTGAGAAAATTTAAAAGTGTATCTGCTGTTGACTGTATATTATATTCTTTACAATAATACCTATATTACCAGCTTGTGCTGTCGCTATAGCTATCAAACTTCAAACTCTCATAAAACCCTTTAACAATTGGGTTTTGGACTAATTCCTACATATTTCTATTCATCTATTGGATTCACTATTGCATTTTTAGTATGAAAGTGATAGCGTCAGCGGGAGCCCTTGTAGGGGGTTTTAAAAATCGATAGCTATAGCGATAGCACAAGCTATGCCGTAAGGCGGTCGGGGTGCAGGCCATGACAATTACGTGGTCTGAATCGATACAATATTGACTGTATATTGATGGAACTACGTTTATAATCATCTCAACAACTTGTACACTCATTTTGTAACTTTGACAGCTTCAGCAGACAACCCAGTTTGGCTTAATTATGGTGAAAGTGCATTTCTGCTTTGTATAGAAAATCTTCACATTGAATTTTATTGTAGCAGTGAATGTATGTAAAACTCGGTTATCCATTGAAAAAGTCAACGTTACATAATAGGCATACTGACCCCTGTGATATCCCACTCTAGGCTTATAAGACCAAGACCACTAAAAAGAATCAGTTTTATAAGTCAAAAAATATATTATATAGTTTTGAAAGAGATCAATAACTTTTTAAAATCGTAATTTATTATAAGTACGTTTTCACGTGAAGAAAGCCAAAGTCACGTTAAGTGAAAAAAGATTAAAAGGATTACAAAACGGCCAAGTGTGAGTCGGACTCGAGCACGAAGGGTTCCCATATCATTATTATTAATATCGAGCAAAAAACGGCATAAAAATCAAGTTTGTTGTATAGGAGCCTCACTTAAATAGTTATTTTATTCTGTATTAAGTATTTGTTGTTATAGCGGCAACAGGACAACATCATCTGTGAAAATTTTAACAGTGATGGCTAAAATTTAAAGTTAAAATTTTAAATTTTACAGGCTGTAGCCTGGTGACAGACGGACAGTGGAGCTTTAGTAATAGGGGCCCGTTTTTACCCTTTGGGTACGGGACCCTAAAAACAGTCAATGTATCGTTGAATGATATTTGTTACTGTATTGTATTTATTAACTGCTATTTTCGAAACAATGGTTTGGAACTTGGGATGTTCAAAGGTTCATGTCGTATTTTATAATAGAATCTAGTGACTTAATAAAAATATATCCATACAAGATAATAAATAACAATGGTTGCTAGCTATGTAAGATTATCGTTAACTTTAAACTACACGTAAAACACTGGACCGACTTGTGACAAAAAGTATAATACAAAAATTATATTCCACTACATACAAAAACTAACAACAAAAAAAAACTACTAAATTCGATTTTGAAACAAGAAATAGACTCGCCTTGTCTTCACATCGCTTAGACGGGACTCTAACTCGCACCCATTGGGAATCCGGCCCAATGCTCAACTAAGCTACCGAGACCATGAAGTAAATGAAGGTATAGGTGGAGCTATCACTCCGAATACCTACTTGAGGCCAAATTCTATGTAACGATATCTCACTGTCTAGAGCAGTGTTTCCCAATTAGTGGTACGCATACCCCTAGGGGTATGTGAGGTAGCATCAAGGGGTACGCGAGCAATTTTTTAACTAAGATATTAAATCAGTAAAAAATAATTACCTATGGAATATAATGTAATAAAGGGGTACGCGAGTTTAAAATATTTTTGAAGTGGTACGTATTATGAACCACTGCTCTAGAGAATTCTCTCTCTTTCTAATTTATTTTATTTTATCACCTAACAGCTGCTACAGATGCTTACTTATCCTTTCAGATATAGTGTTAAAATAAGCAAACACAATTATTTTGCAAGAGACAGAATGGAAAAGATAACAAGGTAACAATATTACACTTATAAGGTACGTAGAATAAAAGTCCAGGACCTCTATTTTTTTTGTGAAATAGGAGTCGATCATGCGATTAGCGACCTTGCAATCTTTGACATAGCACGCTTTTCGCTTTGCCCCTCGCGCGCTCGCGTTGGGAGGCTGTACTACAGGCGAAAAGCGAAGCTATGTATATACGTGCAAGGTCGCTTTTACGGAATACGGAAACTCAAACGTCGCACAAAAATCAGTAGAATCTTCGAGACGAGTGAATCAAAAATAGAGCTCCTGACTGTACACATGATTCCAGTTTTTATTTCACATCGATCGGTGCAATATTTCCGAAGTTATAAGCGTGGGAAGTTTACGTAGATTTTTTAAATCTCGTCAGGGCTTTATATATTTGGAGTGCTAGCTCCTCCACCTATAACTTCATGACCGAGACTTAGGTGGTCACGCCGAAATGCGGGTTCGAGTCCCGTCTGAGCGATATGAAAATAAAATGATATTTCCTAGTATATTTTCTTGTTTAAAATCTAACATAAGCATAGCATCGTAAATGCAAAAATAAAAAAGTGCTATTAAATTCGTCCAACATCTAGTAGCATAGTAGAAATGTTTGGTAGAAAACTAGCAACATTTGTTGACAATGGTAGTTTTGGAAGTTTTCTTCCGAATTCTAATATGTTTCTAACTAGTTAATCCGACATGTTTACGCTTGATTCTTGCATAGGGACCGATATCTGGGTCCGTTACAAAATCGTAAAGGACACTAGACCAACTGTTGTGTTGAGGGAGGTTGTCGTAAAACTCTGGTGCTATTCGTTTTACCTGATAATAAATAAGAAGAAAAATGAAAATAACATAAAAATATCTTCGTAATAAGCTGACATCACCAACTACTTATCATTATGTGAATTTCTATCGTCGCTTATAATAATATTACTTACATTAAGGGTTCCTTGACCCCGTCAGCCTGCGTGGACGTAGGGGGTGGTTAAATTTAGGGGTCCGTAGTATTATTACTTATATACAGGGTGGAAAGTTAAGACGAGGCATGAAGGGCAGGTACCTTAATCGTTATTGCTACATAAAAACGTTCTTAGCAAACCATCCTTAATTTTTTGAGAAATTTTGAACTGCATTCACGGATTTTGAAAAAAAAAAACAGTCATGAGATTTTTTTATTTTTTAAAAGACTTTCTGATGACAATCGATACTGTTTCTTATGAGGATCAACACAGTGTAAGATACCAACTGAGGTATGAGTACTAGAAAAGTCAGAAATCGCGATAAAGTATTTCCACACATTCGCTAAGAAAATAAGTTCCGTCAAGAAAGGTACTCGTCGTTGAAGCGGATATGGCAACAAGGGGCGCGAGCGCGGGAAGGGGAGTTATTGCGTTTTACG
This sequence comes from Chrysoteuchia culmella, assembly GCA_910589605.1. Classification (NCBI taxonomy): domain Eukaryota; kingdom Metazoa; phylum Arthropoda; class Insecta; order Lepidoptera; family Crambidae; genus Chrysoteuchia; species Chrysoteuchia culmella. The sequence goes on along the minus strand of OU342671.1, from coordinate 6,868,680 downwards.
CGATTTCTGACTTTTCTAGTACTCATACCTTAGTTGGTGTCTTAGACTGTTTTGATCCTCATGAGAAACAGGATCGATTGGCAAAAAAAAAAATACCATTTTCCTGCTGACTGTACATTTCTTTCAAAATCTGTGAAAGCAGTTCAAAAGTTCACAAAAAATTAAGGATATTGCGTTTTACGCGATTTCTGACTTTGCTAGTACTCATACCTCAGTTGGTGTCTTAGACTGTTTTGATCCTCATGAGAAACAGGATCGATAGGCAACAAAAAATTTTTTTTTTTAAATTGACCATTTTCCTTCTTTTCCTTCGGACTGTTAATTAAGGATGGTTCCCTAAGATCGTTTTCATGTAGCAACAACGATTATGGTACCTGCCCCTACTGCCCCGTCTTACCTTCCCACCTAGTATTGTTTACTGAAAGGGTTCCATACCTCTGGTAATCTCCTTCCTGGCACAGCAGGGAAGTCATGGTGTTCATTATGGTACCCCACGTTGAATGTGATCCCGTTAAGGGGTCCGTGGCAATAAAACTTAGAAATTGTTTACTGAAAGGGTTCCATACGGAGGAGGAGGCCAATTTAGGGTTCTGCAGAACCTAGGAATACCTAAATATTGTTTACAGAAAGGGTTCCATACCTAGTTGTCAGCTAAAGTCCAGGGGGTCAATTCTGCTAATTTTTTGTCATAATTGTCTCTCAGTGGTGTTTCAATAGTAGTGTTTGAATGAATGAATGAATTATTTATTTCAGTTTAAATATCGTACATTACAAGTAGGGTCCCACAAAACCACATAATGTAGTTTGACTGTGGACTGTACTCTCACAGGTTCTTAATCGTACTAGTATGTATATATATATATATTATTTAAATTTAACGGTGAACACAATCAAATACTTATGTTAAAAACTATTTGTATGAATCCTATAAATAACTCTTAAGTAAGGAACTAAATGTCTTTAAGTTATTCTCAAGTCTAATATTTTGAGGCAAACTATTTAATATAAAAGGTAATTGTTAAGTGGTTTATATACACTGTTGTAACAAGAACTGTGTAAAACAGCACTACCATTGAAACACCACTGGAATACCATTGTGACTAAGCATTAGCAGAATTGGGCCCCAGGGGAAGCCAATTTAGATAGATAGATAGATAGACACTTTATTACACACACACACACACACACATTACAAAAAAGAAAGAACAATCACACAGAACTTAAAACTATGGTGAGCAAGGGCGGCCTTATCGCTGAAAGCGATCTCTTCCAGACAAACTTTGTAATTAAGGAGAACTGAAGATAATGCGAAGGGCAGTGTGCCAATTTAGGGTTCCATAGTAGGAATACTTGAGCATTGTAAGGGTTTCATACTTCTGGCACCCAATAGAGGTCCAAGTGAAGTTCAATTTTGGATTCCCTGGTACAAATGGTTTCAATATTATGTGCTTGAAAGGGTTCCATACTTTTAACATTCAATTTAAGAATGATTTTAGGGGTCCATAGTAGAAATACTAAAATAATTGTTCATAAAAAGGTTTCCATACCTTTACCAGCCTGCGTCCCGGTACCATAGTGAAGTCAAACTTAGGGTTCTCTAGTAAAAATATTTTAAGGGTTCCATACCTCCGGTAATCGCCTTCCTGGCACAGCAGGGAAGTCATGGTGTTCATTATGGTACCCCACGTTGAAGGTAATCCAGTTTAGGGGTCCGTAGTACGAATACGTCTCGAAACCTTTCTTGAACATGTAGTGCTCTGACACGAAGTGACCTGGAAGAAGAGATGTTTTTAATAAATTGAATTTGAATAGTTTTTCTTCTATGTGTTAATATTGTAACTTCTGAATTGAGGCTCCTTGTATTGTTGTGTGTGTGTGTGTGTATATGGCTAATAAATGTTTTTTCTTTCTTTCTTTCAAAATTTTATAAAATCCTATTATTTTTTTTACATCTATTCATTGCAAGGGGAAGTAATTCAAATATATTTTAGTTTTAAGACTGGCAAAATATATTTGTGGGCTGTCTACATAAATATCTTTCATATTTTACCATCCATCATCAGCCTGTGGACGTCCACTGCTGGACATAACCCTCTCCTAGCTTACGCCTATTGTGGCGTTCATAGGAGGCTGTTAGCCTACTGCTACCACGCTGGCCAGACGGGTTGGTAGAGGGTTTGTTTCAAGTTTTCCTTCTCTCGCACCGGTGTTCAATGCGTTCGAGCCTCTTAGTCGACTCTTACGACAGCCCAGGCATATAAGGGAGTGGTGACACTTGTATTCTTAGGCCGTCACCACACGGCACATTTTACCATCTATTGTAAATTGTATGGTAGTACTACAGGACGCGAAGTCTAAATATTTTACATTTTGCCTCCATTGTCTCGGTCTGTCACCGAACAAAGAACATTTAAAGTAGATACAGTCAACAGACTTAACAGTTTGACCTTGAGAGCGTTCTTATGTCGGTCGCTCGTTATGCGGCCGGTTTCAATAATCAATCCCTAACAAGAGATAGGCTTATCTCGGTTACGTTACTTAACATCCGCTGTTATTTTGGTCTGATTAACAAAAATATCTAGGCAACGAAGCTTAGTAATCCTATCTCCACAGATCTATATAGAGACAGACGAAAAGAGCGCTTCAAGCGCTCATGGCCGCGCTTTACAGACCGGTCGTATTCGATCACGTTTGTTAAGCAACGTTCGGCCCGGTCAGGTGTCGGATGGGTGACCGTAAAATGGCATTATAGCTGAGCGCTTCCGTGCATCGGAGGGCACGTTAAACCGTCGGTCCCGGCTGTTGTCATCTGAGAACAGTCGTTAAGCCAAGTCAGAGGCCTTATAGGCGGCTTGATAAACTCTGACACTAGAGGTGGCAACTTATCCTCATACGATAAGAAGAAGAAGAAGAGAAGAGCGCTTCAAACTGTATGAGAACCTAGCGTGTCGAATTTTTGTACCTACGATGATTTCACGAGCGAGATATAGTGATGTCGAAATGTTATTGACGAGCTCTTGCAAGAAAGCACTGCACAATTAACCATTTTCGTTTCTGAGTGACGCGTGTTTTCATAGCAATATGGTCTCAAGCGGACTGACTTAGGTCGGAAAACTTTGGCCGTGGATCAAACTTTTGACATGCAAGGTAGGTACACCTTTACCATCTATCTCGATATAGGTTTGTGCCTATATTAGTTCAATATTTCATGTGTGTGTAATATGTTTTATGTGTCAATAAAAGATTTTATTTTCTATTGTTACAATCACCCCCACGCCGAGCACCTCAACGGTGACGTCATGTGACGTCACAGCTACGTAGTAGCGGTGGAAGGGGAAGCCGACGTCGGAAGCGCAAGTTGGATTGGACAGCGCGGCACTTTTTCGGCGGCACTCGGCGGCGACGGACGTCTCTCCTAAGCTCTGTTTCTTTAGTCATATTGTTAGATCGGTTAATTGTTAATTAAAGATTCGTTTGTTCCAAGCGTTTATCTTTTTTTAATTAGGATTCCCACTAGTTTTTAAGAATATCTATATATATAATACGGCAGTGAAGCCGCTTCTCCTCCTGAACTAAAAGTCGCACAATCAAGTGCAATACACCGTTAGAAAGGTATTTGTCTGAAGTGGTCGGATAAGTCGAGAAATTTAGCAAAAACTCAAATCTAGAGCGATTTAAACCGGATTTAATGGATTTTTAAATTGAATATAAAAAATGTGTTTTTGCGCATTATGCGCACACGGGTTGCTCGTTATATTCTATCTCTTATTTAGGATAGCTTATAGAAACTATTAAAAACCGACCGATAGTGACTGTTTCCTAGCGCAAATGTAGCCTGACGTGTTGTAGACTGGTATAATGATGACGTTTTTGTATAGAACTTATTCTTTTTACGCGACTTCAAAAAAGAAGGTTATAAATAAAAACAACGGGAATCGAACGGGTCATTTGATATGCAGTATACATACACTCATCAAAAAAAGTTTGTGATCGATCACTTACGTCCGAAATTAATAATCTATCTTTAGATATGGATTGGCCAATCTGAGATTGTTCCCTCAGACAAGACGCTAAAAACTTTTTTTCTGAGCGCAAAACACAATTTTTCACCTCATAACAGCGAGGAACATTTTATGGTTGTTTCCGCGGTCAACTTCCGGTAAAAAATTCTTTAAACAAAACGTTTAATCTAAATATACCTTATTCTCGTTGTATTAATGATATAAAAAACTAAAACAATAAAAAAGGGAGTATTTTAGTTAATTCAAAGTTATTTAAAGTAGGAATATATTGTTACTTATAAATATATATTTTTTTTCCTTATGGCTTTCTTCCATTTTCCACAGAAATTCCGCCAATGTCCCGTAGTGTTAAATAACAATAAAAAACGATTCGGTAAATGTTAAAATTGTCATGAGGTACCTGGTTATGAACATAAGATACTTTTTATCCCGATATTCCTACGGGAACGGGAACCACGCGGGTGAATCCGCGAGCGACCGCTAGTTACTCATAAAGTTACTATGTCACTGAACGTTTTCCTATAAAAATAAAACAAATACATGACTTACCAGCCACGGGATGTATTCCCATTGCCATGAGCGAGCCAAGTATCAAGTAAACTAACACCTTCCAACCTGTAACAAGAAATATCAAATTTATTTATTCCATGAAGTTTCACCCGAGTTCTTTTCGTAATAACACGTGTTGTGAGACTCCATTTTAACTCTATCTACCGTACAATTTCTATTATAATTATTATAAACTGGATACTGACGAAATCCAAAAGGGCACCGCCATTAAATATAAGAAAAAGAAGTATTTATTCCATCTAGACTGTACAACATTACATACAATAATTTTGTAAGAATTAATGAAAATAAAGTATGGCTGCTTACTCTAAATGTTACAATAGTACCTACCTATTATATTTTCTTAACCTTTTTACAGTCAAAAGAAAAGCAGAAACTAAACGCATCATCTATTTGATATTTGACGACCTGTTTGGCGCAGGGGTACTAAACCCGCCTTCTGCGCCAGAGGTTCCGGGTTCGATCCCCGGACAAGACAAATATTTGTGTGCACGAACATGTCTATTTGTCTTGGCCTGAGAGTTCAAAATGTATAATTATGTATGTATTTACCAAAAACAAGTATATGAGTATGTTTATCCATTATGTAGTATCCATAACACAAGTTCTTCATGAAACTCAACGTGGGCTAGATAATTGGTGTGATTGTATGCAATTATTTATTTATATTTATCTATATTCTACCTTTCGAATCGGAAGGACATTTAAGTAAAACGTCCTATGAGCACAATGTCCTAATAGAAAAAGACATTAAGAGCATTTTTTATGATTTTGTAATTTTTGCATTTTTCAATGCTATTTTTATACTTATGGTAAATTTTAAATAGAAAAATATTGGAAAAAATTAACTCGGCCACAAGTGAATTCTCAGGCTGGAATCGAACCAGCGACCTTTGGAAATCCGGTCCAATGCTCTAACCGCTGAGCTACCGAGACTTGCGAACCACCGTCGAAATTCTCCAATACTTTTACATTTTTAATACGCTGTAGGCCAGCGTTGTTACATCAATGCTAGGAAATATCCTTGCATTCGAAAGAAACATCTTTTCAGGTGTTAAACGATCGATTGAGATGCAACTGCCAATAATTTATGATTTTGTAATTTTTGCATTTTTCAATGCTATTTTTATACTTATGGTAAATTTTAAATAGAAAAATATTGGAAAAAATTAACTCGGCCACAAGTGAATTCTCAGGCTGGAATCGAACCAGCGACCTTTGGAAATCCGGTCCAATGCTCTAACCGCTGAGCTACCGAGACTTGCGAACCACCGTCGAAATTCTCCAATACTTTTATATTTTTAATACGCTGTAGACCAGCGTTGTTACATCAATGCTAGGAAATATCCTTGCATTCGAAAGAAACATCTTTTCAGGTGTTTAACGATGCAACTGCCAATAATTTATGATTTTGTAATTTTTGCATTTTTCAATGCTATTTTTATACTTATGGTAAATTTTAAATAGAAAAATATTGGAAAAAATTAACTCGGCCACAAGTGAATTCTCAGGCTGGAATCGAACCAGCGACCTTTGGAAATCCGGTCCAATGCTCTAACCGCTGAGCTACCGAGACTTGCGAACCACCGTCGAAATTCTCCAATACTTTTATATTTTTAATACGCTGTAGGCCAGCGTTGTTACATCAATGCTAGGAAATATCCTTGCATTCGAAAGAAACATCTTTTCAGGTGTTTAACGATCGATTGAGATGCAACTGCCAATAATTTATGATTTTGTAATTTTTGCATTTTTCAATGCTATTTTTATACTTATGGTAAATTTTAAATAGAAAAATATTGGAAAAAATTAACTCGGCCACAAGTGAATTCTCAGGCTGGAATCGAACCAGCGACCTTTGGAAATCCGGTCCAATGCTCTAACCGCTGAGCTACCGAGACTTGCGAACCACCGTCGAAATTCTCCAATACTTTTATATTTTTAATACGCTGTAGGCCAGCGTTGTTACATCAATGCTAGGAAATATCCTTGCATTCGAAAGAAACATCACACACTTGTGGCCGAGTTAATTTTTTCCAATATTTTTCTATTTAAAATTTACCATAAACATGAAGAGCAGTTAGTCCTATTATCTATGAAGAGATATTATTCCGAACAAGTTATTTTGGATGGTCATCAATAGATTTGGCTAATATCGTAGGTAGATGAACAATTTTATTGCATTCAATTTAACCACAATTACTGACTTCAGTACCAAATATTTTTTTAGACAACACCGTCACAGCGTCGAAAAACAACTCTACTGTACCACCAAATTGATCAGTTCCAAGATGGATGAGGCGGTTTCGGCCCGACCACCAATGGCCTGATGGCGTAGAAAAACATTAGGAAGCATAACTCATACTATAATAAGTTACTTACTAAAGAGTTTAATGCTACTATACTAAACTCCTTACCGAAGAGTTTTACCACTACAGCATCGAATAACAGCTGTATCACTAAGTTTATCAATTCCAAAGGCGTAGGCGGTTTCAGCCTGACGATAAAGGCCTGATAGCGTAGAAAAATGGCTTCAAGACAGGAAGTAGCACAGATGTTTATCCCCATTTTATTAGAAGCAATGTTAGTATAATACGTTACTTACCAAACAATTTGATCACTACAGCGTCAAAGAACAACTGTATCACCAAATTTATCAGTTCCAGTGGTGTAGGCGGTTTCGGCCTGACCACCAAGGGCCTGACGGCGTAGAAGAATGGCTGTAGAAACAACCAGAGAAGCTTCCCGCCAGTCGTGCAGAACAGCTTTGCTTCTAAGAGCGTTGGGAGATCAGTGTCTGCTAATTCGTCGCCTTGGTACTGTTGAAGGAAAAAACATTGAAATTAATGAAGTAAAGAAAAATCGTCTTTACATATATTATAAAGCCCTACCTACTCCTTGCCTGTTTTCAAGGCGAAGATAGATTCAGTACTAAGACGTAACATGCTTCTTAAATTATTTTTTTTGTCATGTTCACCATTCATCATCAGCCTGTGAAATTCCACTGCTGGACATAAGCCACTCCTAGCAAACGCCTATTGTGGTGTTCATAGGAGGCTATTAGCCTACTGCTAGAACGCTGGCTAGACGGGTTGGTAGAGGGTTTGATTCTAGTTTTCCTTCTCTCGCACAGGTGTTCAATACGGCGAGCCTCTTAGTCGACTCTTACGACATCCCAGGCATGTGAGTGGTGACACTTGTATACCTATTGTATTGTATATAATGTTTTTTTTGTGTTGTGGTAAAAATAAACCTTCTTGCTTACCCTATGATGTTCCAAATGGTATTTCTTGAAGCTAATAGATATAGGTATTCCAATGGGAAGGTTCGCGAAGAATCCAAACAGTCTGTTGTGCAATGGTCGGTTGTGGCCAAACGCCAGGTTGTGTGCGATCTCGTGTATAGCTGTAACAAGGACATTGAATAACATATTAAATCTATACTATAATATAATATTATAAAGCTGGAGAGTTTGTTTGTTTGAACGCGCTAATCTCAGGAACTACTGGACCGATTTTAGAAAATTCTTAGACCATTAGAAAGCTACATTTCTCCCGAGTAACAAAGGCTATATTTTATCCCGATATTCCCACGGGAACGGGCACCACGCGGGTAAAACCGCGAGGATCCGCTAGTATGTAATATAAAACAACTTTTTCACGAGTTACGATTTTAGGAGAGAAGAAGACGACTATTTACGACCTGTGGGCTTACCATGAGTTTTCCGTTCCGTTAACTGTACAGCAATCGGGAGCCACTGTATGCGAATCTGCCCCCTAATTGTCTAATTATAAAATCTATCACAATCCCTTTCAAAGGTACAGGACACTTCATATCATGTCGCCCTGCAGGGCTAACATGCGCGACCATGAGAAAATTCGAGATGTGATGAGAAAAATTGTCAATCTCGATAATTTTCTCGCAATTCGCAACATACGCGCCACGAGAGAGAATCATCACGTCGTGAGATATCCCTTTCATGACGAAACGTCAAGTTTTGTTTTTAAATGAAAACACTGATAATCATGTGTGTCTATGGTGACTAAAACCACCCATACACAACAAATTGAACGAATGAAATGTTAAGCAAGGCCAATAGTCTTGTTGTCAAGTTCATTAAATTAAAAAATATAAATGTTTCTTCTCTTTTGCGTTTATGAATAATGACAAAGATAGGATTGTCAATTTTTAAACCTGTGTCTTCACAGAAACGTCACATGCACATGTGTCATTCTTGTCTGAAGTCCGGTCCGGCTGTGGTTTTGTTTATTTTATTTTGAATGTAGGTAGTATTTAGTTTGAAATGGCATTTCAAAAGAAAACGTAAGTATATAATTATATCCGTTAGTTCTTGATAGTATAGTTTGGTATTTGTGATTGTATGATTGCTCGCATTTAATATTTATATTCGAGGTCCACTCGGAGTTTTCCACTATATACAAAGCCATAGAGGCTTTGTGATCCGCCACAGCGACTGGAACTCGCTGTCGCGAAGATCGAAAGGGTCGCAGACGTCTCGTATACGCTTCCTTTCGATTCGCCTATTCCACCTCTCTTCATATATAGTTAATAAATAATTGAAATACGGCACTGCCATTTTTCGCAAAACTTTTTACGTATCTCCAGCTATCTCTTCGAACAGAATGATCGACGACAAATAAATCGAAACTAAATGTCAAAACTCGATTATTTATGAGAAAATGTGGCGCGTATGTTGCAGTTTAAAGAGAAAATTTCTCGAAGTCTACGTTTGACAGAACGACATGACAAAATGTAGTGAATGTTACCGACAGTCGAGAAGTAGAGATATGTCATCTCACCACGAGAAAATGGCGTGAGAAAATTATCTCGTGACGTGCATGTTAGCCCTGCTGATGGTGGCCAACACCGTAGAATGGTGAATATACTAGAAAAATTCGACGTGTCCTCATAGGTTTCTGTAGCATAATTGGTTAGTGCATTGGGCCGGATTCCTAAGGATGCGGGTTCGAATCCCGTCAGGGCGACATGAGACAAGTTGCTTTTCTCTAGTATATTTTCTTATTAATATTTACTACATAAAAGTTGTTTTACGCACGAAACTTTTAGATGTTACATGCTTGTCGTATATTAGAGTTTTCTTTCATAACATCCTAGTCAGGTATTATTCAATAAACAATAATCAATAATCAAACAAGAAATTACACAAGACTGCTAAAATATTTAAACACGGCCCAAACCTCAAAGGAAATAATCAATGTGGGTGACTTTTACTTGTCTTTTCGGGTTGACACTGACCTTTAGCAGAGAGACGTTCGCAAAACATCGATAAGTTATCGATAATTCAGACTTAGAATAAAAGGACATAGCTAAGAAACTGCCCTTAACATGTATATGTCTTACTAATATCTTACTATAATGTCTTACTAGGACGTAACATTAAAATATTAATATTTTAATTATTTCGAGTTCAATATTCATAAATCACATTTTTGAAATAATCAATTAATTATAAGATTAAGATAGAAAGATAGATAGATAAAATCATTTATTTGCATCACAAACATACATGCACCAAAACAAAAGAAAAGAAAAATAAACAAACTACTTACGGAATAACAAAAATAAGTGAGCACATAAGTTCGTACAGAGACCTACCCATGAAATCAAACTATTGTTTAATTTCATAAGTACCTATACCTGTGCATGTGTGTCATAGCGATGCAAAGAGGCAAAAGCTCAGCGTATATTTTTGCCCCGAAGGATCAAAACACTGGTTTTCAGCTTTCACCCGTAAAAAAACGCGAGAGACGCATTAACAAAATCGGACGCCCTGTTATTAATTTAAAAAAGATTCTAACATGTTAATTTTGCATTTCACATAAAATAGATTGAACAAATAATAAAATAATTTTCAAATCAAATATAGATGAGCCATTAGTATAATATAAATAAAATAAATAATCGTCAAAATCTAATAAATCATAAAATTAATATCAGTTCAAAATTAATAAATTGTATAAATTAATAAAATGCAAAGAATTAAATCTAATTAAAATTCCATCATCACCAGTGCCCGCAACCAGACGACTATTTTTGCGTACTTAAATTTTGTTATTCCAACAACATTTCAAGTGGGTTTAGATGTTTTTGTTTGATAAGAAGAATTTACGTATGTATTACGAAATCATTTAGTAAGGTCAGAAGGTTTGTTGCCCACTTTCTTTTATATTATATTTTATATTATGTGTGAAACACAAATAATATTAGAGAATTTATATTTATGTATATTTTAAACAATAAAAAACAACTTTGATATTTTTCATTTTGTTTGTTCATGCATGACAGACCACCGAAAACACAAAATAAGTACTTTTCAATTGTATAAGTCAACCAAACTTACTAGTTTGGTTGACTTATACAATTGAAAAGTGATAAGCATCCGTACATGATACGGTTACGTTCAGATAGCATTTGACAGACGAAGGGGATTTTAAGTTTTTAACTGTTTCAAAAGTTCCTGAAACTTGTTTCATACGAAATACTAATATTCCGCTATCTAGCATTAAATTATTACTAGATTCAGTGTAAATACATTGCTAGGACAGTCGCCCATACAAAATTTAGCAATCTCCTTTATTGAAGATTTTCTAAGTTAAGATAGCAAACTTGCTTTCAACTATTGGTGTAACAAAAACTTTTATATCGAAATACAGTTTACCTTGATGCTTGATTGAGGAGCTCTTAACTTTTTAACTTAATATGCCGCAAACAAAATAACGGCAAAAAGTTTAGGATAATAAACTATCGATACTTTTCGATATTTTCACAATGTCTATGCCCATCACTACGGAAGTATGAGTCATTGTTACAGGCCATTTTGTTCACTTTAGACGAGTGTTTGATATGAATAAATGACCAATATACGACAGGTTGTTCACATCAGGCACCAAACGACCTTATAAATTTGAAATATGTTACATCCATTAGTATATTGCGTAATCGACGTAATTGCGTAAAAACGTTATATTGTGTCTTGACATAGATTAAATTATTATTATTTTATTATTATATTATTATTTTATTTTATGTAACTTTTTATATGTAATCCATAAATCTGACATCGTAATTTAGACATTGATATTTTGCTGTTTTTATATTATTATTACATAATTGACTTTGTTTTTTTTTTTTTTTGACATTGACTATTTGATATATTTTTTTTTTTAATCCTTCTGACATTCATTTTTGTTATTCTAATTTTCAATAATAACATTTATGTACTACAGTAAAATCATAAATACATTACACTTTTATCATAGGTATTAAATAAATAGCGGCTACTCTCATTATGCATTTGTGTAGTACCTGTAACTGAGATAGCATTTAGATCTGTAACTTTGTATTTTAGTTATATTATTGTATTTACAAATGTATATCTTGTTGGTGCTAAATAAATAAATAATCTTGCAGCGAGAAGAAAAGTTTTTTTATAATGTTAAGTAAGGGATTCATTTTCATCAAATGAATAACTGGTAGTCTGAAGAATTGACTGATGATTGAGGAGCCCGTGGCGCAGTGGTTCGCGCGATCGGCCTTTAGCAACTTACAAAATGGTCGGTCACGGGATGGGTGACCCAAAATTTGCTATCTCGAGCTCTTCCGTGCTTCGGAAGGCACGTTAAGCCGTTGGTCGCGACTGCATTTGCAGTCGTTAAAATACACCAATCTGGGTGGGTTCTCCTTATCCATCCCAAGGAAGACCAGTGCCCTAGCAATGGGGATATTAATAATAAATAAAATAAATAAATAATTGCATACAACACACCAATTATCTAGCCCACGCTAAGTTTCATGAAGAACTTGTGTTATGGATACTAGATAACGGATAAACATACTTATATACTTTTTTTAAATACATACATAATTTACATATTAAACACCCATACCAAGACAAATAGACATGTTCATGCACAACAAATATTTGTCTTGTCCGGGGATCAAACCCGGGACTTCTGGCGCAGAAGGCGGGCTTAGTGCGCCAAACAGGGGGCTAATTGTCTTATTTTAAAATCTATCGCAATCCCTTTCCATTCGTCATTTAAAAGATATTTACATAGTTCAGGTCGTCACTATTTGACATGTAAAAGGGATTGTGATCGGGACGCGTTTTGAAAGGTATTGAATGAACGAAATTGAACTGTCTAAACAAAGTGACAGACGAAAATATCTTTCAAATACATTGAGAAATGTCTAAAGAAGTGTCATTTAAAACATCATTCGTTCTGAAAGGGATTGCGACTATAATAATAACTCCATAAATCACTATCACAATCACAATATCTTTGAAAAGGATTGTGATAGCTTTTGAAAGTAGACAATTAGGAGCAGGACCTCTATTTTAGAATCACTCGTCGTGCGAGACGCGAGGCGAACGAGGAGGTGATCAAGCTATTAGCGACCTTGCCTGCGTGGACATATCACGCTTTTCGCTTTGCATCTCGCGCGCCCGCGTTTGGAGGCGGTACTACAGGCAGAAAGCGAAGCTAATGAATATACGGGCAAGGTCGCTTTTACGAAATACGGAAACTCAAACGTCGCACGAAAATCAGTAGAATCCTCGAGACGAGTGAATCAAAAATAGAGCTCCTGGACCTCTATTTTTGAATCACACGTCGCGCGAGTGGCGTGGCGAATGAGGAGGCGATCAGGCGATTAGCGACCTTGCATGCGTGGACGTAGCACGCTTTTCGCTTTGCCCCTCGCGCGCTCACTTTGGAAGGCGGTATTACAGGCGAAAAGCGAAGCTATGTATATACGGGTAAGGTCGCTTTTACGGAATACGGAAACCCAAACGTCGCACGAAAATCAGTAGAATCCTCGAGACGAGTGAATCAAAAATAGAGCTCCTGGTCGTCAAAAATGGCTGATGACGACACCTTTAACGATTATATAATCGTGGCTTCAGTCCTTCGTTTAAAGTAAATGAAATCACATTTAAATGACGAATAGCGTAGAATGATGTTTTAAACTACGATTATCTATTCGACAGTTGGTAAAACTACCTATAAGTATGGATTACCTACAGTAAAAACCCGGTCAAGAGCGAGTCGTACTCGCGCACCCAGGGTTCCGTACCATCATAGGTATATAAATATTTAGTTTTATTACTTTTTTATGTTTGTAGAAAAAGTATGCTACTTAGAGACATCGTTATATTTTTCTGTAATCTTTACATAAACTTCAATTATATAGAAGAAAATCAGATTTTTCTCTATGCAAACTTCGGAAATAAGGGTATTTTTTTTAATACGGTATTTGTTTTACATTTTTCATCAAAAGTCGAAAAGTAAAAAATATTATGATATTTCTGAATTTTTTAATGATATTTTTTTAGAAAAATAAATGTACCAATTTGTAACAGCCCACTCTGATTTCTCTAACAAATAGTAATTTTATATTATAATTTAGATGAATATTAATAGTTTATATATCTGTTTTCAATTTAATTAATTTAATGCATGTGATAATTTGAATATTATTTTAGTTAAGGAAATCTATTTAATTTGCATTTACAAGTTAGAGGCAATAGTTGTCCCTCATGTTTGCTGTGCCCTAGCATGGCGTCACTTGTACCTTACCAACTCTGCAACACCTTCTGTAACCTGTGACTTGCAATAAATAAATAAATATTATAATACTCTTTAATATTATGATACCCCATATGCCGTAGCACAGATGAATAAATAGTTGAAATAAAACAACTTTGGTCTCTTCAAGGCGAGAGTGAATAGGCATTTCCTGGGCAAGCATGTTACACCTTAGACCACATCCTGTTTACTAAACACGATGGTGGTCAAATGTTTGCCCAGTTAAATGTAAAAAAAAAAACTTTTGTGGAATATTTAGTGCGATTTATTTAAGTAACCGAAATATATATTTGGTACTATAATAATTAAGATATGCTCATAATAAATAGTTGCTTCGTAATATCACCACTTCGATTTTTCAAGACCTCCTTTCAGTGCCTGTTGCAAAAAAAAATTATTTTATTCTCTCTTATTTATAAAAGTGTTGGACAAACGTCATTTTAAACTATTCCTCATGTTGATAGCATTAGTAGTTCTTGAAATATCCAGCTGTGACAGACAGACAATTCAATTTATTTTATTTTGCTTGAAAAGTGGTATATGTTCTTACAGAAAATTTCATTAGAATCACACTAATCACCCGACTCTGGCTTGCAAAATTAATTACATAGCATATAAATATTAAAAGAAATTAAATAAAAAATAGGTAGCAAAATATTTGGGTTACTTAAAATTGTGGCTTGAAACTGTTGAAAAACTCGTCAACAGAATAAAAACAAATTATGATTTTGTATTTTTTGCATTTTTCAATGCTATTTTTATACTTATGGTAAATTTTAAATAGAAAAATATTGGAAAAAATTAATTCGTCTCGGTAGCTCAGCGGTTAGAGCATTGGACCGGATTTCCAAAGGTCGCGGGTTCGATTCCCGTCTGAGAATTCACTTGTGGCCGAGTTAATTTTTTTCCAATATTTTTCTATTTAAAATTTACCATAAGAATAAAAACAATTTTGTATCATACAACTTTTTAACTTATTCTTAAAAGTTACAGCAGGCAGAATTTTCATAACACAGGCAGACAGACTGAGTCGCACGCACCATAAGGATTCCTTTTTACCATTTTGATACGGAAACCTAAAAACCGCCTCTTTTGTTTGTGTGGAAAGTGTTTGTTTATTGTTTTGTTAATCTTTACAACTGTAACAATCTATCATCTAATCTAATCTGTGCATTAATACTTCAGTTCAGGTGTTTATCACCAATCGTTGCTCTAATCATTAAAAACGATAAGATATATAGTCGTCCTAACTAATATTGACGACCTGTTTGGCGGAGGGGTTTTAACCCCACCTTCTGCGTCAGAAGTCCCGGGTTCGATCCCCGGACAAGTCAAATATTTGTGAGCATGAACATGTCTATCTGTCTTGGTCTGGGTGTTTAATATGTATATTATGTATGTATTTACAGAAAAGTATAATGTATGTTTATCCCTTATCTAGTATCCATAACGCAAGTTCTTCATAAAACTTAATGTAGGCTAGATAATAGGTGTGTTTGTATGCAATTATTTATATTTATAATGTAATATTACATATATTATAAATGCTAAAGTGTTTTTGTTCGTCTGTCCTTCCTTGACGCCCTAACCAACTTATCAACTTGATTGTTGGCATAGTTACTTGAAAAGACGGAGAGTAACCGTAAAGTGGCATTATAAATGAGCGTTTCCGTGCTTCGGAGGGCACGTGAAAAGACGGAGAGTAACCGTCAAGTGGCATTATAAATGAGCGTTTCCGTGCTTCGGAGGGCACGTGAAAAGACGGAGAGTAACCGTCAAGTGGCATTATAAATGAGCGTTTCCGTGCTTCGGAGGGCACGTGAAAAGACGGAGAGTAACCGTCAAGTGGCATTATAAATGAGCGTTTCCGTGCTTCGGAGGGCACGTGAAAAGACGGAGAGTAACCGTCAAGTGGCATTATAAATGAGCGTTTCCGTGCTTCGGAGGGCACGTGAAAAGACGGAGAGTAACCGTCAAGTGGCATTATAAATGAGCGTTTCCGTGCTTCGGAGGGCACGTGAAAAGACGGAGAGTAACCGTCAAGTGGCATTATAAATGAGCGTTTCCGTGCTTCGGAGGGCACGTGAAAAGACGGAGAGTAACCGTAAAGTGGCATTATAAATGAGCGTTTCCGTGCTTCGGAGGGCACGTGAAAAGACGGAGAGTAACCGTCAAGTGGCATTATAAATGAGCGTTTCCGTGCTTCGGAGGGCACGTGAAAAGACGGAGAGTAACCGTCAAGTGGCATTATAAATGAGCGTTTCCGTGCTTCGGAGGGCACGTGAAAAGACGGAGAGTAACCGTCAAGTGGCATTATAAATGAGCGTTTCCGTGCTTCGGAGGGCACGTGAAAAGACGGAGAGTAACCGTCAAGTGGCATTATAAATGAGCGTTTCCGTGCTTCGGAGGGCACGTGAAAAGACGGAGAGTAACCGTCAAGTGGCATTATAAATGAGCGTTTCCGTGCTTCGGAGGGCACGTGAAAAGACGGAGAGTAACCGTCAAGTGGCATTATAAATGAGCGTTTCCGTGCTTCGGAGGGCACGTGAAAAGACGGAGAGTAACCGTCAAGTGGCATTATAAATGAGCGTTTCCGTGCTTCGGAGGGCACGTGAAAAGACGGAGAGTAACCGTCAAGTGGCATTATAAATGAGCGTTTCCGTGCTTCGGAGGGCACGTGAAAAGACGGAGAGTAACCGTCAAGTGGCATTATAAATGAGCGTTTCCGTGCTTCGGAGGGCACGTGAAAAGACGGAGAGTAACCGTCAAGTGGCATTATAAATGAGCGTTTCCGTGCTTCGGAGGGCACGTGAAAAGACGGAGAGTAACCGTCAAGTGGCATTATAAATGAGCGTTTCCGTGCTTCGGAGGGCACGTGAAAAGACGGAGAGTAACCGTCAAGTGGCATTATAAATGAGCGTTTCCGTGCTTCGGAGGGCACGTGAAAAGACGGAGAGTAACCGTCAAGTGGCATTATAAATGAGCGTTTCCGTGCTTCGGAGGGCACGTGAAAAGACGGAGAGTAACCGTCAAGTGGCATTATAAATGAGCGTTTCCGTGCTTCGGAGGGCACGTGAAAAGACGGAGAGTAACCGTCAAGTGGCATTATAAATGAGCGTTTCCGTGCTTCGGAGGGCACGTGAAAAGACGGAGAGTAACCGTAAAGTGGCATTATAAATGAGCGTTTCCGTGCTTCGGAGGGCACGTGAAAAGACGGAGAGTAACCGTAAAGTGGCATTATAAATGAGCGTTTCCGTGCTTCGGAGGGCACGTGAAAAAAAGGAGAGTAACCGTAAAGTGGCATTATTAATGAGCGTTTCCGTGCTTCGGAGGGCACGTGAAAAGACGGAGAGTAACCGTAAAGTGGCATTATAAATAAGCGTTTCCGTGCTTCGGAGGGCACGTGAAAAGACGGAGAGTAACCGTAAAGTGGCATTATAAATGAGCGTTTCCGTGCTTCGGAGGGCACGTGAAAAGACGGAGAGTAACCGTAAAGTGGCATTATAAATGAGCGTTTCCGTGCTTCGGAGGGCACGTGAAAAAAAGGAGAGTAACCGTAAAGTGGCATTATTAATGAGCGTTTCCGTGCTTCGGAGGGCACGTGAAAAGACGGAGAGTAACCGTAAAGTGGCATTATAAATAAGCGTTTCCGTGCTTCGGAGGGCACGTGAAAAGACGGAGAGTAACCGTAAAGTGACATTATAAATGAGCGTTTCCGTGCTTCGGAGGGCACGTGAAAAGACAGAGAGTAACCGTAAAGTGGCATTATAAATGAGCGTTTCCGTGCTTCGGAGGGCACGTGAAAAGACGGAGAGTAACCGTAAAGTGGCATTATTAATGAGCGTTTCCGTGCTTCGGAGGGCACGTGAAAAGACGGAGAGTAACCGTAAAGTGGCATTATAAATGAGCGTTTCCGTGCTTCGGAGGGCACGTGAAAAGACGGAGAGTAACCCTAAAGTGGCATTATAAATGAGCGTTTCCGTGCTTCGGAGGGCACGTGAAAAGACGGAGAGTAACCGTAAAGTGGCATTATAAATGAGCGTTTCCGGGCTTCGGAGGGCACGTGAAAAGACGGAGAGTAACCCTAAAGTGGCATTATAAATGAGCGTTTCCGTGCTTCGGAGGGCACGTGAAAAGACGGAGAGTAACCGTAAAGTGGCATTATAAATGAGCGTTTCCGGGCTTCGGAGGGCACGTTAATCCGTCGGTCCCAGCTGTTGTCATTTGATTACAGTCGTTAAGCCAAGTCGGAGGCCTTATAGGCGGCTTGATAAACACTGACACCAGAGGTGGCCACCGATCCTCACTCGATAAGAAGAAGAAGAAGATCCCGATATTCCCACGGTAACGGGAACCACGCAGGCAAAAGCATAAGCAAAAATATAGTAAGTTATATGATAAAACAATACTGTGACCGATAAACAACGCGCAGCCCAAACGACTGAACCGATTATGCTGAAATTTTACATTCAGGATCCTTTAACGATGTAGGCATAAGGATTTTTTGATATTCCTACGGGATAGGGTATAAAAGAGATTGTTTTGTAACCTAATTTCTCGCGGACCACAGACCTATATCGAGATAGACGGTACAAGTTTACCTACCTTGCGTGTAAAAAGTTTGATCCACGTCAGTCGGTCAAAGTTTTCCGAATTAAGTCAGTCCGCTTGAGACCATTGCCGTGAAAACACGCGTCAGTCGAAAATGGTTAATTATGCAGTGCTTTCTTGCAAGAGCTTGTTATACCTTGCGTCATGTAAAAAGATCGCTGAACGAAAGAGATAGAGGATGCGTTTCACTCGGTTTTAACACGGGTAACACATCCTCTGTCTCTATTTCTCAGCGTTATTTTTACATGACGCGAGTTATAATAATATTTCCACATCACTATATCTCGCTCGTGACGTCATCGTAGGTACGAAAAATTCGACACGCTAGGTTCTCTTACAGTTTGAAGCGCTCTTTTCGTCGATCTCAATATAGGTCTGTATCACGGACAAAGTCGCGGGTGGAACTCGTTACATTACATGCCTATTGTTGGAATGTACAATAATAAATACGTCTCTCTCTAACTACAGGTAGTCTTTCTCTTTTACACAATTTGTTTATATTAACTTCATAAAAAAAATTAAAAAAAAAATGTCACACCAATTATCTAGCCCACGTTAAGCTCCATGAAGAACTTGTGTTATCGATACTAGATAACGGATAAACATAGGTATATACTTTTTTTTTTAATCTATATACTTAATTCAGGTTCGCAAATTTGTGACGACTCGAGAGCTTGGACGAATTAACCACTGGACGCGTAACGAGGACCGCGTTCGCCTTTACCCCTCTGTCACTTACCCTGCCTTTTAGACACAATCGTCTCTCAATGGTGTTTCAATAGTAGTGTTTATTTACACTGTTGTAACAAGAGCTGTGTAAAACTTAGTCTTAGACGACCTGGGGTCCAATTCTGCTAATAAATAGACTCTAAGACTTCATTGAACAATAATCCTTTGTTTCTAGTCCGAGACCGTTCCCTCAGTAAAGTTTAGTTACTTAAACCGGTAAATTTTAAATAGAAAAATATTGGAAAAAATTAACTCGGCCACAAGTGAATTCTCAGACGGGAATCGAACCCGCGACCTTTGGAAATCCGGTCCAATGCTCTAACCGCTGAGCTACCGAGACTTACCGTCTGAGAATTCACTTGTGGCCGAGTTAATTTTTTCCAATATTTTTCTATTTAAAATTTACCGGTATAAAAATAGCATTGAAAAATGCAAAAATTACAAAATCATAAGTTTAGTTACTTACTTACCTCGTTGCTCTAGCCTTGTGTAACTAATATAATAATAATAATAATAATAATCACAAACAGATTACACTCACAGACATAATCAAGTTGCCAATATCATTCATCAAAATCTTGTTCACAAATACAGACTGTTACAAGACTCACACAAACATACACCTTATTACAAGTACACACCCAGACCAATTTTAGAAAACAACACGCATAAACTATACTATGACCGAAGTGTCCTTACCGACAGAACGATACATTACAACAGACCAGACATTATTTTGCAGGATAAACAAAACAAAACCACATACATAATAGACATCGCAGTACCAAACACACATAACATTACAAAAACTATCTCCGAAAAAATACACAAGTACACTGACCTAAAGGATGAAGTAACCCGAGTCTGGAGACAAGACAAAGTGTACATAGTCCCAATTATTCTTTCTACCACGGGTGTCATACCGAAACATCTACACAAATCGCTTCAACTACTTGGCCGCCGACCAACCACGTTCATTAATATGCGAAATAGCCATCCTTAATACATGCAGAATAGTTAGAAAGTTTTTAGATATTCCCGAAAATACAATCGATTCTTAACTACCTAATATTACAGCCTCTTTGTGTTGACTCACAGTTCCACAAAAGCTTAACATACCAAATATTTGAGAACACAAAAATAATAATAATAATTCATTTATTCTCACCATAACCCATTCGAACAAAAATACATACTTAAACATTGCTTAGCTTAAATATAGGATCCAAGAATGCAGAAGACATTATTTTATCAAATACGGTTACGGCGGGCTAACACTAGTAGGAAAATCCTGTATCTCAGGTTGTCAGCCCTCCGCCCGTAGTTAGTTACAATAAAAAGTTAGCAGCGCCTGCTAGTTAGCAGGCACAAAATAGACTTCTAAACCACTTACATTTGACACATGTCCAAGGTGTCCTAAACTCATTCCCGTTGACCGTTTGTCTCTATCTCTTATGGTTTCTGAGATCTCGATGCGTACATACATACGTACGTACGTACGGACGGACAGAGAGGGATTATAAGACTTTTCTAAACTTTAGAGTTTAGAAGTCTAAAAGCATGAAGGCGTTATGGCATATACGCGTTATCATTTAACATAGCTGAATCAGCATAGGCACATGTAGATGGTAAAAATAATAATAAAAATGTTAACAAAATGTTTCATTTTCCATGTTTATTATTGTCTGATTCATGGATTTTTCTTGATACGACATACCTTCGCCATATTTCCACTCGCCACTGGTGTACATTATATGACGTAGTGAAAAACCAGCTTGATATGATGAAGATAAATATTAAACAAGAAAAAAAAAACAAATTGTCTCATGTCGCTCTGACGGGATTCGAACCCGCATCCTTGTGAATCCAGCCTGATGAACTTCCAAGATTCCCAAGGACTCCCAATGGATTCGGGTTCGATCACGTCAGAGCGACATGAGACAATTTGTTTTTTTGTAGTATATTTTCTTGTTGAATATTTATCACATAAAAATAGCATTGTAAAATGCAAAATTAAAAAGTTAGTTGATGAAAGATTAGTTTAATCATACTTTATATCTTTAAACAATGCAATGATAACAGTTCAAGTGAAGTGCCTGATAAGTCCTAATCTGATTAAATCACTTGCATTGCAAAGTAGGGTTACGATAATAATTACGTGACATATAAAAATGTAGATATTATCTAACATAATAAGAAAAAGACATTTGGCGAGAACGATCCAAAAGTCCATTACCAACAAGACCTGCTGCGTTACTATAAAGTCCTAAAAATACTGAGGAGCTTTCACTAGGACAGTAGGTACAATAAAATAAGCTGTCAGTAAAAAAAATGTCGAGTCCACTAAATACAAGAAAACTTCAAAAAATATAAAAAAATTCTCTCGGTCGAGGGACCCCCAACGTAGGTATAATATACCCTTTTAGTACTTTGTGGTCTTTTTGTGGTCCCCCGACCGAGAGAGAAATTTTATTTTTATGAAGTTTTATTTTGTGTCGGGGAGTTTTTAAAATGTTAAAATTTTATTTTTATCTCATCCTTTTTAAATTACACACAAAATTTTAAAAAACCGCATTGCAATCGCTTTATTCGTTTAGGCACTACGAATATTTATGTACAGAAAGACAATTTTTTTTGCCGCCATTTTGTATTTTTTTTTGCTGTACCTAAATTTGCCCAGGGTGTACATTATTTTAGTCAAAGCGCCACCTTTGTATCTTTAACCGTTTCGGCAGGCAGTTGACCATCTCCATAAACGGCCGGATGGATTTTCATCAAACGTGGCTAAGAACCATCTCGATTAATTTAGCTTTCAATAAAAAAAACCGCATTGAAATCGCTTGATTCGTTTAGGCTGTACGAATATACGTACAGACAGACAGACAGACATAGCCTTCAAACTTATAACCTCTTTGCGCTGCGTCGGGGGTTAAAAAGTCTTTTACAAAGAGAGTAATGTCTGAGCTATTTGGATACTAGTTGTTTTTAGGGTCCCGAACCTCAAAAGCAAAAAACGGAACTCTTCTAGGATCACTTTATTGTCTGTCTGTCCCTCCGTCTGTCTTCGTTTATCTCGGGAACGCGTGGAGGTATCAAGTCGAAATTAAAACCATATATTAGGGTCAACAGTCTGTTTACGGTGTAATAAATGAAACTTGTAAATTAACGTAAAAAACGTAACGTATATATATATATATATATATATATATACATATACATATATATATATATATATATATATATATACGTATATTTGGCCCCCCCTTAAGGGAATCAAAATTCATAGGGTACTAGAATTATAAAAGGCAAGTAATATCGTATTTTACTACAAGTACAGGAAAAAATATTAACACTAGACATTTGTTATTAAACAATGTTTTTTTTTATCTTTAGTTTGGAAACTGAATTTCGCGAAAACTTCGGAAAAAACGGCAAGATTTAATTCTTAAACTATTTATAATATTATGTACCTAGGTGGCTACCTATACAAATACCTACCTACCTATCAGGTACCTACAAATTTGCGCGGAACCCTCGGTGGGCGCGTCCGACTTGCACTTGTCCGGTTTAATTTTTTCTACTATAAAATTCTCCTAATATTTACCACTCGACTGAAGGATCAAGGCATAACCGTAGATTGCGAAACTGGGCACTTAGTCCAAGCAAGCGCGTAGCGATAGCGTGCAGAAACTCACCCGATATAAGCGAGTGGTTGATCACCCCCCGTTGGGTGACCAGACCACCATCGTTGTCACCACCCACTTGAATACGGTGTCGTAGCCGAAAGTAATTGCTTTCATCATCATATCAGCAGCACGACACCCACTGCTGGGTATAGGCCTCCCAGAGACAACGATCGGTCCTGCTCTGCGCGCATCCAGCGGCTTCCCGCGACCTTCACTAAATCTTCGGTCCACCATGTCGCGGGCCTACCCACGGGGTCGTCCGGTGCGCGGTCGCCATTGCATTACCTTTGTAGCCCACTTGCCACGCAAAATCCCTTGATCGGCTATCAGCGGGAGACGTAAGCTTAAACGACTGTCCAAATCGAGGAGACGCGAAGGTAGCCGTCCGGGAACTTCAGCGACTGTACGTAGTCCAAGCGAACGTAGCGAGCAGTACTCTCCCAACATAAGCGAGTGAATGATTCCCCCCCACCCCCCCCCTTGAACAGCTGTCAGTGAGAGACGTAAGCAAATACTTACTGCTTCCACAACTGCGCCTAATCCAAGCGAGCGTAGCCAGAAGTACTCACCCAACATAAGCGAGTGGTTGATGACCCCCCCGAAGCAGTACGCCATAACCAGCAGCACCGGCCAGCTCAGATGCTGCACTATGGGCAGGGTGATCAGTTGGATGACCACCATCGCTGTTACCACCCACTTGAATAGGGGATCGTAGCCGAACAGCTGCTTTATTTGAGGGTATTTCTCTGAAATAGAAGAAAGGTTCATTTTAGATTTGTGAGTGCTTTTGAGGACTAAAATTAGGTACTAATCTAATAGGAATCTACTAGATGTAATGTAACACCCAAACATCTGCTATGTGACTGCGGACCCCTTATTCAGAAACACAGTATCGACCAGGGCCGGCACATAATAAGACCGGATGAATGCCTTAAAGCTAGGAAGGTTTTAGAGTTACAGGAATGGAATCGTCCAAACCAAAAGAGATACTCTAACTTAGAGCATAGCTGCATTGCCCTTACAACAATAGATCTAATCTTGGTCAGATATGTGTGTGATAATGATAATGTTTCAGGTCAATAAAAACAAAATAAAAAACACTGTCTGGAATTAAGAGGTCATAAAAGGGCCTGCTGGTACTAGACCGGGCAAAGTGGTGTAGTTAAATGTCGGAAGCCAAGATCCACTATGGGTCGCTGAGCCAACGAAGAAATAGGAAGAAAGGCGGTTTTCGTACAGTAACTGCTAACTGTATAATGCTAATCCCCAAACTGGATACTGTAGGCCATGATTTAGTTTTTTCAGCTAACAGAAAAACGTCATATCTTTGAAAATATTGACTCTGTTGATAACAGCTTAAAATCAACAGGGACACTTCTGGCATAGTGAATTTTAACAGTAAGTTCTTGACTTTGTCAGATTTTTACCTTAATAAGAATTTATACTTGAAACATAATTATTCCAATTGTAAAGTGACAAACCGACTTCAAAAAACTAAAAAGCAAAAAATATACCTTTTGGAGTCAGGTCAGCCAAGGCAAGAAAAATAAAATAGTAGGATAGCAAAGTAGAATGCCTTGGCTGGTACCGACTCCAATTTTAGAAGTCGGTTTTTTTTTTATAAAAAGTTTTTTTATTTTACAATTTTTAAAGATAGAAGAGGTCACGTGCCTACGCTAATAACCTTATAACAACTCCTCATCACCTTTTACAAAATGCTGCTTTTCCCGGTGCAGGGACGTTACTTATTGAGGAGTTCTCCCAATACTTCATCACCAGCTCCACTTCATCACATGCATTGAGTCGAGCATAAATTGCTTATGAACCACATTAAAGTAATCGTATCGTTTCCGTGAAATGCTAAGTATTTAATAGTTCCGAAGCTTTCCGCAAGCATATGCATAAGTTACTATAGAAAACACCGAAATCGCTATAGGAGTGCCTATAATATTTGAAGAGTTCCCTGGATTACTCCACGATCCCATCATCAGATCCTGACATGATGACAATGGGACCACATGGAAAGTATACCCTTTCGAACAAAAAAAGAATAACTCAAATCGGTCGAGCCTTCTTCGAGTACCTACTCAAGTAACATACATAAAAAAAAAAATTAAAAAGATTCCGTTGTATAAAAAAAAACTTCAACCTTATTTCGAATAAACATTTCTCAAAAAACTACTGGTCAACCGAGAAGTTTCCCGACTGTACTTATGGAAGTGCTTTTTAGCATTTTTTTGGGATTTTCTGATTAAAAGATGTGCTTCCCAACCCATTCCATTTTTTCATACTATTCTGTACATCAACAGTATATTAGTTTTATGTGGTTAGAAATAGCAAAAAAACACATAAATAACAAGACAACCCCAAAAAAAAACACAATTTTCAAAAATGACAAATATCACTTCAAACCAAAGAATAGATTAAATTTTTTATCACTGATTGGAGTATATTTATCAGGCTTCGTTCTGAAATCAAGATGTTCATACAAGACTAAACCCTAACTATTAGAAAATGTTGGTTTTCGGCTGAAATTCGGAGAGGACACCGGTGTCCGGTCAGGGTTTGAGTAATTAATATTAATAAAAAAACATTTTTAAAACATCCTACATTCCCCAAAGCCACACTTTACATACTGGCCTATACGTGCACTATGCAGCAGTAGTCTATTCACAGCTTACACAGGCAAGAGGCAGAGACACTAATTGCTCGTCATAAACTACTCACTTTTGTAGTAATTAACTAGTTAGTGTAATGCTAAGGCGAGTAATGACTGTTAACATGTCTTTATAACTATGAAGATAGTATTTTCGTTAAAGACTGCTTTGGTGTTAACTTTAGTATTGAAGACTAAATTTTGCTGTTTGAAGAACGAGAACATCATTTTTGAAGATATCTTATTATTATATCTACTATATACAGCGGTGGTCACATAATTAAAGACACTAGCCGATTTTCATCAATCGAGGTAACTTTGGAGACTTGGTTCTCTGACAAGGATTGACCGAGTTTTGATCTGATAATGGCCATCCAAGAAGTGAAATTGAAAATTGTTTACGGTTACAATAACCATAAAATTTAATATTATAATTAGTATTTATTTTTGTGATGGAAATTGACCTTACTGATATGTTAAGGTCATTTTTCAATTTGACGACTCTGTATGAAATAAAACAGGGAGAAAAAAACAGCCCTTGACGAGTTTCTTGCCGGTTCTTCTCGTTACAAGGTCTCCCGCCGTAGGGTTTGTGAACCGATGGCATAGCTTCTTTGACGTTCATAAGTGCTTGTAACAGCCTAGACTGAATAAATGATATTGACTTTGACTTTGAATTAGTTAAAACAGGATCGATTTATTTTATTACACCAATGTTCCTTAGGGATTTTTCAAACGTCTTGGACTAAGTCGCGAGCTGAATAAGTATTCAGTCCATAAAACTGAAAGCGTGTGGCCTTGGCCATGATGTATGAACATGTATGATAATAAATTTAAAGCTCGTTCTGTCGGATCGCGATAATGACACCTAAATACATTTTTCCGATAGAAAACACGATTCGTGATTATGCAATCTTTATCTATATGTAATGTAATAAGCTAATCAATTTACATTACATTAGCATATTATTATATATGTAATATGTTTCACGCGAATATAGCAGGTATGTAAAATAAAATAAACAAATTGAAAAAAAGCGGGGTTTGTCAAAAGGAAATTCATAAAGAGAGCAACTATTTTTAGTTTACAACATACATATACTGTTTATTGACCTAGGTTGAACTGGATGGACTGCTACAATGAAACGTCATGTAGTTTGATCAAAAGGATTTATCCCTTTTCCAAATTGTTGACTGACGTCTCATAGTATAATAGACTTATGGAGTCTTGGAGTCAAGCACATACATTTAAAATTCTAAAGCACTTATACAAAACAAAAACAATCTCTAAAGCGTGTGCTAGAAAGGGACAACGCCATCTATAAACCAAAATTCGTACCGATGCATTGTGAACTTCTTATGAACTCTTAACGGGCTCGAACACATACATACATACACTCACCACATAAATTCCTTGCGGGGCCAACCGACCAACACCAATGTTGGCTGGTCAAATGTATAGATAGACACCTCAACGACGCCATATTTGGCATTAGTTGGGTCCTTGGATGAATTAACTGGACGAATTAATTGGTTAATTCGTCCAAGGTTGGGTCCATAGATCTATATCGAGATAGACGAATGGAGCGCTTTAAACTGGATGAGAACCTAGCGTGTCGAATTTTTCGTTCCTACGATGACGTCACGAGCGAGATTTAGTGATGTGTAAATGTTATTGACGAGCTCTTACAAGAACAACCGTTTTCGTTTCTGAATGACGCGTGTTTTCATGGCAATGGTCTCAAGCGGACTGAGTTAGGTCGTAAAACTTTAACCGTTTGATCAAACTTTTTTACACGCAAGGTTTTTTTACACACTTTTACCGTCTATCTCGATATAAGCGTCTATTAAGTACACCACACGGTATACCACCGGCCCGGTCGCCGGCCCGCGGGGCTATTATATTACCTGTCTTTGCAACAGAAACGCGACAGCAGAAATTGCGCGATAATAGCTTTACGTCGTATCAACAGTGCGGCCTCTAACGAACAAACGATGAACTACAATGTGCATTGATTTAGTTCTTGTTATTGCCACCGAATTGTTTTTGGCGTTAGCGTCATAGCAACACGTGGCGTCTCACTCTCGCATCTAGGTAGGAGCGCGAGAGAGTGAGATGCCGCTATACGAACCATCAGCGACTCGGAAAAAGTAAGGACTTTTTGATATAAAACTATAGCACGGTTACAGTTGTTACAAATCTGGTAATAGCATATATATTTCTTCATACCTTTATCTAGATTCGTATAGTTTCAAAAACACGATTTTATGATTTTGCCTCGACACTTTATCTTTTCGAAAAGACCTCTAAAAAATACGGTTACTTACACTATTGGAAATTGGTTTAATAAGTGGACACCAATAATATTTAGGATCGTACAGAAGCATTTTTTTTAAATCGCTGTAGTTTTTTAATACGAAGTGATTTTGTATATTTTTGCCTAATCTGCAAAATCGGTCTCGCTCCCGTGCGCGTCGTTTTCTCATTGCTATCTGCATATTTTTTTCGGGTATCGCCTTAAGGTTTTTCCATAAACTATTGAGTATTGATCTTAATTTTTTTGTTGACTTTATATTTATTTTCGAATACGATTCCTTCTTTTTTTATGACTTAAAAAAAGAAGGAGGTCATCAATTCATAGATTTTTTATGTATTTTTAACTAGTATTGTATTGTAATGCTTTCATGGAAGACAACATTATTATTTGTGTGTTTTATATACTTACCTACCTATGACTACGACATTTTATGGATTAAGATAATACTGCACGTGTTTTATGATGTGTCAGTCATTCATCATATATCTGTCTTCTGATAACAATATCATGCCGGTATACAAACAATCATTCAATTCATGGATGGATGGATGAAGTGCTTTTATACCTCTATTTTTAAACATATTATATCATCATCATCACAGTCATGACACCGACTGCTGGTTATAGGCCTCCCCCAAGGATCTCTACGACGATCGGTCGATGGCTGCCCCGCCCGCATACAGCTTTCCGCGACCGCGCTCCAGATCATCGGAGACCTGGGGGTCAATTCTGCTAAATTTTTGTCATAATCGTCTCTCAGTGGTGTTTCAATAGTAGTGTTTATTTACACTGTTGTAACAAGAACTGTGTAAAACAGCACTACCATTGAAACATCACTGGAATTCCATTGTGACTAAGCATTAGCAGAATTGGGCCCCTGCTATAATATGGTTGATGTTGTTAGGAAGAAAATATTTGCTGCGTACAGCTCCCTTATTGTCTTCGCAACTTTTTACCAACTAGTACTAAAGTTATACTTGCTCAGTCCTTTATCCTTTTCATCTTGGACTGCGCTGACTTCGTTTGCTACACAGTCCGTGTAGGGGGTTCAGAAGGGGGTACAGTGTAGTGTGAAGCATTTCCTCCGATAGGACTTATCGGAGGAAATGCTTGACAAATTGGACATTTTCAACTTACGTAAATTTGATCACGTTTCTCACTTCCGCTCCAAGCTTAATTGGTTTTCGCCGGCGCAGGGACTTACACACCCTTTCTCTTCTTTTCTCCATCCTGTTCCTCCCAACTACCCCTTCTTATCATAAAGATTTATTCAACTTTCTATCCTCAACTTCACGCACGCACGCACTTTGCGTTCTTCCTCTAATCTTTCTCTCGCTACTCCCTGACACTCAACAGATTTCTTCTCTACTCCTTCTCTGTGCACGCTGTTCGTTCATGGAATTCTGTCCCAGAAGGTATTAGGAAAGCTCGTACTTTGGCATCTTTTCGCGATCAAGTTAAAAAGCATTTCCTTTCTTTTACCTAATTTATTATGTATTTGTTTATTTTCCTTTTCAATTCCGTTCAAAAATATTATACTTTATTTATTGTATTTAGATTATGTACATCTATATCAATTATCTTCCCATAATTGCACCCACTCCCCTTTGTCCTCTTCGTTATCATTTTTCTAACCAAGGCCGCCTATTTGTATGCTTTCTGTCGGTTTTTGATATTTTTTTATTGTTTGTCTTTGTGTGTAATAAAGTATTTTTATTATTATTATTATGGTAGAAGATAATAATATGACTAATATGTTATTTTACTATAAAGCTCTAGAAGTATTTATGATAAATTTTAAATAGAAAAAAAAGAAGTAGAAACTCTAGAAGTATATTATTAGCGATATTTTATATAGAGTCATCATTTTTGTGTGTGAATCTAAATTTATCATAATAACGATAAGTTTACAAGTGTGCAACACTCGAACACTAATTTTCCTGTAACGTTCTTAGTAAGCCATGAGTAACAGTTATTCATGCTTTTATGTTGTAGGTAATAAAACAGAAACAATATCTGATAAGCTATAAACTCACTTTTATTTCCTACCAGTTTTTTGTCGACGAATTCGTCCGTATTTTTAACAGACTTCAAAAAAATAAGGTTATCAATTCGTCGCGTAGGTACATATATTTTTTTACTGTTGGACCGATGGGAATGCAAACGCAGGAGCTCTATTTTTGATTCACTCGTCTCGAGGTTTCTTCTGATTATCGTTCGACATACGAGTAATTTCCGTACTTCCGTAATAGCGACCTTCCACCTATATACATAGTTTCGCTTTTCGCCTGTAATACCGCCTCCCAACGCGCAATCGCTCAATTGATCGCCTCCCCATTAGACTCGCTACCCGCGCGACGAGTGATTCAAAAATGCAGGTCCAAGTATGTTCATTAGTTGGTCCCATTTTTTTAAATTGGTTCAGTAGTTTTCAGGAAATCATGAAAATAGTGTCGTTTTCGTTACTATTTATTTACCCAGATGACGTTCATAGTTCCGATTTAAAAAATAAAGTTCCTGGCAAGACCCCCATGGTGGACAGGACGTTTTAACGTCCCGTTGAGTGTCCAACCAAAGGGACACACGCGGAGCGGAGGCCCGGCGACTGTCACACCAATCCCGACAGTCTCCGCCCACACGTGGAGGAAACACCCTGGGATTTTTAGTGGGTTGAGTCACACATAACCCCCCTGTCTCCCCGGATAGGGAGGTATGCGCGGGCATTTCTGCCTCGGAGAAAAAAAGACATTGGCATACTGTCACTATTGGTTGGTCTAGAGGAGAAGCTCGTGTTCAATGGTTCGCGCGCTAGGCCTGCGATTGTTGAAGTTAAGCAACTTTCGCAATGGTCGGTCACGGGATGGGTGACCAAAAATTTACTACCTCGAGCTCCTCCGTGCTTTGAAAAACACGTTAAGCCGTTGGTGGGCTAGGGTGGTGGGTCATGGCCTATTCTTCTTTTCCATCCATAATAGAAGGTAAAATGGCTGATGACAGACAACAGTTGACTGCCAACCCTGCGAATGGTTGATCGAGGTAGGTTAAGTTTGTATGTAATGTAGGTTATAATAGCTACGAGGACGAAACCGCAAGCAGGCACTATGAAACATTATTATAACTTTTTTAGACTGTTACCTTTTACAGTTCAGTTGCTTACAACACAAATTACAAGGTTGTCACTTGTCACGGTACATAGTCAGTGGAAAATAATGAAGGCCATATTAGTTAAGAAGACAGACGAAACGGTGCATTATTAATATTGTAGAGATGCAAGCATATCAACCTTTACAACCTCCAGTAGTGGGTTGTGTACAGTCATGAGCAATGTCTTTTTTTATGAACAACGGGGAGACCAAGGACCCATTAATCTGGTTATAAGGTTAACCCGTATATTTGATTAACCCTTATACCGATTAACCCTTATACAGATTAACCCTCATACAATATGGATTAACCATAAAAATAATGCTGATTAATCCGAATGAAAGAGATAGGAGAAACGAAATACTTCACACACAAAACACCAGAGCGGATAGAGAGCAGTGCACTCTACGATCTCAAACAATTACATTAAGTACGTTTTGCAGTCCTACTAGGGGGTGATTTGATATTATACGTATAATTATCTATTATTAAAAATGGTCACAAAAATGAAATATGTACCGGAGACAGAGATGAATACGGAAGAATAATTCCGACATTATTGTGACCAAAAACAATATGATTCTCAACCAATGTTTGAAGATGTGGCCTTCATCATACCTGATGTTAAGTATTGATGAGGCTGAAGATGGAAGGTAGTCTCTCCCGGAAGCCTCAATTACTGAGGAACTGGCTATTCGACTACTAGCTTTCAAATAAAAAACACCACATATGCTAAAATTAACACCTGTTAAAATTAATAAACATAATACAATACACTCACTCAAAAATCGCACCTTTTAAAAATCTGACTATTAAACTTAGTTTAACCTTATTTGGAGTCAATTTATGAGGGAAATGTTGGATATCATTTGAAAGGTAACGAAAAGGAGTACCCAAAATAATTAAACTTTTTAATTTTTATTGGAATAGAACAAAAAAAAGACAAAGTTTACAAAACAATTCCACTCCTTAATAATACTTTTTGTACAAAAAACTTAGAAAATATGTTTCTTTTAAGGGTTAGATTACGGATCACTGCCTTTTGAACCTGCATTGACCCATTAAAACCCACAAATTGTAGCGCAATTGCTCAACCAGCGGCCCATATAAAGGATCAAAATTGCATTTTTTTATGTCACATTTTTGTTATTTATTATGCTTTTTTAATTCAATGAAATCTTGTTTATTAAGTTCATTTATTGGGCTTTCAAACGAGGCTAATTTTGGTGGGGGTACAAGCGGTACACGCATTTGTAAAGTGTTAATAACACTTAAGAAAAATTTTAAAAGGTGCGATTATTTTGACATTGAGTGTAGATAAATAAATTTTTGAGAGTATTTTTTTGTGTTGGGGTTTTTAAAAATCTTTTTAATACTAGAATAAAATGTCATCACAATGATTTCACAGCACAAGTCAAGGCAAAAATTCAGGCTGTTATCAGTTGTCTCAACTGCTTGCCCAGCAACTAATAATCTAACCAATATAAAAAAAAAATGTGCTGAGGTTTGTAGAAACAGTTCTACAATAAGTTAAGAGTCTTTTATTATTATTTCTACAAATAAAAAATAATAAAAGGCCAGAAATTTTGGATAAACAACTTAATACAACATTTTGTAAGTATAGAAAGTTTGAAGTAAGGCAGATTTACCCTGAAACTTATTGAACAATAAACAGTATAAAAAGGCGAAACTTTTAATATTCAGTTACTTTTGGATAATGTTTAGACATTTTTTTTAAGATTAAAGGGACATATAGGATTAGCTTGATTACTTTGTGAGTAATGTAAATTATGTAAATATTTTATATTAAAATAAAACATTCGAAATTACATTTAAGTATGTCACAACATAACACTTTTGTATGTATAAATATATAAATATAAATGCTTTTTAAGAAAAAAGTATGAGCAACATATGTCTAAATGTCTAAAACAAAGTTAATTTATGAAGGAAAATCATGAAAACATGTAACAGAGTATTATGAAAATTGTGAATGGAGTTGTAGTTAGTACTGTAATAATATTATTACAATACTATATCATGTAATGTTTACATAGACTGATTGCGTGATGTTTACTTTACTGGTACCATACCATAACCAGTTTATTTTTAAACTATATGATTCAACATAGATAGTACGCCTGTGGCACTATAGCATAGTAACTTGATTATAATTTTTTTTGCAAATTTTGGGCGGAAACTGCAACAGGCAGTTGCTATTAATAAATATAAAAGGCTATTGGAAGTGGAGTTCTTTCCATCTTTCAGATGTTAGGCCGTAAAGCAAAAGTTTCTAATAATGTTCTATACAAATGCCGGTAGCCAAAGCCGTATACAATAGATAGACCATATATGTATACATGACGTAATAACAGACATACCCAAAATGATTTTCCGGCGGCTAGCATGTGGTTCTTCTGTGTAGACCCACTCAAAATCGGTCCTAGACACTTTAGCACCCATTTTGTTCTAGCACTTTAGGCGAGGCCAGACACCATTACAATTTTTTCTAGCTTTATAGAAATACTGGCTAAGCCGATAGTAGCAAAATTAACACTTCCACAAATACTCTAAGATTTAATTGGATTTCTAGTTAGCACCGCGAAAAGCGGTACGTCCACTTACTAAAATCCAAATCTGACAACTGCGTGACAACCAGTGTGACCATCTCAGAAACGGCGAATCTGCCAAACCACGAGCAAAAATCTGCCAAATCACCAGAAAACCAATATTCGACTTCAAACGACCAAAAAAAAATAAAGCTACTTCATAAGGAATTTGAAGGAGTTCTACTACAATTTACTTAATAAGAAACTAATGATCAGTTACATTAATAACAAAATAAACCTTATTATATATTAATTGCCATACATAGTCATCAATTTAAATAATACAGTGAAAAAATTTGGCAAATTTGAAGGAATTCTTTATTAATCTTAAGTATTTTAGAGATTTCTTACAAATCTGTCAAATTCTGCCACTTTTCGAAATCGCATCGTCGGCATAATCTGCCACACTTAAAATTCAGGTGCTAAATCTGCCCAAATGGCAGAAATCTGCCACAATTGGTCACACTAGTGACAACGGCACACAGCGTTGCCAGACTATGTTGCCAGAATTACCGTAAAATGTACCCCTAAATTACCGTACTAATGAATTGAACATTGAAAAAATCGGCCAAGTGCGAGTGGAACTCGCACATGAAGGGTTCCGTCTCTCACCCAAGGTTGCCTGGAAGAGATTGCTATGTAGCAATAAGGCCGCCTATTGTGTGTTCCTCTTTTTTGTTATTTTCTCTGTATGTGTTTGTTTTTTCTTTTATTATTATTTTAAGTTCTATTATTTTCTATTATTATTATTATTATTATATAAATACTTACATTACACCTACTCAAAATGCCACTATTTTTTTTTTCTGCAAAAATTACTTTGTTCTTCATAGTGTTTGTATGATGACAAAGTTATATATGCAAAAAATTTTGGAAAATATATTTCTTTCTGCTAAATATAATTTCGTTCAAACCAATTTTTCGTTGAAAGTTTTTATAAAGATTTTTTTAGAATTACTTGGACACGCAGAAACGAAACACTTTTATACCATTTTAAACTGTTGGCATGCGAAAGAAAGTTTTCTCGAAAAAATTTAAGTAGCGATGCGTAAATTGCCCAATATTTCATCGCCATCGTACTTTACAAGGTTACCTGTAGAAAATAAATCTAAAAAAAGGTTTGACAAAACTAAACATTTTCTTTGGTACTATAGCCTACCTAGCCTCTGTGAAGGCGCAATAGAAAATATACTGCAGACCCATTACTATATAATTTGTGCTCCAGACAAACAGTATAGTACAGTTCATTTTCGTAAATGCAATTTTTCAGAGTACTCAGTCCTGTTACTGTTACGTCCATTCCATGGAATGGAAATAAGTTTCATAACTTTGATTGAATATTGTGAAACCATAAACAATTTTTGTAAAAGTTGTTTTTTTTTAATTTAATGGCAAGGCAACATTGCTATTTTGACTTTGACGTTTCTCAACCACAAACAAAAATTCTTTCCAAAGTTTGTGTGTGAACATGGCGGTCGGTAAAAATAAGGGCCTATCGAAAGGTGGTAAAAAAGGTGTGAAAAAGAAGATGTAAGTCTGCAATAAGTGTAGATTTTGTTAAATTACTATGCGTTCTTTAATATATGTGGGAAATACTGAAGGCGAATGTTATGATTGACGAAATAATTCGAGATACAACTTCGACATCTCGTGTCAATTTCATACTTTCATTTCCCGATTTGATATTTTTGACGACAGTGCGTCCGTATTTTTCATCGGTTCTAATTCTTCCATATATTCAGTGGGCTGTGCCATGTGTTTGATTACAAAGATTTTAAGACTTCACAGGTGAGACAAATTTAAGGTTATCTATATCTCTCATATTTGTTCCAGTGTGGACCCGTTCACACGTAAAGACTGGTACGATGTCAAAGCCCCGTCGATGTTCACCAAGAGGCAAGTGGGCACCACCCTTGTCAACCGTACCCAGGTATGTATTCACCGGCTTGCCTTCATTTCTTTTCGAAAGTGTTTCTAACCTTACCTGTGACCAAAATGCAATTTAATTTTTTTTGAAACGCCGTCAGAGGCTTCTCTCACGTGGTTTTAATTAATTAGACTTTGTTAACACCACGCTGTGTCATGGAAATTAGTTTACATTGAACTGTGGTGGTTACTGTAAGCCTACAAGTTTTTAGGTTAGTTTGGTGATTTAGACCTAAAATGATGATCTACCTAGCTCGCAATGATACATAACTGATGAAAACATCTGTTCCCATTTATTTATCACTGATTTTTTTTGTTAAATAATTGCCTTTGTAGAACCAAAGTATGAATATCTTCCTAACATAACCCCATTGTTTTAGGGTACTAAAATCGCATCGGAAGGTCTGAAAGGACGTGTATTTGAAGTTTCGCTGGCCGATCTTCAGGCTGACACTGATGCCGAAAGGTAAAAGGTTTTTTTAGTTGTTTTCTGTAATTAAGTTGCCTTGAAAAAAGAAAATTACCGTGCCCCTAGATTAAATTGTGTATGTATGTATTGTGCATTTGCCTATAGTTGGACAGCACATGCTTTTAGTTGGTCAGAGAGGTTATAAAAAAAAAATGGAATGCTCAAAGTACAGGGTGCACATGTACAGGTTTGCTGTAAACTGTCAAAGCAGATGAAGCTTCATCAAATTTTATTGACACTGGTGAAAAATGAATGGGCTCCGCCATTACATGAAAAGAAGATTTTTATTTAATTCTTTACATTTTAGTGGGTCGTAGTTAAACATTTCACATGGATTACTGTTCACTATACTAAAGTGCTTGTTTTGCAGTCCAGCTATATGAAAGCTGTTAATAGCTTTTATATCGTTTAAAACTGCAAATATAATCGCTGTCACATGATATAGTACCTTTGTACAATATGTACATCGGTCTTTTATGTCATTGCTACATTTTATTAATTCAATCTAAATCTTTGAAGACTAGAAGTAATATTTGTTTGTTTGTCAGAATTCAGCACAAGTTATTATGCTAGTAAGGACAGTTATATTTTTATAATCGTCTGTTTAGGATTAATCCACAACTGCACTTTCATAACCTCCTATTATTTTTTGTCGCTCACACTCATTATTTGTACAACCAAGAAAACAAAGCGCCTTGTCGATTCCATTGCATGAAGTCTCAAACCATTTTCTCGCTCAGTGAAGTGACAGTTCCTGAAGGACAGATAGTAGCTTATGGAATGCTGTTTCAACATATGATTAATATAACAAAATCCCTAGTAGTTATTAAATACTACCATTTAGTTATCAAGTTGTTATGTTATCTAACATGTATGGATCCTGTTGTCTGATAAATAAACATTTTTAATTTTATTTATTTATTTTAATGTTTTTGCCTGCAGGTCTTTCCGCAAATTCCGTTTGATCGCTGAGGATGTTCAGGGCCGTAATGTTCTGTGCAATTTCCATGGAATGGACCTCACCACTGACAAGCTCAGGTAGGTTTGTAACTATGTTTTGCATAAGTTTAATTAATCTCGTAACTACATGTTACATTCCTCAGTAGTTAAGGATTCCGAGCGAAGAGCGATTCTGCCTTCAGCCATATCATTCTTTAACATCAAGTATAATTAATGCTAAGCTTTATTTATTGGCTGATTCTATTTCAGAACTTGACCTGGGGTTACTCTTGACGGGATTGCGTTGAGATCGAGATTAAATGTCAAAAATTATTACTGATTGTCAACATTAATTTGATTGGAGTTTCATTTGAGTTCTTTTCGTAATAATACATGTTGTGAGGCTCCATTTTTAACTCAATCTACTGTACAATTTCTATAAATACTACAAAATATAATATACTTGATATTGGCAAAATTTGCAAATTTTATTGTGAATAAACCATTAATTATCAAAGATTAATTTGATTTTGATTGGCGCTACAATTGATTTCCAATTTTATTTTAGTTTAATTACATAATATAAGTCATAATCACTGACTTTTGACTTAATTCAATCTCGATTTTAATGCAATCCCATCAAGAGTAAGGGGATGATGATGTGTTTAGTCTAGTGGGTCAAGTATTGGACTATGTAACCCACAGCGTTGTGGGTTTGATTCCCACAAAAATGCACATTTTCAAAATATTGATGTTGAACTGGGTGATTACAAGTACCTATTTATTTACAAAAAAATGCATTATTATTATCATTGTCTAGTAGTACGCTTCCAATAATAGGTAATGTGTAAAATGTTCTGAATATTTATTATGTTTGAAAAGTAATGTATGCAGCCCAGCTATATGAAGGTAAACTCATGGTCTTCATATCGTTTTATGCTGCAAATATCAACGCTGTCACACAATGTAGCACCTTTGTACTCATTGCAAAGGCCATTTGTGTCACTGCTACAGTACTACGACAAATTAGTTTATTAAATGGAAAGAATGTTAGTACATAATATGTTGTTCTTCTGTCATGGGATCGGATGATGTCATCCCGTGACCACGGCAGCTGAAAAGGTGCCGAAACGTCGGGAAAATAAAAAAACCCCTAAAAAACTGACAATTACAACTTAGTTCGTGAAATATAGCCCGTTTGATATCCGTAAAAGTTGTTTTATTTTAATGAACAGTGCGCGCCAAAACATAAGATGTACGTACATTATAAACATTTCAACCCCCGACGCAGCGCAAAGAGGGGTATTATAAGTTTGAAGCCTATGTCTGTCTGTCTGTACGTAGAGCCTAAACGAATCAAGCGATTTCAATGCGGTTTTTTTTAATTGAAAGCTAAATTAATCGAGATGGTTCTTAGCCAGGTTTGATGAAAATCCATCCGGCCATTTATGGAGATGGTCGACTGCCTGCTGAAACGGTAAAAGATACAAAGGTGGCGGCCTTGACTAAAATAATGTACACCCTGGGCAAATTTAGGTACAGCAAAAAAAAAAACAAAATGGCAGCAAAAAAATGTTTGCCTTTCTGTACATAAATATTCGTAGTGCCTAAACGAATTAAGCGATTGCAATGCGGTTTTTTTTAATTTTGTGTGTAATTTAAAAAGGTTGAAATAAAAATAAAATTTTAACATTTTAAAAATAAAATAAAAATTTCAAAAAAATAAAATTTCTCTCTCGATCGGGGGACCCCCAACGTATAATATACCCTTTTAGTACTTCTCTTTTTGTGGTCCCCCGACCGAGAGAGTTATTTTTTTTTTTTTCTACCATATGGCATTCATCAAATCTGACTGGGCCCTGCCAGGAGGTATCACACCCTGAAAGCCCCATCAAAAATACTAATTTCGAATGGGGTTGTCGGGACCGCGGTCCCCGATCCCAAACGCCCCCCGACTCGATATTTCTTATGTGATGCGGTGCGGCCTGCCCTAATAAGGTTTACCTAAAGCATAAACTAATTATTATAATGAGGAAAGATTTGATTGTTTGTTTGCATTTAATAGGCTCGGAAACTATTAAACAGATTTGGATGAAATTTGGTATATCTGTGTACCAAATTATGAACATAGCATCCTTTTTTATCCCGATATTCCCACGGGATCGGAAACTACGCGGGTAAAACCACCAGCGGCCGCTAGTATACATTTTTTTCTACAGTCTTCTGAATTATTAAATAATTAACAACAGTAACTATCAACAGATGGATGGTAAAGAAATGGCAGACCCTCGTCGAAGCCAACATTGACGTGAAGACCACTGACGGATACTTGCTGCGAGTGTTTTGCATCGGGTTCACCAACAAGGATACGCTGAGTCAGCGCAAGACTTGCTATGCACAGCACACACAGGTTTGTTAAATAATAATGTTAATAGGGTTGCTAGCAAATTGAGAGTTTAAAGCCTTATAACAAAAAATTTCTGAAAAATTTTATTTCTTCCATAGAAAATAAATTGATAATACGCTCAGCTCTTGATATTTCTCGTACATTCACTATCTCACCACGACAATTAGGCGCATGACAGCTGAGCAAAACTAAAAAAAATCTAAGTAAAAACCAAAATTTCAAAAAGCAGTAATCAATTAGTTAATCACTGAAGCGCTAATTTATCACATATTAACAGAAGTGTGGTGATAGA
Source organism: Chrysoteuchia culmella (assembly GCA_910589605.1). NCBI lineage: Eukaryota > Metazoa > Arthropoda > Insecta > Lepidoptera > Crambidae > Chrysoteuchia > Chrysoteuchia culmella. The sequence continues at coordinate 6,828,673 of OU342671.1, read as the reverse complement.
AGTGGGCTGCAGGTGCCAAAAGTGCAAAACCGCATTCCTGTCATGCGCCTAATTGTCTTGGTCGTGTAGGTCGTTAGCGACATAACGTGACTATTTTTTTTGTTGCTTATTACTACTGCGTTCTTGTAATATGGAAATCGGTTCACTTCATGCCGCTAAGTGTGCTGTAGTCCTACCGTGAGCGGCTTTTATCGACCCGCTTTATGCGGAGTACGCAACACAGCATCATGCGTCATATCCTAAGACCTATATCGAGACAGTTGAAACGAGCGCTTCAAACTGTATGAGAACCTAGCGTGTCAAATTTTTCGTACCTACGATGACGTCATGAGCGAGATTTAGTGATGTGGAAATGTTATTGACGAGCTCTTGCACGAAAGCACTGCACAATAGGCTATTTGACAGGTTTTGAAAATCTATTTTATATTATGTAGTGGAGTTTAAGGAACCCAGTAAAAGTTGTTTTTTTTTTATTCTGGTACATATTTGCTGAAAAATATCAATTTTTTTTTTATTTAAATAGCGCGCCAAAACGCTACTTTGACAATATGGCGCTGCAATGGGTTCGGTGACGTCACTTGCCTGTATTCTTGCATACGTAGTCAAACGAGGTTTACAAGCAGGTGACGTCATTATAAACTCGAGGAATCAGGAGCGTTTTGTGTCACGTGACAAAACGTTAAAAAAAAACATTTTTATTTACATAAATAAATAAATAAAGGACATCAGGCATTCTGGTCCAAAAAAAAAAAAGTGAGCGGCCAGACCCAAGATTAATTTCAATAGATAGTTCCTATTAAGGCCTAAAATAAATTATATGGACTTAACCCTGTCACCGCATGAACTGAGTAGCTATTTCGAGTTAAAAATTCTGGACAAATAAAAGTGAGCGGCCAGACCCAAGATTATTTCCAATAGGTAGTTAATACTAAGACCTAAAAAAAAATATATGGACCTAACCCTGTCACCACTTGAACTGAGTAGCTACTTCAAGTTAAAAAATCTGGACAAAAATAAAAAGTGAGCGGCCAGACCCAAGATTATTTACAATAGGTAGTTAATACTAAGGCCTAAAAATATGTATATGGACCTAACCCTGTTACCGCATAAACTAAGTAGCTATTTCAAGTTAAAAAAAACTAGACAAAAAAAAAGTGAGCGGCCAGACACCAGATTATTTCCAATAGGTAGTAAATACTTAGGCCTAAAAAAATTATATGGACCTAACCCTGTCACCACATGAACTGAGTAGCTATTTCAAGTTAAAAAATCTAGACAAAAAAAAAAGTGAGCGGCCAGACTCGAGATTATTTTCAATATGTAGTTTCTATTAAGGCCTAAAAAAATTATATGGACTTAACCCTGTCACCGTATGAACTGAGTAGCTATTTCAAGTTAAAAAATCTGGACAAAAAAAAAGTGAGCGGCCAGACCCAAGATCATTTCCAATAGGTAGTTAATACTAAGGCCTAAAAAAAGTATATGGACCTAACCCTGTCACCACATGAACTGAGTAGCTATTTCAAGTTAAAAAATCTGAACAAAAAAAAAGTGAGCGGCCAGACCCAAGATTATTTACAATAGGTAGTTAATACTAAGACCTAAAAAAAAATATATGGACCTAACCCTGTCACCACTTGAACTGAGTAGCTATTTCAAGTTAAAAAATCTGGACAAAAATAAAAAGTGAGCGGCCAGACCCAAGATTATTTACAATAGGTAGTTAATACTAAGGCCTAAAAATATGTATATGGACCTAACCCTGTTACCGCATAAACTAAGTAGCTATTTCAAGTAAAAAAAAACTAGACAAAAAAAAGTGAGCGGCCAGACACCAGATTATTTCCAATAGGTAGTAAATACTAAGGCCTAAAAAAATTATATGGACCTAACCCTGTCACCACATGAACTGAGTAGCTATTTCAAGTTAAAAAATCTAGACAAAAAAAAGTGAGCGGCCAGACTCTAGATTATTTTCAATATGTAGTTTCTATTAAGGCCTAAAAAAATTATATGGACTTAACCCTGTCACCGTATGAACTGAGTAGCTATTTCAAGTTAAAAAATCTGGACAAAAAAAAAGTGAGCGGCCAGACCCAAGATCATTTCCAATAGGTAGTTAATACTAAGGCCTAAAAAAAAATATATGGACCTAACCCTGTCACCACATGAACTGAGTAGCTATTTCAAGTTAAAAAATCTGGACAAAAAAAAAGTGAGCGGCCAGACCCAAGATTATTTACAATAGGTAGTTAATACTAAGACCTAAAAAAAAATATATGGACCTAACCCTGTTACCGCATAAACTAAGTAGCTATTTCAAGTTAAAAAAAACTAGACAAAAAAAAAAGTGAGCGGCCAGACACCAGATTATTTCCAATAGGTAGTAAATACTAAGGCCTAAAAAAATTATATGGACCTAACCCTGTCACCATATGAACTGAGTAGCTATTTCAAGTTAAAAAATCTAGACAAAAAAAAAGTGAGCGGCCAGACTCGAGATTATTTTCAATATGTAGTTTCTATTAAGGCCTAAAAAAATTATATGGACTTAACCCTGTCACCGTATGAACTGAGTAGCTATTTCAAGTTAAAAAATCTGGACAAAAAAAAAGTGAGCGGCCAGACCCAAGATCATTTCCAATAGGTAGTTAATACTAAGGCCTAAAAAAAAATATATGGACCTAACCCTGTTACCACATAGACTAAGTAGCTATTTCAAGTAAAAAAATCTAGACAAAAAAAAAGTAAGCGGCCAGACACCAGATTATTTACAATAGGTAGTAAATACTAAGGCCTAAAAAATTATATGGACTTAACCCTGTCACCGCATGAACTGAGTAGCTATTTCAAGTTAAAAAATCTGGACAAAAAAAAAGTGAGCGGCCAGACCCAAGATTATTTACAATAGGTAGTTAATACTAAGGCCTAAAAAAAATTATACGGACTTAACCCTGTCACCGCATGACGAGAGTTGCTATTTCGAGTCAAAAAAATCTAGACAATATAAAAGTGAACGGCCAGACCCAAGATTATTTGCAATAGGTAGTTCATACTAAGGCCTAAAAAAAATTATATGTACTTAACCCTGTCACCGCATGAACTGAGTCGCTATTTCGATTTAAAAAATCTGTACAAAATAAAAGTGAGCGGCCAGACCCAAGATTATTTCTAATAGGTAGTTCATACTAAGGCCTAAAATATATATATGGACCTAACCCTGTTACCACATGAACTGTTATATGTTGTTGTTGTTGCTATGAACTATTTTTTTAGGCCTTAGTATGAACTACCTATTAGAAATAATCTTGGGTCTGGACGCTCACTTTTATTTTGTACAGATTTTTTAAATCGAAATAGCGACTCAGTTCATGCGGTGACAGGATTAAGTACATATAATTTTTTTAGGCCTTAGTATGAACTACCTATTGCAAATAATCTTGGGTCTGGCCGTTCACTTTTATATTGTATAGAATTTTTTGACACGAAATAGCAACTCTCGTCATGCGGTGACAGGGTTAAGTCCGTATAATTTTTCTTAGGCCTTATTTGAACTACCTATTGTAAATAATCTTGGGTCTGGCCGCTCACTTTTTTTTGTCCAGATTTTTTTGACTTGAAATAGCAACTCTCTTCATGCGGTGACAGGGTTAAGTCCATATATTTTTTTAGGCCTTAGTATGAACTACCTATTAGAAATAATCTTGGGTCTGGCCGCTCACTTTTATTTTGTACAGATTTTTTAAATCGAAATAGCGACTCATTTCAAGCGGTGACAGGGTTAAGTCCGTATAATTTTTCTTAGGCCTTTATTTGAACTACCTATTGAAAATAATCTTGGGTCTGGCCGCTCACTTTTTTTTATCTAGATTTTTTTGACTTGAAATAGCAACTCTCCTCATGCGGTGACAGGGTTAAGTTCATATAATTTTTTTTAGGCCTTAGTATGAACTACCTATTAGAAATAATCTTGGGTCTGGCCGCTCACTTTTTTTTTGTCCTGATTTTTGAACTCGAAATAGCAACTCAGTTCATGCGGTGACAGGGTTAAGTCCATATATTTTTTTTTAGGTCTTTATAGGAACTACCTATTAAAAATAATCCCGGGTCTGTCCGCCTAATGTTATTTGTGTTTTTGCCCAGAATGCCTTATCTTAAATAGCTTCTCAGTTCACGCGGTTACAGGGTTAAGTCCATATTTTTTTTTTTAGGTCCTAATATGAACTACCTATTAGAAATAATCTTGGGTCTGGCCGCTCACTTTTTTTTTTTGGACCAACTTTGTATGGAGATTGCCTGATGTCCTTTATAATTATTTTCAACTTACGTTAATAAAAAACCATTTTTAAACTCATAATTTATACTGATAACAGTAAATGACACTTTATTTTTCGCATTGTCAAATAGCCTATTCACCATTTTCATGGCAATGGTGTCAAGCGGACTGACTTAGGTTGGAAAACTTTGGCCGTGGATCAAACTTTTGACAAGCAAGGTAGGTACACTTTTACCGTCTATCTCGATATAGGTCTGTGGTTACACCTTCGCAGGAGAGCACGATGTGGAAGGCTCGTGTATGCCCTCTGCACAAGCAGATCTGCGATAGAGCAACGCAAAGCCACAAACGCGGCTTTCGGGTTTGCCGTTGGCTATTTGTGGTTTGCTACAAACACCGCGAAATTAATTAGTTTATTTAATAGTATGGATCATAGATTTAGGTCTCCGCGTTGCTACAACTAGATACAGCGCTTAAAAAATGTGACCACAAATTTTGAGTCCTTACATCAACCGACTGATTCGGTTGATAGGGATGATTGTTGATGCCCGTATGTTGTTGTCACAGTAGACTGTACCGTTTGTGGCAGAGTAAAAGAGTCGAGAGCTAAATATATGAGGGAAGTATTTATTGTAGCAACGCGGAGACCAATGATTGAAGGCCTCTTTGGCGCAGGGTTACTAAACCCACCTTCTGCGCCTGAGGTCCCGGGTTCGATCCCCGGACAAGACAAATATTTGTGTGCATGAACATGTTTATTTTTGTCTTGGTCTGGGTGTTTAATATGTATATTATGTATGTATTTACAAAAAAAAAGTATATAAGTATGTTTATCCGTTATCTAGTAGTAGTAACTTAATGTGGACTAGATAATTGGTGTGATTGTATAAAAAAAAAAGATAAATCTGTGGTATTGATGTATTATTTAGAAATTTACCATGATATTGGGTTCATAAAGCGTGTTCAACTTTATCATTTCAAGATTTGTAAAACAACCTAATTTTAATTTTATAGTTTCTTCTTTGTTCCTGTTAATATCTGTGCATATTAATATCATTATTCTTATGCACTGAACAAAGGTTTTTGTTACCATTTAAAAGCTTGCTTAAGGTGGAACGATTAAGTTACAAAAAGCTGAACGGTCGTTAGATGGCGCTACTTTCGCTATTTAGTAGTTTTTATTTATTTGTTAATTGTTCTTTGTATCTTTTTAACTCAAAATACTATAAGCGCATTCTATAAATAAATATTGAATTTTCGAAACCAACATTTATCTTTTTGTAGTACATAAATCATCCAAATATCTCGAGAGAGTGTTTCTGTCTCCCAATTTTACTAATCACTCACACATGCATACCTTATTTCTGAGTTTCTTGTAGTAGAATATTATGACCCAGCTGAAAATGATAAAGTAGCCCAGCGGTCTACGTACTCGGCTTAGATATCAAAGAGTTAGGGTTCGAGACTTCTGATGGTAGATTTTTTTTTTATAATTTTTTTATTATTTATTTTATATTATTGTTTATTTAAATAACATCACAATATTAATTTTGATGTATAAATTGCAACAAATGCAATTGCAACTTTTTTAAATTGCACAAGTGACAAGAATGTAATTGATACTCTAAATTTTAAGATTTCTTAGTGTGTTTGCCCATTATAATATCTTTTTTTAAACCACTGCTGAACAGATTTTGATTAAAATTGCAGTGTTTCCTCAATCAAAAAAAAAGTGGTGGTGGTTGTTGGATCATCATGTTACCGTTTTCTATACTTCTATACTATATAATATTACTAGCTTCCCGCCCGCGGCTTCGCCCGCGTGGACTACACGACTTATGCTATTGTGGGTTATCCATAAGAGATAAACATAAACCACCGCGGAGTTTTCTGTAGACATTTTCAAGGTGTACAAATACTTATTACCTTATATTGATAAATCTCGTAGGGTTCAGCCTGCGTTTGCAATGTAAGCTGAAAAAATGTAATCATTTACGACATCACATTAGAAACCTTAAAAATTACAGTATTTCTCTACTATACATTGAAGGTTATTTTACCTTCCTCTTGAATCACTCTATCTATTAAAAAAACCGCATCAAAATCCGTTGCGTAGTTTTAAAGATCTAAGCATACATAGGGACAGACAGCGGGAAGCGACTTTGCTTTATACTATGTAGTGATAAAGAGGAAAGATGTGTATGTATGTATGTAATGAATAAACTCAAAAACTACTGGACTGATTTCAAAAATTCTTTTAGGATGCTACACTATCCCTGATTATCATAGGCTATATTTTATCCCGAAATTCCCCAAAAAAAATTACTATTAAGTACTTACCTCAAAATGAAATTGTATTATTCAACAAATACTTAATTCGTAAAGCAGCGCAGCGAACACCGGGGTTGGAAACAATTAAATATCTATTGTGTTTCGTTTTCCGATGCCTGAGAGGTTATAAAATAAAAAGTGCTAACCTCTTGTGTATCTTAAATATGTATTATGTAATGTTAAGTACAATCTAGAAAAAAAAGTGCTGAGATAGCGCTAACATTCATTCATGCGCTATACGGTGAAAATGTTTTTGAAGGCTAACTGACCAATAATTGAGGCAAATTTAATTACATTTGTGCACTATTCGCGCAAATGTTTATTCGAGCAAACGGCTTTTCGTGTAAGAGTCTTCCGCGTTATTAGCTTTTCGCGCAAATGTCCTGATTCATAGTCGAAACAACAATAGTCAAGTGATATGTGACGTCAAATTCATGTTTTGTATTTGGCTTAGTCTATGTTTATCTCTATGCTATCATCATTCTTATGATGTTTTGAATAGCTAAGTGAACATTTAATACGTTAAAATTGTAAAATTAAAAATAAAATAAATCATTAAGATCGTTAAATCATTAAGATTTACGTAAAATAAATCATTTCTAGTCAGAAAATAAATTTCACTCAAAACTGAAATATTTCCACCCGTTTTGAAAGATTTCATAAATTTCGTTTATATTTTTTTCATTTCAGTGAAATTTTTACTGGACCCATTCCCTAGTCACAATGAAAAAACACTACAAACAAATGACAAATACAGAACGGTGTTGTCAGTACGTAGATGTGATTGCGGACAATTTAATATTTGAAAAGGGACCACATGACATTTGTCTAAAAAAAAAAAAATATATATTAAGTAAGTTTGTACGTTACATACTACAAGTAAATTTTATTTGCACGAAGCAGATACAATTTTCGTTTCTTTTTTTTCCTTTATAAAATCTTATTTTCTATTTTTTTACAGTGATGGGAGAAAAAAAGATTTACGCATAAAAACAAAATGTAAAGTCGTGTTTAGCATTTTTTTAAATCGGAGTCAAGATAAATCCTACAAATGACAACTTTATATCATAATCCCAAAGTAAATTATTACTGACGAAACTCATATCTTTTGGGACGCAACGGCAACACAGCTGAAAAATCTAGTAAAGAGAAATTTAAACAATTATTAAATCGAGACAAACGTAAGAGCGGCAACTTCGCGCGTTGCGCGTCTTAGCCGCATGGAATGGCAACGTCGCGATTTTTGTATACGTACACGACATTTGTCACATACACAGTCGTAATATTTGCAAAAATTTTGTGTTCATTTATAGGTGATTTCTGAATGAAACAATGTTTGTTTATTAATTAAGCGCAAATGAATACCCGAGAATAAATAGTTGCACATATATTTAGGTATTAATTCTGTTAATCTACCAAGATTATCTCGACTGTTTTTTGTATGAAAATCGTTCCACCTTAAGGTCTAAATATTATTATTATTAAAATAAATCAACTTTTACGGCTTTTATGACTGTTCCCCCCGTCATCCCGTGACAACGGTAGCTGAAAAGGTGCCGAAACGTCGGGAAAATAAAAAATCCCCTAAAAAACTTAAAAATACGGACAATTACAACTTAGTTCGTGAAATGTAGCGCGTTTGATATCCGTAAAAGTTGTTTTATTTCAATGAACAGTGCGCGCCAAAACATAAGATGTTATTATTATTATTTGGAAGGTGGGACTTCGGCAAAGCCATAATCGGAACCATTTCGCCCAAGTCTAAATATTATAATATTGCAATTATTACCACAGAAAAGTATTTTGCTTTCAAGTTAAAATGTTATAAAAAGCTTCAAAGATCGGTCCTGCGCTGCCTGCATCCAGCGGCTTCCCACAACCCTTCGGAATTAATAGAAAAATACTACTATCAAAATTAAATACTTATTTAATTTTATTTTTCTCTCCCCAGGTACGAGCCATCCGCAAGAAGATGTGCGAGATCATCACCCGCGACGTGACCAACTCTGAGTTGCGAGATGTTGTCAACAAACTCATTCCGGACTCCATCGCCAAGGACATAGAGAAGTCTTGCCACGGCATCTACCCTCTTAGGGACGTCTGCATCAGGAAGGTATGGAATTTTCACAACTGTTTGATTAGTTAATAATTAATTAGACTTATTTAGATGGTTATAAACACACTGGACGTGACTCTCATGTGTGAAACTCATTCCTGACTCCATTATCAAGGACATTGAGATGGCTTGCCACGGCATCTACCCTTTTAGGGACGTGTGCATCAGGTATGTATGGAGTTTAAACAGCTGTTTGCTTAGATAATAGTTATTAGGTATGTCTACTATGAATAGAAAAATTATCGCTTTTTTTTACTCGGGGAATGATGACAAGTTCCTGTCAGATAAAATTAGACCATGAAAAGCGCTGCAGTGGCGCCACTGTCGTGCCACACGCAATAGATATTGTATGAAAACTAGTAGTGGCGCCAGTGCTTCTTTATGCGTCTGAAGGTGGCCCTAGTCTAACTTAGTTCTAATGAATAAAGTTATTATCGTTATTATCGATTTTATGGAAAAGTGAGATATGCGTAAATAAGCATTATTTATGATAAATTTTAAACAGAAAAATATTGGAAGTCGAGTCCCATCTGAGATTTCACTTGTGGCCGACTTGCTTTTTTTTCCAATATTTTTCTATTTAAAATTTATCATAAGTATAAAAATTGCATTGAAAAATGCAAAAATTAATGTAGACTGATAAAACTGTCAGGAACTCATTTTCTCAACGAGCGCATTTGTTGCACAGCCAAGAGATTTTCCTAAGTAAAATAAGCTAAGAAAGCCCACCAGAAATTAGTGCGGGAGCATTTTATGTTGTTTTTTAGGGTTCCGTACCTCAAAAGGAACCCTTTGTTGTCCGTCCGTCTGTCAAGACCGTTTTTCTCAGGAACGCGTGGAGGTATCAAACTCAAATTTATATCTAATACTCAGGTCTACTGTCCCTTGGAGCTGTGAAAAAATCAAACTTCTGAGCCAAAGCAATCAAAAGATACAGACGTTTATGCCGCAAATTTTCGAACCTCGCACGGGAAACAGAACCTACAGGGTACTCCTCGTGAACTTAGAATCTTGAAATTTGGTACGAAGTAACGTCTTATAGTACAGATAAAGGAAAAATTGCGAAAACCGTAAATTTTTTCATATAATAAAAAATATTTTACGGAACCCTCGGTGCGCGAGTCCGACTCGCACTTGGCCGGTTTTTTTTTGTTACAAATGATGACACACCTAGCTCGCAATGATACATACATGATGAAAACTCATGTTCCCTTTTGATTTACTGCTGATTTATCATTATTTCCACCTTCCCAACCTTCACTCTTATTCCTCTACTAATAAAGGCTGTTTTTCAGGTGAAAGTGCTGAAGAGGCCACGGTTTGAGATCTCCAAACTGATGGAATTACACGGAGAAGGTGGCGGCGGCAAGAGGGGTGAAGCTGGTGACAAGTCAGAGCGCCCTGAAGGCTATGAACCACCTGTCCAGGAGAGCGTCTAAATAAATGTTTAAGGATAAAAGGATTTTTTTTCGTTTTATTTAATGCATATCTACACGGACCTCAAACCTTAGGGCCTTTGCACACTGCGCTTTTTAAACGCGCCGACGCGCGTCAGACTGCTTTGGATGATAAAAGCACGGAAAAAGCGCGGCATCGACGCGCGTTTAAGGGCCCTTACATAATAAATAGGAACATAACTTAGTACATACAACACTTTTAAACAATAACTTTAGATTAATACACATTAGACATATGTTCAAAAAAGATGGACTAGAAAGAATAATCTATACTAATATTATAAAGCTGAAGAGTTTGTTTGTTTGAACGCGCTAATCTCAGGAACTACTGGACCGATTTAGAAAATTCTTAGACCATTAGAAAGCTACATTTCTCCCAAGTGACATAGGCTAAATTTTATCCCGATATTCCCACGGGAACGGGCACCACGCGGGTAAAACCGCGAGGATCCGCTAGTAAATGAACTACAGGTTCAAACATGTGGGTGTACATCACAGAATTAAACTGCTCCTCTACACAAATATGGTACCTGCAGTGTGTACCTCGGTGTACCCTTAATGAATTCCGGTGTACTTCCTTTGATATAATCGCCACGCTTGGCAGGCCGGTTGGCGATATCGCAGTATGGCCAAGTTTGTAGGAGACGCTCTGCCCGTCTCCTGAAGGCTGTCCCTTAGTCGCCTTTTACGACCCCCACGGGATGAAAGTGGGTAGTGCTATTCTAAGCCGACACTACACAGCTAATATAAAATATCTAATAAGTATAATAATTATCAAAACATTGTATGTATGTATATGCATATGCTAAGTCATAAATAAGTTATGAGGACGAATTCGTCCAAGGTAGGTTCAATTCAATATTGTTAAAAAAAAAATGTGTAAGTATATAATAATTAGGAAAATTTTTGGGACTCCTTTTAGCATCTATGAACCAATGTCCCAGTTGCCAACACTTTGCTACCACTGGTTGTAAGGTGGTGGTGGTGGCTGGGGCGACTGGGAGTTTTTTAAACCAGCGGAGGCGAAACTGGTGGTGGCGACTGGGAAAGACCGGCCCACGTTCAATAAAAGCCTTGTAGCTCAGTATCGTCTGTGTAGGCCCTTAGGGTCCATGCACACCGCGTCTTTAAACGCGCGCGCGTTATAACGATATCGCGATACGCACGCGCGTGTGTAGCGCCCAGGGGGGCAATTCTCGCGCCTTCGACATCTCGAATTCGACATTTTTGGAACCATAAATCTATATATAAAACAAACAGAAAACAATCTTCAACATTATAGGATTGTCAAAGATCATTAAAACTAAAGTAATATGACCCTAGTAAAGATTTTACTTACATTTTTAATAACGAAATTATGGTTTGAAAAATGTCGAAATCGACATATCTCAGCGCGAGAATTGCCCCCCAGTAGCGACTGACGCGCGCCGGTGTCGCGCGTTTGAATCGAATCATACCGAATGGGTGTTCCTCAAGGTTCGCTTTGGGTCCCTTTTTGTTTGTTTTGTATAAGTATGTACTTGGACACATATTTTATTATTTTTTGACAGAAGACAAATTAAACTGCAATTTAAATTAATGCATTTAATTGCATCTCATTGATATTTCATTATATCAACAATATTTTATTAATAATTATATTTACAAGCAATACGACATTCGTTACAACTATTTATTGAAATAAAGATTATAAAAAACCTTAAAATCAAATCCTTCCACTTTTTTTTAATACAATCCTACAATTTAACTAAATATATGTGTAAAGTCTTTTTTTTACCTTTTATAAAATGGAAAGTAAAGAAGACGAAAAAATATAGAAATAATATCTGTCCTACTTATTATTAATTTATAAAAACAAAACTTAAAAGCGTTATTCGTTACCCATAATAATAATTTTAACAAATCGCGCTTACTGCATTTTTAATTTTGTGGTCAAAATAAGAAAAGTTATACATACCAATGTAAAAACTACAAGTAAGTCGAACAAACGTTTGACATTGGATTGGATAGACGACCCGGCTGCGGCCACGCTAATCTCCAGTTGTGGCCACTAATATATCTTTGAAACCTTTTTTACAAAGAGTTAAGGTCAGTCAGGGTAGCCACATCCGGGGCACTTTCCAAAAGGGGTCGTCTACCTTAGCATCTTTATCAAAAAAATTATAAAATTGGTACATATAGGTACTTAAATATGGTATTAGGTATTTGCGTTTAATAAGTTTTAAAATTAGTTTTTTGACTCTACTATACACATATAATTTCTAGAATAAACTAAGTAAATAATAGATAACATAAGTAGATTTTTATAACAACATACGGCACAGCCTATCAATATATTTAGATTTCACAGTTATGATTATGAACAATAAAGTACATAAAGGGGTCTCGTCAGGAGCTGTAATAATGTTAAAGTAAAATTGAAAGCGTCATTAATCTATATATTAATATAGATTAATGACGCTTTATCCATACGCAATGGAATTATCCAAATTGCGATGAAAGCTGGTTTTTGGGCCTCAGGCCTCACAGAGAGCATAATGTTATCAAATAAAACTTAATTATATTTTATTAAATTTAAAAGACTTTATTCCTTAACTTAGGTATAAACTTTTAATCTCGCTTCAAATTGTAAAATTCAATTTTCTTAGCCAATTACAGCCAACCAATTTTAGATCGACCGACAGTTTAGTTACTCGGTAATAATACGACTATAGGGAACCGACTGATTTTTAATTAACAAGTTCCGGAACGATCAAACTATCGGCCGACTAAAATATAATCGCAAGTTGTGCGCAAGACTCTTATTATAATAAAGGCATGTGCTAGGTGCTCCAGTCTCCGGCGGCAGTGGAGACATAATTTATGCCATAGTATAAATTACCTATTATATTTTCACATCCGAAGTTACTATACTTATTAAAATAATTAAACGTTAGTTCTTACTACAAATAAAATTTAAAATAATTCTAAGGAGACACATTATTAACAACTCTTACCAAAATTTTTCACAAAATAATATCTACAAAACAAAAATTGATATAAAATATGATGCGTGCTGCATGTTATAACCTTGACGAATATAACCTTTCCATTAACCAAATAAAAGTATTTTTAACAGATTTGGCTGTTGCCACAGACCTATAACGAGATAGACGAAATGAGGCTTCAAACTGTAATGTGAACCTAGCGTGTCGAATTTTTCGTACCTACGATGATGTCACGAGCGAGATTTACCCCCATATTCTAAGTCGTTCCTCCAAAACTTTTTATACTCCACTCAACCTCGTCGTGGGTAAAAATGGTAGTGTGCGCTAGGCCTAACACGGGGTGGCTACGTACTCTTTGGCTCCTCCAGGTCCTTACGGAGTTATGACTTAGAATACCGATTTCGAGGAGTATTTCGAAGAGGTTTTCAATGAGGTTTCGTTAAGTCGAGGACGAGTAAGTTTTGGAGGAACGACTTAGAATATGGGTGTTAGTGATGCATAAGTAAATGTTATATACTAGCTCTTGCCACAACCACTGCACAATTAATCATTTTCGTTTCTGTTTGACGCGTGTTGTCATGGCAATGGTCTCAAGCGGACTGACTTCGGTCGGTAAACTTTTACCGTGAATCAAACTTTTGACACGCAAGGTAGATACACTTTTACCGTCTATCTCGATATAGGTCTGTTACGTTAATAGTTTTTTATAATTTACTATTTCCGTAAATGGCCGTCATTTCCCATTTTTAGTAGAAAGTTGAATATGACGACAACTTTGCCCAGGCCCATACACATACCCCTTTGACAGATATAAAATGTAAAAACTGTTGACTGTAGCTGTAGAATGGTCAGCACAGCGGGGCTAGACCTATCTTTAGAACAACAACGCGACAGCGATAAGTCCCGTATCACCGCATGGCTTGGACGAATTAACCACTGGACGCGTAACGAGGACCGCGTTCGCCTTTACCCCTCTGTCACTTACTGAGCCTTTTAGACACAGTAAGCAATATGGCGTTGTCAGTATGACGCGAGATCTCGAAGTGGAACATTATCTCAAAAATGGGTAAATGCGCTGTGTTAATTTGTAAAAATCATACCGGACAATCAAAAAATGTTTCTTTTCACGCGTAAGTACAATTTTAATCTATTAGAGCAGCAATTTTTCGAAAAATAAATAAAATTTGGTATGTAAACAAAATGTAATACGTCATTTCAAAAAGTAATCATTGTACATGTAAATTCTTCAAAGATATTGCATAAGTAATTTGGTTGGGTTATATGTATCACTCATTCATTCAATTGTCATTTTTTATGTCGTATAGGGCTTGAACATATCGATAAACATATCGATGTATGTAAATGAACGAACGAATCCAATTTTAATGTAGGAACTATTTAAATTAATTTCAGATTTACAGTTGAACCCCTAACAAGAAGAATTGGGTGGAAGCGGTACGCAGGGAGATAACATGGACGAGTACTCAGGTCTTAAATAACATCTAAGGTCTGATGTTGGAGCCAGAAAATGGCTATAGGAACTCTGTAATTAAACGACGCATTCCTACGAACTTTGAGCTCGTTATATTTGAAATATAGCTTCAAACTTTAAAAAAAAATGTTGCTTATTTCACCCGCATGGTTCCCGTTCCCGTGGTAATATCAAAAATCCTTTCTTAGTGCTCGCCAACATCGTTAAAAGAACTGTATGCAAAAATTCAGTTTAATTGGTTTAGCCGTTTGGGCTGTGCGTTGCCTTGCCTGTAAGTCAGTCACGGTATTGTTTTTTAGTATTAGACTTATGTTGTACATTATCATGGTGTGTTGTACATTAACATATAAATTGTATCATAAGTATAAAAATAGCATTGACAACGCAAAAATAAAAAAATCATAACTTATTAGCTGTTGCATCATAATATTGATCGTTAAACATTTGTTTTTTTTCTCTTTCGAATGCAAGGAAGGATATTCTTACAGCGTATTAATAATATAAAAGTATCGGAGAATTTCGAAAGTGGTACTTCAAAACTCGGTAGCTCATTGGTTAGAGCAGTGGGCCGGATTCCCAAAGGTCGTGGGTTCAAGTCACATCTGAAAATTCACTTGTGGCCGAGTTCATTTGTTCCAATATTTTTCTTGTTAAAATTTATCATAAATGGTGGTTACATTTATTATTTGTTTCTAACATAGACCTTGTTAGGTCACAGCAAGAATAAAATTAATTATATTTATGTATGTACGTAAGCTATATTATACTATTTTTTAATCTTATAATATTTTAATTTTAAGATCGTTTTAGTATATTCAAGTAAAACAATCTTAAAACTACAATAAACTATTGATTGAAATATTCTTGCAATTAGCATTTCAGCTAGTAGTTGCTAGAAACATACTGCCTTGGCTTTTTCTTAAATATAGGTAATTTATATGCGATGTTTTGTTGATAACTTCTGGGAGTTTGTTGTTTAAAACTGTCATAGCGTATGCTGGACCATACGCTATCCAAACGCTAGTCTACTATTTCTAATTTGGGTTTAGGTTGTGCTAATTTTGTACGGTGGCGTAAATTTTGAGATCCTTAATAAAGTGAAAACAAGTTTATATTTTTTCTTACAAATATGCATATTTCTTAAATGTAAAATGGATACTAGAGTTGAAATTAAAATGTTTTAGTCTCAACGATCTTCTAATGTCGATGATTATTTTCAATAAGTTTTAGTATACTTAGATTTTTGGCTCCAAAAAAAATGACGAATACGAGATATCACAGCTCGAGAAGCACACAGGGGGCTTATTGTCTAATTTTAAGTCTATCACAATCCCTTTAAATTTTTCATTTAAAAGGTACATATTATTTACATCGCATCACATCACATAGCATCGCGCCACAACTATTTGACCTTTGAAAGGGATTGCAATCGATTATAAAATTAAACACTTATGGAGGGGTTGCTATTGTGTATGTCCTATACAATGGTTCTGTAATGAACTAATTACCCATATTTTGTTTTATATAAAAAAGCTCGAGTGATTGAAGAAGAAGTTAATGTAAATAATGAATTATATTATTATATAAACCAAATATTAATGTTTTTTACTCACTTAAAAAGTGTTAGTAAGTAAATTGTAAGTCCGCCTGGCTAGCGACTACCATCTTATCCAAGTCCGTTTCGGCAGTTAGAGGTAAGATAGCTAGTTCCTCAGTGATTGAGGATACCGGGAGAGGCGCGCTTCCATCTTAAGCCTTATCAGTACAGTACTAGTATCAGGTTGCATGTATCTACCCATTTTTCACAAAAAAAACCCAAACACAAACGCTTTGGGAACCATAATGTATAGTTTTTATGAATTTGAGGGATTTTTTTAATGAGATTTTCATATTATTAGGTGCTATTTATTTTTACACGAAATAAACAATTACTTACTATTTTTTTAAAACACACAATGATTTATTAAACTCAATAGGTTCATTCATTCACTCCTTACTTATCGATAAAAAAAATATCGATTACTTCAAGCACTACTGTCATTATTTGACATTAGTAATCGCCCCTCACCCCCGCAAGAATTGGTTGATCGTGTTTTCATACATTCTTCTCGGGTTTCGTGTCCAGTGGGTAATTCGTCCAAGCCGCATGGTTGCTATGGTTATACGTGCGGTTGCTATGGTGGTGATACGTGACTTATCGCTGTCGCGTTGGTGTCGCGTTGTTGTTGCAAATATAGATAATAACCCCGCCGGTTTTAACAGTGCAAATGTAAAGCCTTAGGTGCTATATGGACTGTACTTTTGACAGAAAACTAAGGTGAATGTTAATTAGTTAGAATAAAAAAATTAATGTTTGATCTTATTCATGTCTCTTGACACTATTACCACTATTACAACTTGTAGTAGGTACATACCTACTCACTTTGAATTTATATGACCTTAGATATATGTAGTTTCTTTTTTTAAATGCATTAAATTCATGATTTAACAATTTCTAAACTTAACCGATCAAAAATATCTTCTACGAATAAAATATTAGTGGAATGTAGGTATACGTATCCAGGGGGTCAATTCTGCTAACTTTTTGTCATAATCGTCTCTTAGTGGTGTTTCAATAGTAGTGTTTATTTACACTGTTGTGACAAGAACTGTGTAAAACAGCATTACCATTGAAACACCACTGGAATACGATTGTGACTAAGCATTAGCAGAATTGGGCCCCAGGTATCCATCTATTTAATTTATCTTTACACACAAAATAGTAAATTGTGGCTATTTTTCCCCTTAGCTCTATGTGAATTAGGAGGAAATAAAAATGGGTTGTACAGTGGCCACAACTAGGCTACAGAGTGGCCACAACTGGTGACTCTACCTTAATATATGTTTCATAAATAAATAAATTTTGCTGGTACCTAAATATTTTGATATAGGTAAGTATTCCATTTGAAAACCATATTCTTACACTACACGCAATAGAACAGCGCATTTTACTAACACACCCGGTTCGGTTAATTACCTACTAGTTATATTTCTTTATAATTTTATTTATTTCGTATTCCAAACAGCCCTTTAATTGTAGGGTAGACCCCGGATGTAGCCACCGACCCGCTTCTGACCATTTCAAACCTTAGGAAATAAAGTGGCCACAAACAGGGCTTAGGGTTTTTTAAATATATATATTAAATGGGCTAACTCTTGACCTCAATCTGGCCGAAGGGCGTGGATAAGGTCTAAGGTTGCGAGTTCGCCTAGAAGAAGCTTGTTCACTTGCACCTTGAAGAGGTTTGGGTTGTATGTGCTCGGGAAAACAGACGCTGGCAGAGCATTCCACTCCTTGGCTGTTCGCATGATAAAAGAGGATTTAAAGCGCTCTGTGCGTAACGTTGGAATGACAACCAAGGATGGATACTTGCGGTACGTCTGGTAAAGGTGGCCACATCCGAGTTGTCTACTCAATTATAATCACTCCTTTTATCTATTACAAATATGAAATGTAATCACTATTACAAATGGAATAAATATTTATGTGTCAAAAATCACAAAACTTATAAAAACTGTAATCAGTCAATTCCTCAAGAAACTTGCTGGCTTTTCATGTTTCGATAGGTATTTTGAGCTTTGCACAAGGTTTTCTTCTTCTCCCTATAAGGAGTACGAACAGGCATATACCTTATTGTAAATTACTTTAAACTTAGTAAATAAAGTGGCCACAATTGGGGTATAGGGTGGCCACAACTGGGGTTCAGTGGTGGCCACAACTGGTTCTTTAACCTATTCATAATCACGCTTTTTATAATAAATATTGTTGTGTTGAATGGAATAAATAAGTATTTAGGTATTTATCAAAAATTCACATCACTATTAATTCATCAAGAAACTTGCTGGCTTTTCATCTCAGTTTCGATAGGTATTTTGAGAGTTGCACAAGGTTTTCTTCTTCTTCCCACAAGGAGTACTAACAGGCATATACCTGATATGAGCATGGCCGCTACGCTGGTGACAGCTAATCCCAGTTGCACTGCAGCGGTTGAGTACGTACCATGGTAAATTACGGTGCGAATGCTTTCTGGAAGATCTTCTACCACCTATGAGGGGAAAAAATATAATGTAACTTCACACATCAACACTCTAGGGATATTATATTACATTCTTCATAACTCAAAAACTATCGACAGTACAGAAAAAGTTTGAATGGGGGGAAACCCTCCTGGGTTCCTTTGAAAATTGTAAAACAAAAGAATGCATTCATTATAATTTGAATATAACTTAAGCAACATTTAGTTTTTCTTATAAACAAACCGGCACTATTTTTGGAAATTGACGGCGTTTCAACTTTTTATTTTAATTTTAATTGAAAGTTTGTTTTGTTTTTATCATGCCACGTCGACATTTAACCAGTTAAGAACAAATTAGAGCTGCAGATATGTTGAAAACTGGCGCAATCCAACGCATGGTTGTTGACTGACTTGAGTTGACCCTTCGAACCCACCAAAACGTGATCTCCTGATTATGGTCACGTTATCGTGTCACGAAAGATGTTGCGGAACGGCATTCTGGCAGAAAACGCGTTACCACTAAGGGGACGATATATTTAGTACTAAATTTCTGTTTTTTTTTGGGTTTTTTGGTTTCCCGACATTTCAGCACCTTTAGGTGCCGTGGTCACGGGTTGAACTAAATATTTCGGGTACATATAGTGCACTTAAAACCCGCAAAAGTTGTTTTTTTTAATTATGAGTGCGCGAAGAAACTTAAGATGTGATTTTGGCATTAAGGTTCAAATTGGCCACAACTGGGGCTTCTTACGCACCTACCTTATGCACAGAAAAAATAAGTACTTATGTTACATTTACTTACAATTTCAAGCCAGGCGATCGGGAGAATCATGCCATGATCCAAAAATCCAAGAGCGGAGATCATATTTGATTTCATCACTTGTAAGTTGATTTGTAAGCTGAAATAATAAAACAGTAACTAAATTATGATTTTTTAAGTTTTTTGCATTTTCAATGCTATTTTTATACTTATGATAAATTTTTCATAGAAAAATATTGGAAAAGACAATCATTACTTAGGTACATGATTAATTTTTTACCTGGATTTTCCTTGAAGTGCGATTCCCAAGGTAGGATGGATGTCCAAATAGTTCTGGTGTTCTTCAGGATCTGGTTTCAAGCCTGAGATAAACTTGCTGAGGCTTGGATCACCCAAATAAAAGTGAGGGAAGGATACCAAGGCTGGAGCACCTGAAAAGTAAAAAATAAAACAGTTAATTTTAACCGCCTCTGTGGTCTAGTTTTAACAACACCGCCGCTACCGGGCCCTAATCCTAAAGTGGCCGCAACCTCGTCGGTGGCCCCAACCAGGGCCGGGGATAGTCGCCATACGACAACAAGTGGCCACAGTTAGGTAAGTTGCCACAAATAGGACAGTGGTCACTTATATGGTTTAGACATCTAACCTACCCATAATAGTCCGGGAGATTTGGACGAACAGCGAAGTAAGTAAGTAATGTACCCATAGTGCAGGCGGTGACATTGATGACCCCCCGCGGCGGGCAAGTGGCCGAGTCGATCTCGCAGTAGCACTCGTTCTCCGGATTGTGGGGGGGATCGTCGAACACGTTGGTGGGGAGACGGTACCGGAGGAGGGGGATGCCGTCGATCTGGAAAAAAGTGAAAACAGCCATTACCAACTTCTTTTTTATTTGATGTGATTGTTCATAAAAAAGGCATTTGTAAACTAGCCACATAAGTAAACTTGTCACGTTTTAAAAATATACATATACCTATATTGAAAGTAAATTGCCACCATGGAATTTATGTGTAAATTCGTCACAGATCACAAAACAAATTTATTTTTAAAATGGTAGGTACCTGTGGCGAGTTAACACATCATTTTTTGCCATTTTTCTGATGACAATTTAACTTTGATGGCGAGTTTACAAAAACCCAAAAGGGAGACGCTAATTAGCCTTCCTGATGTTAAATATTGATAAGGGTGAAGATGAAAGCGCGCCTGTACCGGAACCCTCAACCACTGAGGAACTGGCTATCTTATCTCTAAGGGTGCTTGTACACGGTGCAAGTACTTGCGCGGGTTATATGCATCGTAAACATACATCGTAAAAAACATGTGCGGGTCTAGTGACTCGAGCATGTACCAAAGCGAGCCACCCGCGCAACTAATCCGCGTGCTCTGCGACGCGCGCGGATCACTCGCGCATGTCACTTGAGCAGGTTCAGACGTGCGCAAGCGCGACGCTACAGACCGATAGGAAGCGGTTTAATTTAATTGTTTTTCTATTACGTGAATTGTTTCTTCTATAATTGCTTAGTTTTTGTTTTAATGTGACCAATAATGAGTAAATTAGATAAGTGGAACGCCGAAACGACTTGTCGTTTCGTACTTTTGTACAAATTCTACGCTTGTCTGTGGAATATGGAATCGTCAAACTACAAAAATAAACAATCAAGAGAGAACGCTTTAGAAGCAATCGAGAAAGGATGGGCATTGACGGTTTCGGAAAAAATGAAATAAAAAATAAAATACGAAGTCTTCGATCTACTTACTCAGAAAATCTCAAAAATCTGGCTATCCAGTTACGCATCCATAACTTTTTGCTTCGTAATTGTATTAATTCGTCTTCTAGCATATTTAATAATTCTGGTAATATTACATTTTTAACAAATGATTTTGAAAGAATTTTCGTTCGTCGAGACATTTTGACGCGATTCAACTCATAAAGCTACCGTGCGAATAGCATGCACATGTAGCTCTTGACCACGACTACTTGCGCAAGTAGCCTGTGTCTTTACTTGCTCCAGTTATATGCACCATGTATAAGTACAAAGCGAGTAACTCGAACAAATAGCTTGCGCATATTACTCACGCGTGTAACCCGTATCTTTACTTGCTCCAGCTACATGCACCGTGTACAAGCACCCTAACTGTCGGAACACAACAATGCTGATTTGGCGTCAGACTTAGATAAGATAGTGGTAGCTAGCCAGGCGGACTTACAATATGTACCCTCACTGCTGGGAATCGAATCCGGGTCCTCTGGGTCTGATACAGGTGGTTCTTACCACTAGACCACAGAAGCAGTTAGAATCGGTAGACGTGTTGTGTTGGCAGTGATATATTGTTATCTAGCAACGAGTGTTGCTAGATAACTAGCAACACTCGTTGCTACTTATCTAGCATCGATCAATAAAAATTTAAAAGCAAATAATAAGCCTTTTGGAGTCGGTGCCAGCCAAGGCATTCTACATTGAGCTTTACATCTTTGATTTTTCTAGCCTCCAAAAGGCATATTTTTTGCTTTTTAGTTCTTGAAGTCGGTTTTTTAACATATTTTTTTTTGCTTTTTAGTGCTTATAATAGGTTGTTTTTAATGTAAACTACAGTAGGAATTTTCTAGATTACATAAGCGTTTCATGTATATTATAAAATAAAATCGTAATTACATCGTCCAAGTTAACAGAAATGCTCATAATATCAAAGATACTGCGGCAAAATGAACCAAAGGACATCAGGCATTTATAAATATAATTCTACCTTATACACTTAAAGTTATTAGAATCTTAAAACAACAGTAAGTTTATTTTTTAACTGCTTACATATTTTTTTGATAAAACGGATGTAAATATGAAACGGGTACCATTTTGATTAGGCACATTAAAAAGTATAATGTCATGATAACTGACGTAACATTGACACTATTGAGAGCCAAAAATGAGTTCAACTGTCACTGTTACTGTCAGTCTAATGTGAAAAGCGTTTGGTTTCGTACGATTGCTTCCGTTTCGGCTTCTATTTAAAAAGTTTCAAACATAAATAACTCACAAAATAAATCATTTTATAAAACGGTGAATATTATCTATGACTTATTTATTGATTACTTATACGCCTTTATTTTAAATTAAACAGAAATGCTATGCTATGCATTTTGGGTTTTTTAACATAGAAAAGTGCCTGATGTCCTTTTTATCGGACAAAATGGCAACAATTCCGCATCGAACAAAAAATAATCACGTAAATCAGATCAGAAATCTCGGCGTAATCGGTATACATACCTACATAAAAAATAAACATACCCACCGAATTGAGAACCTACTTCTTTTTGGAACTCGGTTAAAAAGCCGCACTTGCTAGGCTCTACATATTACCTTTACCTACCAGGTTTCACAGTAACCTGTGAAACCTGGTAGGTAAAGGTTTTACATAAAAAAAAAGTTATTATATACATACCTCAATATCCTTTTCATAGATATACGGAAGTCTTCTGCACAGGTTAGGATAATACACGTGGAGCACTTGCTTCCGGTCCAACATTGATGGCGGGAAAATGGACCCGTCTGTCGCGTCGATGCTGTAAACAAAAATCATTTATGTATTTTCCATTGAAGTATTATTGTACTAACGTACGTATTTTCTTGTAATATTTGATATAATCAGGCGTTGCTTGGCAGAGGAGTATTTATTGAATAAAACAACTTTTCGAAGGCAGACCCTAGAAGTAGCTAGTCTGTTAACCGAAACTAGCTAGTACAGAGATAATAGCTCGATCGTTATCTTCAGCCAATCACGCGTCTTATATTTAACCAATCAAAAGCGATCACATTCTATCAGTTCAGTACACTAGTTCTTTTCGGTGAAAAGGCAGCCTAATATAATAATAATCATCCCTTGACCACGGCCCTAAAAACGGGCCAAAACGTCTGGAAATAAAAAAAAATAATCAAGTGTTAAGACGCTATATTGGAAAAGTACGCACTTAAGTAGCGGACGGTAAGAGATGTTACAAATCTGGTAATAAGATACATATTTCTTCATAGGTACCTTTATCTAGATTTTTAAAGTATCAGAAACACGACCCAACTAGCAAAATCCGTTCCTATAACTATCTTCAAGACTACTTCCATACTCTCTTTAAAAAAAACTTGTAACATATTACAAACCTGGATTTGGGGGCAGTTATAGGAGTTATTATTTCTGTAATTATCTTATAACCGACTTAAAGAATGTTACTAAACCCTATAACATACTTATTTTATTTTATTTTTTTATAGATTTACTTGAAGAAGTGCAGTTGCTTCTTTAATATTTTTGGACTACACATTTTTAAACACAAACACTCTTATTTGTAACTAACATGAGTATCCTACTAAAGCAATCATGTTTATAATGCACTTGTAATTAACTTAGTTATTAGTTATAAGTACGTTTTTGATGTTTCGGCTGGTTGATGCAGTCATTTGTAATTATAAAAAAAGGCTCGCATGATTTCTATTAGATAAACATTATAATAAATTTCGTATTTGTAGAACATTAGTATCATTAAATATTGTCGATGTAGTGTGTGAAATCACCGATGAGCTTGTAAGTTTTTTTATCCAATACAACATAAAACATGTTGTTCTTCTTTAACAACAACAGGTAAAAGTTTCCACTTAAACAAGATGAAGTAATGAGAAGGTTAAGAGTGGAATCGTGTTTTTCGCGGAATCCTCAACCACTGAGGAACAACTTATCCGGATGTGATCGCGCCTTTTATTTATGGCGCTATAAGACTAAAGCGAAATGGCAATAAGAAAACATTTTATAAAAAAAAATTCAAACCGACTTCAAAAAGTAAAAAATAAAACTTTTGGAGTCGGTGCCAGCCAAGGCATTCTACATTGCACTTCTATTAACTATATATTTTTTTGGCCTTAGCTAGCTAGCTTAAAAGTTTAATTTTTTACTTTTTGAATTCGGTTTGAATTTTTTTTATAAAATGTTTTTATTTCAGATTTTTTAGTTACATCATGTGCCGTTACTTACACTGAAAATCAGCCCATACACAACAATGATGTCATCTAGGTAAACGACTTGCCAAAATGTGATTGATATTTTTCAGGATTATGAAAAAACTACTAGCCAGATCTTCGTAAAAATTATATGGGACCACACATAAACCATTTTCTTTCAGATAAAAAAAGAATTATAAAAATCTGTTAACAATTGGCGAAGTTATGGTAAAATATACATAAAAAAAAGAAATACCGTCGACTTGAGAACCTCCTCCTTTTTTGAAGTCGGTTAAAAATGACGCGCGCGGGATCGAGGCCGATCTTGCAGATTAGGCGACAAAACCACAAAAACGCTGATGTTTTTGTTTCGATTACAGGTTAAAGATCGTAGCTGGCTAGCTACGATCTTATCTTAATCACTGCGTTATTCTAATCCGCCTGGCTAGGCGGATTAGAATAACGCAGTGGTTCGATTTCTTTGCAACCGTGTGTATTTTTTCAGCACTTTTTGCGCAACTAATTCATAGAATGTTATGTCTTACATTACAGTGTAATTAGTTCTTGATTCATTATTCGCGGCGCTATATCGCAATAATGATAAACTAATGAACTCAGTTATCTAAATATTTAGCCAACTCTCATTAACAATTCTATCTAACTTATAATTTAGTTCATCTGTTGTTTTGTAGGAGCTTGCGCAGTGTTTCGTGCGTTCGGCCTGTGATTGTATAGCGGTTAAGAAACTATCGCAATGGTCGGTCACCGGATGAGTGACCAGTAATATACTGAATCGGGTCATAAGTTCTGTCACGAGTTCTTACTGAAGTAAAAACCGATTTTCAATTATATATTAATTTAACTGTATATGAGAAGAAAGCTTATACAGCTGTATATGAGAAGAAAGCTTACACAGCTTACACTATCGTCATCGTCGTCGTCTCAGCCACATGACACCCACTGCTGGGTCTATACCCAGCCTCCACGACGATCGGTCCTGTGCTGCCCGCATCCAGCGGCTTCCCGCGACCTTCACCAGATCGTCGGTCCACCTTGTGGGGGGCCTACCCACGGAGCGTCGTCCGGTACGCGGTCGCCATTCCAGAACCTTTCCGCCCCAACGGCCATCGGTTCTTCTCGCTATGTGTCCCGCCCACCACTTCAGCTGACCAATCCTTCGAGCGATGTCAGTAACTTTAGTTCTCCTGCGGATCTCCTCATTTCTGATTCGATCACGCAGGGAAACGCCGAGCTGAGTTACCTTGAGCCTCCTTATCAGACACATAGTTAGCGACCACGTTTCACTGCCGTAAGTCATCACTGGCAACACACACTGGTCGTAGACTTTCGTCTTGAGACACTGAGGTAAGTTGGACGCGAAGATTTTACGGAGCTTCCCGAACGCTGCCCATCCGAGTTGGATTCGACGAGAGATCTCTTTCTCAAAGTTGGACTTACCTAACTGGATTGTCTGTCCAAGGTAAACGTAATGGTCAACAACTTCGAGTGTAGTGTTCCCAACGTGAACTGTAGTGGGTATGACATGGGAATTCGACATAATTTTCGTCTTATCCATGTTCATCCTAAGACCCACTTTTTGGGAAGCATTACGGAGATCTTCGCTTACACTATAGTTAATATTAATTGATTAAAATAATTCGAAATGGCTGGCACAATTTTCGATGCAAGCCCTTCGCGGCTACGCATTAATAGAAATAGGTACGCGCCGTGTTCATGTGGATTTGAGCGGCTGGTGTAATATAGAATTCATTGAGAGGCTCCAATTTTTAGTGTGGTTAGCGGAGGTCCTCTCCTCTAAATAGGGCTTATTTTATTATCCAGTGGATTAAAATCTAGGCCAGAGGACGGCCAATCTTCATGTCGCATAAAGTCTGGGCCTGTCCTGTGGAGGTGGAAGCGTTACGCAATCGCACCCAAGTTGTATTTTAATAAATCCAACGCAATAAAGCATAGATTCGTCGTCTCAGCCATATAACACCCACTGCTGGGTATAGGCCTCCCCCAAAAGGGGGGGTTTGCCATAATCGCCACACTTGGCAGGCGGGTTGGCGATCGCAGAATGGCCAAGTATGTAGGAGACGCTGCTGCCCGTCTCCTGAAGGCTGAGTCCCTTAGTCGCCTTTTACGACACCCACGGGATGAGAGGGGGTAGTGCTATTCTAAGCCGACACTACACAGCTAGAGCTACACAGCAAAGCATAGATTAACGAGGTATATTTACAATGAAAATATAACACCCCTTTTGAATAATCTAACGTTCACGTAAGATGAGGGGGGGGGGGGGACGAGTCAAATCTCACGATATCTCACTAAGGGGGAGGAGGGGGTCCAAAAATCGCCAAAATCACCTCACGTAATAAATAGACGCCCCTTTACAAGGGCTCCTGCCGAAGGGTTTTGTAAACCGATGGCGTAGCTTTTTAGGTATTAGTAGCATCAATCTCTATATATAAGGCCTGTGTTATCCATTCTAATGTTCCCTCCAGCGCCATGAGTATAACACCTACAGCCTTCACTAATAGCTTCAAAAATCACAAAAAACATGTAGACGGCCGGAAATATATAATATTTTTTTAAATTGACCTTATCGAGGTCAAAGGTCAGAAAACCTTGAAAAATCTGACGGATTGCACACGTGCGTAGCACGCGCTTAAGGTGTTACTATAATACTCCAGCCAACCTAGGGAAAGAAATGTTTGTAAAAAAACATTTTGTGCATTATTCGTAATTATTCGACAAATACAATAAATTTCAGTTAACGAATACCATATTAAGTATATCAAACTTGGATAGCTATTAATGAGGTGCACAAATTTCTAAAACTTGTAATTACAAACTACTTTTGAGGTTAAGTATGGGCAGTTTGTTTACAAACATTCTTTCCTTAAATCTGGGGTCTTAGTCTGTGGAAATGCCACAGATAAAGAAAAGGCATTTAAGGCACAGAAAAAATGCATTAGAGCTATTAGTAAGTTAAAACCGACCGATTCATGTAAGCCCCATTTTCATAAATTAAAAATATTGACACTTCCTTCGCTATATATATTAGAAGCCGCATTAAATGTACGAAAGAACATAAAAAAATATGATCCATTAATGAGTAAACGACATATGACGAGGATAAGGACCCAACCCTGCAGGACCACTCTGTTAGGAAATAGCGTATTTGTCATGCAAGTTACTATTTACAACCATCTGCCGAAGAATGTTAAAGATGCTGAATCATTCATAATATTTAAGAAAAGGCTAAAAAAATTTTTGATGGAAAGAACGTATTATACCATTAATGAATTTATTACAGACAAAAATATTGACATGTAACAAATTTTTATATACCTAAATATCAACTGACATTTTATTCTTATGGTAAATTTTAAATAGAAAAATATTGGAAAAAATTAACTCGGCCACAAGTGAATTCTCAGGCTCCGAGCCTGAGAATTCACTTGTGGCCGAGTTAATATTTTTTCCAATATTTTTCTATTTAAAATTTACCATAAGTATAAAAATAGCATTGAAAAATGCAAGAATTACAAAAAACATAAAATATGACATTTTATTCTTTTAGATTAATTTATTTTACAATTTTTTGACTTTTGGTTACATTTGCATGACATGGTAATTATTGTATTACATATTTATTATTATTATTTTAAATCGAATGTTATAAAAAATGAAATTGAATATTCTTGGTGTTTTTGACTACCCTTTTAATATGGAAAATGTACTAGTGACTGTTGTAAGTTATAAGTATTACCTATTATTCAAGATAATACTCCTCAACTCTATTGTGTTTGATATGTCATATTTTTAATACGTATTGTGTTTTTTTTCCATTGAAAATTATGCATGCCGAATGGTTAAATATGGCGTTCTTATTACTTGTAAGACCTTAATTATGTACCTACCCATATTTTGCAAATAAATAAATTTGATTTGATTAAAAAGACTGAAGTAACATTTTTTTAAAGTCTTGAATTCCAGTTTACCTTTCGCCCATTTCAAATCTCGCCCATTTCGTTATTTTTCGTTCAGTTCCAACGTTTTTTTTTATAGTAAAACCTAATCTGTGGTAAAACTGGTAAACCTAGGTATGTTGAAATTGTAGCTAAGTAGATAAAATCTACATTTTTCGTGTGAAATATCACCTTAGTGACAAAAAAACTTCGTCATCAGCCGTCGTTGTCATTTTTAATGTCTCCACTGCTGGGGCACTGGCCGTCTTTATAAATGGATTAGGAGAATGGATAAGAAAAAAAAATTATTCGCGGTAAACAGACAAATACCTACGTACATCTTATGTTTTGGCGCGCACTGTTCATTGAAATAAAACAACTTTTACTCGTCCCATCCCGTTTTAGTCATCCCGTGACCACGGCAGCTGTAAAGGTGCCGAAACGTCAGGAAAATCAAAAAAACCCCTAAAAAACCTAAAAATACGGACAATTACAACTTAGTTCGTGGAAATATAGCGCGTTTGATATCCGTAAAAGTTGTTTTATTTCAAGATACCTTCCTGATAATAACTATACCAAGAAACTAACATTTAAAGCTAAGAACGTTTTTCCCCTTTCCTAGTGAGATAAGTTGAGATTTTAATGAAAACAGTTTTTGAACTATGACACTGGCGCTTCGCTTGTTAGAAACTTATCGTAAGTATATAAACATATCATCTTGTACACAAACAAATAGTTCTAGTTTGATTAAACGGTTAATTCAGTTATTAAACGAGTAACTTTCAACGGTTGCTCAAATTAAGGCGCTATTCGGAAAAAGTATGGACCTTTGATATAAAACTATAGCACGGTTACAGTTGTTACAAATCTGGTAATAACATATATATTTCTTCATATCTTTATCTAGATTCGTATACACGATTTTATGATTTTGCCTCGACACTTTTTCTTTTCGAAAAGACCTCTAAAATACGAAAATTTTAGATTATTCTTAAATGGACTTGGACGGGTTAATTCGTCCAAGTAAATGGGGTTACTTACACTACTGGAAAGTGGTTTAATAAGTAGAGACCAATAATATTCAGGATCGTATAGAAGCATTTTTTTTAAATCGCTGTAGTTTGTTAATACGAAGTGATTTTGTGTTTTTTTTGCCTAATCTGCAATTCATTGAAAATATCAACTCGGCCACAAGTGAATTCTCAGATGGGACTCGAACCCACGACCTTTGGAAATCCGGATACAATGCTCTAACCACTGAGCAACTAATTTATCGTATTTATTGTATTTTTATTGCAAAATGAAATTAAATTTTTTAATTTTTTTTTATATGATGTAACTAAAAATTTACGGTTTTCGCATTTTTTTCTTTATCTGTACTATAAGACGTTACTTCGTACCAAATTTGAAGATTCTAAGTTCACGGGAAGTACCCTGTAGGTTTTGATTCCCGTGCGAGTTTCGAAAATTTGCGGAAATTTGCGGCATAAACGGCTGTATCTTTTGATTGCTTTGGCTTAGTAGTTTGATTTTTCACAGCTCCAAGTGACAATAGACCTGAGTATTAGATATAAATTTCAGTTTGATACCTCCACGCGTTCCTAAGAAAAACGGTCTTGACAGACGGACGGACGGACGGACGGACAACGAAGTGATCCTATAAGGGTTCCGTTTTTTCCTTTTGAGGTACGGAACCCTAAAAAGCAAACAGGGTGTATAATAATGGACGGAAACAATTATAAATATGTAATAATATCCTATGTCCTATTTCTATCCGTAAGCAAAACTTTATCCAAATCCATTCGGTCGTTTATGCGTGTTTTGAGTTATAAACAAACAAACTTTCCATATATTTAAATACTATATTTATGCATTTTTTTTACGATAAAACTAAGTGGTGGTGGTTGAAACAATTTCCTGTCATAATTTTTCAAGGAATATTTTAAACAGGAAAATAAACAACCACTTATATCAAATGCGACATGCTAAATGCAATGGTGATTTCGAGTGGGTTCAAGGCTCAACAAATTTGGAGAAACTTTTTTTTAAATTATGATTCATTTAATGAGTACTGACTGACAGGCGAAAATATTGTTTTAATTTGTTATTATCAGTTTTCAAATGTGTCGATATTTTTTTATGGCCTTAGGGTCCACTTCATGCATCATTATAATGGTCATATCTTAAAATATTTACGTTGTCTACCGCTAGACAAAATCAGCCGTCGAGCCAAAGACCCGTCGAGCTAGTACGCCTTCGAGGTATTGATCTTTGGAACTAGCAACCCATCAAGGTAATGAACAAAGAATCCCTCGGCATCAGACCCAGAGGTCCCGGTTTGATTCCCAGTGAGGGTACATATTGTATTCAGTTTGGCTGGTGCCGTGGTAGGACTTGTTGTAAATCCGCCTGGCCAGCTGCCACCAACTTATCTAAGTCTGACGCCATAACAACAATGTTTTCAGCTTTTTTGTGTTCCGGCAGTTAGAGATAAGATAGCCAGCCAGTGGTTGAGTATTCCGGGAGAGACGCGGTTCCGTCTTCAGCCTTAGCAATACTTAACATCAGGTATGATGAAGGATATGCGTCTCCCCGTGGCTCATAAAAAAAAAGAACGGCTTGCACTCCGGGAGTGCCGGCTGAAGTGAAATCCACTTAAGACCGAAAGTAGCGCCGCGTTGAATTTTATTTAATATCGTAATTCTAATACACACTTTTAATAAAACTTTACGGGGAAATTTTAGAGCCCATTGTCTTGTATTTTTAGAAGGTATCGCTACATCTCGTCATACCTAGTCATTCGTAGAAGTAGATAGCAAATGTGTCAAAAACGGCCACTTTTAGCAGTTTTGCTATCTACTTCTAGCAGTGACTACGAGAGAATGTAATGATACGGTCTAAAAATACTTTAACATTTTTTACCCATCCCAAAAATTTAAAACTCTGATGTAGTCTTTAGCGGCGTTGTGCGCCGCTAAAGAAATTTTCACTTTAATAATAGAAGCTATGTAATTGTTTCTTACCTGTTACAATCATGTCCTCCCCATATATTAAGCTGGTTATTTCCATCAACTTTCTCTATGACATTCATTTTGTCCATGTTTAATTCTCCAGTATTAATGGTGAGCTGGTCCGACAGAGTATCGTTTTTCTGAAAAAAAAAACTGGTTGTTTAAGATTTTTACAATTTTGCTAAGAAAGGAAACTTTTGCTTTATTGGCGAGCGAAGCGTCTCAGTTCATCTTCGAGATTGGCCCAAAAATGCTATTGTCTCCGTCTATCCTCGCCTACAGCCCCCTGATTATGTAACTTGTTTCTATCAACGTTTGATTGAAAGTGCAGTCAGATTGATGCTTTAGTAGAAATCAGTGTGATAACTATCTTACTAAAGCAGCAATGTAACTGCACTTTCAATCAATTTAAATCAAAATCTGTTAGCAACAGAGTTAGATAATCAACTAGCTGGTCACATTTTTTTAAAACTGATTTTAAATTTTAATAAAAATTGGCACAGAGCTTTAGACCCTTGATTTATTTGAAATTTTTTATCGAACGCGATTTTTGACTCAAAGGAAAATAGGTAGGGGAAAAAGGGGTAGTTTGCTGTAGCGTTATTTATCAATGGATTTCAATCTTTGAGAGGCACACTAAGGACTTCATTCTCCAGAATATGCAAGTACCTACTGTAGATATAGTCTTACCGTAGCTAGTAGTCCGAAATCGTTCATTTTGAGTTCTCCACGAAGGCTTAATAATGGCTTCACAGCACTGAATATGGAGTCTTCGTATCCCCACAAAAACCTGCAAAAATATGTTTAGTTAATATTTTTTAAGCAAGTATCCTGGCAGGGTCGCCATGCAATGATGGAAGGTTCGGTGCAACCGATGTCATATAAAAGTTTGTCGTTATGAGTAATAATGTCCCCTTTATTCAGGCTTGCAGCGTCTTATATATTGGGAACAGGTATGTGTGTGTTAATAGAGAGACACTACAATAAAATCAAAAGAGAGATGCAAATGTCGTGGGCCGCCAATCGTTGAATTGGGCCGATCGAGATCTGCCGATCTATCGAATTAGATATATCGAGATTTGGCCAGTTATTTCATGATCTGCCCAATATAAAGTTGAGCAGATAAATGAGAGCAATTTGTCGATTTGCCCTATTAGTCATTTGGCTACATCGTGATATGGCGGGGCGCATCGTAATATTCGTAATGTACCGGTTGCACTCTGTCAGCTGATTGCGAGAACAAAGAACTGTCGTCGAAACAACTGTTAAATTTTAACGTTTCTAAGATTATATTAAGAGTTTTATTACGCATACACTTATTCAATGTTTTAGATTTTAAGTTTTTTTAAGGAATTCTTATTATAACAAGTATGCTAATTACATTTTATTTGCTTACAATGGGTCACCTACGGAAATCGATCTGCCCAAACGTTCTAGGTAGGTAATAATTTATGTTAACTGCTTTGCAATATTTCCTGAATTTTCAATTATTTTGTTTGGTTACCCACGATAAAGGCTTAGCCTAGTTTGGGAACCTCTGGTCATTGCATTGCAAGCTGCATTCTTCTATGCACAAATGATTTTACTTTCCTTTATTTTTTTTAAGGTAGTTACTTAATCCTCTTTTTTGTGCAATAAATAAATTTTATAAAAAAAAAATATCTTTGGAATACGATTGAAACACGATTATGACTAGACGTTATTAGTTTACCTGTGTACGGGTAACTGGACGAAAGCCTCTGGATGATTCGCAAAAGGTAAAGCAGACACGATGGGAAGCTGAGTCATTACATTGAAGTTCTGTTGTAGCACCTTGGACAATCCCTGTAACAAATAAGTTTGACTTTATTATAAAAAGTGAGGAAAAATTTACTGTGACCAAAAAACATCATCATCAGGGTCATGGTCCTGGTCCATTCTCCTTCTCCTCTCTCTCCTTATCCATCCATAAGGAATCACTGGATTTCGTATGGGGCACTGGCCCCAGCAGTTGAGATACATGAAAAGACGTTAAAGTGGCTATTGACGATTATAAAAGAACATATTTCAATAAAAGCCAACGTTCATCGTCATCATTCAACATGACGCAGTCCACTGCTGGACGTGGACCTCCCTCAAGGTGCGTCGCCACTATGAGAACCGATGGCCGTTGAGGCGGGGCGGTTCTGGAATTGCAACCGCGCACCGGACGGCGCTCCGTGGGTGCCTACCCCCGATAAGGTGGACCGACGATCTGCTGCGCGGTCGCGGGAAGCCGCTGGATGCAGGCTTGGCAGGACCGATCGTCATGGAGATCATTAGGGGAAGCCTGTGCCCAGCAGTGGAGCCTTCCTTTTGGTATACCAATTTTTTTATATTTCGACCAATGGGGACATCCAAAACCAGACACTGAACAACATTGAGCCATACTCAAAACTCAAACTGAATATCATTTATAATATAAAAGAAAGAAAGCGAGAGAGGGCCCTGTGCGCATAGTAAACATTAGCTACGTATAAAAATAAATATTTTAATTGCAAATGTGCAAATATCTTAGTGAACTACAGTCCTTTCTGTGAATAAAGTAATTTATTTATTTATAGAGTCACCAACATAAGGTACAGCAAATGAAAAATATAAAAAAGAAAATTAACAATAGATTGTTTGTGGCTAACTGCACTTACAATTATAGGTAACCACAGCATGCGTTATTATAATTAGAAAAAAACACGTTTCTTACATTGAGCTAATTATTAAAAAAGTAATACTTAAAGCAATTTTATTCGTAAGTAGTAAAATAGAAAAAATTGGAAAAAAAAATTGTTTGAGGTGTTTTTTCAAAACGATCTTTGTGACTTAAATTTTGTTTCAAGGCCAAAACGATACGATACTTTTTTTTCACTACAATCAAAAATTCTTCCACTACAAACGTCTACGAACCTCCCTCTGTGAATTCTAACGTTTGTAGTAATCGTATAGAACTTGAAACAAAATTTAAGTCACAAAGATCGTTTTGAAAAAATACTCCAGAACAAAAATATATTTTTAAATTTTTCCTATTTTACTACTTTTGAATAAAATTGCACTACAATCCACTACTCATGTTTATCGATAAAAAACAGCTGGGAAAACATGATTTTTCTAATTTCGGGGGACAACATTTTTTTATTTCGTTATATATATATTTTTCTATTACTACTAACGAAAATAGTTTCACTACTATCCTCTGCTTATTGAAATCTTTAAAAAAACACAAAAAAAGTAGTTTTTCCGAAGTCGGGTGCCAAGTTCACACAGGTTGACTTGGTTACACCCCCAGCAAATCTTAGCTTATATAAAAACAGTGCTGACTATATGGCTATAAAAGTGTACATACAATCACTTGCCCAAAAATTAAAAGCCCTCCAAGATGGTTCATTTGAAAAAGAACTCAAAAATCAATTACTTTCCAAAACATTTAATAATTTGAAAGAATATTTTGAAGCAAAAATACGATTTGGTTAATTTTATTTTTTATTATTTTAAATTTGCTCAAATACTTACCCCCATATTCTAAGTCGTTCCTCCAAAACTTTTTACACTCCACTCAACCTCGTCGTGGGTAAAAATGGTAGTGTGCGCTAGGCCTAACACGGAGTGGCTACGTACTCTTTGGCTCCTCCAGGTCCTTACGGAGTTATGACTTAGAATACTGATTTCGAGGAGTATTTCGAAGAGGTTTTCAATGAGGTTTCGTTAAGTCGAGGACGAGTAAGTTTTGGAGGAACGACTTAGAATATGGGTGTTAGTATGTTTCGCTTTTGTTGTTGTTATTATTATTATTATTATATATATTTGATTGTTTATATTCCTTAGATTTGTTAAGACATTTGAAAGTAAATTATAGTTTAATGTTTTCTTTTCATATATAAAACTTAAAATAATGATGCTTAAAACCACAATACCTTGAAAAGGTTATAACACCTAGGTTTATTACCTATTAAAACATGAAATGTGCACTACTTTGTTACAAATTGATGTGGAATAAATTAATATGAATATGAACAAGTGGCTAAGATGTAGATGATGAACTCGGGCCTTAGTCGACTGGACCCATCACCTCAGTCATAATGTTATTTGTTCGTGTACTTTACTTACCAGTAAAGGCATGTTCGGAACTGAAACGCTGTCGTACTGAACCCCAGCTGACTTGTTGGGCAGGAAGCGGAAGTCGTTCTTTTCTTGGAAGGTGATGCTGTCTCGCTCGAAAACCACATTCACTCTTTCTAATTGCTGCCTGAGGAAGACATTTTATATTAAGTAAGTACTATAAAAAAAGGATTTTTATTCTACTTACCCTAGTGAGGATCTACTTACTATCCTACTTATATTGGGAAGGTTTGGGTGTTTGTTACTGAGTCCCTCAAAAACGAGGATATTTTATCTCCCATCCTTCGCATGCTGTACTGGTAGTGGAAGAAAATAGAAGGTGCTAGCTGCTAGATTTTCAGTACATGTAGTAAAAACCTAACAACGGACAGGGCATATTCGAATAAGGCGCTGAGCTGGCAACCAGGAGCCGTACCGCGCAAGTGGCGTCGTCATCGAAGTCGATGTCAATGCTGACGATACTTGCGCGGTACGGTCCCTGATAGGTTCTTTTCTAAACATCCTTAAATATCGACGGCTAAAACAGCGGATATTTTCCATTTTTCAATACTATTTGACAGCTAATGTGACATTCAGTCAAGACAACAGCGTCGATGTTTGCTTAGAGAATAACCCCCCCGCCACTATTGCCCGTATCCGCACCGGATACGGGCGTTATCCGAGCATCGATGCTATAGGGTAAATAGAGTCATCCCGCGTCCTTTATTTATCAGTGTAATCCTTGGACCGTGGGTGACAAGGCAAAGAATAAGTAGGTGTACCTACATGTTCAATTAAATATTAGCTTTTTACATAAAAGTTCAAACTTTGTGCTTTACGTCGATTGTTTGAACTATTGCTTATTTACTAATGAATTGCAAAGTTTGCAAGATTTGAGCTCCAAAAAAAAATCTAAATTAAAAAGAAATCAACCCAGAAATACTACGACACCAAATTGTTGATTTGACTTCATTTTTAGGGTTCCGTAGCCTAATGGCAAAAAACGGAACCCTTATAGATACGTCATGTCTGTCTGACCGTCCGTATGTCACAGCCACTTTATTCCAAAACTATGAGACTACTATTGCACAGTTGAAACTTGGTAGGTAGATGTATTCTGTAAACAGCTTTACGGTTTTTACACAAAAATAAAAAAATGTACGTAAGTATTAATGATCCCCATACATGGAACTGAAACATATTTTTTTTTGTCAAACCTATACGTGTGGGATAAATAAATAAATCTATAAGTATTTAAAACTCACTGAAAACAATCTTCAACATTATAGGCTTGTCAAACATCATTGTAAAGTATAGTATTTTGACCTTAGTAAAGATTTTATTTACATTATCAATAAAAAAAAAGGTCTGAAAAAAATGTCGAATTCGACATTTTTCAAACCATAATTTCTATGATGAAAATGTAAGTAAAATCTCGACCACTGTCAAAATCCTTTAGTTTTAATGATCTATGACAATCCTATAATGTCGAAGATTGTTTTCAGTTAGTTTATAATACAGATTTTTGGTTCCAAAAAATGTCGAATTCGATATGTCGAAGGCGCGAGAATAGCCACCCAGATCGTCGACCCACCTGCGCCTCTACCGAGTAAGTGACGTCGACGCGTCAAATACAAAAAATACAAATACAAATATTTTTATTTGCTCTAAATAGGGTTACAGTAATGTTGTTTAGTACAATTGTGAAAACAAAATGGAGCTTAACCTATTTAGCCATTTTACATAGCATGCAAATATACAATACAATGATTTAAATTAGATTAACATTAAGAAACTGATCGAAATGTCATAAAATAAAATCGAGAAATAAATTAATAAAAAAAAATGTATGATAATAAATGTCAAATAAGAAATAAAATAAATTAATTTCAATATTCCATAAAACTGGTCCACGCCTCAGGAGACCTGAGAGCTGGTGCCTATCTTGCCCAGCGGCTGAGTCTTTGCATTCAGCGGGGCAACAGCGCCAGTGTTCTCGGTACTATGCCACGCGGCTGTGAGTTGGACGGCGTATTTTTGTTATAGTATAGTTATAGTATAAGATTTTATATTTAACGGTTTCTTGTTTTAATGTCATGTTAATTGTCAAAATTCATGGTAAAATTTTATTAATAATATTTCAATATACAATTAAATTCTCATGTCAGTCTACAATTACAACAATGTCAATACAAATACATTTTGTGCATTTGAAAGTCTCGAAACCTTTGTCAATATAATTGTGATATAGATAAAAAAAAACGTCGACTTGTCGAATATGGGCGCGACTCTTCACACGCGAGCGCTGATGTAAAGCGCGGTCTCGGTCGCACACAGAGTCGAATATTAACTAATTATGGAAAAGGAATTTTATTACGTTATCTTAGGAAGATAACGTTGAAGCTGCGTTGTACGAAAACGCCGTGGTCTGTCAAAGTGAAGTTGACAGCGATGCTGACGGCACTTACGCGGGCGCCTGGGCCCCCCCTACCGCGCATGTGTCGTCGGCAATGACATCGTTTTGATTTTACAGATGGATGTGACATATTGCTCTTAGTCTTTGGTAAGTTTTCATTTGTGTCAAAAAGAAGCAACAATGTGTCACATCCACCTGTCAAATGAAGCCGATTTCGATTCCGACGTCACATGCGCGGTACGGCCCCTGGTCGGGGTTCTACCCACGGATCGTCGTCCGGTGCGCAGAGGGTATGTATGTGTAATATGTATCTATATGCATGGATACATAGTCCATTTATCATACGTGTTTTGAAGGCCCCATACGTATTAGTTGTTTACCCATTCATAGACCTAACATGTGTTAATTAGTCAGTCTCAGTAGTTCATTAAGAAATTCTGTGATTAAACACAAAAATAAACGTCATATCATAGTTATGTCTGAGTAGGGTGACGTGTGAACCACGCGACTCTGATGTGGTGGGTACACATACTGATAACCTTTTACTATTACATAAAATTAGAAGATTGTTTTAATTTCAACCGTAAGGAGTCCAATCGCGCTTATTTTTACTTATTATACTTATTTTTATCAGGTACGCCAGTGGCAGTGGATTCCCCCGCGTGGTTGCCGTTCCTGTAGGAATATCGGGATAAAATGTATCCTATCCTATGTTTTAATGCAGACTATAAACTACCTGTGATCCAAATTCGTTCTACCGTTTTTGCGTGATTGAGTAACAAACAATTAGTTTCAATATTACGCAATGCAAAAGGTTGAAATTAGGTTGTTTTCCAGAATAGTAGGTAAATATCTCGGGGATTTTGTGCCGCTTGTATGGAAGTGAGACAGGCCTGACTGTAGATAGTTTTTGAGTTTTGAAGAAAGTAATATAATATCCCTAGACAGTGTTGATGTATGTATCATTGTAAAGTAAAGTATTTATTTGCGAAGAATAGGTACACAAGTTGTTACATTTCAAAGTACAGTTCGCTATTCAGTTAATAGTAAATTAACATGCAAAATTACAGATAAAAATTTCAAATTATTATTATTGTAATTTTATATGTCAAAATCATATCGTACCCTCGGAGAAACAAAGGCTCAATTGCAAAAATAGCAAAATTTAGTTAATTTTGCCAAACCATTTTTTAAGTGCACCTTTAACCGTAGAAACAAAGATCCAATTGTAATTTCATCAATTTCCGCTAGATGTCGTGATGTGTCTTTGAGGTTCCGTTGTAAATTTTGTACGGAGTCGGTGACGCGGGGAGCCGGGGAGCGAACTGTCAGTTGTGCGGGGCGCTCCGCAGGTAGTGAATTTAATTTAGGGACACAAGGCACATCTTCAATTTAATGTCAATTAGAATATTATTTTTATCGCTTTTTTTTGTTTCCTTTTATTATGTTACTATTTTTATTTAGATATTCATAATTAAATACAATATTATGAGGTAAAAATGTACTTTTGTTTTCAGATTCTGTCACAACTGTACTTAGCAATTCATGTACTTAGTGCCACAAAGGCACATTTAAGGAACCTAATTACTTCAGATTTTTTTTTTACAGTTGGTAACTATTTCAAATTAAAAAAATATTGATTTTCTTAGTAAACACCCTCTTGTTACAGAAATCGTGAACAAAATAAATAAATAAATTATTACCTGATCAGGAAATCCACAAATTATAGAAAAAATCTTTAAACTCAAGTTCTGAAAAATTACAATTTTACAGTTGTGCCTTTATTTCTCCGGAGGTACGATATATATGTGAGTAATTGTGTCAGGCAGGATAGAGCAAAGTGGCGGTCCATAGCAAAGAGTAAAATATGTATCTGCCTATCCC
Organism: Chrysoteuchia culmella; assembly: GCA_910589605.1. Lineage (NCBI taxonomy): Eukaryota > Metazoa > Arthropoda > Insecta > Lepidoptera > Crambidae > Chrysoteuchia > Chrysoteuchia culmella. Next base: position 6,788,825 of record OU342671.1, on the reverse strand, counting down.
TCCTGTAAAATCCGTTGAACGGCTATCAGTTGGTGGTGGATTTGTAGTAAAATCAGGGAACTTCCAGGTTGATCACTAGAGTGTTTAGGTAAACGTTTTTTCGGAAAATACTAAGGCTAATGAAATAATTTATGTATGTTCTATTATTTGTAATATAGCATATTACTGCAGCGACCTGCAAAAGAGGCATTGATGGACGAACGTGTAAATGTGGGCTGAGGCAAACACACATACGTAAGTCTATCAATGCCTAGTTGTGGCCAAGGCTTGTATAGTACTATTCTCAAATAATGCGCGAAAATTAAAACTACTTTTCGTAATCAGACGAACGACGAACAACAATATTTTTCCCGCGTTAAAATGTTCATTAAATTTGTTGTTTCGATTCGAGCGCACGCGAATATCGTGTAAGGATGGTCGGTTGGTATAGCGTTAAATAATTTGTTTACCTCACAATGTTGTCAACAAACATCAAAAGCAAAGTATTACTGTTTTGAAAACAAGAATATCAACATATTAATAGAGATAAGTCATAGCGATGCTACGGGGTGACCATGGCGTCAGATTACGAAAATAGGTATTGTTGATTTAGTTAAACGATATATACCGAAAAATGTGGGAGTTTCGTCGGTGGTTCGTAAACAACATAGTGTGAATAATAAAGTTTCAAATGAATAATAAAGTTTCAAATGAATAATAAAGTTTCAAATGAATAATAAAGTTTCAAATGAATAATAAAGTTTCAAATTAATAATAAAGTAAGATTTTGGTGCTTTGCGTTTTTGGCATTATTTATGCGTCGAAAGGAATCGTACAAGGACGCTATTTTAAAACCGAAAAAAGGGAGATTAATGAACTGCTTCTGTATTTTGCGGAAAAGTGTCGAACGGATGACAAAACAACCAAATGTGGAACTTCTTGATTTTGTAAGTTCTGACAAGAATGTGAATGACCCGACATTCCTGAAGGACCTTACGGAAAGTGATTTTTGTGAACTTGGTGAATTTTTCGTACATGTTACACAAATACGTGTTATACTTTAAATGTTATTAAAAGCCTTAAATTTAAAAGCAAATCAAACTTGGAAAACATTAAAGACCGGTTTCACAACCGGCTGGAAATTTCTGGAGAGCTTAATCTGGCCATACCTACTTATCGTCAAATGTATTTTTTACAAACTTATTTACGTAATTATAACTTTATAATTTTGCATTCTAGAGTGCTATTTTTATGTGATAAATATTAAACAAGAAAATATACTAGAAAAAAACTTTTTATAAAAAAAATGAAAACCGACTTCAAAACAATAAAAAGCAAAAATTAACCCTTTTTTATTTCACAGTTTTTAAAAGAAGATAATATCATGTCATCCAAGTAACAAATATGAATTGAAATATATAAAAATGCTCAAAACATAAAAAGTGCTGGGTCAAACTAAACGAATTTTTTATGGAACCAATTGGCAACTATTCTGCATCTCAAAAATCTCGGCGTAATCGGTGTACATACATAAAAAAAAATTAAAAAAATATTTACTAACCGAATTGCGAACCTCCTCCATTTTTGAAGTCGGTTAAAAAGCAACTTGTCTCATGTCGCCCTGACGGGATTCGAACCCCCTTGGGAATCCGGCCCAAAGCACTCACCAATAATTATGCTACAGAGACCTATGAGAACACGTCGATTTTTTTTGTTAGTGCAATTGTTTCGGATTCCCCCGGATGTGGGCAAGTTTTAGCCGCCTCTGTGGTCTAGTGGACAACCACCGGTATCAGAACCAGGGGTCCCGGGTTCGATTTCCAGCGGGGGTGCATATTGTATTCGGTTTGGTTGGTGGTAGGACTTGTAAGTCCGCCTGACTAACTACCACCATCTTATCTAAGCCTGACGCCATAACAACAAAGCTTTCAGCATTGTTGTGTTCCGTCAGTTAGAGATAAGATAGCCAGTTCCTCAGTGGCTGAGGATTCCGGCAGAGGCTCGCTTCCATCTTCAGCCTTATCAAAACTTAATATCAGGTATGATGAGGCTAACGTCTCACCGTGTCGTTCATAAAAAAACACATTCTACTAGTGGTTATATTTTCTTGTTTAATATTTATCATTCTTTCCTGAAGTTGGCTGGTTATAAAAGTAGTTATCCCATCGCACGCAAAAGCATATCCACCATACAGCCACCAATATTGCACTAGTACCCAAAATTAGATAGATAGTTTATTGTGCGTATAAACATCGAAAGTAATATGACGATACCGCACCGGGAGGTCGTCGCTACGATAACAGATACCGTCATGTGATATTTATCTATGTGATGCGATATTTTAAGGGCCAAACCTCATCAGTCTGAGGGCCAAACCAATTCTAAGAGTATTCATTCACTGAACACATTTTACCACTTTGGGAGTGTATGTACATCTTTCAAACGGTTGACTTTGAGAAAAAATCGTTTTAGAAACCTCAATGTATTTTTTAAAGACCTATCGATAGATACCCCACACGTAAAGGTATGATAAAAAAACAGTTTCAGTTCCATGTATGGTTGTTTACAGAATACATCTTCCTACCAAGTTTCAATTGTGTAATCCTCATAGTTTTGGAATAAAGTGGCTGTGACATACGTCGGACAGACAGACATGACGAATCTATAAGGGCTCAGTTCTTTGATATTAGGCTACGGAACCCTAAAAAAACAACGGGTTGCACTCTGGGAGTGCCGGCAGAAGTGAAAACCCCTTAAACGAAAATAACAATCAAAATCCACTATATCTTGACCACAACTTCATAAAAAGTTGATGAAAACGGAGACCAACTTGATTTGGCAGGTAAATCCACCGTCCTACGCTTTTTCGATCAGGTCACGTGTCCTGACGCGAGTTTAAGATTTTATACCCATTACAGAAAAAGTGCTCAACGCCGCTAAAGAAGTTTTCACTTCAAAAACCTACTTTTTTGGAGTCGGTGCCACATTGCACTCTTATACTTGTTTTCAGCCGACTTCAAAAAAATAAGGGGGTTTTCAAATTCGTCTCGTATAAGTCAACTTTCGTTTAACTCGAACTAGTTTGACCGAAATACATCGTATATTCTAACTTTACCCGTCTGATACAAAAAGTTTATTAAACATCTTTTTATAAGACTGGGCCACGCTTCAGGAGACCTGAGAACTGGTGCTTATCTTGCCCAGTGGCTGCGTCTATGTATTTAGTGGGGCAACGGTGCCAGTTTCTTGGTATTGACCAGCGGGCCTACCATCATCTATTAAAAACCATAAATGTCATGACAACACCGTCCGAATTGAGGAGCCCGTGGGGCAGTAGTTCGCGCGCTCGGCCTGCGATTGTTGAGGTTAAGCAACTTTCGCAATGGTCGGCCACGGGATGGGTGACCAAAAATTTACCCGTGTATTTAGCTCCGTGCTTCGAAAGGCACGTTAAGCCGTTGGCCGCGGCTGCGTTTGCAGTAGTTAAAACCCACCAATACATCCGCGTGGTGGGTCATGGCCCGTTCTCCTTATCCATCCATAAGGAAGGCCAGTGCCCCAGCAGTGGGGACATTAAAAATGTCTGATGACCATGTCATGAGAACGTTTTAGTACGAAATAGCATGGTAAGATTGAAACAATACTGCGCTAAGAGATGGGGGTAGGCCGCGGGAAGGTACTAACCCTGCCTTTTGCGCCAGAGGTCCCGGGTTCTATCCTCGAACAAGAAAATATATATATAAATTACAACAATATATATATAAATACCTACCTACTAGAGAGGTATGTATTTACAAAAATTGGCCCAGTGCGAGTCGAACTCGCACATGAAGGGTTTCGCCTCTCACCCAAGGTTGCCTGGAAGAGACTGCTACGTAGCTATAAGGCCGCCTATTGTGTGTTCCTCTTTTTTGACATTTTCTCTGTATGTGTTTGTTTTTGTATCGTGTGCAATAACGTTTCTATTATTATTATTGCCAAAATGCCATTATAAATTTTCGTCTGCAAAAATAAGTTTGTTTTTCATAGTATTTGTATGAATGACAAAGTTATATTTGTGTGCTATAACTCTGAAACTACTAAATAAATTTCGTTAAAAGTTTTTATAAAGATCTACATCATATATGTTTTTTTTGATTTTTCACTTTCTTATTTCAAAAGTTAAAGACACACATTTTTCCACTTTGGAAGTGTATTACTTTCAAACGGTGGACTTTGAGAAAAAACTGTTTTAGAAACCTCAATGCAATTTTTAAAGACCTATCTATAGATACCCCACACGTATAGGTTTGATGAAAAAAAATTTTTCAGTGTCAGTTCCATGTATGGGGAGCCCCCCTTAATTCATACATTTTTTTACTTTTGTATAAAACCGGAAAGCGGTTTACAGAATACATCTACCTACCAAGTTTCAACTGTGTAATTCTCATAGTTTTGGAATAAAAAGAGTGTGAAATACATCGGTTTGGCCAAATCTATAAAAAAGGTATATATATATATATATATATATATATATAAGTATGTTTATCCGTTATCTAGTATCCATAACACAAGTTCTTTATGAAACTTAACGTGGGTTGGCTAGATAATTTGCTGGTCCAAGGAGTTTTTAACTATAAAATTGATACTTCAAAGAGACTTTACTCCTATGAAAAAAATATAAACATGGCTGTATGTATCGGCAAAGAATACTTAATCGGGGTCCCTAGCACCAATGAACATCTGAAATTTCGAAAATGATATTATGCACTCATTCAAATATAATGTAATAGCTCTTTAATTTCCGTGCATTTTCGTGTCTTTTGTCTTACTTAACAGTAAAACATGGCAAATCATCAAATTGTGAATGCGTGTAGTTTTGACTCTTGGTCACAGATATAATGAAAATTATCATAGCATTGCCTACGGAACTAATCATCTAAAGAAAAAATCGGTGATTTTCGATCCTTTCGATATTCTTTTCCGGGAATTGTTCAATTGTTGTCATTTATTAGTTTTGTAATTTAAATTTCTATTTTATTTACAGAAGGCACAGTAGGTGTATTAAGTAGAGTATGCTCCTCGGGGATGAAAGTGTCTTAGCCTTGGGCAGAGTTAAATCCTTCGCTTCATTCAGTATTCTTACCATAATACTACAGAATCCTTCATTTCGCTCAGGATTCAATATGCTGCCCGTAACAAAAGACACTGCTATATCCCCTTATTGCATAACTACTATTGAATTACGTATCTGTTCATTAATAGAAAGTAATAGGTATATAGAACTATTAAAGTTCTATATACCTATTACTTTTTGTAGGTGAATTATCTAGTAATAGGTAACTAAGTATCTCTAGGTCAACGAATTGTAGGTAAAATGATAGTGAGGTGTGACTTTAATTAATTAATGTCAATTTTAAAGTGTTTCTGTCACTGCGCAGATAAGGATATGTTGAGAGGTTAAGCATTATCGAAAGTTTAACTTTGTTTATGAAAAATTAAAAAAAAACAGGCGCGTATACTGCAATGGTAGTGTTATATACTTCTTTGGATATGCAGATATACTCTTTTTGGTCTTTGCCATAACAACGTGTTGTTGATTGTCAATCTGTCACTTCAATAAAATACAAATGCCGTAAGGTACTAAAATTGTATTATTTATCAGGTAGGTACTACAGACCGTTCACCATAAGATGTCCCCTGCCTTTTGAATTGGTAGCATTGCCTACGCTGTTGCCAACAATATACAGTGGTGGTTACATAATTAACGACAGTAGTCGATTTTCATACAAACGAGGTAACTTTGAAGCCTTGGTTCTCTGCCAAGGATTGACCGAGCTGTGATCTGATAATGGCCATCCAGGGAGTGAATGGAGGCAATCTAGATTGCTATACACACCCAACTGATCTGATCAACATTCAAAGACTGATAGAACATTTACTACTCGTATCTGGGACCGTACCGCGCAAGTGACGTCGTCATCGAAATCGGCTTGATTTGACAGATGGATGTGATACATTGCTGCTTCTTTTTGACACAAATGAAAACTTACCAAAGGCTAAGAGCAATATGTCACATCCATCTGTAAAATGAAGTCGATGTCGATGCCGACGACACTTGCGCGGTAGGGCCACTGGACTGGGCCTGTATTCACTATGACCACTTACCGACTCCTTGCTCAAACCACGCGAATGTCGTATTTGGGTTCGACATATTCAAAATTCGTTTTCTCTATGACACTGACAAATCTTAAAGTTATTTAATATGTTTAATAACTATACATTTGTAACTATCGTGTACTGTACACTACCACACTGTGCAATAAAGCAGTGGTACCAAGGCCAAGGATTAAAGCGATTTGCTCGTGGATCCACCAGTGGGACAAAGCGCTGGGACCACGGGTCACAGCACAAATAATGTCAAAGTGAAAAATTAACTAATGATGTCAATAATATTCGTATAGAAAATTCCATGCGCCTTTAATGGATTTCGGTGGATTGAAGAGGAATTAAAATGTTCCATGGATCCATCGGTAGATTAACGAGGATTAAATATTATCCATGTATCCACCCGTGGATCGAAGAGGAAAAAATTGTATCCATCGATCCACCGGTGGATCCTGGCGGTGGATCGAAGTGGACGGAGGGTAATATATGAGTATCACGGAGAAAACGAATTTTGACATTGGCGTGGTTTGAGCAAGGAATCGCTAAGTGGTCATAGTAAATAAGGGCCACTGCTGGGGCACTGGCCTTCGTTATGGATGGATTAGTATAATCTATACTATCTATACTAATAATATTATAAAGCTGAAGAGTTTGTTTGTGTGAACGCGCTAATCTCAGGAACTACTGGACCGATTTAGAAAATTCTTAGACCATTAGAAAGCTACGTTTCTCCCGAGTGACATAGGCTATATTTTATCCCGATATTCCCACGGGAACGGGCTCCACGCGGGTAAAACCGCGAGGATACGCTAGTAATATTATAAAGCTGAAGAGTTTGTTTGTGTGAACGCGCTAATCTCAGGAACTACTGGACCGATTTAGAAAATTCTTAGACCATTAGAAAGCCACATTTCTCCCGAATGACGTAGGCTATATTTTATCCCGATATTCCCACGGGAACGGGCACCACGCGGGTAAAACTGCGAGGATCCGCTAGTAATATTATATTTATTAAGTTATACTTATAATAGCTATAAAATACATACGAGTAAACGTAAGGTCCGACGTCTTCTACATGTAGTTTGTCATCGTACCCATCTTTGAATCTTCTCCAGTTTGTGTAGTTGAACAGATGGACTTTCATCAGGGGTTGGACGTTTGGCCTTTTCCATATCGAGTACGCAATGGAATTGTTTTTAATCACCATGTTCTGAAAAAAATAACTTAGGTAACTATATGTCACATAGGAAGTTTGAAAGTGGCATCAATAATAGAAAAGATTTTTTTTAATGAACGACGGGGAGACTCTTAGCCTTCATCATACCTGATGTTAAGTATTGATAAGGCTACTTATCTCTACTGGCTATCTTATCTTTAACTGCCGGAACACAACAATGCTGAAAACATTGTTATTATGGCGTCAGACTTAGACAAGATGGTGGTAGCTAGTCACGCGGACTTACAACGAGTCATTCCACCAACCAAACCGAATACAATAAGTACTCCCGCTGGGAATCGAACCCGGGACCCCTGGGTCTCATACCAGTGGTTGTACCACTAGACCACAGAGGCGGTTGATGTAAGGAAGGCCCGTGCGCCAACTGTGGGAACATAATGGCAGATGATCAGGATCATGGCGGAATCCACCGGCCTGTCCCTATCAAGTCTTTTCGCTTTCGAAAGCTAACATAAAAATATGAAAAATGCACTGCAATTCATCAAACCTGAACCGGACACCGGTGTCCAGAGAGCAATGGAAAATCTATATTCTCATAGTTCGGGGTCTGAAAGGAGGTATTAGCTTGTTTTTAAGTCTTTTAAGTTTGCGTTAGCCTTTCTTATGTGGCGAATTTCCTATGTATGTACACCTGACTACGTATAATTTTGTTTGTATGGACACGTTTTGATAAGAGATGGTATGAATAAATGTTTAACCACCTCTGTCGTCTAGAGGTAACAACCACCGGTATCAGACACAGAGGTCCCGGGTTCGATTCCCCGTGGGAATACATATTATTGAAATAAAACAACTTTTACGGATCTAATTGTTCGTATTTTTAAGGTTTTTAAGGGTATTTTGGTTTTCCCGACGTTTTGGCATCCTTTTTAGCTGCCGTGGTCACGAGATGACCGACATTATGACGACTGATGAAGCGGGAAGTTTCCCGATTGTGCACACATATACCTAATATCATTGGTATCATGTAAATAAATAAATAAATAATTGCATACAATCACACCAATTATCTAGCCACGATGTGAAGAACTTGTGTTATGGATACTAGATAACGGAAAACATACATACATATTAAACTCCCAGACCAAGACAAATAGACATGTTCATGCACACAAATATTTGTCCTGTCCGGGGATCGAACCCGGGACCTCTTGTACATGAGGCCGAATCTTGAGGGTCCAGTGGGACTAGATCACGTACTGTTGACTGTATAATGATAAGGATGACGTTCTTTTACGTAATATTTTGATAACCATTGATGATTTGATAAATAAAGTGGTAAAAACTATATTATCAGGACCTCTGAAGTTTGTGATGCGCAAAAGGCGATGACACAAATAACGTCTCAGGGGCCCGATTCTCGCGCCTTCGACATCTGGAATTCGACATTTTTATATCCTTAAATTCTGTATTAAAAATGTAAGTAAAATACACTACTGTGAAAATCCTTTAGTTTCAATTATCTTTGATAATCCTATAACGTCGAAGATTGCTTTCAGTGAGGTTTTAAGATTTTTGACTCCAAAAAATGTAAAATTCGAGATGTCGAAGGCGCGAGAATCGGGTCCCAGAAAATGATATCATGATGTTAATAAATTGAATCGACGAAGACCACTCTTCATTTCTGTAAAGTGACTCATAAATAAAAAAATTGGCCATAAAAACATAATTAAGCTATTACGAAAAATGTTTACCATGTTTGTAAGTGTTTGTTGTCTTGTCTAGTTTCCCGATATTTCGTCAAAGTTGCATGCGCCATGGTCACGCATGGTGGAACTGAGTGTTAATCCGTCGTAGTGTTTCCGCGTTTTTTTGTATAAATGATGCTTATGACCATGAATGTTTAAAATATTATAAAAACATAAATTGTACAATCAAACCAAATGTGTATTATCCTAGCTAACAACGGGAAAGAATGTTCGTAAACAATTTAATTACGAATACTTATCATTGCAAGTTTTTCTTGTCCCATTTAAGAGATTCTTATTTTGCGCGTGGTTTTCATGAAAATAGAACAACTTTTGCGGATGGAAAAACAAAGCAAGTAATACGCTTGCCGTTTATTAACATAAACTAACTATTTGACGACCTGTTTGGCGCAGGGGTACTAAGCCTGTCTTCTGCGCCAGAGAACCCGGGTTCGATCCCCTGACAAGACAAATATTTGTGTGCATGATCATGTCTATTTGTCTAGGTGTTTAATATGTATATCATGTAAGTATTTACAAAAGAAGTATATACCTAAGTATGTTTATCCGTTATCTAGTAACCATAACACAAATTCTTTATGAAACTTAACTTGGACTAGATAAATGGTGTATTGTGTTGGTAACTTTATTGGTGTGATCCTAAGCAATAATTTATTTATTTGTTTGGATTTAGATTGTATGTTTTTTTGGTTTGGTTTTGTTGTTTTTTCTGGAGTTTCCGCTGTTTCAGCACCTTTCCAGTAGGAAACAGCGGAAACTCCATGCGGTGTCGTTATCACGAAATGACGGGATAACATTTTGAGGAAGTAGCACTTTTTAAAAAATTTAATCTTCTTCTTTTTAACTTTAACTGCTGGGCTCTTGGCTGGAGTAATTTCCATTCCTCCCTCTTCTCTGCTAATGACTTATTAAGTTCAAGAATTGCATTTCATCATCTCAGCCACATGACACCCACTGCAGGGTCTATACCCAACGCCTATGTGTTTGTTCCCAACGAGATCACACCCCGAAGGTATGGAATATTTTTAGGTGAAAGTACTAGGGTCGCATAGCTAGCCAGGAGTTATTTTAGATGTTTTTACTAAAAGTCCTTGTTCAGACTGTAACAGGTTGAGAAGTTTTTTTCCCTAACGACTAATATCTTACCTTGGGGTGTGACTTTTTGGGAATTATTTTTATAAATTGTTCTCCCGACGAATAATATTGTGAGTCGATGTGATTTTTTTTCCAACAAGAAACAGTGTGGTGTGACTCGTAACAAAATTAAAATACCGAATTGAGAATGCAAAAAACATACTTACAGATAATATCGCATCATTGATGGTGTTTGTGAAGCAGAAGAAAACTGTTCCTATTAGACTCAGCACAAATGTAGCTGATAATAGCACTAGTACTGAAACAAATGGAAAGAAAACACTTTAAAACCGTTATATTAGTAAGAAATTGAATAAAAACACAATTGAAATCAAACCACTTTTACGGATAAACGCGCTATATTTCACGAACTAAGTTGTAATTGTCCATATTTTTTGTTTTTTAGGGCTTTTTGATTTTCCCGACGTTTCGGCACCTTTTCAGCTGCCGTGGTCACGGGATGAAACACAGGCAGTACCGCACTACGAGTATTTTCGTAGCTGGCACGGAAAGGGTTAAATGAAATACCTAATAATGATGTTCTATTTATCTATACTATATATTAATATTATAAAGTTGAAGAGTTTGTTTGTAATAATCTCAGGAACTACTGGACCGATTTAGAAAATTGTTAGATAATTAGAAAGCTACATTTCTCCCGAGTGACATAGGCTATATTTTATCCCGATATTCCCACGGGAACGGGCACCACGCGGGTAAAACCACGAGTGTGTTATAAAAGTTTTCTACAAATCTATTACTTTTTGAAATACCGCAGCCTAAAGAAACTCTACTGGCCGACCGGGAAGTTCCCCGAATGTACATATTTTATTGGATTTGGTTAGCGGTAGAACTTGTCAGGTGCCGTGTGGTGACGGCCTAAGAATACAAGTGTCACCACTCCCTTACATGCCTGGGATGTCGTAAGAGTCGACTAAGAGGCTCGACGCATTGAACACCTGTGCGAGAGAAGGAAAACTTGAAACAAAACCTCTACCTACCCGTCTGACCAGCGTGGTAGCAGTAGGCTAACAGCCTCCTATGAACGCCACAATAGGCGTCAGCTAGGGAGCTAGGAGAGGCCTATGTCCAGCAGTGGACGTCCACAGGCTGATGATGGATGGATAGAACTTGCCAAATCCCAGTATCACTCTATAATATCATATCGAGGTTTGTCGCCATAACAACATTGTTTTCAGCGTTGTAATGTTTCCGCAGTAGAGAAAAGATTCGGAGCGCGAAGGATGCCAAAACGTCGGGAAAACATCGGGAAAGTTATAAGTAATAAAGAAAACTTATTTTAGGAAATTTAATTATTTCATTTATCAATAAAAGATAGAATCAGGCGGTACATGGAGGAAATCCATATCTTAGTAGAAAACGAAAAATATCTAGCTTAATTCTGCAAGAAAGAAACGGGTCTTGGGAACTTGTCTGCGAAATTTGATGATTCGATTTTCATTATATCGAACATGGTTTGTCGAAAATTCAGTTTTGCGATGTTTCATTGTATCGATGACTTATTAAAACGATGTAACGCTAGTACGAAAAACCCTACAGCAGCGATTCCTCATTAGTTCGTTAGTATGTTGGTTCGAAACGGCTACTGTTGTTCCTGATATTTAATTAATAATCTCATTATACCCTTAAAGCCGTAACGCCTGCAGCAAAAAGTTGTATGATTTTTTTTGGTATAAAATTCACAATAGGCAGCATTTAGGGTTGGGTAAATTTCGCGAAAAATTTCAGTTGGTGATATATTTAGAATAAAATTCATTTTGGATTGAAATATAAATTTCAGTTTGAAGTGAAATTTGTTTTTGAAGTTTGTTTTGGCTTTCAACACTGTCAAGGCTTGTTTTTGTAGCAAAATTGCGAAGAGTACTACTTCAATGTCTCACCTATCCCTATACTACTAACTACTTATCCTATTCTACTAAAAGTATTATAAATGTGACTCAATATTTAATTTCACGTTTCGCGACAACAACTCCAGCGGGAAACAAATGAGGGAAGAAAACAATGCCAGCCGGTCTCAAAACTACCTCCACGGAGACTGGACGAAGTGTGTGACCAGTACGGCTTCAAGAAGGTGGAAAGGAAGAGGAAGCCCACCCTCCGTAACGTGTGCGGCACCGCTCCGACAGGACACAATTACATGCTTCGTCCGGCCATCCCGACGACGCTGCTGTACGTGTCCCGCTTGCACTACAGCACGAAACCTGATGATATCGTGGAGCATATCAGAGTGAAGACCAAGTACAATCTGAGAGTCCACTCCACAATGTGAACTTCAATTCATTCGTGGTGAGGGCACCGACCAAACATCTGTTGACCTTCATGAAAGAAGACTTTTGGCCGAAGGGTGTCTTGTTCCAACGGTTTCGCGGTCGGATACCGGACGCTGCATTGCGCAACACTTCGCCGCCTTCAATACCTACGTGTTTATTAGTAATATAGTTTTAGAAATGTATTTTAAATATGTATGTTAGTCTGTAAGCTATATATTGTATGGGCCTAGATGCCTGAAACAAACAAATAAAAGAAAAATATCAAAAAAACAATTACGGAAGTTGGTAAGTATAGTTTAATTATTATTTGTCATTTACTAGCACTGCAGGCCACCGGTGTCCAGAGGACAATGGAATATCTATTGTCTCATATTATAAAGCTGAAGAGTTTGTTTGTTTGAACGCGCTAATCTCAGGAACTACTGGACCCATTTAGAAAATTCTATAGAACCCATTTAGACCATTAGAAAGCTACATTTCTAACGAGTGACAAAAGCTATATTTTATCCTAATATTCACACGGGAACGGGCACCACGCGGGTAAAACCGCGAGGATCGGCTAGTTGTCTCATGAATCGGGGCCTGAGAGGTTAATAGTCATTGTCAGTCAGTACTCAGATACTGACACCCGTTTGCAGTAAACTTAAGAATCGCCTAAGATCCGTAAGATAAGAATAGCATTAGCGTATTTAACACGTTCATGCGAGCAACGTATACATTTACGTCAAATATTGGTAGATGTGTTGTGGAACAACGTATGATTACGCCCAGTAAAAAATATTATTTTATAAACAACGTTATTGTACGGCGACTCGGCATACTAAAATCTAAAAGATGCGTTGCTGTGCCACAACACATCGAACTCGCAAATTTCTAGTGCTACAGCGCATCAGTTTTTTTATGTCTTACATGGCTCTTCGTCCTGATAACGAGTACATACTTTGTTTCCTAACAACGTCACTGTACGTCAACCCACCTACTAAGTGTCATACATTCAGTAGTCCTGTGCCCTTTCCCCGGGGTAGCTTTTGACCTGTTTCTGGTGACACGTAATTGCAACTACCATTCAAGCAAAATCGAAAGTGTTTTGACTGGATAATTTTATTTATAATAACTTTACCCTAATTTATTGATAATTTTTTTTTTGTATTTAATGTCTGTTTTTATACGTTTTAGATGGATCAAAAGAAGCAAAAAAAGTAAAATTAAATATAAAGTTTTTGAGATTCTTTATCTCGAGAAACCACGCCAGATTCTTTCCATGACGATGGAGAGTTTAGATCAGATGCTGAATGTAAAGATGACGATGACAGCATCTGCACAGTGATTCATTCTCATTCGCAGCTGGTCAAACGACGTAAAAGTCTTTCAACACCTTTCAGTAAGGGTTCGCCTTCATGTTCTAACTACAAATCTAAATCTGGTGATGGATCTACGTCGGATTCCTCAGCAGATAATTCTGATAGGGTACCCCTAAGAATTCAGAATGTTCTAGTTCCGAAAGAATTTTTGACTCCCTTAACGAAAGTACCAGGAAGCTGCTTATAGGAAAAAAAGCCAAGCTGAGTATAAAGCGACCAGATTGTGACTGAAATAGCACTGCTAATATATGACATACTGGACTTTGAATTGTTGCGTAGAAATATTTACGAGATGGTCTTTTGGATGATACATTTCTGCTGAACGATCTTATCAACATAGAAGATCAGATGCACCACTCCATGGAAAACAAAGAACCGGCATTGGATTTACCAGATTCTAGAAATGAAGAAAGTATTCCAGCACTAAACCAACAATCGCGATCGGATCCAAAGGAGGGGATCGCGATTGTATCACGTGATAGACTCAGGATCCAAAGGACGAGATCGCGATTGTAGGTTAAGTGCTGGAATACTTTCTGCATTTCTAGAATCTGGTAAATACAATGCCGGTTCTGGATCCTGAGTCTATCACGTGATAAACTCAGGATCCAAAGGAGGGGAACGCGATTGTATCATGTGATAGACTCAGGGTCCAAACGAGGGGATCGCGATTGTTGGTTAAGTGCTGAAATACTTTCTGCATTTCTAGAATCTGGTAAATCCAATACCGGTTCTTGGTTTTCCATAGAGTAGTGCATCTGATCGTCTATGTTGATAAGATTGTTCAGCAGAAATGTATCATCTAAAAGACCATCTCGTAAATATTTCTACGTGCATGGCCACCAGACCAAGTAAGTGCTGAAAATAACTTAATACCAGATGCACCCTCGCCATTCTTACTCTCTACATCAATCACGCAGCCGCCATCGTCATCCCTGGACACCACAGGCAAAGCAGCCTTCAGCATCACCAAACCTCACACCAAGCCAAAGACCAAGAAACCTTAGCCCGGATCTAACTAATGAATGGGAAACTACAACTTTAGACATACCTACGTTTGACTTTGACGAAACCACAGCTAGTATCCACTTTGAGATTACACCAAATATGTCACCTGTATATACGTTGACGTGTTTAGACGTTGTTAGCTGTTGGGTATATTTTTTACTCCATCGTAGGGCACAGGCGCCTATGTACGTCGACGTTCTATTACCTTCATCACTATTGCATAGATCGTTATTTATAAGTTATATCAAAGCGTATATGCACGTCGACATCTTTATACTTCAATGCAAACAACGCTAACTACTAATTTCATCAGCTTTATACACAACGTAATTAGACGCCAATTTCGTTAGTATGGAGAAATTATGTGCGATACCGTATTCACCTATGATATTGACATGTTCGCGTGAACGTGTTAAGAACGTTTTAAAAGGTTAGTGCAAAGCAATTTTTATTAAAATTAATATAAAAAAAAAAATTAAAGAAAGGGCCTATTCTTAAGGCGATACTCGAAAAAAATATGCTGAAGCGAGATAGCAATGAGAAAACGACGCGCACGGGAGCGAGACCGATTTTGCAGATTAGGCAAAAAAAATACAAAATCACTTCGTATTAAAAAACTACAGCGATTTAAAAAAATGCTTCTATACGATCCTAAATATTATTGGTGTCCACTTATTAAACCAATTTCCAATAGTGTAAGTAACCCCATTTAAGAATAATCTTGAATGTTCGTATTTTTTAGAAGTCTTTTCGAAAAGAAAAAGTGTCGAGGCAAAATCATAAAATCGTGTTTTTGAAACTATACCAATCTAGATAAAGGTATGAAGAAATATATATGTTATTACCAGATTTGTAACAACTGTAACCATGCTATAGTTTTATATCAAAAATCCTACTTTTTCCGAGTAGCGCCTTAAGTTTATCAAATGGGTGTGTGTACCAACTGATAAAAGGGCAATTTATTGTATACTGCACAATCAGAACTAATTATTATTTAAATGCCAAAAAGGTTCACAATCGAATTCCGCAACTTATTGTTCGTGTTCATTGATCAATTATTGGTCGAATAACATTGTTATGTTAGAAAAACAAAGTAATTCGAGAATGCGCACGCGACGGTCGGTTAATAAACCATGATTACATAATTATAAATTTGTTGTTAACTCGATTTCAATTTACAACATTCTTTATAAACTTGTATTTTTTTTACCAACGGGGAACCGCTTAGCCTTCACCATACTGATGTTAAGTAATGATGATGTGCCTCTCACTGAATACTTAACCACTGAGGAACTGGCTATCTTATCTCTAACTGCCGGAACACAACAATGCTGAAAACCTGTTGTTATGGCGACATACTTAGATGAGAAGGTGGAAGCTAGGCGGACTTACAAGTCCTACTAGGAGTTGGAACTGCTGAATACCTAGTTGTTTCATAAGGAGGAATATAGTTTTTCGTACCACTTGCTCAAAAAAGTGATATTCTATGCCACAAAAAGCGAACATAACAATAGTCATTTTTAATCTGTTAAAAACAGGGAAAGAAAATTGTACTGAATTTCATTCACCTCTAGGGGGAGAATGTCATTTAAATTTGGAATACTTAACGAAATTTATACTGAACTACATCTGTGTTTACACCATTGAGTTTATATATAAAGCATTACACATCTTTTTGAAAAAGGAATACGCATTTATTATGCAGTTATGATTATTAAATAAAATTACGAAAACCGACGAGGCCGTATGAGCTTGATGCCTTTGCTTTTCCGACAAAAAAATATTAGTCTAGGAATTTGCCGCGTTTTTGTTTTCTTCAAATACATCTCATATTATTATTGTGTTAATTTTTTCGGTACGAAAAGTAGAGTATTTTCTTAGGTGATAAAGCTGTCTTGGTCTTGGGTAAACTTAAATCCCTCGCTACACTCAGGACTTAAATTTTTAACACCCTCGCTACGCTCGGGAGTGAACCTCGAGTCCTTCGTTACGCTCGCGATTTAAATCGTCACCCGCGACAGAAGACACTGCTTTATCCCCTTGGTTAATAATCTACTATTGTTCTTCATCAATTATTATTTAGATACTTAATATGTTTTTTGGTTTAGATTTAGGTAAAGTAAACTTAGATCCTAGGAAAAACAACAATCCTATCCTCATAATATTCTATGCACTAAGATGTCAGTTTGTTTGTTTGTTTTGTTACTTTTTCACGCGAAATCTACTGAACGGATTTGGATGAAATTTGGCACAGAGATAGTTGATAGCCCGTATTAAAACAAAGTATAATTTTTATCACGATATTCTATGAATATTTACTAGGGCTGTTACAACCCGATACTCGGGTACGTCGATCGACGAAAAATTCCAAATTATGCGAAAATCTTTAATTGCAGTTTGTGATCATCACGTTTAACATTTTGTATATTTTATAGTTTTCGGAACAAATAGACTCGAGTACCTTTAATTTGATACCTTACTCGGCCGCGTACTACGCGCCAAAGTCCCTATCGAGTCGTCACAAACAATCTGAATTAAGTATATAGATTGTTTTTTAAGTCTTAAAAGTTCAACGCCATTACCTAACGTAACATGTAAAAAGGTTTTAAGTAACATCTCACGTTCTAACATTACATGACACTGATTTTTTAGCTTATTTTTTTATAAAAATGTGGTTCGGTCCGCATCCGTAATGTCTATACCTACTACACGACCAAGACAATTAGGCGCATGACAGGAATGCGGTTTTGCACTTTTGGCACCTGCAGCTCACTTCTGTCACTTCTCTTTATTTAATTATTCTTAAAAATCAGAAGCAAAATTAAGTCCTACTGTGTGCTTTTTCATATAATGTTCCTTGGTATCACTAAATTAATAATTCACAAACTTACATTAAAACTAACTATATTATATTAAGTAAACATATAAACATACTACACTACCTTATACTAACTATAACAAGAAAACGCCGTCCAACTCGCAGCCGCGTGGCATAGTACCGAGTTCTCTTATTAAACTGATTTATTAGCGCTATAGTGATTAACTGATTGATTACCGTTTCTTGAAATGTTTGTTTTTAGTTACATATTTTAAAGTGTTTCTTAGCTGTCATGCGCCTGATTGTTTTAATGATGATTAGGACATGTGTTTGCTAAGTGTATATAATTAAGAAATAAATTACGGTAAAACCAGAAATAATTCGTTCACGATTCATTCATGAATACTTACAGAAAAAATTACCCCTTTACTCCGGAAACATTGTTTATAATTTCAACTAGGTACAGTCGCGAGCAAAAATAAGTAGTCGGGTACAAAAATCATTGTAACTTCTTAACTGCACTAGATATTAAGTACATAGCGATTCCATCGTCAACCTTTTCGTTTGAGATCTTTCGTGTGTCAGTTTTAGGAGGCGTACTCTCTAAGCCCGTCAACTAAGATACGGGCTTCCGTCCGTAAGTTTCCCGAATCTACGGATGGAGCTTACTCTCTATTGATTTCGGATGTACTGGTTTTGAACAAACGGCACTAACACATTGGGAGTAGGGACAATGTCAAAACGTATTCTCATTCATTCTTAGTTCAGTAGCTCTATTACGAGTTTTGTCAACGATCCTCGCTAGCGTCTAACGTATAGACATTTGTATGAAAAACTGTTCAGAGCCCCAAGCGCCGAGTAGCTGAACTAAAAATGGTATTATGCGTTGACAACGTTGACATTAAGTGACTTAACAGTAAGCTTTACGATTCGCGGTCACGTTTTTCATACAATTTGGTATTATGAGTTACTAATTTGGCAGATGCTCCTGTAATTTACGTTTACAGGAGCTGCACTCACGGCATTTCTTTCTGTGAGAAGGTATATTATTCAATTAAAATTAATTAATACACGACATATTTTGGAAAAAAAAAAGACAAGGCAGTTTTTGGTTAGAAAATAAATTACACAATAAATTAACTAAATTTGTAAAGCGACATCCCAAGACCCGAAAAGGGCCTTGGTTGTCCACAGTTCAATTAATAAGCCCATAGGCGCCGTTTACTACTGAATTTCCATATTATTTATTACGTGGAATCATTGCAAAATAAATACAGCTATATTATTATTATTATTATGTATCTCGGCATTGTATCACGGGCAAAGCCCGGTCCTTTTGCCAGGCTTGCGTGGGGACATGGGTCCAACACGTAGAGGCCCTTTGAGACAGGTTTAATAGAATGTGTGATGCACATGCCGGCATCCGCTCCCCGCTACACGCAAAGGTGCGCAGACAGAAGCGGACACCTTCAGGCACAACTATTTTGAGTGTGAGAATAAATATATATAAAATGATTGGGCTATTGGGTGCGACACTAGTGGATTGGGATATCGGGCTATGGGG
Source organism: Chrysoteuchia culmella (assembly GCA_910589605.1). Classification (NCBI taxonomy): domain Eukaryota; kingdom Metazoa; phylum Arthropoda; class Insecta; order Lepidoptera; family Crambidae; genus Chrysoteuchia; species Chrysoteuchia culmella. The sequence goes on along the minus strand of OU342671.1, from coordinate 6,769,577 downwards.
TGAGATGACGGACTTCCGCCTTTTCCTACATCTCACAACTCGTAACGTCGGCGGAAGGTGGCTCGCTGCCCGCTAGAAGGGCACCCCAAATTGGTCGACGTCTGCCGGCCGGGGCGCAACACCGGCGTGGGCAACTGAAGGGTGTAGAGAGGTGTGCACCGCTTTCTACCCACTGTACAAGGGACAGTGTGCCAACTCGCAAAGGCCAGCCAGGGGCGAGAGTCCGGGCCCTCTTGAAATCCACTCTGGCAGGTCAGAGGCGAGGACCGCGTCCGATTTTCTGGAGCAATCGGTTTAGCCGTGGTGTCGCCACTCACCAACAGCTCGCCACAAGCTGCCCTTTGGGTTTATTATTATTATTATTTACGGCTTTGTTTAATTCTTTACGTCGATTTTAAAGTTGTGTGTTGTAATAGCAGGCACAATTTTGTTTAATGTGCTTTTGGATACAAATCAATGTTGGGATTTTTTTCCGTTTTCGCAATTTTGCCTCTATACAAACTTAGTTAATTTATTGTGTTCTTTGTTTCGTTCAGCCGCATAATTTATTTTCTAACCAAAAAAATGCTTTGTCATAATTTTTTTTCAAACTATGTAGTATATTAATGAATTTTACTTAAATAATATACCTTCTCACAGAAAGAAATGCCGTGAGTGCCGTAACAGCTCCTGTAAACATAAATTACAGGAGCATCTGCCAAATTAGTAACTCATAATACCAAATTGTATGAAAAACGTGACCGCGAATCGTGAAGCTTACGTAACAGGAGCTGTTAAGTCACCTAATGTCAACGTTGTCAACTCATAATACCATTTTTAGTTCAGCTACTCAGCGCTCGGGGCTCTGAACAGTTTTTCATACAAATGTCTATACGTTAGACGCAAGCTCGTTGACAAAACTCGTAATAGAGATACAGTGGACCTACCATGAGTTTTTCTTTCCGTTTACTATACAATACTGCGAATGCGACACAGGCCACTCTTGTGATATGATCTTGATGTGACATAGGAAGCTAGCATAATACCGATTAAAAACAATGTCAACTTGACATCAACATCATAGTAACATCACTTTGAGGTAACATTACTTAAGCATAATTGGCCTCCAGTAAACGGGAGACATTTTGTATGCGGATCTGTACAGCGCCTCTAGTGGGCAGTAGCAGAACTACAGATTCTCATACAAAATGTCTCCCGTTTACTGTACAGTAAACGGAAAGAAAAACTCATGGTAACCCCACTGAAGAAACATCGTTTGTGACATGGGAACCGATAAAGCTCTACGCAGAGCGGAACACTGATTATGTACTCACATAAATTAAATATTTTCAGTTATCTTTTATAATATTAACTAGCGGATCCTCGCGGTTTTAACCGCGTGGTGCCCGTTCCCGTGGGAATATCGGGATAAAATATAGCCTATGTCACTCGGGAGAAATGTAGCTTTCTAATGGTCTAAGAATTTTCTAAATCGGTCCAGTAGTTTCTGAGATTAGCGCGTTCAAACAAACAAACTCTTCAGCTTTATAATATTATATAATATGTACTAGCGGATCCTCGCGGTTTTACCCGCGTGGTGCCCGTTCCCGTGGGAATATCGGGATAAAATATAGCCTATGTCACTCGGGAGAAATGTAGCTTTCTAATGAACTAAGAATTTTCTAAATCGGTCCAGTAGTTCCTGAGATTAGCGCGTTCAAACAAACAAACTCTTCAGCTTTATAATATTACTAGCCGTGCCCCGCGGTTTCACCCGCGTTTTTCTCGTTTCCGTGGAAATACCGAGATAAAATAATGCCTATATTATAGCCTCCCTCAATAAATGGACTATTGAATATTTAAACAGTATTCATATCATATCAGTATTTCCCGAGATTACCGCCAAACTTTTCAGCTTTATAATATTAAGAAAAATATAGATTACTTTAAATTGTATAAGTCGCAGGCAATAGCTGTCTATCTGTTCGACATTCAGCCAAAATGATAAAATAAAAAACTATGGCCCATAACTCATTAATAGGTACCAACTCTTAGCATCTTACACATGTGATAACTTTTAAACGAAATATCCGATTGAGATGAAACAAAAAGTATTTTACTTCTACATAAATACTCTTGATAACATAATGCTTAATTTCGATAAAGATTAATATTACGATACATATTTAACGTAGTTTTTTTTTCTTCAGACGATTTAATAATTATTTTGAACACAAAATCGGTTATTGTGATATTATATTTCGTCATTTCATTCTTCAGATATAGTATATTTAACCAGGTAGTCCCTTTAACCTACAGGCAACACTCGCACATTTTTAGAGAAGAGAGAATCGATGCCCTCTTTTTTTTTTTTTTTTTTTCTATACGGCACATCCTCCGTCGGCCATATTTGTTCTTTCTCATTCCTTTTTCGTGCGAGGCAACGAGTGCACACGAAAAATTTTGAAAAAATGCCGAAACGAAGTACCTATGAGAAATTAAAACGTTACCAACGAAAAATCAAAAAGTTACAAGACAAAAGTCGTATACTTCATATATCGGATTCATCCGACGAAGAAAATATTCCAGGTGAGTGGAGCTGGAGTGTTTTTAGGTTATTGTGAAAGTGCTAAGTGATTCAAATGCATATTACATCGAGATGGACTGCGAGTCCTTCGCGATTGCGGGCTACTGCGAGTTGTCCGTTGATAAAACAACAAAATATTAGATGAATACGTAAGTACCGCGGTTGGGATTGACTGCGAGTCAATTACAACAACGTGGGCAACTGCGAGTTTCCCGCGACTTAGTATGTTTCAGAAATATATACATATATCTGGTTATTTTGTTTGCGAGACAAAATAATTTTCAATGCATACCTACTAAGCCAATGCTCATAATTTCTTGCGAAATTTAAACAGATACTTTACTGTATTTACTTGGTTTTATGGCTGGTATACACTTTGATTAGTCAAGTGCCAAGTGTTTAGTGTTAAGTTTGTAGTGTGATTAGTGTTAAGTGATTAGTGATGTCCTATACTGTTTAGTAGGCCGTGTTTAGTTCATTTAAAAAAAAATTAGACGACATTTTGCCTGTATACTTTGATTAGTAATAAATGTTTGTTTTTATATTCAGGACATTTTACATTATATAAACACGCATGTTGAACATACAACTCCACAAATTTGTGGTTTATGGAGTCGAACCACCTAGTAGACATTTTTTTAAATATTTTTATCAATCACAACAACAGGAGAAACGAACACGAGACTTTGTTGATTTAAACTAAACACTTAACAGTCACGTCCAGACGTGTTTAGTTCGTGTTTAGAGCAAGTGAGGGGTGAAGGCGGGACGCGCGGGAGGTGCTACTCGCAGAAAAAATAGAACGCGCTGTAAATACTGTACTTCGCTAAGCACTATACACTTAACACTAAACAGAAACTGTCCGAACGTGTTTTTTGCTAAACACTTAACACTAAACATGCCACTCACACTAATCACTAATCAAAGTGTATACCAGCCATTAGATTCGTTAATTACCAAACAAGATGGCGCCATAAGTGCGCTAACAAGCGACCCACATGAGCCGCCGCTCGGGTCTCCGCTAAATGCTGATTTTGCGATGCCACCTGACGATATCCAAACGGATACTACGCCGCCTGTTGAGGCCGTACCAGAAACGGAAACAACATTGGACCCCGAACTATTGTCGGCTTTAGGCGCTTCCACCTCTGATTCACCAGATTTCGGAGAAGCTGTTCACGAGAGCTTAGCAACTCTATGGCCACCACTGCTGCGCAAAGGCCTCCCCAAAGAGGAGAAAGAAAGAATGGCGAAAGAACACCTCATCCCAAGGAATTGTACTTTACTGCAAGCTCCAAAGCTGAACCCGGAGATAGCAGCTGCCGTTTCCGACATAGTCAGAGGCAGAGACAAAAAACTTGCCGGTTTCCAACAAGCTCTTGGCCAAGGTATCTCGGCATCGAACCGAGCCATGGATACCTTACTTAGAACTGATGATAAGGTAAAGGCTTTAAAGTACCTTAGTGACAGCTGCCGTCTTCTGTCTGATTTACATCATTCCTTCACCAAGGACAGAGTAAAACTCGTCATACCAAGTCTGGAAAAGAATGTATTACATGTCATAAACGAATCGGAACGCGATGAAACACTATTTGGAAACAGTTTAGGCGAAAAAATAAAGGCATGTAAAGCCATAGAAAAACAAGGAAAACAAATCCGAAAATTAGGAAACCAAAAACCAATTCAAGCCATTCCACAACCTTCAACTAACCGCTCGAGTCAGGAAAACTGGACAGGACCTCCTCGACACCCGTCAATCAGGGGGGGGCGGGGAGGTCAACACAGACCAGTGCTGAAGCCAATTCGCAGAACATATCCTATGATGCCAACTCAATCAACCTCCAAGGGCTTCAACCAGCCCAAGAATCGTGCCAACACGCAGCACTAGAACAGGTACACGCAGGGAGACTTGCTTACTTTTACAAATGCTGGCTAGATATAACCAATAACCATATTGTATTATCATGGATTGAGCATGGAGTTACAATACCTTTTGGCGAAAGAGTAACTCAACCTATTATTCCACAATCCACAGTTAACTGTGACAGTATAGAAATGTTCATGGCAATAAAAAATCTTGAACAACTAGGAGCCGTAACCCCTTGCTCTCCATGCGGTGATCAGTACATCTCTAAAATTTTCTTAGCAGACAAACCCAATGGTGGAAAAAGATTCATCCTAAACTTAAAGTCATTAAACAAGTTTATCCCAAATACACATTTTAAAATGGAAGATCATAGGACGGTCTCCAAAATAGTACCTCAGGATGGATTTTTAGCCACCATTGATCTCAAAGAAGCCTATCTTTTAGTCCCGATTGCAATTTCAGACCGGAAATATTTAAGATTTCAATTTCGAAACCCTTATTCTAACGAACAGTTGTTATACGAATTTACAGCTATGCCCTATGGCTTATCAATAGCCCCACGGGTTTTTACTAAAATTATGAAGGAAGTAGTAACTTACCTTAGAAAACAGGGCTATAAATCAGTAATTTATTTGGATGACTTACTCTGCATAGGTAATGATTTTGAGGAATGCAAAAACAATGTACAAACAACTTTGAAATTATTACATTGTTTAGGTTTTGTTATAAATTATGAGAAAAGTTCATTGTACCCTGAACAATCTAAAAAGTTCCTGGGTTTTGTATATGACTTACAAAAGTTTACCATGAGTTTAACATCAGAAAAACGCAATAATATTGCACAGTTAGTTAAACACTTTTCTAAATTACCTAGATGTACAATACGTGACTTTGCTAAGCTGATTGGAGTCCTCATTGCAGCATGTCCCGCATCCAAATACGGATTCCTATATACTAAAATTTTAGAGAGACAAAAACATATTTCCTTACTTGAGCATAACAATAATTTTGACACCAAGATAAATCTTACAAGCACCATCTTAGAAGATTTAAATTGGTGGACAGAAAACATATTTACAACCTTCTTTCATTTAAAACAAATAACTTATAAATATGAAATATTTACAGACGCTTCTCTTACTGGTTGGGGTGCTACCTGCAATGACAAAAAAGTTAATGGAAAGTGGAAGCTTAGTGAAAAACAATACCATATCAACCAACTGGAACTATTGGCTGTTTTCTTAGGACTTAAAAGTTTTGTAAGTAATGATTCCAACTGTGCAATATTGTTAAGAATTGACAATACAACAGCCTTGAGCTATGTTAATAGAATGGGGGGCATCCAATTCCCTCATCTGAATAAAACAGCTAGGGACATTTGGCAATGGTGCGAGAGTCGTAACATTTGGATTTTTGCATCCTATGTTAATACCAAAGAAAATAATGCAGATGCCGAATCTAGGAAAATTAATCCAGACACAGAATGGGAGTTATCAGACTCCGCATTCCAAAAAATAACTCAACTCTTTGGTATTCCAGATATCGATTTGTTTGCCTCTCGCCACAATGCCAAATGCAATACTTTCATCTCTCGAAACCAAGATCCCGATGCTATCGCCGTCGATGCTTTTACCGTTAACTGGAAATCAAATTTCTTTTATGCCTTTCCGCCATTTTGTTTAATTTTAAAATGTCTGAGAAAAATTATCGACGACGAAGCTACTGGTATAATAGTGTTCCCATACTGGCCCTCACAACCATGGTTTCCAATCTTACAAAACATATTAGCATCCGATATACATTACTTCGGACCTTGTAAAACTCTGCTTCGATCTTCTTTTAGGGAGTACCACCCACTGCACAACAGCCTTACCCTGGCTGCCGCGAAGCTCTGCGGGCGGCGTTCGAGCGTCGGGACGTCCCGCCGGTAGCACTTGACCTAATGCTGGCGTCGCTCTCCGACAATACTCTCAAACAATACAACGTCTCACTGAAACTCTGGTGGCAGTTTTGTACGGTAAATAATGTCGAGTTTTTTGATAACAAAATCTCTCCCATTATGTCCTTTTTATCAGAACGATTTAACGAAGGGTGCTCGTATGGGTCTCTTAACAGCCACCGCTCAGCCTTATCACTACTTTTAGGAGATCAGATTGGCTCTGATGATCGTATCAAACGGATTCTCAAAGGAGCTTACAAAATTAAACCAAACTGTCCCAAGTATAATTATATCTGGGACCCACAAGTAGTACTTAATTACATATCCAATTGGCATCCAAATTCATCATTATCACTCGAAAAAATCACTAAGAAATTAACTATACTTTTAGCTCTGTGCACTGCACACAGGGTTCAAACTCTTTCACTGATAAGGCTTGAGAATATTACCATAACAGACAGTGGCGTTAAGATACTCATCACTAGTAACATTAAAACTACCGCGCCGGGGCGTGATCAGCCGCTGCTGATTTTGCCGTACTTCCGGGATAACTTGAAAATCTGCCCTGCTTCCGCTCTCAAAGAGTATATTTCTAAGACAAAAAGTTTTAGAACCCAGAATTCAGGTAATCTTTTATTGATTACAAGATCACCACATAGAGCAGCTACCGCACAAACTATAAGTCATTGGATTAAAGCGGTATTGTCGGAGAGTGGCGTAGACACGCGCGTATTCACCGCGCACAGCACGCGACACGCTTCGACGTCGGCCGCACACTCCGCGGGAGTCAGCGTAGACGTTATTAGAAAGACAGCGGGCTGGACCGCTTCATCTAACACTTTTGCGCGGTTCTATAACAGACCTATTGTCAAGGATGATAATTTTGCTGCATTTCTCAATCAAAGTCCTTAAAAATTGTGATTTACTTATGATTGTCAATAATTATACTTAAATTTAAAGCGGACCGCTTTATCTTAACACTTTTGTGCGGTTCTATAGCTGACATATTATTAAGAACGATAATTTCGCTGCATTTCACGATAAATGTTCATAAAAACTGTTACCTATTTACTTATGGTTATAATTATTTAAAATAAAAAGATTGTTCATTAAAATATACTTTTAATTTTTCAAGTAAAACAGTACCAAAATGCAAAACAAAACTTTCTTCTCTGAACATCTACCTGGTTAAATATACTATATCTGAAGAATGAAATGACGAAATATAATAGATGATCAAACGAACTTCTTAGTGAAGTTCGATCATTATTATATGAGTCATTTCATTCGAAGATATAATTAGTTACCCTAAGCCCACCCTAAGCATAATAACAAGCTTGTTTTATACCCCACAAAGTTTTGTTTCGCATGAACTCTAAATAAATGAGAAAGAACAAATATGGCCGACGGAGGATGTGCCGTATAGAAAAAAAAAAAAAAAAAAAAGAGGGCATCGATTCTCTCTTCTCTAAAAATGTGCGAGTGTTGCCTGTAGGTTAAAGGGACTACCTGGTTAAATATACTATATCTTCGAATGAAATGACTCATATAATAATGATCGAACTTCACTAAGAAGTTCGTTTGATCATCTATAATATGTACTAGCGGATCCTCGCGGTTTTACCCGCGTGGTGCCCGTTCCCGTGGGAATATCGGGATAAAATATAGCCTATGTCACTCGGGAGAAATGTAGCTTTCTAATGGTCTAAGAATTTTGTAAATCGGTCCAGTAGTTCCTGAGATTAGCGCGTTCAAACAAACAAACTCTTCAGCTTTATAATATTATAGTATAGATTATATTATATATTATAGTATAGATTATATTATATATTATAGTATAGATTAAATTATATTGTAGAATGAAATTTTTAAAGTGGAACATTAAGGGGATTTTTTTTAAAATTAATACGACTTAAAGTCATTCAGTTGTTTGTTATTATGTCTGGAATTTTATCAATAATACTATAAGTACTATCATATTGTTTACAATAAAAAAATTAAACAAAATCATACGATCTTCTTATCTGCAAGTGTATTTTTAAGATTAGTGTTACATCAGACGTACTTTTATTTTACCCTTAATAATATACCTAAATAAAGTGGATGCCTTTCGATGTGACTAAGATTTGTTATATCTTAGATCAATTGCCATCTCATATATTTCACTTTCTTCATGTTGTAAAAAACTAGGTATTTTTTTATGATTTTTGAAATTTTGCTTTTTCAATGCTATTTTTATACTTATGATAAATTTTAAATAGAAAAATATTAGAAAAAAATTTCTCGGCCACCAGTGAATTCTCAGATGGGACTGATTCCACGGTCCCATCTGAGAATTCACTTGTGCCCGAGTTGTTTTTTTTCTAATATTTTTCTATTTAAAATTTATCATAGGTATTTTTGCTAATGCTAATAAAGATAAGATGGCCTTTGTCATCCTATTTCTTCATTCATTCAGTAAAGAAAAGGTTTCCTAAACCGTAACTTCGTTATGTAGCGAAACGATAATACGATTCGTTATTGTTTATATTCGCCAATTACTCAACTTGCGGCAAGACCACGTGATTAAGCGCGGCTTATACCCATCCGCCAATCTCATACAAATGTATGGGATTGGCGGGATAGGGATATGATATGGGAAAAACGATAGGTATGTAACGAAGTTCGAAGAGAATTAAATAATTCTCGAAAGACAGACCTGAGGACCGGGAGGGGGGGGCACTAGCAGCTAAACCCCTCACTGCTTGCCTTCTCGCTGCCACAGGCCACGGGGGACCAGGATAGTATGCACGCCTTAGACCGGCAGTCCGCCCGGCTGTCCGGGCCTCGTCGCGGCTAGAGATGGCTGGGCAAGCGTGGCCATTTCTCAGACTGGTGAGGGGGGACCGTGCGATCCGGGAGACCGCATCGCACCGCCCCGCTTAAGGGGGACAAGATGCGCGTAGCGCCGTCTCCTCCGCCCCACCCGCCTTCGTCGGAGACGGCCCGCGTGAGCGTCCTCCTCGCGTATCCGCTTCGATGCCTCCTTTTGCGAGATGACGTTCTCGCTAAAGGAAACCGCCGCCTGCCAGGATCTGTCGCTGGCCAGCATGGCTCTTGCCACGCTGGGCAGCGAGAGATCTCTAGGATTTTGAGCACCTGGATTAAACTACTGTTCTAAACCAATAAAATAAAAAAATATAATAATATATTTTATATAGTCGTATAGTTCGTAGCGGCCTCGGAAAATCATTGACTTTGAAATATCATTGATTTAATATAGAAAAAAATGTTATTCTAAACCAAAATACTTCGAAAATCGCTTTAAGTTATCTGTGAATTTCTCCTGTCTATACGATAATAATATTGAGCAAAATTTGTACCATAATAATTGTTATATCATGAGGAACATAGATTTAATAATTTTTAAGCAAGAATTTATTATCCTATTTCAATAAAAACGATAAATATAACTGCAATATTACTACAAAATGCGACGCAACGTCTGAAATCAGTACTACCCGCAGAGTGCAGATTTGTACCTTATATACCTAGGGCTCTTATTTCAATCTCGATCTCGATGCTTTCAGTATCCACTCGACCCTCAAGATTCGATCCTAATGAAAAAGTACCCATAGGACCTCATTTTCAGGTCCCATTCATGAATTAAAGGGCCCTAATTGACCTCCTGGTTGGTTATGCTGCCCTGGCCCCGTAGACAAAGAACAAATCAAAAACGATAACGAAGTTGAAAAAAAAATATGTGTGGAATTGGCAGATTGACGTAAACTGCGCTAAATCACATGGTCATACAGCAAGTTAATTAGGGCTAAAAGACAATAACGAATCGAATAATTATCGTTTCGCTACATAACGATGTTACTTTGTCTACAGGCTCTGGCACTTTCGGTCCGACTTCCAAAACAAAATTGATGCGCCATGAAATTGATAACGTCCTTTGTTTAAAATCGGTTGAAATTGAGGTCCCGTCGGACATTTTTTGATAGAGGGTCCAGGTACTATCGTGTAGATGAGGGCGAATCTTGAGGGTCCAGTGGGTACTAGATCGTCATGTTTTACAATTCGTCATCAGCAATGTCCCCAATGCTGGGGCACTGGCCTTCCTTATGAATGGATAATGAGAATGGGCCATGCATGACCCACCACGTGGGCCCAATGCGGATTGTTGTGTTTTAAAGACTGCAAATGTAGCCGGGGCCAACGGCTTGACGGGCGTTCCGAAGCACGGAGGAGCTCAAGATAGTAAATTTTTGGTCACCCATCCCGTGACCGACCATTCCAAAAGTTGCTTAACCTCAACAATCGCAGGCCGAGCGCGAAAAGAGAGGAGCCCGTGGCGCAATAGTTCACTGTGCCACGGGCTCCTCTTTTTTACTTACGTTTGCGAAAACCGCCGACCGACATTGCGATGCGACGTTAGGGCCAAGTAACGCTCAAGGTCAAAATGCCTCAAGGTCAAGGCCAAAGGCTAGACGTGCGTGACGTGCTGTTGACTGTACGTACATGTACAGTCACGAGCATTGACATGTATACACTTTACAACCTTATCACATCATGACGCACACGGAACGAAGCTCTCTCTGCCCACTACACTAATGTCATTCAATATTGTAATGTGACAAGGTTGCTTAATGTTTTGTTTATTTATTTATTTATATTCGGACGACCAATAGCCATATTTAACACAAAAGATAACTTATCTAGGAACAGAAACCAAATAGGTCATCACAGATAACAACAAAGTTTACAAAAAGCACAATCTTATGTCTAAATTAATACTAAAACAGTACTTATGTCTCGTTGAAAAAATCTTTGCTCATGATTCGCTTGATCGAGGCCTCATTCATTGCAAATAAATCTAAGTCTGCCTGTCGCGATGCTAAATTAAAACTATTACTCGCACGCCATAAATATGCATTCTGTCGGTAATTTGACGATGCAGCTGGTTAGATCTAAGTGGTTTAATGGGTGCCCGCAGTGTCAGTTTCGAAAGAAGTTCGGGGCAGTTTACAGCACCTGACGCAATTTTTGAGAGGAATACCAGCTCCGCTATTACGCGACTTCTTTCTAACGGAAGAAGTGATTATTCCTGCAGAGATCAAGATAGCGGCTCGCATCATATCGATCCTTTGTACGAAAACATAGATATTTAATGAACCTCCTCTGGATGTTTTAAATACGTGAGATGTACACATTATATCTAGGGCTCCAGATCTGCGACGTAAATTCCAGATGGCTACGGACTAATGAGCAATAAAGTATTTTGAGGGTTTTAGCTTGAGTAAAATCCAAGGAAGTGCGCATCAGGAAACCAAGAACCCTAGAGGTTTTAGACACTATGTTGTCAATATGGATATCAAATAGAATCTTACTGTCATGAGACACGCCTAAGTCACTCAATGTACTTCCCTGAGTCAGTAGTACCTTTAAGCATGTAATCAAAATGCACCAAGTTACGTTTACGACTGTAGGTGACGACCTGCACTTGGATGGGTTCAGATCCAAACAGTTCTCAGTGCAATAGTTGTCAAGCCTTAATAAGTCCTCCTGTAATGAGATAGCATCTATTAATGAGGTGATGGGGGAGATGATCTTTATGTCATCTACAAAACAGAGTAGCTGAGAAATTTTTAAACATTTATCGATGTCGTTGATAAACATTGCAAAAAGAAGCGGCCCAAGGAGCGACCCTTGCGGCACTCCAGAACTCCAAACTGTAAGCCAACCCGAAATGTAGTTTTTGACTTCTATTACCTGACTGCGATTCTCTAAATATGAGGCTAACTAACGTAACAGATCTCCGCTAAAGCCAATATTCTCAAGTTTGAGCAGAAGGATATCTGTCCGTATCCGGTCAAATGCCTTACTGTAATCTGTGTCCGCTATAAATCGCAGAGGTAAGAGTTTCATTTAATAGCACCAGATTAGTTACCACCAACGTCCCCTTAAGAATCCGTGCTGGGTATCGCTAAAAGAATGCTGCAAAGCCGATTAAAGTTCATCGTAAACAATTTTTTCTTACAATTTAGAGACAATATAAAGCTTCGAAATTGGACGTTAGTTCACAATCATGTTTCTATGTTATTGCACGTGATTATTACTTACATACACACAGACCTAATGCACCTTTCAAGTAGTAGGTAGAGGTAACTAAGACAAGTCTATTTCACTCTTTACTTAGTAATGAAAGACTGATTTAAACTAGTTAAAAGCGCAGAAGTCATTTAATGATTTAACTGCTCATAAAATTAAATGAATAGTTCTACTCATACCTAAGTACCTATCATGATACTAATTAAAGAATGTGGTAACCATTTAGTAACAAAGTATATATTTTTTATTTAAATTTAATTATTATAGTTACGTTTTCGTTTGGTCGCCGAAAGAAAAATCCTTCGTAAAATCTTTGGTCCTAAACATGATGCTGATGGAAGTTGGAGGATCTTAAAAAAACGCAGAAGTAGAACATCTCCTGGCTGGGCCTAATATGATTGGAGAAACGAAGGCAAACAGACTCCGATGGCTTGGTCACGTCGAAAGAATGGGATTGGAGAGGAGCGCCAAAAGAGCCTATCTCGGTCAAGCAAATGGCCGACGCCCGGTCGGGCGCCCTCGCTATCGATGGAGAGACGTGGTGGAGGCCGATCTACGTGAGCTCGATGCTGGGGACTGGCGCGAAACAGCAAAAGATCGAGATAGATGGCGAGCTCTAATATCGGAGGCCAAGACACACTTTGGGTCGCTGAGCCACCGGAGTAAGTAAGTAAGTAAGTAAGTTACGTTTTGGCAGGTACTAGAAAAAAAAGGGTCAGTGACGTGTGGCCTGCAATATCACCCGCATGGTTCTCGTTCCCGTGGGAATTTCAATTGAAATTGAAATTGAAATTCATTTATTTGCTAGAAACACGGTAAATACAGGACTAAAAGATTAAATAAGATCATGCGTGTTTCGCCAGTATTGGCATGCAAATGTCAATAAGTAATCTAAGAAATTATTCTAATATAAAATAAATACATCATCATGTAATATTCACATTATCATCACGTCACGTTATTTCCAATTAAATTCATTAAATTACAAGGATAAAAGTATCCTGATTTAATCCAGGCTATCTACTATTCGTGTGTGAAACATTTAAATCCATTTAGAATTTTCGTGAAAGTGCAACTAACATACATACTCACATACCTTCGCATTTAAGTACAGTCAACAGCAGCTACAGCTTTACACTTTGACCTTGAGAGCGCCCTTACGTCGCTTGTAATAGCGGCGGTTTTCGTAGTGCAAATGTAAAGCTGTAACTGCTGTTGACTGTACAACAATGAGATACATTTTTTCGCATTCATTGGTGGTAGGACTTGTAAGTCCGCCTGCCTAGCTACCACCATCTTATCTATTATTATTATTATTTGGAGAGGGGACACTAGCAAGGCCGGACGGGAGATCAGTCTCCCTACTCGGAACCATTTCACCCAGTTCCCCAAAAGTCCCCTAAAAGCAGGGGGAAGCGGGTTATTGATCACCCTACCGCGGCGTCGGACCCTCGAACCTTCCTGTGCGTTTACAGTACCTGTTGAGTTGACTTATCGTCGACTGCTTTGGATCCTCTTCTTTTAGCTAGTCCGCTTCAAAGAGCTCCCAGCCCAGCGATGCATACATTCTGCCATGAAGTGAACCATTTATCTAAGTCTGACGCCATAACATCGATGTTTTCAGCATTGTTCTGTTCCGGCAGTTAGAGATGATTGACAGTGAATGACAGGTTCTTCAGTGGTTAAGGATTCCGGGAGAGGCGCGCTTCCATCTTCAGCCTTATCAATACCTACTTAATATATCATCAGGTATATGACAACGAAGCGTCTCCCCGTTATTCATAATGAAGTTGGTTAAAAAAAAAATTCAAACCGACTTCAAAAAGTAAAAAATAAAACTTTTGGAGTCGGTGCCAGCCAGGGCATTCTACATTGCACTTCTATTAACTATATATTTTTTTGGCCTTAGCTAGCTAGCACCGACTCCAAAAGTTTTATTTTTTACTTTTTGAAGTCGGTTTGAATATATCTTATTTATTCTTCTCTTGTCATCTTCCTTTCTTACAAACCCTGTCAGAATAACAGCGCCTCTGTGTTCATTCGGCCCACCTGTGAATGACACAGAGGCAAAACGCTGAGATAGGGTTTTATTGACCCCACACAATTCTTCCTATTAGTTATATTTTGTTGTGTTTATTAATTTTATACTCTTTTTTTTATACTTTCTATTTTTATTGTCTGTATCGTATGTGTGTGTGTCAATAAATGTGTTTCTTTCTTTCTTTCTTTCTATTTATAAAATGTTTTTATTTCAGATTTTTTAGTTACATCATGTGCCGTTACTTACACTAAAAATCAGCCCATACACAACAATGTCATCTAGGTAAACGACTACTTGCCTAAAGGTGAATTATATTTTTCAAGATTATGAAAAAACTACTAGCCAGATCTTCGTAAAAATTATATAAACCATTTTCTTTCAGAAAAAAAAAGAATTATAAAAATCTGTTAACAACTGGCGAAGTTATGGTAATACATACTTAAAAAAAAAAACGTCGAATTGAGAACCTCTTCCTTTTTTGAATTCGGTTAAAACAACGGGTTGCACTCCGGGAGTGCCGGCAGAACTTAAACGAAACAGCAGGAGCAGGCATATATTTAGAAAGAGAGGGGATATTACTTCCTCTCCTACGACTTTAAAATTTTTTACCCATCCCAAAAATTTAAAACTCTGATGTGCACAACGCCGCTAAAGAAGTTTTCACTTCAAAAAATACGGTCCCCGTTCCCGTTGGAATATCGGGATAAATATGTGTTATTCTGATGTACTTATAAGCTATATTACTGTAAAGTTTCATCAAAACCCGTTCAAAAGTTGTACAGCCCTATTCATTCATACCCAGTGATGATATAATTACTAATGATTACTGACTCAGCTCTGTCTTGTGAGGAAATACGAGACTACTCGTTAATTGTTATGTATCATCGTGAGTACGACATTTATAACATTTATAACCAATCATAGACTTGAAAGACTTGAGGAATCCCACGATTCCGTCAGCGACAATGATCTAGTGCGACTGGACCCTCAAGATTAGACCACATCTACATAATAGTACACATACGACCCTCTATCAAAAAATACGCCCTATTGGATTTCAAGTTTAACCGACTTCAAAAAAAAAAGAAGGAGATTATCAATTTTTAACCGCCTCTGTTGTCTAGAGGTTAAACCACCGGTATCAGACCCTAGGGTCCCGGGTTCGATTCACAGCGGGGGTACATATTGTATTCGGTTTGGTTGGTGGTAGGACTGGTTGTAAGTCCGCCTGGCTAGCTACCACAATCTTATCTAAGTCTGACGCCATAAAATGTTACTTTCACGCGATGGTCCCGTTTGGACTTTTTCAAACTCACCGAAGCCCTCCGAAGCACGGAGGACCACACTAGAGTTTCTATAGTATTTGCTCTCTTTTATGAACTCTTTGGTGGTGATGGTGAGTTGGGTGAAATGTCTGCTAGTTTTAATTGGTTGGTTTAAAGACGAGGCCTTGAACGAGCCAATTAAATTGTGACGTGTCAAAATTGAATATCAACAAACCAATTTGATGAGGAACGAAAAGGGTTATGCGTGCCATTGCCTGACCTTGATGATGATGACGAATGCATATTCTTGGCTTGTCTGTAATCCAGGTTTTCCCATGGGTCGCGACCCACTGGTGGGTCTTAAATATAAGAGGTGATAAAGAATATAACATATATACATACATACAAGATACGCTGAAAAACGTAACCCTTCCAAAGTCGGGTGAAAAGAATATCTAAATTGCTCAGACGGGCCACGAATCCGTAACCTTTAGATTTCCTACCGAGACCTAAATTTTTAACCGATTTGAAGAAAGTAGGGAGGTTATCAATTCAAGAAAATATACTAGAAAGAGCAACTTGTCTCATATCGCCCTGACGGGATACGAACCCGCATCCTTGGGAATCCGGCCCAATGCTCTAATCAATTATGCTACAGAGACCTATGAGGACACGTCGAATTTTTCTGGTATATTCACCTGTCTACGGTATTGGCCACCGTTTCATCAATGAGAGAAATATCCTCGCATTCGAAAGAAACATTTTTACAAATGTTTGACTATCAATTAAGATGAAACAGCCATCTAATCATACATAATTTTTTAATTTTGCATTTTACAATGCTATTTTTATGTGATAAATATTATTAGAAAAAAGAAACTTGTCTCATGGCGCCCTGACGACAAGTTGCTTTTTGTAGTATATTTTCTTGTTAATTATTTATCACATAAAAATAGCATTCTAAAATGCAAAATTAAAAAGTTATAAAGGTTATCGATTCGTTGCGTATTTTTTATGTACCCAATGTAACTAACTTGGATGGATACCAGTGCTTTGTAAAACCTAAAAAGGTTAAAGCACTGTAGATGTAAGAAAACTGATTGTCTTAATTAAGTGTTTGTAATAAATAAATAAAATAAAAACCACTAGTAAAGTCTGTGGGTTTGCTCGGTCTTCCATATGAGGTACCAACTGGATTTTTCGATATTCAAAGAAGTGAGTGCGCTACGTTACACACGTAAGAGGTTATTAAAAATGAAAAAAAAACCGACTGGGGTTATCAAAACGAAAAATATATTTTATTTGGAGTCGGTGCCAGCCAAGGCTACTTTGCACTTCTATTTTTATATTTTTCTTCTTTGACTGGCACCAAAAGGATCAAGTAAGACCTTTTTTGTTTCCAAGTCGGCTTTAAAAAAAAGGTTTTTTATTTTACAACATTTAAAGTTACAATAGTCCCGTATTTGCCTACACAAAAAATCGGGCATTAAAGAAACTGACATAACAAAACGACAGTTTTTTCAAGAAAAAAATCGGTTGTTTTTAAATAAATACTTAACTTAATTTCGAAAAATTTACTTGAGATCATACCTGCTATAGCGCGTTTCATCATATATTCCCTTTTTTGTTAGGTACCCCTGTCGATTTCTGTCAAAACGTTAGGTTAATTTTAAGTTTTGCATTCTGTGTTAAAATCATGCTTAAAACATTAGAAAGCGGTGAAAGAAAAATGGTTTTGATTTTTTTTTCATTTTTTTTATGATTTTGTATTTTTAGCACTTTTTTATACTTTTGTTAAATTTTAAATAGAAAAATATTGGAAAAAAATTAACTCGGCCACAAGTGAATTCTCAGACGGGAATCGGACCCGCGACCTTTGGAAATCCGGTCCAATGCTCTAACCGCTGAGTTACCGAGACTTGCGAACCACCGTCGAAATTGTTTTTGATTTGATGTTTTTAACATATTCGCGCCTTCTTGACATACAGAGGTACCAACCTAACAAAAAAGGGAATGTAGGATGAAACGCACTAAGCTATTGCGTAAAGTCAATCATATTTACTTGACAGTTGACAGCCGGAGTGTCATTATATAAAAATATGCACTTCCCATCTTCCCATACCATGTTTTCATATATAGCTGACCATTAAATGATGATGTTCTTCAGCATCATACACATGTTATGATCATAAATTCATAATCAATCAAATCATACTTACACCTACTTAATCAAGATGGATAACGATCTGTTGTGTTTACGTGATCCGACGAGTGGAATTTTATTATATGCAATATGCAATTAAAAAAAAAACAAAAAATGTTAATAATACAGGAAATGTACGACGTGTGGAGTTTAGTTAGATCATGGGTATTATAAAATCAGAGAGAAATGTGCGTAACACCTTTGTTTTCTTAAATTTTTTCCTCGTTTTGTTTTCCTGTTTTCCTTGTCATAACTTATTTTAATATTTTGTAGTTTCCCAGACAATATAGGCACTTGCATTTGGGAGACGCTATTTCCAAAGAATACTAACTTTTACTTACTATTTCTTAGGGTTAGACCGGCATGATCCTACTTTTTAAATACGACTACATTCACAGACCTGTAACGAGGCGAAAAGAGCGCTTCAAACTGTATGGGAAGTTGTCGAATTTTTCGTACCTACGATGACGTCACGAGCGAGATTTAGTGAAATGATATACGATATGCAAGAAGCAATGCACAATTAACCATTTTTGTTTCTGAGTGACGTGTGTTTTCATGGCAATGGTCTCAAGCGGAGCGACTTAGGTCAGAAAACTTTGACCGTGGATCAAACTTTTGGCACGTAAGGTAGGTACACTTTTACATCTCGATATAGGTCTGTGATTGCTATGATCATGTTCATGGACAGTATTATCTAATGAACGGTCCTATCTTCTTTTTCATCTTCTATTTATTTTTATTTTTATGGACGACGGGGAGGCTCTTAGCCTTCATCGTAATGTTAATAGCATATTTTATATTAAAATGTAGCCCCAAAAACTGTTAATATTACCCGTAAAGACAAAATAAGTAACCCCGGTGATGTGATCTCTTTAGGTCTATCTTAGTTTATGGTGTTTACGTCATGAGATTGTCAACTGTGTTAATCTTCCAATTAGCTTACTTTACCATGTAATATTTTATTGTAGAATAATAGTAGATTATTGACCAAGGGGATAAAGCAGTGTCTTCTGTCGCGGGTGGCGATTTAAATCGCGAGCGTAACGAAGGACTCGAGGTTTACTCCCGAGCGTAGCGAGGGTGTTAAAAACTTAAATCACGAGCGAAGCGAGGGATTTAAGACGAGTCCTGAGTGTAGCGAGGGATTTAAGTTCACCCAAGACTAAGACAGCTTTATCACCTAGGAAAATACTCAACTTTTCGTACCATTTGCGAAAAAATTAACACAATAATAATATGAGATAAGCATTTATTAAAAATAATGACAATTAAAAGTAAAAGTTAACATTCGAAACATTGGTCCAATTATTGATAGAGAGAGTTACATTTTTGTTTGGTACATTTATTGTTGATGAGTTGATTTGAGTATTTCTCTGTTCTTGCGTCTGAGGAACTTGCGCAAATTCCTAGACTAATATTTTTTTGTCGGAAAAGCAAAGGCATCAAGCTCATACGGCCTCGTCGGTTGACGTAATTTTATTTAATAATCATAACTGCATAATAAATGCGTATTCCTTTTTCAAAACGATGTGTAATGCTTTATATACAAACTCAAAAGTGTAAACACAGATGTAGTTCAGTATAAATTTCGGTAAGTATTCCAAATTTAAATCATATTCTCCCCCTAGAGGATGAATGAAATTCAGTACAATTTTCTTTCCCTGTTTTTAACAGATTAAAAATGACTATTGTTATGTTCGCTTTTTGTGGCATAGAATGTCACTTTTTTGAGCAAGTGGTACGAACAACCAATGTTCTGTTTGGTTCTGTCTTTACTTGTATCACCCGGTTTACGGTACTTATTTTTAACCTCTTTTTATATTAACATGTAGAGCTCAATCAGATGTTTACATTATTGGTTTGAGTCTTTAAACTTTTTTGACAGAAATGTCTTTTTTTATTTGTTTCATGAAGGAAGGGTAGGTATAATCTTAGCCTCGTCATGCCTGACGTTAAGTATTGATAAGGCTGAAGATGGAAGCGAGCCTCTCCCGGAACCGTCAACCACTGAGGGACTATCTATATCTTATCTCTAACTGCCGGAACACAACAATGCTGAAAACATTGTTGTTATGACGTCAGACTTAGACAAGATGTTGGTAGCTAGCCAGGCGGACTTATAACAAGTCCTACCACCAACCAAGCCGAATACCCCGTTGGGCATTGAACTCGAAATTTCATTTTCGTTTCATTTCGTTTCACTATACCACAGAGGGGTAATGTCTAAAATATTGGAGTTGGAGATAATCATATTCAAAAATAACGTTAAAATTACCGTTTCAATCGTAATGTCATTGCACTCGTAAGATAAAAGAATACATGTTTTCTAAATTTAGATCTTCTCTTAGACAATTATTAGCTCAAAAATGTTTTTATAGTATTCAAGAATACCTAGATTATAAGTAGGAATATCGTATTTGCTTAAATTTTTGTTACTTATTTGATGTGTGCCTGTACAGGTAAGAAGCTAGTGATACCTTCTATTTGTAATTAACCTTTAATAGGGCGGAGTTAATTATTTATACATTATTATAGGTTTATTAGGATCCTTTTTAACATTATTTATGAAAATCTAAAAATATATAATCACAAGTACGCGAAATATCGGTGGTAATAATTCTTTTTATATCTAGGTACTGAATTTAAGAAAGTGTACACAAACCAACTCTTGCTCTATGGTCAAAAAGCTGAGGTGGTAAGCAATTGCCCTTTGCCCTATTAAGGGTCAATAAGATCTGTTGTTTGTTACCTTGTTTCTATGCACAGTAAAATACATACTTACTCGTTGGGTTGCATAATATCATGTGACTACAGTCAACAGAACCTACGATTTTACATATCCGTAAAAATTCTTCAATTGACTTTGAACCTTAAGACTTAAATCGTTTTTTTTTATGAACGATGGGGAGACTCTTAGCCTTCATTATACCAGATGTTAAGTTTTTGATAAGGCTGAAGATGGAAGCGAGCCTCTCCCGGAATCTTCAATCACTGAGGAACTGGCTATCTTATCTCTAACTGCCGGAACACAATAATGCTGAAAAAATTGTTGTTATGGCGTCAGACTTAGATAAGATGGTGGTAGCTAGCCAGGCGGATTTACAACGAGTCCTACAACCAACCAAACCGAATACAATATGTACCCCCGCTGGGAATCGAACCCGGGACCCCTAGGTCTGATACCGGTGGTTATACCACTAGACCACAGAGGCGGTTAAAATTCTCGGTTCGGAATTGTCTGTAGTGTCATTTGTATAAAACGTTTGCCGTTGACCGTACATGACAAAAAAGTAAGTAAGTACCTATTTCTTTATAGAGGTAAAAAAAACGTTATTTTTTCCCATTGACATTATTGTACTGACGTAAGTAGATAAGGTCATGTGATTTTTTTCGTAGATTATTATTTTATTTTTTTTCATTGACAACAGAAAAAGAACAGCTAACCTCTTTGGCATACCCGCCATTAAAAAAAATAAATGTTTTGGCGGGCAGTGATAAAACGTGGTTTTTTAGATTTTTTAGTTCAAATATTGAAAAAAAAATGTTAAATAAAACCTATTCCTAAGTTATATAAATGTTGCAGACTCGATGTTTATAATACGATTCACTAAAAAAAAAAAACTTTATTTTTCTATCCAAAGATAGACTCGATAATCTCAGAAACCGAATCAGTAACGGCCGAAATTAATAACCTATCTGTAGATATGGATTGAGCTAACTGAGATAGTTGCCTAGGATATCTATGTTAATATGACCAAAATTACGACGGTTGCTAGGCAACGAAGCCAGTTTCCTAGGAAACTAACTAAGATAGTCCTATCCATATCTACAGATAGGTTATTAATTTCGGCCGTTAGAGATTTGATCACAACAAACTTTTTGTTTGTAATCACTTACTCTGCCAATTGAGATGCGTTTCATCGCAATACTCATATCTCGCGGAATGCTCATGAGACCGTTTTTCTCTCGGGATTTGTTGCAAATTTTATTTCACACTAGCGGTTACTCGCGGTTTTACCCGCGTGGTGCCCGTTCCCGTGGATTTATCGGAATAAAATATAGCTTAAGTCACTCGGGAGAAATGTAGCTTACTAATGGTTTAAGAATTTTATAAATCGGTCCAGTAGTTCCTGAGATTAGCGCGTTCAAACAAACAAACTCTTCAGCTTTATAATATAAGTATAGATGAAAAGGTGAAAGAATTTTCAAAAGATTTCTGCTTTAGTTTTTCCAGAGATTAGGTACTAGTTCCAGGGGTTGTTATTAGGCTAACAAACTTACAAACTTTACCTCATATTATACTATATAGATTACATATTGATTATTATGTAAAGTTTGTTTCAACAGTGTAATCATTCAAGGTAGATAACTATACCAGTTGGATAAAAAATTGCTTGTACCTTTCTACTAGTAAAAAGTTTGAGAAAGATTACAAAAAAGAAAATGCGGGAAGCAAACTAATTAAAATAAAGCAAAATAGATTATGTCCGTTTGTAGTATTAAAATCAATTGACCAGTAACATCTTTGATAAATTATATTAAAAGCTTTTAACTAATTATCATTTATCGCTTTTTCTTGTTCCACCAAGAATCCATCACAATCCACCACCACCACAAAATAATTATGCGACAATTTCTTTCTCTTATGATTTTTAAGTTTGTGCATTTTCACTGATAAATTGTAATAGAAAAATAACTTGTGTAACTTCTATTCAATTTTCTCTTACAACTTAATTCAACTTATTTTCTAAATAACGAACACATTAAAATACAATAAGAACACCGCAACGTACGCAACTTAGTTCAAAAAGTTTAGAAAAGTTAAAAATATTGAATTTTTCATACTTACAAGTATAATATTTCTTGTCCGACTGCCTTCCCCAACACAGCACTGACCACTGATTTTTAACTCCCGAACAAGTGAACCTTGCTTTTCCGCACCCAGCACAACCCTGGAGATTAGCTAGTATAGTGTCTTCCCTTATCAAAATTTTCCCCACACCATTACTGTTCGGATTTATAATAACTACTTTCTCGTCACTTTTCGGCAACATAAGTGCAGTGGAGGATGTATTCTCCAAATTCCTGTGCTCCATTTTTATTTTTTTAAACTATAAAGTTCAATTCGCGCCAATATTTGCGCGGGAAACGCGTAGTTGTCAACGCGTCCACGGTATGACTGAATGACAGAGTGGACTGGACTGTGTGTTTTGATAACGTGCATGTAGATTCGGCTTGACCGCTTTTGTCTTTTATATAGGCCAGTATAAGTATTTAGGTTCTTAATTAGTTCTCCATTCTTCCATTGTACTGTTATTAACGTTAAGGAAATTAAAATTTGTATTTGAAGAAATTGTACGTCATCGATGTGGCAATGGCGTGCCTTTGAAGTTATTCAATGCTCCGTTTTCGTTGAGCTGACATTCGTTTAGCAATTTCCAATATTAAAATATAACTCCTTCGACTTCTTTTTCATTTGCTACGTTCCTCATTTTGCCCTCTTGCTTTCTCGTTCCATCTCATAACATTTCTTAAAAGCTCGCCAATTTAGGATATCATGAGCAAATATTTTAATTGTGTTTGTTAGTTACTTCTAGCAAAGCTGGAAGTTGTCATATACCGACCTACGATATTACTTCCTATTCCTACTAGGCTTGCAACGAATAGTATATTCGGCCACACGCCGAATACCGAATATTTGGCGAGGACCTGGACGAATTAGTTAAAAAATAATTAAACTTAAGGCGATACTCGAAAAAAATATGCTGAAGCGAGATAGCAATGAGAAAACGACGCGCACGGGAATGATACCGATTTTGCAGATTAGGCAAAAAAAACACAGAATCACTTCGTATTAAAAAACTACAGCGATTTAAAAAAAAGCTTTTATACGATCCTAAATATTATTGGTGTCCACTTATTAAACCAATTTCCAATAGTGTAAGTAACCCTATTTAAGAATAATCTTGAATTTTCGTATTTTTTAGAAGTCTTTTCGAAAAGAAAAAGTGTCAAGGCAAAATCATAAAATCGTGTTTTTGAAACTATACGAATCTAGATAAAGGTATGAAGAAATATATATGTTATTACCAGATTTGTAACAACTGTAACCGTGCTATAGTTTTATATCAAAAAGTCCATACTTTTTCCGAGTAGCGCCTTAAATATGGATCCTATTCACTGAAGTATTATTGTAATGACGTACCTTCTATTTGATTACTGTATTCATAAAAAAATTATAAAATTAATATGCTGCAAATATAATTAATTATCTTAACTCGTGTAAATTAACTGTGTGTGTGTTCCGCTTAAGAGGCGACCGGTCAGCTCCCCATATTAACGTAATACAACATAACGAAATGATTTGAAATTAGAGCATTATTTCTGTACTTGTGATGTTATGTATTATTAAGTATTCTATGGTTATTCGAATTAAGATAGTTACCTATTTATCTAGGTTTCCATTTAAAAAAAACCTAAATACTTACCCAATTTGACGACCTGTTTGGTGCAGTGGTACTAAACCCGCCTTCTACGCCAGAGGTCCCGGGTTCGATTCCCGGACAAGCCAAATATTTGCGTGCATGAACATGTCTATTTGTCTTGGTCTGGGTGTTTAATATGTAGTAGTATGTATTTACAAAAAAAAAGTATTTAAGTATGTTTGTCTGTTATCCAGTATCCATAACGCAACTTCTTCATGAAACTTAACGTGGGCTAGATAATTGGTGTGATTGTATGCAATTATTTATTTATTTATTTTAAATAAAAATAAATGTTAATTGCAGTTTTGTATGAAAATCGACATTATTTTTTTATTGGGTGAATATTTTGGATTATTATTTTAATAGAAACCTAGGTAAATACTGTCTTAATCCAAATAACATCACAAGTACAGTCAATCGTGCTCAATTTTTGAATGATTTTGGTATTTAATATGTATATTATGTATGTATTTACAAAAAAATATATAAGTATGTTTATCCGTTAACTAGTATCCATAACACAAGTTCGTCATGATACTTAACGTGGGCTAGATAATTGGTGTGATTGTATGGAAATATTTGTATGGAAATATTTATTACATTTGTATGGGAGACTGACGACGTGTCGCGGGCCTCTTAATATCCACAAAAGTTGTTTTATTTCACCCCTACCGCGCAAGTGTCGTCGGCATCGACATCGACTTCATTTGACAGATGGATGTGACATATTGCTCTTAGTCTTTGGTAAGTTTCTTCTTCTTTCTTAATTAGTGGCGTGCTCACGTTAAATACGCGAATTTTGCCAATGTCAAATAAATATATTGTGTGTATTTGTAATTTAAAGAAATTGTAGGGTAGATTGAGTTAAAAATGGAGCCTCACAACACGTGTTACTACGAAAAGAACTCGGGTGAAACTCCTTTGGTAAGTTTTCATTTGTGTCAAAAAGAAGCAGCAATGAGTCACATCCATCTGTCAAATGAAGTCGATGACGATGATGACTCCACTAGCACGGTACGGCCCCTGGGCACCAACCACGCAAGTGTCGTCGGCATCGACATAGACTTAATTTGACAGATGGATGTGACATATTGCTCTTATTCTTTGGTAAGTTTTCATTTTTGTCAAAAAGAAGCAGCAATGCCGATTTCGATGCCGACGCCACATGCGCGGTGCGGCCCCTGATAGGTTATTCTCTAACAACCGGTCCCAACCTATCCATAGTAGCAGATAGGGATACTATAAAGGTCGGTTTCAATAACCTAACCTCAATAAGAGATAAGCTTACTAGAGCTTTGTTGCCTAGATATTTTTGTTAATCAGGCCAAAATAACAGCCGTTGCTAAGTAACATAACCAAGATAGGCTTAATTCTTACTAGGGTTAGATTATTGAAACTGGTCGTAAGTAGTTCTGATGCTTAGTTATTTCTGTTAAATTACGGGAAATAACAAAGATTGCCCACCAACTAACGGTCGATTTCAATAACCTATTCACAGTAAGAGATAGGCTTACTAGAGCTTTGTTGATATTTGTTTATCAGCCCAAAAAATGGAATATAAATTGACACAAATATGGAAAGAACACATTTCATATATCAAAACCAAACTAGCCAAATTCAGTTACGCTTTACTTACGCTTTACTTTAAAATAAACCAAAATAACAGCGGTTGCTAAGTAACGTTACCAAGATAGGCCTATCTCTTGTTAGGGATAGATTATTGAAACCGGCCGTTAATAAACCATAGTAGACCTATCTCTTACTGAGGATAGGTTTTCTTCTTCATCTACTTTTTATGTAGTGGCGGTGCCCTTTTGGATTTCGCCAATGTCCAGTTTTTGGCTCAGTGGGTTGTTTCCACAGAATGCGCTTCTGCTAAGTGATGTAAGAGAGTACAGCTATGCACGAGGTACAAGTGATAGGTACAAGGAGTTGTACTCTTAAATATAATTTGAAACTAAAGAACCCGCTGTTGAGCTACCTGAAATAGGGACAAACACAATACATGTATTTAATAATAATGTTATTGGGAATGGCCCTAAGTAAACATCCTTCATATTGACTGCTGAAACAGCGGAGACCTCCATTTTCAATATTATTTGACAGCTGATGTGACGTTCAGTCATCATGACAACAGCGTCGATGTTTGCTAAGAGTAACGCGCCAAAATTTAAGATGTGCTTACTAGATGTTTATTTTGTATTCTACTCTTTTATATGATTATACAAGAAATTGTGTGTTTGGAATTTTCGAACGGCTTTGATACGTACTCGTATTACATTAGCTTATTTTACAAGCATCATCATTGATAACAGACGATCCATCGGTTGTTAGGGTCAAATCAAGTTTATCGCGTTTTTTATCTTCATTATAGGTTATCGTGTCGGAGTCTGAGAAGATTTTATGGACAAATAGACTGAATGATCTTGATTTCGAATGCGTTAAAAAAACGTATCTTTTTCTTTTTATTGCGATGGCGTTACGTAACGTGCAGCCTTTTGAGACGTGATGATGATATTTGCCTGCCCCCTAATTGTCTAATTTAAAATCTATGACAATCCCTTTCAGAGGTATTGTGATTGTGATATTTTCGTCTGTCATATTGCTTAGCAGTTCAATTTCGTTTATATTCCATACCTTTTAAAACGCGTCCCGAACACAATCCCTTTCAAATGTCAAATAGTGACGGCCTATATATCTTTCAAATTACGAATTGAAAGGGATTGCGATAGATTTTAAATTAGACAATTAGCCCCCTGGATCTAGATAAGATGATTTTTTAAATAATAATTTGTTTTAATTTATTGCAATATTGCAATATATGCACAGGCATTCAAAGTCAAAGTCAAAGATTTTTATTCAAATAGACTTATAGATAAGTGCTTTCGAATCGTCCAATTTTTTTTTTCCTACCAGCCATTCAGGACATCTTTTAACTGATAAGAAGAACGGCCGCAAGAAACTTATCAGCTTTAACAAAAGCAACAACATTTACAAAGGAACATGTCGTTGCCAAACACAAATCTACAATCTTGAAACATATTTAATATAAGAGGAAAATTTTCTTATACTCAGTTATTAGAATATTTTCCTTTTATACAATTACAATAGTCATGTTTTATGTTAGTATCACTTCCATGCATTTTTGTCTTTCAAATAATCTTCTACCTTGTAATAACCTTTGCTTAAGAGCGTTTTTTTAACATGTATTTTAAATTTATGCAAAGGCAGCTCAATCACTTGTTGTGGAACTTTATTAAAAAAGGCTATGCCTTTCCCCAAAAACGAGCGACTGCATTTTTCAAGTCGAAATCTTGGAACGGCAAGCTTATTCTTGTTTCTAGTATTAAAATTATGAACATCGCTATGCTTAATAAATAAATCGTGATGTTTCCTTACATATACTATATTATCATAAATGTATTGTCCCGCCAAAGTTAGTATATTAATCTCTTTAAACAATTCTTTAAGAGAATCTCTCTGTCGAAGGTTGTAAATGGCGCGCACAGCTCTTTTTTGAAGTATAAAAACATTTTCTATATTGGCTGCTGAGCCCCACAACAACAGGCCATAGGACATTACACTATGAAAATAACTAAAGTAAACTAGTCTTGCCGTTTCAATATCAGTTAGGAGCCTTATTTTCCTTATTGCGAAAGCCGCAGAACTAAGTCTACTCGACAAGGTTTCAATATGTGGATCCCATTGTAGTTTTGAATCTAATGTAATACCAAGAAATTTAGTACTCTCAACTAACTCTACTACATCCCCATTCAAATTGATGTGCATGTCGACCTGCCCTACATTAGGTAATGTGAATTTAACAAATTTCGTTTTGAGAGTGTGTGAGAGAGTGTTAAGAGACAAATTATTACTGTTGAACCAGTGTGCGACTTGAGAGAGAGCACTATTTACTTCGTCAGAACAATTGTTTCCTCTATCAATTTTAAAAATTAAAGATGTATCATCTGCAAATAGTACTGTCTCACATAAATTACTCGCGTAGTTAGGGAGATCGTTAATATATATTAAGAACAGCAGAGGGCCCAATATTGAACCTTGGGGCACGCCCATAATAATGGGGGCTCCAGTAGAAGCAGTATTATTTACAATTACTTTTTGATATCTATTGTGCAAGTATGACTGCAAAAGGCTAACTGATTTTTTAGAGACACCATAATGTTCTAGCTTCTTTAAAAGTGTAACGTGATCAACGCAATCGAAAGCTTTAGACAGGTCACAAAATATACCAATTACGTCTTGCTTGCCCTCCCAAGCCTCAAAAATATGTTTGAGGAGTGCTATTCCAGCATCTGTAGTATTTTTACCTTTAGAAAAGCCGAACTGATTATTATGAAGGATTTGATTTACTGTTAAATAGTCTAATAATTGAGAGTATATAATTTTTTCAAAAATTTTACTAAGTGCCGGTAAGACTGATATCGGCCTAAAATTTGTGGGGTCACTTTTGTCACCTGATTTAAAAAGAGGAATAAGCTTACTATATTTCATTAAATCGGGAAAAGTACCTTCATCTATGCATTGATTAAAAATGAAAGCTAAATATGGAGCTATTATTTCAATTATAGATTTAATAACGCTGGTTGATACCTATGCCCCATAAATCTTCAGTCTTTTTAATATTTATAGACTTGAAAGCTTTTAAAATGTCTTCACTATTAATATGCTTAAAATTGAAAACTTTATAACACTTATCAACACATGACTCTAAGAGGGCAGCAGCAACGTTTGGACAGGAATTTAAATTACTGGTAGTTTCTAAGGGTACCCGAGAGAAGAAATCTTCAAAAACACGGGCAACCTCAACGTCAGATTCAATTAATTTATTATCTACTTTAAGGGAGAAGGAGTTTACATTATGTTTAGTTTTCCCAGTTGTTTGGTTAATAATATTCCAAGTAGCCTTTATTTTATTATCCGCTAATTTTATTTTATTTGAAAAGAACATCGCCTTAGCAGCTACACATACATTTCTAAACATTTGAGAATACTTCCTGACATATTCAATAAAATTTGGGTCACAGGAAGTATGCTTTGACGCATAAAGGTCATATAGTTTCCTTCTACTTGTATAAATTCCCGGTGTGGCCCAATCACTAAACTTTACTTTATCCGAATTACCATTGATCACTTTTTTCTTAAACGTTTTACTAAATTCGCCTTCAACCACATGAAATAAATCATTATAAAGGTAATTAGATTCCATAATGGGAACTGGTAAAGACTCAATTTTATTAATCACATTGTTTCTAAATACATCTATGCCCTTTTTAGTTATTGGCCTACATACAATTTTCCGCTTAGGACAGACATGATGGTGCTCTATAGAGGCTAGTTGTCCACTATGGTCAGATTTAATAACATTTATTATAGATTTTTCAGTGACTACACAGTTTGAAAAAATGTTGTCTAAGCAGGTGGCAGATGTGGGTGTTATTCGTGTAGGCTCATTAAAGGTATGTGATAAATTATACGATTTAAATAAATTTAAAAATCTGCTTGAGAGCTTTGACAACTTTGGGTCTAAAATGTCAACATTAAAATCCCCACATATGACAACCTTTTTATTACTTTTACTAGTTATTCTTAAAACTTCCTCCATAGTGGACTCAAACTCTAGGTAATTACTCTGAGGGGGTCTATAAACACATATTACAATTATTTGGTCTAGTTCCACACAAGACAATTCAATTATTCGTTCAATTGAGAGGGATATTATATCTTTGCGCTCTTTGTATTGAAAATTATTATGTAAAATTATAAGAGACCCTCCTCTAATAACAGATTGCCTACTAAATGAACTTACAATACTATAATTATCGATATTTAAAATTAATTCGTGACATTTTAACCAATGCTCAGTGATACACAACACATCAACATTTTCACAGTTTATAAATAAACTAACTTCTAGATCTTTATCAGAAAAGCCTTGTATATTTTGGTGTACAACTCTTAAACAATTAGGCTTTCCTGTTGTCAACACTGGGCTAGAGGGCGCCTCTGTTGTCTCTAATGGTAATTTAAATTAACCAAGTCAGTATTGGGATTCAATAGAATCAAATTACTTGGAAAAGATTCCAAGGTTGTATTAGAAAAGTCTGAATTTAACTGCTCAATAAAAGCAGAGGTTCTACTAGCCAGATTATTGGCTAATTGTTCAAAATAAAAAGATAGCGAAAGCGCTATTTGTCTCATAAAATAAATAGGCAGATAATATTTATCCTTGGTCAAGTTTAAATCCTTAAACAATGTATTTATGTCAATCAAATGTAGTTGTTTACTATTATGATAAGTGTACGGTCATTCAACCGCACAATCACTATTTGTAAGTCAGCACTTTTCCAAATGAACAAATAATTTATTTTATAACAAATCAGTTCGCATTCTGTCACCGATCGCGTTACTCATTAGCATCAGCACTTATTTAATAGCTTGTACAATTGTGGAAATACGTAATAAATATATCAATGTTATTTGTCTTCGTCTCGTATCATTGAAGATATCATAGCAACCCTCATCATTAGCAATCAAGGTGTGTGAGTTTAGCAAGGACTCATACATCTTTGTGGTCCTTCGAGTGAAACTCAGTGTTTTGTGTGTCTCGTGTACAGAGCGGATCGGTCCACTGGCCTCCCACAAGCGGGTCTCACCAGTTGGATTGAGAGGCGCCGCACATCTGTGCATAGGATATACGAGCATTGAGTGGAACCAGCAAGTTATCAAGTGATCATCAAGAAGCAACCAGCAATTTATCAATTTATCAGCAAATTATCAAGATATTATCAAGGAGCAAGTTTTCAAGTTATTATCAAGAGGTCACCAGCAACTTCAAATTTATTATCAAGCAAGTACTATCCAATCTAGCAAGCATTCAGCATTTCAAATTTAGTTTATCAGCAGTAAAATAAACTAACAACATCAACATGGAAGATCTTATCCGCGAGCAAAACAAAATCTATGAAGACATTCAGAGAATAAATATCAACTTCAACAAGGATAGTGAAAGCAGGAAAACTGGATCGTATATTCAGCAACGTATAGCAAGATTAAACGAGCTTTGGAAGAAGTTCGAGCTGAACGACCAGATTATTGAAAAGTCGGAAAACAAGACACATGAATATTTTTCGACTGATTTTTATAGTGGTGTTCATCAGTATTTTCTGTCCACGAGACTGATGATTTCATCATTCAAGAGCAAGAGCGAAATCAAGGAAAAGCAACCATCAACCTCGTCAGAATCATATTTTAGTGAAGAGCATGAGGAGGTCGAGCAAAACAAGCAGGAAAAAGGTGACCAGGCAGGTGATGACGCTACGTCATCCCAGCCAATCAAGCATAGTAACCGTAGTATGGAGAGCAAAACCGATGAATTACTAAAGAAGCAGGCAAGCAATTTTAGAGCATTTACACGCACTGTATCAAATATCAACCTGGAAATAGTAAATGAAAAGTGGGAGTTCGAAGACTTACTGCGAAACCTGGAAACGCGGTGGAAAATTATTGATGCTGCGCACTGGGAGCTTGACAGTGAGTTGGAGGGCACTAACACCATTTACGAAAAAGCATTTTCCACGCATGAAAAAACATACGAGCAGATGAAACGAGCCATTAATAGCAAACTGTGGTCAGTTTCTCATAGAGAGAAGTTTACGCCAAAAATGAATATTCCTGAGTTCAGTGGAGATTACAACCGTTGGACATCATTTAAAGATTTATTTTATGAGGGAATTCACAACAATCCCTCTTTATCTAAAGCTCAAAAGATGCAATTTCTCAAGAGCAAAGTCAAGGGCGAAGCAGAACGACTCATCCAGCATCTATCTATCAGCTCTGAGAACTACAGTACATGTTGGGAGCTACTTAACAACCGCTATAATAATACAAAACTTATATTTAACTCCCACATTAATATTATGATGGAGTTACCAACATCAAGACAGCAGTCAATGAGCCATATCAAGAGGATTCACGACACTACCAACGAGTGTATAAACGCCGTTAAAAACTTAGGCGTCGACACAAGTTCATGGGACCCATTAATTGTCCACTTGATGTCATTAAAATTGGATACTCAAACATATAATGAGTACATGGATTCGATCAAGAATAAAAGAGAACTGCCAGTATTAAAAGATTATCTGGAATTTTTGGAATCAAAATTCACAAGCATGGAGTCAGCGTGCCGTAAACAAGACAATTCTCATCATCAAGTACCATCAATTAACAAATCATTTGGAGCAAATAATCAAAAATCAAATCATTTCAAGCGTCCGTTTCTAAGTAATCAAGTAGTGACGCAATCAAGCAGCAAAAAATATAATTTTATTAAATGCCCACTTTGCGACGGTGAACATGGAATATATCATTGCAAGCAGTTTTTGGACTTGACACCATTTGCCAAACGGAAAACAATTACGAAACTTAATTTGTGCAGTAATTGTTTATTTAGTCACAATAACAAGAATTGCATTTCTACAAAAAGATGTCGTGAATGCAATCAAAGTCACAACACTATTTTGCATGATGCATATAAAAATTTTGGCAATCAAAAATTAGGGGAAAGTGGTTCCCAAACCCAACCTTGCCATCCTGAGAAGCAACAGCAAAGGAGTACGAGCGGATCGCATGTGTCACAAAGATATGATTTGCCAGAGATATTGCTAGCAACCGCAATAATCAAGATACAAGGAGGAGATGGTACCTATTACCATATGCGCGCTCTTATAGATCAAGGGTCGCAATTATCACTCATAACAGAAAAAGCAGCACAGTTACTATCATTACCTAGACAAAAATGTAAAGAAGTTATATCAGGAGTTGGGATAAAAGAGAGCAGCTGCAAGGGTCAAATCAACATCAACTGTGCGTCTATCGATGAAATTTACAAATTCAGCACTGACGCACTTATCATGAAAAATTTAACAAGAAATTTACCAAACTATACTTTTAGAAAACCTGACCTGGAATATATTCAAAATATCAAGTTAGCAGATCCTGATTTCAACTTGAGCCGCCCGATAGACATACTTCTGGGAGCAGAAATCTACTCTAACATTATTTTGGAAGGAATCTGCAGAACTAAACAATCATCATTAGTTGCGCAACAAACTAGACTGGGCTGGATTTTATGTGGCACCGTAAACACATTACAATGCAATGTTGTATTATCTACGAGCAGTATCAATCAAATGGAACGTTTTTGGGAAATTGAAGATATCTCAGACGAACAGCATCTTTCTTCAGAAGATTTGGAATGCTTATCATTTTACAAGGACACAACAAAAAGATTGGAAAATGGAAAATATCAAGTCCTACTTCCGCTTATAGAAAATTTTGAAGAACAATTGGGGTCATCCAAATCGAAAGCAATCGCCCAATTCTTACAAATAGAAAGAAAATTAGAAAAGCATGAAAATGTGTCACGAGAATACAAACAATTTATAAACGAATATTTATCGCTCGGACACATGATATTATCAAAGAGCAATACGATACCCGATTGTTACCTGCCGCACCATTGCGTCATACGAGAAGGGTCATTGACAACTGCATTACGAGTTGTTTTTAATGCAAAAAGTTTAACATCAACTGGAAAAAGTTTGAATGACCTCATGTACAGGGGTCCAAACTTACAGCAAGACCTTCAAACACTTCTATTAAAATGGCGAAAATATGAAGTAGCATTTACAGCCGATATCGAAAAAATGTTTCGGCAGATCTGGATCCATCCAGATGACCAAAAGCTTCAGAAGATAATATGGAGGGATCGTACAACGGAGCCTTTGCGTGAATATCAACTTTGCACGGTCACATATGGTCAAAAAGCATCACCATTCCTTGCCATGATGACCTTGAAACAATTAGCAAGAGATGAAAAACATAACTACGTAGGAAGTCAAGCACCGAAAGTTATAGAAGAGTCCTTTTTCATGGACGATTTACTACATGGAACGCATGGGTTACAAGAAGGAAAACAACTACAGCAAGATTTGATTAATTTACTCAAGTCAGGAGGATTTAATCTGAGAAAATGGGCTTCCAATAAGCCGCAGTTATTACAAAATCAGAACACTAATATCAGCACCCAATTCGAATTTAAACAAGCAGAAACAAGAAAAACTTTGGGTTTGTGTTGGAAAACAGATCAAGATCATTTTACATTCGAATCAAAAATAGAGTCCACAGAAAAATCAAGAATAACTAAACGAACTCTATTATCAAATATTTCAAAAATATTTGACCCACTGGGATGGCTCACTCCTATTACAACGAAACTAAAGCTTCTTTTTCAAAAGTTGTGGCAGAGCAAAATCAGCTGGGATGACGAGTTACCTAACGAAATTATTATTGAATGGAACAAGATAAGAGACGATATCAATAACATAAACAATATCACTGTTACGCGCTGGCTCGGTACGACACAAACAGCGAGTATCGAGTTACACGGTTTCTGTGACGCATCCATGAAAGCCTACGGTTGCGTCATATACTGCAAAATTAAAGAAAAACATCAATCAAAAGTTGTATTAGTAGTAGCAAAAGCAAGAATTGTATCAGAGAAGAAAAAACACACTCTACCAAGATTGGAGCTGTGTGGAGCAGAACTTTTATCAAGATTAATGAGCAAACTATTAACCTGTTTACAAGAATATGAAACAACAATTTACGGTTGGACGGACTCAACAGCAGTATTGGGTTGGCTGCAAGGTGATATTGGGAGATGGAAACCCTTTGTCGCTCACCGAGTTCAGAAAATAACAAACATCATGACCCCGGCCTGCTGGCGATATGTGAAATCGGCGAATAACCCAGCAGATTGTGCAAGCCGAGGCATCACAGCATCTCAGCTCATCGCACATCCTTTGTGGTGGGAAGGTCCGGCATGGCTACCTTCGTACAACCCAGAACACGAAAAGGAAGAAAAAGTTTACCAAACGGAAGAAGAAGTTAAGAAAATTAAGCAAACTCATGTTGTCACGCAGCAAGATTGTGACGTCATTAAGCAATTACTCTGCAAATACAGCTCGTTGGGAAAACTTGTCCGAGTACTGGCCTGGATGCGACGAGCTATAACTAAAAAGCAAGCAAGAGAAAGCAAAACTTATCTAACATTACAAGAATTAGAAAAAGCAAAGCATGAAATCATTAAATATACCCAGCAAGCAGAATTTACAGCAGAAATAAGCAAATTACAAGCAAAAACAGCAATAGATTCAAAAAGCAAGATATTAAATTTGAATCCTTTCTTAGACCAGGATAATATCCTTCGTGTGGGAGGAAGATTAAGAAATGCTTTCATAAGTGAAGAAATGAAACATCCTATTATTATCCCACACCAAAGCATATTGACAACCCTACTTATCGAGCAAGCGCACGCTTTGACCTTCCACGGCGGCGCTCGTATTACTTTATCAAATCTCAGGCGCAAGTATTGGATAATTGGTGGAAACAGAGCAGTCAAAAAACAGTTACTTACCTGCGTCACCTGCAAGAAACACAAACCTAGCAAAGAACATCAGCTCATGGGAGACTTACCTGCATCCAGAATAAATCCATCACGACCCTTCTACCACACGGGCGTCGACTTCACTGGCTACGTAGACGTCAAAACAAATAAGGGAAGAGGAGTAAAAACATCAAAGGGATACGTAGCAGTTTTCGTTTGCATGGTCACGAAAGCAGTTCACCTCGAACTTGTCACCGATCTGAGCTCAACAGCATTCATAGCAGCTTTACGCCGACTAGCAGCTCGCCGAGGATCGCCCCGCCATATCTACAGCGATAACGGCACGAATTTTGTCGGTGCGAACAAATCACTACAGCATGAATTTGTAAACCTCAAACAAGTGATAAATCCAGAATTCTACAAGGAAATCACAGATTTGGAGATCGAGTGGCATTTCCAGGCTCCGTCGTGGCCAAGTGCGGGAGGGCTCTGGGAATCCGCTGTAAAAAGCCTCAAACATCATTTGCGTAGAGTCTTAGGGGAGCAAAAGTTAACGTATGAAGAGTTCGCTACGTTACTATCACAGTTAGAAGCCTGCCTTAATTCACGTCCTTTGTGCGCAATATCAGAAGATCCAGAAGATTTAAATTATTTGACACCGTCACATTTCTTAGCATCTGGACCCGTTCTTACAATCATAGAAACAGAGAAAGATGAGAGGACAAGATGGAATCTCACTCAAAAAATATTTAAAGATATTTGGCAGAGATGGCGCGCCGAGTATCTTACACAATTATCAACAAGATCAAAATGGCAACATCCAAAACAAAACATCAAGATAGATGACATAGTTCTCATACAAGATGCCAACCTCCCGCCTGGAAAGTGGTCCATGGGGCGAGTCGTCGCATTACATCCTGGAAGAGATAGTTACGTCAGAGTTGTGACGTTGAAAACAAAAAATGGTCTAATCAAGCGACCGGTTGTTAAGCTATCGATATTACCAGTTAGCAATCAAACAACGCTATCAAAACAAACCGAGCAAATAACAGTGTCGGCCGCTAGTAACCTAAGGACGCAAGCGACACTTAATTCCGAGCAAGTATTGCAAGTGACGTCACCGAGTGACGCAGCTCGCTCGCAGCGACGACGCGCTCGTAACCGGAGACCTGCTACAAAGCTATCTGCATTCACTAATATTGCAATGACCATATTTTATTTTATCATGATGTTTTCTTCATGTTTTAGTCAAAATATAGTTCAAGTAGATCAAAATCAAGGAATATATTTTGACAAAGTAGCCAACATGCAATTGATAAAGGACGAATGGAAGATGATCGTATACTACGACATGTATCCCTATTGGGAAGGGACCAATGCATATATTCAATATCAAGATCACTTGGAAGCCACATGTCAAGAAATCAAAGAGAGAACGCATTGTGATATTATCATGCTTCAAATAAATCATGCGTTTTCTGAGCTACAATTTTATAACAACCTGTTAATGATGAACAAGCAAGGTCAAGCCAGACGGAGACGCGGCCTTATCAACGGAGTTGGCAGTATCGCTCGCAGCCTATTCGGCGTACTCGATGAACAATTCGCAGAACAGTACTCACGAGATATCACTCTTATCAAGCAAAATGAAAACCATTTGGCCCTTCTTTGGCGAAATCAAACATCAATTGTGGAAGCCGAATACAACCTTTTGAAGAGAACCGAGTTGAATGTACAAAAACAATACAAAATGTTCAATCAACATATACTTTCGCTCGAGAAAACATTGAACACTCTGAAAAAAGAAGTGCAAAATCTGGATTACGCAAGTGAATTTATAATGTCAACTATATCAGCAAACAACATGCTGTATAGCCTAAAGAGTATACAAGATACCTTCCTTGACATTATAACTAACGTATATAATGGAAAATTCAATGTCCATCTTATCACCCCGCAACAATTGCAAAATGAGTTGAACACCATATCTGGGCAACTGAGAAATGATTTGACCCTACCTATCAATAATATACAAGCAGATTTACAAAGCATTTATCATCTTTTGAAGGTCAGAGCAAGAATGACAGATCAATATTTTATATTTGAAATCAAGATTCCTTTAGTAAGCCGAGACAATTACGAACTCTATAAATTAATATCCGTCCCTAAACAAGTGGGAACGAATATAGTCACCCTACAGCCCATTTCAGAATATATTGGGATGAATCTTCAAAAAGATTCATACTTACTAGTGAAGCAAGAAGACCTGGAAGCATGCATCAGACATGATGAAATAACATATTTCTGTTATCTGACAACACCGATTTTCAAGATGAAATCAGATACAGATCTATGCTTAAAAAATTCAAAAAATCAATGCCATACGAAAATTGAACCATGCAAGAACATATGGATTAATTTGAGTAATTTAAACACAATATTCCATTTTTGTTGTGATCGTTGTCAGCTTAGAAACATATGCGGCGATCAAGTTACCGCGCGCCAGCTGACGGGCACAAACATTATTCATTTATTTGGGGATTGCATTATCAAGACGGACAACTTTACTTTTTACACACATCAAGAGCTAACAAGTACTTTAAAACTAAAAGTTGGTATACCACAGCAACTTTTGATACCACCGATCAACAATATCTTCAACGTGACCATACCAACAACTGTCATCGAAGACACAAATAAAGAAACGGAGCAACTATTGAATAATCTGGGTCACAAGATAGAAAAGCTCAAGGACACCGAAATTCTAACAGAAGGCATATCATATCACGACATTCATCACTACGCGATAACATACGCCATAGTGATAGTCGCAATAGCAGTAGGAGTCGGAATATTATGGCGCCGCCACCGCCGCCGGCAAGCCCGCCGCCAGACCCCCGCAGCAGCGGAGGAAGGAACCGCCGAGCCTGCCGCCCCCCAGCCCGTCATCGAGCCATCATCGACGCACTCGCAGTCGCAGCAGACGGCCAGCAAACCACAAGTATCGGCAACACCGCGAAAAATCAACAGAGGAACAACCCCTATTTTAAGAAAACTTGTATTTAGGGAAAACTCTGTATAGATTAAGCAATGAAATATTTAAGACTTATGTATGTTCTGAAATATTTAAGTTTATGTACTGAAATATTTAAGTTTTATGTACTGAAATATTTAAGTTCTTTAAAATCTTAGCAATTGTCTTATCAAAAATCATTATCTTCATCTTATTTTCTCTCGGCCGGCAGCATGTACGGTCATTCAACCGCACAATCACTATTTGTAAGTCAGCACTTTTCCAAATGAACAAATAATTTATTTTATAACAAATCAGTTCGCATTCTGTCACCGATCGCGTTACTCATTAGCATCAGCACTTATTTAATAGCTTGTACAATTGTGGAAATACGTAATAAATATATCAATGTTATTTGTCTTCGTCTCGTATCATTGAAGATATCATAGCAACCCTCATCATTAGCAATCAAGGTGTGTGAGTTTAGCAAGGACTCATACAATAAGCTATTGTACTTAACGTTAAATTTAAATTGTATCTTACTTTATTTTCCAATTGAGAGAAACCTTGACTATAGGGAAATGTAAACATAACTACTTTCCTAACATTTAAGGAGCATATTGAGTTATAGTATGATATTAATTGGTTTTTATTAATATCACCCCTATCCCCAATCAAAATTACCAAATTTGTATGGTCATCATACGACTTCTTAACTATTGATTTCATTATACTATTTATAGTACATCCAGGCATACAATAGTTAATAACATTTTCCTTACATTGTTTCTGGAACAATTGGCCTAAGTTTTTTCCAATCTCATCACAGAAAATAATTGTTTTAGTCATCCTTTTTTTAGAAGGGGATTCATTTAAATTATTGAGTAATACACAATCAGAAATATTAGAGACTGAAGTCTCCAACATCTCCGACCGCGCACCACTCAAGGTCAAGGAGGCCTGTTTACCTAGCAGCCCTGAAGGGCTGGCAGGCAAACAAACCTCCGGAGCAGCCTGGCTTAGTGACTGATTATGGCTTAAATGATTGCTGTCAATCATACAACTACATCTGCATTTCTTACCTAGGGACTCAAATCGGTCGGTATTAAAATTACAAAGGTCGATCATGTCATTTGCAGCCAATTTTTGATAATTTAGCTGCTTGCGGGAGAATTCACTAAAGTTAGTGTTCATTTCCCGAAGTGAAAGTTCCAAATTATCAATTTTGTCACTTAATTCAATACCTACAATTTTACTATCTTTATTCTTATTACATGTTTCTTTGGTAATCACTTTTAATTGTTCTAACAATAGTGTACGTTCTTTCTTTAAGTTACCATATTTTTTATAATAATTTTGTCTTTTGATTAATTTCTGTGTTTTCCTTATGTATCTATTAATTTTAATATATTTTTTTAATTTCTTACCGCTACTAAACTGAAAAATACTATTATTGTTTTGAGATGGTTTACTACCATAGTTAACACATTCCAAAGTTGAATTGTCATGTGTTGCAGAACATTGCATTAACTCATTAAAAAGGCTCTGAGAATGCTTTTCTTCTGTTATACATTTAATTTTATTTTCTAAGTTTAGAACTCTCTTTTGAGAAATAGACAAACTTATTTCTAGTTCCGTTATGCGACTCAATGCCTGTTCATGAGTGTCAGAACAAGCCCTAAATGACAGAATAAAGTCTTCCATTTGGTTACACTTGTCCACCACTTCCGCATATTTAACATGAAACTCAGCAAGTTCATTCTTAAGTTCAGAACTTCAGAGTTTCAGTAATTAATGAACTTGACTGTACATGAAACAAAAATAACACAAGCTATAGGAGTATTGTACCTCCACGCGACGATGAAGGCGGTTACAGTTTTCCAGGCTCGATGTAGACTGGTGCATGAGTCGTCCGCATCGACATCGGCTTCATTTGACAGATGGATGTGCCATATTGCTCTTAGTCTTTGGTAAGTTTTCATTTGTGTCAAAAAGAAGCAGCAATGTGTCACATCCACTGTACCTAATGGAACCACTACGCTATTGAAAAGAAATCCTCAATCCAAAAACCTCCTCATTTCAAATCAAAGTTAAATAGTGACGTTTTTCATATCTGTGTTAACACAAAATATCAACACGTTTGAAAAAATGTTGTTTAACTCAGTTGTTATACATTATAGATATATTTGTAACGAGGCATGATTGACAATGTAAGAGGCAGAAAATAGCTGTCGCCTGGCGTTTGATCTTAAGGTGGTATACTAACAAACATTGCACATTAATTGGTTCATCATACCTTAATATTTCATAAATACATGCGCAACTAACTCGTTTCAGTTATTTGTTCGCGCGAAATAATAAAAAAATTGTACTTTCATACATAAATCACGAAAAGTAATATCTTATATTTTCAATAATTCTACGTATGTGTGCGTGACTCATCGCACCTCATGTATGAAAGTACATTTTTTTTATAATTTCGCGCAAACAAATGACTGAAACGAGTTAGTTGCACATGTATTTATGAATTACTAGGAACGGCTCCAAACTGCACCACCTTCGGTGGCGCTTTGGAGCCCAAGAGAGGCGGAGCGCCGCGAGCTTTTACAACTTTATGTCAGCATAACTCTGTGAGGACATGACGGATTTAGACGCGGTTTGTTGCATTAAACGCAGAATTACATTCTGGTCAAATTTGTAATGTATCGCGATGCACAAAAGTCTATACTTTTCGAGCAAAACCCTAAAAACCGAATTTGGCTCTTCTTTGGCGCCAAAAGCTAAGGTTATGGTGATGGTAGGACATCGATTTTTTGTCACCTCCTAGGTATGGTTGATGTCTAAGTATGTGCAAAGTTTCATTAGAATCGGTTAAACGGTCTGGGCGCTATGACCGGGTGGACAGATTTTCAAAAGAGTCAACATAAGAGAGGCTCCGCTACGCTCCGCGTCAATTAATGTACGGTGAACCAATTAATGTACAATGTTTGTTTGTATGGAAGTCGTACC
The DNA here is from genome assembly GCA_910589605.1 of Chrysoteuchia culmella. Taxonomy (NCBI): domain Eukaryota; kingdom Metazoa; phylum Arthropoda; class Insecta; order Lepidoptera; family Crambidae; genus Chrysoteuchia; species Chrysoteuchia culmella. The sequence continues at coordinate 6,727,623 of OU342671.1, read as the reverse complement.
ACCTTAATTAGAAAGTTATTAATAAAAAAAGTGACGTGTCTATTGACGTACTTATTATCATCAGCCATTTTATACTCATTTTCAAGTGCGTCGCAAGCCCATGGCCCAATGGGGGCAATTTAATGGGGTTTAAAAACAGGTGCAACAAATCGCTTGAAACTTTTTACAGTATATCTTTAACGTACAAAAACTAAACTGTATCTATTTTTTATGTATTTTGCATTTTTCAATGCTATTATGAAAAATTAAAAATATAAAAATATTGGAAAAAATCAACTCGGCCACAAGTGAATTCTCAGATGGGACTCGAACCCACGACCTTTGGAAATCCGGCCTATTGCTCTAATCACTGAGCTACCGAGACTTGCGGACCACCGTCGCAATTCTCCAGTACTTTTAAATTACTTATACGCTGTAGGCCAGCAGCGTTGTCACATCAATGCTAGGAATATCCTTGTATTCGAAAGAAACATCTTTTCATTAGATTTACATGTTTTCAAACTTAAAGATCGCGCTTTCTTTGCGTGACGTCATTGTTACCGTTTCATACAAAGAAGGCTACTCGAGAAAATAAACAATTAAATGATTGTCAGGAAATAATCTCTCTAAATTTGTTTGTCTTTTTTTCTTCTTTTTTAGTGAGTCACTATTTTTACTTTGTCATTTTTGTTTAATTTAGTTCATAACTAATTATGTAAATAAATAAATAAAATATTTGCATACAATCACACCAATTATCTAGCCCACGTTAAGTTTCATGAAGAACTTGTGTTATGGATACTAGATAACGAATAAACATACTTTTGTAAATAAATAGGTACTACATATTAAACACCCAGACCAAGTCAAATAGACATGTCATGCACACAAATATTTGTCTTGTCCGGGGATCGAACCCGGGACCTCTGGCGCAGAAGGCGGGTTCCCCTGTGCCAAACAGGTCGTCAAAGTAGTAGTAGTATGTAGTTACTAACTGTTTGTAAGTTAATGGTCAATGCTGTGCATTCTTGTAATTGGGCATAGATTTATGGTGTATTAACCTTAGATAATGTTCTTTAATGATTTTTTCTGTTGCCCGTAAATGTGCCATAAATAAATTAATAAGTTCACTTATCAATATTATCTATACTATATAATATATAATATTATAAAGACGAAAGATTTGTATTTTTGTATGTAACGAATAAACTCAAAAACTACTGGACCGATTTTGACGAAATTTGGTATAGAGAATCCTTAGACCCCAAGTAGTAACATAGGCTATAAATGATCCCAAAATTCCCACGGGAACGGGAACCACGAGGGTGAAACCGCGCCCGGCGTCTAGTTAATAATATATATATATATATATATATATATATATATATATAACCGTTTCTTGTTTTTCTCTACTTAATATACATATTATTATAATTATGACTGATTATCGTAGAAAGTTTTTATTAAGATCATTTTATATCCTTAGCAATAATTTCGTTAGCGACCTTTTTAGGCCCACAGGTATGAGTGGCTGGTACAGGCCGTAAAGGTGGATGATCTGGTTTTGCATCTTTACTTTTTTTTGTTACAGGTGCATAATGATTAACGACTAAGATCAACAAACGTATGTTTTTTTCCAATTTCTGATGTTTGGGGTCATTGGCTTCCGGTGACTGAACTGTACCCCGTGTTCACAGGTACCTGGTTGACTTGGGTCACGCACTGCAAAACATTTAAAATATTTCACATTCAAGTACAATAAAAAAAAACATTATTTGAAATGAAATGAAGAGCGTTGGCCCGTAAGAACACTTTTTTTGTTAATTTATTTAATAATAACACAAGGAGCATACAATTTTCTTTTTAGAATAGTCCCGCAAAACCGACTAGTCGGTTTGTCTGTGGGATCTTCAGTCTCTTTTATTGCGGATCCGCCTCCTATCGCGTAAGATGAAGACTATAGTTAGATTTTTAAGTAGATACAATGACAGGGCCATATCACTTTGTAAATTATACTGTTTTTCGTAGTGATTTACTCGAGTTCCAGTAAATCATTCTATTCTATTCCAGTCCAGTATCCAGTATGTTTGATTCCATTCACGTACACAAATTCATCTTCTTTCATCCAGTAAATATATTTTGTAACATATAGAAATTGTACGGTAGATTGAGTTAAAAATGGAGCCTCACAACACGTGTTATTACGAAAAGAACTCGGGTGAAACTCCAACAAATTCAATATTATGCATTATTTTTACAAAATGACATTGGCATCTGTCAATACTGAATAAAATATCCGACAAGTCTTTTTTCTAGTACAATTACACTTTATTTATAGTTCGACATGGCCTATATTTAGTTATCATTTCTCCAAACCTCGTCCCATGACCTTAAAGTGATAAATAACAAACAAAAATCACAAATATCATTCGGAGACAGGCATTGACCCAGTACTATCGTGCAGCCCTATAGAAGTTTTGTTACTGACTCTGAATTAGTTACAGTTTACAAAAATAAAACATTTTTTTTCTAAAATAGAAGAACGCTTATTCATACACGTTGAATTTATGTTCTTATTGTATACAAAACATGTATTTGAATGTTCATATACTTTTTCTAAGTACATACTGAAAAAAAATAAAAATATCGATAGTTATACGGGTACTTTAAAGCCGAGTGAACGTCGACGACGACCGATGGTAAAGTGACTCATAAGCTTATAGGTGAGAAGCACAAAATTATGCAGCGAACTCGTAATTAATATTTCAATTAATTTTTTTATGAAAATCACAAAAAAATGCTGAAGCTTTTCTTCCGTTCAAAAATGTTTAGGGTTTTTTGAAATACTTTTGTTGTGTTCGATTCATTTTTCTACCCAAAATTTATTTATCATATTACGAGTATATATAATATTATAAAGCTGAAGAGTTTCTTTGTTTGAACGCGCTAATCTCAGGAACTACTAGACCGATTTAGAAAATTCTTAAACCATTAGAAAGCTACATTTCTCCCGAGTGACATAGGCTATATTTTAACTCGATATTCCGCGAGGATCCGCTAGTTAAAAATAAATTTTAAATCTCTACTACTGTCAAAATCCTTTAGTTTTAATGATCTTTGACAATCCTATAATGTTTCAGTGTGAGTTTAAGCTGATTTTTGGCTCCATAAAATGTCGAATTTTAGATATCGAATCCGCGAGAATCGTGCCTCTGTACTTTAAATACTTACTTCAAAAATAGATATATTTATTTATAAAGCATAGCGATGTTCATAATTTTAATACTAGAAACAAGAATAAGCTTGCCGTTCCAAAATTTCGGCTTGAAAAATGTAGACGCTCGTTTTTGGGGAAAGGCATAGCCTTTTTTAATAAAGTTCCACAACAAGTTATTGAGCTGCCTTTGCATAAATTTAAAATATATGTTAAAAAAACGCTCTTAAGCAAAGGTTATTACAAGGTAGATGACTATTTAAAAGACCAAAATGCATGGATGTGATACCAACATTAAACATACTATTGTAAATAGTGTAAGAGGAAAATATTCTAATATGAGTATGAGAAAATTTCTTCTTTTATTAAATATATTTCAAGATTGTAGATTTGTGTTTGGCAACAACATGTTCCATTGTAAATGTTGTTGTTTCTGCTAAGGCTGATAAGTTTCTTGCGGCCGTTCTTCTTATCAGTAAAAGATGTCCTGAATGGCTGGTAGGGAAAAAAAATGTTGGACTATTCGAAAGTACTTATCTATAAGTCTATTTGAATAAAAATCTTTGACTTTGACTTTGACTTTGACTTTGATATAAACGTATGCGTTGTAAGTAGACTGTTATAGTAGAAAACGAAAAATATGTCGCGTAATTCCGCAAGAAAAAATGCAGATGCAGCCCAGTGACACACCTTGCACCTTCACCGACTACTCTACACGTGTTGTGTGTGCCAATCTCAGCACCGAGTCGGTGCTGAGATTGGCACGGTCTAACAACTCCTGAGGATGCTCCGTGTGTGGGCGAAACACGTGTAGAGTAGTCGGTGAAGGTGCAAGGTGTGTCACTGGGCTGCATCTGCATTTTTTCTTGCGGAATTACGCGACATATTTTTCGTTTTCTACTAAGATATGGATTTCCGCCAAGTAACGCCTGATTCTATCAAATAGACTGTTATAGCTTTATTATGCTAAAAAAATCTCCAAGCATTACAGATTTTAAAAAAATCTATGAATTAAATCTATGAACCTTTGGTCTCAAACACTTAGCCGAGTATAAATGTTTAACAATCGAATTCAAGTCCAATCTAATGTCACTGATCTTGTTATGGCATCAAGAATGTAGGACAACATCCCGACAAGCTAATTCTGATGCAGAAATGTGCAAATCTAGATCTTGTACTGCTAATAATAGCAACTAATTGAAATGCTATAGTAAGTTTGCGGAGCAATTTGCTTCTTCCAGTTTGCAAATTGATTTGAACTTCTGTGCAAATATGCATTTTGTTTAAAGGGCGTTGGGTTATTTCACTGTCAACATTTTTTTTATGAACAACGGGTAGACACTTACTACTTATTTAAGGCTGATGATGAAAGCGCACCATCCCGGAGTCCTCAACCAGTGAACCAGTTAACCGCCTCTGTGGTCTAGTGGTACAACCACCGGACCCAGGGGTCCCGGGTTCGATTCCCAGCGGGGGTACATATTGTATTCGGTTTGGTTGGTGGTAGGACTTGTTGTAAGTCCGCCTGGCTAACTACCACCATCTTATCTAAGTCTGACGCCATAACAACTATGTTTTCAGCATTGTTGTGTTCCGGCAGTTAGAGATAAGATAGCTCAGTGATTGAGGATTCCGGGAGAGGCTCGCTTCCATCTTCAGCCTTATCAATACTTAACATCAGGTATGATGAAGGCTAAGAGAATCCCCGTCGGTCATAAAAAAAAAAAAAAAAAGTGACTAACTGGCTATCATATCTCTAATTGACGGAACACAACAATCCTGAAAACATTGTTTTTATGGCATCAGACTTAGATGATGGTAGCGAGCCAAGCGGATTTACAACAATCCTACCACCAACCAATCCGAATCCAATATGTAATATGTATCCACTGGGAATCGAACCCCGGGACCTCTGGGTCTGATATCAGTGATTGTTAACATTAGACCACAGAGGCGGTTGCAAAATGAGGGTTGGACCCACTCGCTGAGTGTATCGTTGTAAATGTTCCGGAACGATCCGATTTTGATGTTTTTCTATTAATCTTATACCTACCTACTTAATATTATAAATGCGAAAGTTTGTAAGGATGTTTAGATGGTTGTTACTCTTTCACGCAAAATGTACTGGACAGATTCGGATGAAATTTGGCACATAGATAGGAGATAGCCTGGATTAAAGCATAGGCTTCTTTTAACCCGATATTCCCACGGGAACGCGAACCACGTGGGTGAAACTGCGGGCAGCCGCCAGTTTTTGCATTTTTCATTATGGGGAAAGAGGTAAATATCCGCAGTAAAAATAATCTTAAAAATTTTTAACAGGGTTTTTCCCTTACGAGTTTAGATTGCATTGTGTCAGTTCTTTTTAACTTGTAAGTTTAAAGAAAAAGAGATTTCAATCTTTAACTTTTTCCTCATATAGGTGTTTCACCTTTTGTGAACCAGTATGGACTGGATGTCGTCAAAACAGCATTTTTATTTTAGGAAAAGGACCCCGCACATAATGTATGGATAAAGTTCGTAAGATTTGGATGAATTTATGGGATAATATAGACTTTGAGAGATCACCTGTGGAACGTTAAATAATGAACAGTTTTTTCAATATACAGACTGGATTTTTTTCATGCCGCCTGGAAGGAAAGTACTTACCTAAGTACTGGAGAAATCGGATTTCACTTAAAGGAAACATTCCCTTATTTTTGAAAAGAAACAAAACTTCTGCCCCTTTCAATCTTTGTCTAAATAGTGTTTATTTCAGTGACATTTATGGGACTACCACCATCCTAGGGCTGGGCAATGTTATCTTCACTTTGTCGGTCAGTTGTCGTTCATTCATAAAACAAAGATAAACAAAAAGATAATGAGCGCTTCCTATATTAATAAAAAAAAACCTTAGATAAGCCATCAGCCAAAACAAAGCGATTTAAAAGTGTTTGAAATGTGATTAACTACAATAATCCACAAATGATTAACGGCCGGTTTCAATAATCTATCCCTAACAAGAGGTAGGCGTATCTTGGTTACGTTACTTAGCAACCGCTGTTATCTTAGGCTGAATAACAAATCATCTAGTTTTATTTCAAATTAATTGAGGAACCCCAAAATACAACTAAGAGAACGTACGTCTAAATCGTACCTTTAGGATTTTCGATTTTTCTTTTAAATTTTATCTTAATTTAATTACATTTGTTATGATAATGATCAACATTAAATTTAATTAAATATCTCAGAGGCTATTTTGTTGAAATAGGAATATAGTTAGGTTTTATTGTTAATTAGATACAAAATTCCAAAGTACGACTTAAGAACCAAGTGGTACAGTTAAACGAACCGTTTTCTAAATTGTAGTTTGGACAATATATGTATATTCATTTATTTCAGACAAATACAAAATACTTATTACAATATTTATGTTATGTCCATATTAATTGTTGTTAGTTACAAATTTTATCTTACATTCTATGTTAGTAAATATTAAGGAAAAACAGATTTAACAAAGCATGTCATTTAATAAGGAGCCCTATCCAGAATCTCAGGATTGGACAATCCATCTTTGCCGCTATAGTGCTCAGAATGATGTTACTACTACCCCGTACCCTGTCAAGCAAGGATGCCACTCGTTTGCGTCGGATGGCGTAAAAGTCATCAGTGTGCTCGCTAGCGAACATACCTGAAGTAGCCCTAACATCACCCTGAACGCATTATTGTATTGAATACGGAGAGCATTATAGGCCCTCTGAGTGTAATTCACCCACAGAATGCTCGTGTAAAAAACATGGCAATATGCTTTGAAAAGAGTGATTTTCACTTGTTTTGAGCAACGAGCAAATCTGCGGGACAGCATATTACTCCGCACGGCCAATGCTCTCCGTTCCCTTTCAATATCATGGTCATCCTTTTGGTCAGCGGTAACAATGTGTCCAAGGTATTTAAATTAATTTACTCTTTGCAGTTCACTATTGCAGAGTACAATAGGAGGTACAGTATCTGGACATTTACCATAAGCCCCAAAAACCATAAACATACAATGTTTCGAAAAAAAATATTGTGAGATGCTAGTATAATTCGAGCCAAAAATTGATATGCCATTTTTGTAGTCTAATAGCTGTAGCATTATACGACATTTTATCAATATCTTTAATACTTTCCATTAAAACGTTGTTCAAAGTTAAGTGGTACGATATCGGCGTCTTTCCCCTACCACAGAATACTCAATAGTACAAGTACCTAATCATAATCAGTAAGATACAGAGTTTAGCATTATAGTATAGGTTATCTAGGCAACGAAGCTCCAGTAAGCCTATCTCTTTCTGTAGATAAGTTATTGAAACCGACCGTTAGTAGATAACATTTTGAAAAAAATAAAACGGAAAACATCAATCCCTATTGCAACTTGAACACTTCACCCAAACATATGCTATCTGATTCGTCGTCGTCGTCGTCGTCTCAGCCACATGACACCCACTGCTGGGTATCCGATCCTGGGGGCGATCGTCGAGGCCTCCCCAAGGATCTCCACGACGATCGGTTCTATGCTGCCCGCATCCAGCGGATTTCCGCGACCTTCACCAGATCGTCGGTCCGCCTTGGGGGGCCTACACACGGAGCGTTCGTCCGGTACGCGGTCGCCATTCCAGAACCTTTCCGCCCCAACGGTCATCGGTTCTTCTCGCTATGTGCCCCGCCCACTGCCACTTCAGCTGAGCAATCCTTCGAGCGATGCCAGTAACTTTAGCTCTCCTGCGGATCTCCTCATTTCTGATTCGATCACGCAGGGAAACACCGAGCATAGCACTCTTCATTTAGCCTTGAGCCTCCTTATCAGACCCATAGTTAGCGACCACGTTTCGCTGACGTAAGTTATCAATCACTGGCAACACACACTGGTCGTAGACTTTCGTCTTGAGACGATGAGATAAGTTTTTACGGAGATTTTACGGAGTTTCCCGAATACTGCCCATCCGAGTTGGCTATTATATCTGATTGCGGACCCCTAATTCATAAACGCAGTAACTTATTCACCCGACGAGGGACTAAAATGGCCACTTTAGGAATATTTAGGCTCTATTCCTTGGATGAATTAGTAAGGAATAATGTGAATTCCAATAACGGTCGTTGAACCAAGTCAGAGGAGGACTTTTATGGCTTGAGAATTAACCTTGACACCAGAGGTAGCCACCAATCCTCATAAGATAAGAAAGTAAGAACGATGTGAATTCCCTGACAATTCATTTATTTGTTACTTTCTATGTAGTTTTTTTATGTCATTTTATTACATACTAGCGAGAATCCTCGCGGGTTTACCCGCATGGTGCCCGTTCCCGTGGTAATATCGGGATAAAATATAGCCTATGTCACTCGGGAGAAATGTAGCTGTCTAATGGTCTAAGAATTTTCTAAATCGGCCCAGTAGTTCCTGAGATTAGCGCGTTCAAACAAACAAACTCTTCAGCTTTATAATATTAAATATAGATTTGCTCGTAAAGGGTTTCTTATTACACCACTTTCAATATCGTATTGTATCTCATTACGTACTTGTGCGCTTTTGTAATGTAAAACGCACGGTTTATCAAGATGCTCCGTCTGAAACGAACGTTACTTTTTTAAATCTTAGCAGTGGTTTTATGTGAGAAAAGAGGTCAACATTTTATGAATAAAATTAACTTTGGGAGATCATAATAATAACTTGACAATATTAAAAATGCCAACTGGCAACGTAATCATCAATTTTACAAATTGTTACTGCTTAAATAAGTTATTAAAAATGTATTCGTTTAAGAAAGTTTCCTCGCAAATATGTTAAAAAACGTCGTATGACATACGTGTGCTTTGATAATTACAGCCTCTGCAATATCCCCTGTAATTTTCAACTTACCGCACTTATATCATAATGTACTATTATAACACAATGGTAGTTAATTAGATTTTTCTCTTATTATATTGAAGCAAATTCCATACAAAATAAATAAATAAATGAAATGTCATGTAATTCACATTATGGTTCCTAAACAATATTGCTTAAGGTGCTATTTTAAACCCTCTGGGCCAGCACATCTTTCTTTCTTATCGTATGAGGATTGGTGGCCACCTCTGATTTTAGATTCTCTTAGCTAAGCAGATATCAGACCTCGGAAGACTTCTCGGCTAAAATAGACTACTAAAAGAAGAGTTGCAATAAATCTTTTGAGGTCACAGTGACTCCAAGCGAGCTGCTCCAATGAGGGCTTTTGGAGCTGCTGCAGCCCCATTAAAGTAAAAAAAATATCGATTCCTGTCTGAGAATTCACTTGTGGCCGAGTTAATTTTTCCAATATTTTTCTATTTAAAATTTACCATAAGTATAAAAAAAATATCTTATTGATTGAGCTAACAAACATCACTCTCCGCTTTAATAATACCTGACAATTTCTCCATTCATACCGTAAGTTTGTCTGCAAGATAGTAAGTATTTTTAAGGTTTTTGATTTATAAGCTTTTGCATTTTTAATGCTATACTAGATGATACAATTTAATAGAAATATAATTATTATTAGAAAAGAAAATTAGTTGACGCTCATAAGTTATTCTTAGACGGGAGTCGAACCTACTGAGCTAGGTACCGAGCCTTGGGCTACGGGCTTTCACAGTAACACATACATACTTTTGAAAGATTTTTAATAACAAACCAACTTAATACATAACAATTATTTAATTAATAAACAATGAGTATTAAGATTAATCTTACTTTTTAAACAAACATTAATAAAAAGTGATTTCATTTGCAGTCGGTCATCGTTCATTGTTGAGTCTTACACCCATATTCTAAGTCGTTGCTCCGAAACTTACTCGTCCTCGACTTAACGAAACCTCATTGAAAACCTCTTCGAAATACTCCACGAAATCGGTATTCTAAGTCATAACTCCGTAAGGACCTGGAGGAGCCAAAGAGTACGTAGCCACTCCGTGTTAGGCCTAGCGCACACTACCATTTTTACCCACGACGAGGTTGAGTAGAGTGTAAAAAGTTTTGGAGGAACGACTTAGAATATGGGGGTTAGTCTTGAGTAGTTGAAATTATATTAGTGTAAATAATATTCTTCAATTCCGTGGGTAGGCCCCCAACAAGGTGGACCGGCGACGGTCTGGTGCGCGGTCGCGGGAAGCCGCTGGATGCGGACAGCGCAGGACCGATCGTTTTGGAGAACCTTGGGGGAGGCCTATACCAGTGGGTGTTATGTGGCTGAGACAATAATATTACTTAATAAGTAATATTATTTTCGTATGCATAATTATACTTGAGGCCCGCAACACGGCATTTTCCCATATATACGTAATACCAAAATAATTAAAAAATTTGAGCATGTGTACTCTTGATGTTATTCGGAGTAAGACAGTATGTATCTGGGTACTTTTAAATAAAAAATCCATAGTTACTACCTATTAAAAAAATTATGCCAATTCCATTTTTTTATACAGAACTGCAATTGGCATTTTTTTTTTTATTATTTTGGTGAAATTTTTTTCTCAAACATGCTTGGAAATATGAGCATTATTTTGACAACCTTCTTTAGATAAATCGATATTGCTGTACTGGCCACATACATGCGAGCAGCGGCCGGCAAAAGTTGTATGAAAATCCATATCTGTCGTGTTTAGCGGCCAAATAAATTACATAGTAAACTCATATCTGTCGTGTAATTTAAAAATGGAACGATCTTTTAATCCGAAGTATGGTAACAAAGGAGGTAAATTATCAAAGGTTTATTTAAATTTCGAACTGGCTTGCAAATAGAAAGCTGTTTTAGATGACACTAACGCGGGAAAAAATATTGTTGTTCGTCTGATTTCAAAAAGTAGTTTTAACTCCCGCGCATTTCGCGCATTATATGAGAAAAGTACTATACAAGCCTTGGCCACAACTAGACATTGATGGACTTACGTATGTGGGCCGAGCGAATTCGTCCATCTATACCTCTTTTGTTAGTGTACATGTGTGTGTCTCTACAGCTTCCTCATAAGACAGAGAAATTCTAAGAATGCCATATTTTAGTGCATATTAGGTGCAATCAAACGTGTCAGTGATATTTTAGGTGCAACGTGTCCCCTGGAGAAACGTGTCCCCAGGTGACACATGCCGTTTTAAGGCAAACCAGTGAGGTTAGGGCTTTAGACTATAGTCAGAAATTTAGTGCACAATAGGTGCAATGAGACCCAAAAAACTAATCGTCACACTCAAATACTGTTGAAACTACGATCATTAAAGTGTGTGTTAGCTGGAGACCCGTGTCTCTGGCTTACACACACCTGTATCTTCGTAATTATTTGAGGTAGGATTATGTTTTATACCTCAAATTTTTGAGTCAAATTGGAGCAGTAAGCTCCAAATTTTTCTATTCTCTAGCTCGAATAGTTTTTGAGCTACGAACCGATAAGCATGTGTAAGCTGGAGACACGTAACACGTTTTGAATCACTGTAACTGTATAAGTTAGAGTCTCGTATTAAGAATCAAATGATACCTTATAATAGGTGCACACAGCATGCTAAATTTCAAATCACTGGGCTTCTTAGTTTCAAAATTATAGCCAAAAAACTGGTGTTCCGAAAAAAATACCGAAAAAAAAATTGTATTAAGGAAGTCGCCGATTTTTGTCTTTGTTCTATGAACTATAGGTAAATATACTCAGCCTATTCCGATCACTGAATTAATAAGAGAGAAAAAAGCATAGTTCGGTACAGAATTTATAATAGCGTATGGCTCTGGTTATTTCCAAGTAAACCTGGGGGCTTATGATAGTTAATAAACAAGAAATTTCTAGAGAGAGTTTCTAGTTTCGAGAGTAAATGCGAGGACCTGTAGGTATCAATAGACGTTATTTTAGACAGTAAAAAAGATAAAATGTACATATTTTGTGCATCGTATCTCCCGCCTCCTGTACAAACACATGTCTTAGAACACTTCGTTAATAGCGTAAGTCAAACATTACTTCTACAGAAATTATATATCTTATGAGAGTCGACTTGAATATTTTAAGATCCAAAGCCTCAAACATAGAAGGCTCCTTTTCGATAGCATGTTTTTGTACAAACAAACTAATTAATGGAGTGCTAGATTGTTCTAACCTTCTGGATCAGATTCAAATCAACGCTCCCAAAAAACTGCCTCGGGTTAGCAGGTTCAACATTTTTGTACAGAAAATTGTTAAGAGCAATCTGGGCAGTCACTCAACTTTGAATAGGGTCCAGAGGCAATACAACAGCGTATCCCGGTCAAATAATTCTGAAGACTTGGACATATTCCACCTCAGCCTGAGAACATATATAGAGTAATTGTTAAATCTATTATTAGTAACGTAAACCCCAATTAAATTAAATTAAATTAGATCATCTTGTAACAACCTGATTTTAACCTTCCGCAACATGTATTGGATTTTTACATTGTCTTTTTTTTTTTGAAGATCGTAATTGCATGCCGTGGCTGTCCATAATTAGAAACTGTACTTAGACTAAGATTCTTTATTAATTTATTACATATTGTTAGTACATGTTTTTGTTGACTGCCCAATAAACAAATAAATAAATAAATAAAAAATAAATAGCTTTGTATGGAAAAGTCGTGGTCGTGGTCTGACTTGCAGAATCAACCCTTTAATCAATCAAACAATTCTTTATTTGCATAAATGTGGTTAACATTAAGTAACAGGGTAGTGCATCACATTTACCATTTCTGGCTTACAAACATAGACTTTATTTTTTACACCTTAAGTAAAAATATATGAAACGAGATCGACTGCATACGAATTCTTAGTATAAGTACCTATTCAATTGTCTTATTTACAAAGTGTTTTTAAATAATAATTTCTCAGAATATCTTAATATCACAATTATTTGGGACAACACAGTCTCGAACGAAATATCAAGTTTTTTTTATTGGCAATGATTTTTAACGGACTGAGCTTTAAAATCTAATCTAAGATCTGAAGAAAAAGTTACTAAATCATCGTAAAATAGCTACAGTTTTTTGTCGTTTTTGGACATCGTTTTGTTAATTTATATTTGTCTAAAATTCATTTTTCAATTCAAAAGGATTGACACGCTGACGTTGCCCAGATAGCTAAGACTTCTCGAATATATCTAAATCTTCTAAATCCATCATATCCACGTTATTTATAGACATTTTCGTAAATAATCGACACAACAAAATCCAAATTAACCTCAAACCAAAGTTAGTACCTGTTAAACTAGCGGTCTCGCGGGTTTAACTTTAGTACCACAGATAGTTCAAGGTTTAGTGTTTAAATTCGTTTTGTAATAAGATTTTTTTTAGTCTATGGTTTGATCCAAGTTTAAGCCAAGTATTTTATTCAGTCCGCGTTTTGGAATAAGACGGTGAGGGTCTAAAAAGGGCGCTTAATTAATATTGCTTAGTTCACTTAGCAATATTGTTTTCAGGGAACTAATTCCCTGACAATTCCTTTATTTGTTTCTGTCCTATGGAATTTGATTTTAGTAAGTTTTCTTCCTTTCAAAAAATGTAAAGCAAATTCTGCTACACATACACTCACATAGTTCTAAACTCCATAGATAATAAACAATTAAATGAACAGTTAGGGGACTCACGTAGCAATGTTGCGTTGGCGCCCTTTTTAGACCCTGTGATCAATACACGTTTGGTTCACATTATTATTCGTAAATAAAAAAGAAATAACATTTTAAAAACCCCCCCACCACAAAAAAAAATTAAAAAATAAAAATTTCTTGTGGTGGGGGGGTTTTTAAAATGTTATTTCTTTTTTATTTACGAATAATTTTAAACGTATAATACACCCTTTTAGTACTTCTGTTTTTGTGGTCCCCCGACCGAGAGAGAAATTTAATTTTTTTAATATTCTTTTGTGTCGGGGGGTTTTTAAAATGTTAAAGTTTTATTTATATTTCATCTTTTTTAAATTACACACAAAATTAAAAAAACCACATTGCAATCGCTTAATTCGTTTAGGCACTACGAATATTTATGTACAGAAAGACAAAAAAATATTTGCCGCCATTTTGTTTTTTTTTTGCTGTACCTAAATTTGCCCAGTGTGTCTTTTACCGTATCATTCGTATCCTTTGTATCTTTTACCGTTTCGGCAGGCAGTTGACCATCTCCATAAATGGCCGGATGGATTTTCATCAAACGTGGCTACCATCTCGATTAATTTAGCTTTCAATTAAAACAAAACCGCATTGAAATCGCTTGATTCGTTTAGGCTCTACGAATATACGTACAGACAGACAGACAGACATAGGCTTCAAACTAATAACACCCCTCTTTGCGCTGCGTCGGGGGTTAAAAAAGGAAAATAAAGTTTTTTTTTCGCAAGTTTTTTGTCCTGGCCTCATAGCATAAATACATTTTTTCACATGAACCACGCAGGCAAAACCGCGGGGCCAAGCTAGTCCGTTACGTTTGGCAAGATTGATATTTCGTTCTTTTTAAAGGTCAAATTTGTCTTATCTTAATTCTTACCCCACTTGATAAATCAATAATTCTTAGCCAATACCAAGTCTTCCATTTCATAGAATAACGGGGCACCACAGAGTGCTTTGTGCGAGTTTTTCCTGCCCCCTAATTGTCTAATTTAAAATCTATCACAATCCCTTTCAGAGGTATTGTGAAAGTGATATTTTCGTCTGTCATATTGCTTAGACAGTTTAATTTCGTTTATTCCATACTTTTTAAAACACGTCCCGATCACAATCCCTTTCAAATGTAAAATAGTGATGGCCTGAATAACTTTCAAATTTCAAAACGAATTGAAAGGGATTGCGATAGATTTTAAATTAGACAATTAGCCCCCTGTATGCGTAGCATGAGCATCTCAACAAAGCTTTCTCGACACTTTTCTCGCGCTCACACAGTACTGATATGAGCGGGACAAACATCGCGAGATAAGCGTCGACAGCGTGTCGCGGTGCGCATGCTACGCTGGCTGGTCACGGTCGGATCGTGAGCGCGTTGATTTTTGTATGACATCAGCGGCCTGCCATCTAGCGGATTACGCCACGGACTCTTCGATCATCAAAACCGGGGGGCTATCGCGTAAAATATCTGGGTATGGATATGGGCTTCATTTGACAGTTGAAGCTCATAATATTACCATAATATATAGTCATTTAACTGTCAAATGAAGCCCATGTCCATATCCATACTTTTTACGCGATAGCCCCCCCCGATCGAAGCACGGACTACATCAACCCCATACCACAGATTACTAAATAGTTACTACGTAACAGATACTTCACTCAGTATAAAATTTCCAATACCTACTGCTATAATAGACTACTCCTTCGCGTGAGCAACCGCTGCATGCTAAAATGTGCCTAAATGCTCAAGCGTACAGTTGTGATTGATCAGAAATCACAGGGCTGCCTCTTCAATAAAATTGAATTAACGTAACTTTTTGTGTTTATGTTATTGAGAACTCCCATATAAAAACCTAATGCGGTCGCAATCGACCGTGAGCGGAGGGGACTCACAATAAGCACACAGAACGCAAGAAAGAGGAAAGAAGTTTGTTACTTATTATTAAAGTGCTAAAAGAAGTGTCGCCTCGAAAATAGGCTTGTTGTCATGACAAGGAAAAAAAAAACATACAAAGGGATGTAGGATCTAGTGCCCAATCGAACCCTTAAGATTAGAACCCTAATTTTAAAAAAACCTGACTTCAAAAATCGGTTTTTTATTTTATAAAAAGCTTTTTGTTTCACAATTATTTTGTTACAATTAGTCCCGTACTACCTACTTACCTACACTAAAAACCGGGCTATAAATTATTATGTCGTCTTGGTAACAAGTATGACGAAAACGACAGGTTTTTTAAGATTTCTCGGAAACTACTGACTGATTTAAAATTTTCAAAAAATGGGACCTGCCCCCTTATTGTCTAATTTCAAAATCTATCACAATCCCTTTCAAATGTCAAATAGTGACGGCCTTAAGTATGTAAATATCTTTTAAATGACAAATTGAAAGAAATTAGAGAATTAGCCCCATGCTTGTGTACAAACCTGTGGGGCTTCCGCGTAAGTGCCGTCGGCATCACTGTCAACTTCACTTTGGGTGTTACCACACCAATCGATCGATCATCGATCGATGCTATCGATCGATGATAGATTGGATTATCAGTGTGGTAGAAACTATCAATCGAAATCGATTAATGCATTCCACGATGTATTAATGCAGTCGGTCGATGATCGATCAGTTGGTGTGGTAACACCCTTTGACAGCCGACGGCGTTTTCGTACAACGCAACTTCAACGTTATCGTCCTAATAATAAGATTCCTTTTTCATAGTCAGTTAATACTCGACTCTGTGTGGGACCGAGACAGCGCTATAGCATCAGCGCTTCAACAGTTGCGCCTATATTCGACAAGTCGACGACGTCGACGACACTGACGCGGTAAGGCCACTGATGTTATTGCGTTTGAATTATTGGACAAAATTGATGCGCCATGAATTGATAATTTTTTTGAAGTCGGTTAAAATTGAGGTAAATGTTTTTCGATTGAGGGTCGAAAGGGTACTATGTTTATCATGTAGATGAGGTCGAATCTTGAGGGTCAACTCAAGTGTCTACTGTTGGGGAACTTCCCGGTTGATCAGTAGATTTTTTTACGGAGCTTTATTAAAAAAAGTAAAGATATATAGAAACACAAATAGTAGAACATTTAGAGATATTTCATTTGAATAATAAATTGTTTCTTTATAAGTTAATTCTTTAAAATCTAATAAATTTTCCAAACAAACTTTACTGGTCAACTGAGATGTTCCCTGACTAGGGAATGCAATCTCGCGAGATTAGGGCGCAGGCGAGATCTCGCGAGCTTATGTATGCCAATACCGCGAGATCTCGCCAATTTCGATATTCTTGATTCTTGATTCGAGATCTCGCGAGATAAGCAATTTTGTATGTTTAGTCTTTGAAATAATCACAATATTTTATTGAATTAGGAAAAAAAATAAGAATTATAGGTATTTTTTACAAAAAACTTTTATGTATTTAACATTGTTTGACGTATCTATCTATAATTTTTGAATAAAATTTAAGTAGTAAACTTTGACGTATCTAATAAAATAAGAAATAAAATAAACAATCAGTCTTATCTTCTAATATCAAACAAAAGTCTTTTAATAATAAAACAGTTATTTTATTACAAAACAAGAAGTCAAAAACTTAAATGAAACTCTTGGATTATTAAGTTCAGTTGACTATTAAACTGAGATATTAATATCAAATAAAGAAAACTATACCTACTCAGAAATTAACTAACAAAATATACCAATCAAATGAAAGGCTTGTTCAGTTCACAACACACGCCATTATTACGGAATATTTTGAGAGTAGCTCCTTAAGAAGCACAAAATGTCCAAAGAATCGTCTGTTAAACGGCTTTTTATTTTGCTGTTCAGATAACGAGCCGCTGAGAGGGCCCTTTCGGTTAAGTTAATTCTCGTTAAACTCGCGAGATCTCGCCCATTATCAATCTCACTAAAAAAGGCCGAGATCTCGCGAGAACGAGATTGCATTCCCTATACCTGACTGTACTAGATTGCTTATGTGTTTTACGCGACATCCAACCTGCTACTTGCACCTAACCTCTTTCTTGTGAGCTGTGCTAATAATCAATAAACATTTATAACAAATGACAAAATGACTACATCAAAATCTGTCATACATACAAATACTAACAATAATAATAATAATAATCATAAATATTTCTTACAATCACACCAATCAACCTAGCCCCAAGGTAAGCACTATAAGGCTTGTGTTATGGGATACTAGAGTAACGGATATGAATACATATATAAGTATTTATGTGTAGAAATATATATAAACCTCCATGACTCAGGTACTCATGTTCGTATTCATAGTACAAACATTTGCTCCTACCGGGATTCGAACCCAGGACCTCAGAGAAGGCGACACCTTGAAACCGGTGTACGTACCACTCTACCACGGAGGTCGTCACTACACACTAATACTACAATGCACACCTTAAAAAAATTACAAACAATATATTTAGCTAGGTACATTATTTAAACTTACCTACTTTATTGTAACTACCTACCTAATACCTATACTTATTCAAATCTTTGGACCCTAAAAATACAATTTTACTAATTCTCACTGAGTTTTAAGCCGAACGAAACTAGGTAGGATCTTTTCGGTTAGAGAAAAAAAACTGTCATAGTGTGCTTAAACCATAATGACTCGTTGACACAATGCCAGTTCACGCACGAGAAATCGTTTTCGTGCGTGAACTCGCATTTGTGTTGATGCTTCTCGAAAGCAAATTTTCTCGTTCGAGATGGCGGCATGCTCGACTCGCGTGGAGCGTTGACGAAAAAAATAGCCCTTGACGAGCCGGTTCTTCTCGTTACAAGGTCTCCCGCCGTAGGGTTTGTAAACCGATGGCGTAGTCCTTGACGTTCTTAAGTGCTTGTAACAGACTAGACTGAATAAATGATATTGAATTTGAATTTCAATTTGAAACATGGTAAAAATCTTTTCCTAATAATGATAAGTGAAAAATATTGTTACATTTGCTAGCTATTCCGTCATCATTTCAAATAGTTTTCATACCTAACCTGTTTTTTTATGTTTTGCTAGTTATCACTTCGTCAGTGCGTAATGGTGGGTGAAGACGGTCATTGCGAGACGGCAACGTGCGCGTCGAGCCCGTCTGACCGTCGTACAATAAAGTTATTATTCTGAAGGTAATATTTGCTAGCTCGTCGCCGCCGTCGTAAATAAAAAGGCATTTTTTTCTATTCATTCACCTAACTTATTTGCAATACGTACATCTTATGTTTTGGCGCGCACTGTTCATTGAAATAAAACAACTTTTACGGATATCAAACGCGCTATATTTCACGAACTAAGCTGTTATTTTTCCGTATTTTGAGGTTTTTTAGGGGTTTTTTGATTTTCCCGACGTTTCGGCACCTTTTCAGCTGCCGTGATAACGGGATGACAATGGAAATATAGCGCATTTGATATCCGTAAAAGTCCTTTCATTATTTGCAATATTTGGAAATAAGATAGGCGGACAACTAAACAAGAGAGGCCGTTCGCGCGTCAAGTCCGTTGGACGCACGACGCGACGCCATCACAGTCCCGTCTTTGCACTGCCTACAAACGGCCAAAATGACGCACTCACACAGATACGCGCCGCTACATGCGCGCTTGCTATTGTGAGTGAGATCGAGGGGCCGACCGGCCGTGTAGCGTAAGCGAGCGGCGCGTGTGTGTGTAAGCCAGGCATTGATTGCGGTTGTTAAAATTTCGTTTTTTTACGGTTAATATAGCGGTACCGAAATGTTCTAATCTTACTTGAAATACCGAAAAAAATAATTTCGGTATAAAACAACTGAAATATAGCGTACCGAAATATGACAACCCTTACTTATGATACCGCTACTTAACCGACATTTTATTTCGGAACCGACCGCAGTGAAGACTAAGCGGACGCTCGCGGTTTCCTTTATAATAGAGGTTAAATTAACTGAAATATAACGGTACCGTTACCGATTGGGTAATGAAAAATTTCGGTACCGCTTTGATGACCAACCGAAAAATTACGCTACCGATATTTTGAAGTACCGAAAAATTATGGTATCAAAATATGAAGGAATAGTTTTAAACCTGTATGACGTCATACCGATAAATAAAAGTACCGCAATTCTCTGGTTAATCAGTCCCTGGTGTAAGCGCGTCATACCGGCCGAGTGCAACGACTTATGTTTAGAATGTGACGCGATTTCGAGACGCAGTTATAAGTCAAAATACAACTGTAATATTTGCAGGCTATAATATAGCCCGTCGTAATTTCAAAAAGTTCATAAATCTATCCACGAATCTATCCTTTTTTTTGCTAGTTATCACGTCGTCAGTGCGTGATGGTGGGTGAAGACGGTCGCTGCGAGACGGCAACGTGCGCGTCGAGGCCGTCTGACGCGCGGGAAGTGCGCCGCATCCATGGTCCGGGGCGATCTGATGACAATCATAGGGTTTTTTTTTAT
Organism: Chrysoteuchia culmella; assembly: GCA_910589605.1. Classification (NCBI taxonomy): domain Eukaryota; kingdom Metazoa; phylum Arthropoda; class Insecta; order Lepidoptera; family Crambidae; genus Chrysoteuchia; species Chrysoteuchia culmella. Next base: position 6,707,381 of record OU342671.1, on the reverse strand, counting down.
CTACTCTGGAATGGCGACGTGGGTAGGCCCCCCTACAAGGTGGACCCACGATCTGATGAAGGTCGCGGGACCCTGCTACCGATCGTCGTGGAGATCCTTGGGGGAGGCCTATGCCCAGCAGTGGGTGTCATGTGGCTGAGACGACGACGACTCACATACCGTAATGCCCGATTTACACCAAGTAAGGACAGTGGCAAGTACTGTGGCAACTATCGAGCGCCTGAACAGTGAAACAGACAGCGCCCGATTTTATATGGATCCACAAGGCAGCTTGCTTGCTTGCCAAGGTGACTCGAACGCCACTGTCCGATCGTTTAATTCGCTAAAGACTTGACCCGTTTAAATCGGGCATAAAGTTAGAACTATAAACTTCAAAACGAGTTTATAATGACGTACTTTATGTACACAATGCTAACATTTTAAAACAGAATCATAATATTATACACTATCTATTTCTCTAAGAAAATACTTAATATTTGTTTAACCATTACGATACAGGTTCCAATTTTATTGGACCCCTTCTATCACTCCATTCTTTTATTCATCCACAAGGAAGGCCAGTGCGCCAGCAGTAAATTACCTCAAAAATGATTATGATGATGTGCGACAGCCATTTAAATTTTGGTGTCATAGTTCAGGAGCTCTATTTTTGATTCACTCGTCGCGCGTCGAGCGCATCGTATCTACTGATTTTCGTTCGACATTCGATTTTTTATATTTTTTAATCGTTCGACCGCAACGAGTGCTCGTATCAATCGTGCGAAATAGGGCTATCGACGCATGACTTAAGTCGCTTGCGTCAACGCTGTGTCATATGATCGGTCCACGAATAGAGCTCTTGTTCTCGAGGCCCTCAAATCGTGGCTGCTTCAGAATAAACCTGCGATCATGGTACTGCGTCCCCGCAGTACCATGAGTGCGGCGCTGCGGAGGACAGTGCGGAGCACACCATTTCGGTGTGCCCTGCCTGGGTTCCGCAGCGCGGTGGTCTGGTCGCTGCAACAGGGTGGGATCTCTCGCTGCCCGGCATGGCAAGAGACATGCTGACAAGAGGAGACATCGGAGCGGATCCGCGGAGAGGACGCTCATGCAGACCGACTCCGACGCAGGCGGGTGGGCAGGAGAAGGCAGCGCTATGCGCAACTCATTCCGCTCTAGTGGGATCAGATGAAAGGAGGTGGGTGATCCTCGCCGTTGAGAGGGATGGCCGCACTTGCTCGGCCATCCCTCAGCTGCGATGAGGCCTGGGCGGGCCGCCAGTCATACGGGTGACTACCACAAGGGTCCCCCAGGACGTATGGCGGCAAGAGGGCAAGTAGTGAGGGGTTTAGCTGGTAGTACCCCCCTCCCGGCCTCCCATTCAGCCTTTTGAGGGTGTTACTTACTTATTTTTTCAACCCTTACCATTCCCAGGTTTTCTGTATTCGGTAGAATAATTAATTAATACTTACTTACTTTATTAATACTTCGCCTTCTTCGCCAGGAGAGCTTTCCGCTGTATCTGAGTGCGGACCTCTCCTGTAGTCCTAGCATGAGTGGCTTTTATCAACACTCGCAGCTCGATGACGTGTCATTGTCCCGATCACATCTTAGCGGGGTAAGCAAGACAGCATCATGCCCCATAACATATCGCGAGATATAGCGGTGTTCATGCTAGAAGGGCTGCTGGCATGTCGGAGATGAAGAGCTGCATCAGAGCCAATTAGATCTCAAGCCGTTGCTCCCGGCTGTATTTATCGTCAGCACCCATCAACCCACGTGAAGACCAAGCTTCATACCCTAGCTCACCGCCGCAAAGTTGCCTGTCTGACGGTCTTTTACAGACTACACTTTGCAGTGTGCTTAGAAGCTGCTTGAGGTCATACTGCCATCCCCCCCTTCTTCCATCAGACATCCAGACGGACTGCAGGCTACCCCTCTTTCTTGGTCGATATTCCTAAATATCACACCAAGCTACTTAACGTCTTTTATATTGCGCACAACATTGGACTGGAAATCCCTCCCTGCGACTGTATTTCCGAGTACTTAATACTTATAACCCGAATGTCTTCAAAGTAAGGGTCAAGGCACCTTCTGGGTTAGTTCGCTCCACCGTGGATCCTGTCTTAGCCCAAGGCTTGAGACAATAAAAAAAAACTCAATACCTATAACTCGTTATCAACCCTTACCGGTCCCAGTTTCGCTCTTCTGCGTGATCAGTTGTCTGTACTCCGTAGAGAGTCTCCTGCGGCCATGTTCATACTTCGCCTCCTTCGCCAGGAGAGCTTCTCGTTGTATCTGGGTGCGGAGCTCTCCTGGGACGTCAGGAATGAGGAGCTGCATCAGGCCAGTTAGGCCGAAGACCACGTGCTGGGGACAAAATAGATATTTCAAAATTACCATGAGTCTCATACTAACTTACCTATAAAGCATAAACTGACCCCTTTACTTATAAACTGGGCGTAAGCTGGGACACACAAGACACTTTCTTCGGGTACGTACGGTTCAAAAAGTTTTACCAAGCGTTTTGACTCGACTTTTATCATCCGTACCGCTAAAGCGCTAAAACTTTCTTGTTTGACTGCTATTATTTGGTTTTGGGAGTCTTTGGTCATCACGAGTGAATAGGTATAAGCAAGCGCGTCAGGTGGTCACATTCTTACCGTCAGATTCAATAGCCTATTCTCAGTAGGAGGAGACCTACTAGAGTAAGTGTCAAAAATGCTTTGTTAATACTTAAATACATAATAACAATGTTTGATAACATAACCAGGATAGGACTTTTTCATGACTAGGATAAATTACTGCAACTGGCCGTGGCCCTAAGCCTTACTCAGGGTAGTGCAATACCAATTAAGGAGTTAGGGGTCCCTAATGGGGCATAGTACCTAGAATATTCGGTTCCGAAATTTCCCGGGAATCCCGGTACTAAGGCACATTAACTGGCACCGGTACCACCGTATCGGATGTCATGTTAAGGATCTTAATATCTTGAAAAAGAAACCAGCTATGCTGTACAATCTGGTTTACTAAGTTATTGGACATTTATATCGGAAATTCACATCTGACAAACAGGAGTACGAAAAGTTTGTAGTGATCTGGACGTGAATTGATCCAATGGTCCTGATAGTACACCAGCCATAGTTCTTAAGACTTATACTCCCGAGTTAACTCCGCCTGGTACAGTACACCTGAGCCTAAAAAAGGCAATGCCAACCCGGCCAATTTGCAGGCCCATTGCGGTCACGCCCATTCTTAGCAAGATAATGGAAAGTGTACTAAACACCTTGTCGTAGGCTAGGCTTCTCTCCTGCTCTAAGAAAAAAATACTTTCTGAGCGACCTCCAAAATGAGAGAAACAACCGAGAGGGATAGAAAGGGGCAAGATATCTCTCTTGATGTTTCGAAGGCTCTTATTTACATGGTTTGAAATTAAAGACTCATTGGCAATCTTCTATCGTATTGACTTCCCGGCTGGTTTGTGTGTCTCGATATCGAATTTCTGAGGTCAGTCAACTTGAGTTCTCATTGGTATCAATGCCGAAGTCCCTCAGGGTTCGGTACTTTCTGCATCACTATTTTTGATACATATTAAAGATATGCTAACACTCGGTATTTTCTGGTAATACCGACATTTAGCATGTTAGTTAGACACGTGCCGTGGCAGAAAAGTTTATCTAGATCTGCCTGGGCAGACAAGGGCTAGAACCAGGGGGCTAATTGTCTAATTTTAAATCTATCGCAATCCCTTTCAATTCGTAATTTGAAAGATATTCAGGCCGTCACTATTTGACATTTGAAAGGGATTATGATCGGGACGCGTTTTAAAAGCTATGGAATATACGAAATTGAACTGTCTAAGCAATATGACAGACGAAAATATCACAATCACAATACCATTGAAAGGGATTGTGATAGATTTTAAACTTTAAGCATTGGATGTACTAACAACTTATGCCAAACTCGGATGTCCACTGAAGCTGTCAGAGTTACAGGACAAGGGCAGGTCAGATTCAATAAAAAATCGAGGCATGTCTGTTCTCCGCTAAAAGAGGTGCTTTGAATATGACTTCCTAATTTTTTAGGTCTAGTTTTTGTGTGTCAAAAATTTGGTGATTTCTTGTGGATTTGGTGATTTTCTTAGTGTTTCGGCGTGTCATTCTCAATAGTTCTCAATTTTGACTGTTTCATTGAAAGTAAAAATTTGGCGTGAAAAAAGATTTTCTTGTCCTCTTTGGACTCAATTCAAGAGGACAAGAAGAAGAAGAAGAAGAAGATCTTTTTTTTAGTAATCTCAAAAGCCTTAAGCATTGTCCGAAAGTAGCAACGTTGCGATCTTATATTAATATTAGATTTTTTTATTTGATACATTTCGGTTAGTGTGCAGCTGAAATCGACAGTCTTATTCCAACATCCTATATCTCAAAGTCTAGCACTTGGCGTTTTGCTTCTTTTGACATCTGTACCGCTTGAGTGAAACTTTCATGCCTGACCCCCATATTCTAAGTCGTTCCTCCAAAACTTTTTACACTCCACTCAACGTCGTCGTGGGTAAAAATGGTAGTGTGCGCTAGGCCTAACACGGAGTGGCTACGTACTCTTTGGCTCCTCCAGGTCCTTACGGAGTTATGACTTAGAATACCGATTTCGAGGAGTATTTCGAAGAAGTTTTCAATGAGGTTTCGTTAAGTCGAGGACGAGTAAGTTTTGGAGGAACGACTTAGAATATGGGTGTGTCTTTGTTTCCAAATATTTAGGCTAGTGCGATCATAGTCGTAATAGATCGCATTATCACTTTCACCATTAGGCGAGGTAACGGTTCAGCGCTAACCTATATATACAAATAATCTAGATATTTTAATAAACAAATAATTTAGACTTAGTTTCTAAGTGACATGGCTTGCGTCATCTTGTGCTTATATTTGTATACCTACAATAAGGTGGAAATGTAGTGATACTAACAAACACAAGTTCTTCCATTATTGTAAAACTAACCTACATTTTACAAATAAATTATTCTGATTCTGATTCTGATATCTATCTAATGCGATTGAGACTTTGTACTTTGTAAATTCGACTTATTTTTTGATAAAACTTGTTTTCTTAAAGTTTTCATATAAGCACTCATACTAAGTCGCTAGTTTGACAAAATTTTTTTTTTTTTCTATAGGGGTTTCTCAGTACCGGAAGTACCGGTATTTCCGGTTCCCTTCAGTACCCTAACCCCGGTTCTGTATGCCCTAGTTCTTAATTAGAGAGATTATAATTGATACGTTATTTTTGTAAAGGTCGGTTCGGTTATCTGGGATGACTGATTGAAATGTCAATGTATGAAATGTATCACCTCAAAGACGACGTCAAAGGCGATGCGGGGGAAGAACACGTGCCAGTCAAAATCAAAAATCAAAATCAATATCATTTATTCAGTCTAGGCTGTTACAAGCACTTATGAACGTCAAAGAAGCTACGCCATCGGTTCACAAACCCTACGGCGGGAGACCTTGTAACGAGAAGAACCGGCAAGAAACTCGTCAAGGGCTGTTTTTTTCTCCCTGTTTTATTTCATACAGAGTCGTCAAATTGAAAAGTGACCTTAACATATTAGTAAGGTCAATTTCCATCACAAAAGGAAAATACTAATGAAAATATTACATTTTATGGTTATTGTAAACGTAAACAATTTTTAACTGGCAAAGAAAGACTTGTCTATCATACATTACAACATTTCCCGCACCACAAGACTACTACACTGCAAGTTGTGAGGTACATACAGGTCAGTATCAATTTATTTTAGATAAAAATATTTAGGCTTTAAGCACAGCATTAAGATAAGCACACTGAGGTAGACCCATTTCCGCTGGCGGCACCCGTTCACGAGCATGACGCATGAACCAGCCATCGCTTCGCTCAACCATATTTTAGGGAACGTAACGACCCGCCTCACACGACACCGCCGAAGAAACGTTTGAGTGAGCATGACGTATTTCAGGTACTTATGTTAAGCTGCATAAATATAAAAAAACACAATGGCAACAGCAAAAAAAGAAAGATAAAAGTGCCTTAATGTAAGACACAACACAACCTACAATGTCACTAGAAGACGCATCAGCTGGGTCACAATCTCAATCGTAATTAAAGTTAAAAAAATAAATAAAAAAAAAGCTTTTATATATTTGGAATAATTGAAAACATTATTTACCTTTGTTTACTCTGATCAAGCAGTGCCACGCATCTCAACTCAAAACATCATAAGTAACATAAAATCAAAACAACATATATCTCTACACATTTTAACACAAGCAAACATGAGCAGACCCATCCCGCTGGCAGCACCCGTTCACGAGCATGACGCATGAACCAGCCATCGCTTCGCTCAACCATATTTTAGGGAACGTAGCGACCCGCCTCACACGACACCACCGCAGAAATGTTTACAGAGAGCATGACATACCCAAGCAACCTGTGTTAAAAGTTGAATCTAATACTTTACTAAACATTAATTGAATGACACTACAATTTCGAAAAAACAAACTAAATATTTATGACCAAGCTGTCTCGTCATTCAAGTAATCTTTTATAGTATAATATCCTTTTTTAAGAAGACAATCTTTTACATTCATCTTAAACTTTTCGAAAGGCAAATCCAAAATATTATCTGGAATTTTATTATAGATACGTATACCTAGACCCATAAAAGATCCAAGGACCTTCTTTAATCGGTACCGAGGCATAACAAGTTTATTTCTATTTCTAGTATTGCGATCGTGCAAATCACCATGTTTGATTTACAGGTTGATATTACGACGTACAAAAAGAATACAATTTAAAATAAATTGAGAAGCAGCTGTCAGTATACCAATTTCTTTAAATTTTTCCCGAAGAGATGTTCTGGAACCCAGTTGATAAATGGCCCTTATAGCTCGTTTTTGTAGTATAAATATTGTATTAATGTCAGCTGCTACTCCCCACATAAGAATACCATACGACATGATGCTGTGAAAATAACTGAAGTACACAGTCCTAGCAGTTTCTATATCAGTCAGTTGTCTGACTTTTCTCACAGCGTAGGCAGCAGAACTAAGCTTGCCAGCTAGTATTGCAATATGTGGACCCCATTGAAGTTTACAGTCCATAGTTACACCCAGAAAGACTGTTGATTCTACTAAATCTAATTTTTCATTGTTCATAACAATTTCCATGGGTACTTTCTGAACATTTGGTAAAGAAAAAAGAACGCATTTAGTTTTCTTTGCATTAAGCTGTAGATTATTATAATTAAACCAAGCTAGTACTTGCGAGAGTGTTTTGTTTACATCGTCAAAATCAGTTTTATTCCTATCAATGTTAAATATTAAAGAAGTATCATCCGCAAACAAGACAATCTCACATAAGTTTTTGGCAAAGAAAGGCAAGTCATTAATATATACTAGAAACAGGAAAGGGCCCAAGATAGAGCCTTGGGGCACGCCTAGTTTTATATTTGAGCCGGCAGATTTCACTCCATTAATATCAACGGTCTGAGTTCTGGAACTGAGATACGACAGTATTAACTTTTGAGCATCACCTTTTACACCGTAATGATTTAGTTTCAACAGCAGCGTCCGGTGATCCACGCAATCAAAAGCCTTGGATAAATCGCAGAATACGCCAAGAGCATTCTGCGACTTCTCCCATGCTTCAAAAACATGTTTTAAAAGTGCAACCCCTGCATCAGTGGTAGACCGTCCCTTCGTAAAACCGAACTGTTTATTATGTAAGAGATTATTTAAGGTAAAATGTGCCAATAACTGTTCCAACATGATTTTCTCAAAAATTTTGCTTAAGACGGGTAATATAGATATTGGTCTATAATTACTTGGGTCTTCTCTATTTCCCGATAGTCCCAGTAGTGCGGGGACAGCCCGTAGGTCCCTGTGGTCGGGCGGGTTACGGTACCCGCGGTATAGCCACTCATAGTTATTTAATAGTATTTTAAATTTAAAAGTGTCTTTAAAGTATCTATTCATAGCCCTGTAAAGGTTACTTGATGATAACTACAGTGGGGATTTTTTCTTTTAGGGTGACCGCGATAGATAAATCTGGATGAATTTTTCTTCATATGATGGACAATTTTGAAAGCTAAATTCAAGGTTGCTTACGATGTATTAGTTTATTAATAAATTAGTTGGTAAATAAAAGAATTAGACTTACCAATGAAAGAATGAAGTGATTTTTTTTAATGTTTCATGTTTTTTTGGACTGAGGCAAATGACTACTGACTGAGACAATATAGGATGATAGAAAGAAGTATACATAAGTAGTGTCTCACCTCAAAGACGACTACAAAGGCGAGGCGGGCGGCGAACACGTGCCAGTAGTGCGGGGACAGCCCGTATGGGTCCCCGTGGTTGGGCGGGTTGCGGTATCCGCGGTACGCACACGTGGGGGGGTCCACTTCGTTCTCGTCCGCCCCCCACTCCTCGCGGTAGTCGGATGTGTTGAATACTGGTGTCAACAAAATGATAAAATAAATAAATTGGGGCTTGATAATAAATATACAATGTTAAATACAAAACAAACAAAAATAGAACGTAAAGAGATACCCGAAATATCCAATAATAATTTATCAGAAAGAGAACAACACAATTTTTTCTCCAGTTCGCAACTACATTTATAAAAAAAATCAATGCTATTTTTATACTTATGATAAATTTTAAATAGAAAAAAAATAAAAAAAAAAACAAAAAGTGTATAGATTTAATTTTTTCAAAAAGTGAAAATATGCTACAACTACGAGAATTCGAAATTCAATTTCAAAATCATTCATTAGTACCAGACGAAGCCACTATTGCACTAATCCTTATACGATAAAGGAGTGAGATTAGTACCTACATATTTCTAAACCTTTTATTTCGAAAAACCTTGTGGACTTAAAATTATCACATGAATATTTTCTGCCGATGGGATTCGTTCCTCCAACCCCCTAACTCGGTTATAACATCACTGCGTTATCGAGTTAGTAGGTATTTTTAGAAAATATAATAAACAATAATTAAAAGTAAATAATAGGGAAAGAACTTTTTTTTATAAAAAAAAAACCCCACAATAACTAGTAATTGGATTCCCCTGTTAAACCTGTAATGCATGTGTCAGGGGGCTTCGCTCTTCCATGAGAACAATCAAAGACTTATTTTGCAAAACTTATAGGTTACTAAAATATCAACAAGAGATCACAAAAAAGACTTATTCTAGAATATTAAAATATGTATGCGAGTGTATGTCTGTGCATTTGTGTGTATGCGTGTGTGGGTGTGTAAGTATATGCGTGTGTTGTGTGGGTGTAACAGCGTGAGTACTTGTTATAACTCTATCTACATTTTCCAATAACCATACTTACATGATAACGAATGATCTATATATCCGGCTAGAGTATTATCAGGAGAGTACACGTATTTGTACACCATGCGAGGTATGAAATCACTGGTGTACGCGATCACGAACGCCTGCAAAATTATGAAAGTTAAGCAACCTTTCCGATGGTCGGTTATGGAATGGGTGACCGGAACTTTTGAGACACACATGCCATATAACCGTTTTGCCATATTTGCGGGGTCGGCAGAGACTACACAAACCTTCAAAGACAACGCCTTACTTACGAAATAACTACTTATTTATTAATCTGTGGCCTTACGCCACATTTGGTATAGGTTGGGTCTAACTGATTCGATTTTGTGGGATCCAACTTTAATTAATATGAATTGTCGGATCTTAAAGTCGGATGCACGTGTGAACTCTTCATATAAATAATATTGCAGTGTGACTAAAACCGGATCCGGCAAAATCGGATCCGAACATGTCTCCGTGTGAACGAGGGTTATGATGTTGTCCGGGAACAAAAGTGACAGGTGACATCGCCCAGCAATAGTTTTCGAATATGCATATATATGAATTTTTAGTGGTTGTTTTGCCGAAAATGAAGGCCTCAGAAAGCGATTCTGAACAATTTTCCCTAGAAAAGAAAGGTGGCACATTCAAAATCTCAAAGATGTTTTTTTTTGTTTGGGATAACACATGTTTTCTGGGGTTCAGATTCCCTGTCTGATGCCTAATGACTGGTTGACACGATGCGAGTTGTGTCGTGCGTGAACGAGAAATGCTTCTCTAGATGATTTTCGAAAGCTCGAATGCATGCACGAACATAACGAAAACGAACACAACGTGAACGCTTCACGAATGCTAGTTTTCTCGTTCGAGAAGCATCATGTTAACCTGACTAAAATTTTCCGAGAAAACAACCACAAAAAAATTAGGGTGTAAAAACGCTAGTATGAAAAGTTTAGGGACATGAGCGAATCGGATCCTAGCTGTTTTCGTTTCGCTCTTAGCTCTCAATGTGTCCTAGGTAACTAAAAAACTACTTACATTAGATACAACGGCAGCATACGTGATGCCTCTCAGTATGCCGTACCTGAAATAAAGTTTGTGTCAGTTCCTATAACAATATGATTCATATTTTTGTATCTACAACGGGAAAATGCTTAACCTTCATCATACGTTTTGCGTATTATTTTATCATAACAAGATACAAGCGAAATTTTGTTTTTATTATCTTTTAAAGTACTTTTTCTCCTTTGCATTTTAAGCAGTTTTTTATTTAGTGGAACCATTTTTGAAAGCGTGATGACCACTGATCTGCGGCCTTATTCACAAACAGTCGGAAATGTTCCTGAATAGACCTATGCATTGTCACTGTCAATCATTTCATCGGACACAGAATCGGATTCGAATTCTATGCTTTATATTTCTTTATTTTGAAGTGACAGTGACATTTGTCACTGTCACATACATTCCGCTGTCGGGAACGTTTCCGAAAGTTTGTAAATAAGGGGACAGAATAGACAAAGACAAAGCGTGGAATTCGAATCCGATTCCGTCTCCGATGGTTTGTGAATCAGCCCGCAGATGGCATGTTTTTTACGTACTGATTGAAAGCCATCACTGCCTCTTCTGCGTTGTAAAAGTTACAGCACTTATTCAGTTTTGGGAATATTAACTATAAAAAGCAAGGTGCCAGGTCTCGACTACATTGAGAAAGGTACTTTTTTGGTGACTTTGTTTCTTGGGTCAGCGCAAAGAAGCATTATGACAGAGGACGAGGGTTCTTGTCGGTCGCTTCTCTCGAACTCCTTCAAGTAGAGTGGGCAAAAAATGGTGGTGTTTCCAACGTTCTTATAGTTTAAATATCATTAGGTGTCACTCAGCATTGACACTCCTTTTATAGTCAGTTGGAAACGCGAAAAATGGGTATACGAGAAAAAAAAATGCAGACAATTTTTTTACCCTTTTCTCGACAACCTCAATTTTGTCGATTTGTTCTCGCTGTCTCACCAGACTGCTGCTTTTTTGTGGTTAAAAACAATAAATCCTCGTTACGTATTCCTTGACGATGTTATCAATAATGAATCAATATGATAGCCTGTCAATGTCCGTGGTCATATTTAGGCATCACTTTTGTGCGCCAATTAGCAAGAGCCAGATTTGTTCTGATGTCAGTTCGTATGGAATCCAGCGAGAAAAAAGTTTCTTAAAATTTTATGCGATAAGTAAAAGTTTTTGAATTTGTCTCATACGAATCCCCAAATATTTCTGAATCATGTGTGATTCATTTGTTTTCTTAAAAAAATCCGGTTATTAGTACCTAACCACTAGTATTTTCCTCGACGGTCGTCCTTCACAACTTGCGGCATTCAGTGAATCACGTCCTCAACTAAATTCAGCTATCTTCTCTTGGTGCTGAGATAAGGTGCTTCCCACCCAAAAGCATTTTACAGTTATAACTTTTTAATTTTGCATTTTACAATGCTATTTTTATGTGATAAATATTAAACAAGAAAACATACTAGAAAAAATAATAATATCTACATGTACATTATGGTTTTGCAATAAACTATTGAGTATTGAGTATTGAGTAAAAGCAACTAGTCTCATGTCGCCCGGACGGGACGTCTCAGGGCGACATGAGACTAGTTGCTTTTTTCTAGTTGCTTTTTTCTATTTTCTTGTTTAATATTTTTACAGTGTTATGGCACAATCTTGTCGAGAAAGAGCACTTTAAAATCATACAAAATTATCAGGCTGAAATCGTTTTGCGTCAATTCAGTTTTCACTGCGAAAGGTAAAATTCGATGTGAGATAAAAAAATCAACAGGTTGCACTCCGGGAGTGCAGGCATAAGTGAAAACCGCTTAAAATAATAACAAATAAGTATAAAAATAGCATTGAAAAATGCAAAAATTACAAAATCATAAAAACAAATAAGTAATAAAAACTTTGAAATAATTCATTTAATTACAAATACAATAGTTGTATATGTATATAAAACAAGAAAATATACTAGAAAAAAATCAACTTGTCTCATGTCGCCCGGACGGGACGGGGCGACACGAGACAAGTTGATTTTTTTTTTGTATATTTTCTTGTTTAATATTTATCTTTTTTGTTTAAAATTGCTAAGAATGTATCTTTAAAAAATACATGATTCGAAATTCGACCAGCAACTGAATGCCCAGAGTGCAAAACGTTCAGTGTGCCCCTAGTATTAGTAGGTGATGATAAGTCTGAAGGAGGAATCTCACTCTCTCCACTGAGGATCTTTTTCTATACAGAGGGGTTATTCTCTAACACTAACTAACTCTAACTCTCTGCGCCTCACCCGTTTTGCAAAAATACTACGCCCCTATGGGTCGAAATGAGTATAGCGCGAGAATACGATCAATTTATCTTAGGCGCGATCATCTGATATCGCCGAGCCGAGCTTCGTGCACGCGCAATAGTTATTTTTACTATTATTGACATTATTTTTAATTTGTTTTCTTTGTTTTTTATTCGTTAAGTATGTTTTTTTTTTTTTTTTTTATACAATCACACCAATTATCTAGCCCACATTAAGTATCGTGAAGAACTTGTGTTATGGATACTAGATAACGGAAAACATACTTGTATACTTTTTTTTTGTAAATACATACATAATATACATATTAAACACCCAGACCAAGACAAATAGACATGTTCATGCACACAAATATTTGTCTTGTCCGGGGATCGAACCCGGGACCCCTGGCGCAGAAGGCGGCGTTAGTACCTCTGCGCCAAACAGGTCGTCCGTCATGTTTAATGAACTAACACTTGATAAAATAAAAATATTAACTAAAACATTAAAAAGTTTTTTTTTTATTTTGTTCTGCACACGTAACATAACCTCCCCTTAACTTTGGGCACAAAGAAAAAAAAACATGGTATTTATGTATGTATACATACAACGAGATTTTTTATTAAGTACTCCAAATGCCTTAGGCGAGTACTTAACAACAGATTTCAGCTTTTGTCAGTCACCGTACTGTTTCCTGTGGTTTCCTTTCATCGAGCCACGACGACATGATTGACAATCCCACATTTGAAATACTAGGTACACCAAAGTTCTCGTCATAGCAGAATTCACAATAATGCTTTAACGGTCGGTTTCAATAACTTATCTACAGTAAGAGATAGGCTTACTAGAGCTTTGTTGCCGAGATATTTTTGTTATTCAGCCCAAAATAACTCAAAATAACAGCGGTTGCTAAGTAACTTAACCAAGATAAGCCTACCTCTTGTTAGGGGTAGATTATTGAAACCGGTAATAAGAGAATCTGTAAAGGTAGGTCCAGATATGTTCTTTTGTCCGTAACGTACCTCCGTTTCGTAACTCCGGACGCAAATTTCGTCGTTGCGATCATTGCGCGTTCATTTCCTTCGAACTATTTTTGAATCACTCGTCGTGCGAGTGGCGAGGCGAACGAAGAGGCGATCATGCGATTAACGACCTTGCAAGCGTAGACATAGCACGCTTTTCGCTTTGCCCCTCGCGCACTCGTGTTGGGAGGCGGTACTACAGGCGAAAAGCGAAGCTATGTATACGTACAAGGTCGCTTTTACGGAATACGGAAATGCAAACGTCGCACGAAAATCAGTAGATTCCTTGAGACGAGTGAATCAAAAATAGAGCTCCAGATGTACCCGTATCAAGATCAAGACGCCGCCGTACCACCGTACTGCACCAAACGGCCTTCCAGACTAGCGTTCTTGATCGCGACGCTGATACGAAACGGAGGTACAATACGGACAAAAGAAAATAATTCTGGACCCACCTCAAAACAAAAACCTAGGTATTCCACTTACCAAGCGCCAATATCTTCGACTCTCTCCGCCAAAGGCCTCCTAGCCTGAGTGACCATCTTGTAGGCGTCCAGTCTGATCTCAGCAATATTATTGAGTAAGGCGAAAAGTGGTGCCAGAGGGAACGCCGCCACGAATAGGGTCACGAAGCCGTATTGAAGAACTGGAAACAAAGCAGCTTATCTTAAAAAAATAGCCCTTGTCGAGTTTCTCTTAGCCTTCATCATACCTGATCTTAAGTATTGATAAGGCTGAAGATGGAAGCGAGCCTCTCCCGGTATCCTCAAACACCGAGGAACTGGCTACCTTATATCTTACTGCCGGAACACAACAATGCTGAAATCATTGTTGTTATGGCGTCAAACTTAGATAAGATGGTGGTAGCTAGCCAGGCGGACTTACAACAACCTTTCTTCTTTAACAGTAGCAGTGGCCAGGAGATATTCCGCCACGAATAATGTCACAAAACCATATTGAAGAACTGCAAGGAAGGTAGACCGTAGAGAGTCGATAGAAAAGAGAGTAATTTGTGAAGCAAGAAATAAAATAGTAACTACTTGATGGCAATGGCAAATGGTTGCTTTGAGAGAGTTTCAGTGTTTTTAGGAGCCAAGTGAGTAAGTTACAGTTTAGTCAATTTCGGTAATCAATAAAAAGACTGTTTATTAACAATGAAAATGATTTTAAAGTCAAAGTCAATATCATTTATTCAGTCTAGGCTGTTACAAGCACTTAAATGAACGTCAAAGAAGCTACGCCATCGGTTCACAAACCCTACGGCGGGAGACCGCGTAACGAGAAGAACCGGCAAGAAACTCGTCAAGGGCTGTTTTTTTCTACCTGTTTTATTTCATACAGAGTTGTCAAATTGAAAAGTTACCTTAACATATCAGTAAGGTCAATTTCCATCACAAAAGGAAAATACTAATTAAAATTTTATGGTTATTGTAAACGTAAACAATTTTTAACTGGCAAAGAAAGACTTGTCTATCATACATTACAACATTTCCCGCACCACAAGACTACTACACTGCAAGTTGTGAGGTACATACAGGTCAGTATCAATTTATTTTAGATTAAAATATTTAGGCTTTAAGCACAGCATTAAGATAAGCAGACTGAGGTAGACCCATTTCCGCTGGCGGCACCCGTTCACGAGCATGACGCATGAACCAGCCATCGCTTCGCTCAACCATATTTTAGGGAACGTAACGACCCGCCTCACACGACACCGCCGAAGAAACGTTTGACGAAACGTTTGAAGAAACGTTTGAAACGTTTTTAAGAAGATAATGTCTCAAACTGTTTCCGCCAAAAGTCTCCTAGCCTGAGTGACCACCTTGTAGGCGTTCAGTCTGATCTCAGCAATGTTATTGAGTAAGGCAAATAGTGTGGCCAGGGGAAATGCTGCTACGAATAATGTGATGAAGCCGTATTGAAGAACTGGAAACAGAACAGTATAAAAACTCTATATCATTTTATTCAGTTTAGGCTGTTACAAGCACTTATGAACGTCAAAGAGCTATATCATCGGTTCACAGACCCTATAACTACAATTTTCGCAATGGTTAGTCACGGGATACCAAAAGTTTACTATCTTGAGCTCCTCGGTGCTTTCGGAAGGCACGTTAAGCCGTTGGTTCAGGCTGTATTTGCAGTGGCCATGGCCCATTCCCCTAATCCATCCATAAGGAAGGCTAGTGGCTGATGACACACTGAATCTCCGAATCATGATTTTTGTCAGTATGCTTAAGTCAAAGAAAAAAATTAAATAAACTTACACCCATATTCTAAGTCGTTCCTCCAAAACTTACTCGTCCTCGACTTAACGAAACCTCATTGAAAACCTCTTCGAAATACTCCTCGAAATCGGTATTCTAAGTCATAACTTCGTAAGGACCTGGAGGAGCCTAAGAGTACGTAGCCACTCTGTGTAAGGCCTAGCGCACACTACCATTTTTACCCACGACGAGGTTGAGTGGAGTGTAAAAAGTTTTGGAGGAACGACTTAGAATATGGGGGTTAGTTACTCATTGAAATAAAACAACTTTTACGGATTTTTAAACGCGCTGTATTTCACCAATTAAGATCTATTTTTCCAAATTTTTAAGGGTTTTTGGTTTTCCCGACGTTTCGGCGCCTTTTTCAGCTGTCGTGGTCACGGCAAAAACCCTTAAAAAACCTTAAAAAATACGGACAATCTGATCTCAGTTCGTGAAAAACAGCGAGTTTGTTGTTTTATTGCAATGAACAGTGCCCACCAACACTAAAGATTAAGGTAAACTCACTCATCTCCAAGTACTCGTCGAACAGTGCCAACCGGCCCGGGTCCTGCAGATGGTAGTCCTGCTCCCACGCCATGTGCGGCTTGCTCGGGTCCCGCGTCACCGCGCGGTGAGACCGCTGACGCCACCAGTTGTGGAACTTCCTAATAAATAAATAAATAATGCTGTTTGAGGATATTGGGATAAGTTAGTATATAGCTGAAACAAAATAGGACCCAAGTGTGATCCCTGTGGCACACATCAATGGTGTCTTTCTCGGGTGAAATCCACATCTTTGCCCTGACACCGCGCGGTGCGTTCACTGACGCCACCAGTTGTGGAACTTACTGGTACAAGATATATCATAATTCATAAACTAGTTTAAGGCAGTGGGATAAGTGTTTATAGTAGGACCATGTTAATGAAGTAAGCCATGTGCGACTCGCTCAAGTCCCGCGTGATTGCACGGTGCAACCGTTGCCGCTACCAGTTGTGGAACTTTCTAATAAATAAATAAATAATACTGGTTGAGGATACTGGGATAAGTTAGTATATAGCTGAAATAAAATAGGACCCAAGTGTGATCCCTGTGGGACGCACCAATGGTGTCTTTTTCGGGTGAAAGCCACATCTATGCCCTGTCACCGCACGAATTTTCGATCAGGGTCACGTGTCCTGACACGACTTTAACATTTTTTACCCATCCCAAAAATTTAAAACTCTGATGTGCACAACGCCGCTAAAGAAGTTTTCACTTCAAACAATATAATGAATCTGATGCTACAAATAACTAAACTGGCAAAATAATAACTCACGGATATCCCAGCTCCAAGAAGTTGTTAAAGCATTGTTTTCCAATCATGATGATGGCCAGCTGTATACACAACTCGGATAGGCATCCAGCAGGGTCGCAGATATCGCCTTTCAGCTTGAAAAACTCTGATTTGCGGGCTTGGTCGTCACCTGGGTAGTCGTAGAAACGGCCCTGTGGAGAAAAAAATAAGATTACATTTTTAGAGAAAGAGAGAAAGAGGAAGAGAGACAGATAACAAACAATATCAAAACAATTTTTAAACGATGTATAGACAAATAAACAAACATACATACAATAATCCAAAGTTATGGGACAAATAAGGTCCCTGCCTCAGCATGAGTTGCCATGACACCAAGGTTGTATCAAGGCAACGCTGTTATTCTGGCAGGGCTGTAGGTGTGGGTTCGACACATCAACAGTAACTTAAAAAAACAATAAAAATTAAAAAAAGTGAACTAGCTAAAAAAAGAAAAACACAAGATTAAATGACTAACTAAAATTAAATAACGTGATATGTGGATGGATGGATTTAAGTACATTTGCCTTACTTTGCATACATTTTTAGAAACCCAGTCCACTGTTACCCCAATAGAGCTAGATCCATTAATTGTGAAAGCAGGGCACTGGATTTCTAAGGTTGCGGGGATCCAGTCCCGCCAGAGAACAACATTTCGATTGAGTTATAAAAACAATGTTTTATCATTGTTGTGTTCCGGCAGTTAGAGATAAGATAACCAGTTCCTCAGTGGCTGAGGATTCCAGGAGAGGCTCACTTCCATCTTCAGCCTTATCAATACTTAACATCAGGTATGATGAAGGCTTAAAGCCTCCCCATCGTTCATAAAAAAAAGAAAAACCACCAAGTTTGTTAATCAGGGGTGCGATTGTGTAAGGTTATCGTATTCATTTGACAGTTCAGATCGTACTCAATCGGCTGCAATTTGTATGGAGTGACATTTAATATAATACAATATGAAGTGTCAAATGAATACGATTGACTTTACGCAATCGCCTAGCAGCTTTATGACATACCAAAGATATTGAGGCTGCATTATTTATGCGACGTTTCCGAGAAAATAAAACGTTTCCACCACTCATAAGTTACCTTGAAGAATGCGATGTAGATAAGGGAAGAGTAGAAGTTCATGAATTCAAAGAAGAAGATCTTGAACGTGTACGAGTCTTCGTACTCCGTCTGAGTCCGAGGGTTCTCCATGTTGGTCAGGACCACAGCTACTTTGGCGTATATCTGTAGATAACAGTAGGCTTATTACGAGTTTGGCAAACTCGACGTTACAGTAAACGTTAATGAGAATAAAAGAGTCGCTAAATATGAAAGAGACATAGCTACATTTTACATTAACGTTTACTGTAACGTCAAGTTTGCCAAACTCGTAATAAGCCTACTGTAAATGTCATGTTAAGCAAACTATTATTAGGGGTACAGGATTGAATTAGATTAGACGTTTAACGTCTCTATAATCGGCACTCTATTGGATTTATTGATTGTTTATATTAAAGGTGATGTTCAACTAAAGTCACTATCGAATTTAAATAAGCATTACAAGAACGTCACATACAGGGGAATTAAGGCAACGTACAGTCGGGAGCTTTATTTAAAAAAAGTAATAGATATATAGAAAACGTTTCTATCACAAATAATAGAACATTAACAGGTATTTAATTTGAATGATAAACTATTTCGTTAGCCATAGTACTTTCCGAGATAACGTTTCCCAAAAAAACTAAACTAAAAACTAAAAAGACAATGGAAGGAGAACGACTGCGGCAACCTGGGACATGGGACATGGTTATTCCCGTGCGAATAACATTTTGTTTACGTAGTCAAAACACGGTCGCTACAGAGGAACTCGATTGATTTTACAGATTCTCTCGAATTATAAATAATGGGTGAGGTGTTGACGTCAAAAGGGACATGGTACGCCATCGCCGGTATCGATGGTGTGATGTGGTAGAAGCGGATCTTCGAAAGCCTTACAAGCTTTACTCTAGCGGCTATTACCTAAAAATTAGCAATTATAGCGCAGGCGCAGAAATAGTGCGATCGCTGCGAAACGTCAAAATAAAAATGATATTATATATGTTATTGCTGGCTTATCGCTCGCGTATAGCGGCGTCTCACTCTCTCGCGCTCCTAGGTGTGAGAGTGAGACGCCGAGTGTTGCTATGACGCTAGCGCTAAAAACAATTTGGTAGCAATAACAGGAACTAAATGAATGCACATTGTAGAGGTGGTTTGTTCGGTAGAGGCCGCACTGTTGATACGTGACGTAAAGCAATTATCGCGCAAGTTCTGCTGTCGCGTTGCTGTTGCAAAGATAGGTTAATAGCCCCGCCGGAAGTGCCGTTTTCTCATACCGAAGGCCACGACACACTTTAGGTCGAGCTAGCGTACCTAAGTATTTTATTTATTTATTTACTATCACAAGTATATATAACATTACAAAGTTACACAAAAATTGAAACAAGTAACAGCATGTTACATATAAATCAATTAAAGTCTTCATTATCTGATCTAGGATTACAAAGAATCCTGTAACCAATAACCAAAAATATGTAACCAATTCTCGAATGTAATCTCCATGTGTCTTAGCTGCGCTAGCTATGATATGGCTCCAAGTCTATCAAGTTTTGTTGCTATGAACCATTAGCAATAATAATACACCCATGTTCAAAAATTAACGCCCCTTTGCACAAAGATGTAGCTAGTTGAGGTGTCCCTATACACATACGACAACAATATAGTTATTGGTTCATAATCGAAACCAAAAAGTAGCGAGATCACAGCATTTCTAAAGTACTGTTTTCTCAAAACTGCCCGATCAAACTGTCATTTGGTGTCCTCTTTGCAGTGTAAATTTGAAGTGTCCCCATACAAATATCACAAAAGTATCGCTCTTGGTTCATAGGCCACTCCCAAACGCCTAGTCTCCTTTATCCCGTGAATCATTATCAACCCATCATCGTCCACAACCATATCTGAGACCTCTTCAAGTGCAAGCCACCGAAAGCGATCCGCGGCTACTAAAAATACCGTTTTAAATGCAAAAATAAAAAATAAATATCATTTTTCAAATTGACTTACAAATCAGGCGCTTCTGAATCGACAAGATGAACAAGCGCAAGAAACTTACGACCTTTAACAGAAGTATAAATAAAGTGAGTTCAAGAAGACAAAATTTTTAGCATACACACCCCGACAAAGCTTTTTGACCCTTTTCGGAAAGGATGTCCATGCGGAACGGGTTCGACGCAGGCAACGGAGGCGTCGCTACGCGCACCTCCTGTCACTGTAGTGAAACCAGCACCGGGAGGTGGCCCAGGTGGGCAGGCCGCTGGTCACAGGGGAGATACAAAAAATGGGCCCCCATGACTTACGGTGGCGAGAGGGGGAAAAATGAGAGTAGAATTCGCAGCCAGCGTCTGCGTTTTCCCGGGTGCCTAAAATCTTCAAAACAAACTCGCTCATAGCTCTAATCTAATTATTCAGAATGAGGTCAAGAGAAAGTAAACCTGTGTGTAAGAACAAAACGTATTATTACCCTAGTTAGAATCATGATGATGGTCAAGTTGATGAGGGCAGCCGTCATGGCGGTGAAGATCTTCGCGTGTTTCTTGAGGAAGAACCCGCTGCCACCGTAGATGACGGACACCATCGATATTCGGTAGATTATGGTGCCTAGCACCGCGCCCATCACTATGGTGATCTGAAAAAGAAGAACTTCGTCAGCTCTGGTTTTGACATTTGTCATCGGCCATTTTTAATGTCCTCACTGCTGGAGCACTGGCCTTCCTTATGGATGGCTAACGAGAATGGGTTATGTATGATCCACTACGCGGACCCAATGCAGATTGGTGGGTTTTAACGACTATAAATGCAGCCGGGACTAACGGCTTAACGTGCCTTCCGAAGCATGGAGGAGCTAGAGATTGTAAATTTTTGGTCACCCATCCCGTGATACAACATTACGAAAGTTGCTTAACCTCAACAACCACAGCT
Source organism: Chrysoteuchia culmella (assembly GCA_910589605.1). Taxonomy (NCBI): domain Eukaryota; kingdom Metazoa; phylum Arthropoda; class Insecta; order Lepidoptera; family Crambidae; genus Chrysoteuchia; species Chrysoteuchia culmella. Next base: position 6,686,110 of record OU342671.1, on the reverse strand, counting down.
ATCTACTTTTGTATTCTTCGTGGCATGTCGACTTTGCCTTTTAAAGGTATTCGTAAGGACCAACACTAAAGTAAAGTTATTAACTATATAGGTACTAGAACTTTAAAAAGACCGTGGTCATTGAATGACCTGATAGGTAGACTTATATTAAGAACCTGCATTATGTAGAGAAAATGGATGGATTTTGATCAGTCGGGCTATTGAGCTTAGTTTATGTTAATTTTCCAAGGGATTATGTTAAGATGTCCCTAAAGTAACTCCTTTTTCCCATAAGTAGGTAGTAGTTATATACAAATTCCTTGATTATTTAATAACTTATTTCAATCAAGTTTATGTTTCCGATCACTGTATAAATTATTTTTTTTATAAATTATATGTATCTTATAATTGTATAATGTAATCTAATAATCATAGATAATCACTGTATGTTAATTTATTTTTACCGTAATTCTATAATCTTATGTTATTTGATTAATGTAAATTCTATTGCATTAATATGAATACTTTTCTTGTATAATTTTCTTGTTTAATATTTATCATTTAAAGGAAATTTATTGTCAATGTTTATTGTAGTAATGTTTTTTTTAATTTTTTTTTATTATGTTTTCGCATTGCATGATTTTCTGTGTGTACACGTATTTGGATGTCAGTCTTGTTCGAAACTTGCATTGCTCTCATTTCATGTTGTTATTGACTGTTATCTGTTGTGTATACCATAAATAAATAAATAAAAAAAAAGCCTGCGGCTCTTTATAATAGTGTAGACACTAAATACAAATACAAATACAAATAATTTTATTCGCAGTAAATAGGGTAGTTACAATGAAGGTGGTCGTCATTAATTAAGTGCTTAAACCTATATAGCCATATGAGATAGCATGCAAATTTTTTTTAAGGATTAGAGCGTAATATGCATGTTAATGAATTAAATTAAATTTTACATCATACATTATTATTATTATTCAATGTCATACCTAATTCAATGTCAGTTTCTTCAATTCATAATCATAATATTTTTCAATGTCATAATTTCATGTCAGTTTAATCTTGTTTAATTTATTATATAATTTTGTCGTAATAATATCATTTATTAAACTTAACCGTGCATAGACTACAACTAGACTCCTTATGTTTCAAAAATTCATCAGTAGAATAGAACGCGTGTTCTACCAACCACATACGCAAAAGTGTTTTGAAACGGATTAAGGGTAGATCTTTAAAGTGTCTGGATATTTTATTGAAGATTATGAGTGACATACTATTACAGTTCTTAAGGAATCGTTGAGTTTTTGGAATCGTGTTTAGAACCAGTTTGTGGGGGTCGCGTCTTGATCTTTGGTTTATATCTTTCGCCATTTTAAACTTGTCCATGTTTTGCTTAACAAACACGCACATTTCAAATATGTAGAGTGCCGGTAAGGACAGTATTTTTAAGGACCTAAAGTTGACAACTCAAAGTTGACAACCTAAAGTTGACAAAGTTGACAACAATAAAGATGACAACTCTCCTTCCAAATTAAAAATAGAATAGACCTACTCGTGTTCTATTCTTAAACCAATCGAAAGTCGTAAATCCATCATCGTGAGATCAATCGCCACTTTGTACTCGGATTTGGAACCGTGCCAAAGAATTTGTCTACATTATGTACGATGAATTAGGGAAAATACACACATCTTTCCATAGGGTAGACGAAGACGACCCAGCTGTGGTCACTCTTTCACTCTTCTCTCTAATCGTATGAGGATTAGCGGCGACCTATGGTGTCAGAATTTATCAAGTGCCTATAAGGCCTCTGACTTGGTTTAACGACTGTTATCAGATGACAACAGCCGGGACCGACTGTTTAACGTGCCTTCCGAAGTTTGGAAGCGCTCAGTTGTAATACGACTTTACGATCACCCATCCGACACCTGGAGCCAGTCTAAGCCGAGGTGAGGCATCCTTCATTTAATTCAAATTTACATTAAACTGTGTTACGAACGAACAAAACATGGCGAAAACGAACATTGAACACGGAACATTTGGTCTGCTACGTACGTCGCGTCGGCTTCCATCGACATTCATAACTGGATAATGCGTCACTGTCCCGCCCCTTGTTTATGTAACTTGTTTCTATCAACGTTTGATTGAAACTGCAGTCACATTGCTCCTTAAGTAAAAATCAATGTGACAACTATCTTACTAAAGCAGCAATGTAACTGCACTTTCAATCAAAATCTGTTAGCAACAGAGTTAGATAATCAACTATATAGCCGGTCACATCCTAGCTTGCTTACAAGACAGCTATATGCCTCATCATCATCATCATCTTACCATCCTATTTCGTACTACGAACATCTTAAATTAAGCTTGTTTTTTGACGGAGGGTCTGTGACGTCTTCGCTCGATCATCGCCTCCAAAGTGTAAAGTGGGTCAAAACGACACAACTTCAATATAAACAAAACGTTCTTATGACATAATGGTTTCTAATAGATGATGATAGACCGGCAGGTGACGGGCGAGCAAGACGGCATCTAAGACGTTTATCAATTTTTTATTTTAAACTAGCTTCTGCCCGCGGATTCGCCCGCATGGTTCCCGTTCCCGTGGGGATATCGGGATAAAAACCTATGTTACCCTCGATCCTTTCAACTACGTAACTCTATGCCAAAAATCAAGTCGATTGGTTGCAAGGCGTGAAGGAAAGACAATTAAACAAACTAGGATTAAAATTAGGATTTGTTAACAACAGAACTTTACCATAAACAAAACAGCTGAGCTAGTGGCAACGTATCTCATGGTTTTCTGCCACGTAGGTAAATATGGCTCTTTTTCCCTTGTCACCGGATTCGTCCTGAACGTCTTCACGGACGCTTCGAATTCAGGCCTTGGTTCTTCGTCCTGAAAGAAGAATTTTCATCAATTAGTGTACAACCTTTTAGCATTAATAATATTTTATACTTTTAAGCCAATAACTTATAGATTGGCGGTAGGACTTGTTGTAATAATAATAATAGCTACCAACATCTTATCTAAGTCTGACGCCATAACAACAATGTTTTCAACATTGTTGTGTTCCGGCAGTTAGAGATGAGATAGCCAGTTCCTCAGTGGTTGAGGATTCCGGGCGAGGCTCGCTTCCATCTTCAGCCTTATCAATACTTAACAACAGATATGATGAAGGCTAAGTCTCCCCGTTGTTCATAAAAATAGTACATTACTGCAGCGGCCAGGAAAAGAGGCATTGATGGACGAACACGTAAATGTGGGCCGAGGCACACATACGTAAGTCCATCAATGTCTAGTTGTGGCTAAGGCTTATATAGGACTTTTCTCAAATAATGCGCGGAAATTGAAACTACTTTTCGAAATCAGACGGACAACGAACAACTATATTTTTTCCCGCCTAAAAGTGTTCATTTGTTGTTTTTTTATCTAAAACCGCTTTCTATTTGTAAGTCAGTTCGAAATTGACCCTTTGATAAGTTACCTTCTTGGTTGCCACATATCGGAGTAAAAGATCGTTCCATTTTAAATTACACGAACACGACAGATAGGTATGAGTTTACTATGTAATTTACTAGAAAAGGGCCCGTTACTGCACTAAGTGCAGTAACATCTAGCAGCATTTATACTATCAATTAAACTAAAATAATTGCGTTTCGGCCTAGCCTTGGCCTCAAAATTAACCAGTGAATAAAAAAATGAGTCCTACACAGACCCAGCTAGGTTCTTCGCTTATGTTCTTTGATTTGGCCGCTACCTATACACGACAGATATGGATTTTCATACAACTTTTGCCGGCCGCTGCTCGCATTACGTGGCCAGTACAGCAATATCGATTTATCTCGAAGAAGGTTGTCAAAATAATGCTCATATTTCCAAGCATGTTTGAGAAAAGTAATTTATTGACGCACAGTCAATATCATAAGTCTTGATATTTCTAATCTATACTTATTGTCTCGCTTGTCTAGCTATTTTGTATCGTTACTCCCGGTACAGAACAACTCTGAAAACGTGGTTGCTAGTGTGACAGACTAAGATAAGATGGTGGTAGCTAGCCAGGTGGACTTATAACTAGTCCTAAAACCAGCCAAACCGAACACAATATACCACAAGTACCCCCACAGGGTATCCAACCCGTGACGTCTGGGTCTGATCTGCCCCCTAATTGTCTAATTTAAAATTTATCACAATCCCTCTCAGAAGTACTGTGATTGTGATATTTTCGTCTGTCATATTGCTTAGACAGTTCAATTTTGTTTATTCCATACCCTTTAAAACGGGTCCCCATCACATTCACAACCCCTTTCCCTTTCAAATGTCAAATAGTGACGGTCTGAATATCTTTCAAATTACGAATTTAAAGAGATTGCGATAGATTCTGAAATTAGACAATTAGCCCCCTGATGTTACAGACAGACGGTGGGTGTTACAGACCACAGAGGCGGTTAATAATTCTGTGCAAATTAACATTGGTACAGTTGGGAAACTGCCTGGTGGACCAGTAGAGTTTTTTTAGGAAGCTTTATTTTAAAAAGTAACAAATATATAGAAAACTTTTATATCGCAAATAATAGAACATTAACAGGTATTTCATTAGAATAATAAATTATTTCTTTTATCTTAGTACTTTCCGAGAAAACCTTTCCCACATAATCTCTACTGGTCAACCGGGAGTTTCCCTCATTGTACCTATTTTACTTACATGATCGACACCCCCCAAGTCCCATTCCCACCTTAAAATCGATTGTTTCCTTTTCCATAGCTCTAAGAATGTTGTTGCTGGAAAAAAAAAAACTAATTTCGTAAGTATTTTGCCGTGTGGTGACGGCCTAAGAATACAAATGTCACCACTCCCTTACATGCCTGGGACGTCGTAAGAGTCGACTAAGAGGCTCGACGCAATAACCAGTGCGAGAGAAGGAAAACTTGAACAAACCCTCTACCAACCCGTCTGGCCAGCGTGGTAGCAGAAGGCTAATAGCCTCCTATGAACACCACAATAGGCGTGAGCTAGGAGAGGCCTATGTCCAGCAGTGGACGTCCACAGGCTGATAATGATGATGAAAGTATTTTGCCAATGATGGACTCGGAGGAAAAGGGAAAATGGAATCTGCCAGCTACTTAGCTTTCCAGTAAAGATAGCAATGGACAGGATAATAATTTGAAAACATAAAATATACGTACATCTTAAGTTTTGGCGCGCACTGTTCATTGAAATAAAACAACTTTTACGGATATTAAACGCGCTATATTTCACGTACTAAGATCTAATTGTCCGTATTTTTAGGTTAGGTTAGGTTAGGTTTTTTGGGGATTTTTTATTTTTCCGACGTTACGGCACGTTTTCAGCTGCCGTGGTCAAGGAATGACTGGCTACTTATACTTAAGTGCATCCTCAAAAAGTTTTTTTCGTTCGGATACGGTTCGACATTTATGGCAACAATTATTATTGATTTGATATTTCAATTTTATTTGAAATCGGGCCGACCTCCACCTTTATAAAGAAAATTAAAATATGGATATCTCCACCTTTATATTTGATATTTATCTACAAATAAGAGCTAACCGTATCTTTGGGTCTTGCTTGCAGTGTGTGATTTGGGTTGAGACTTTAATTTATGGATAGGGTAAAATTAAACAGGTGCCAAAACAGAAAAATATTGGAAAAAATTAACTCGGCCACAGCCCACAAGTGAAGCATTGGACCGGATTTCCAAAGGTTCAATTCCCGTCTGAGAATTCACTTGTGGCCGAGTTATATTTTTCCAATATTTTTCTATTTAAAATTTACCATAAGTCTAAAAATAGCTTTGAAAAATGCAAAAATTACAAAATCATAAAAATAGGTGCCAAAACGTCGGGAAAATCAAAAAAACCCTAAAAACCTCAAAATACGGACAATTAGACCGTAGTTCGTGAAATAAAGCTCGTTTAATATCCGGAAAATTTGTTTTATTTCAACATAAAATATAATATGTTACCCTGGTTTACATTCAATTATTGGAGGACCCATTTAGTCTTTGGCCAGCCACCCCCTGCCAATATTGCCTTAGGATTAAATCATGAGCGAGATTAAGTGATGTGGAAATGTTATGACTAACTCATGCAAGAAAGCACTGCACATTACCCATTTTCGTTTGTGATTGACGCGTGTTTTCATGGCAATGGTCTCAAGCGGATTGACTTAAATCGTAAAACTTTGACCGTGGATTAAACTATTGGCACGCAAGGTAGGTACACTTTTACCGTCTATCTCGATAAAGGTCTGTGCGTTCCACAGACCAACAAGTGAACACAGTTAGCACTTACCCCAGAACGACATGAAAATCGCGAAGAACACAGTAGCTGGGTTGTCAAAGAGGTATGTCAGTTTGGCGAACAGACAAGAGTCTGACAATGTTTGGTATTGACACGCTTTGTCGCAGAGAGGACATAGGGTGGTGCTTCCCGGACCGTTGACATCACAGATCTCATGGCTGGAATAAATAAGTAAATCATTTTAAAATCGGTAATTACTAATCTTGTCCTCTTTAACCGCCTCTATGGCCTAGTGGTACACCACCGGTATCAGACCAAGGGCTCCTGGTTGAATTCCCAGTGGGGTTACATAATATGTAACCCCACTGGGAATACCACCGTCCTTACTGTACCATATTATGGTACAGTAAGGACGGTGGTTAGTAGCGACCAGGGGCGTGCATTCCATATAGGCAATTAGGCAGTGCCTACCTTATTCAAAACCTAAATAAATTTACACAATGTGTTAAAGTTATTTTATTATAGTTTAAACTTCTATTCAACACTCACCCACTAAGATTTTCCTTACGCTAAATACTGAATACCTACCGGTAGGCAGTCTCGGAATTGCCTATTCGAAACAAGCAGCGTTTCATACAAGAATACAACTTATTTATAAAAAGTATTGCTCAATTATAAACAGCCCACGGCAAGAAGGGCTCTATTTGTACGTGTAACGTTCTAGCTTAAACTTCCGGAATATAATAATATCAGTATAAAGTAAGCAAGCCTACCTGACGAATGAATTTGGTCGCGAATCATTTTGTTGAGGAGTTATTTTAAAACTATCATATTTCTAATTAAATGATGTAAAGGGCAATTTTGTTCAATATTAAATACTTGTGATGATTAACGCATTTATTTAGATGAGGATTAATATCATGTTCATGAAAACAGCTTCTCAAATAATACATAAGTTTAGAACAAATTTTATTATCTTAAAAAGGGTTATAGTGAGTTAACCATAAAACATAGACAAATGCTGTCGCGTACTTTTTTTTAGAACTTTTGATGAGGAACAATTTTTTCATACATGATATTTACGTAACTTTAACCGTTTACACACCGTCCGCAACGGAAGCTGCCAAAAGTAATATTTTTTCCCCCGTTTTTGCAACGTTTTACATTAATTCTCTGCTCTTATTAATCGAAGCGTGATATTAAATATCTTCAATTCAATTGCTGTAATGTTTCATCTTAATCAGTTCAGTAGTTTTTGAGTGAAAGAGTAACAAACATTCATCCATCCAAATATCCTCACAAACTTATGGTAAATTTTAAATAGAAAAATATTGGAAAAAATTAAAAAACATTTAATACGCTGTAGGCCAGCGTTGTCACATCAATGCTAGGAAATATCCTTGCATTCGAAAGAAACATCTTTTCAGGTGTTTAACGATCGATTAAGATGCAACTGTTAATAATTTATGATTTTGTAATTTTTTCCAATATTTTTCTATTTAAAATTTACCATAAGTATAAAAATAGCATTGAAAAATGCAAAACGCTGGCCTACAGCGTATTAAAAATATAAAAGTATTGGAGAATTTCGACGGTGGTTCGCAAGTCTCGGTAGCTCAGCGGTTAGAGCATTGGACCGGATTTCCAAAGGTCGCGGGTTCGATTCCCGTCTGAGAATTCACTTGTGGCCGAGTTCATTTTTTCAAATTTACAAGTTATTAGCTCTCTTTTCGTGTAAATATAGCATCACTGTTTTAATTTGGTATTATATCGGGTAATGTATAATTTAGTCCAGAAACAGCTTCTGTATTACACGCAAAAAGGTGCCGACGTGAGACAGCCAATTTAATACTTGTTACCTAAGAAAATTTGCCAGTTAAGTAGTGTCAGGAAGGCCTATGTCCCGACTGCGGGATCCCGTTATACCGAGATCCCGCATCGCTGAAAATTTTCAATCTCGCCCATATCGAGATCTCGATACCTTGCTAGGCGGGCGGTGTTAATGGCCCTAGTCCCGAGTGGGAGGACATCAATAGTACATTACTGCAGCGGCCAGCAAAAGAGGCATTGATGGACGAACGTGTAAATACGTAAGTAAGTCCATAAATGCCTATTTGTGCCTATAGTACTTTTCTCAAATCATGCGCGGAAATTAAAACTCTTTTCGAAATCGGACGAACAACGATATTTTTTCCCGCGTTAGTGTTTATTTTTTGCTTTTTTCTTCTAAAACAGCTTTCTATTTGCAAGTCAGTTCGAAATTTAAATAAAACCTTTGATAAGTTACCTCCTTGGTTGCGATATTTCGGAGTAAAAGATCGTTCCATTTTTAAATTACACGACAGATATGAGTTTACTATGTAATTTATTTGGCCGCTAAACACGACAGATATGGATTTTCATACAAATTTTGCCGGCCGTAGCTCGCATGTATGTGGCCAGTACAGCAATATCGATTTATCTCGAAGAAGGTTGTCAAAATAATGCTCGTATTTCCAAGCATGTTTGAGAAAAACAAATTTATTTCGATTAACATTAGATAGACGCTTAGTCTCCGTCATTCATACCTAGGTACCTGACTTTAAGTAATGTAAGGCAAGGCGTGCTTCTCCAGGAATCCTCAACCGCTGAGGCACTAGCTATATTATCTTATGCCAATGTACCTACCACAATGCTGATTTAGATAAGATGGTGGTCGCAAGCAGGGGCGTGCATTGGTTTTCCAGCGTAGTAGGCACTGTAGATCTAACTAGTAACTTTGCACTTATCCTATCCTGCTACCGAATATTATAAGTTTAAAAGTTTGTGAGGATTTATGATTTTGTAATTTTTGCATTTTTCAATGCTATTTTTATACTTATGGTAAATTTTAAATAGAAAAATATTGGAAAAAATGAACTCGGCCACAAGTGAATTCTCAGACGGGAATCGAACCCGCGACCTTTGGAAATCCGGTCCAATGCTCTAACCGCTGAGCTACCGAGACTTGCGAACCACCGTCGAAATTCTCCAATACTTTTATATTTTTAATACGCTGTAGGCCAGCGTTTTGCATTTTTCAATGCTATTTTTATACTTATGGTAAATTTTAAATAGAATAATATTGGAAAAAATTAAAAAACATTTAATACGCTGTAGGCCAGCGTTGTCACATCAATGCTAGGAAATATCCTTGCATTCGAAAGAAACATCTTTTCAGGTGTTTAACGATCGATTAAGATGCAACTGTTAATAATTTATGATTTTGTAATTTTTTCCAATATTTTTCTATTTAAAATTTACCATAAGTATAAAAATAGCATTGAAAAATGCAAAACGCTGGCCTACAGCGTATTAAAAATATAAAAGTATTGGAGAATTTCGACGGTGGTTCGCAAGTCTCGGTAGCTCAGCGGTTAGAGCATTGGACCGGATTTCCAAAGGTCGCGGGTTCGATTCCCGTCTGAGAATTCACTTGTGGCCGAGTTCATTTTTTCCAATATTTTTCTATTTAAAATTTACCATAAGTATAAAAATAGCATTGAAAAATGCAAAAATTACAAAATCATAAATCCTCACAAACTTTTAAACTTATAATATTCGGTAGCAGGATAGGATAAGTGCAAAGTTACTAGTTAGATCTACAGTGCCTACTACGCTGGAAAACCAATACACGCCCCTGCTTGCGACCACCATCTTATCTAAATCAGCATTGTGGTACATCGGCATAAGATAATATAGCTAGTGCCTCAGCGGTTGAGGATTCCTGGAGAAGCACGCCTTGCCTTACATTACTTAAAGTCAGGTACCTAGGTATGAATGACGGAGACTAAGCGTCTATCTAATGTTAATCGAAATAAATTTGTTTTTCTCAAACATGCTTGGAAATACGAGCATTATTTTGACAACCTTCTTCGAGATAAATCGATATTGCTGTACTGGCCACATACATGCGAGCTACGGCCGGCAAAATTTGTATGAAAATCCATATCTGTCGTGTTTAGCGGATAAATAAATTACATAGTAAACTCATATCTGTCGTGTAATTTAAAAATGGAACGATCTTTTACTCTGAAATATCGCAACCAAGGAGGTAACTTATCAAAGGTTTTATTTAAATTTCGAACTGACTTGCAAATAGAAAGCTGTTTTAGAAGAAAAAAGCAAAAAATAAACACTAACGCGGGAAAAAATATCGTTGTTCGTCCGATTTCGAAAAGAGTTTTAATTTCCGCGCATGATTTGAGAAAAGTACTATAGGCACAAATAGGCATTTATGGACTTACTTACGTATTTACACGTTCGTCCATCAATGCCTCTTTTGCTGGCCGCTGCAGTAATGTACTATTGATGTCCTCCCACTCGGGACTAGGGCCATTAACACCGCCCGCCTAGCAAGGTATCGAGATCTCGATATGGGCGAGATTGAAAATTTTCAGCGATGCGGGATCTCGGTATAACGGGATCCCGCAGTCGGGACATAGGCCTTCCTGACACTACTTAACTGGCAAATTTTCTTAGGTAACAAGTATTAAATTGGCTGTCTCACGTCGGCACCTTTTTGCGTGTAATACAGAAGCTGTTTCTGGACTAAATTATACATTACCCGATATAATACCAAATTAAAACAGTGATGCTATATTTACACGAAAAGAGAGCTAATAACTTGTAAATTTACTATAGTAATACATTAATATTTTATTGATCTCCATATATTGATTCTGCAAAATGATAATTATAATTCTAATTATCATATCATTTCTCAGGTGAAATACGGCCCCTCTCTCTTCTGGCCCTTCAAGTCCATAACACTTGTCTTAGATTATTTTATAACATCTACATGTACATTATGGTTTTGCAATAAAGTATTCCTAACTCCTAAACTTTAATCTCTTTCTTGTGTTACTGACCTTGGTATGTTATCACTTGAGGACATACTAGCCAAACCGTACAAAAAGCACAGCGTGCCAACAATAGCTGGAGCGTACAACATCTTGGTATAGAAACCGAGCCAGCAGAAGTACAACCCGATCTTTTCGCCGAAGTACCTTCGGATTAACCATAGAGGCTGTTTTTTGTACCATTTGCTAGGCCGAGCCCATTCTAAGTAAAGTAACTGGAAGAAAATAGTTTGATGAGGATAGAATGCACATTCATACTTAAACATTTATTTTATTGACGCTAATAATGTTGATTTAAATTAAATTATTAATAAAACGAAAGTAATTGATGCTGTAAGCTCTCCGAACACAAAAAAATTTAAGAAACAAAAGATCATTCCAAGTCCACGGACCATGAAAAAGTGCGCGCAAGAAAAACAAAACTAATGAAGGTAAACGCGTCTGCAATACAAAAAGTTAAACGTGGTGTTAATGTTATATTAGTTAGTTAGTTAAGGTAACATAATTATCAATCATACATTCAAATGAGCAGAATTAAAATAGTTTATGTTGAAAAATTGCTGGAAAAGGTATTGTACCAAGTAAAGTCTGACGTACAGCTCACAGTACAAAATTAAACATACCCTTCTGTCTGTGACAGATCCATCGGGCATGTCCATATCGTATCGTCCTTCATGGAGTGGGAAGCACGCCAAGTACGTCCCGTCGTTAAGTAGTCGACGGATACCCATCTGAAAGACGTCCTCGGTAAGAAAAAATCTTGTTTATTTCATCCTTGTTTGAGTAACAAATTATGGGGTGTATCCTCATCCGATATGGATGTGAATTTGCTATAACCCTAGCTACTTCTATCAGGAAAATAACTACAAATATAATTTCAATATTATGTTAGTAACTAGTGTATCAAAATTAGCAAATACATAAGCATTTTTTTTCTTTTTTACTAAAAGACATGTAAAACTTCGTAAATGAAAATACGAAGACAGTGATACAATAGTACCTATAAAACTCTAAAATTTGACGCCCAAGGTTGCCCAAGCCCAATTTGGGATTGCACAGAGCTTAGCAAAATTAGTAAATACTTAACCAAATATCATCTAGCTTTTATCTGCAAAACATGCAAAATAATATCTTAAATAAAAGATCAAAGACAGTGGCACACCTTGCACCTTTAAATATATCTCTTTAATTTGACGCCCAACGTATTGTTATTGGCCCTATATTTATAGGGGATATGTATCCCCGCTGGTTGCTAGGCCGCAGGGGCAGTTATCGCGCTGAAATATGTTGAATTCGACATTTTTTTTTCGTCAATCTGAATTGTTTTTTTTTTTAATAAAGTTATGGGAATGTCAAAAATCTTTGAAACTAAAGGATTTTGTCAGTAGTTAGTACAGGTTTTAATTACATTTTAAATAAAGAAATTAACAGTGTGCCACCGTGCTCCTCAATCACAATTTTTTATGTAAATTAGAAACTAAAGAAATTTTAGTATCTGTAATAGAATTAACGGGTTAATGAAGCGATCAAGCTGCCAGTGCGAGTCCTATATCTGTGCATTTTTTTATTGTTAATGGAAACCCACGTTGGGCGCCAACTTATAAAGATATAAAAAATTGGCGCCCAACGTAGGGTGCCAATACCGATAAAGTTCACCTAATCCATACACAAGGGAAACCAGTGCCCCAGCTATGCAGACAATAAAGTGGCTAATAATGATTGATGATGATGAATGATATATGTAAGCAACAGCAAACTTTACCTTAGTCTCAGTGTTGTCATATTTGGCTCTTAAGAGTATTTGCATAACTAATAAACTCCTCTGTGCAGGCGAAAACTGTGTGTGGCGATCTTTGACTAAAAACCTGTAAACATAAATTACTATACTAGATGGCGTACCATGACTTTTTATGCGATTCTTTTTATGATATTTTTTAAGTTGTGAGGGTGAGCTTCGGTGGCTTCTTACTCTTACTAGTTACCTGAAAATTACCTAAATAGAATCGCATAAGAGATCATGGTTTGTATTTTTAGGGTCTCCGTATACTGATTTGATTTGCAGATACTGTATAATGGAACATAAGACCACTCAGACACGTTGTGATGTACGAAGGTTGTGTCTATTCCTCTGAGAAAACATAACAATTACTAGAGCACTGGACCGGAATTCCAAAGGTCGGAGGTTCGAGTCCCATCTGAGAATTCACTTGTGGCCGAGTTGATATTTTCTAATATTTTTCTATTTAAAGTTTATCATAAGTAGTTATCTAATAATTACTTAGATCAAACTAAAATTACTTAGCGCTATAGGGTGATTTTAAACTTCTTCGAAGCGTTAAGTACTTGGAGGCCTTTAGGTCGCAAACACAACGATACTATTGGTACAGACAACATCAAATAACTGCCATTGAAAGTCAAAAAATTTCGGAGAACTCAAACAAAAATACAATAAATTTTAAACTTTCATGGTCTTTATCACTAACATTATTAAGTAAAAAAATAGGATTTTTAGCATGTTTGTATTTGTTTTCAAGTCCCCGATATTTTGGCACAGTTACTCCGTGATCAGTTGCATAACTGCAACCCGTTTTTTCTAATAATGTTAATGGAAATGATGTTTACCATTGGAACACTATTAGGTAAACATTAACAGATTCGAGGCAATGGACTTCGAAAATTTAGTCATGCCTGTTAGACAACACAGTCATATTATAAGTACTTACTGTTCTTCTCTTCTGGCACCCTTCTGCTCCGTCGCTGTGTAGAAAGAAGGTTCCGCCTCAATTCTGCTGTGCTCGTATTCGTAAATGTGCTTCCATCGTCGCCGCCATTTTGAATGCCATCTTTTGTCTTTTTCCGCTTGCTTTTCGTCATTCTACAAAAAGTCATGACAAAATATCAAATATTTGTATGAATGTTATTCCGGTTAGACATCGAAGTCTCGGCCTGTGATTCCTTAAGTAAGTGAGATCTTACCACTTAGATTGCCTGCAAAACATACCTAGTTACAACAGATCTTTAAAATACCTACAAAATAAAGGCTGGACCTACATACAAATAATAGCTGTGGGACAGCATTACCTTTTTTAAAAAAGCAACTTAATTGTACCTCCTAAAATATATATTAAATAGTCAAAGAATTAAAAGTAAAGAAGTTCTCACCCACGCTCTAACAGAAATAGTAATAAATCTTTTGGTCGGCAGTTTCATTCCAATAACTTCAGCTAGCCTCATCTCAGTCTTCCAGGGTATGTGAATCTTCAGAAACCAAGTCTTCTCATCGAATGACAGACATTTATTTTCTAATTCTAGCTCAAGTCCCTCTCGTACTAGGTTTTCCTGTAAAAATAAAACAATTGTGGTCCCATCAGTCAACCTTGGGGCACTCTCAGTTTAATATAAATCTGGAATTAAGCTTGAGATATGGTTATGTTCCTTTCATAGTTAAAGTCATCTAAAATAGCTTAACATTTTTATAATTCAATGCTTCTTGATTTTGATTTCAGATAAATGACACGGAAAACTATAATAATTGGAAACAGGTTTTATTTATTTGACAAAGAGATCTGGCATAACTCAGAACACAGAAAGTCTTTGGACATAACTAAATCCATATTTAGTTGTTATTTATTTAAATATTTTATATTTATTTATTTGTAGATTTATATCTTCTGTAATATTGTTAAGTAAATTTTGTTATTCTTTCTTGTTGCTGGTGCACTGCCTCTCGCTCTCTCTCTCTCTTTTTCCTATGACTCAAAGGTTGTCTGGAAGAGATCGCTCTTAGAGATAAGGCTGCCTTTGCCCACATTTATGTCAACTCTTTCTTGTGTTTCTATCTGTATTTTTGTGTGTGCAATAAAGTGTTGTACAGCACTTTAATTGATTGTTTCTACTCAGGGTTTCATGCAATCTTATCTTATAGAAAAAAAGTATGAAATTTATTAAAAAATGTTTACCTGAAACGTTCTCCTGTGATCTCTTTTCCTAGCCTCCGCTTCAGTCATTACACCATAATCTTCTTCTTCATATGCTAGAACCATGTCTATTCTTCTTCTTCCATCTCTAAACATAAGGGACTCAGGATCTAAGCCCTGGGAAAGAGATAAAAAGTTGCAATTGAGAAATTATTTAGATTTCAAGTTTATTATGGGAACAAATAAGTGATTGAGTTATGAGTATTTACACGGATGTGACCCGATACTACCTAAAATCAAATGCCATTAAAAGAATATTAATCTTTTTTGATACAAAAACTATCATCATCATCTCAGACGAAGATCTAGATGCCCGCATCAGATCATCGGTCCACCTTGTCGGGGCCCCACGGAGCGTCATCCTGTGTGCGGTCGCCATTCCAGAACCGCCCCGCCCCAACGGCCGTCGGTTCTTAGTAAGTAAAGTAAAGTAGTCTAGAAAGGTGTTGTAGCTTAGTATCTAGGTGCCGCCGCGCCGATTGCTTACGTACTTCTGGATTTGTCTCTCCGACATTTTCTTCTTTCTCATTCGGGTATGCAATTGACGGTTTTCTATCTTCTTTGGCGTAGTCGGAGCTTTTGCTGTCGGGTTTTGACTGTAAAAATAGTACTGTTATTATAAGCAGAACAAAAAACAGTTTCAGATCAGGGGGTAGTGTAAAACTGGATCAACTAAATACTATTTCAGATTTGAGTAGTGTAAGACTGGCTAAATAACTGAATGGCTTTCTCAGCAAGCTCTGAAAAGAGTCATGCTTGGCTCAGTAGATCTTATTGGAAGACTGGATATTAGATCTCCAGGCACCGAGTCCGTTAGCACGTAAAATAAGAAAAATGCGTCTATTCTGTCTAGAATAATAGAAAGCCCCGGTCGAACAGTAACAACGTTTCAAGACTTACACCCATATTCTAAGTCGTTCCTCCAAAACTTATGGCCTGCGCAGACGACGGACATTGAAGGACTTTTTGTCCGCGACACGACCTTATTACTAAGAACATAAAGTTGAATAATTGATGATTAAACGAACTTACCTGTTCGTGAAGTTCAATCACAATTATACGAGGGATTCGTCCGAAGATATTAGCATTATGCACAACTTGTAGTATCGCTCGTACCTGTTACCACTTAGCACATTATTTTAGAGAATTAATCTAAAAAGAAAAATTCTTGACTTCCGTTTCAATTTTTAAAAAAAAATGTATCAAATTAACGACTATTGTATTTCCGGTTGCTATTCCCGCCAAATGGCCGACCCTTCCCCAATACAACATGGCGCCAATCCTTCATTTAGTTTAGAGAAAAACATAAAATAAATAGAAATGATATTTTCCGTAAGGGTGATTATTGTAGTTTACAAAAATCCATAGGGAGGGTGGGACCACCTGCTAATATCTTCGGACGAATCCCTCGTATAATTGTGATTGAACTTCACGAACAGGTAAGTTCGTTTAATCATCAATTATACTTCGTGATTCGTCCTCGATATTAGCATTATGCACAACTTGTAGATGTTTAGAGAAAACAGTTAACGGGAAATATCATGATAAATCAAATAGATAGTTCTATTTTAATACAAAATTTTATTTAAAAAATAAAGATAACAAAAAACCAAGAAAACATAATTTTTTAATCTTTTGCATGCAGTATTGATTTGGCAAACTCAGACAAATCACCATTTATAATTTCTCGATTATAATATCTAGCGAAGATAGTGGAGTTACCTGACCATCCCGCCGTGTTACGTATGAGGTCTACATTAACTCCTCGCTTTAATGCCATGGATGTCGACGCATGTCGCATGCTATGGCCGGTGAAGATAGTCACGTCGACTCCACTATCTTCCATTATACATTTCAGCCATCTGCTTATCGTCTGCGAAGTAACAGAATTATGTGGTTTACGGAAAGAAATAAATAAATTATCACATCTTCTAATATTTCTCGTTATTTCCAAATATGAAATCAGTGTTTTTGCTGGGCATATTTGAGGTTTTTCATTATAGAACGGTAAGTGTAAAATGGGTTGAGCAGAACCAGGACGAGAAGTTTTTATAATATCTGTTATTTTAATACTTATGTTCTGTTCCTTAAAAATAATATTTTTCACATTAATTTTTGATATAGTTTGAACTCTGTGGGCTGTAACTAAGGCAATCAATGTACAACACTTTTTTGTCAACTGTTCCAAAGTTATTTGATCATGAGGAACTAATGAGGCTAAATAATCCAAAACCACATTCACATCCCATGTCACATTATACTTGGGTAATGTAGGTCGTAGTCTATAAACACCCTTACAAAATCTTGAGATTAAATCATTATGCATTATTGATCCTAAAATTAATGACATTGCTGATCTGTAATTATTAATAGTACAATACTGTTGCCCTGTCTCATAAACTTCTGTCAGGAAACTTAATATAGAACCTATCGACGGTTGATATAAATTTATATTATTATTTATCGAGTAATAGAACCATTTCTTCATACAAACATTATATTGTTTAATCGTATTATCTGATAGAGAGGCTATTAAAATGTCTATAGCTGTAGAAGGTACACCTTTCTTTAACATTGCTGTCCTGATAATACCGCGGCAACCAGTAGCTCTATTACGAGTTTTGTCAACGATACTCGCTAGCGTCTAACGTATAGGCATTTGTATGAAAAACTGTTCAGAGCCCCAAGCGCTGAGTAGCTGAACTAAAAATGGTATTATGAGTTGACAACGTTGACATTAGGTGACTTAACAGCTCCTGTTACGTAAGCTTCACGATTCGCGGTCACGTTTTTCATACAATTTGGTATTATGAGTTACTAATTTGGCAGATGCTCCTGTAATTTACGTTCACAGGAGCTGTTACGGCACTCACGGCATTTCTTTTAGTGAGAAGGTATATTATTCAATTAAAATTAATAAATACACGACATATTTTGAAACAAATTGATGACAAGGCCTTTTATAGATTAGAAAATAATTTACGCGGCTGAACGAAACAAAGAACACAATGAATTAACTAATTTGTATTGAGGCAAAATTTCGAAAACGGAAAACATTCCTAACATTGATTTGTCCTTCCAAAAGCGCATTTAGCTAAATTATGCCTACTATTACAACACACAACTTTAAAATCGACGTAAAGAATTAAACGACGTCGTAAAAAGTAAAAAATAAGAAAATATAGCTGTATTTATTTTGCAATGATTCCACGTAATAAATTATTATGGAACTTATTTAGTAAACGGCGCCTATGGGCTTATTAATTGAACCGTGGATAACTAAGGCCCTTTTCGGGTCTTAGGATGTCTCTTTTCTCTATAGAAAGTTTTCTATTTTAGCAATGACAATATTTTTTCAATATTTTAGATTGTCCATAATTTTATAGATTACTTTTAGGTAAGCGGTCTATTGTTTTAATGCAAAATATATCAATTTATCGTCGGCATAGTGATTTCATATTTTCAGCCGATAATGAGCAACTACATAAAGATCGGTTATTTATTTATAAACAAACATTTTAGTGTATATTAATACACTGTGTTCTTTTACTATTATTTTATTCTGTGTCTGTGATGACACTTGACACTTGACTGACTCTGATACTATGATAAAATGTAAAAGGTCATACAAAGTCAGGCAGTGAAGCTTTACTTCACATTTCTTAATTTAGTAGGACTATACGCCGCCATGATAAATGTACTCGTTTAATTTCTCTATTTTTGCCTCTATGGTAAAGTTGTCTTTCTGTCCTTATCCTCATCATATAGACAGATAGAGATAGTGACAATTTGACGTTACGTATTCAAATTTATGCCTCGACGCTGCCTTCTCACGTATTTACGTACCAGCTAACGTAGCGTTTCCGAAAACTCATAATACCGATCCGATAGTCGGCGATTCGAGCACCGTATTTACGTTAACAGCAGCTGTCACGTCACATACGTTTACAGGAACAACTCATAATAGAGCTACAGCTCCTGTTACGTAAGCTTCACGATTCGCGGTCACGTTTTTCATACAATTTGGTATTATGAGTTACTAATTTGGCAGATGCTCCTGTAATTTACGTTTACAGGAGCTGTTACGGCACTCACGGCATTTCTTTGTGTGAGAAGGTATATTATTCAATTAAAATTAATTAATACACGACATATTTTGAAACAAATTGATGACAAGGCATTTTTTTGATTAGAAAATAAATGACGCGGCTGAACGAAACAAAGAATACAATAAATTACCTAATTTGTATTGAGGCAAAAATCCGAAAAAATCCTAACATTGATTTGTATCCAAACGCGTATTTTAAGCTAAATTGTGTCTGCTATTACAATACACAACTTCAAAATCGATGTGAAGAATTAAACAAAGTCGTAAATAATAATAATATACGTAGCTGTATTTATTTTGCAATGATTCCACGTAATGAATAATATGGAACTTCAGTAGTAAACGGCGCCTATGGGCTCATTAATTGCACTGTGGACAACCAAGGCCATTTTCGGGTCTTGGGATGTATCTTTTCTCCATATAAAGTTTTCTATTTAAGCAATGAAAATATTTTTGAATATTTTAGATTGTCCTAAATTTGACGGATAATTTTTAGGTAAGCGGTCTATTGTTTTAATGCAAAATATATCAATTCATCGTCGGCGCGGTAATTTCTTATTCTCAGCCGATAATGAGCAACTACATAAAGAACGATTATTTATTTATCAACTAATATTTTAGTGTATATTAATACACTGTGGCCTTGTACTAATATTTTATTCTGTGTCTGTGATGACACTTGACACTTGACTGACGCGGATACTATGATAAAATGTAAATGGTCATACATAGTCAGGCAGTGAAGCTTTACTTCACATTTCTTAATTTAGCAGGACTATACGTCGCCATGAAAAATGTACTCTTTTAATTTCCCTATTTTTTACTCGATGGTAAAGGTGTCTTTCTGTCCTTATCCTCATCATATAGACAGACAGAGATAGTGACAATTTTACGTTACGTTTTCAAATTCAAGCCTCGACGCTGCCTTCTCACGTATTTACGTACCAGCTATCGTAGCGTTTGCAAAAACTCATAATACCGATTCGGGTGTCGGCGATTCGAGCAACGTATTTACGTTAACAGCTGCTGTCACGTCACTTACGTTTACAAGAACAACTCGTAATAGAGGTACAGGGTAGTTGTCGTTCGAATGTTCCTTCCGCTGGAATTAGGAATAGTAAAATAGTTACAGTTAAATTCTATTACTTTAGATATTATCAAACTTGTAAACAAAGGATACCACGGTTGGGATGGCCATAACGGAACCATCACTATACCTCTAGCCTTATCATTTACTATTTTTCTAAGGGCTTTTAATATACAGGAAACTGGGGGAAACGCATAAAAATAAAAGTTTTTCCAATTAATAGTGAAAGCATCGATGACGAATGCTTCGGGGTCCAATTGCCAGGATGCATATAAAAAACATTTTCTATTAGTTCGACTAGCAAATAAGTCTATTTCTGGTAAACCGAACCTAGTTATAACTTTTTGGAATCCTGAATCCAACAGTTCCCATTCAGCATCAGGGTGGTAACGTCTAGATTCCCTATCGGCTACTACATTATCCGCAGATTTAATATATGATGCGGTAACGTATATTTTTCGTTCCTCACACCATTGCCATATATCCTTAGTGACTTTCGTTAGATGTGGGAATTGTATGCCACCCATGCGATTAATGTAACTAACGGCTGTTGTATTATCCACCCTCATAAGGATTTGACAATAACGGCAATCTTTCGCGAATATCTTTAAAGAAAAAAATGCAGCTAATAATTCTAAATAATTAATATGCGCCTCTTTTTCCGATAGTGACCACTGACCACTCGCGGATTCACCTCTACAAGCCGCGCCCCATCCCGTTGTTGAGGCGTCAGAGAAAATTTCTTGACAATATGTGTCATGTCTAATTCGGTGTACAGAGTTATCTATAACCTGTAACCACCAATGAATGTCGGGCAACAAAGAATCTGGTACATCCATAAACTTATCATAATCTACGTGTCTTTGTAAATTAATGAATTTCCATCTTTCTAATTGTTTTATATGCATCCACCCATACTCTATGGCTGGGCAAGCAGAAACTAATAAGCCAATTAATTGAGCGAATTTCCTGATTTTACATTTCTTTAGTCGAGAAAATTGGATAAGTTCATTTTTTATACGTATCCTTTTGTCTTGTGGAAGACTTAAATTCCAGTATTTCGAATCGACAATAAACCCCAGATATTTGCAGCATTGTGAAGGTATCAAGGAACTTTTATCATAATTTATAATAAATCCTAAGGCTTTTAAGAGCCGTTCTGTATCTGTAATATTATTGTGGCACTCTGAAATAGAAGCCCCCATTAAAAAAATATCATCTAAATAAGATGAAGATGTATAACCACTTGACCTCAATAATTTCATTACCGGTTTTAACAATTTAGAAAAAATATATGGAGCACTACAAAGTCCAAATGGTAGTACTTTAAATTCGTACAGTTTTGACGTATTATTGATATTATTTTCCATTGCAATGTTAAACCTTAAATATTTTCGAGAGCTGGAATGTATTTTTACCAACATGTAAGCATCTTTTAAATCTATTGTGGCCATAAAACAATATTTTGAAATTAACTTCAAAACTGTACGAATATCCTCCATCTTGAAATGGTTTGTATCAATAAATGCATTTAATTCTTTTAGATTCAAAATGAATCTCATAGTACCATCTGGTTTTGGAATAAGAAACACTTTCGAAACAAATTGCTGAGAACAGGGCTCACATTCAGTTATAGCACCGATAGTTAACAAACGATTTACGGCATCATTATAATGTTTTCTCTCGCTTTCCGACCGAATTATAGTCGTATTAGGATGGCATTGCATCACTGGTTTATTAAAATTAATTTTATAACCTTCTACCCACGACAACAACTTTTGATCCTTGGTAATCATAGTCCATTGTTTAATAAAATCAGCTAGTCGTCCTGCGTAACATACCTCGTCAGTGTTCAACGCCTGCGGATCTGTTGCGGCCGACGAGACGACCTGCTCGATGAGGCTCCTTGCTGGCGCGGCGGCGGCGGCGGCGGCGCTGGCGGCGGGTACGCGTAGCGGTGATGGAAGGTGCTCGCCGCTGGAGGTGGAGCATGCGTCATCGGCAGGCGACGTGAAGTCGACTGAACGGGTGCCTGCCTGCGTGTTCCGCTCGTCGTCTTCCAGTTTAAATTCTTGGAAACAGAATTAGCCTTTTTTATATTTTGTTCTTTAAGTTCTGCGCCCGATTTACTTACGGCTTTCGCGTTCTTTAAAGTTTCTGTCAAGTTGTCGCCAAAAAGATGTTTTCCAATTTTTGTATTGGACAATTGTTCCTTAAACTCTTTTTTCAGAGCGCTCGAGGCGAAGGATTTTCTCACCGACGAATCGTTAAATTGGACGTCACATAATAAGCGTGTGGCGTCTACTAAATGTTGTAAAAGTTCATGATCTGGTTCAGTGGAGCCGATGTGAGTTGTTATAGCGCGGCTTAGGCATGATATTACCGTAGATATACTTTTTTGTCGAGATTCCAAGGCTTTATCTCGTTTTAAACTGGTATCTAAAAGTGCCGTTTTAATTTCAGCGTTCAAAATAGGGGCTGCTATAGACTGGCAATTTTCCGGGATTAAATATTTTTTAGTGAATTCTTGGCGTTCATCTTTTTTCAATCCATTGGTAACAATAAAGGTTAATCTATTTGCAAGCTCAATGTTTATAGCAGGGCCGTATTCTACTGTTGTATTTGGGTCGACACCAAGGATTTGTAATATATCAGGATTCAAACCTTCCACTTGTCGATCAGCTGCCGCTAGGTTGTCTTCCTCACGGGTAGCCTGCAGCTGCGGCTCCAGCACCGCCATAGAGGTGGTTGCCCGTGGCTCCGCTTCAATAGCCCCTTGGGAGGTGCTCGCCTGTGGTTCCAACATGATGGCTGCCTGAGAGGTGGATGGTTGGGGTTCCCCTGAGGAAACTTCTTGAAGGTTGTCTGCTTGAGACGTTATCATCGGCAATGAATGCTGTTGGTTTGTGTAATCGGGTAGGTCATAATCTGTAACGGTCCAACCCGGATATTGTAGAGATAAATCTATGCGATGAAATAGTCCTATTAACTATCTCGAATGCAATAGATATTTGGTTTCCCAACATAAGTATGTACTTTTATTATTGAAACTTGCGATGAAATAGTCCTATTAACTATTTCGAATGCAATAGAAAAGTTACTAAATTATAATGTGGAGAAAAAACAAGTCATTCTACAATCTATGCGGTGAAATAGTCCTGCTGACTATCTCGAGTGCAATAGATATATAACACAAAATACAGTTTTTGCGGCGAATAATCCTGTTGATTATTCTGAATGCAATAACTTTGATTTATTACGCTTGAAACAGTCCCAAAAACTGCTTCGAATGCGTTTTATGAATTTTGCAATTAATCGCCATTTTGAAATACTTACCATAATTAGTGTCCTTTTCTCCTTCTGTCGACGATTCGGAGCTTGAGGATCGAGATTTTGATGATTTCTCGCTGGAAGAAGAAACACTACGTCGACGAGAACGACGTCTATTTCGTTTTACCTCCTTTTCTAAATATTTCAACTTCTTTGCAATATAGTTCAAAGAAATCTCACTTTTACGTTTCGGCATTATTCCGAACAAATAATTTTTAATACTTTAACACCTATTATTCTACAGTGCACTCGTGGTGAAACACAAAAAGCGAATGAAGGATTGGCGCCATGTTGTATTGGGGAAGGGTCGGCCATTTGGCGGGAATAGCAACCGGAAATACAATAGTCGTTAATTTGATACATTTTTTTTTAAAAATTGAAACGGAAGTCAAGAATTTTTCTTTTTAGATTAATTCTCTAAAATAATGTGCTAAGTGGTAACAGGTACGAGCGATACTACAAGTTGTGCATAATGCTAATATCGAGGACGAATCACGAAGTATAATTAACGAGGACTATCGCGTACTTTTCTTGGATATACGCGATCTAAGTTGAATATTATTTGGTTAACAATAAAGACGTGTCGCGGACAAAAAGTCCTCCGTTATCCGTCGTCGGCGCTAGCTCTTACTTGTAATCGACTTAACGAAACCTCATTGAAAACCTCTTCGAAATACTCCTCGAAATCGGTTTTCTAAGTCATAACTTCGTAAGGACCTGGACGAGCCAAAGAGTACGTAGCCACTCCGTGTTAGGCCTAGCATACACTATCATTTTTACCCACGACGAGGTTGAGTGGAGTGTAAAAAGTTTTGGAGGAACGACTTAGAATATGGGGGTTAGTGAAAACTACCTCAACCATTTAATCCAGTTCAAAAAAGCTTAGACCATCATTATTGAGAGTGCTACGCTACACAGTCTACTGAACTAAAAACTTAAACTTAAGTACAAACTTTTTAGTTTTGCATTTTACAATGCTATTATATGTGATAAATCTTAAACAAGAAAATATACTAGAAAAAAGCAACTAGTCTCATGTCGTCATCCCGTCAGGGCGACATGAGACTAGTCATTTAAATGCTCAAATAGAGAAAAGAGATCTTACTTGAAAACTAGGCAGTGGAGTCCCAGGCAATGCCGGTGCCGTCGGGACCTCTTTTGACTTTGCGGAGAACGCCCCCGCTACCGAAGTCACGTTCTTCACTAATCTCCAACCCATGCGCGGTTTTCTTTCATCAGAACTGTTCGAGTAGTTCGACTTCAGGTCTTCTCGGAGTGATACCTTTGAGATAAGAGATTTAAAAATTTCGTGGTAGAGTAGTACGTACATCAATTTTAAGGTATCACTTACTCTGAGGTCCAGGGTTCGATTCCCGGTAGGGGCAAATGTTTGATGAGTCATGATGGTGATGTGATGATTGATGAACATTTGTACGTGAGTCATGGCTTTTAATATGTTTTGCTATCCTTTACCCTAGTATCCCATAACACAAGCCTTACCGTGCTTACTTTGGAGCTATGCTAATTGGTTTCAGTGTATAAAAATAAAAATCTTTAAGTATTTATAACCAGGGGCCCAATTCTGCTAATGCTTAGTCACAATCATATTCCAGTGGTGTTTCAATGGTAGTGCTGTTTTACACAGTTCTTGTTACAACAGTGTAAATAAACACTACTATTGAAACACCACTGAAAGACGATTATGACAAAAATTTTGCAGAATTGACCCCCTGTTCTTACTATATGTGAGAATTGTAATGATTAGTGTTAGTGATGATAAGAAAAAGATACTATTCTTAGGTCACGAATTAGGTTGTCACTCACTTTTTTCTAAGTGCAATATTTTAGTGTTGTGAAAGAAAGCGAATATGATTTTTTTTAATACTAATCTCAGTAAAAAAACTGAAAAAAAGTTACTAAACAAGTTTTATGTCACTTTATAAAACATTTAACAACAATTTATGGAACATGTAATTATAATTACTCACACTTGGAAAGTCCATGAATAAACATGGTGAAATCATCTACGTATACAAACGCATTGTTTGCAGTCGAAAAATTAATTAAAATAATTGAATTGATTATAAATATTTAGGGGGTGAAACTAATACACAAAAGGTATAACTAATGAAAGATGTGTGATTTTGTTACAACCCCCCATATACCGTTGGCAAGAACTAAAATAATAAATATGAAGTTGTCAAAAACTTTGCCGCAAGTCTTTGTCGTTCTAATTACCTAATTAATGTAAAAGATATTTTTTCAATCTGTACGACAGTTTCGAAAATTAAATCACTCAAAACACACTTCCAAAATGTTCACGAGTCAATACAACGCAGAACGGCAAAAACCCTAATCGAATATATATATTTTTTTACAAAAAGCAACGAAATAAACATCTGTAGTTGTCACATTTGTTGTAACATCAAAAAATGTTTACCATGAAACATTTTTTTCTGATAATTTGAGAATTTTAAAAATAATAATATACAGCGTATTTTACATGAAGACACATACACAACACATGCATACAAGAACTAGTACCTTTTTCTCAGCTGTGTCGATTATTGGTTCACTCTGAAAATCAGTGTAGGGTGTTGAAGTAATCTTATATAGAATTTATTAAAAATATGATTTATTATGTAGGTGTGACTTTTAAATAATGCAGCCATGCGGATGAAATTGCAGATTTTATAAAAAGTTTTAAAACCATGAGTCTAAAGCTTCACCTTACCTTACTGTCTCGTCTTTTTATTACGTGTGAAAGAGCGTAATGTAAGGGTAAGTCCAGCTAGTTGATTATCTAACTCTGTTGCTAACAGATTTTTATTGAAATTGATTGAAAGTGCATTTACATTGCTGCTTTAGTAAGATAGCTGTCACATTTATTTTTACTAAAGCAGCAATGTGACTGCACTTTCAATCAAACGTTGATAGAAACAAGTTACATAATCAGGGGGCAGATATTATGTTTTTTTGGCCGTACCGTATCTCCGTTTCGTATGAGCGTTGCGATCCAAAAACCCTAGACGCAAAGTCGTCGCTGCGATCATTGCGTGTTCATTTCCTTTGAACGGGGCGAAAAACCGACTCGCGATGGATTGGAGCTATTTTTGATTCACTTGTCGCGTGTCGAGCGCTTAGCTTCTACTGATTTTCGTTCGACATACGAATTTCCGTACTTTTGAATCGCTCGAGTATTCTGTGCCATTACGTACCGAACGAGGGCGGCGCGTCCAAGCTTCTTGATCGCGAAACGCTGTGATACGAAACGGAGGTACAAGCAGGGGCGTGCATTGGTTTTCCAGCGCGGTAGGCACTGTAGATCTAACTAGTAGCTTTGCACTTGTTAATCTTATCCTGCTACCTAATATCATAAGTGCGAAAGTTTGTGCGGATGTTTGGATGGATGAATGTTTGTTACTCTTTCACGCAAAAACTGCTGAACTGATTAAGATGAAACTTGACAGCAATGTCGCTTATACATCAGAATAACACATAGCCTACAAATTATCCCGATATTCCCACTCCCACGGTAAAGTTTAAGCTAGAACGTTACACGTATATATAGCGTCCTTCTTGCTGTGGCCGATTACATTTGAGCAATACTTTTTATAATAATTATTTTGTATTCTTGTGTGAAACGCTGCTTGCTTCGAGTAGGCAATTTGGAGACTACCTAGCGTAGGTATTGAGTATTAAACGTAAAAAAAAACTTAGTGGGTGAGTGTTGAATAGAAGCTTGGTTATAGAATAAAAGAAACAAATTAAACTAAATTAACTTTAACACTAGTTATATTTATTTAGGTTTTTAATGAGGTAGGCACTGTCTAATTGCCTATATGGAATGCACGCCCCTGAATATTAATGACAGTGAATGCCTGGTGAAAACAAATATTTCACAAAGAGGTTGCGTACCTTGTTAGCTGGACTCTCCATAATGTCTGCTAATGAGGTGCCAAAGGCGGCGTCAGGAGTCAGGACGTCTGCTGACCTCCAAGGTTGTCGCGCGTGCATGGGAGTGCCCGGGAGGGCTGACTCTTGACTTCTTCTGGGGCGCAGCTGAAGCAAATAGATAGATAGATATAATGTTTATTCAAAAGACTACCACTACCACTACAACACATAACAACCAAAATACATTTTTGAGGCATTACAAAAGAGAAGACTTAAAAGAGAAGACTTAAAAGACGCGCGTACGTTACGCGGAGTGTGCAGCAGGTTATAGAATAAGCTAGTATTTATTTGCTTCGAAAGTCCAGTCAAACGACAGGCGAAGAGAGAAGAGACTCCTATATAGGGTTATTTTTAAACAGTATCTAAAATGTTTAAGTTCTACTCAGAATCGTTAAAATTAAAACCCATCAATTCGCATTCGCACGTGTGGTGGATCTTGGCCCATTCTCCTTATCCATTCATAAGGTATGTCAAGGCCAGTGCTCCAGCTGTGGGGATTTTGGAAGTTTGGTTGGTGTTAGGACTTGTTCTAAGTCCGTCTGGCTAGTTACCACCATCTTATCTAAGTCGGACGCAATAACAACAATGTTTTCAGCATTGTTGTGTTCCGGCAGTTAGAGATAAGATAGCCAGTTTCTCAGTGATTGAGGATTCCGGGAGAGGCTCGCTTCCATCTTCAGCCTTATCAATACTTAACATCAGGTATGATGAAGGCTAAGAGACTCCCCGTCGTTCATAAAAAAAAGGATAAAATAAAACCTAAATTATGACTTATGATTCTTATCTAAATGATGACGAAGATGCTAACTCAAATAAAGATGATGAGCAACAACTTACCTCTTCTCCGCCATCAGATAAGCTCAGTTCAGTTCTGGTGGTGGAATTGGAGCTGTCCATATCGTGCCACGTATCGTGATGGGTGACCCCGGCAGTGGGTGGTTCAGAGTTGGTTCCGTCTGGAATGAAAATTGTCTGATTATAAAAAAATATACTTACAAACCTCACGCCTTAAAGTCCATTGCGGGGCTGGCGGAGTATCAAAGTAGCAGGGGCCGTACCGCGCAAGTGGCGTCTGCATAAAAATCGGCTTCATTTGACATATGGATGTGACACATTGCTGCTTCTTTTTGACACAAATGAAAACTTACCAAAGACTAAGAGCAATATGTCACATCCATCTGTCAAATGAAGCCGATTTAGGAAGTTTGGCAACAGCCCCAGTATGGAAGTGAGACGTATAAACATCACTCTCCTAGCTAAAGCATAACGACGGGACGCCACATTTGGCATTGGTTGCCTTGGTTGGGTCTAAGATGTTGTCCGGAAAACACAGACCTGTATCGGTAAAAGTGTACCTCGATACCTTGCGTGTAAAAAGTTTGTGGCCGAAGTATTTCGACCTAAGTCAGACCGCTAGAGACCATTGCCATGAAAACACGCGTCACTCAGAATCGAAAATGGTTAATTTTCTTGCAAGAGCTCGTCAATAACATTTCCACATCACTAAATCTCGCTCGTGACGTCATGGTACATACGAAAAATTCGACACGTAGGTTCTCATATAGTTTGAGCGCGGTCTTTTCGTCTATCTCGATATAGGTCTGTGCCGGAAACATTAGTGAATAGCTGCCAGGTCATCGCCTATATAATTTTTTGAATATAACTACCCTTACCACTGGCTTTTGCTAGTGTGGAAAGCTAGCAGCTTACACGAGGTGTTTTTATTTCACACCCTGTTCAGCATGGGTACAAAATAACGAAGAAAAACTCTGTGCTCAAAGCTAACCTTTTCTAAAGCCCTCCTTCTTCGCTCTGCCCCCGTCGTCGCTGTTCCTTCTAGAAGACGACTCGCTTTGGCTGGTCTTCAGGCGTTCGCTCTCGAAAGTTATCCTATCCAGGACTGATTGGTTGATCTCCAACTTGTCCAGGCTTTGCCCGACCACGTCCGAGATGTTTTCCAAACCTTGATTAGTTGAAAAGTTATTAAAATTGTGTAAGTGTGGCGGAAATTATGGAAAGAAAATATTTTGAGTGACTGCTAAGATCTGCTTCTGAATAGTTCAGAAGGAGAACAGCCGGTTGTGGTCACTTTGAACCTTAACCATATGTAAATAAGGATTAAATGAAAGTGGCCACACTGGACTGGATTGATTCGTATAATTATTCCAGTAGAATCCCAGACCAGCGATCGAATCCAGCGGTGGAATGCTAACTGGAATAGAACTGCCCAGTAGAACCAGCGCTGGAATGTACCCATCCCAATGAGCAATCCTGTCCAGTGACTGCAATGAAATCTCTTGGACTGAAATAATGTGAACGGTTCAATTAGGTCCAACACTGGACTGGATTGATTCGCAGGATTTTTGCACCGGGATAACAGTCACGAGGCTAGTAAAGCAAGCCAATAGTAAGCTAAAGCTTACAAGTTAGTCATCATCATATCAGCCGCACGACACTCACTGCTGGGTATATGCCTCCGCCAAGGATCTTCACGACGACGATCGCTTTACTGCGCTGCTCGCATCCAGCGGCTTCTCGCAATCTTTACCAGATAGTATGTCGTTCCACCTCATCGGGGGCATCACCATGACCCTTTCCTCTCTAACGGTCATCAGTTCTTCTGCTTCGAATGAACATAACCAGATACATAACCAGAACATAACCATTGATCTAACATGTGCAAGGTTATGATAGCAAGCCAGCCCCCTAATTGTCTAATATTAAAATCTATCGCAATCCCTTTCAAAGGTTTAGTGACTGTGATAGCGATTTATAGAATTGTGTAAATTTCAGCAATCAAAAAGCATAATTTCAAACGTGTCCCGATCACAATCTATACAATATCACATGTCTATAGCTTGTAATTATACCTTTCAAATGACAAATTCAAAGGGATTGTGATAGATTTTAAAATAAGACAACTAGTCTCTAGGGTACACCGAGGTTATAGCTTGCTATCCTTGCTTGGAAAATTTAACTTCGTTTATCCTAGGTAGGGATATTATGCTTGCCTTGTCCAAGTTTCTCCAGTGACGCAAGTGTGCGCGGCGCTCTCTGTCGCACGCCCACAAGCTTTTTGACTGCAACCTCTTCCAGGCCATTTTCCATTGTTTATCTGTAGAAAAAAAAAATGTGAAACCTCCTTTTTATTAACAACGGGAAGACTCTTAGCCTTCGTCATAACTGATGAGTATTGATAAGGCTGAAGATGGAAACGAGCCTCTCCCGGAATCCTCAACCGCCAAAGAACGAGCTATCTCAAACTGTTAAATTAAATTAACTTAAATTAGATCATCTTTTAACAACCTGATTTTAACCTTCCGCAACATGAATTGGATTTTTACATTGTCTTTTTATTTATTTTTTGAAGTTCGTAATTGCATGCCGTGGCTGTCAATAATTAGAAACTGTACTTAGACTAAGATTCTATATTTAATGTATTACATATTGTTAGTACATGATTTGTTGACTGCCCAATAAACAAATAAATATATAAAACTGCTGGAACACAACAATGTTGAAAACATTGTTGAAATGGCGTTCGACTTCGATAAGATGGTGGTTGCTAGCCAGGCGGACGGCGTGCAAGTCCTACCACCAACCAAACCAAACGCAATATGTACCCCTGCTTGGAAACGAACCCGGGACCTCTGAGACCTCTGGGTCTGTTACCGGTGGTTTTTATCAGTAGACCACGGAATAACATAACCAGTGTCACTCGGGCTGATGTAGGAATCTAATTATCTAATATGGGGTATCCCATACATTCAATTCCGTAAAGTCATTAAAAAATTATGGTGGAACAAGAAACTCAAAAACGCATGAAACCCGAACACATAGTTATAGACTTCTATTTTTGGGCAGTCTTTATTTATTTATTTATTTACTTTAATTAAAACGGTTACACCAATAACATTAATTAAAGAAAGTAATCAATTCAAATTAGACAAAAAACGAAAATTCCGACGTTACTTCAAATTATAAATTAAAATAATCTATCAATAAACAAAAATGAATCCATTTATCGGTGTATATGTCGCAGGATAATTAGATAAAGCGATTTTTTGCGAAAATCCTAGGAATATTGCGAAACTACGGATAATTGGACAATGGTGTTGTCATTTCTCAATTCTATTGAAAAATGGTAGGGATTTTGCAAAAAATCGGGTTGCCCCAGTAAGATTAGGAAAAGAATCGCTGGCTATTATGAAATAATAACACTGATTGGCTGGTCGGACCGTCCCAAACAATATCTTCTCCGATTGGTTGACGACTTGACGTTTCAAATGTCAATCTATCCTCTCACGTGTAGTAAACTTTCTATGAACCAATCAGAATAAGAGTTAGCAAGCAACCAAAAAATAAGCCAATCAGAGTAAAGAATATCCAATGTTATTAAAGCAACCAGTATGTTTGTAAAAACCCTATCTTTTTTCAGTAAGATTGAGAAATGTCAACACCGTTGTCTAATTATCTGCGTTTTTGCAATATTGCTAGGGTTTTTGCGAAAATGCTATTTATCAAATCCTCCTACGACATATATACCCTTACATTCAATAAATCCTCTCACAAAAATGCAGTCTTGTAAAAACTAACTTAAAATTCAAATTCAAATTGGCCAGAATCACATAAAACCAAACACTATAGAATCTCTAGCGAGTTAAAGCATACAGCTTATAAAGAGTTCGGGCAACTGCGATCAGCAAACAGCAACGCAACAGCAGAAATTGCGCGATAATTGCTTTACGTCACGTATCAAATCAACAGTGCGGCCTCTACCGAACAAACAATGAACTACAATGTGCATTCATTAAGTTCCAGTTATTGCTACCAAATTGTTTTTGGCGCTAGCGTCATAGCCACACGCGGCGTTCACTCTCGCATCTAAGTAGGAGCGCAAGAGGGTGAGACCCATCAGCGAACGATTAGCCAGCAATCACATACGTAATATCTTTTTTATTTTGACGTTCCGCAGCGATCGCGCGATATATAATAGCAAATTTGTAGGTAATAGCCCCACCGATTTCGCTAATTTATGAAAAACTTCAAGAGCCGTAAGTATATTTTATTTTTTATTATAGTACGTATGGCGACGGCGGGCGTGTGCCAAGCCAATATATTCCAAAAATATTAGAGTAAAAGAAACAAGAAAATAACTATTTATTAAACAGGACAGCCTACCATCAACTGTAATGCGATTCATTTTAGGTTACTTTCAGGGGTGCGATTGCGTAAGGTAATCGTATTCATTAGACAGTTCATATCGTATTCAATCGGTTGCCATTTGTATGGAATGACATTTAATATGATACAATATGAACTGTCAAATGAATACGATTGACTTTACGCAATCGCCTAACAGGTAGTAAGAGCGGGGCGCCGCTAGACGCGCCATATGGCAGCATCCTACTCTCACAACCTACAATGAATTGCATTACAGTTGATGGTAAGGCCCCTGGTAGGTATAGCACTGATTTTAGATCGCACAGAATGTCATTAGGTTACCCTTTGTCCCGAAAGAATCACCCTAATGGCCTGCGCAGACGACGGACATTGAAGGACTTTTTGTCCGCGACACGACCTTATTACTAAGAACATAAAGTTGAATAAATAACGAGGACTATCGCGTACTTTTCATGGATATACGGGATCTAAGTTGAATCTTATTTGGTTAACAATAAAGACGTGTCGCGGACAAAAAGTCCTCCGTTATCCGTCGTCTGCGCTAGCTCTAAGAAGCGTGGTATTACCAAATTCCACTTGAATGATTTGAACCGCTCGTGGCGGCGGCGGAGATTGGCAGACTGATCGTATTCGATCACGTTAGTTGTGCACGGTCCAGCCATGTCGGATGGGTGACCGTAAAGTGGTATTACAACTGAGTGCTTCCGGGCACGTTAATCCGTCGGTCCCGGGCTGTTGTCATCTGATAACAGTCGTTAAGCCAATTCAGAGGCCTTATAGGCGGCTTGGTAAATTCTGACACCAGAGGTGGCCACAAATCCTCATACGATAAAAGAAAAAGACTTAAGCGAAGTCGCGGGTGGAATGCTAGTTCAGTCTATAATTAAAACAGTGCGTCCTTTCGTTACCCCCGACATGGAAACAAATCGATAACATCGCATGTCCGTTGCTGTTCAATATGTGACATCACTTGTGTAAACATGTACCATAGTTAAGGTGCTGGCTGAACAGTATCTCAACTTAGCTCTGCCTAGTATTCATCAGTGCGAACAATATCTTTTACTAAGGGGTCAACAACGAAATTGTGAAAAAATAATCAGCTGTTCCATACATTTTTAGGAAGTAGCTATTCTATGGAACACTTTAAAGCAGGATTATTGAAGTGAATACTTCTTTAGCGGCGGCGGCGTTGTGCACATCAGAGTTTCAAATTTTTGGGATCCATGGGTAACAAATGTTAAAGTCGCGTCAGGACACGTGACCTTATCGAAAATTCGTAAGACGCAGGGAGAGTAGAGCGCTGGCGCGGCGTAGTAGAGGAAGTAATATCCCCCTCTCTTTCTTCCGCGCGGCAAAAATGTATGCCTGCTTTTGCTGTTTCGTTTAACCAGTTTTCACTTCTCCCGGAGTGCAACCCGTTGTTTTTTTTACAAAGTGACTTTGGCACCGGTCAAATTACTCTACTGAATTAAATATCATGCTCAAGTGCGACAAGGCTTATAATAAACGTGGCAAATCATTTTTTATTTATTTATTGTGATAAAAACTACAAAATATCAATTACAATTACCACACCAATAATGATAGTCTCATAGTTGTCAAACGAGAAATCAAAATCAGCGTTGCCGTCCTCGCAGTACATTGAGGCGACAGATATCGAACCAAAACGGAGAATTCTCTCGCGATACAGTGTGGCCCTGGTTGACTAGAAAGGTATTATTATATTGCTGAGAAGGACGCCGGGGGTCAGGACTGTCAGGGACGAATCAAAATTCTTTTAACGATTTGAGGCAGGTGGTTAGCTGGTCGAAAATTCTTCATACCTCCAAAGAGTTGAAGCCAAGGTGCCTGAGTAAAAACTTGATCGGGAACTTTTAACCGCCTCTGTGGTCTAGTGGTACAACCACCGGTATCAGACCCAGGGGTCCCGGGTTCGATTCCCAGCGGGGGTACATAATTGTATTCGGTTTGGTTGGTGGTAGGACTTGTTGTAAGCCCGCCTGGCTAGCTACCACCATCTTATCTAAGCCTGAGACCATAACAACAATATTTTCAGCATTGTTGTGTTCCGGCAGTTCGAGATAAGATAGCCAGTTCCTCAGTGGTTGAGGATTCCGGGAGAGGCTCACTTCCATTTTCAGCCTTATCAATACTTAACATCATGTATGATGAAGGCTAAGAGTCTCCCCGTCATTCATAAATAATAAATAGTATCGAAATGGACCAATAGACTAACCTTTGTATTTTCTCTAATAGGTTAAATGGTATGGATTCCAGACACACGCGCTTGATTCCAGTTTGTTTCTCACTAAGGAGTTGTATAAGGTTTTAAGAACTTGTAGATTTAGAAAATTTCGCAAAACGAACCCTAGATGACAATAACACTCTTTGGCGAGACATGATATTATGTACCTAATCCTGAAAAGTCAAGTTGCTTGCGATCGAACGTTATACAGGCCCCGCTGGAAAGAAATAACTTTCTTAAGTACATCTCAACTTTCTTGCTATATTTCTTGTGTTCTAATGAAGATCCCTTGAAATTAAGACATGAATTGAGAGGTACATTGGAACAAGTTACAATCGGCGTTATTTTTATGCACCCCGAGCGT
The DNA here is from genome assembly GCA_910589605.1 of Chrysoteuchia culmella. NCBI lineage: Eukaryota > Metazoa > Arthropoda > Insecta > Lepidoptera > Crambidae > Chrysoteuchia > Chrysoteuchia culmella. The sequence continues at coordinate 6,650,733 of OU342671.1, read as the reverse complement.
AATACAGCCAAGGGCCCCGCTAGATAAAAGATACTAATAATAGTATTTTTTGTCAAAATGGTTGGGCTTGCTAATAAATACGTGAGGTACATTGAACTAGCGAAGAATTGCCACTAACTTAATAACAATAGCTACATAGAAACACTTAATGTGTTGGATAAGCATTTGACTGTCCAACTAGCATTTTGAATATGTACCGAAACCATTGCATTTGTCCATAGAGGAGTAGTGCACGTACTAACGAATTGCAGCTATTTCAAAAATCTTCAGCTAAAAACTCTGACAAATGTCTGACTAAACAGAGTTGGCAATTCCACCAGTGTGAGGCAATGTGCCGCACAGAGTTCTGCACAAATGTTCCTTTCAGTGGAGTCTCTTTAGCAAACATTTACAAAATATACCAAGCACTCGTAGCTCTTTGCTTCTGCTGTCGGTTGTGGTTATGTTTGTTAAGTTTATGCATGTCTTCGCTTTCTATTTCACTATACATGATCTTTTTCAACTGGTTACTGAATGACACTGGAACAGCGTCCATATCGGCTCGAGGCCTGCGATTGTCAATGTTAAGTAGGTTGTGTACATGCACGCACAGCCTTCTTAATAATGACTAAGTTTATCAATTAACTAACCCTAGCTTATAAATATTTTTTTGTAAACACTAGTCTATGGAAAGCATTTTTTCTGAAATAAATATTTATTATTATTATTATAAATCCAGTCAATATGATGTATGATTACTTATGACTTAGGTATGTAAAACAAATGAATGTTTAATAACATAAAAGTTATCGTTAAGCGGGATAATCAAATTAACGATTTAAAAAAACACGATTAATTTAAATCGTGATTAAATTAATCGATTAAGTTATTAATTGATTGATTAAATTAGTCGATTAATGACAACACTGCTTTTGCTGTTTATCTTAGACTACGCTGATGTCTGTTACACTGACCTGTCTGAGGCACTACTCGAAAAGTTGCGTCTGCAGAATGTTTGCATCAGATTCATTTTCAATCTTCGCAAAAATATGACCACGTGTCGTACTTCCGCACTAAACTCAACTGACTATTCGCCGGCGCAGGGACTTAAACACTCTCAAGCTCGTCTACTCCATTCTTTTCCTACCTACTTCACCTCCTTATCTCAAAAAAATGCTTCTCCTTTCGCTCTTCGTCCTCAATCTCTACCTTGCGTTTTTCATCTAACCTTACCCTAGAAATCCCTCGACACTCTTCCCACTTTTTCTCCTACTCTTTTTCTGTGCACGCCGTTCGATGGTGGATCGCGCTTTCTGAGGGTATCAAAAAGGCTCAGACTCATTCAGAATCATTTGGTGATCAAGTCAGAAGTCATTTCCTCTCTCTTTCTTATAATTTATAATATAATTTTATTATTTCCTCTATCGGTATCTATTTATTAATTTATCTGTACATAAGTATATTAATCCTTAGTATTTTAATCCTGCTATTTAATTTTATTTATCTCTCTCTCTCTCTCTCTCATTCACACCCAAGGTTGCTTGCTATGCAGTAATAGGCCGCCTATTTTTAACCGACTTCAAAAAAAGGGGGCGGTTCTCAAGTCGAGTTTTTTTTTATGTATGTTTTACCATAACTTCGCCAGTTGTTAACAGATTTTAATCATTCTTTTTTTTTATCTGAAATAAAATAGTTTATGTGTGGTCCTATATAATTTTTACGAAGATCTGTCTAGTAGTTTTTTCATAATCCTGAAAAATATCAATCACGTTTTGGCAAGTACTCGTTTACCTAGATGACATCATTGTTGTGTATGAGCTGATTTTTAGTGTAAGTAACGGCACATGATGTAACTAAAAAATCTGAAATAAAATCATTTTATATAAAATCTCCAAAAGTTTTATTTTTTACTTTTTGAAGTCGGTTTGAATTTTTTTTATAAAATGTTTTTGTGTTCCTCTTTTTTTGTCGTTTTCACTGAGTGTGTCTGTTTTTGTATCGTGTGCAATAAAGTCTTTTTTAATAATAATTTATTAGTATGTAGTTAGGTCAATGATTTCAACTAAAGTTTTTTTTTTAATTGCCGCACTATGGAAGAGTTTTTGTTAGAAAGACTCTAAATCGCCTCTGTGGTCTAGTGGTAACAACCACCGGTATCGGACCCAGGGGCCCCCGGGGTTTGATTCCCAGCGGGGGTACATAATTGTATTCGGTTTGGTTGGTAGTAGGACTTGTTGTAAGTCCTCCTGGCTAGCTATCACCATCTTATCTAAGTTATTATCTATCTTATGTATGTTTTCAGCACTTAGAGATTAGATAGCCAGATCTTCAGTTCTTGAGGATTCCGGGAGAGGCTCGCTTCCATCTTCAGCCTTATCAATCCCCGTTATATCATACCCGTTGTTCATAAAGAAAACAGAATTCAAAAGCAAAGTTATCATTCGTACCAAATTCGTACCATAATTTATGTAAACAAAACTACCTACCGCTAAAACATACTAGTGAGCTAGTATCAAGTATAATTCCTATAAACAGCTTCAACTTTCCGGGTCACCAATCCCAAAACCGATCACACCTAAGCTCGCTTAACGTTCACAATTGCAACTATAACAACGGTGACATCTAACCTGACCGCGATTCACAGGAATCGATATAATATTAAAAATGCAGAGGCTACCGTGCGACCGACCCGGTGGGATTGTTTCATAATACCAATCTTACCCCACTTTTTAATAACTATTTTCAGTTTTTATAGTAAAATATTTTTCAATCAGAACTAGATAGGTTGTTCTTTTGCCGTAGACGTTAAGTCGCCATACGAATGAAACGAGATAGTAACACAGAATATATATTAGTACCTTACGGTACAGAAATTTCACTCCCGAGTTTAGGTATGATAAACGCAAGCGTCCGGTCACCGGACTAGTCTCAATAATATAATAGTCTCAATAATATAGTCTAAAAAATAGGCTGGCACTCGCTCGACTAGTCGCACGGCAGACAGTTATTTATTGTACTATGAACGCTGTATGCAACGCAAAAGGTTGAAATTAGGTTGTTTTCCAGAATAATAGGTAAATATCTCGGGAATTTTGCGCCGCTTGTATGGAAGTGAGACATGCCTGATAGTAATTAGATAAAAAACTTTTTATAAAAAAATTAAAACCGACTTCAAAAAACTAAAAAGCAAAAAATAAACCTTTTGGAGTCGGTGCTTTTTATTTTTTTGAAGTCGGTTTTAATTTTTTCATAAAAAGTTTTTTATTTCACAATTTTTAAAGGTAGAACAGGTCTCGTACCTACGCTAATACCTTATGTCAACTCCTCATTACCTTTTACAAAGCTGCTTTTCCCGGTGCAGGGACGTTACTTATTGAGGGTTTATAGCCTATAGGTATGTTGGCGAGGACCAATAGCTATTTAACAAAAAAGTTTCATCAAAATCCGCTCAGTAGTTATTGCGTGAAACTTCAGCTCGAACAAGAATCTAACAATTACCTGGATGATATAATTGTTTCATGACTTCCATGACTTAGGGCCCCATATCTCCGAAGATTATCGTCGGATCTCAATGAGACTTATATAGGACCAAATTGACAGTGTACCCGATCGAACAAAAAAAAAACTATTAAAATCGGATCACCAACACCGGAGTAATCGGTATACAAACATCGGACAAAAAAAAAAAACGGGTTGAATAGAGTACCTCCCTCCTTTTTTGTTGAAGTCGGTAAAAAGGACACGCGCCAGCGAGACCGATTTTGCAGATTAGTCGAATAAATCATGAAATCACTTCGTAGTAAATAAATATAGCGATTAAAGAGAAGTGAAGCTAATACGCGTTACTTCCAAAGTAAAAAAATGTGTCTCCCTCCCCCCCCCCCCCCCCCCCCCCCCCGCCCCCCCCCCCCCCCCCCCCCCCGATGGTTTGAACGAAATATATTTAGTAGTTTCAGAGCTATGGAACATTTTCCAAAATCGCAAATATAACTTTGTCATTCATACAAACACTATAAAAAACAAAGTTATTTTTGCAGACGAAAAATTATAGTGGCATTTTGGCAATAATAATAATGGAAATTTTATTGAAAAATTGAAAATAAGAGGAACACACAATAGGCGTCCTTATTGCTACGTAGCAATCTCTTCCAGGCAACCTTGGGTGAGAGACGAAACCCTTCATGTGCGACGACATGCACTTGGCCGATTTTTTAAATTATGATTGCAATAAATATATTGTATATTTAGAAGCTATAGTAATTTAGATACTTTTCCGAAGTTTTTCGTGCTAGGGACTTTTTTTTATATGAACGACGGGGATACTCTTAGCCTTCATCATACCTGCTGTTAAGTATTGATAAGGCTGAAGATGGAAGCGAGCCTCTCCCGGAATCCTCGACCATTGAGGAACTGGCTATCTTGTCTTTAACTGCCGGAACACAACAATGCTGAAAACATTGTTGTTATGGCGTCAGACTTAGATAAGATGGTGGTAGCTAGCCAGGCGGACTTACAACAAGTCCTACCACCAACCAAACCGAGTACAATATGTACCCCCCGCTGTGAATCGAACCCGGGGCCCCTGGGTCTGATACGATGGTTGTACCACTAGGCCACAGAAGCGGTGAACTAGCACAGGAATCACAGCATTGTTACCATTATGGCCACAAATTGGTCCCATTATCCTGTATTCACATTTCACACAGAAACATTTCGATTTTAACGTAGGTACGAGTAGCTTAGCTACTATTATAATTTCAGACAGAAATAAGCTAAGATTACAAGTTTGTTTTCGTATAAAAAATCTATTGTTATCTTTTTCTCACACTAAAAATTTCTCAGACACGTGACCGGAGTTAATTATAGCTTATAGACCTATTAGTTTTCTTATTAAATGAACCACAGACCTATAATATCGAGTTAGACGAAAAGAGCGCTTCACAAGTTTAAACTGTATGAGAACTTATAGTGTGTCGAATTTTTCGTACCTACCTACGATGACTTCACGAGCGAGATTTACCCCCATATTCTAAGTCGTTCCTCCAAAATTTTTTACACTCCACTCAAACTCATTCGACAAATTTGGTATTCATAGTTGCAAAAAATCTCCTCCACACAAATTATTCCTCACTTGAGTGTAATAATTACAGAGTTACGACTTAAGAATACCGATTTCGTGGAGTATTTCGAAGAGGTTTTCAGTGAGGTTTCGTTAAGTCGAGGACGAGTAAGATTTGGAGGAACGACTAACGGCCATTCCCAATAATCTATCGTCGGTTAGAGATAGGCCTACCGCGGTTCAGTTGCTAGGCAATCTTTGTTATTTCCTGTCATTTAACAGTAATAACTAAGCAACAAAACTATAGTAGCCCTATCTGTTACTTTGGATAGGTTATTGGGAACGGCTGTTAGAATATGGGTGTTAGTGATGTAGAAATGTTATTGACGAGCTCTTCAAGAACAATTTTGACCATTTTCGTGACGCGTGTTTTCATGGCAATGGTCTCAAGCGGACTGACATACCTAGGTCGGAAAACTTTGACCGTGGATCAAACTTTTGACACCCAAGGTAGACCTACACTTTTACCACCTATCTCGATATAGGTCTGTGAAATTAACTAACATTTTTTTTACGATATTAATATAGGATCTGGGTATTCGCAATGGTGCTCGGCCTACGTTTGTGGCGGTTAAGCAACTTTGACAGCGGTCGTTCACGGGATGGGTGACCGAAAATCTACTTGAACTCCTACCTGCTTCAGAAGCCAAGTCGTTGGTCCCGGCTGCATTTGCAGTCGTTATAACCTACCAAACTACATAGGGTAGTTAGTTGGCTCCACTTGATGTGTCAATTGTCATGCATGGCCCATTCTCCTCATACATCCATAAATAAATGAATTAGACGACCTCCGTGGTAGAGTAGGTACATCGGTTTCAAGGTGTCGCCCACTCTGAGGTCCTGGGTCCAAATCCCGGTAGGGGCAAGTGTTTCTATGATGAATACGTGCATTTGTAACATATAAGTACTATATGTATATATTATGTATGTCGTCGTCTCAGCCACATGACACCCACTGCTGGGTATAGGCCTCCCCCAAGGATCTCCACAACGATCGGTCCTGCGCAGTCCGCATCCAGCGGCGACCGCGACCGCCCACCAGATCGTCGTCGGTCCACCTTGTCGGGGGCCCACGGAGCGTCGTCCTGTGCGCGGTCGCCATTCCAGAACCTTTCCGCCCCAACGGCCATCGGTTCTTACAGATATATTATGTATGTATGTATTAGGACCGAAATACATGAGTATTAATTATATATATATATATTATTTTTTTCATTGGGGCTAGGTTTTTGGTTTAGACTTTTTGGCTTGAGTTTAAGAAATATTTAAAGAAATAAATTACGTGAATTGTTAACTTTATGTACGCGACTATACAGAAAATAAACGAAAAATAATATAGAACAAACATCTAAAATAGGCTCCGCTTTCTAGGCCGATTTTACAGCAAGTATTCAAAATTTAGTTTTTTTTTTGTGGAAATGTCCATGTTTAACATTTGTTAATGACAGAAAAATATAGAATACAACCCCCATATAGTATAGAGATATAATCAGATGATTGTCGAACGCCTACACACGATGTTGAAGGGAGGGTGACGTGAGTGCGGGGTGGCAATGCGAGCGAGTATAGTATAGTTACTATACTATAGTATATGCCGTGTGGTGACGGCCTAAGAATACAAGTGTCACCACTCCCTTACATGCCTGGGATGTCGTAAGAGTCGACTAAGAGGCTCGACGCATTGAACACCTGTGCAAGAGAAGGAAAACTTGAAATAAACCCTCTACCAACCCGTCTGGCCAGCTTGGTAGCAGTAGGCTAATATCCTCCTATGAACGCCACCATAGGCGTGAGCTAGGAGAGGCCTATGTCCAGCAGTGGACGTCCACAGGCTGATGACGAGGACTATAGTATATATAAGTACTGTGGCTTAAGCCTACTTGCGCCAAGCTAATCATGTCAGTCATCAGCCATTAATTTAACGTCCCCACTGCTGGGGCACTGGCCTTCCATGCTTCTTTTGCATGCATCTAACACTGAGTTAAATGTTAACCAAGCTTGACGCAAGTGGGCCTTGTATAAGAGGGACGGCAACGACTTTTCCCTATCGACGGATTCCTCCTTGATTTTTAACACAATGTTCATACGTAAAATAAAATTTCTCACTCAAAAATGCCAAAAAACATACTATTTATTATAACCACTAAATTCGTAGAGATTCTATAAGTATTAACAAAAAAAAAAGAAAAATCTTTGAGGCCTAGGACACCTACTTCTAATTCTGTGGGTGAAATTTCTTTATCATAGATCTCATTTTCAAGGAGAAAATCGTCGAAAGCCAAAACCGGAATTTTGCCATTTTTAATAACAATATTCAGCGGGAGCTGTTGTTTTCCCTATCGCACGGTATTTAGCAGAAGAAACCAAAGTGTCACAGCAATAGTTTTTCTTAAAGACCGCTAGTACTGTGACCGCGCCTTCAAACAGATTCGCCTGAATTATTAAACGAACAAGTCTAGGATGCGTAGGAGGAACGAGCTCGTGTCCTGAATAATATCTTTATAATATTGGATTGACCTACATAAGACTTAATACTTGATTTCTATGCTTGGTGACAGCTCCGATGACTTGAGTTAGTGCCAAATCGTTGCAAAGAAAACTGCATTTTCTTTTCGTTTAGTAGCCTCATTTCCCTGCGACCTATATATTTCTACAAGAACAATACTTATCTATGAATACAATACTTATCTATCCGTTAGGGATACTGGCCCCTACCCTTATAGTCTTTTTTTTTTTTTTTTTTTTCCCTTATGGCTTTCTTCCGTTTTCCACAGAAATTCCGCCAATGTCCCGTAATGAGAGATACACGGTTTTTTTTATAATTTTTTTTGAAGTGAAAACTTCTTTAGCGGCGTTGAGCACTTTTTCTGTAATGGGTATAAAATCTTAAACTCGCGTCAGGACACGTGACCTGATCGAAAAAGCGTAGGACGGATTGGACCATTTACCGTTGACCTATTTCAAATTACATAAAGCTCACATTTGAAAGTTCTTCGTATATTAGTTAATAACAACCATTATATAAAGATCTCTCATTACTACCAACTTTCATATTGACGCCAGGTCAGTTTTAATGGATTTAGTGGATTTTGATCGTTATTTTCGTTCAAGCTGTTTTCACTTCTGCCGGCACTCCCAGAGTGCAACTCGTTGTTTTTTTTTTTATAAAAGATTGCTCGGTAATAATCTATGTTGTAGAGTTTTGGATCCAATTCCTCCTTGAGCCTTTTTATCCATTATTACAATCCCTACGGACAAACAAGACATTACAACACGGGACGGCACAATGATATATTCCCTTATAGTCTATCCAACTATTTATTTTACTATTGACAGCTCGAGTTACAGTCAATTAGTGATGTCCTAATGCGTTACTGACTCGATTTAAATATTACAGTCGACTTTAATAATTGAATTTCCTGACAGACTAATTCTGTTATAAAATTATTTTGCGGTTACCCATTAGAAAGCAGATGTAGGTAACTTACTCCTATGCTTCTTAGAGAATTTGATAAAAAATGCATTACACTCACTTTGTTGATTCCACGGAATTGTTTAGTCGCGGTAACACACAACTACACACATCTTAAATCACAAATATTTATTTTTAACACAATTTGCAAATGAATAATTTATATGCCGAAGCGAACTTCTTATAATGGCGCCAAAAACTACCATATATTTTTTTTATTGTTGCTCAACAATTCGTATTATTTTTTCATAGACTATATTTTAAAAGAAAGTTGGCTGCATATAGACGTCAACGTTGTGATCGTTTATAGTTAAACGATAGCGAAGTTCGAAAACAATTAAATGTATGGGATTGGCGGATTGGCATATTAAGCCGCGCTAATTCACGTGGTATTACCGCAATAATTGGCGACAACACTTTGTTGAACTGTCAAAATTGACGTAAAAACAAAATGGCGGGTTTAGTTCCTTTTTTGCCACGTTCATTAGGACCATAACGGTCGTGGGTGACAAGGCTTAGAATTATACTCACCCTATTCCGATCACTGCTTATAATTAACATTAACGCAAACAGAGGCGCTGCAAAACTGTCAAAAATTTCGTTTCATGTAATTTCCTTTTTTGCCACGTTCATTACAAGCCTTGTCGCACTGTAGACGTTAACAAATTTATTGTCGTTTTGCTACATATGTTGTAGTTGTAGTTGTAGTTGTTGTTGTAGTTGTGCTACGATGTTACTTTGTATACAGGGGGCCTACCGCCATCTCTTAGCGCAGTATTGTTTCAATCTTACCATGCTATTTCGTACTACGAATGTCTTAAAGCAATCTTGTTTTTTGACGGAAGTTTTGTGACGTCTTCGCTTTATCATCGCCTCCAAAGTGTGATGTGTGTGTCAAAATGTAAGAACTTCAATAAAAACAAAATGCAAACAAAATGTTTTTATGAGACGATGGTTTCTAATAGATGGTGGTAGACCCGCTGGCCCTGGGAATCTTGGGCTGCCATAACAGAAACTTACTTCGGGGTTAGAGGGGATGTTATCTCCTTATTGTCAGTGCATGCAATTCGCTCGACAGTTCGATGCCAATTTGTAGGGTTCCGTAGCCCAATGGCAAAAAACGGAACCCTTATAGATTCGTCATGGCCGATGTATGTCACAGCCACTTTATTCCAAAACTATGAGGATTACACAGTTGAAACTTGGTAGGTAGATGTATTCTGTAAACCGCTATATATATATATATATTAAAGGGGGGCTCCCCATGCATGGATCTGAAAGGTTTTTTTTTTAAATGCACAACAGGGTGTCTTTTAGCCTTCATCTTATCTGCTGTTGAGTTGTGATAAGGCTGAAGATGGAAGCGAGCCTCTCCCGGAATCCTCAACCACTGAAAAATCTTATCTCTAACTGCCGGAACACAAAAATGCTGTAACATTGTTATTATGTCGTCAGACTAAATAAGGTGGTGGTAACTAGCCAGGGGGCCAAACCCTGCCACTAACCAAACCGAATACAATACAGATCAGTGGTGAGGGGTCGAAATCAATCATCAATTGATCCAAGTCAAAATCAGTCCAAATCAGTCAAAATCAGCGAAGGTAAGCCGGACCACGAAAAATCCACAATAAAAAAATAATAAACATGGAAAATAAAACAATGGTAGTCATTTTGCAACTACCTGGCATTCACGTATTTTTTATTATTTGGTGACAGTAATTATTATGATCTGTAGGATGGATCGCTAAGGTGGGATTTCTAAAAGGGAAACTGATACTTACCACTAACAACCACCGGTATCAGACCCAGAGGTCCCATACATACTGATTCCTATCAGTTTGACCACAGAGAAGGTTAAAATAAATGAAAATAAATTATTAATAATTTTGGAGTCGGTGGCAGCCAAGACATTCTACTTTAAGCTCCTATTCTTTTATTTTTCTTGCCATGGCTGGCACCGACTCCAAAAGGCTTATTTTTTGCTTTTTAGTTTTTGAAGTCGGTTTTTTTTAACGCAGTTTTTTTTTACTTTTTAGTGTCTGTAATAGGCTGTTTTGTAAACTAGGTACAGCAGGGTTTTTCTAGATTAGATAAGGTTTCATGTAAATTATAAACAAAATTATCGTAAATACTACATCGTCCAAGTCAACTATGAAATGAAATATATAAAAATGCTCATAACATAAAAAGTACTGGGTCAAACGAAACCAAATTTTTATGGGACCAATTGGCAACTATTCTTAATCGAACAAAAAAAGAATCATGGAAATCGGTTCAGAAATCTCGGCGTAATCGGTGTACATACATAAAAAAATTGAGAACCTCCTCCTTTTTCGAAGTCGGTTAAAAAGTAGGTTTTATGATTTTTGAATATTTGCATTTTTCAATGCTATTTTTATACTAATGATAATATATTTGAAATAGAAAAATATTGGAATAAATTACCTCGGCCACTAGCTACCGAGACTTTTGAGAAGTCTCGGTAGCTCAGTGGTTAGAGCATTGGACCGGATTTCCAAAGGTCGTGGGTTCGAGTCCCATCTGAGAATTCACTTGTGGCCGAGTTAATTTTTTCCAATATTTTTTAATTTAAAATTAATCATAAGTAGGTACTTACCTAGTAAATATCGTTGGTTTTCGCATGAGTTTTATATAAGAAATGCCGATGACTGTACCTACGAGTATATATACTTGTTTATTTGCTATTAATCTCTATTGCCGTCTTGAAAAGAAACATACCTATCTCTAACAGCACAAGAATTTATTATGTTTACAAATCTGGTATTGGATCAATGTAAATCATTGTTCGGTTGAGTAAACATGCATTTTTTTATTGTTCGTTACGTGAGTCTAGGAGCGGAAATAGAAATCATTTGTGTTCAGAATCATGTGGCCTTGGCCTAAGGAAATCGTGATTAATACATACATGTAAACATAGCCTTACGTCTTATATCCCTTAGCAGAGTATCTAAGGTACAGTTTTAGCCTTCTGCTTCATGAGGATTAGTGGCAAGTGGCCACCTCTATCTGTTATCTGAGTTTGGCTTAACGACTATTAATAGCCGGGACTGACGGTTCACAGTCCAAGTCAAATCGTAAGATATGACCCCCAAGTCCAATACCTTTCCTTTGGTTCCATCTTTTATTCTGCTGTTTTACATTTAAAAAAAAACAGCTGAAAATGTCCCGGTACTTTTCTGATAGCAGTTATAGTTTGTTCTATCAAGTCCACTTTTGTAAACTCCAAACCAATGAGTCCCACCTAACAAAAAAGCATAGAAAATGTTAGGGTGAACCCACGAAGCGTCGTCCTGGACGCGGTCGCCATTCCAGAACATTTCCGCCCCAACGGCCATCGGTTCTTCTCGCTATGTGTCCCGCCCACTGCCACTTCAGATGAGCAATCCTTCGAGCAATATATGTCAGTTACTTTAGTTCTCCTACGGATCACGTTTGTCAAGCGCTGCCAGGAGCGCTAACTACCATCATGACATCTAACCTAACCTACTGAGTCAGGGGTCGTGGGTTCCAACCCCACCCACCGACCGAATCAAAAATAGTGTCTATCTTTTGTGTTTGTTCCCTGTCTGCTGTAGGTATGCTTAAACGTTTATTTTTAACCGACTTCAAAAAAAGGAGGAGGTTCTCAAGTCGACTGTATTTTTTTTTTATTTTTTTTTATGTATGTTCTACCATAACTTCGCCAGTTGTTAACAGATTTTTATAATTCTTTTTTTTATCTGAAAGAAAATGGTTTATGTGTGGTCCCATATAATTTTTACGAAGATCTGGCTAGTAGTTTTTTCATAATCCTGAAAAATATCAATCACCTTTTGGCAAGTAGTCGTATACCTAAATGACATCATTGTTGTGTATGGGCTGATTTTTAGTGTAAGTAACGGCACATAATGTAACAAAAAATCTGAAATAAAAACATTTTATAAAAAAAATCAAACCGACTTCAAAAAGTAAAAAATAAAACTTTTGGAGTCGTCGTTGTCGTTTTGAATGTGAAGTTGCACACTATGACGCCTTTTCGTGGGGTGTGCTGTTACTATAGTAGAAACTTGCAAAGACTGACGCTTCGAAGATAGGCTCTCACATCACAACTAACAAGCCGATCTGAAAACCGGTATCAAAGTTCAAGTATGGCAGCGACGCTTGACAGACTGACCCTATTCGATTTGATTCGATTGGAACCCTGTTCAAATCTACGCCCTGTGCGTTGATAGGGTTTGACAGACTGATCGTATTCGACCACGTTTGTCAAGCAACGCTCGATCCAGCCAGGTGGTGGATGGGTGACCTTAAGTGGCATTACAACTGAGCATTACCATGCTTCACAGGGCACGTTAAACCGTCGATCCCGGCTGTTGTCATCAGATAACAGTCGTTAAGCCAAGTCAGAGGCCTCATAGGCGACTTGATAAACTCTAACATCAGCATCCATATCACGCGATAGGATATAGCGCATGATGCTGTCTTGCTTAGCCCGTTACGATGTGAGCGAGACAGTGACACGTTAGCGAGCTATCGAGTCGATAAAAGCCGTTCATGCCCCCTAGGCCAGAGATGGTCTTAGGCCCGTATTACAGAACGTTACTCGAGCAGTGTTCTGTACTTGAGAGCAGTTGAAAGGGACGTCACTACATGCGATTTATAAGCGCGTCCCTTGCTAACTGTACTCAAGTATAGATCACTGCTTGAGTCTCGTTCTGTAATACGGGACTTAGAGTGTGATTCGGGTGTCAACACAGAATACTAAATAGTACAAGTGTTAGAATAAATATGAAATAAAACAGGGAGAACAAAATAGCCCTTGACGAGTTTCTTGCCGGTTCTTCTGGTTACAAGGTCTCCCGCCGTGGTGGTTTGTGAACCGATGGCGCAGCTTCTTTGACGTTTATAAGTGCTTGTAACAGCCTAGACTGAATAAATGCTATTGAATTTTGTTTTTTTTTTTTTAATTTTAAGTCTTGTACTTGTCTGCACTACTAGTTTGAGTCAAACCGATATGAACGGGTTTGTGACCGCTTGACCTAAAAACCTCAGTTTTTTTCAAGATTTCCTGAAAACTACTTAACCGATTTCAAAAAAATGGGACCAATTTTTTTGAAATCGGTGGGAACAAACCCGATGTTATAACGTTTGAATCATTTCAATCGGTTCAGGCGTTCCCGAGTAGTCGGTGAACATACATAAAAAAAAACCGGCCAAGTGCAAGTCGGACTCGCGCACCGAGGGTTCCGTACAAACCTGTAGGTATATAAGTAAAAGTTCACCCATCACGACAATCTAGTCATAGTTATGGTATTTTTATTACAAAATGAAATTTAAAATTTTCAAAAATTATTTTTATTATAAGATGTAACAAAAAATTTACGGATTTCGCAATTTTTCCTTTATCTGTACTATAAGACGCTAGTTCGTACCAAATTTCAAGATTCTAAGTTCACGGGACCCTGTAGGTTTTGATTCCCGTGCGAGTTTCGAAAATTTGCGGAAATTTGCGACACATATCTTTTGATTGCTTTGGCTTAGAAGTTTGATTTTTTCACAGCTCCAAGAGACCTGAGTATTAGATATATATATATATATATATGTATAGTAATCCGTATAATTACACATATACCTAATTACAACGTAAAATATACGTATAACAAATTAACCCAAAAAAACTACATTTTTTTCCAATATTTTTCTATTTAAAGTTTATCATAAGTATAAAAATAGTTTTGTGCAAAAATTCAAAAATTATGTTGCACCCTAATCGATCGTTAAGCATCTGAAAATTCGAATGCAAAGATATTCCTAGCATTGTTGTGACAACGCTGGCCTACAGCGTAAAAATAAAAAAGTTTTGGAGAATTTCGACGGTGGTCGCAAGTCTCGGTAGCTCAGTGGTTAGAGCATTGGACCGGATTTCCAAAGGTCCTGGGTTCGAGTCCCATCTGAGAATTCACTTGTGGCCGAGTTGATTTTTTCCAATATTTTTCTATTTAAAATTTATCAAAAAATAAAACCTTATGAAAAAAGTTTTATTTCACAATGTTTAAAATTAGAATATGTCCTAACTGTATAAGTACACGACGAATTAATAACCTCATTCTTTTTTTGAAGTCGGTTAAAAGGGTTAATTCATTTAATTTTATTTGAAGTATAACGTTTTATGAGTTATAAATATTTATATTACGTAAATAACCCGAGTGCGAGTATTTCTAAAATTGGAACAAATATTTTAATAGTAATGGTCTAAATATGATTAGCAAATAGTTTATGAGTTATAAAGGTTTGATATGAAACGAATTAAAAAGAACTTTGTTGTGGAGAAATAATATGAGTTAGAGCAATATTACAATAATATTGTTAGCAAGGAGAAGAAGCTAAAAGCAGAGTAGGAAATAAAAAACAGAGTAGGAAATAACAAAACTTATGATAAATTTTAAAAAGAAAAATATTGTAAAAAATTAACTCGACCACAAGTGAATTCTCAGATGGGACTCGAGCCCAGGACCTTTGGAAATCCGGTCCAATGCTCTAAAATAATTTTAACATCACATCTAAGTACTTATCTAAGCTATGCGTTTTTCGCGCAATGGAATCGAGAATTTTCAGAGAAAATTGACCATCTTTGAAGGACCATAGAGCGGTCCCAGAAGAAGTGTAAGTAGGATTTCTAGAGATACGGTTGAACTTCAATTTTACTTTAACCTTGGGTTAACCTCTCAGAGTTATGATATGAGACACAATTGATATTCTATTGTTCTCTGGTCTCTGGTTTTTAATAAACAAATGACAAATAATAAACATTATAAAATAAATAACAACGTTGAACAACGCATAGTTTTACATACTATTATTATTATCATCATCATCATCATCAGCCTGTGGACGTCCAGTGCTGGACATAGGTCTCTCCTAGCTCATGCCTATTGTGGCGTTCATAGGAGGCTATTAGTCTACTGCTACCACGCTGGCCAGACGGGTTGGTAGAGGGTTTGTTTCAAGTGTTCCTTCTCTCGCACAGGTATTCAATGCGTCGAGCCTCTTAGTCGACTCTTACGACATCCCAGGCATGTAAGGGAGTGGTGACACTTGTATTCTTAGGCCGTCACCACGCAGCACTATTATTGTATTATATTACATAATATAACTATATACTATATAATATTAATTACTATTAATATTACTATAATATATAATATAAGTATTTAAGAGTTTTAATTTGATAACGTTTAAAATTTTAATAATGTCATGTACTTAGGTACCTACTTAGTAACATTGATTATTTTTCAGAATTATAAAAACCAACAAAAACAGGTGTTAACACTGTAACATTTTCAGGAAACTATTTCGGGACTTTGATTTTTAGACAAACTAGCATCCACCCGCGGTTTCGCCCGCGTGGTTCCCGTTTCCGTGGAAATATCGGGATAAAAGGTAGCCTATGTGGTAGTCCACTACTTGAAGTCCTTACATACCAAATTTCATCCAAATCCGTTCAGTAGTTTTTGCGTGAAAGAGGAACAATAAAAAAATAAACAAACAGACATACTTTCGCATTAATAATATTAGTAGTATAAAAAAAACATCGAAATCGGTAAGAACTCTCAAAGATAACGCGACGCATGAAGTTGAAAATACAGAATTCTGAAAAAAACTGTACCGATTCGAATGTGGATTTTCTTGGGCCCACACTTTCAAACAAAAAAAAGATTCTTACAAATCAGTAAAGGTGTCTTTGAGAAATCTGGGAAATACGTTAAATATAAAGAATTATGGAAGTTACAAATAATTTTTCTATTTTTCTTCAACTTGTCTCATGTCCAAGAGTGCGGGTTCGGACGAGTCCCGTCTGGGTGACAAGAGACAAGTTGATTTTTTAAAGTATATTTTCTTGTTTAAAATTGATCAACTAAACGCAGTAGTGGCGCAATTCGTGAGGACTCTCGAAAACAGCTTATAGGTATAAGGCGTGGCTCAGAAGCGTTATCGGTCTATAGATTTTTAGGAGTTTTTTATCTCCTTTCTTGAAAAACAAAGATACCACTTCCAAAGGTAACACCATTGGCAATGACAAAGTTAAATAGACCCTTGAGCTCTTGAAGAACAGATTTTCCTCCTGCCTTAAGAAGCTCAGAGTTTACTCCATCTTCGCCTGGTGTCTTCCCATTACTAAGCTCTTTGAGAGTTTCGTCTTCGTCATTACAGTTAGTTTTTAATTCGGTTCATGTACTTTAACGTTTTCTTATGACTGGGAAATTAATGAAAGAGGTCTCGCAAACCTGATGTCGTCGACGTCCACTTGTGGTCTAGCGCCGCCACTGCCTAAACGCACTAAACTTCATGATATAGGTACCTATTACTAGTTACTAGTTATAGGCTGCCTTGCTAGTCTGATAAGTATGTACTTTTGCACACTTTTGAATTTTTGTATGATGAAACTGACATTTCACTTGCTAATTCGGAAGTGATTTTGCAAAAGTACTTAACAGAATAGCAAGGAATATCGTTTTGTTATTTGCATCATGGCGGTGCACTGGACAATAATTTTAACCTTATAAATGCGCCAATACTGAATTAAAATGAAGTGAAATTCGAAAATCACTCGAAAAACTTTTTATTCAAGTAACCTTTGATGTTACGGAAAAATTACGTAAACGTGCACAGAGCATTAAATTTTCTGATAACTGTGTAAACGTGGATTGACATAAAATATTTTTATTTATATATTTATTTATTGCAACTTACAACTATCATTACAGGCTCTAACCTAATGCGATAGTGCAGACTTATCTTTAAATTATCAAATATTACTTATAACTATAAATAATGTCGCCTTTGTGAATTCATTCAGTGAGCAACAGAATATGTCCACGTCCATGTTAAGCTCTCCTAGTATCATCAATCGTTGAGATGTAAACGAGTTTCATATTGTGAAATGATTAGCCACATTATTAAGTGAGATCTGGCTACTAGGATCTTATAATTGACTAGCGGATCCTCGTTGTTTTATCCGCGTGGTGCCCGTTCCCGTGGGAATATCGGGATAAAATATAGCCTTTGTCACTCGGGAGAAATGTAGCTTTCTAATTTTCTAAATCGGTCCAATAGTTCCTGAGATTAGCGCGTTCAAACAAACAAACTCTTCAGCTTTATAATATTAGTATAGATTATCAAATATTACTTATTACTAATAACAAATTTATGCCGCCTTTGTGAATTCATTCAGTGAGTAACCGAATATGGCCACGGCATCAGCTATGATGTTAAGCTCTCGTAGTATCATCAATCGTTGAGATGTAAACGAGTTTCATATTGTGAAATGATTAGCCACATTATTAAGTGAGATCTGGCTACTAGGATCTTATAATTGATATAAAAACTAAGTATGAAAAGACGTAACAAATGATCTAGTACCCACTCGACCATCAATATTCGACCCTAATGAAAAAAGCACTCATTAGACCTTATTTTCAGGATCAGGATCTTGGACTGTCTAGAAGACAATTTGACTTCTTTTCAGGTCCCATTCGAAGTAACTAAAAACATTATATTAAAGGTGCCCATTCGACCTCTTGCTTGGTTTCGATTTCCATAGAAAATTTATGCGCCATGAGTTGACTATCTCCCTTTTTTTAAGTCGGTTAAGATTGAGGTCCAGTGGGAAATGTTTCTCGATAAAGGGTCGAATGAATACTATCCTATAGATGGGATCGAATCGTGAGGGTCCAGTGGGTACTATACTAGATGGTACGAACCTAACCCTCCGCGGTCTAATGGTATGGTAAGGAGTCCCGGGTTCGATTCCCAGAGGGGCTTCTTACAAACAGAGTGCTTTGTGTGAGTTTTCTCATTTAACTCGATTACACCGAAGCTCTAGGCTAATATTAATTTAAAAAAAACTTTTTTTTAATTCATATTTCGTATCGTTTCCACTGAGCTTGTTTAGTTATGAACAGTTTTGTATTTTTTTTAAACCTACTGAAATAAAACGATAACCCTTATAATCTACCGATATTTACAATAACTTCTTATATTTCCATAAAAAAAAACTCCATAGTCGTTCAAACGTAACGAAATTGCGCCAAACTCGGCGTATTCGCAATTTATTTATTGTATAAACTGTTTTTTAACTATTTTAAGTTAGCGAAGTATGACGTTTAAAACCGTGACACTGATTCGTCTTGATGCAACCGACACGGCGATTTATCACAAATATGTGAAACTAACTATAAATTATAATTACACTCACCGAAATCGCAATATCCAAGTCCATAAAACACAAAAAAAACACTTCAATACATCCGCAACAAAAATTAAAAACACAACGCTGTAGCCATGAAAATAATTAAAAAGTAAAATTACACTTTTCTTTTTCACATAATTTTCCCGCGCTTCATAACAGCGCGCGTTTCCGGCCGCGTTCGATTTTCAAATAAGTATCCAAGATGGCTGAGTGACAGCGTTGTGTTGGTGAGGCAGCATACGGCCCTGAAAATTTATCGATATTTCAGATCAATATTTTGTGGTAGAAGCGCTTTAATGAAATTAGTTTATTATTGTTCACAACTAATTTCTGAGTGAATAACTGGTCATTAGAGTGACTATCGAAAAGGTCAAGCACGAATAGTTTTATGTAGAGCAATAAGTGTTATTTTCGTGATAAATTTTACAGAAGAAAATATAATAAAAAATCAACTTGCCTCATATCATAACTTCATAACGCTCAGACGATATCCAGCCAGCTCTAACCATTGAGCTACTGAGACTTCAATGGTTAGAGGAGACAGTGGGCAGTGAAAGGTTTCTGGTTTGAGTCCCATCTGCGTTAAAAGAAAATGTTTTCATTAATTCACATAAAACAGAGTACTTCGTTTATAGATAGATATACATAGTTAGAGAGACAAGTTGAAGTTTCTTACGAGTTACGTTTCAATTTTATTTGGAATTCTTGCTTTTTTCAATGCTATTTTTATACGATAAATTTTAAATAGAAAAATATTGTAAAAAACAACTCTGCCACAAGTAAATTCATCCCATCTGAGAATTCACTTGTGGCCGAGTTGATTATTTCCAATATTATTCTATTTAAAATTTATCAGAATGTAGCTATTTCTATACGATACTATGATTGAATGTCCAATTACTTAAGATTCTTTTACTGTTTCATAGCGTTTCTTCAGTTTTAGCATATTATTTTTTCTTCAGTAATGACGAAAGACATTTAAAGTGTCAGTTCGTCAGTAGTTTTACAATTTCAAAAGCTGACAAGAAGGATTTAATGGTTCTAGAAAAGAGTTTTTATGGACTTATATTTATATTGTTAAATTGCCTATAGATTCAGATATTATAGAGACCTACATATATAAAGAATATCCTCTAAATTGGCGTTTCAAACACGAACAATATTTGACTTTTTAACGTTGACTTTTTGTACTAACGTACCAAAACTAGCATTTGCTCAAATATTGTACCTCAATATTTTGGATGTATTCAGTAAGAGTTAAATTTAGTAGGTAACTAAAAATATCGATTATCGATATAAACAACGTTAAGTACATCACTAAAGTCGCCATCATGTAATTTGTTGTACAATACGTCAACCACATCACTTTACTCGAACTGACCAACGTAAACTGACACCTTTGAAAACCGTATTCCGATGTAATAAAGTTCAATATTACATGTCATCAATAAATGGTCCTTTTTTTTACGAATGAAGTTTACTGAACGTTAGTAGGTACTTGTAAATTGCATTTATCCGATGATTAAAATTAGTAAAAAGAACTTGTTAAATGCGATCTAGTACCCACTGGAACCTCAAGATTCGACCTTATCTACATAAAAATACCCATTCGACCCTCTATCAAAAAATAGGTACCAAAATATGTCCTATTGGACCTGAATTTTAAAATCATAGGTTAGTAGCAAAATGCAAACTTAAAAGTTCATAATAATAATCTTGTATGTAATTGGCTACTTCTTTAATATTGCGTTACGTACGCTGGTGGTGAGGAGCCCGTGGCGCAGTGGTTCACGCGCTCGGCCTGCGATTGTTGAGGTTAAGCTACTTTCGCAATGGTCGGTCACGGGATGGGTGACCAAAAATTTACTATCTCGATCTCCTCCGTGCTTCGGAAGGCACGTTAAGCCGTTGGTCCGGGCTGCGTTTGCTGTCGTTAAAACCCACCAATCCGCATTGGGCCCGCGTGGTGGGTCATGATGGCCCGTTCTCTTTATCCATCCATAAGGAAGGCCAGGCCCCCTAGCATGAAAACCGCTTTATCACGTGATATGATATAGCGCATCATGCTGTCTTGCTTACTCCGCTACAATGTGAGAGGGACAGTGGCACGTTATCGAGTTATCGAGTCGATAAAAACCGCTCATGCTAGGCCGGCTGTGCCCCAGCAGTAGGGACATTAAAAATAGCTGATGATGTATTTCTCTCTCATATCGTACGTAACGAGATTAGTGGGCAGTGGTCACCTCTAGTGTCAGAGTTTATCAAGCCGCCTATAATGTTCCTGCCTTGTCTTAACGACTGCGGCGGTACGTGCTTCCTGAAGCACGGTAGCGCTCAGTTGTAATGCCACTATACGGTCACCAATCCGACGCCTGACCGGAACGAGCGTTGCTCAACAAGATTGATTACGATCACCCTGCGAGTCTGTCAAGCGCCGAGCGCTAAAATGATACAGCTCTACCTTCAAATCCTACTTCGTACTAATATTTATTATAAATGTAAAAGTTTGGATTTTGTTACTCAATCACGCTGACTGGGTTTTGATGAAATTTGGGATACAGATACTTGAAAACCTGGATCATAGGGTTCTTTTTAACCGACTTCAATAAAAGAAGGGCATTTTATGGGGCAACAGCACAGATGCAGGATCTCTTTTCATTCTTCAAAAAAAACTTGTCTGTATAGCTAATATAGAACAGACTGAAAGTTGCAGACCATACTTTATAAAATATAAAATATTAACCCTACCCAGCTTATATATTTTGGAGATATGCAAATTTGTTAGAAAATATAAACAATTTTATACAAAACGCGAAGATATACCCTGCAAGTATACGTTACGACATAAAAATAAATTAATATTACCAAATTTCCGATTAAAACTAACCTTTTCAAGTACCTTCAGTTCCTCTATAAAAATATATAATAAATTACCGGATATAATAAAAAATTAAAACAGTGATGCTATATTTATGCGGAAATTAAAAGAGCTACTAACTAGTAAATGTTACTATAGTGTTAATGAATATTTTATTGATCATACATATATTGGTTCTGCAAAATGATAATTATAATTCTAATTATCATCATATAATTTCTCATATGAAATACGGCCCCTCTCTCTTCTAGCCCTAATTGCGTGCCCAACCGGGTCCATAACAATGGTCTTACATTATTTTATAACATCTACATGTACATTATGGTTTTGCAATAAACTATTAAGTATTGAGTATTGAGTATTAAGGAAGTTATCAATTCGTCTCATATATGTATAAATATATATTTTTTTATGTATGTTCACCGATTACTCGACAACGCCTAAACCGATCGAAATGTTTTAAACGTTATAACATCGTAACCGTATAGCTTGTGCTATCGCTATAGCTATCAAACTTCAAACTCTCATAAAACCCTTTAACGATAGGGTTTTTAAATAATTCCTGCATATTTCTATTCACCTATTGGATTCACTATTGCATTTTTAGTATGAAAGTGATAGCGTCAGCGAAAGCCCTTGTAGGGGGTTTGAAAAATCGATAGCTATAGTAGCACAAGCTATACCGTTAGGCGGCCGGCCGGGTGCGGTTTTTTTACCAAGTTGGTCCCATCTTTTGAAATTTTGAAATCGGTTCAGTAGTTTTGAAGAAATTTTGAAAAAACTCGTTCTCCGGTCAAGCGGTTTGACCCAAACGATTTGACTCAAACTAGTAGTTGCCTTCACTACTACCTAGTTTGAGACAAACCGAACTGCGGAGCTTATCCTAATTTAAAAAATTGTGAAATAATATTTTTTTTATAAAAAAAAAACCAAGTACTTATTACAAGAAAAATAAAAGTAAGTAATAGAAGTTCAATGTAGAATTCCTTGGCTGGCACCGACTCCAAAAGGGTTTACTTTTTAATTTTTTATTTTTGAAGTCTTTTTTTTTCATCCTGATATTCGCTAGTTTGTCATAGTTATAATCACATAATGCATTTGAGTTTCATTTCCGCAGTTAGCCTGCGTGACTCAGTTGACGTAACCTGTGTACCTACTATGACGTAGGAAAATGCCTAAATATTTGATATGATTATACTGAAATATCACCGGCCAGGTCGAACGCTGAGGGGGAAAATAGTATACCTATGACAAAAATAGTATTTTATCAAGCAGGTCCTATAAATAGACGTTGTTGGTAAGAATATTGAGCGATTTTTAATAAATAATCTTTATCGACACGCTCTCGTATGAAAAATAGAGATGTACTCGCACAATCGATGAAAGAAACAAGAATGAAATGAAAAAACATTTTTTCATTTGAATCTAGATCATATTATATTGGCAACCACCGGCCCGCGAGACATTTCGAATGAAAACAGGGTACGCGCGCTGCTGTAACTACTTGATTATTCGAAGAATCTTTGTCAATGTCATTTCCCTTTCACACTTAACGATATTCACTACGCAAGAAGTAGCTCAAATAGACAGCCAATCAAATTGAATTTGCCAATTTTCATTTTCTGTTACGGCCCGCGATATAGTCAATCTGTCACGCAACTTGCCAAAGGTTGCCCATACGTACTATTAAGTATTCTGTACCTGGAATAGACGTTTTTTTTTTAACCTTATTACTTTTCGACCGAAGAGTCAAGAGTTTGGGGAAACGTTTATTCAAAAAGTAATAATGTTAAAGCAATAAAATATTGTTCAAATAAAATACTTAGGTATTAATGTTCTAACATTTGCGAAATAAACGATTATAAACCTATTGCTTTTTGAAATATTGCTCCCTAAAAAAGATTACTTGGTCTACCGGGAAGTTCCCCGACTGTACAAAGGTACCTACAATATCCAATAATAAATAACCGGTCAAGAGCGAGTCGGACTCGTGCACCGAGGGATCCGTACCATCATAATATTGTCCCCATACATTGACATAGGTCGAGGTAGGTTTAACAAAAGCAATTATAAGTATACCCACATGTCCTTGTAGCTCCACTTTGAATTTTTAAGACACCATTCAGTCCCTATTGTAAAAAAAAACAAAATTATTTCTCTCTTATTTGTAAAATAGATGGGCATACCATACGTCATCTAAAACTATTCTAAATTTATACAGGGTGGAAAAAATCTATGGGCCCTGGAATGGGGAACTACCCTAAATCCTTTAGTTAGCCTATTTTACTAAAAGGAAACATTCCTATATTTTTTTAAAGAAACACAACTACATTGACACATTTTAAAAAATACGCTTCCCACACCCAGGAATCGAACCATCTAAAATCTGTAAAAAAAAACTGTACTCTTATACAATCAATTGATAGGGTCAATCAAAAGGATCAACTCTCTCTAACAAACATAGTAAATTAAATTAAAAGAAACACACACTTTTGGAGTCTAAGAATTATTTTTTACTTTTTGATTTTTTTATAAAAAAAAATTATTTCATAATTTTCAAAGTTAGAATAACTACTAGTTTGTGTCAAACCGAAAGGGTTTATTTAAAAAAACGACAGTTATTTTAACTTCTGAATGGAGTTCAGGCGTTCTAGAGTAATAGGTGAACATACCTACATAAAAAAAAATTGTGCGACGAATTGACAACCTCCTTCTTTTTTTTGAAGTCGGTTAAAAAAAGGAAAGGTACTCTAAAAAAACTGACCTGGCTGCTGCCAAAAACTTCTAGGCACATTATTTTGCACAAAAGTCATTCGAACCAGGCTTGACTGAGTAGTCTAGTACCTATATATAACCTGTATAAATATTTTCCCTAGTTTTAAATATAACACATTCATTTATAGTATATAATCAATAAAACTTACATAGGTACGTAGGTACCTTTATTCGCTTCAAATAACTGAAATAACAGACGTACAATCACCACCATGTGATTTAAGAACAACTTCACAGCGAAAAACACACTTAACACCATGACTTATGGTACATTTTAATGTTTTGACAGATTTTAATAGAAATATACCTTTTTAAATGTCATGCGTGAGGCATTGGACATGGGCGTTTGATCGTAAATATTTGATGTCGATAGACGTATATAACGGTTATTAATTAGGTTTTGTTTTTAACCCCCGACGCAAAAAGAGGGGTGTTCTAGGTTTGAAGTGTGTGTGTATCTGTTTGTCTGTCTGTCTGTTTGAGGAGTGAGGCAACGTAGTTCCTAAACGACTGGACGAATTTTGATGCGTTTTTTTAAGCTGATATGATCGAGATTGTTCTTAGCTATAGCTTATGAAGATCTGTTCAGCCGTTTGAAGATTATCAGCTTGTGATATTGGGTGAGGTGGGCTGGGGAAGTGGCGGGGCACAATGTCACGAGGCAGTGTTTATGCTCTTCTCTTGGCCCTTGGTGCGGTGGGGGTGGGGGAAGGAGCTCTTCCTGAAGATGTTGTCGAAGGTTCGGTAGTGGCAATGGATATGACGCGGGCGCGATGCCCTGCATGTGCTGATGATGGGGTCGTGTATGGCGCGGTTGAACTTGCGACGTGCCCAACGGCCCCCAAAGTCCTGTTAAGGCCCCCCACATCTAGGTCCCGCGCGATTACATCATTGCAGACCTAGCGCCCCGCCTGGGTGATAACTCGGAGCGCTATGTTCTGTTCGGTCTGGAGTCGCTGGCGCTGTATCTGTGAACAGAAACCGGGTGTAGCTTTTAAAAATTGCAATTTTGGCCCGCAACGGTAGCCGTGATTGGAGCACAGGGTGAAGGACGGCCCGCACTGCGCGGGTTGATAATGTGGAGTGGTCTATCTGTGCGACCATGTTAAGTTCGCGGTCAATGTGGCAGCCGAGGTACTTAATGCGCTGCCAATGGAGCCGCCCTTCAAAATCAACTGTGGTGGTACCTTCGCATCTAGGATTGCGGTGTCTTGTCCACGTTCACAGCAATCCTCCAGTTGTCTAGCCAGGGCGGGAGGAGATGTAGTTGCTTCTGTAGCCGCATCGCGGCAGTCTTGGGCTACGGGGAGGAAGTTTTAAAGGTGCTGTCGTCCGCAAACAGCGCCAGCTCGACCCGTGGCTGCCACTCCTTTAGGTGGTCGTTGGTGGATGGAATGTCATTGGTGTACAGTGCGTAAAGGGTGGGCAATAGGCAGCTGCCTTGCGGGACTCCCGCCCTTGGGCTTATGGGCTCTGAATGTTCTCCCTCCACCGCCACGTTGAATCGCCGGCCTTCGCGAAATGAGGCCAGCAGGAGGATGAGGGCCGGATATGTGCCAAACCTGGCCTAAGGCCATCTCAACATCAAAGAATACGGCCGCGGAGGAGTTGCCCCTGTTTGACTGCTCGGCCATGTGATGCTATGCGCGCGCCAGTTGGAGCGTTGTCGAATGGCCGCTGCGAAGCCCAAACTAGTCGTCCCTTAGCGCGATGGAGGGACGGAGGCAGTGCAGCAAGAGACGCTCAAACAACTTGCCGGAGTGGTCGAGCAGGGGATAGTTCATTCTCTATTATCCATCCTTATATAACTCGATAAAACCCTAATGAAGTGGCCTACCACGTGACCAACCAACCGCACAGGATCCTACTGTATATTGTATCCGCACCGCATCGCGCCGCTTCGCATTGACATTGCATGGTCCACTCGCTCATGTAAGAGGCTGCGAATAAATTCGCTATTTTCTGTAAATTTTTGTAAGGTTAATTTTAAAAGCTTTATTTAAGGGCTGTTAAAATCAAAAGTATATTTTTTTTGTCCTTGTTTAAATTTTTTTTTTAAGGTTGTAATTGCATGCCGTGGCTGTCTATAGATCTAGTCATAGGTCTATTAGAAACTAAGATTATATATTTAATTTATTACATATTGTTAGTACATGTTTTTGTTGACTGCCCAATAGAGAAATAAAGAAAAGACTAAGAAGCACGGTCTCTGACCTTAGCCTGTCCCTTAAGTCTTTTTAGAACGAAAATGAATCTTGTCAATGTAATAAACATAAATGTCATTTTGACAAGTAAGCTGAAAATAGAAATAGTTCTTGTATCTCTATGGAAATACGTGTGGTAAAATTAGTTCTGTTGTATCTCTATGGGTAAAATTGGTAAACAAACAAAGTTTTGCTTATAAATACTGGTAAAAGTAAAAATGTCTAAACTACCACCAAAACCGAGGAAGAATAAAAATATTAGTCGTGACGAGTTGTTAAACTTAGACAAAAATGTGAATATTTGTGTAAATACTTTAAAATTGTGTCCTAACCTCCAACGCAAATTTAATTTCACTTCACAACCTTATTTCTCAGGATTTGGTCGATAAAATAATACAGTTAGAAGCACATAACGCTCAGTTAAGGAATATAATAAGCAAAAATGTATCTGGTGACATGAATAATGAGTTGGAACGCCGAAAAAGAAAGTTTGATTTCTCAAAGTAAGTAGGTACCTATCTGTTTTGAGTAGATGTACAATTTTACGCGATCTAAAACGTGCAACCTACTTACATACTTTTATGTTATAAAAGTTTTGGTGCTTATTTAAATTGCATAAGATATAATAGGTTAATTCATCCAACCCGAACCGGAAACCTGTGTCCAGAGAACAATGGAAAATAGGACAAAAAAAAAAAAAAAAAAAGTGTGTAATAATCCAGGGCCTGAAAAGTTAATGTTCAGCCATGGGAAAATGGAATTAAGATTTGTCAAATATTATTATATTTTTTTACAGATGTCACTACCGCCGTGTTCTTTTACGAATACTCTATTTTGGGTGGGAATACAACGGTCTAGCCGTACAAGAAGACTCTGCGAAGACAATAGAGCACTATCTCTTTCACGCATTGACTAAGTCCTGCCTGATTGAGAAGAGAGAAACGTCGCAGTATCATAGATGTGGGCGGACAGATAAAGGAGTCAGTTCTTTTGGCCAGGTTTGTAGTGTATTTATTTATTACATAAAACAGATAACAATTAATGCTACAGTATTTAACAATATAAGTACAGTTCTGAATCTAGATTGTAATTCAGACAAATCTGTACAATCAAAATTTTTTGATAAAATAAAAAACTACAATGGAATAAATAAATAATTGCATACAACCACACACCAATTATCTAGCCCACGTTAAGTTTCATGAAGAACTTGTTCTATGGCTACTAGATAATGAATAACGACATACTTATATACTTTTTTTTTTGTAAATACATACATAATATACATATTAAACAGCCAGACCAAGACAAATAGTCATGATCACACACACAATTATTTGTCTTGTCCAGGGGTCGAACCCAGAACAAAAGAAGCTTTCTTCCTTCTGTCTTCTGGTGCAGAAGGCGGGCTTAATACCCCTGCGCCAAAAATATCGTCGAACATAACATCAACAGGAATACATAAAACTATATTATTATTATTGTTTTTGGAAAGTAGACGCCAGCAAGGCCGGACAGGTGATCAGTCTCCCTAGTTGGAACCATTTCACCCAGTTCCCCGAAAAAGAAGTCCCCTGAAGAACAGGAGGGGGCGGGTTATCGTTCACCCCACCGGCGTCGGACCCTCGAACCTTCCTGTGCGCTTACAATACCTGTTGAGTTCACTTATCGTCAACTGCTTTAGTTCCTCTTCTTCTAGCTTGTCCGCTTCAAAGAGCTCCCAGCGCAGTGATGCTTACATTGGGCATTCTGCCATGAAGTGGTAGCTTGTTTCTTCCGTTTCTTTACATTGTGGACAGATGGGATCCTCTGTCCTTTTGATAATTGAAAGGTGCCTGTTCAGTGGACAATGTCCTGTCAGTACTCCTACTATGTTCCTTATGTTTCTCCTGCTTAGTTTTAGCAGCTCTCTAGTTTTCTTCTTATCAACTGATTTGATGAAGATCTTTGACTGTCTTTACTATATTATGAATACTTATATACTCAGAAAGACTTGGCACCTATGCTGAGTGGTCCCTGTGCGGTGCAAAATAGAGGAGGAGGTTTTAATGTAAGATGTCAATTTAGGACTAAATAATATTGAGTTCACAGCCAGTCATTGTCACATTTGAGGAGCGTCTGTTCAAAAGGTTATATTTACAATACCAAGAAAAAAAATTTTTTTTTTTGTTTCTTTTTCTTTACCTAAAAAACTATCATGTCATAAAAGTAATCTTGTCCAAAACGCTATAATTGTCCATGAAAAACATCTTTAAAAATCGTCATCCCGATCAAAAAGTTATATTTACATTAGATGAACACACAAAGGGTTCTTGTCAATGCTGTTGTGAACAAAAGGTTATATTTTTCATACAATAATCCGTTAGGAAGGAAAGTTTCAATCAAAAGGTTATATTTGTATGAGACTGAATGTAATGTTTTAAAAACCACGGATCCGGTAAATGTTTGTCTTGAATGTGGTGGCAAATTTGCATTCCCTCCCAGACATGAAAAAAAAAAACAAATTGTGATGTCTATGGTTGTTTTTAGCTATGGTAAGGTAACATTTTCGTCCGTCATGTTGCTGTCATGTCATGTCATTTCAAATCAAATCACTCACCCAGACATTTCAATATTTTTGCATACAGATTGTTTTACCGCTATAATTCAGTGAATTTACGTAAAATGGATAGTACCGTAGAAGAAATCAATAGAGGTAGTCGAAGTAAAACAAGGAAAGATCGAACAGTCTACAAGAACAAGTGAGTGAACTACGTAACTACTTTGTTTTTGTGAATAAGTTTGTACCTATCTTATTTTTGTTTTAAAAACCTTATGAGATTATTGTATGATGTTCCTTTTGTTACAGAGAATATAAGGATAATGACCCTTTGGCTATGAATTTCCGTCAAGAATGTCGGCATAAAAGTACCAAGACTTTCCATTGTTCCAATTTGACAATTGAAAATATTATTGACAATCGCAAACGGTTCTTTAAAAGTAGTCAAAAAGTTCAACAAGATATTTATTTGACTAGGTTGATTGCACCTTATGAACCACAACGACGAACAATAAAGAGTTCACCTGCTAAAAAGAATAGAAAAGCGGGGGTTGCATTAGATATTCGCATCCCGATTTAGTATTAAAGGAGGGGGGGGAGGGGGAGGGGGGGAGGGGTCGGGTCCCTCCCCCCTCACCCCCTAGGCGCGGAAACCTGTAGTTTTTTTTTGTGAAGGTCAATAACCTACAAGTCGACTCATTGAATATTAGGCTTCCGAACGTCTCCGGCGCTGCGGGAAGTGCAGCCCCTCCGCCCCTGCGTAACAAACCGCAGGCACTTCATGTTCCCCTACGCAGCTTCGGCTTTTTGGTCGCCTGCGGCGACCAGCCTCAGCCGCTTCGGCTCACATGGTGCCTGCGATTTATTACAGCGCGCGGGGGCTGCTCTCCCTCCGCGCCTCCGGGCTTTTATATACACTCTAGGGGTAGGGCAGACTAGTACCACGTGAGGTCGGGGTTTACTAATTCGGTTCTGTCACTAATTTTTAACTATTCATTCCAAGTTGAAAAAACTACAACTTTACTTGTGTGGAGACTGCATACAAGATGGCGGAAAAATGCGTTCCGTTTCATGATTATTTTCATAAAAATAATTATTTTAATTTTGTTTGTTGTTTTTACAATATATTTATGAAGAATAATAATAAATAATAATAAATGAATACTAAATAATAAAAATAAGGGATAAAACAACCTAAAATTTATTACTATAACGTAAAATAACGTTCCGTTACACGTAACTTCAAACACGTGTAAAAAAAAAACCAGGCATCTCCGCGGGGTGGGGGGGGTGTCAATTGAAAGGGGTAACCAACCCCTACAAAAATCAACCCTTATCAATTCCTAATTCGGGATGCGAATTACTAATGCCAACCCGAAAAGCGTCATGTACTTATTTCATAATAAAAAAACAAAAAAGGGTACAAGTCTGTAAAACTTTCTTCATGAAAACATTTTCAATAGGTCAAAAAAGATTACAAAATTTGATTATTACTGTTTTAAATGGTGGTATTCCTTCCGAAAGAAGAGGAGGTGATAGAGTTTCTAAAAAAAGTGAAGCAAAGAAGCAAAGTCTACGATTGTTTTTAAATAAACTACCAGCATCTGAAAGTCACTATTCTCGCAATAAGAGTAAACGGATATATTTATCAAGCGAACTAAATGTCAAGAAATTGTTAAAATTTTATAACAATTCAGTGGATGAACAGTTAAAGGTATCCCGCACAATGTTCTATTCAGTTTTTTTAAAAGAATATAACATAGGATTCAAACAGCCTGCTACTGATGTTTGCAGTACCTGTATATTATGGACTAACAAAATAAAAAATGAGAGAGACCCTCAAAAGAAATCATTGCTAATGATAGAAAAACGAGTACATAAACTTCGAGCAAATTGCTTTTATGAACTCATGAGAAAAGATGATCAAAACAGTCTGTCATTCTGTTTTGACCTTCAAAAAGTACAGGTCCTGCCTAAAACACCTATACAGGATGCTTTTTACGCTCGACAAATTAGCCTGTATAACTTTTGTGTTGTTGATGTACAAGGAAAGACCCCAACATTTTATTCATGGCTGGAATTACAGTCCGGGAGAGGAGCTGTTGAAATTGGTTCAGCAATATACACTTTTCTTTGCAATTTAGTAATATCTGATAATGTGACAACATTGAGGCTTTTTTGTGACGGCTGTGGAGGCCAAAACAAAAACAGTCACTTGATACATATTTTAATGTATTGGTTGGTTAATTCTCAGAGCAACCTTCAATATATCCATCTTTTCTTTCCAGTTAGAGGGCACAGTTTTCTCCCAGCAGACCGCGTGTTTGGAAGGTTGGAGAAGGATATTAGACAAAGACCGATCATTATAAACAAAGAGGAATATTATGAGATATTTTCAAGACACGGAAAGCTCAAGATTCTGGGAGAAGACTGGGTCCTTTATGATATAAAGAGTCTAGGGGCTCATTATAAAAAGCTCACTGCAATACAGTCTTTAAAAAGAATACAATTAAAAAAAATAAACAACTCGGGGAGGCTTGACTGCAAAGTTAAATCAATGGAAAATTATAGGTTCGAAGCATCAGAGGAATTTATAAGCTTATGTAAGAGAGGCAAGAGGCATCCCTTGTCTATAGACCAAATCCAAGATTGTCACTATCAACTCAATGCAAATAAAAAAAAAGATGTCATCAATCTGCTAGTAAAACAGTTCGGTGATAATTGGTCAGAACTGTCAGAGTTGGAGTGGTACCGAAACATATTATTGAATGATTCTGAGGGTAGTGAAATAAATGAAGATCATCAACACCAACAACAATGTGATGATGATGAGTCTTGTCAATGCCTGGAAATGGATATTGGTCAAGTTAGAATTTGATTTTTTTATTAAGTGGCTGTTTTGTTTTGTTTGTCTGAAAATTTTATTAAATTGTCATAAGTAGGTTTGTTACCTTTAATAATTAAAAAATATGTCAATTTCCAAAGTGTTTTAATCAAAAAGCTATATTTACAGTACTGTCTCAACAAAAGGTTATATTTTCCAAGTGACTGATCAAAAGGTTACATTTGCAAATTATTATTTTTTATATTTCTTTTTATTGCCTTTTAAAATAAAATAAAATGCACTAGGTATAATCTAAGTTAATTTATGCAACTATTGAAAAAATAAAATAACAAAAATTTCTTCAAACAAATTTTAAAACCTTTTTTTCCAGTTTTCCTAAAATTATTTAGAGTGCAATTATAACCTTTTGAACAGACGCTCCTCATTTATGCTAGCAACATTTGCTATAAATTTGATTATCACATAATATAAATAATGGATCATAATATTATTGTTGTCTGAACAAATAAATGATTTTATTCAAACATACATCTTATGTTTTGGCGCGCACTGTTCATTGAAATAAAACAACTTTTACGGATATCAAACGCGCTATATTTCCACGAACTAAGTTGTAACACGGGATGACCCCGTGACCACGGCAGCTGTAAAGGTGCCGAAACGTCGGGAAAATCAAAAATCCCCTAAAAAAACAAAAATACGGACAATTACAACTTAGTTCGTGGAAATATAGCGCGTTTGATATCCGTAAAAGTTGTTTTATTTCACTGATTTTATTCATCCTATTTTGTAATGGAAAGTAACCTTACCTATGAAATTGCCAATTTTTTCCTTAAACTTCTAGAGATCCTCACTACCTCTATGATAAAAAGGTACATCATCATGCATGATTTTATATTAAATTAAGATCATAACGAACAAGAATCAGTAATCATAATATAATTATTTTCATTCGAAAGTCCTAATTTTTTTGTTAGCAAAAATGACCACTTTGTGTAATATAATTTTTAAGATACTTATTATTTTTCTAATAAAAACATAGCATTAGATTTCTTATAATTCATACAATGCTTGCACATAAAAACTTGTGGCATTAGCATTTGTGGTAGAAATTATAACGAAAATAGTTAGTGTGGAAAACGAATCTTTGAAATTCTTCATACAAATCTGCAGTTTCATAGGTAAAGACCAAATACATAGCCTCACACCATAAGTCCCTTGTGGAGGTGGCAGAGCATTAAATGTCTAAGATGTTGTCTGGAAATAATAGTGACCGGTTGCTATCCCATCAACTATATAATTTTCTATATCCTTGATAGGCTATTACTATCTGTTATGCGATTCTGTAACAAAATTCGCGTTCACGTCGACACCGGACTCAAGAAGTGCAAATAACAATCTACTTTAATATTGTGCTGAAGAGGTAAATTCGTTTGCAAGCTACGGGTGAGTTCGGTGTCGAAGTGTTCTCGGATTTTGTTACAGATTCGCATTGCTGCACTGGAATGTTAGAAGCTGGCACATTCCATGTCATATTGTGTGTGACATTGGCATGCTTTATTATAATTTTACTTATTACCATTTTAGGTAATATCCATATCTCTCCGGAGTAAATACCCACCGGACCAACAGCATACTCCGGAGTCCATATCTTCAGAGATGCAGTACTGTAGGATACTGAACCGATTATTGCCCAAAGAGATAAAGGCGGTCGCGTGGATGCCCGTACCTGATGATAAACCAGAGTACAGTGCAAGGTGATTTAAACTTAGTTTTTATAAGTTTGAATTTTGCAATACTCAATTTGGAGAATGTTACAAAGGTTGTTGATCAGCTTTACAATTATAGCTATATAAAAAGCGCTCTAAATATATGTATGGTCAACAGCAACTACGTCTTAAACAAAATGTCAAATTTCCACAGACAAATCAGAATTCAAACATCTTCAAGTTCAAAGTTGATTGGAGAAATTTGACAGTTTTGTAAAGTCGTACTGGATGTTGAGCGTACAATCGCGGATATTCCAGGTAGTACACTAGCCCTTAACGCAAAATACCCTAACGGCTATCAGTGTATGACAAAGTACACGTTTGTTAACGAAAGCTGGCGCGTTATCAGTACTCACACTAATTCAATTTAAAAAAGTTCAAGTCTTTTTTTATCTATAACGGCGAAATGCTTATCCTTCATTTTTCCAAGAGTTTTGAAGGTACAGTTAATCGCGAATGAAATGGAGCTAATTTTTTGAAGCGCTAATAGTTATGACATTGTGTTGTCGCATGCAACTTAAAGTCACGTGTCGCTAGCTTTATTTCGCTCGACTGCAACGTGGGGTGGGGGTAGGGGCACGCACTCGTTCAATATGGAAATTCAAATATACCTACTCTCTGAATGAGGATTAGTGGCCATCTCTGGTGTCAAAGTTTATGAAGCCTAATAACAAGTAAATATTTCTACAGATTCGATTGCAAAATGCGGACATACAAATATTACTTCCCTCGCTCCTCCCTAAATATAGAAGCGATGAGGACAGCCTGCCGCCATCTTGTTGGATCGCATGACTTCCGGAATCTCTGCAAAATGGACGTCGGACATGGCGTTACAGAGTTTACGCGGGAAATCTTTACAGCTGACGTACTTCCGGTTGAAATGGAGAATGAAAGTCGTGAGTATATTAATTTCATTTCGAGCGACACTGACTGTTGTGACAATGGGATGGGCAAATCAGTCGTAGAACGGACGAGCATTGTAGCAGACGAGTTCTTGAATGGAGTCCGTCTCGGCAAACGTAGTGTAGGACCCTGCTAGATGGACCGACGACCTGAGAAAGATTGCGGGTAGTAACTGGATGAAAAAGGCGGGCGGTCGTGCCTTGGCGGGAGGCTTACGTCCAGCAGAGGACTGCAATAAGCTGAATTATTATGATAATGATGACTGTTGTAATGACCTATTTGGCGCAGGGGTACTAAACCCGCCTTCTGCGCCAGAGGTCCCGGGTTCGATCCCCGGACAAGATATATATTTGTGTGCATGAACATGTGTATTTGTCTTGGTCTGGGTGTTTAATATGTATATTATGTATGTATTTACAAAAAAAGTATATAAGTATGTTTGTCCGTTATCTAGTATCCATAACACAAATTCTTAATGAAACTTAACGTGGGCTAGATAATTGGTGTGATTGTATGCATTTATTATAATTATTATATTATTATTATTATATCATAGTCCCATTCAATCACAAGTTCACCACTTTGTAAAATAACATTTAGGCTTTTTTACCCAGAAAAGTGTTGTCACAGTTCACACACAATAAATAATATTATATTTTACCTAGGGTAAACTGAATAATGATTGGCACTTTAAGAAAAACCTGACTCTTATTTGTTAATTATTATTTCAGTAACATACTTAGACATAATTTACGTTTTAGATATAATTCTTTGATGTATATTTCTTAAAATGACAAAAAAAATATACGTAAAAATCTCATAAGAGAAAATGTCTAAAAATAACCAAAAGTACAGTCATTGGCTCTTAGTATAATCATTGGCCACCTTAGTACAATGATTGACACTTAATGTTAATAAGAAAAGCATTTTTTTTTTGTTTTCTTTGAAAATAAACTGATAAAAACAAACAATTTTGTTATCACAGAAAAGGCATTATTAGGAAATACGATTTTTACCATATTTGTATTAAAGTTTTCAATTCCCCGATATTTCGACGCAGTTGCGTAAAAGGTTTTTCTTAAAAATGATAGTTCCATTAAATACACAATGTTTCAGCCACATCAATGTACCACCTTCTCATCAGAGGGAACGCCTTCCTTTGGCACCAGATCAGGTGCATAATGGGCGTGCTCTTGCTGGTGGGGAGGGGGGATGAGCTACCGGAAGTGGTGGAAGAACTGCTGGATGTGGAGAAAAATCCGAGGTGAGGACTGAGGAGATTAAGGGCCGTATTCACCATCGACAGATAAGTTCTGGAGAGTTTATCTAGTATCAGAAAAATAATAATCATTCGCTCATGGCCGCGCTTGACAGACTGATCGTATTCGATCACGTTTGTTAAGCAAAGTTCGGCCCGTTCAGGTGTCGGATGGGTGACCTAGTGGCACTATAACTGAGCGCTTCCGTGCTTCGGAGGGCACGTTAAACCGTCGGTCCCGGCTGCTGTCGTTTGATTACAGCCGTTAAGCCAAGTCGGAGGCCTTATAGGCGGCTTGATTAACTCCGACACCAGAGGTGGCCACTAATCCTCACTCGATAAGAAAAAGAAGATTAGAATAATATTTATTTTAGCAGCACAAGACAAAGCACATTACATTACACAATTTTATTATTATACCTAGGTACATTAATGCAAGACAATAAAACACCACGTGACAAAAACGAACACGTTGTGCAACGTCGCGTGATGCCAAAATTGTGCTCAGCTGAGTATAAGCAGCAAGTTAGACCTGCAGTAAAAGAAGATAATTTTAAATTATAAGGTTAAAGAATATTTATTTCTCATACGAAATACAAATTTCACTTACTGAGAAACATAAACAACTTAAACTTAAATATGAATAATCAAACACATAAATTGAGAATAATAATGCAATTAATAAAAGTATAAATTAATATAAATTACGTCACGTAATGTCAACCCACATAATATTTTCAAACAAATCCTGTTTGACGCGTACGTTAACGAATAATAAACTTCATTATTTTTCTTCTTCATTAACAATTCCTCTCGTTTATTAAAAATAATAGCCTATAAAAGATCAGTAGCATTTTGGAGGTAGTTACAAAATCAGCTGACCACTCTTGAGTCTAACCGCTGAAAAGTTTTTTTTTGTTTCAGGAAACCCCAATACAACATGGCGTTAGACATCCCTCTGAATCTGTTTCACTGCACTTACGATCTGGAAGAAGCCCAGGATTGGGTGTATGACAGAGATGAGTTGGAGACTGTGATAGCTCAGCTGCAGGGTGACTGGACAGTTTATAATATCAAGTAAGATATACATACAAACATACTTTTTTTTTGGTTTTTATTAATGTAAAATATGTACTTCGTAATTATGTACCTAATTGGGTTTATAACCGCGGGGCTATAACCTATCTGTGCAACAGCAACGCGACAGCAGAAATTGCGCGATAATTGATTTACGTCACGTATCAACAATGCGGCCTCTACCTAACAAACGATGAACCACAATGTGCATTCATTTAGTTCCTGTTATTGCTACCAAATTGTTTTTGGCGCTAGCGTCATAGCAACACGTGGCGTCTCACTCTCGCAGGTAGGAGCGCGAGAGAGTGAGACGCCGCTATGCGTACCATCAGCGAGCGATTAGCCAGCAATCACATAGGTACAATGGTGGTCACATAATTAACGACACAAGTCGATTTTCATACAATCGAGGTAACTTTGGAGAATTGGTTCCCTGCCAAGGTTTGACCGAGCTGCTGTGATCTGTTGATGGCCATCCAGGGAGTGAATGGAGGAGATCCAGATTACTATACACACCCAACTGATCTGATTAACATTCTAAAAGATGAAAGATATTATTTTTACCCCCAAGGCATAGTTTACAAATCTTTGGTACGAAATCCATGAATGGGTGTTTAGTTAGTTTTAAAATAAACTTTAAATATTTATAATGATGATGACGACGACGATGATGATATGAGTGAAAATGATTTGTAAATAAATATTTTATCTAAAAATAATGTTCTTTTACTCTTTGTTTCCATTTAGCCATAAAAAAGTAGGTAAATAGAGTTAATTTGTATTGAATTCACAGAACAAAAACTATTTTTCTTTATATTGTCATATTTACATAGTTTACTTGGTCTACTAAGTAACTTTTTACTAATCTGTGGTCTCGTTCTCTCTCTTATTCTTTGTTATTCCATATCCTTAGATTACTTATAAAAAGTACATGAGAAAAAGGTTTGCGATGACGATGATGCCAAAAAATGACATCTGTCAGAATTCCGTCGAATAAAAAATGAGACTATATCATAGGAGTTTCACCCGAGTTCTTTTCGTAATAACACGTGTTGTGAGGGTCCATTTTTAACTCAATCTACCGTACAATTTCTGTTTAATACATAATAAATTTACTTGACATTGGTAAAATTCGCGTTTTTAACGCGACGCCATTAATTAAGAAAGAAGAAGAAGAGTACATCATAATCTAAGTTTCTGAACGTAATTTCCCATCTCAATAAAATATGCGGAGAGGAGCTTATTTATTTATATAATATTGTCCTTTCTTTTCAGAGCCACAATGATCAAAGAATCAATAAATGAATTAGAAAAAGCCTTTCAAAAGTGCGCAAGCGGAAAGGACGATGTTAACAAAGAAAGTAAAGAAGACAGAGTTACAGCTTACTCAAATTGTTTATTGCAAGGTGTAGAATCAAGAGTTTATAGGCCTTTGATGAAACGAGTTACTTGTTGTAAGTATTGAAATACATACATAAATAAAGAATATCTCCAATCGACTTTAAACTTTAAGAAGTAAGCAGAAGAGTGTATTCCGGCAGTTAGAGATAAGATCACAGACCTATATCGAGATAGACGGTGAAAGTGTAACTACCTTGCATGTCAAAAGTTTAATCCACGGTCAAAGTTTTACGACTTAAGGTCTCAAGCGGATGCTTGAGACTATTGCCATGAAAATACGCGTCACTAAGAAACGAAAATGGTTAATAGTACAGTGCTTTCTTGCAAAAAGTCGTCAATAACATTTCCACATCACTAAATCTCGCTCGTGACGTCATCTTAGGTACGAAAAACGACACGCTAGGTTCTCATACAGTTTGAAGCGCTCTTTTCGTCTATCTTGATATAGGTCTGTGGATAAGATAGCCAGTTTCTCAGTGAATGAGGACTCCGGAAGAGGCTCGCTTTCATCTTCAGCCTTATCAATACTCAACATCAGGTATGATGAAGACTAGGAGCAAAGTCCAAACATAGACAATCATTGCACACGGCCGATATAACGCGCTCACACACACACGCGCGCCGCTCACTATCGCTTCACGGTCGGCCCCTCGATCTCACTGGTTTTCACTGTAGTCCGGGAGCGGCCTCATTGCCGCGCTTGACAGACTGATCGTATCCGATCAAGTTTGTTAAGCAAAGTTCGGTCCGGTCAGGTGTCCGTAAAGTGGTATTACAACTGAGCGCTTCCGTGCTTCGGAGGGCACGTTAAACCGTCTGTCCCGGCTGTTGTCATTTGATTACAGTCGTTAAGCCAAGTCAGAAGCCTTATAGGCGGCTTGATAAACTCTGACGCCAGAGGTGGCCACTAATCCTCACTCGATAAGAAGAAGAAGACTGTTGTACGAGCCTAAAACAGTTCCAAGCGCGTGTGTATCTGTGTGAGTGCATCATGTCTCCCGTTTGTAGCCAGAGCAGAGCTGTTTAGACTGTACTCAGAGTCTCCCCGTCGTTCATTAAAAAAAACAGTGGGTCACTTTGTAAGCCTATGCGACTTTCCTAATCGGGGTGCTAATTGTCTAATCTTAAAATTTGGTATTTGAAAGATATTTACACACTTTCTCAGACCGTCAATATTTGACATTTGATAGGGATTGTGATCGGGACGCGTTTTGAAACGTATTGAATGAACGAAATTGAAATGTCTAAGCAAAGTGATGAGACGAAAATATCTTTCAAATGTATGGAGAAATGTCAAATGAATTATCATTTAAAACATCATTCGTTCCGAAAGGGATTGCAACTTTATGTTACACAATTCCATAAATCACAATCACAATACCTTTGATAGGGATTGCGATATATTTTGAAATTAGGCGATTAGGGGGCTGGTCCTGATTTGTGGGGACTTTAATCATAGCAATATTGACTGGACTGGCACCCCAGGATCTCCTTTAACGCCCAATCTAAATTCAACTGAATTTGATTAAAATTAGACAATTAGGGGGCAGTTCTACATCGGGTGAGACTACAAAACTGATTATTCTGATATTATTCTCTATGCAAACATCCTCCATTTTGACAGCTGAAACAGCGGAGACCGCTCCATTTTCAATTAAATTTGACAGCTGATGTGACGTTCATTCATGACAACATCGTCGATGTTTTCCTAGAGAATAACCTCTCTAAACAACTGATTGATTTTGGGCCTAAAATCTATCTATTTAAAGTTTAAAGTTGATTGAAGAGAGGTTTGCAAAACCCTTCTGTTTGACCATAGTTAACACAAATCAATATTTTTTCAGCAAGCTTAGAAGAAAAAATAGAATATTACAGAAAGAAGAGGAAAGTTGATGAAGACAACGAAAATAATGAGTAGTATTGTTTATAATATATTGAAGGAGATATACAATACTGTATTTTAAAGATTTGCATATTTAAATCATACTGCAAAAAATAATTCTTGATATAAGTATTGTTTTATTTTAATAATCTATACATATAATAAATATTTGCACACAATCACACCAATTATCTAGCCCACGTTAAGATTCATGAAGAACTTGTGTTATGGATACTAGATAACGGATAAACATACTTATATAATTTCTTTTGTGAATACATAATATACATATTAAACACCCAGACCAAGACAAATAGACATGTTCATGCACACAAATATTTGTCTTGTCCGGGGATCGAACCCGGGACCTCTAGCGCAGAAGGCGGGCTTAGTACCCTAGCGCCAAATAGGTCGTCCAAAATAAATATAATAATCTATACATATCGCACCACTCCTGGAAGAAAGTCGTATATGAAAAATAACAACTTTTCAGAAGCGTAAAAAAGTGTCCTAAAATTTATTATTCGTCTTAAAAATGTGCCGTATACAGCAAATGAACAGTATAAATAACTCGGAAGGGACCAAAGTATTCATATTCTTATTTACTTTATGTACACAGTAAAAATCGTAAAAAAAGAGCGATGCATGATTATTCTTCATAATGATCATTAATACTTAATGTTGTAATTGTAAATATTACATTGTTCTTAAGATATGGAAGTCTCATCATTACAGATAACCATTTATTCGTGTTCTGATTTAAGTCGTTCATTCAATGCGTAAGTATGGTTTACGACATTTTTCCACGAGAAACTCATATGTGTAAGAAGGGTTGCGTACTTCTTCCAGGTGAAATATCGTCTTACTAATAGTTGTATTTAATATTACAGCTTTACATATAAGGAAAAAAAAATTATAAAAACCCAGATTTTATACAGATACATTTTAATATTGATAAGTCGCTTTACAATGATCAATTACCACAATCAGTGGCATCATTCTAAAATATACTTCGTGGCAGATCAAGAATGAGATGGTAGCTAGATTCCTTCGCAGCGGCCTGGAAGTGGTTTCCATGGATAGAAAGAGTCTAAAAACAATAGCAAATTGCCTTTGAGAGTAACTTAGATGAAATATTAAAATTAAACATTGTAGTAAGTAGATAAGTAAGCGCCACATGTACAGTAACTTGAAACTTCGGCTCCCGGACAATTTAATCATTTTATTGCTTTCCATATGTAGGTACAGGTGTAACAAAATATGTTAGGATCTTATGACATAACAATTTTGGTAAGAGGGAGACTTATATATTTTATTTATATATCAATTCACTTATTGTATTAATATATCATAATAATTTACTTACATCATTTGAAATTATTTTTCCAATTA
This sequence comes from Chrysoteuchia culmella, assembly GCA_910589605.1. Classification (NCBI taxonomy): domain Eukaryota; kingdom Metazoa; phylum Arthropoda; class Insecta; order Lepidoptera; family Crambidae; genus Chrysoteuchia; species Chrysoteuchia culmella. The sequence continues at coordinate 6,608,991 of OU342671.1, read as the reverse complement.
ATTTTAATTATAATTGAAATGCAGAGTATTATTATTGTTATTACTGCTGTTAAAAAAATATATCTTAAAAACAATTAAATATAATAACACATAATAAATAAATTTATAATATAGGTTAAAGATTAGGTGAGTACTTAAATTTGAGATAGCAAAAACACTGCAATAATACAAAATATAACTTAAAAAATATTTTAAACTTATCTTTATAAAGAAGCGCCATCCTCCCTTCTATTTTTGGTGTGCCCAACAGGGTCCCAAATTGCGTCCAATATAATGTAATAATTATATGCCTACCACCTTTGTAACATTTTGGTATGCAAATAAATTTGAATTGCATTGAATATATTGCCTTGCTTTCCCTAGCTATGATAGCGGCAGGGAGTGCTAAGAATCACCGGGTGAAGAAAACACCGACGACAACTGCTCCTGACAATCTACAACACTTGCACCGTGAGGACCGACACCAAGTTAACCGAGTTGAAATAAACTATTAGCTAGTTACACTCGGACATTATAACTAAGACTGTCTGAAGTCTGAAGAGAGGGAGAGGACTCAATAATCCTTTATATACCTTTTCACCTTTATACAGGATGAAAAAAGAACGGTCATTGGGGGGTAAGTACCCTAAAAATGTATGTAATTAATTTACCCCAAGGAAACATTCCTTCATTTTCAAAAGTTATAGGTATAAACTGCATTCCAAGATTTTTTCTAAATATGTAATTTTTTTTTGCACTGGGAATCGAACCGGCTAAAATGAAAAAAAAAACATAGTGTACTTGTATGGTACCAATTGATAGCGTTAAGTATAAAGATCAATTTGGCATAAGTAACTTAGTGCCTTAAATTAAAGCCAGAGCCAGGAAAGATAAGAAATTTATCAATACTTTAATGTACCTTACTTACATAAAACTTAAATAAAAATGAAGTTCCCTTTCATTTACTTAGTTGCTCGAAACGAGAACAATTTGCAGCAATACACTGGTTTTAATTATGTATTAGGTTATTGACTTTATTTGGCTAATATTCACCATAATTCCATAGGGGCCGTTCAAGTATTACGTAAGCACTACAGAGGGGCGGGTCTTTGCTTTGCTTATTTCTGATGACATGGGGGGTGGGGGATCTAGATAGTGATTACGTCAGCAGTAATTATTTCTTTTTTACACATATCGCACCCCACACTTTGTCTATGCAGAAAACGAAATGCATTTTCGGGGATTACAGTCCTCTATTCCAAACCTATTCTTTATTTCTAGACTTATAACTGCTGCTCATAAATCAATCAATTGTACCAATGTTTACGTAAGCATGGGAGGGAGGGGTAAGAGCTTTGCTTACCTTTGCTGACGAGGGGGAGGGGTGGGTTAATAATTGCAAAAAATCTGCTTACGTAATACTTGAACGGCCCCATACAACGGCGACAAGACGCAAGCTCAATCAATGAATTAGCGTTTTGAACAGGTTTTTTTAAGAGTAGTCTTTAATTTTAAGTGGATACTATTTTACTTACACTAAATTTATCTATATGATTAACACTATCGATTGGTACCCAGGGACGTGCATTCCATATAGGCAATTAGGCAGTGCCTACCTCATTCAAAACCTAAATAAATAGGTATACAATAAGTAATATATATTTTATTTTAGTTTGCACTTCTATTCAACACTCACCCTCTTAAGATTTTCCTTACACTAAATGCTGAATACCTACCGGTAGGCAGTCTCCAAATTGCCTACTCGAAACAAGCAGCGTTTCATACAAGAATACAATTTATTTAGAAAAAGTATTGCTCAAGTATAAACCGCCCACGGCAAGAAGGGCGCTATTTGTACGTGTAACGTTCTAGCTTAAACTTCCGGAATATATCAGTATAAAGTAAGCAAGCTTACCTGACGAATGAATTTGGTCGCGAATTATTTTGTTGAGGAGTTATTTTAAAACTATCATATTTCCTAAGATATTCATTAAAATTAAATGATGTACCAAAGGACAATTTTGTTCAAAATTAAATACTTGTGATGATTAACGTATTTATTTAGATAATGACGTTAGTTTAGAACAAATTTAATTGTCTTAAAAATGGGTATAGTGAGTTAACCATAAAACATAGACATATGCTGTCGCGGACTTTTTTTTTGAACTTTTGATGGGGAACAATTTTGTCATACATGATTTTTACGTAACTTTAACCGTTTACACACCATCTGCAACGGAAGCTCCCAAAAGTAATATTTTTTCTCCGTTTTTGCAACGTTTTACATTAATGCTCTGCTCTTATTAATCGTAGCGTGATATTAAATATCTTATTACCTTCCGAGATAAATGGACTAACCAGCACAAAAAAAAAATCCATTCGAACTAGTAGTTCCGGAGATTAGCGTGCTCAAACAATCAAACTCGTCAGCATTTTAATATTCCTACTAAATATTACGAACCTTATCATTTATGACTAGCGGCCGCTCCCGGTTTCACTCGCCGCGTGGTTGCCGTAACAGTGGGAATATCAGGATAATTATAAATATTTGCATACAATGTGGTTTTCTAATGTATAAGTTACATTGCTGTAAAGTTTCATCTTAATCAGTTCAGTAGTTTTTGAGTGAAAGAGTAACAATCATTTATCCATCCTAATATCCTCACAAACTTTCAAACTTATAATATTCGGTAGCAGGATAGCATAATTGCAAAGTTACTAGTTAGATCTACAGTGCCTACGCTGGAAAACCAATGCACGCCCCTGTTAGTACCATAAAAGTATACGATGTTATTTTTCTCATTTAAAGCTGGTTCGATTCACGGCGCAAGTAAGTGATTTTAAAAAAATCTTTGAAGTTCAACTTGTTTTTTGAAAAGGAAGGAATGAAATTTCTTAGAGTAAAATTTGCAATATTTAGGGTACTTTCCCTCTAATGACTGTCTTTCCACACTGTATATACCTACTTACCAGGGGCGATCAACAGTCTCGGTCTTGTAGGTACAGTTGGGGAACATCCCGCAGGTTGATTGATTATCTAACAAAAATCACCTAACACCTAGGCGCTAATTGTGTAATTTTAAAATCTATCGCAATCTCTTTCAATTCGTCATTTGAAAGGTATTTACATACTTCAGGCCGTCACTATTAGACATTTGAAAGGGATTATGATCGGGACGCGTTTTGAAAGGAATTGAATGAACGAAATTGAACTGTCTAAGCAAAGTGACACACGAAAATATCTTCCAAATGTATGGAGAAGTGTCAAATGAGGTGTCATTTAAAACATCATTCGTTCCGAAAGGGATTGCGACTCTATGTTACACAATTTCATAAATCACTATCACAATTACAATACTTTTGAAAGGGATTGTGATAGATTTTTTAATTAGACAATTAGGGGGCGGGTTCCCCGATTGTTCAAAATTTTCCTTGACCTTTCAAAACGCGTCCCGATCACAATCCCTTTCAAAGGTCATATCGTGACGGCCTGAAGTATGTAAATATCTTTCAAATGAGGAATTGAAAGGGATTGCGATAGATTTTAAAATTAGACAATTAGCCCCCCGATTATACTGTCAACAGCAGAGGTGCGATTGCGTAAGATAATCCAAACAGAAATAATACAACTTTTGCGGAGTATTTAGTGCGATTTATTTACCCGAAATATATATTTGGTACTATAGTTTTTCGGTTTATTTGCGGTTTTATGGTTTCCCGACGTTTCGGCACCGTTTCAGTTGCCGTGGTCACGGGTGACCTCGACAACACGGCAAAAGGAAAAGCAATATATGTTTCGGGTAAATGTATCGCACTACCTATTATAAATACTCCGCTAAAGTTTTTTTATTTCAATTATGGGTGCGCGAAGATACTTATGATGTGCATACTATAGACACTAGCGAGTTGGTAATCGTATTCATTTGACAGTTCATAATATCGTATTCATTTGGCTGCCATTTGTATGGAATGACATATATGATACAATATGAACTGTCAAACGAATACGATTGTCTTTAGGTACACAAACTTTAAACGTAAGCCGTTGAGTTTGGAATTGTCTGTAGAAATTTGACATTTTGTGTAAACCGTTGTTGCCGTTGACTGTATCACAACAAATGACCCAGATGTGTCCACTTTCAACCCCAGTTTCAACCCGAAAAAGACAATATTCTAATAACTGAGTATAAGAAAATTTTCCTCTTATATTAAATATGTTTCAAGATTGTAGATTTGTGTTTGGCAACGACATGTTCCTTTGTAAATGTTGTTGCTTCTGTTAAAGCTGATAAGTTTCTTGCGGCCGTTCTTCTTATCAGTTAAAAGATGTCCTGAATGGCTGGTAGGAAAAAAAAATTGGACGATTCGAAAGCACTTATCTATAAGTCTATTTGAATAAAAATCTTTGACTTTGACTTTGAGTTGCGACCTCTTTAGTTTAATCCTTATTTATATACATTTCGTTAAGGTTCCAGGTTACCACAACACTGTGGACAGTTTAATTTAATCCATATTATTATTTACATTCTATTAAGGTTCTAATAGGTCACAGTCAGATCTGTGGCCACAACCGGGAATTCAACTAAGTAGGTATTCGACAGCCACAAGCAATATTTTTACTTTACGAATATTGCTATTAGAACTAGATCGGCGTCTATATAAATCCTAATTCTCGGGCCCAAAAAAACTTACCAACTTTATCAAATGTAAGTAATGGTATATCCATTACTAAATAAAAATCAATCAAACTATTATTTGATATTACTGATGAGTAACATAGTAGACGTTATATTAATTATCAGTTCAATGCATTAATATTATAAATGCGAAAGGAAACTGTGTTTGTTTGTCCTTTCTTCACGCCTACAGCGCGCTTTAAATCCCATTTTATCATGCGAACAGCCAAGGAGTGGAATGCCCTGCCAGCATCTGTACATACCTACAACCCAAACCACAGCCCCCCTAGCATGAACATTGTTATATCCCGCGATATGATATAGCGCATCATGCTGTCTTGTTTACTCCGCTACGATGTGAGCGAGACAGTAACACGTTATCGAGTTATCGAGTCGATAAAAGTCGCTCATGCTAGGCCTACAGAATACTTAATAGTACAAGTACCTACCCAAACCACTTCAAGTTGCAATTGAACAGGTTCCTTTCGAAGAATTAGCTCCAGCTTAGACCTCATCTACGCCCTACGGCCAGCCCCCGCGTAAAAAATATGGACATGGATATGGGCTTCATTTGACAGTTGAAGCTCATACAATCACCTACCTTATATGGTCATTTAACTGTCAAATGCAGCCCATGTCCATATCCATATTTTTTACGCGGTAGGCCCCCAGGGGAGCTATCGCGTAAAAAATCTGGGTATGGATATGGGCTTCATTTGACAGTTGAAGCTCATAAAATTACCATATATGGTCATTTAACTGTGAAATTAAGCCCATGTCCATATCCATATTTTTTACGCGATAGCCCTGCAGATCGAGGCCAAAATAAAGTAAGGAAAAAAAATACCGACCATTTCTAAAGTTGCTAAACCACTATCAACGGCCGACACCACTTAAACCACTGCACCACAGTGCTAGCTCTCTGTCGGCATTCCACAATTGCAAAGGACGATGTTAATAACAAATACCGGGCTCCATTTATTACCTTTATTCGTATTTAGATTAGAGAACACTTACATTTTTTAAACGACTTCAAAAAAAGGAGGAGGTTCTCAAGTCGACGGTTTTTTTTTAATGTATGTTTTACCATAACTTCGCCAGTTGTTAACAGATTTTTATAATTCTTTTTTTATCTGAAAGAAAATGGTTTACGTGTGGTCCCATATAATTTTTACGAAGACCTGCCCCCTAATTGTCTAATTTAAAATCTATCATAATCTCTTTCAGAGGTATTGTGATTGTGATATTTGCGTCTGTCTTATTGCTTAGAAAGTTCAATTTCGTGTATTCCATACCTTTTAAAACCATTTAAATCACAATCCCTTTCAAATGTCAAATAGTGCTAACCTGAATATCTTTCAAATTACGAATTGAAAGGGATTGCGATAGATTTAAAATTAGTCAATTAGCCCCCTGACTAGTAGTTTTTTCATAATCATGAAAAATATCAATCACCTTTTGCCAAGTACCTAGTCGTTTACCTAGATGACATCATTGTTGTGTATGGGCTGATTTTTAGTGTAAGTAACGGCACATGATGTAACTAAAAAATCAGAAATAAAAACTATTTACCTATAAAAAAATAATTTATAAAAAAAAAGTAAAAAAATTTGGAGTCGGTGCTAGCTAAGGCCAAAAAAATATATAGTTAATCAAAGTGCAATGTAGAATGCCTTGGCTGGCACTGACGCCAAAAGTTTTACTTATTACTTTTTGAAGTCGGTTTGATTTTTTTTATATAAAATGTTTTCACAGGACATATTTTCGAACCAAAAAGCAAGTAGAGAAGGGACGCCATAGTGACGTACACAAACTAGCATAGATAAAAACTAATGTCCAACAATCTCAGCGCTCATGCGCTTATGGCGAACTAACTGTAGAGCAAGCACGAATAACTATCGAAATAGTATCGAGCACGTAATGTCATAAACTGTAGAGGAAATGTAGTTCCGTTTACGTCCGGTAGGAACGCTGCTCAATAAATCACACATTTTTTTACTTTACTTCTGCGATACTTACTCGAAAGTGATTCGTGCTTTCGTCCAAGTGCTAACCCCACTGTATGTTTTTGTTGTTCCTCGAATAAATGTTTTTTCTTTCTATCTTTTTCTAAATAGACTGATCGTATTCGGCCACGTTCGGTCCGGCCGATGTCGGATGGCTGACCGTAAATTGACATTACAACAATGGCAACAATTTCTATGTAACCCATAGGTACGGTAAACAACAGGACCTCTATTTTGTAATCACTCATCGCGCGAGTGGCGAGGCGAACGAGGAGGCGATCAGGCGATTAGCTACCTTGCAATCGTAGACATAGCACGCTTTTCGCTTTGCCCCTCGCGCGCTCACGTTGGGAGACGGTACTACAGGCGAAAAGCGAAGCTATGTATATACCTGCAAGGTCGCTTTTACGGAATACGGAAACTCAAACGTCGCACGAAAATCAATAGATCCTCGAGACGAGTGAATCAAAAATAGAGCCCCAGGTCATTAGACTTTACAAACTGTCAAATTTCTCCAATTGACTTCGAACTATAAGACGTAAGCCGTTGAGTTCGGAATTGTCTGTAGAATTTTGACATTTTGTGTACTATTAAGTATTCTGTGATTTTGTACAATCGGGGATTTTCCCGGTTGACTAGTATTGAATAGATTCGTCATCTTTGTCTGTCCGATGTATGTCACAGCCACTTTATTTTATACGTGCCATAAGTACGTGGAACTGAGACTGATTTTTTTTTTCATCAAACCTATACGTGTGGGATATTATAGATAGGTCTTTAAAAATTACATTGAGGTTTAAAAAACGATTTTTTCTCAAAGTCAACCGTTTGAAACATGTACACTTCCAAAGTGGTAAAATGTGTTTCTTCCCCCCTCTAACTTTTAAAATAAGAAAGTGAAAAAAACTAAAAAAAATATATGCTGTAGATCTGTATACTGTATGTACCTAACTTTCAACGAAAATTGGTTTGAACGAAATACATTTAGCAGGTTCAGAGCTATAGCACATTTTCCAAAACCGCAAATATTCATACAAACACTATGAAAAACAATTTTATTATTGCACACGATACAAAAACAAATACATACAGAGAAAACGACAAAAAAGAGGAACACACAATAGGCGGTCTTATTTCTACATAGTTACATAGCAAACTCTTCCAGGAAACCTTGGATGAGAGACGGAGCCCTTCATGTGCGAGCTTGACTCGCACTGGGCAGATTTTTTTTTTTTTTTCGATTAGCCTTCATCATACCTGTTATTAAGTATTGATAAGGCTGAAGATGGAAGCGAGCCTCTGCCAGAATCCTCAACCACTGAGAAACTGCATGCCTATATAATCTAACTGCCGGAAAACAACAATGCTGAGAATATTGTTGATATGGCGACAGACTTGGATAGTTATCATAGGTGATAACTAGCCAGGCGGATTCACAACAAATCCTACCACCAACCGAACCGAATACAATATGTACCCCCGCTGGGAATCGAACCCGGGACCCCTGGGTCTGATACCGGTCGGTGGTTGTTACCACTCGTAATTATTCTGAGTTAGATTCCACTAGACCACAGAAGCGGTTAAAAATTATTAATTAATTAACAAATTGATACCATAGGTAGGTACTTACCTCTTCCAAGTTACCATCCCTTCACTCGGTTTTCAATACCACTTTCTCTATTACGAAAACATGTTCAAAGCAAAATTAACTGTCAAACTGTTCTAATAGACTTTGAACTTTAACAACTTTAGTATTAGTTTCAAAATCAGGTTAAGTAATTTGACAGTGCTGTAAAGTGATGCTGAATGAATGTATTTACGTACCTAATAATATCTTAAAGGGTGCTATTAAATCGTACTAACTACATTTGATGTTATTTTATCCATTTTATAGCTGTACAGTAACGGTGTTTATTATTACCGAGACTTATTACCTTGTCGCACTAAGGCACAGAGCTGTCAAAAGTGACGCTCCATGTTAGTTGTCACGTTCATAATTCATAATCCTTGACGCACTTACATTCCACCACTTCCTAAACTGTAAATTCTCGCACAAGACACGCCTTGATGAAGCAATGAGTCTGTAGAAACAATCTACTGAGCCAAAAACTGGACATTGGCGAAATCCAAAAAGGCACCGCCACTGCACAAAAAGAAGAAGAAGAATCCATGTCGCATTGTATGAGGGATGGTTACTTTATGCGAAGTAACTATTTACTAATCTGTGCTACGGCCTATTATTCCATCCTGTGGTTGCACCCCGACCGCCTAAGGCTCAATTTACACCGCCGCGGAATGGAATGGAAGCGACTTTTTGCAACAAAACTGCACATAGCATAATGAATTTTATATCAACTGTATAACGCACAAAATAAATACGAGCACATAGCACAGAATTCTCGAGAATGCGCGAGGATTCCGCGGAAGACGCGCGTCCAATTTTTAGGCTCGTATTTATTTTTTGCGTTATACAGTTGATATAAAATTCATTATGCTATGTGCAGTTTCGTTGCAAAAAGTCGCTTCCATTCCATTCCGCGGCGGTGTAAATTGAGCCTAACGGTATAGCTTGTGCTATCGTTATAGCTATCAAACTTCAAACTCTCCTAAAACTCTTCAATGATAGGGTTTTTGTCTAATTCGTCCATATTTCAATACATCTATTGCATTCACTATTGCATTTTTAGAATGCAAGTGATAGCCTCAGCGAGAGCCTTTGTAGGGGGTTTGAAAAATCGATAGCTATATTTTTTATTTATTTTATTTATTGAAAAAGATTCACCAACGACATATCTTTTTTTATACATTACAATTTAAAAATTAAAATCTGACTAGGCCAAAAGACATGCATACAGGTGAATACAGCATTTTTTATTTTCTTATTTACTAGTTAAAATAACAAAGCAGAAATTTGAAACAGAACAGATAACTTATAAAATAAAGATTAATTATTAACCTTATTAACATGAAATTTTGCCACACACAGCCTCTTAAACGCACGATCAGAAAGATGAAAGATGTCGAAGAGGCTATAGATAGCGATACCACAAGCTATACCGTTGGGCGGTCGGGCTTGTCCCTACTGGATCGTTTCTGCTCCTCCATCCAGCTAGAAGAGCATGATGGGATCGGGCACTAAGAGGGGGAACCACAGTATGCCCCTCACTTTGCGGCCACACCCTGTGGGCCTACCCGTAGCGTAGGCATCGCTGTCAACTTCACTTTGACAGCTGACGGCGTTTTCGTGCAATGCAACCTGTAAAATTTGTGAACGCAAATTCAACGTTATAGTAATAATAATAAGATTCCTTTTCCATAGTCAGTTAATTCTCGACTTTGTGTGCGACCGAGACAGCGCTATAGCATCAGCACTCGCGTGTGAAGATTTGAGGCCATATTCGACAAGTCAACGACACTTACGCGGTAGCAAAGAGTATATAATCACTTCGTTTTACGCGGTAGGGCCACTGGCTTCTTTTTGACACAAATGAAAACTTACCAAAGACTAAGAGCAATATGTCACATCCATCTGTCAAATTAAGCCGATTGCGATGCCCACGCCACGTGCGCGGTACGGCCCCTGAACTGACTCGCTTGCTCTGGCCAGTAGCCCGAGCATGAGCGGCTTTTATTGACAGTCGTAGCTCGATGAAGTGTCACGTGTCGCTCACATCTTAGCGGGGTAAGCAAGACAGCATCATATACAGGGTGGTAAAAGACCCATACCGAAGCCGTAATATATGCGTAGTGTGCATCAAACTAAATAAGAGAATGTAAAAATAATTGCTGGGAACGACATAAATTTTTCGTTTTCAAAAAATGGGTGTTATTTTTACACGCAAAAAAACGCGTGCAACGATGTGTGCGTGTGCCTAGATCTAGAGGGTAGGCGGCCGAGATCCATAGTTTCTTTGATTGGTTTTGATATTCATTGTGGTTTTGTAACTTTAAACGATAATCCTTTAAAAACTAAATAATGACTTTGGTCATCAATAAATCCTCAGCTATCAGGTTCCCAGATTTAGCCCCATCCCATACAAGAACGATGGGCAGAATACGTGGTTTTCGTGTTCGCTATGGGTCTTTTAACACCCTGTATATGCGCCATATCATATCGCATAATAAACCTAGGGCCACTATCCACCTGATTCTATACTAGGTAAGTAGGTATTTAAAAAAATAATAAACAGCATTTGTGCTACCTGGGGTCACCGCAAAAAGGAGCCCCTTTAGCCTAACTCCTACTTTTCGGGGTGCATCTGTGTCTGTTACCGACAGTCTCGAGCTTATTGGCATGGCGTTGTCTTCAGACCTCAACTTTGGCACCACCATCGAGTCCAAAGCTTAATCCATCATATCGTCGTCGTCGTAATCGTCCATAATAAGGTCAAGCGATGTTTCTCGCCGGGACAGCTTTCAACTCTATAAAGCTCAAGTCCGCTCTTACATGGAATATTGCAGTCACCTCTGGGACGGCTCAGCGAAATACCAACAAGCTGCACTAGACACGACCCAACGCAGAGCTGAGGCTAATTGGCGACAAAGAAATTGATGAAGAGCAACTTTCACACCATAGCTCACCGCCGCCGCAACGTTGCCTGTCTGTCGGTTTACAGACTATACTTTGGAGAGTGTGTTCAGTAGCTGCGTGAGCTCATACCGCCAACCCCCTCCTTCCATCGCACATCAGACGCACTGCGGGCTACCCCATTTCTTGGTTGATATTACTATTCCTGTCGCACCAAGCGCTACTCAAGATCTTTTATATTGCGCACAGCAATGGAGTGGAACTCCCTCCCTGTGTCTGTCATTCCGTCCGAGTTCTTAAAACCCGACCACCTTCAAAGCAAGGGTGAATAGGCCCCTTCTGGGTTAGCTCGCCCCATTGGGGATCATGTTTTAGCTTCTAGGCTTGATTGGGATCGAGAGCAAACCCTTTGAAAATAAAACAAAAAAGGAATGCAAGTATAACGCTTGACTTGCTGTTGACTGTACAAAAGTTTTAATATAATAAGGATGGACGACCTGTGTGGCGTAGGAGTACGAATACCTGCGCCCAAGAGGTCACGGGTTCGATTCCCAGTCAAGACAAATATTTGTGTGCATGAATGAATTAAGACATTGTGCTTAAAATAGATCATCTCTGACACCGACTTAAAAAATGAGGTGGTTTTCAGTTTCGTCGGAATCTTTAAGTATCTTGGAAGATTTTACGAAGATTCCATGGGTGGTCGTAAAGTCATTAAGCGCGGAGTAGGTTTTTTTAAAAATAAGATTACGATCGAGGATTCGATGAATACAGTCATTGAGCGGTGGGACAAAAACGTGCAATTCGGCCTCTAAAACAGTAGCGCGAACGATTTGTATCCGTAATTGCAATCGTAATTATAATAGCATTGTATGTACAGTGTACATAATCCGTGCTTCAGTACGCAAAACCGGCCACCGCGGGCGAGCGGCGGATAGCGTTATTTTATTATTAAACCGTGCACGAACAGTATTGGAAGGCCGCTCCCGACGGAAAGCGGTCTTTAACGCAAACGAACGATTAATATTTACCAAACCGTTATTATTTCGATTTCCTGAAATACAAATTATGCATTTTGCACAGTAAGAAAAACTAAACGCAATTTCTACTTTTTTCGGCGGCAGTAAACTTTATAAACGAAACTTTTTTTAGCCGACCAATTTAAAAAGTAGTTTCATATGGTATCCCCGCTTATAAGTGAAGTGTCATATTTTTTTGCTGTATTATAAAATTTTGACATTTACGAGAATGAAAATTAGACGTTTGGAAAAGTAATTGCAAAATTAATTAGAAAAATAACTAAGTGGGTGGTGTTTAGCTCGGTTTTATGTGCTTTATAATGTTGTGATAACGTAAAAGTGTTTTTAGAATGGGAAAATGAGGTAAGTTGTCCATTTTATGACTACAGAGACTTGTGTTTTTGTCCAAAATTAAGTTAAGTTTAGAACCGATTTAAATTTCAGAAAGAGAAAGATATCTTCCATATTATTTGGGATAGTACATTCATCAAACTTGATTATGTATTATCAGCATGTTACTTTACTAGTTTATCCACACATATGAAGCAAAAAACATGAATAAAAGTTATCAACTTGCAATGCTTGAAGTGTTTTTTTTTTAATGTAATGCTCAATATTCAAACTTGTTATTCACTCATTATTTGTTATTGATATTGGCAAGTAAAATTTACAGATTATAATTTGTAGTTTAATATATAATGTAGGTACTTAACATAAAAGTTATTCTTTAAGACTACCTGTTGATTAGGCAATTAGTGTTTAAAATGAAATCTCTTTTACTATTAAGTGTTTACTAACAAAGAAAATCTATTTGTATACCATTGAGTCCCATCTGAGAATTCATTTGTGGCCGAGTTAATTTTTTCCAATATTTTTCTGTTTAAAATTTATCTTACGTAACAAATAAACAAACAATCAAATCTTTCCTCTTTATAATATTAAGTATAGATGTCATTGTGGTTTATTTCATAGTTTCAAGTTTAACACGTTCAGTTTATGCCCCACTTATAGGGCATTGTCTCCCCGTATGTGGATGCCCCATCGATAAAAACCCCTTACATAGATACAAACTTATAAACCAGAACATGTGTGAGTTGAAAGTGGATACTTTCCGAATGCACATGTGAGCAACGAACAAGAAAAGAATCTTCCCCCTAAAATTATCTTATATAGTGAACAGTTAATTAAGAGGCCCGCGACACTTCATCAGTATCCCATACAAACATAATACCAAAATAATTTAAAATTTAATGAAAAATTATCGACTGTACTTGCAATGTTATTTGGATTAAGACAGTATTCGTCTATGTTTCCATTAAAAAAATAATCCAAAATATGTTTTACATATTTTTCATACAAAACTGCAATACAAATACATATTTATTTTTAATTGGGTTGAGTGAGATAATCTATCTATACTAATATTATAAAGAGGAAAGATTTGTATTTTTGTATGATACAAATAAACTCAAAAACTACTAGACCGATTTTGACGAAATTTGGTATAGAGAATCCTTAGACCCCAAGTAGTAACATAGGCTATAAATGATCCCAAAATTCCCACGGGAACGGGAACCACGCGGGTGAAACCGCGCCCGGCCTCTAGTACTTCTATATATCTATACTAATATTATAAAGAAAAATAATTTGATTGTTTGTTTGTTTGCAACGAATTTTCTCAAAAACTACCGAACGGGTTTAGATGAAATTTGGTACACAGATAGTATAGTCCGCGCCAAACTTTATTGTGAGTCCAAAGTTAGCTGCGAGTGCTTACTTGCGCAGCATTACGTCCCGCTGCTTCCCGCTGACACCCAAAATTCGCTACTGCGACGCGTCTTGCGACCAACTTCTTCAACTTCTGCGATGACGACCTGTTTGGCGCAGGGGTACTAACCCCACCTTCTGCGCCAGAGGTCCCGGGTTCGATCCCCGGACAAGACAAATATTTGTGTGCATGAACAAGTCTATTTGTCTTGGTCTGGATGGTTAATATGTATATTATGTATGTATTTACAAAAAAAAGTATATAAGTATGTTTATCCGTTATCTAGTATCCATAACACAAGTTCTTCATGATACTTAACGTGGGCTAGATAATTGGTGTGATTGTATGGAAATATTTATTATTTATTTATTTATTTATCTAAAAAAAAAAAAAAAAAAAAAAAAATTATGACTCGCAATAAAGTTTGGCGCGGCCTGTAGATAGCCTGGTTATGAACATAGGTTTTTTTTTTTTTTTGTGAACAGCATAGACTGAATAAATGATATTGAATTGAATTTGAATTGATATTCCCACGGGAACTACGCGGGTGAAACCGCGAGCGGCCACTAGTGCTACATAATTTTTTTATACTAACATATACTAACTAATTTTAATATAAATAATTTCTTTGTTTCAGATTTTCAAATGAAATTCTAGTAATGTGGTGCAAGTATTAAAAATAAATAGTGTGCAACTAAATATAACTTAAAATGTAAAACATTACTGCATTAGATGTTTTAAAGAAGGCCAGTTACGAAGTTATTTTATTTAAAATTATGTAATTACGAAGTTTTTTTTTTAATGAAGGCCAGTATTAGAATTAATAAAAAAAGATTTTTTTAAATATGAGTGAAATGTCTGGATGGGGTGCAACCGGTTCTGTTAATTGTAAGTATAGAACGTACATTCATATTCATATTCATTTATTCCACATAAATTTGTAATAAAGTAGTGCACATTTTATGTTTTAATGGGTAATTAACCTAGGTGTTAAGAGTTACATATTTACCTTTTCAAGGTATTGTGGTTTTAACCATCATTATTAAAAAATTTAAATATAAAAAAAAACGTTAAACTATAATTTACTTTCAAGTCTTAACAAATCTAAGGAATATAAACAATCAAATATATATAATAATAATAACATCAACAAAAGCGAAACATACTAAGTATTTGAGCAAATTTAAAATAATAAAAGGTAAAATTAATCAAATCGTATTTTTTCTTCAAAATATTCTTTCAAATTATAAAATGTTTTGGAAAGAAATAGATTTTTGACTTCTTTTTCAAATGAACCATCTTGGAGGGCTTTTATTTTTTTGGGCAAGTGATTGTAAACTTTTATAGCCATATAGTGAGCACTGTTTTTAAATAAGCTAAGATTTGCTGGGGGTGTAACTAAGTCATTCTCTCGGCGGCGTGACACATAGGGACCTTGTTTATTTCCTACTTTATTGAAGTATTGATTATCCTAAATTATTAATACTCCTACATTATATTATACTAGTTTCCGCCCGAGGTTTACTTGTGTGGTTCCCGTTCCCGTGGGAATACCGCGATAAAAAGTAGCCTATTGGCCTGCGCAGACGACGGACATTGAAGGACTTTTTGTCCGCGACACGTCCTTATTACTAAGAACATAAAGTTGAATAAATAACGAGGACTATCGTACTTTTTGCGGATATACGCGATCTAAGATGAATCTTATTTGGTTAACAATAAAGACGTGTCGCGGACAAAAAGTCCTCCGTTATCCGTCGTCTGCGCTAGCTCTTAGGATGAATACTTCACTAATATGTAGCGCTGATGGCTGCGCTTAACAGAAGACTGATCGTAATCGCTCACGTTTGCTAAGCAACGTTTGGTCCGGCCAGGTGTCGGATGGGTGGCCGTAAAGTTGCATTACAACTGAGCGCTTTCGCGCTTCGGAGGGCGCATTAAACCGTCAGTCAGTCAAACCAGGCTGCTATCGGATAACAGTCGTTAAGCCAAGTCAGAGGTCTTATAGGCGGGTGCGATTCGGTTGGCATAAAAACAGTTGATCTAATTTCAAAGTAAAGTAACGTTCACTTCATTTAGCTAAAACCATCTGCGACGATATGTACGCGTGGAACCGCCGCCGGAGCCTCGCAGCGCCGGAGCAGTGACAGAACACTTGGCTGCTGCATGCTTGCTTGCATGCCTGCTTGCGTTGGGCGTTAGAACAAAAAAAATATGCGTCCAATATGTATGTCGCATGATAATTAGATAAATCGATTTTTTTCCAAAATCCTAGGGATATTGCGAAAACACGGATAATTATGGACGGTCCGACCAGCCAATCATTGATCTTATTTCATAATAGCCAGCGATTCTTTTTGCAATCTTATTACGGCAACCAGTTTTTTCCTTCAAATCCTATCTTTTTTCAGTAAGATTGGGAAATGTCAACACCATTGTCTAATTATCCGTGTTTTTGCAATATCTCTATGATGTTTGCGAAAATTCTATCTCCTACGACATGTACAGTACCTTTTTTTTGTTTTTTTTTTGTTTTGGGTGAGGGGAATCCAGTCTTTACAGATTCCTGCCTTGAGAATATGCTGGGGACACCTAGCATACCCGTCCTGGTAAAGACCTAGGAACAAGCACACTATCTCTCGCCATCCCCGTTACCCCGTCGAGTCTAATAGGCTCGGCGGGGTTACGGGGTAGGACTCACCCACTCCCGATCCTCCACCGGGCCAAAGGCCGGATGGGAGATCGGGACTGGGGAGGGACGCCCACCTCGCGACCCCCCAGTCCGTCTCGGAAGACAGACCGGATAATCGGGAGGGGGGGGGGGGGCACTACCAGCTAAACCCCTCACTGCTTGCCTTCTCACTGCCACAGGCCACGGAGGACCAGGATAGTACGCACCCCTTAGACATGTACAGTACCTAATGAGTTATATTGAAATCACAATAATACTGTCAAATAAGTAAGCTTGAGCTTTTATGGCATTTAAAATAAAATTGACCAAAAGGTGACAAAAAATTTACTATCCCGGCTGCATTTGTAGCCATTAAACCAAACAATCCGCATTGGGCCCGCGTGGTGGGTCATGGCCCGTTCTCCTTATCCATCCCTAAGGAAGGCTAGTGCCCCAGCAGTGGGAACATTAAAAATGGCTGATGACGAAAATCAAATTATGTGGAATGTTGATTAGACTAAGTATATTAATGTTATATAAAATAAGCATTAATCATTTAATGAGTCAAATGATTATTAGGCCAATAGATTTTTATATCAAATGGAATTATGTTAATTATATGATTCGTATGTGATCGGTATGTCAAATGAAATTATATGAAATGTTATTATATTAACTGATCATTAGTTCATGTAAATTTATGTCATACATTACACACCAGGCGGCTTGATAAACTCTGACACCAGTAGTGGGCGTACCATGAGTTTTTCTTTCCGTTTACTGTACAGTAAAAGGGAGACATTTTGTATGAGAATATGTACAGCGCCTCTAGTGGAGAGTAGCAGAACTACAGATTCTCATACAAAATATCTCCCACAGAGGTGGCCGCTAAGCCTCATACGATAAGAGACAGAAAATAAATAAAATAAAACAGCCTTTATTGACAGATATCTCAGTACATGTTTAACAGAAATCAAGTTTATACAATTAATTTAATATCCCTACTTCTGCATGCCTTTTGTCAAAGCCCTCTGTCGCCACTAGGCTCAGTCCAAAGCCTTGACCAGTAAGGTCCCAGTGTCGGCGAATCTCGTCTTCCCATTTCCTGATTTGCCGTCCTCGCCTTCTATTTTCCTCTCTGGCGTACCAGAATGTCACCAGATTTCTCCATTTCTTTGTTTTTGTTCTTAAGAAGTGCCCTGTCCTGTCGAGTTCATCTACATTTCAACTGGTCAACCCTACTAATATTATAAATGTGAAAGTATGTCAGTTTGTTTTTTTGTTTGCTACTCTTTCACGCAAAAACTACTGAACGGATTTTGATGAAATTTAGTATGTACGGACTTCAAGTATTGGATTAACACGTAGGCTACTTTTTATTTCGATATTCTCACGGGAATAGGAACCACGCGGGTGAAACCACAGGCGGGCGCTAGTCCTTATTATATTTCATTATTTTTTAATCCCAGCAATGGGAAGTTTAAAAGGGCTGATGATGACTAAGGAAGATTTCGTTTTAGATTGTAACAAGTGTGATAAAGTAAGGTTCTCACTGACATGACAGCATGTCAGGCCCTGGCATTATGCACTAGGAAGTTCGCCTCTATAACTAGCGTAAATAAAGGCGCTGATAGATCTAGAACCTACTCAAACCTCAAGATTCGATCCTAATGGAAAAAGTATCGATTGGACCTCATTTTCAGGTCCCATTCGACTTCCCTAAATATATTATATTTATTATTCGACCTCCTGGCTGGTTCTGCTGGCCTGGTACTTTTGGTTCGATTTCCGTACAAAATTCCTTCCTTTTTGAAGTAGCTTAATTTCTCGCGCGAGGTAATTTTTTGCCCCAAGTTATACATTTATACATTCACAAAGTTTTTTTTTATTCTACCGCCATAATTTTCCTTGTAGCTTCCTAAAACGCCGTGACCTTTCGTAATTAGTGCTAGACTCAGTTCTGATCGGTGTGTTTGTGCCTGTAGAATGTTTGGGGTAAAATCTTACCCCACGCAAGTTCCCACGATGTGAAAATTTCAAGAAATATTTTCTATTGTTGTCAATGATGATGTAGGTATAAATTATATTATTCGCGATTATTATTAGTTAATTTTTTTTCTATTTGGTATATTTGTTTGTAGGTATAGTTTTATGTCGAAAACTTTTTGTTTAATATAGTTTCATCCGTAGGTGGACTGCTATGGCTCGTCACCTTAGAAGCTATCAATTGAACAGCTAATACAAGACAATGTTCTTGAAACAGCTTGCTGTTAAATAGGTAAAACCTCACCAAAGCTCGAGCAAGAATTAAAACACTTCTTCCTTCCTCGCTCTCTACAAAAACGGCTTCGGCCAAATGAGGATGTAGGCAAAATACTACAGTTCTACTTGTGCCCAAGGGTCAATGATAAAACAACAAATAAGTATATTATGTTTACCGTATGCCATAATAATGTAGGCAAACTGCATGAAATCACTTTATGCTGAAATTATCATGCTCAAAAGTGTGATAAAGAAAAAAGTTTTTTTTCTTTATATTTTTTATTTTTAAGGTAATACTTTTTGTAAAAGGTAATTGTTCGATACATCATGTTCCCTAATTATAAGTCTGATCATGCATGTATTTTTGTTTTATTGAATATTGAAAATTGGGGTAAGATTTTCCCCCACGCGAGCAGTAGTGTTAGTTTAACGCGAGTAACTAAGGGTTAAAATTGAGGTCCAATGGGCATGCTTGGCTTGGTACATGTCTTTTTAGAGAGGGTCAAAGTCGAATGGGTCGAATCTTGTGGGTACTAGGTCAGTGGCATACTCAAGGTCCAAGTCCAAAGCTTATTTTTTTTGTCGCAAAAAGTCGCAGAGTTTTTTACTTTTATGTTTCGTTGCAGACTCGAACCCAGGACGTCGGTAAACAGGACAAAGGGCAATTAATGGTGTATATGGTGAGTATCTAGTACCTTCTTAAGGTTTGTTTTTCTATGAAATATTCAAGTACCTACTTGTGTAATTTATTAGGGGCCGGTTTCACCACTGACAGTCAAGTTCTGGATGGCTTTTTATGACAGAATATTTGACAATTGTATTTAATATGGAAATTAAGTCAAATTATCCCCAAAATATCCAGAACTTATCAGTCAAAGTCAATATCATTTATCCAGTCTAGGCTGTTACAAGCACTTATGAACATCAAAGAAGCTACGCCATCGGTTCACAAACCCTACGGCGGGAGACCGCGTAACGAAAAGAACCGGCAAGAAACTCGTCAAGGGCTGTTTTTTTTCTCCCTGTTTTATTTCATACAGAGTCGTCAAATTGAAAAGTGACCTTAACATATCAGTAAGGTCAATTTCCATCTATCTATCAATAGAAAATACTAATTATAATATTACATTTTATGGTTATTGTAACCGTAAACAATTTTCAACTGGCAAAGAAAGACTTATCTATCATACATTACAACATTTCTCGCATTACAAGATTACTGTACTGCAAGTGGTGAGGAACATACAGTGACCTGTATCAATTTATTTTAGTCAGGTGGTGAAACCGGCCCTTGTCAATAGCAATATCACGTCAAGCTCCCAAAGAAAACCCTGTAGTCCATCTTGAAAGTAGTAATAATGCTGTGAGTTCCTATTAGGGATGTACGGATGTGGTTCGAATACGGAATACGGAATCGGAGTTTTTAGATTTGCTTTATCGGAATCGGAACCGAAATCGGAGGCGTAGGCAGCAGAGAGATGTGTTACGGGCAGGTCTAAGAACACAATAACGGTATTTTTTTTTATACAGGGTGGAAAGTTAAGATAGGTCATGAAGAGCACGTACTTTAACCGTTGTAGGTACATGAAAACGTTCTGCGGAAATCATCCTTAATTTTTGACAAATTTCAAACTGACAATGCTGACTGACAGCTGAAAATGATCAGTCTTCAAAAACATTTTTTTTGCATAATGATCCTGTTTCGCGTGCGGATCAAAACCCTCTAAGATACTGAGGTTTACGAGAAACGTCAGAAATGGCGAACAACGTGAAAAGCCCGCGCTCGTGCCTCACGCAGCCGCATTCGCTTCACCTACGAGTACCTTTGTTAAATGAACTCATTTTCTTAGCGAATGAGGTTTAAGACAGACAGCAAACTGACTATTCACCTGCTGACTGCAATTTGGAAATGTATTAGAAAATTTTGCATATACTTACATGAAAATGTCGAAGCGTTCTCATAAGTCTCGGTAGCTCAATGATTAGAGCATTGGGTCGGTCTCTAAGGTTGCTGTTTCGAGTCCTATGGAGCGATATGAGGACGAGTTGATATTTTCCTCGTATATTTTCTAGTTTTATCACACAAAACTAGCATTTTAAATGCATAGGTAAATAAAAACTTCCAAAAATAGAAAGTAGCAAAAACTGAATTAAGTGACTCCAAAAGAAGCAAATTGTACCAAAACAAAAGCTACACAGTTTTATCTCCGTCCAATATATTTCCGTAAAATATATGGGTTTTAGCCTGAAATAAATCATTATTATTATTATTATTATTTTCTAGATTTTTTTTTCTTAGCATCCGCTGGTTTACCTATAATTACGGGCAAGGCCAAGTAAATTATAGGGTGAGGTGAGTTAATGGTGTATTTAATGTGGTTTGATTATTTTCATCCATTTGTAGTAACTTTCGTACGATTCTGCAGGTGTTTAAGATGGCGGCTTTTTGTTATATATTAATTATGTTAGGTTTCAGGTCAATGATGTTGAGGCTTTGACGCAGATTATTGGGTACGACCCCTGTTGCAGAAAGAACTATTGGCACAACATAAACTTTTTGTTGCTTCCAGATTCGGGTTAATTCTTCCTTTAGATCTCCATATTTAGAGATATTTTCGAGTCTTTTGTAGATTATGGGTGTTAGGTACTGCAATGTCAATGAGGTATGTAGTTTTTATTATTATTTCTCAACATCAACATCAACGGTCAACATTAGGTATTGGAACCAGTGGCGACGGGTCCATACATCTCGATTCTCATCAGCTTCCATTTTAGAAATACCACCCCATCGAGCCACCATACAGTCGAGAGCATTTTTGGAGAAATGGTCCTGCTCTTACCTTTGGCATATTTCGATTCCTCGCCACGATAGGCACTCACCACTATAGTGGAGATGACAAAATATTGGTGGACGATTTTTCGGTAATAGTACATTACTGCAGCGGCCAGCAAAAGAGGCATTGATGGACGAACGTGTAAATGTGGGCCGAGACGAAGCCGAGGCACACATAGGTACGTAAGTCCAGCAATGCCTAGTTGCGTTGTATAGTACTTTTCTCAAATAATGCGCGGAAATTAACACTACTTTTCGAAATCAGACGAACAACGAACCACAATATGTTTTCCCGCGTTAAAGTGTTCATTTGTTGTTTTTCTTTCTAAAATAGCTTTATATTTACAAGCCAATTCGATTAAAACCTTTGATAAGTAACCTCCATGGTTGTTATATTTCCGGAGAAAAGATCGTTCCATTTTTTAATTACGCGACAGATGTGAGTTTACTATGTAATTTATTTGGCCGCTAAACACGACTGATATGGATTTTCATACAACTTTAGCCGGCCGCTGCTCGCATGTATGTGGCCAGTACAGTAATATTGATTTATCTCGAAGAAGGTTGTCAAAATAATGCTCATATTTCCAAGCATGTTTGGGAAAAATTAATTTGTCATCTCCATGAATTAATTTTTTCTCTTCACCAAATATAAACTCCGATTGAATTTATCGGAACCGAATGTGCAAAATCAATCGGGAGATCCGACTCGGAATCGGAACCGAACCTCCGTAACATACCTAGTTCCTATTATGAGAGAGAGGGAGAAATGATTTTTTTACATTTTGATATTGATGACTGTGAGTTCCATTATGAGAGAGAGAGATAGAGAAAAATGTTTTTTTACATTTTAATATTGATTCATGATTGATATTTTTTTAAATAAATAATGGCATAGGTACAATCACACCAATTATCCAGCCCACGTTAAGTTTCTTAAGAACTTGTGTTATGGACACAATATAAGATGGTAGGATAAAGGATAAACCTACTTATATACTTTTTTTGTAAATACATACATAATATTAACCGCCTCTGTGGTCTAGTGGTACAACCACCGGTATAAGACCCAGGGGTCCCGGGTTCGATTCCCAGCGGGGGTACATATTGTATTCGGTTTGGTTGGTGGTAGGACTTGTTGTAAGTCCGCCTGGCTAGCTACCACCATCTTATCTAAGCCTGACGCCATAACAACAATGTTTTCAGCATTGTTGTGTTCCGGCAGTTCGAGATAAGATAGCCAGTTCCTCAGTGGCTGAGGATTCCGGGAGAGGCTCGCTTCCATCGTTCAGCCTTATCAATACTTAACATCAGGTATGATGAGGTATGAAGGCTAAGAGTCTACCCGTCGTTCATAATAAAAAAAAAACATATTAAACACCAAGACCAAGACAAATAGACATGTTCATGCACACAAATATTTGTCTTTGGGACTTCTGACGCAAGAGGCGGGTTTTGTACCCCTGCGCCAAACAGGTCGTCAAATATATAAGTATGCGCCTTATCTTCAGATATGATCTAGTGCCCACTGGACCCTCAAGATTCGACCTCATTTACATAAAAGTACCTACCCATTCGACCCTCTATCAAAATACATGTCCTAATGAACCTAAATTTTAACCGACTTAAAAATAGAAGGAGATTATCATCAATTTTGTACGGAAATCTAACCAAAAGTACCAGGACAGCATAACCAACCAGGACCTTAAATGAGGTCCAATGGGTACTTTTATCATTAGGGTCTGATCTTGAGGGTCGAGAGTACAGATCCTTAGTAGTATCACAGAATACTTAATAGTACAAGTGTAGTATTAGTATCAGAAGTACAGACCTACAGGGTGTTAAAATACCCATACCGAAGCCGTGATAAATGCGTAGTGCACATGAAACTATATAATAAGACCATGTAAAAATATGGCTGGGAAACGACTTGTATTTTTAAGTACAAAAATTGGTGTTATTTTTTACAAGCAATGGAACGCGTGCAACAACTTTTGCGTATGTTTATGGAGTACGAGTAGCCGACCGGGGGCCCAGCACCTTTGAGTGGTTTTGATATTCATTGCGGTTTTGTTCCGATCCGTTTGTGCGGATCCGGACCGCCGACCTATTTTGTGCGGACCCAGAAAAAACTGAGAATATCAGTATTAAATGTGTGATAATTCAAATAAGCCCGCAGCGCTTTGTCTTGTCTCTGCAAACAAATGAACAAACTGACATACTTTCCCATTTAGAATATTAGTAGAAATTTTAAGTCTTGGTTGCTAGTTATTATTAAAAACCAATCGGACTCCGATAGAGTTATATTTTTTCAAACGGACCGGCAATGAAACTAATTGGTGACCCCTGCTTTAAACGATAATCTTTAGAAAAATTTTATGAGTTCAATCCTCAATAACTTCTTAACTATCAGTTTCCTAGATTTGGTTTCATACAAGAAATGATGGTTACGATGGAGAGAATACGTAGTTTTTGTTTTCGTTATGGGTCTTGCTTAAATTCGCGGCCGTTGATTCCAATAGACACCTCAGACCCAGATGCACCTGAACCTTTAACACCCGGTCATTTTTTGATAGGAGAGGCTCCCGTTAACATACCTACTCCTGATTTAAGACTAATTAATGTAAATCGTTTATCTCGTTGGCAAATAACGCAAAAGCTAGTTAGAGACTTTTGGCATAGATGGCAAACTGAATACTTATCTAGGTTACAAACTAGACCTAAGTGGCTGAACAAACAACCAGACTTAAATATTGGGGATATAGTGTTGTTAAAAGACGAACAGTTGCCACCTGGAAAATGGTCATTAGGTAGAATTGTAAACAAACACCCTGGTCCAGATGGTTGTACCAGAGTTTATAGCATTAAAAGTAAAAATGAAATTGTAAAACGGTCAATTAACAAATTGTGTAAATTACCTATAACTAATGATTGAATTTGTGAAAATAATTTGTATTGTATTGCATGACATATTTAAGCAAAAGTGTTTGGTTGGTTTATGATGGTTGTACTTATAACTTGTGTATGTATGTATAAGATACTGATACTATGCAACTTTTGTTTTTTTGTGTTAATGTTGTTTAAAGTACTGTCGTCCTTTGGGGGGCGGCATGTTGCGTTGTAATTCTACATAAGTATATCTGCACACTCCAGTGTCCTGTACGAACAGTGCTAAATAAACGGTCGAACCATCAACACGGTGTTTTCGCTGCACTTATACCCTGTCATTCGAAAATCAACCTTATTTCAATCTACATACGCATCACACCCTGTATATCGAGATAGACGGTAAAAGTGTAACTACCTTGCGTGATTAAAATTTGATTCACGGTCAAAGTTTTACGACCTAAGTCAGTCCGCTTGAGACCATTTTGCCATAAAAATAAGCGACACTCAGAAACGAAAATGGTTAATTGTGCAGTGTTTTCTTGCAAGAGCTCTTCAATAACAGTTACACATCACTAAATCTCGCTCGTGACGTCATCGTAGGTGCGAAACTCGGGCCATCTCCTTTCCGCGAGGGGGTCCGATGGGGCCACGGCCGCCTGGTCCTAGGGGTGATTGCGAACCCTGTGACCAATGGCGGCCTGGAGGGCAAGTACTAGGAGTTTTAGTTGGTAGTACTCCAGGTGAGTCCAACATTTCGAATCGCCCCTACACCCCAGGCGGGCGAGGGATGCGTAAATGCATTTCTCCTAGTATAAAAAAAAGAAAAAATAGAAAATATACTACAAAAAAGCAACTAGTCTCATGTCCCGTCAGGGACATGAGACTAGTTGCTTTTTCTAGTATATTATTTTCTAGTATATTATTTTCTAGTATATATTTTCTTGTTTAATATTTATCACATAAAAATAGCATTGTAAAATGCAAAATTAAAAAGTTATAAGAAAAAACAGGTGCGAAATCTCGACACGCTAGGTCTCATACAGTTTGAAGCGCTCTTTTCGTCTATCTCGATATAGGTCTGTGATCAGAAGCTATTAGTAGTAGTATGCACAAGCCTTTACCTGCTTTTTTTTCTGTTCTTTCGTTAGTAGCAAACTTTTTGCTCCATTTTCCTTGGCCTACAGACTGAAGAGGATTTATTACGGAAGCGAGACTGGTTTAGGATGTGTACGACCTCTTCGGAAGGTCAGCGATGAGGTCGCTCTAGTCGCTTTATTCATCTGTGTTGCAATGGTCTTGCGCATCCTAAATGTACAGTTAAGGCGTTATACGCCTGAAGCGAGATGGTAATGGGAAAAGGACGCGCGTGGGACCGAGACTGATTTTGCAGATTAGGCGAAAAAATAAAAGTTACGCTTTTATAAAAAATAAAAAAAAATTATAAAAAAAAATCAAACCGACTTCAAAAAGTAAAAAATAAAACTTTTGGAGTCGGTGCCAGCCAAGGCATTCTACATTGCACTTCTATTAACTATACATTTTTTTGGCCTTGGCTAGCTAGCACCGACTCAAAAAGTTTTATTTTTTACTTTTTGAAGTCGGTTTGATTTTTTTTATAAAATGTTTTTATTTCAGATTTTTTAGTTACATCATGTGCCGTTACTTACACAAAAAATCAGCCCATACACAACAATGATGTCATCTAGGTAAACGACTACTTGCCAAAACGTGATTGATATGTTTCAGGATTATGAAAAAACTACTAGCCAGATCTTCGTAAAAAATTATATGGGACCACACATAAACCATTTTCTTTCAAATAAAAAAATAATTATAAAAATCTGTTAACAACTGGCGAAGTTATGGTAACATACATAAAAAAATAAACCGTCGACTTGAGAACCTCCTCCTTTTTTTGAAGTCGGTTAAAAACAGCGAAATCTCATCGTAGTACCTAATTAACTATAGCGATTAAAGAGAAATTAAACTACTCGATGCTAAATATTATTGGTGTCCACTAATTAAACCAATTTCCAATAGTATATGTAACCCCATTTGAGAATAATCTTGAATTATCGTATTTTTAAGGGGTCATTTCGAAAAGAAAAAGTGTCGAGGCAAAATGTTAAAATAATATAAAGAAATAGTACATTTCTTTGTGAAGTACCAAATTAAAGGGATATTTCACAAAATCACGTAAATTCAAAAAACGTAAAAATAATATAACCAATCCACCGGGCTTGCAACACTAGCCAGAGACCAACATAAATAATGCTTAGCAACAGGGTTGCCAGTTTATCTGTCGTCAACAATCTTATTACCAGCAGGCTGATTTATCTAACGGAAAGTTGGTTCAGATTCATAGACTTAGAAAAAAAGGAAACGATTAATAAACAAAAATAAAAGCTATACTAACAGTTACAAAGACAAAATATGAAAAAGAGGCTCGGTTTTACATGATAAAATCAAGGAAAAATTATCATATTGCCTTGATTATCTGTTTTTCAAATCCCTTTATGATACCCACAAGGTTTAACCGTTTCTACATTCAAGTACCCACTTGACCCTCTGTCAAAAAACATGTCCCATTAGATTTATCCGACTTCAAAAAAAGACGGAGATCATCATCAATTCATGGCGCATCAATTTTGTATGGACATCAAGTCAAAAGTACCAGGACATAATAACTAACCAGGAGGTCGAATGGGCGCCCACCTTAAATATAATATTTTTAGGAAGGTCGAATAGGATCTCCTTTTCTTAAAAATGAGATCCTATGGATAAGTACTTTTTCATCAAGGTCGTATCTTGAGCGTCGAGTGGGTACTAGATCTAATTAGTTGTTTGAAGAAAAAAAGGAAAAAAATGTATGAAACTTTCCAGTAGAATTGAACAGTAAAGAATTTCGTTACGTACTACACTAAAGTACTAATCTTATAGTACTTTAAACGTGAAATTAAACTTACAGCAGGTCAAATTACTCTGCCATAGATAAAAGTATCATCTCAAACAGGGCGTAGCTGGCTGCATCGCCGCCATTTTGATTCGGCCTTCACCTACTCCGGCGCATCTTTGCCATAGACTACACTGCAATTTGCAGTTCACGCCTTAGGGTGGACTCACACTACGCAGCTGAACGCTCTTATTTGCAAATTTTTCCTAGTGTTTATTTTAAAGTTCTACTTCCTTCCTACTCGTCTACATATGTGTAAATATTATTTATTATAGATGTGCAAGTTTGTATGTTTGTTTGAACGGATTTGGATGTTTAGCACACGGATAGTTAACAAAGTGCCGATTAGTGCCTAGTGCATTGATTTTCAAACATATATATGTTATTTATTTATTTATTTTTTATTTATTAACGACAGGGAGACTCTTAGCCTTCATCATACCTGATGTTAAGTATTGATAAGGCTGAGATGGAAGCGAGCCTCTCCCGGAATCCCCAATCACTGAGGAACTGGCTATCTTATCTTTAACTGCCGGGACACAACAATGCTGAAAACATTGTTATTATGGCGTCAGACTTAGATAAGATGGTGGTAGCTAGCCAGGCTCCCAACAAGTCCTACCACCAACCAAACCAAATTGTACCCCCGCTGGGAATCGAACCCAGGTATGTATAAGTCAAGGATCGTTTTTAATTTTTTATCTCAGCACATGTTACCCTAGAGATTTTCCCGATTTTCATGAAGTCGCAGGTGGATTCCAGCAACATTACATTTTATCACTTCGTTATCGCACTCCTTAATAATGATCAATTAAGATTTTCGTGAAAAGGTAGCCTATGCACTTCTTCAGCAATAGTAATATATTAGTCAATGTTCTTCAGGCTTTTAATCTATCCATATGAATGGTTTAGGTTCAAGCGTTTTTGTCCATGTTTTTATATTTGTATTTTACTTAATATGTATGTTGTTGGGGTTTTGCAAATTCATGATATAATCTATATACTTAATTCAGGTTCGCAAAATTTGTGACGACTCGATAGGGACTTTGGCGCGTAGTACGCGGCCGAGTAAGGTATCAAATTAAAGGTACTCGAGTCTATTTGTTCCGAAAACTATAAAATATACAAAATGTTAAACGTGATGATCACAAACTGCAATTAAAAAGTGTCATTATTTTCGCATAATTTGGAATTTTTCGTCGATCGAAAGTATCGGGTTGTAACCGCCCTAGTTACAATTAATGTTAGGCGTTGTGTTGTGATTTGGGCCCCTACCGCGCAAGTGTCGTCGGCATCGATATCGAAAGGTAAATCGACGGGCGGTTTGAACGCCGTTATTGTCCTCAACATATTTTCAAAGTAATAAAATTCTGTCCTCGTGTCCAGTTACGAATATAGGTCCCAGACGAGTAGCGTTTAGCAGCATAATGGCCTGCGCAGACGACGGACATTGGAGGACTTTTTGTCCGCGACACGCCCTTATTACTAAGAACATAAGGTTGAATATATAACGAGGACTATCGCGTACTTTTTATGGATATACGCGTTCTAAATTCAATCTTATTTGGTTAACAATATAGACGTGTCGCGGACAAAAAGTCCTCCGTTATCCGTCGTCTGCGCTAGCTCTAACCTTTATTATTTTCTTATGCATGACACTTTATATGTTGAGGACAATGGCGGCGTTCAAACCGCCCGGCGCCCGTAGATTTACCCGACTTAATTTGTCAGATGGATGTGACATATTGCTCTTAGTCTTTGGTAAGTTTTCATTTGTGTCAAAAAGAACCAGCAATGTGTCACATCCATCTGTCAAATGAAGCCGATTTCGGTGCCGACGTCACTTACGCGGTACGGCCCTTGATGTTAAAGAACCAGTGACAGGCAGTGTGTGCTGATCCTTACAGTACTGGTTTTTTTGTTACCTTAGCTGCGCTGGGTAAGTTAATGTTACTAGATTCAATTTAAGCTGATGAATTTTCAATCTGGTTTTTTTTGCTTATTTTTACATAATTTAAAATTTATTCTTCTTCTTATCGAGTGAGGATTAGTTGCCACCTCTGGTGTCAGAGTTTATCAAGCCGCCCATAGGGCCTCTGACTTGACTGTAATCAAATGACAACAGCCGGGACAGACGGTTTAACTTGCCCTCCTAAGAACGGAAGCGCTCAGTTGTAATGCCACTTTACGGTCACCCATCCGACACCTAACCGGGCCGAACTTTGCTTAAGGCGGTACCCCCACCGAAAGTGGCGCCGCGTTGAATTTTATTTAATATCGTAATTCTAATACACAATTTTAATAAAACTAAACGTGGAATTTTTAGAGCCCATAGTCTAGTATTTTTGGACGGTATCATTACATTCCCTCGTAGTCACTGCTAGAAGTAGATAGCAAAACTGCTAAAAGTGGCCGTTTTTGACACATTTGCTATCTACTTCTACGAATGACTATGACGAGATGTAGCGATACCTTCTAAAAATACAAGACAATGGGCTCTAAAAATTCCACGTTTAGTTTTATTAAAATTGTGAATTAGAATTACGATATTAAATAAAATTCAACGCGGTGCCACTTTCGGTGGGGGTACCGCCTTAACGAACGTGATCGAATACAAACAGTAATTTATTTATTTGTTAATTTATGAGCAGGGCCTCCTTACACAAGTGTTTTGTAATACTAGAGAAAATAATGCGATTTCGCAAACTGTCAAAGGATTGTAGTAACAAATCCTAAATAGTACCTAGTTAATATAATATTATTATGTGTATATATATATTTTTTTTTTGTTTAAGTAACTGAAATTTTAAATTTTAAATAGTTTTCGGCCCTCTCTTTTTGACTTTTATTCACTTTCAAACTTTTATATTTACTTTTGATATTACTATTTCACACATACTTCGTCAACAAATTTTTGTAAAAGCTAGCATTGGAAACTAATTAGGCTAATGTATTGTTCTAGTTTTTAAGTTTATTATGTATTATAACATGCTGTTTGTTTCCTTAAATAAATAAAAAAAAACTTAATAATAAATAAATAATAAATAATTGCATACAAACACACCTTGGACGAATTAACCACTGGACACGAAACCCGAGAAGAATGTATGAAAACACGATCAACCAATTCTTGCGGGGGTGAGGGGCGATTACTAATGTCAAATAATGACAGTAGTGCTTGAAGTAATCGATATTTTTTTTTATCGATAAGTAAGGAGTGAATGAATGAACCTATTGAGTTTAATAAATCATGTGTGTTTTAAAGAAATTAGTAAGTTAATTGTTTATTTCGTGGAAAAATATAAAGCACCTAATAATATGAAAATCTCAATAAAAAAAATACCTCAAATTCATAAAAACTATACAATATGGTTTCCAAAGCGTTTGTGTTTAGGTTTATTTTGTGAAAAATGGGTAGATACATGCAACCTGATACTAGTACTGTACTGATAAGGCTTAAGATGGAAGCGAGCCTCTCCCGGTATCCTCAATCTCTGAGGAACTAGCTATCTTACCTCTAACTGCCGGAACGGACTTGGATAAGATGGTAGTCGCTAGCCAGGCGGACTTACAATTTACTTACTAACACTTTTTAAGTGAGTAAAAAACATTAATATTTGGTTTATATAATAATATAATTCATTATTTACATTAACTTCTTCAATCACTCGAGCTTTTTTATATAAAACAAAATATGGGTAATTAGTTCATTACAGAACCATTGTATAGGACATACACAATAGCAACCCCTCCATAAGTGTTTAATTTAATAATCGATTGCAATCCCTTTCAAAGGTCAAATAGTTGTGGCGCGATGCTATGTGATGCGATGTGAATAATATGTACTTACCTTTTAAATGAAAAATTTAAAGGGATTGTGATAGACTTAAAATTAGACAATAAACCCCCTGTGTGCTTCTCGAGCTGTGATATCTCGTATTCTACATTTTTTTTGGAGCCAAAAATCTAAGTATACTAAAACTTGTTGAAAATAATCATCGACATTAGAAGATCGTTGAGACTAAAACATTTTAATTTCAACTCTAGTCCATTTACATTTAAGAAATATGCATATTTGTAAGAAAAAATATAAACTTGTTTTCACTTTATTAAAGATCTCAAAATTTACGCCACCGTACGAAATTAGCACAACCTAAACCCAAATTAGAAATAGTAGACTAGCGTTTGGATAGCGTATGGTCCAGCATACGCTATGACAGTATTAAACAACAAACTCCCAGAAGTTATAATTATATATAATTACCTATATTTAAGATAAAGCCAAGGCAGTATCTTTCTAGCAACTACTAGCTGAAATACTAATTGCAAGTATATTGCAACCAATAGTTTATTGTAGTTTTAAGATTGTTTTACTTGAATATAATAAAACGATCTTAAAATTAAAATATTATAAGATTAAAAAATAGTATAATATAGCTAAGTACATACATAAATATAATTAATTTTATTCTTGCTGTGACCTAACAAGGTCTATGTTAGAAACAAATAATAAATGTAACCACCATTTATGATACATTTTAACAAGAAAAATATTGGAACAAATGAACTCGGCCACAAGTGAATTTTCAGATGTGACTTGAACCCACGACCTTTGGAAATCCGGCCCACTGCTCTAACCAATGAGCTACCGAGTTTTGCGGACCACTGTCGAAATTCTCCGATACTTTTATATTTTTATACGCTGTAAGAATATCCTTCCTTGCATTCGAAAGAGAAAAAAAAACAAATGTTTAACGATTAATATTATGATGCAACAGCTAATAAGTTATGATTTTTTAATTTTTGCGTTGTCAATGCTATATTTATACTTATGATACATTTTAAATATTAATGTACAACACACCATGATAATGTACAACATAAGTCTAATACTAAAAAACAATACCGTGACTGACTTACAGGCAAGGCAACGCACAGCCCAAACGGCTAAACCAATTAAACTGAAATTTTGCATACAGGTGCTTTTAACGATGTTGGCGAGCACTAAGACAGGATTTTTGATATTACCACGGAAACGGGAACCATGCGGGTGAAATAAGCAACATTTGTTTTAAAGTTTGAAGCTATATTTCAAATATTACAAGCTCAAAGTTCGTAGGGTTGCGTCGTTTAATTACAGAGTTCCTATAGCCATCTTCGGGCTCCATCATCAGACCTTAGATGTTATCTAAGACCTGAGTACTCGTCTATGTTATCTCCCTGCGTACCGCTTCCACCCAATTCTTCTTGTTAGGGGCTCAACTGTAAATCTGAAATTAATTTAAATAGTTCCTACATTAAAATTGGATTCGTTCGTTCATTTACATACATCGATATGTTTATCGATATGTTCAAGCCCTATACGACATAAAAATGACAATTGAATGAATGAGTGATACGTATAACCCAACCAAATTACTTATGCAATATCTTTGAAGAATTTACACGTACAATGATTACTTTTTGAAATGACGTATTACATTTTGTTTACATACCAAATTTTATTTATTTTACGAAAAATTGCTACTCTAATAGATTGAAATTATACTTACGCGTGAAAAGAAAAATGTTTTGATTGTCCGGTATGATTTTTACAAATTAAATCAGCGTATTTACCCATTTTTGAGATAATGTTCCACTTCGAGATCTCGCGTCATACTGACAACGCCATATTGCTTACTATGTCTAAAAGGCAGGGTAAGTGACAGAGGGGTAAAGGCGAACGCGGTCCTCGTTACGCGTCCAGTGGTTAATTCGTCCAAGAAACACACCAATTATCTAGCCCACGTTAAGTTTCATTAAGAACTTGTGTTATGGTTACTAGATAACGGATAAACACGATACATACATATTATACAAATAGACATGTTCATGCACACAAATATTTGTCTTGTCCGGGGATCGAACCCGGGACCTCTGGCGCAGAAGGCAGGCTTAGTACCCCTGCGCCAAACAGGTCGACTAATAGGACGGTCCCAACGACTTGTATTGATTTGTTGTAAGACTTTATAGTGAATAAATTATTTTTTATTTTTTATTTTCATTAATTTGTGAAACAAACAATACAAAATGTCTTATAAATAAAATATTAACTAGGTATAAGTACCATTAATCAGCAAAGTTTCTACTAATTACTAAACCATATGTTTGAGCAATGGTAAAGGTAATCAGGGGGGCGTTAATTCATTCGTCATTTGAAAGATATTAACATGCTTCAGGTTGTCACTATTTGACATTTCATAGGGATTACGATCGGGACGCGTTTTGAAAGTTATTGAATGAATGAAATTGAATTGTCTAAGCAAAGTGACACACGAAAATATCTTCCAAATGTATGAAGAAGTGTCAAATGAAGTGTCATTTGAAACATCATTCGTTTCGAAGGGATTGCGACTATGAGTTACACAATTCCAATCACAATACATTTGAAAGGGATTGTGATAGATTTTGTTCTTAGGCTAACAATGTATGAGCGCGGAACATTGTCTTTTACTTATAATAATTACTAGCGGATCCTCGCGGTTTTACCCGCGTGGTGCCCGTTCCCGTGGGAATATCGGGATATAATATAGCCTATGTCACTCGGGAGAAATGTAGCTGCTAATGATCTAAGAATTTTCTAAATCGGTCCAGTAGTTCCTGAGATTAGCGCGTTCAAACAAACTGATTAATATTAATAAAACGCTTGTTAAACAAAATTTAAATGTAGTAATGAGTATTTAATCTGTCGATGCATTAAATCATAGTTAAAATATATATTATTAAATATAAGGTCAGATTTGTGATCTTCAAAAATACATCTGTCCTTGTCTTTCATACGCAATCGTAGTTTATGTGAAAGGGACAGAGCCACTCGAAACTGTATCGTGGGAACTTAGCATTTTGCTTTCACTGCTCGCTTAGGCTCGAACATCAGGGCCCAATACTGCTAAAATGGACTGCACACTATCAATATTAATGACAGTAAGTATATTAACACTATTACTTAACAATCTTGTTTAAATCCATCCATCCATCATCAGCCTGTGGACGTCCACTGCTGGACATAGGCCTCTCCTAGCTCACGCTTTTACTTTGACATTGGGTTAACCTCTCAGAGTTAAGATATGAGACACAATTGATATTCTATAGTTCTCTGGACACCGGTTTTTAATAAACAAATGACAAAAAATAAACATTATAAAGTAAATAACAACGTTGAACAACGCATAGTTTTACATACTATTATTGTCATCATCATCATCAGCCTGTGGACGTCCACTGCTGGACATAGGCCTCTCCTAGGTCACGCCTATTGTGGCGTTCATAGGAGGCTATTAGCCTACTGCTACCACGCTGGCCAGACGGGTTGGTAGAGGGTTTGTTTCAAGTGTTCCTTCTCTCGCACAGGTGTTCAATGCGTCGAGCCTCTTAGTCGACTCTTACGACATCCCAGGCATGTAAGGGAGTGGTGACACTTGTATTCTTAGGCCACTTGTTTAAATCACATTATCCTAACTAATATTATGAATCGCTTTTCAGACTACGCTGTAATATAATAGCATAATAGCTTATAGCTCATAGCACAACGATATCGCTCACCATACATTTACTTAGATAGCGAGTAAGCCAATAATATATATTAAAGCTAAGTGTGAACGTGTTCTAAGTAAATGTATGAGAGATATCGTTGTGCCATGAGCTGTGTTTCGCGCGCTTGTCCTGCGATTGTTGAAATTAAGCAACTTTCGCAACGGTCGGTCACGGGATGGGTGACCAACCATTTACTATCTCGAGCTCCTCCGTGCTTCGGAAGGCACGTTAAGCCGTTGGTCCCGGCTGTGTTTGCAGTCGTGAAAACCCACCAATCCGCATTGGGCCCGCGTGGTGGGTCATGGCCCGTTCTCCTTAGCCATCCATAAGGAAGGCCAGTGCTCCAGCAGTTTAAATATGGCTGATGACGATGAGCTATATGCTATCATATTATAGCGTAGTCTGAAAAGCGCTTTAACAATTCCGGCCCCGGATTATGAGACACAATACACACCGGTGTCCGGTTCAAGTTTGATGAATTAATGCGAAACTTGTGAAAGTATGTTTGTTTGTTTGTCCTTCCTTCATGACTTAACTAAGCAACCAATCGAATTAATTTTGTTTGTGCAAACAAATGTTGCCAATTATCTTCAAAACTACTAGTCCGATTTTGATGCGGTTTTCAGTGATGAGTTCGGGTTTGATTGGTGCATGTTCTTAGATAGGTGATACGGTGACAACTCACCAGGGGGCGCTGCAGTAAACATTTGTTTTGCAAACTAATGTTACCATTTATCTCCAAAACTACTTGTCCTATTTTGATGCGGTTTTCAGTAATGCGTTTGGGTTTGATTGGTGAATGTTCTTAGATAGGTGTTACGGTGACAACTCACCAGGGGGCGCTGCAGTAAACATTTGTTTTGCAAACTAATGTTACCATTTATCTCCAAAACTACTAGTTGATGAGGTTTTCAGTAATGGGTTTGGGTTTGATTGGTGCATGTTCTTAGATAGGTGTTACGGTGACAACTCACCAGGGGGTGCTGCAGTAAACATTTGTTTTGCAAACTAATGTTACCATTTATCTCCAAAACTAATAGTCCGATTTTGATGCGGTTTTCAGCGATGAGTTCGGGTTTGATTGGTGCATGTTCTTAGATAGGTGTTACGGTGACAACTCACCAGGGGGTGCTGCAGTAAACATTTGTTTTGCAAACTAATATTACCATTTATCTCCAAAACTACTTGTCCTATTTTGATGCGGTTTTCAGTAATGGGTTTGGGTTTGATTGGTGAATGTTCTTAGATAACCTTATTTTAACCGCCTCTGTGGTCTAGTAGTACAACCACGTATCAGACCAAGGGGTCCCGGGTTCGATTCCCAGCGGGGGTACATATTGTATTCGGTTTGGTTGGTGGTAGGACTTGTTGTAAGTCCGCCTGGCTAGCTACCATCATCTTATCTAAGTCTGACGCCATAACAACAATGTTTTCAGCATAGTTGTGTTCCGGCAGTTAAAGATAAGATAGCCAGTTCCTCAGTGATTGGAGATTCCGGGAGAGGCTCGCTTCCATCTTCAGCCTTATCAATACTTAACATCAGGTATGATGAAGGCTAAGAGTCTCCCCGTACTTCATAAAATATATATATATATATACCTATATAATTGTTTCGGTAACAACTCGCCTGGGGGTTAGTGCAGTGAACATTTGTTTTAGCAAAACCAAAACTACTAGTCCGATTTTGATGAGGTTTTCAGTTATGGGTTCAGGTGGGTTTCATTGGTGAATGTCCTTAGTTAAGTGTTACGGTGACAACTCACCAGGAGGCGCTCGAAAATTGCAATTTTTCAATCCCGGGATTGGAAAAATCAAAACTGAGATTTTCGGTATTTTCGGTATTAGCAAAATAAAAGTAATTTCTTTGAAAAAAAAAAACGCAAAAAGTGTTGGTAACTTGGCAACAATATCGGCATAACCGAACCAATCCGAGTAGTAGCGAGCGAGCGAGAGCCGCTGCCACGCCGCCGACGCTGCTCGCCAGCCAGTTGCCATCGGAGGATGCTTGTTTGTTTCCAATTATTTAGTTAGAAAGCGTTTTGTTTTTTCAACTATTAGATTCTCTGTTGTCCCTTTTTTTATAATTACTGGGCAGGCATTTGACCACCATCGTGCTTAATAACAGGATGCGGTCTAAGGTGTTGCATGCTTGCCCAGGAAATGCCTATTCACTCTCGTCTTGAAGAGGCCAAGGTTGTAGGAATCGGGGAATATAGGAGCAGGCAGCCCATTCCATTATTTAGCGGTTCGCATAAGAAATGTATCAGCAAAGCGCTTGCTACGGACCGATGAGATATCAACGACGTACGGGTGATAAGCTAACCTGCGTCTGGTGCGGATGGTGGAAAGGGGCTGGAGGAACAAGGTCGTGCAGTTCTCTCGCACACTCTCCAAAGTGTAACCTATAAAAGACCGATAAACATGCAACTTTGCGGCGGTGACTGAGGCTCTGAAGTTGCGCCGTGGCCAACCTGGCACGGTTTTCAATCGATTCCAAAAGCTCTAGCTGATACTTAGCAGAACCATACCACAGGTGACAGCAATACTCCATAGACGGCCGACTCTGCTCTTTGTACAAAAGGAGCAGCTGATTCGGAGAGAAGTATCGCCTAGACTTAGAGAGCACGCCTAGTTTCTTTGCAGTACACTTCGCAATGGCTTCGATGTACTCGCCAAAGTTCAGGTTGGATGACAGCTTCAGGCCAAGAAGTTGCAGATTTTCGGTTATCGGTAAGGAAGGATACACTCTGGATAGCCGGAGTCAGATGGAAGGGACTCCGTTTTGCAGTGAATAAACAAATCTGTGTTTCAGTGCCATTGAAACTGACAAGATTGGCGTTGCCGCAATCTGGGACGGCCTGAAGTGCCAGATACGTATGCTCGACAAGGGACTCAACTAAGACTCGACAAGACTGGATTTGATCACTGGTAGCCTTTGCAGTTGAGAAATATCTGCTGGTTAAAGTGGTGTTATCTGCGTACCCAATGGTATCAAACACCAGCAGGTCGTTAATTGCAGAAGGAACAGTGTCGCAGACAGGACAGATCCTTGGGGGACACCTGCATCTAGGTCGGATGATTGACCATCCACTACAACGCGGATGGAGCGATTACGACAAAAGTCAGCAATCCAAGTGCAAAGGCTACCAGAAACACCGTATGAGGGACTTAGCAATTAGGCTGCCATGCCAGACCCTGACAAAGACTTTGGAGATGTCGAGCGATATGGCAAGGTCTTCGCCGTGTTTCTCGATCGCTTCACTCCAAAGATGGGTGGCATATACGAGAAGATCTCCCAGTCGAACGACTTCGACGAAAACCAAACTGGCGATCACTGAGGAGATCTGTTGCCTTTAAGCTATGCCAAAATGCCTGCCTATGTACACATTCCATAGCCTTACAGAGTATGGACGTGACTGAAATTGACCTATAGTTGGAAGGGTTGACACGGCTGCCCTTTTCGGAACAGGCTGCACATTTCCAAGCTTCCAAGTGAGAGGCGGTACAGGCGAGTTAACACAGGAGACAGTTCAAGTGCACAGTTGCGCAGGACAATTGCTGGGATTCCGTCGGGACCACTAGCTTTGTTCACGTTTACTAGATTACGGAGAGCTTTTAGGACCTCTTTGTTGTGAATCTGACAGTCACCCATAGGATTCAGCACGAGGTAACTTAGGTGAGTTAGGTGATAGGTGGCACTTGGCTACCGACATCTAGACGCGATTTTTCCGCAAAAAGAGAGGCAAACAAGTTTGTTTTCACAGTCGCAGTATGAGCGAGAGATCCGTAAGGCTTCAGACAGAAATGTT
This sequence comes from Chrysoteuchia culmella, assembly GCA_910589605.1. Classification (NCBI taxonomy): domain Eukaryota; kingdom Metazoa; phylum Arthropoda; class Insecta; order Lepidoptera; family Crambidae; genus Chrysoteuchia; species Chrysoteuchia culmella. The sequence goes on along the minus strand of OU342671.1, from coordinate 6,570,026 downwards.
GTTCGGCTGCTTTGGTACTTACCAAAATTTAACTAAAACCAAATTGTAACTTTTTGTTATGACGCTAATAAATAGGTCCGTGATTAATTATTTGTTAACTTTTATTTTTGCTTTTTAGCACCCAAAAAATAATAAGTGACTGAATACCGAAAATACCGACAATACCGGATAACCGGTATTGAAATGACATTAATACCGAAAATACCGGTTTTGAGAAAAGGGCCGGTATTGCGATCCCAAATTTTTTCCCAATTGACATGTTTTCATTTTTATCAAGGTACCTCAAATCTAAAACCATTTCGAGCTTTTCAATTTTTAACACCGTACATTGTACCGTATCTTTTGGAGGTAACATTTCATAATTGAACAGCAATCATTTTCATCATTTGCCAAACTCGGTTATTCTTCACTGTCACTGAAGTTGTCAGATATTTTATGTTATTATTTCATGTTGGATTCTAGATAAAAAATAAAAAAAAAATCTTTGTTTCAGGATGACAGAGAGGGCGCGGGGCGTCGAGTAGGCGCCGTGCTGCCCATCACGATGGACGTAAGTTTATTGAATGAGTTAACAAAAGTTAAGTAACCTTCACAGTGGTTGGGTTTTGGATGGGGGACCGTTCATGTCGCTAGATTCAAGACCGTCGTAAAATTGAATAAAACAGTATTAAAGCACTTAGATAAGACCTCTAAATAAAAATGAATCAAGATAAAACAGTATTAAATTAAAATATAATAAAACAATATTTAAGTAGAATAGACAGTACCTATTTTTAACGCCTCTGTGCTCTAGTGGTACAACCACCGGTATCAGACCCAGCGGTCCCGGGTTCTATTCCCAGCGGGGGACAATATTGTATTCGGTTTGGTTGGTGGTAGGACTTGTTGTAAGTCCGCCTGGCTAGCTACCACCATCTTATCTAAGTCTGACGCCATAACAACAATGTTTTCAGCATTGTTGTGTTCCGGCAGTTAAAGATTAGATAGCCAGTTCCTCAGGAGAGGCTCGCTTCCATCTTCAGCCTTATCAATACTTAACATCAGGTATGATGAAAGCCAAGAGTTTCGTCGTCGCTCATAAAAAAAAAAACCTACTTAGTTTTTAGACCGCTCTGCTCGACTGACCACACAAGACTGTACCCAACAACACTGAACAATATGTTCTGTGGTCCCCAAAATGTGTCCTCCATGCTCAAAGGGAACCAAAAAAGGAGGGGGATTCTCCCGCCATTTTTAACAACCCATCCGTGAAAATAATAACTTTGCTACAGTGGCGCCAACCGGTCAAATAACTTTTATAAATTTAAATAAACTATTTGTACTAACTACAATATAAATAAAGCGTTCGGAGCTCGGAGCTTTTCATTTGTACGTGTTGTGAACACCGGGCTCAAAAAGCGCTTGCGTGTGAACACACAGTCGAGAAGTCATTATGTTCTATTTCGAATCGTTAGAAATAACGCGCGTTAAAGCGTCCAAAAAGCTTAACAGACATGGCGTGTAAAGGCAGCGAATTAGTTGTTGATTCTATGAAGTTTTTAGGCTGATCTGGGGGGCGTAAAAATATGGATATGGACATATCGCGTAAAAAATATGGATATGGACATGGGCATGGGCTTCTTTTGACAGTTAATTGACCATATATGGTAACTTTATGAGCTTCAACTGTCAAATGAAGCCCATATCCCATATCCATACCCAGATTTTTACGCGGTAGGGCCCCTGGGGGGTTATTCTTGGCTGGAACGCGTTGTGATCGAGATCGAATTTCAATATTATTGCTGTTTTTCGAAGTTGATTCGATTTTAATTGTCGATTCGAAGCCTTAATTTTTATTTATTTCTTATGCCTATATGACTATTATATGGACATTTGTGTATACAATAAAAACCTGATAAAATAAAATTACTAAGCTTGACTAAATTCAGAACACAATTATTTCAGTTTTTAATTAAGAATTTATATTACTCAATTGTCGATTTCCTGAATGATAATTCAATTCAATTCAATATCATTTATTCAGTCTAGGCTGTTACAAGCACTTCTGAACGTCAAAGAAGCTACGCCATCGGTTCACAAACCCTACGGCGGGAGACCGCGTAACGAGAAGAACCGGCAAGAAACTCGTCAAAAGCTATTTTTTTCTCCTTGTTTTATTTCATACAGAGTCGTCAAATTGATGCGGATGCTCATCGTTATCGGCAGCTAAATAGGCAGATCTCTAAGTCTTTGACAAGCGACCTTCGCCAATTTAATACGAACTGTATTAAAGAGGCTATCGAGCGTAACAAAAGCTCCAAAGTGTTCGCGAGAGATCTGTCTATTGGGCAAAGCCAGATGACGAAGCTGAATACTGACGACGGTCGCATCATTTCTACGAAATCTGAAATTCTGAGGGAGATCGAGAGCTTCTATGGGCAGTTATATTCCACGCAGACACCTGTTGAAAGTAACGCTAAAGACCCCAGAGCCAAGCTTACCCGACACTTCACCGAAGATATCCCGGACGTCAGCCTGTACGAGATTAGTATGGCTCTCAAGCAACTGAAAAACAACAAAGCGGCGGGCGATGATGGAATTACTGCGGAACTTCTGAGAGCCACCCGCTCTAAGCCGATACTCAAAGTCCTCCAGAAGCTATTCAATTCCGTTATCGTCGATGGCAAAACGCCAAGAGCATGGAATATAAGTGAGGTGATTTTATTCTTTAAAAAGGGTGACAAGACCCGGTTAAAGAACTTCAGACCCATCTCACTCCTAAGCCATGTTTATAAGTTGTTTTCGAGAGTCATCACGAATCGTCTTGCTCGCAGGTTCGACGACTTCCAACCTCCCGAACAAGCCGGGTTCCGAAAAGGCTTCAGTACCATAGACCACATCCATACGCTGCGGCAGGTTATACAGAAGACCGAAGAGTATAATCTGCCACTTTGCTTGGCGTTCGTGGACTATGAGAAAGCCTTTGATTCGATTGAGACCTGGGCGGTGCTGCAGTCTCTCCAGAGGTGCCAAGTGGACTATAGGTATATCGAGGTGTTAAGGTACTTATACGAACATGCCACCATGTCGGTCCGATTACAGAACCAGAGCACAAATTCCATCCAACTGCAGCGAGGTGTGAGACAGGGAGACGTCATTTGACGTCAAACTGTTTAGGGCTGCGTTGGAGGATATCTTTAAGCTTTTGGACTGTAAAGGACGGGGCATCAACATAAATGGTCAGTATCTGACACACCTTCGTTTTGCCGATGATATAGTCCTTATGGCTGAGACCCTGGAGGACCTGAACACAATGCTCGAAGATCTCCGTAGTGCTTCCCAAAAAGTGGGTCTTAGGATGAACATGGATAAGACGAAAATTATATCGAATTCCCATGTCATACCCACTACAGTTCACGTTGGGAACACTACACTCGAAGTTGTTGACCATTACGTTTATCTTGGACAGACAATCCAGTTAGATAAGTCCAACTTTGAGAGAGAAATCTCTCGTCGAATCCAACTCGGATGGGCGTTCGGGAAGCTCCGTAAAATCCTCGCGTCCAACTTACCTCAGTGTCTCAAGACGAAAGTCTACGACCAGTGTGTGTTGCCAGTGATGACTTACGGCAGTGAAACGTGGTCGCTAACTATGGGTCTGATAAGGAGACTCAAGGTAACTCAGCGTGCAATGGAGAGAGCTATGCTCGGCGTTTCCCTGCGTGATTGAATCAGAAATTAGGAGATCCGCAGGAGAACTAAACTTACTGACATCGCTCGAAGGATTGCTCAGCTGAAGTGGCAGTGGGCGGGACACATAGCGAGAACAACCGATGGCTGTTGTGGCGGAAAGGTTCTGGAATGGCGACCGCGTACCGGACGACGCTCCGTGGGTAGGCCGACGATCTGGTGAAGGTCGCGGGAAGCCGCTGGATGCTGGCAGCACAGGACCGATCATCGTGGAGATCCTTGGGGGAGGCCTATACAGTGCCTTGAGCAGTGGGTGTCATGTGGCTGAGACGACGACGACGACGTCAAATTGAAAAGTGACCTTTACAAGGTTACTGTACTGCAAGTTGTGACGTACATACAGGTCAATAGTCATTTATTTAGGATGAAAATATTTAAGCTCTAAGCACAACGTTTAGACAAGCAGACTGAAGTAGACCCATTTCCGCTGGCGGCACCCGTTCACGAGCATGATGCATGATAAAAATAATGATAAATTTGTATTAAATAGTTTATAACTGACATTTTCATTAATTCTGACATAACTACTGACATTGTTTTTATTGTAATTGTAATATTTTTCTAATAATTCATTTGCATAAGCCTTCGTGTCAATATTTTCAATAATTATTTTTCTGACATAAGTTTCATTTGACAAGTATTGTTATAATTTTTTTTTATGTGTAACAACATTTTCACGTTGAAGTTCTCAACAAAATATGCTGGTGACTTTTATTATAAAATATCTTAAATGTACCGTATTTCTGAAAATAAATAAATCTAATAAATATTAAACAAGAAAATATAAAATATTAAAAAAATATAAAAAAGCAACTAGTCTTCAGGGCGACATGAGACTAGTTGCTTTATTCTAGTATATTTTCTTGTTTAATATTTATCACATAAAAATAGCATTGTAAAATGCAAAATTAAAAAGTTATAAATAAATACATCTAATCTTATCTTATCTTATTTTAAGTCATAATTACTGACGTTTGACATTAATTCAGTTTCGACCTCAATGCAATCGCGTCAAGAGTGAGGGCGCAGTTTTTATTTTTATTATAAATATTTGCATACAATCGCACCAATTATTTGGCCCACGTTAAGTTTCATGAAGAACTCGTGTTTTTTTTATTCTATGCTCCCCGATCATAGTTCATCAGGACTTTGTATTTCTGGTTACTCTTGCATACTAGTTTTCGCTTTTATCCTGCTCGTACTTTCATTCCTCATACTTTGTCTTTCTTGCATTCATCTCTCTTTTGCTCTTTAACTGGTGGGAAGGCCAGCCTATTTATTTCCTATCTTTTTGTTTTCTTTCTTTATTTATAAATACACATAGGTAAATAATTTGGTACTCGTTTCATTTTTCTTAGTTATTTTACATATCTCTTGTTTTCTTACAATAAAATATTTGTTATTGTTACTTATTACATTTTCATTTCTTATATTATTACATTATTGCTTTGTTGCACATTGAATTTTTAACATTTCGTATACTATTTTATTATATCTTGTTACTATTGTTATTTACCTTTACATTTCTCATGTCTATTATTATTACATTTGTTATTTTATTATACATTTCATTTATATTATTTATTACTATTTTACATCTTCCTTATATCTATGGCTTATGCACTATTTCTTAATCTCTATACAGTCACATTTTCTTATATTTTCTTTGCTTATTGTTTTACATATGTTTTATTCTCTTTATGTCTTTTATAACATGTTTATCCTAATTTCCTAATTTCTTATATAATTTGTGTACCTATGTTATTATTATTTACTATATTTACTATGCTTCTTTCTTTGTTACTCATACTTATACTTTTGCATGGCCTATTTAAACTAGTATTATTTGTTTATTTTAATTGAACTAAGAACTTGTGTTAGAGGTATACTAGATAACGTATAAACATACTTATATACTTTTTTTTAAAATAAATACTGAATATACATATTAAACACCCAGACTAAGACAAATAGACATGTTCATGCACACAAATATTTGTCTTGTCCGGGGATCGAACCCGGGACCTCTGGCGCAGAAGGCGGGGTTAATACCCCTGCGCCAATCAGGACGTCAGATATGGCAGTTTCGTCGTTCCCAGTAAAATGTTCTTTACTGATTTACAGTTTAGTCTAGTAGACTGATTCACAAAGCCATAAATAAGTCTCAGATTAATTATCGACGACGTGTTCAATGTAAACGTCTCCCGCGATTCTGTTCGATCCTTCATAATCATAACTATAGTGAAAGTGCTTGTAGCAAATCCTTAGATCATAAATTACGTCATTCGTAGTCGAAGTATAATACTTCATTAGAGCGCTTACGCACTGCGTCCGATGACCCGTGAAAAAACGGATCCGTGAAAATACGGTCCATCATTGCTGTAGAACTATTTGTATGGTAGCTTACGCACTTCATCCGTTTTCTTCTATCTGTCATCCGTCAATCTCCATGACGGACCTTATGAACTGTTTCCCTATTTTAACATTATATGTGTTTGTTGCTGTTCCGGCAGTTAGAGACAAGATAGCCAGTTCCTCAGTGGTTGAGGATTCCGGGCGAGGCGCGTTTCCACCTTCATCCTCTCCTTAGCAGTACTTAACATCAGGTATGATGAAGGCTGAGCGTCTCCCGTTGTTCATGTAAAAAGGAACAGCCTTTATACATCCATTTGGCTCTTACTAGCGGTTGTTGTGCTCGAAAAAGAATTATCTGAAAGCGAACCAAGCCAGTCCGATTTCCAGGAAGGATTGGCCGTCAGATCTAGGTCGAATCCGAGAATTGTCACTGGATAGGCAATTACCACTATCCTCGCCTCCATCATGAGATAAGTGACAAATCAATAGATCAATTAAACTGTGCTTGCGCCGGAGTTGATCGGCTGTTAGGGCTGTCACTCGGTTGTTATTGTAACTGTAAAACGAATAAAAATATGAAAGTAAGAACATGGATTTTTAAAACTTAAAATAAATTAATGATTTTATTTTTTTCTTTTAAGTATACTTATAACAAATTTACCACCATGGTTTGACATTTATTAATGGAAAAAACGGTTAAATTGGTAGCAACTGTAGCTTTGTAGGTAGGTGTGCACTATTTTGACGATATTTTGCAGTAACGATTGCTGATTTTTACTAATTCGACGTGCAGTTTCCTCTTTGAGTTCCTCAGTTGTCTAGGGCTGGTCCATATCAGTGGCATCCCACCCCACCGAGACCGCCGCCTTACAGTCATTATTTTATATTTATTATTTTTAAGATAATTTTGGTCCAGCTTACCTTTGCCATATTTGACCCCTTGCCATTCGCTCATGAATAATTATAGACCTTATTTTAAAAATAAAAACTTCAGAGAAAATAGTCCGTCTTCAGTTTTGGTCTCGTAAACGAGAGATGACCCCTGAAACGCCCCCTAACTTTCGGTAGCTCTTAATCATCATGTCGTTTCTTTCATACCTTTGACATTTAAAGTGAGAGGTTGATGTTTAAGAACTCCTAAAGTAAGGCGGCGATGGTGAAATGGGGCTTAAATCTATTACGGAGGGAAGAAGTCGACTCTTATGCAGTGTCACTGGCGTTGCTGCATGCATATAACCTTACCACAGCGTAAAGAGAAATTATATCGAATGTGACTTTGCAATGACAACTTAACGAACGAATTTACCTGTGACATTTAAGAAACTCCTAAAGTTGGTGGCGATGGTGAAATCCTTACGGAGGGAAGAAGTCGACTCTTATTCAGTGTCACTGGCGTTGCTGCATGCATATAACCTTACCACAGCGTAAAGAGAAATGAAAACTTGGCGTACGGATTTCTGAGTCGGTTTATTTCTTTGTATTGTCTTTGTGATTGCGAGGAGCCCGTGGCGCAGTGGTTCGCGCGCTCGGCTTGCAATTGTTGAGGTTAAGCAACTTTCGCAATGGTCGGTACGGGAATGGTGACCAAAAATTTACTATCTCGAGCTCCTCCGTGCTTCGGAAGGCACGTTAAGCCGTTGCTCCCGGCTGCGTTTGCAGTCGTTAAAACCCACCAATCCGCATTGGGCCCGCGTGGTGGGTCATGACCCGTTCTCCTTATCCATCCATAAGGAAGGCCAGTGCCCCAGCAGTGGGGACATTAAAAATGTCTGGTGTCGATTGTCTTTGTTGCCAGCCCTGTGTATTTAAATGACGTCAAATTAGATCGAACGCGCCGTATCGGGGTTTCGCAATCGTAGACATACCTCGACTAGGTTTGGGTTACCTCACAGGCCTGTGGGAATCTGTTCCGACTTTTGCTAATGGTCCACGTGCTTTTGTGTATAAATAAAAACAATGTGACAGACTTTTGGGGCAAAATGTCCGGCAAAATATGAATCTGAGTGCGGCTCTTAATTTTTGGGCCTGGCAAACCTGGATGAGGTCGTGTCTTGAGGGTCCAATGGGTACTAGATCCTGGGGCCCTACCGCGTAAAAAATATGGATTTAGACATGGGCTTCATTTGACAGTTAAATGACCATATAAGGTAATTTTATGAGCTTCAACTGTCAAATGAAGCCCATATCTATATCCATATTTTTTACGCGGTAGGGGTCGGGCCCGTAGACAAAGTAACATCGTTATGTAGCGAAACGATAATTCGATTCGTTATTGTCTATGTTCGCCAATTAACTTGCGGTAAGACCACGTGGTTTAGCGCGGCTTATGCCAATCCTCCAATCCCATACATTTAATTGTTTTCGAACTTCGTTATCGTTTTTAGGGTTCCGTACCTCAAAAAGAAAACGGAACGAGGATCACTTCGTTGTCCGTGCGTTCGTCCGTCTGTCAAGACCGCTTTTCTCAGGAACGCGTGGAGGTATCAAACTGAAATTTATATCTAATACTCAGGTCTACTGTTCCTTGGAGCTTTGAAATAATCAAACTTCTAAGCCAAAGCAATCAAAAAATACAGCCGTTTATGCCGCAAATTTTCGAAACTCGCACGGGAATCAAAACCTACAGGGTACTTCCCGTGAACTTAGAATCTTGAAATTTGGTACGAAGTAACGTCTTATAGTACAGACAAAGGAAAAATTGCAAAAACCGTAAACTTTTAGTTACATCATATAATAAAAAATATTTTTGAAAATTTTAAACGGAACCCTCGGTGCGCGAGATCGACTCGCACTTGGCCGGTTTTTAATTTGTTACTTTGGCTAGGGGCCCTGTAGTATGCGCGAGCCTGGAGGTTGACTGCTACTGGCTACACGTCGTCCACAGTACCAGTTGCAATCCGAGGCGTGGCGCGGGCGCGGCGGTGTATGTCGTAACGACTCATCCTGTCGCGGAACGATTCTGCAACTAGTTCTACTGGTTGCATTGCAATTAATGAAGAGTACAAACAACATCACGATAGGGACATTTCCAAGGAAACCTACAATTGCGATGGAACTGTCTGCTGTTACTACGAGCGATATTACCCCCTGTACTGGCAAGCAGACATATTTTCTTACGTACATCTTATGTTTTGGCGCGCACCGTTCATTAAAATAAAACAACTTCTACGGATATCAAACGCGCTACATTTCCAGGAACTAAGTTGTAATTGTCCGTATTTTTAGGTTTTTAGGGGTTTTTGATTTTCCCGACGTTTCGACACCTTTACAGCTGCCGTGGTCACGGGATGACTCATCCCGTTTTTGATATCCGTAAAAGTTGTTTTATTTTAACATACATATTTTCTTTATTTTTAACTGACTTAAAAAAAGGAGAAGGTTTTCAAGTCGTCTGTATATTTTTGAACTTCTTTAGCGGCGTTGTGCACATCAGACTTTTAAATGTTTGGGATGGCTAAAAATTTTGAAAGTCGCGTCGTGGACACGTGACCCTGATCGAAAATTCTTATGACCATTTACCGTTGACCTATTTCAAATTACATAAAGTCTCACACTTGAAAGATCTACGTATATTAGTTAATAACAATAATTATATAAAGATCTCTCATTACTACCAACTTTCATATTGATGCCAGGTCAGTTTTAATTTCAAGGGAGGAATATTTGTTTCTTTCATTACAACGCCGTCTAGATATAGTTGTCACTAAGTTTTTGATACTTGATGACATTGAGTTGGTGCCTTGAGAGAGAATTTGAGTTTCATACTACGGTACCTAGATGGCGTTGATATTGTAGATTCATTAGTCATAATTGACTATTGTATTTGTAAGTTTTTATTACTTATTTGTTGTTATTTTAAGCGGTTTTTACTTCTGCTGGCATTTCCGGAGTGCAACCTGTTGTTTTTTTAATGTATGTTTTAATATAATATTGTCAGTTGTCAACCGATTTTAATAATTCTTTTTTTTTATCTGAAAGAACAGCGTATCAAAGGCTCAAGCGCCATGCCATCCAGAACCTGGACAAAGCGACTCTGAATCATGAGAGAATCTCCCACTGGGGAGCAGCACCTTCCAACTGCAAAGCACTCGTTGAACAAGCCTGCTCATAGTTCTAGGACTAATTGCAGACAAGCCCAGAATTTAGAAAAAAAAAAAACTGAAAGAACATAGTTCAAATGTGGTCCCATAATTTTTTTTACGAAGATCTGGCTAGTAGTTTTTTCATAATCCTGAAAAATATCCATTTTGTTTTGCCAAGTAGTCGTTACTTACCTAGAGATATCATTGTTGTGTATGGGCTGATTTTCTGTGTAAGTAACGGGTCATGATGACTAAAAAGTTGTGAAATTATAGTGACGTCGAACCCCTTTCACAGCTAGATATTTCTTTTATTACTTTTTATTTATTTATTTGCATTAACTTGTTACTAAACTATTTATATTTTATTTAATCTTGTAAGTCATTCATAATCCTCTGGTTTATTAGTCTTCCACGCAATCCTTTCCCTTCCAATATATATTTTTTTAAGACTTTATACTTTTTTTTAAAGTACGTCATTTTCACCATTTCCCGCCCACCCATCAATAGGGTGAGGGCTGAAAATCGATGTTTCGTGAGCGTATGGGATGAGTCCCACGAGCGAAAATACCACATCGAGCCTAGACTCTGTATTGCTGCTGCACATAGAGGCATCCGCCTCTGACGAAGTGATTATAAAAATATGTTACCTGTTTTATGAGGTGTCTAAAATACCAGAAGTACCTATGTGTGTTGCAACAAAATAAAAAAAAAATTTATTCTATTCTAAATTATAAAAAAAAACTGACTTCAAAAAGTAAAAAAATAACATCTCTACTTTCCATTTTTATTAACCTTTATGAGTCTTCCTTTGCCTTTATGAGCCTTCCTTGCCTTTATGAGTTTCTCGAAATAAATATAAAACTTTTGGAGTCGGCCAAGCCCAGCTAAGGCAAGAAAAATAAAAATATAGTTAAAAGAAGTGCAATGCCTTGGCTGGCACCGACTCCAAAAGTTTTTTTTAATACATATATTTATTTCGAGAAACATAAAGACTCATTTATAATGGTTAGTAACAATGGACCTTAAACCTATGTAATTTTTTACTGTTTGTAGTTTTTTTTTCTTTTATTGATAGTATGAGGGTCTTCCAACGGTTTTAAAACTTAGTTTAATGCCTGACCTGCTGGTGTGTGTACATGCATTGTAGACAAATAAAACAATTTTTTAGGGTTCCGTAGCCTAATGGCAAAAAAATCGGAACCCCTATAGATTCGTCATGTCTGCCTGTTTGTCCGTCCGTATGTCACAAGTCACAACCACTTTATTCCGAAACTATTAAGAGATTACACAATTGAAATTTGGTAGATAGGTACTATTCTGTAAACCGCTCTACGATTTTCACACAAAAATAAAAGATTAAGTGGGTGCTGCCCCATACATGGAACTGACTTTTATTTTTTCATCAAACCTATACGTGCCGTCGGGGTGTCTATAGATAGGTCTTTAAAAATTTCTTTGAGGTTCCTAAAATGTTTTTTTCTCAAAGTCAACCGTTAGAAAGATGTACACTTTCAAAGTGGTAAAAAGTCTCCCCTTTACCCTTTAAAATAAGAAAGTTATAACAACTTTCAAGGAAAATTGGTTTGAATGAAATATAGCTAGGCAGTTTTAGAGATAATACTTAGCACATTTTTTCGTAACCGCAAATATAACTTTATCATTTATACAAACAAGTTATTTTTGCAGACGAAAAATGTTAACTGGTATTTTGACTACGGAACCCTCGCACTTCGCCGATTTTTTGCAACGGAATGAAAGATATTCTGTAGATGGTGATTATTATAACATACAATGAGGACCAAATGTAAATTAACGAGCTGGTTACACTCGCTTCTACGGATGAAATAATAAAAAAATGTACCCTCAATTTACAGCACGGAAAAATAAATGATGATGGAAATTAAACATTCTTTAGAACAGTGGTTTCTAACCTTATCAGAACAACTTTTTAATTTTGCATTTTACACTGAACTGAGGCCTGTAAGAGAAACTGATTTCAATGCAATTATTTATTTGTTTTATTTTATTTATTACACCTTTGTTACCCCCATAGAATTGCTGTTTTACTTGTTGTTGTTGTACTTACCCCCAGGTCAGGAACCAATGCTTTAAAGGATCTCGAGTCTTTCTAATGTCTCATTAAGGCGGTACCCCCACCGAAAGTGGCCGTTTTTGACACATTTGCTATCTACTTCTACGAATGACTATGACGAGATGTAGCGATACCTTCTAAAAATACAAGACAATGGGCTCTAAAAATTCCACGTTTAGTTTTATTAAAATTGTGAATTAGAATTACGATATTAAATTAAATTCAACGCGGCGCCACTTTCGGTGGGGGTACCGCCTTAACCCACTCAATTTTAGGTACTTTTTACCCGGATTTTTATGTTTTTCGTAAGATTTTCCAAATTCCGTGACCACAGAACACGCCACGGCCAACAAAAAGGTGCCGAAACCAAAAACCATAAAATAACGAATAATTATGCATAATAAAATCCAGAAAAGTTTTATTCAATGAACACTATGTACTAGGTTAGGTACGCGCTAAAATCTTAATTCCAAAATGGATAAACTTATTGAATAGAATATGGCTGGCTATCCCATCTGCCGCGATCCACGTGGGGTAAATGGGAAACGTTTTCTTAAAATACATTTCAGATGTTTTCCTATGTTGCATTGCATGGATGATCACGTTTTTAACGCGCTAATATCAGCTGTTGCAATACATGTGCATCATAATGGGCGCAGCCGGTCGTGATGCCGCGTGTGAGGCGACTCGGTATTGCAGAAGGGTAGGTCTCTACGCATAGCGGGTAGCGGTAGGAGAGTTTCACTCCGAGCTTACGGCCTGGGGGTAAATCGCGGTAAAAAAATAACAGTTGATTTGGAATTGAATTGAATTTCTACGATTTTTCTCTTGCTTTGAAGTTGGAATACAACATTTGTTAAATCAATAATTTCAGGCAACGATATTTTTGGATTGATATTTAGCTTTTACCGGTATTAAGTGTTTTTGAAATAAAAATCAATCTTTGAAACAAAAAACTCATAAAAGTTGTAATTCAATTTCAATCCAGCAGTAATTTTTTTATTGCGATTGACCTTCTGGCCATGAAGATAGGCTAAGCGGCGATGCCAGTAGAACTAATTGCCTTAAGTCCTTCACCAATCTAGTTATACTACAGTGGTAAGCACGCAATGAATGCGTGGTGCCGCTTAGCTCACAGTTCGAGCCCGTGTTCGTGGCCAGGCCGTTAGCCCTCAGCTCGCAGCCTACTCAGAAGGCCATCGTACGAAGGAATCAGTAGGGCTGATGTCAGAAATGATAAGAGCTATGAGTTAGAAGGCAAGGCAACGAGGTGACAAATATAACGTTTGGGAAGCAGCGCTGTGCGACCTTAACTGCCCTTTATTGTGTATGAGCAAGAGTCGCTATTTATTTAAATGAATTTCCGGAGTGATACTTCTGTATACTAGTACTATAATCTATATTCTTTCTTTCTTTTTAGGATAAGAAAGAAAGAAATTGACGCCAATATCAGCTGTCGCAATGCAAGTTTATTATAAAGGGCCCAGCCGGTCGTGTCGTGATGCCGCGTGTGAGACTCGTGCGCACAAGGTATTGCAGAGAGTGGGGCTCCACGCACAACGGGTAGCGGGTTCGATATAGGCTCAATTTACATTGCGGCGGATAGGAAGCTAGTTTTTGTAACGAAATTGTATTGTAAAATATGTGTATAAACATTACTGTTATAGTCATACTTCAACGACGCCACATTTAGCATTGTTTGGGTCTAAGATGTCAGATTTAGTCAGCATCCACCTAGTGGGCCCAATGAGAATTGGTGTGTGTTTAGAATTCGATAACAATAGCGCCCTAAAACTATCTGCAGGGCAAAATCAAATATACACATTGCAACATACCACCACTGTAACTAAGAGCGAGTTTGTCAACTGTCAGTCTTTCTTTTGTAAGTACTTTAACTACTTAGTACTACTACTTAGTAAGTCTAATGGTAATCCTTGTTAGAAAATTCTGAAGTTAAGCCATGTTTCTTTTATTCATACTACTATTTCTTGTCCTTATCTCCTATCCTAAGGTATGTTTTCTATTTATTTAATAAATTGCCAAATCCACCTATTACTACCCTACCCAAGGTTGCCTGGAAAAAATTGCTACCTAGCAATAATGCCGCCTTTTATATTTCTTCTTATACTGTCTGTTAGTTTTTATGTGCAGTAAAGTATTATTATTATCAATACATATTAAGGTTTTATATTTCAAGAGCTCAACGCTTAACCGCTGGCACTGCGACCGCGCCTTTACTATTTAATTGAAGATGGCTCGATCGAGTGTAGATTGTTGCGTAAGGATCGTGTGGACACGCCTCTTTTCACACTCGACTTCATATACTTATTCGTAGCAAGGAACGATCAACAGCAAGTCAGTCTTAACAAAACTGAGACTTTTTCCCAATCGACTTCAAACTTTAAGACTTAGAACATTGAGTTCGAAATTGACCGAAGAAATTGGATAGATATTTATATAAACCTTGTTGACTGTACTTAGTGTGTGAGAAATGTTGCTACTTTTTGTATGAAGTTATATGTTTTTTTTTAGTTTTTAATTTACACCTTCTTTGTTTTGGTCTAGTGATTGAATTTGAGGAGCTCACTCAATGCGAAATGGTTAATGGTTGTTATGTAATATGGTAAGCGTGTTCGGCCTACGATTGTGGGGGTTAAGCAATTTTCACAATTGTCGGACATGGGGTGGGTGACCAAAAATATTTTTGTCCAGTTCCGTCCATACGGAAGGTCCCAGCTGCACTTAACCCACCATTCCGCATTGGGCCCGCGATCGCATCCATCCCAAAGGAAGGCCAAGTAAGTCTTAACTGCATTAACTTTGATTTTATTGTATATGTAGTATATGTATTTTATTGTATATCTATTTATATATTAGATGATATTTTATTTTCTATTAATTTGTTTAATAATAATAATAATAATAATAATTTATGATTTTGTAATTTTTGCATTTTTCAATGCTATTTTTATACTTATGGTAAATTTTAAATAGAAAAATATTGGAAAAAATTATTCGATTCCCGTCTGAGAATTCACTTGTGGCCGAGTTAATTTTTTCCCAATATTTTTCTATTTAAAATTTACCATAAATAATAATAATTTTTGTGTTTTTGTGTCGTAAGGGTTGCCTGAAAGAAATCGCTGCTAAGCGATAAGGCCGCCCTTTGGTTTTATAATAACCATAAAATGTAATATTATAATTAGTATTTTCTTTTTGTGATGGAAATTGACCTTACTGATATGTTATTATTATTTGAGGATTTAGGGGCTTTGCAACCCTGTTGAGGGCTGTAGTCACTGCGACCTAAGAGATCTATTGTAACTCGCCACCCATTTATAGTACCTCTTTTAGCCTCTTGAAGATTCTTGACTTTCTGGAAGCCCCTTTGCCTCCAGAAAGTCAAGAATCTTCCTAGC
Source organism: Chrysoteuchia culmella (assembly GCA_910589605.1). Lineage (NCBI taxonomy): Eukaryota > Metazoa > Arthropoda > Insecta > Lepidoptera > Crambidae > Chrysoteuchia > Chrysoteuchia culmella. The sequence goes on along the minus strand of OU342671.1, from coordinate 6,554,349 downwards.
TTTTAGAGATTTTAGTTCCCCCGGGTCGATGATGTGTCGACCCAGGTGAACACTGCGTTTGTGCATAAATGGTCCGCAGTCACTCAGAAGGTGCTTTGGTGTCTCCCTCTCCTGTTTACAGTAGCGGCAAATATCAGTATCACTCAATTTCATGTGAAATTGGTGCCTGTTTAATTTGCAGTGTCCGGTTAAGTAAGGCTCTGACAATCGCACAGATGTTCGTCCTGCTGAGCTCTAAAAGTTCTAAAAAATACTGGCTTAACCAGCCGGGATTATTGCACGCCAAGTCCCTTATAGAAGGATACTCGCTAAAACAGAACCGGGATTATTGCACGCCAAGTCTCTTATAGATGAATACTCGGTAAAACGTACTGTTTTTCATTTCATAATTTTACTGATATGTTAAGGTCACTTTTCAATTTGACGACTCTGCATGAAATAAAACAGGGAGAAAAAAACAGCCCTTGACGAGTTTCTTGCCGGTTCTTCTCATTACAAGGTCTCCCGCCGTAGGGTTTGTGAACCGATGGCGTAGTTTCTTTGACGTTCATAAGTGCATGTAACAGCCTAGACTGAATAAATGACTTGACTTTGACTTTGTACAACAAATTTTGTTTAATGTTTTTTCTTTTATACATGTATTTTCTGTCTGTGTGTGCAAATAAAGTGTTATAAATAAATAAATAAAGGCCTTATATGCCTGAAGGTATAAATGGACATTAAATGGCTAATGATAATGAAAGATTTTTTTTTTTTATAAAGAACGAGACTCTTACCCCCGGTTGCACCAAAATTCATTTTACCAATTCGGCTAAAGTACCTACCTATATAGTAATTTGGTTGCCAAAGTTGTAGAAAATATTCGGGATTTCACAGATTTGACAAGCAAATTATGTTTTACTTTATTTATACGAATTCATGAAATGAATTTTGGTGCAACCGGCTATTTGCCTACATTATAGATTTATTGCTGCCGTGTGGTGGCGGCCTAAGAATACAAGTGTCACCACTCCCTTACATGCCTGGGATGTCGAAAGAGCCGACTAAAGGCTCGACGCATTAAACACCTGTGCGAGAGAAGGAAAACTTGAAACAAACCCCTCTACCCACCCGTCTGGCCAGCGTGGTAGCAGTAGGCTAATAGCCTCCTATTACGCCACAATAGGCGTGAGCTAGGAGAGGCTTATGTCCAGCAGTGGACGTCCACAGGCTGATGATGGATGATAGATATATTATTGGTTCCCCTCGTTGCTACAACTAGATACCGGATACCGCCCTTATACGACCGTTTTGCTCTGCCATAAAATCACAGTCTACTGTGAGTGTGACACTGATATTCTCAGATAATGTTTTGATAAAGTCGGGAATTAATAATGAAAACACATGTTTATAGTTCCGTGGTTGGATCTGTATTGCCTCAAAAACATACAATTATAATAAAACTTATTCTAATTATATCTTATGCTAACTCGTCACTTTACACGTAAAATGTAGCAGTCAGTTTGCTAATAATTGTGTTGCGGTGCAACTACTGAATCATCATACTTCAATTCGACATCAACAATTATCCCTAGCAACAGAGTTGAGTCAGTTGGTTGAAGAAAAACGTCAAAATTTGTAGTCACATTTTTTGATACGTTGTTTGTATGAAGCGTGGTATCTAGTTGTAGCAACACGCACACCAATAAATCTATGGCCTTCATCATACTTGTTGTTAAGTATTTATTAAGCTGAAGATGGAAGCTGAGAATGGCTATCTTATCACTAACTGCCGAAACACAACAATGCTGAAAACATTGTTGTTTTGGCGTCAGATTTAGACATGGTGGTAGCTAGCCAGGCGGACTTACAAAGGGGTAGGACCTTAGCACCAAAGAAAAATGATGATTAATGACAGTCAGGGTTCGTTCAAGGTCTCACCGAAGTAACATTATTATTGTGCTTCTGCAGTTAATGATAAGATAGCTAGTTTCTCAATGATTGAGGATTCCGGGAGAGGCTCGCTTCCATATTCAGCCTTATCGAAACTAAACAGCAGGTATGATGGAGGTTAAGAGTCTTCCCGTCGTACATAAAAAAAAGAATACTTTTTATCCCGTTATTCCCACGGAAACGCGGGTGAAACCGCAGGCAGCCGCTAGTTATGAATACTGTGTGTCATGGTCTGATGTTGTATGATATTTATTTATTCATGACAATCTTTCATTTTGTTGCCAGGCTTGCGGTCCCCCTATACAAATGGAACCAGTCGACTTGAGCCTCAAACGAAGATCACCAACACCCAGAAAACGTTCCCGATACACCGGTGAGTAGGTACTTATATTAAGCGTAACGAGCGAGCGAAGCAAAAAGGCGCTCGATGGTGCGTTACGTTCCGTATTACGGAGTTTCATGCATCTCTTGCCGTCGGGGAGCGAACGCTCCGTTGGTAGACCTTCGACAAGGTCTCCATGGTTGGAGCGACCGAGTCAATTCGGTAACCGCACATCCAGGGGGCCTACCATGAGTTTTGCTTTCGGTTTACTGTACAGTAAACGGGAGACATTTGTATGAGAATCTGTAGTTCTGCTACTACCCACTAGAGGCGCTGTACAGATTCGCATATAAAAGGCGCTCGATAGTGCGTTACGTTCCGTATTACGGAGTTTCATGTATCCCGGTATACGGGCGACGGTGAGCGACGCTCCGTTGGTAGACCTTCGACAAGGTCTCCATGGTTGGAGCGACCGAGTCAATTCGGTAACCGCACATCCAGGGGGCCTACCATGAGTTTTGCTTTCGGTTTACTGTACTGTAAACGGGAGACATTTGTATGAGAATCTGTAGTTCTGCTACTACCCACTAGAGGCGCTGTACAGATTCGCATATAAAATGTCTCCCGTTTACTGTACAGTAAACGAAAAGAAAATCTCATGGTAGGCCCACAGGGTAGCTCATGTGGGCACAAGTTGAGGGGTTTAGTGGGTATCCTCTCTCTTGGTCCCTCATCGTGCTCTTCTAGCTGCTCCAATAGGTATAAGCCTTATACCTATTGGAGCAGCTATAAGGTGTCCAGCACAGGATTGAACCTTAGGCGAGTCCCACAACTCCCACATAACCGCCGCCGCCGTCCGCATATCGTAGTGGACGGGGTAGCCTAAATGCATTCAAATGAAAGAAAGAAAGAAAAAACATTTATTAGCCACATACACACAGAAGATACACACACACACAACAATACATGGAGCTACAATTCAAAAGTTACAATATTAACACATAGAAGAAAAACAAATTAATGCGTGCAGGGCCAATAAATACCCCGTCTCAGCATAATGCTACTGAGCCACTAATAGATGTGCAAAGTGACCCAGTAGCGCTGTTATTCTGACGAGGTTATAACAAATGAACAAGGTCGATCGATAATCTGTGAAGGACGATGAAAACCAGTGGATGCGGGTAGCCATCGACCGTACGTCGTGGAGATCCTTGGGGGAGGCATATACCCAGCAGTGGGTGTCAGTCATGTCATGTTGCTGAGATAAGGATGGGTCCGGGCACATTAATTATTGGTAGAAGTGCACAAAACGATAATACGACTAATACGACTAAACCCTTTAGGCGCATTTGGTCCAATTCGCAGTTGCTCCAATGTAAAAAAAAGTTCGATTAGCACTTAGTCCAATTCGCAGTTAGTCCGATTCGCATTTGGTCAAATTCGCAGTTTGCCCAATTCGCAGTTTGTCCAATTTGCATTTAGTCCAATTCGCAGTTAGTTCAATTCGCAGTTGATCCAATTCGCGGTTAGGCCAAATTTTTTTATGAAAGTTCAAAACACAACACTTGAAACGCAGACGATAAATACGACTGCTTCTGTGTTTCGCGCACAACATCTATGACGTGATATGATACAGCTTTTTATTGACTTTATTTTTTTCAAAAAGGAGGAGGATCTCAATTCGGCCGGTATGTTTTTTTTTATTTATTTATTTTTATGTATGTACACAAATTACGCCGAGATTTCTGATCCGATTGGCGTGATTCTTTTTTTGTTTGATGTAGTTTGAAACCATTTGAAAATTTAATTCGGTTAGGCCGAGTAGTTTTGTTAACTTGAACGGTGTAATTTTTACAACACTTTGTTACTACTATTACTTAAAGATTTCTAATCCGATTTGCGCGACTCTTTTTTGTTTAATGGGATACACTTGGCATTTGGCCCCATAAAAATTTAATTAATGACACGGCCACATTCTCAGATGTGTCTCGAACCCACGAGCTTTGGAAATCCGGTCCACTGAGCTACCGAGACTTTAAGTCTCGGTAGCTCAGAGGTTAGAGCATTGGACCGGATTTCCAAAGCTCGTGGGTTCGAGACCCATCTGAGAATGTTGATGTATTCCAATATTTAAATAAAACAACTTTTACGGATATCAAACGCGCTATATTTCCACGAACTAAGTTGTAATTGTCCGTATTTTTAGGTTTTTTAGGGGTTTTTTTGATTTTCCCGACGTTTCGGCACCTTTACAGCTGCCGTGGTCACGGGATGACTGGCTACTTATAAGTCTACCCTCGAAAAGTTAATTTATTTTCGTTCGGATACGGTTAGACATTTACTATGGCACAAATTATTATTGATTTGATATTTTGTTTTAATTGTTATTTTAATTCTTTATTATTAAGAAAACCGAAAACTAAAAATTTAAACCTAAAAATACGGACAATTACAACTTAGTTCGTGGAAATATAGCGCGTTTGATATCCGTAAAAGTTGTTTTATTTCAATTAACAGTGCGCGCCAAAACATAAGATGTACGTATGTATTCCAATATTTTTCTATTTAAAATTTAACACAAATTTAATTAAGTTTGACCCAGCAGCTTTCTTTTTATATACTTATTACTACGATTCAATACTTTCATTTAGGACCCATTATGGCTATATCTGCAACAAAGCCAATCAAATGCTATTTTTTGTTTTGCGTCATGCCAAGCCTTTGAATAACACTAATTCATGGATAATTTTATATGGAGCCCTGGTCAGAAGTATCCTCGAGTACTGCTCTTCGGTCTGGTCGCCTGTTTACCAGAACCACACCGATAGGATAGAGGCTATTCATCGTAAGTTTTTGCGAGTTTTATTCACAAAATGTGGTCTCCGCCGTAAGATTTGTGATTATTCTGATCGTCTTAGGCACTTTAACATGACCAGCTTGGAGAAGCGGAGGTGGTCCAACGATTTGCGTACCCTTCATAAAATTGCGAATGGGTTATTGGGTAGTGACTTATTGGAGATGCTTTTATTCAAGGTGCCTACTCGATCTGTACGTATACAAAGATTATTTTATGTACCTCCATCTAGAAACAACGTATCGCAGAATAATCCTATAAATAGAATGTGTGGTTATTTTAATGCAATTTGCTAGGATTACGATCTTTTTAACTGTAGTGTCCCTGTTTTCAAAAAAAATAAATCTAATCTCTAATTATTATTTTTTTGTATTTTTACTTCTTTTTTACTGTCATTATTTTTAGTTCATAATTTTTGTTCTAGTGTTTAGTTTATTACCAATTATGTAGTCACTAACTGTTTGCAAGTTCATAGTCAATGCTGTGCATTCTTGTAATTGGGCATAGATATAAGCTGTATCAACCTTGGATAATTTTCTTTAATTTTTTCTATCTGTTGCCTGTAAGTGTGCCATATATAAATAAATATATAAATAAATGTACATTTTTGTTTACTTGGACGATATATGACATTAAACAACAACGGAACTTACTATAGTCTACTTGACCTAATGCAGAAAAATCCTACTGTAGTTTATAAAACAGCCTACCTACAGACACTAAAAAGTAAAAAAAAATCGTTAAAAAACCGACTTCAAAAAACGACGTCCTTTTTCTTGGACACAAACTTTGATCAAAAGGACCAAGAAAAATTATAAGTGGCATACCAACTTAAGGCAGGGACTGATTAACCAGAGAATTGCGGTAAGTATTTTTACTTATCGGTATGACGTCATACCGGTTAAAAACTATTCCTTCATATTTTGGTACCATAATTTTTCGGTAAGTAGTTCAAAATATCGGTACCGTAATTTTTCGGTTGGTCATTAAAGAGGTACCGAAATTTTTCATTACCCAACCAAAACCCAAATAAAATGGAACCGTTATATTTTGGTTGGTGTACAGTGCATTTCGGTACCGAAATAAAATTTCGGTTATACCGCGTGGGGCCTAAAATCGGGGAAAATATTGAAAATAGAGACTCTCTAGAATATTAGTATTTATTCTGAAAAGATTCAGTTAATCAAAACCCATTACTCACAATAAGAATTTAAAGTTACCATTCATAATCAGTGTAGTATTGCAAAACGATGTTATCGCTAAAGTTGCGAACTAATCGTGGTACAGGGGACAACAAAAACTTACCGCAAAACATCACGATATCACTATCCATTAGAAAATTTACCTTTATCTCATTGAATAGCAACAGCCCCTGCTACTTCCCACAGCTTAAAATCTCTGTTTCAAATTAATTAAAATTAGTTTAATATTAAATATCGCAATGACAGTTATCTGTTTATAATTTTATCCATCATGCATGACATGTCATGTCAATCAATACCAAGTATAACCCTATTAACTCTTTGTATTTTATGATTTATTGTATGATCTTTTTATAAAGAAGATCATAGTGTTAAAAGAGTGTAAATTCAAAATAATAATTTTGATTAGTAAAGTCAGAATATTGTCAAAGAGAATTTCTTTGGTTTCAGTTTAAATTGATTTAAATTTATGTAATCAAATTGGATTCATTTACACAATTTATGTGAAAATGGCTTTGAGTGCAAAAAACACTCCAGAAATAAAACAATACCTTCGTGGATTCATGAATTACGATAGTAAGTCAGACAGTCATATTTTTGTATCAGCCGACACATAAATTGTCAAAAAGACATTCCGATTAGCTCCGAAAAGTTGAGCGGTACTGTTGTTTGCATTATATTGAATTCACGATTAAGTTTGTTAGAAAAAATCAAAAAGTAAAGATTTGGTTTTAATTAGTTAGGACCCTAATGATTCAATCACTAGTGACATAAAGAGCTTCCGTTTTTAATATTATCCCCGGTTCTAGGCCCCAGACGGTATAGCGGTATCATAAATAAGGGTTGTCATATTTCGGTACCGCTATATTTCAGTTGTTTTATACCGAAATTATTTTTTTCGGTATTTCAAGTAAGGGTAGAATAATTCGGTACCGCTATATTAACCGTAAAAAAAAACGAAATTTAACAACCGAAATCAATCCCTGACTTAATGTACCTATTATAATGGACAAATAGTTGAACGTATGGAAATTTGAAAGCGAGTAAAGGCAATGGTAAATCGATCGTTTCCTACAATCGGTTCGATCGTGATCGTTGCGAGGCCGACCAGACGACACGGATGTGACTGCTAGGGTTGTCTACCCCCGGTTATTATTATAGGGCTGTTTTTTTGTGCAGATCAGGAGCTCTTTCTTTGATTCACTCGTCTCGAGTCGAGTGTTTACTTTCTAATGATTTTCGTTCGACATTTGTCGCTCCACCGCAAAGAGTGCACACTCCCACTTGGTGCAGTCGAGCGAAAACAAAACGAGCGACTTGGAAGTCGAGTGTGACTTCAGTAGCTTGCGTCAGTCAGCACAATGACATATAAGCGATTCATAAATAAATAGAGCTGCTGCCAGCGTAGCATGCGCACTGCGACTAGCTGTCGACGCTTATCTCGCAATGTCTTTCCCGCTCATATCAGTACGGTGTGAGTGGGACAGACAATACGCTCGCGCGAGAAAAGTGTCGAGAAAGCTTTGTCGAGGTGCTCATGCTACGCAGGCTGGACCTCTTTTTTTGAGTCACTCGTCGCGCGAGTGGTGAGGCGAAGGAGGAGGCGATCACGCGATTAACAATCTTGCAAGCGTAGACATAGCACGCTTTTCGCTTTGCCCCTCGCGCGCTCGCGTCGGGAGGCTGTACTACAGGCGAAAAGCGAAGCTATGTATATACCTGCAAGGTCGCTTTTACGGAATACGGAAACTCAAACGTCGCATGAAGATTAATAGAATCCTCGAGTCGAGTGAATCAAAAATAGAGCTCCTGATCTCTAAACACAGAAACCCACCTGAAAAAAAGGGCCAACCCATCGTCCGGTGTGCTAATCGCCATTCAACCTTTATATTTAGACTAGCGGACCCTCGCGGTTTTACCCGCGTGGTGCCCGTTCCCGTGGGAATATCGGGATTAAATATAGCCTATGTCACTCGGGAGAAATGTAGCTTTCTAATGGTCTAAGAATTTTCTAAATCGGTCCAGTAGTTCCTGAGATTAGCGCGTTCAAACAAACAAACTCTTCAGCTTTATAATATTAGTATAGATAGATACAATAAATAAATAGATATTAACAGGCGTGTAGGTTACTTTTTTAATGAATAACAGGGAGGCTCTTAGCCTTCATCATACCTTATGTTAAGTATTGATAAGGCTAAAGATGGAAGCGAGCTCCTCAAGGAACCCTTGACCACTAAGGAACTGACTATCTTATCTCTAACTGCTAGAACACAACAATGCTGACAACATTGTTTGGGTAATCCAGAAAGTTTCTATCTACCTCCATTAAAAATACCTCCCACATTTGACAACCCTACCAAGACCGGACTTTATTCTTCACTTCCATTTGTTTATGATAATTATTTTATAAAACACATGGTAAATAATACAAAAACATCAATTATACAACAGTTATATCTATACTAATATTATAAAGAAAAGTTTCCGTCGAATTGAGAACCTCCGCCTTTTTTTGAAGTCGGTTAAAAAGGGAATGATTTGGTTGTTTGTTTGCATTGAATAGGCTCCGAAACTACTGAACGGATTTGTATGAAATTTGGATTGTATAAGTATTTACAGTCGTCAAAACCCACCAATCCCCATTAGCCTCGCGTTGTGGGTCATGATCATGATGGCCCATTCTCTTAATCGATGGATTCCTTATGAATGAATGAATGAATGACTGAAATATTCTTTATTGTACACCTACAAATACATTAAACATACATAAAGTTATTTAAATGGACAGCACAAGAGTTGTTCAAATGGCGGCCTTATCGCTAAAGAGGCAACCATGTGTTTACAAGAATGAGTTTTTTTTTTTATTAAGAAATGGGCAGTTGGTGTACTTGGATTAAAAAAATAATAATTTATATCCAAAAAAAATATATATTTATATAAACCTACACATATAATTACATACATATATGTACTTACTTAAATAAATATACTATAAATACATATTATATAGGATACTGTCTCAGGTATTAAAGGAAAGAT